>CM061257.1:178781934-180186934 GCA_030848825.1 Tadarida brasiliensis | reverse complement strand
GAAAAGGGCAAAATGAATGCCAGGTAACACCGTGCTCAGACAATGATAAGCCACTGGGGTCAGCATCCCAGGTGGAAATAGTAAAGAAAGAAGGAGATATAAAAGAAGGAGGCGAAGGTGGAGATAGCCCCTTTAATTCTTCTCTGAAAACCAGGTTTGCGACAACCCCTGGGGGTCTTTTCAATGTTTGGTGTCTGTGGTCCTTCTTGGCTCTGCTGTCCACTAAAATGGCGCCTCTGGGTGACAGCAAGAAGTGAAGAGTGTATAAATGACCTAGTGGATACTGAGCAAATGGCAAGACAATCCTTTCAAATGACCTCTTCTGTCCCTCCAGCCTTGGTTCGGTTCGGTTTGGTTTGGTTTTCTGGGTTGTGGGTGGCAGTGTATCTTTCACTGGGTTAACCATGGTAAAATCATGTGTGTTCTTTTAAAGACCAGGGTCAGCCTGGGGGAGACACCTGCCTTCACAGCCTGAGTGGTGGAAATTTTGCCCACACGGGGACAGAAGTCAGCTTATGAACATTCTCTTTAGAACGACACTGGGATGTGTCTCAACATAAGCATTTCCTGCCCAAGCCTGAGCTTCCCCAGAGCTGCCCATCTCCGGAAGCTCCCTCCTTCCTTCCTCTCACGTGCCTGCATCCGCATGCACACTTCTTCAATGCTGGGATCCAGCTAAACCAGCACACTTTGTTAAACATGAATTTTCCAGGACCGTCTTCACTTCAGATGTCTGGGTGTCCCCCAAAATCATAAAACTATACTAGAAATTCCATTATTTTCACATCTCAAGTATGCCCTCTGGAACCCAGAAATAGCATTAAAATCTTCTTGCCATAGTTTTCGTCCCAATTTTTATTTAAAAATAGACTATTCATCCATTGCCAAAGGATCTGGGCTTTGCATGGGCAAAATTCAGCCTGGATGCCACAGTTTCCTCCTTCCAAACACAGGGCAGAAATTGTTAGGACAGAGCTCCATGCCAGTGAAGCCTCATTCTACCTCAGCATCCTCAAGGCAATAGAATTTGGCTAAGAGTCCGTGTCAGCCAGTTATAGATGTGTTCTAAGCTTTGTAAACTAATTTATACTAAGACTTCACTGTCCGATGGGTTAATGCCTTGCCCCATACGGTTCTCTCCTACCTAGGCATCTGTATTCCAAGATGCAGATCTGTATTTAAAATCTCATCCTGCAGAGTAAATCCATTTTAAAAGAAGGTGCCTGTATTAATAGTTCCTTTATCCAAAGAATGTGTCCCTAATTGCAGAATTTCCAGAGTTCAAGGAGATGGGTAAAATAGAGCTCAGGGCCCCCTGCAGCTTCAAATGGAACCATGTGGGAGACCCCGCTCCCACCTGTGCCAAAGAGAAGCCCAGTGCGTAAGAAACTTTTGTTCAGACTAGGATCTTGTATGCCTTGGAGAAATAAAGTTACTAAGTCACAAATCTACCTCTTATCATAATAAAATACCAAAAATATAGGCACTCTACAGTCAGCAGAACTACCTGAGTTCTCTCTGGTGGCCGAGAAGGCTCAAGAAAGAGTGGAATGATGGTCCTGACTCCCTACATCTTATCACACCGTCGGAAATGTGTGCACACATGAATCATGCCCGTAAAAGGATAATGTGCAGGTGTGTTTATTATACCAGAGCTGTATCAGAAAATGCTTGCTGTCTGGGGGATTATTTTAAGGGTGATAATTAGCTCTCATGTACCGCCTCCAGAAGCCGTTCTGTATTAGCAATGCTATTTAATTTCTGAATTTATAACGTCACATTTTATGAGTGCAAATAAAGATGGAGATGAGATTCAACAATGGCTGAACAGTCTGGGGAAAGCTTTCAGGGATAATAATAGGAACCTGAGACTTTTGGAGCAATTGCTATAATTTTCCATTTCAGCCGAAATTTCAAATATTGACTTGCAAGCTGCAGAGTACCTGACTCCTTGGTAAATTTATACAGCGAATGATTTTTTGAATTTGAATAAAAAGGGCAGTGGACTATTTTCTTTTGAACAGAAGAAAAGACAGGTTGGTTGCCAATTTTGGATTGTGTTCAATAATCATAAGGAAAATCATAAGGAAAATATATTCAAAAGCTTTTTCCTTTTTAAGCTAAATCCATCATAATGAGATTACCAAAAAAAAAAAAAAAAAATGGAAAGCCAAGTCTTTTTTGTGCTTCGATTCTAAACTTGGAGGTACTTGAAGAATTGGGACTCGCAAAGACCTTAGGACTTGGCGCTT
This sequence comes from Tadarida brasiliensis, assembly GCA_030848825.1. NCBI lineage: Eukaryota > Metazoa > Chordata > Mammalia > Chiroptera > Molossidae > Tadarida > Tadarida brasiliensis. The sequence goes on along the minus strand of CM061257.1, from coordinate 180,184,682 downwards.
ATATATTTTAAGGATATACCATAATAAACCTTAGAAACAACCTAAATGTCCACCAATCAGATAACAGTAGAAGGAATAACATGAAACCATTAAAGTTGTCTTTGAAGAATTTGTAATTTAATGGGAAAATATAGAGGAGCACACGCAAACATTTTGACAGAGGTCACCCCCTGTGGAGAAAGTCTGACAGTGTGTAGGGTGGAAAAGAACTTACTTCTCATTATTATACTGTCTGGATTTTTTCTTATAAGAATTTTTCATTCAAAAAGTAACTGTGTGTGCAGTAGAATTACACAAAGCAATGAACTTACCTCTGTATTTTCTTCTCCATATTTTTCTGTGCTTTCCAAATAGTCTTCAAAATACATGCATTACTTTTTTAAAGGGGGAAATATACATATTTTTAATATGTCCCACAAATCTATTATAAACTCATTCTGATACAGTAAGAAACCCTGGGTACAGCCTGTGAGGTTTCCCTTACTGAACAGCATGACTGTGAGGACAGACTCTTCTGTGAGAATAGGCACAAACCATACTTGAAACACCAGGAAGGGGTTTAAATAACATTGTCGCACAGTAACACTTTGTACCAAGAGTCTCTAGCATACTTAAATTCCAATTTACATGGGAGCTACTCCTTCTTGTTATTGAATGTACAAGAATTAGATAGCTGGAAAATGTGGAAAATATTTATTATGAAAAATTACAAGATATGAGCCTAAGACTGAGATAAGTTTACTTTTTCCTTTAAAAGGGATAAAGACAAATACCATAATATCAACAATAAAGGTTTTCTATTATTGAAGTATCTAGAGACTAATTTCAAAATTTTTTGATGCCTAAATTACATTGGATTGTCCAGATCTTCCTTTCTAGAGACAACAAAGAGGTAACCCTCAAGAGTGACACAAGGACATTCAGGAACATTGTTAAGAAGAGAAAGCAGCCCTGGCCAGTTTGGCTCAGCGATTAGCGTCGGCCTGTGGACCAAAGAGTCACAGGTTCGATTCCGGTCAAGGGCATGTACCTAGGTTACAATTCCATCCCTGGCCCTGGTTGGGGTCATGCAGGAGGCAACCAGTCAATGTGTCTCTCTTACATCAATGTTTCTCTCTCTCTCTCCCCTTCCCTTCTTCCCTTCCACTCTATCTGAAAATCAATGGAAAAATATCCTCAGGTGAGAAGGAGGAGGAGGAGGAGGAGGAGGAGGAGGAGGAGGAGGAGGAGGAGGAGGAGGAGGAGGAGGAGGAGGAGGAGGAGAAGGAGAAGAAGAAGAAGAAGAAGAAGAAGAAGAAGAAGAAGAAGAAGAAGAAGAAGAAGAAGAAGAAGAAGAAGAAGAAGAAGAAGAAAATTATATAACCCTGTGCCTAGCATGATTCCACTGAATGTGTGAGTGGGTGGATGGGTAGGTGGATGGGTGAAAACAGCATCAGATCAGATTCAAGAATCAGATCTGATTCTTGTAATCAGATCAGTGAACGAACTGACAAATAGATAAAAGGAGAGAAAAGAGTGAAGGAGAGAGGGAGGAAAAAATATTCATGGGCTTCTAAGATTGGTTTTTCTGAGTGGTAGAACTATGATTACCTGTTAGTACCTTAATTTTGTTCCTTGACATTTCTGATTTTCCTACAATAAACATGATGCCTTTTTTAGTGTTTAAGTTAAATTGATGCTGGTGAAGAAATTGGACCTGGAAACTGAATGCACTTCCCTTTAACTTGTCCACCCTCCAAAAGCAAGTCTTAACAAAAACAATGTCGTCTCAAGTCAGGCTTACTAAAGTCCCCCCAGCCTCGCTACAGTACAACTTGGACTTCAACCCAGGTTTGTGAATCTTAAAAGAGATTTAGTCCAAAGTCTTGGGCAAAGGGTATCAAACGTTTCCATTTTAGCAAGACAAGAAGGCATCCTTTCTATGTCCTAAGGAATCTTCACAAATTAAGTCTCAGAACTAATGGCCTCCGTAAGTCAAGAATAAATTCAAATGCTAAGTACAAAGATCAATTTCTGCTCTCTGGAAAGAAAGAACGTTGGGTCTGTTTTTGTCTCATTGCTTCTTTCTATGCCTTCTGAAGAACTAGGATGAAAAACTCCTCCCCAGGCCTGGTCGGTGTGGCTCAGTGGTTGAGCATCAATCCACACACCAAGAGGTCGCCAGGGCACATGCCCAGGTTGTGGGGCAAATCCCCAGTGGGGGGCATGCAGGAGGCGGCCAATCTATGTTCTCCCTCATTGATGTTTCTATCTCTCTCTCCCTCTCCCTTCCTCTCTCTCTAACATCAATAAAGAAAGAAAAAAAAATTGATTAAAAAAAGAAAAACTCCTCCGCAGGAACTAGGAGTTGAGAGGAGTGGACCCTTGTTTAAAACACTGCTGTGGAGAAATAAAATCGGGGTATTACTGACTGTTCTAAACTTGCATTTTTGCAAAATAAACATATGTTCTGTTTTCACAGAGCCCAGCTCACTGGTTTGCAGAACAATCTGGTACTTTCATCAGGAAGAGTGATTACTACATGGGTAGTTGCTGGAAACAATATCTATTGTCCTGATTACTCACTGTCAAGAATTCCTTGTAATCAGATCAGTGAACGTTGTTATCTAAGAGCAGTCCCCACAAAGTCGCTCACACTGTTATCTGTGCACTTGTGCAGAGGAGGGTTTAGCCTGCGCTGTCTGAACACAGGATTGCAAGTTTTCCAACCTGCTTCAGCTGCTTCTACTGAAAATGCCATCCTCACACCCATTTCTTCCTGCCGTTGAAACCAACAATCCCACTGAACAATTCTGAAGTGCGATCTCATGGGCCGTGCAGTCAGGCTGATATACGCATATTTAGTTGAGCAAGCAATATGGCCAGGAAACAAAAGTATCCTTCGTGCCAAAAAACAATGGCAACCAAGAGGATGGTTGGAGAAGAAAAATAGTTATTAAGTTATTAGAAGTTGTTGCTCAGAAAGGCTCTATTTCCTGAGCAGCCAAAGATTCTCTCTGTGAATCTCAAATGAAACAAGAAGCATTTCAGAACTTGGAACTTGAGTGAAAATGCTTCCAAACCTTCCAGGGGAGCCAGATAAGGACAAAGGCCAAGGACAGGCTGGGTCCAGCATTCAGCATTGAGATTCATGTCCTAAATTCCACACTTAGCTTCGGTACCCACCTGACCCATTCCTGTCTCAGTGCACAGCTTGTCCTCTCAGCACATCGCTGTGGGTGTCCACCTGTCCCATTCATTACATCTCAGCGCCACGGTTCAGCAGGTTTTATTGTGCTCTAGAAGCTTGACATGAGACTTTATTGTTGTTTTTGTTGAGACTTGCTTTTGGAGAGTGGACAGATGGAGGGGAAGTGCATTCAGTTCCCAGGCAGAGGCCACAGAAAAGAGCCTCTCAGAAGAGCCTGGCCCAGTGAATGATCATGGCCTGAGGAAGCCGGGGCCAGTGAACCAGCCATCCTCAGTGAGTGGGTGGTATGCCCTGCCAAAATAACATTGACTTGACCCAGTGATCCCAATTTCCAGATTGCAGTAGCACCAACTTTGTCCATCATATATGTGTAACAAGTTAACTCCAGCTAGCTTAGCTTCCTAGAAAATACCAATAATGATAATAGTAATAATTGTAGTAGCAAATATTTGACACTAGGCGCCAGGCACTGTTCTAAGAATTATCACATATTACTCTCTCTGAGCCTCAGTTATCCTATATGCAAAATGGGGCTGGTAATACTGCCTGCATCCTGGAGTTGTTATAAAGATTAAATGAAATGAGTCATGAAATGTGCCCAGTGCCACAAGGCCAATATACAGTGGGGAGCCAAGTCTCACACTAAGGCAGTTTGTGAAATCTGTGCTTTTAACCATTTGTATTAACCACATGTCCAGCTTCTGTAAACTTGATGCTTTAACACCTGCCCTGCATGTATATGTTAGACGTGCCTCATTCTGGACAACACAACAAGATGCTTGAGTCACCTTGCCTTGGCTAGATGCCTCCCCTGTCACCCACCATCCCCTTCCTCAAGAGAAGTCCTTCTCCCAGGAACACGTTTTTCAAATACAAACCAACCAATCCAGAGTTTACACCCCAACCACCTCCTCTATCAGGCTCTTGCACTCTGGGCTGCTATCCACCTGCCCTAATTCCCTACAGCCAGAGACCAGACAACCGGGGACAGCACCTGTGCCCAGAGCCACTGGAATTATTTAAACTAGGCGATGCTGCGCCTGTTCCTCCACCACAGTGAAAGCTCTTGCTCTCAGTTTCCACCTTTTTCCTCTGCCTCTTGACTAAGCCCCTGCTTCCATGTTTGCCCCCTCCATGGTGTGGAATGCCCCCTCCTCTTGGGAACTATGAGTTTTAAACTGTCTTTTCAATGTCAATCATCTCCTGATCTGTTGGCCTTACTAGACCTCAAAGTTTCTATTAATATACTCATTCTAAAGCACCACTATGCTATAGCCAGCAAGTCCCTGTGACTCGGACCAGGCCTGCCTGATGTGTGCTCAGTTCAATGCATCTCTGAAGTGCTTCTTGCTTCCTATCATTACGGGGTGGAATTTCAAAGAATTATTTTGTATACAAAGAGAGCCTGAGGACATCCCTGAATGGGGTTCCTGATCCTTGGCTCTATCTTGTAATGATATCTGCTTCTCACATGAGCAGGTGGGACCCTTGTCCCTAAGCATAGCACTGTCAGGGTTGCTACACATCTTCAGAATCTATAGAGATGTAAAATATGCAATTGTATTCCCTGGCCAGTGTGGCTCAGTTGATTGGAGTATCATTCCGTATACCAAAATGTGGAGAGTTCTATTCTCAGTGAGGGCACATGCTCAGGTTATGGGTTCAATCCCCAGTCGGGGTGTGTACAGGAAGCAACTGAAAGATGTTTTTCTCTCTTTCTCCCTCCCTTCCTCTAAGATCAATAAAAACTAAATAAATAAATAAATAAAATATGCAACTATATATATATATATATATATATATATATATATATATATGATATATATCTGCTCCAAGAAAAGAAAATATTAAAACCTGCAAAGTAGATGTATTTGGACTAGAAATTCTGCTCGTTTGATTTTTACGTGGATGAGTAGAAATATCTAAAAATATAGATGGACAGCTTATTCTTATATAAGGTAAAGGAAAGTAATGATTGGATATATGTCAGACCTAAGGAGGGTAAACAGGGTCAGAGCGTTCTTCCATCTTTGCTGGAACAGCTGCCCTACTGTCCCCACAAAGGCTTAGGTCCCCAAAATAAGCCGCAGACAAAACCCCCAGTGTGAACACCAATATACAAGCCAGCTGGAAATCCCAGAAGAGCTTCAACTATGTTCTAAATTCACAGGAAGTAGTTGTACAAGGCATTACCTGACAGAGCAGATATATCCAAAGACACGTGGCGTGTTACTTGTTAGGAAACCCTCCTCCTGTAATCAGAAGAATCAGTACAGCCAAGCCCAAAGAAGGAAAGTCATCCGAGTGGTGACAGACACTGAGACAGCCTACCTGTGGAAACACGGTGCAGAATAAGACACAAGCAAATCTTAAAATCATAGCATCATTTCAAGGCAATTTGCTAAAAGGCAACATTGAGACCCCACCCTATCAAACTCGCTCCCTGGTTCGAGCAAACTGCATTTGTGAGAACATGCTTGATTTGCACCCACAGCATCTGCATCAGATGCCAGGCTTACCTCAGTTCAGATATACATATTCAAGCTGCAAATATAATAGCTACAATTTCTATGGAGCTGTATAGGGAAATTTTTATGGATCAAATCCTTAGCCCTGACATCCCTGCCAGGTTTAGAGATTTCTAAAACTGCTGCAAAGCTCGTGACTTTCTAAAGTCTCATTTATAGCAGGAATTGGCTTTGGAGGTGTGTATAAGCTCATTGGTGTTGTCTATAATTACTTTCTCAGCTGAAGTGGTGGAAGGAGGGAGATCTAGACTGAGAAAGGAGATGAGAAAAGCCTGAATAAATAAATAAAAGTGTCTTATGGGGAATCTGTTTCATCTCTGTGGTCTTGTAACTTTCTTCTTTCCTCCCAACTATAATTGAAAAAATGCCCCAGTCCTACCATGGATATAAAAAGAAACAGCACTGGTTTTTGTTAGGTGGGTCTCACAGGTTTGAAGTTCAAACAGCCACTGTATATGAAGGGTGGTGTCCAGTGAGGAGACTGGAAACAGTGATAACTGAGTTTTGTCTCCATGGTTATTTAGACACACTTGAGAAAACCATTTTCACTGGAGAATATGAAAAAAAGCTTTTGCAGCCTTCTATTATGTGTATGAACAAGTCCAAGGTAGGGTACTTGAAAGTAAAATTGCTATTCTGAGGGTTACTGAGCTAATATACAAAACGTATACTCTAAGATGTGCTATGAGCTCCTTGGTGATGAAGAGTTGTGTGCAATCCAAAGACTCTCTGGGCTGTGCAGTTGGGGTCTGGGAGAGACCTAAAGTGAGATTTGGATAAAAATCCACCAAACTTGATATGAGGGAAGACTGCTGGGAGAGTGGTAGTCCTCCCTTCTTTCCCATGTTTCCTTTCCCTGTCGGTTGCATTCTGCTAAACAGAGCATATCCCTGACTGTCACTACATCTGCCTGCCCACTGCACTGTGTCTACCTACAATGAGCAGAAATCCAGTGAGGACCCCACAACAGCATGTGAGCAGGTGGGGATCACTTGGCAGAAATCTCTACTGAGACACTGCATCAAAATGTGGCCACCACTTATAATAACAATGACACAGCACTTTTCATTCATTCAGCTTTGATGCTTATGAAGGCATGATTAATATTTTTAAATGAGGCAGATATATATACACACACAATAGGGAACATTTTTAGATATATTTTTAAATTAAAAAGCAGGGTTCTGAACTGTGAGTATAATACTTTCTTTTTTTTTTTTTCAGGCAAGAGGTTACTTGTACACATATGCATCTCTTTGCATAAACCATCTCTGAAAGTGTGAAGATAAATGATAATGAGGTTACACCAAGGAAGGAGAACTAGGAAACTCATGGTCAGAGATGGGAGGGAGGCTTACTTTTCATTTTGTTCTGTAGAAATCTTTACCATGGGCACATATACTAATTCATCAGAAATTAATAAAATGCAAACAGAAATAAAACAATGTTTCACATGGTCTAGTTCTCACAACAGTATCATCTGCAAAGAAACACAATCTATAGACAAAAAAGTAATTTCAGAAAAATTCAAGTTTTTTTGCATTTCTTGAATGCTGCGAAAGAGGCTAGTGTCTCTGTCCCACTTCCCTTCACACCATGGTTGGTCCAGAACTTTCCTCCCCTTTTCTCTCCAAATTCCTTACAAAACTCCACCCCAGGCCTTGACTCCTGCCCATCCCATTCTTTCTCTTTTCTCTTTTCTTAGATTTTGCATAATAAATCCCCAAAAAGCTTGACCCTCTATGCAGATCCCCAAGGCAGGGAGGGACACAAACTGATTGGACCAACACAAAACCTCTCTAGTGGGGCAGACGAGGGGAAGATTGAAACACAGCTGAGTTAATTTTTCATCCCATGTAATAGTATTTATTGACTTATCAATAAATTTGAGGACTGGAGCTCTGGAAAGCTAAGGTCAGGGTACCCAGGTATGACCTGCTTCATGAGTGTTGGCCTGGCTGGTAGTGAGTGAATCTAAGTAAAGAACCAGGAGAGCCCTGTGTTCACAATCCAGCTCTTAAATTTAAATGTTATATATTGAAAATGGTAGGGGGAGGGAGAGGGGAAAGAGGGCATAGAGGGAATAAATGGTGATGGAAAAAAATTTAATTAATTAAAAAAGACAACAGTGAGTCATAAGCATGTGTGTGTGTGTGTATCCTCCCACTGGGGGATCTAAGGTCAGTGTGCTCCAGTTCTGTGTATCCCCTCCCTTTAGCTAAGCTCTATAACCTTTATGAACTAAATTGAGACCTGAATCTTGCTTGAGAATGTGCACAGATGTGTGTGTGTGCGCCAATATGAAGCCCACTTGAAACCTGGACACAATTAAAGAAAGAAGGTGACCATGATTCTAAAAAGGTCCAGGCAAACTTTGGTAATTTCCATTCAATCTCAGTTAGCATAGGAGACTCAACTTATTTGATCCCAGTAGCATGGCTCTCCCTGTTGTAGACCAGGATGCCTCATGCAATTAAAACTTGATTCAGTGGAATGTTAAGACCTTATCATTAGCACTCTTAGTTCTGATATTCTGCTCACAAGATAATATTATGTTTATACCTGGTTTTCCATACAATGAGCTACAGAGATGAAATAAGTTAGCCAGAGGATATGTGTCTAGTTTCATCTACAGTTCTATTTCTTATTGCAATTTAATTCATTGGCATTCTTGTTTTAGACATCAATCTCTGTAAGCTTAGTTAATGTGAGTCTACCCCTGAAAATTTTTTCTACATTTAGTGAGCTGAACAAAAATGGATTTCTCAGTCTGAAAGGCTAGACCCTAGACTGTAATGAATTCTCATTTTTGAGAGGTCTCTGAGAGCATAGCCTATAAGTCATCTTAAAACTTACCATTTTCAAGCAGTGTATTTTTATAACCATAAGTAACGAGCTCATTTTAGAAAGTTTAGAAGATGCAGAAAAGTTTAGAAAAGATAAAAACTACTCATTCCACCAACTATAGACAACCACTATTAAATATTTGAAACATTTCCTTCTAGCTTTAATTCTGTGCATCTATAAATATATGCAAAATTTGAATGATACATAAATAGTTTTGTAACCCATTAATTTTACTAAACATAATATTCTGATCATGTTTCATGTCATTAAATATGTTTTGAAAATAGCTTTAATCAATCTGCTTTTGTATATTTAATTCCAATATCTTGTTAAAAACATTCCATCTTCATATATAAATCTTGACTCACTTCTCTGAATAGTTACTAAGGGTAAATTCCTGGAAAGAAAATACTGACTCAAAAGGTATGAACACCTTGGTGCTTTTATCTATATTACCAGATTATACCCAAAAGCATGCTGAACTGATTTTCACTAACATCAGCAATTTTCCTTTTGGTGCAAGCATGACAATTTTGCTAATCTTTCACCAACATTAGGTGAAAATTTATCCTTTCTAATTTTATTTTTTTCTTTACTGATTTTAGAGAGAGAAGAAGGGAGAGGGAGAGAGACAGAAATAGCGATGAGAGAGAACATCGACTGGCTGCCTCCTGCATGCCCCCCACCAGGGATTTGGCCCACAACCTGGGCATGTGCCCTGACCAGGAATCGAACCAGCGACCTCTTGGTGCATGGGTCGACTCTCAACCACTGAGCCACACCGGCCAGGCTCCTTTCTAATTTTTGACTAATTTGAAAGGCAAAACTTTATACTTGCTTTGTAATAATTTGCTTTTCTTTTATACTTTGTGGGAATATTTTTCAGATATTTGTTGCCACTATAGTTGTTTCGTGACTTTGCTTGTTTATGTCCTTTGTACACTATCATCTTTACAGTGATTTTAAAAAATCATTTTTCACAGTAATCCCATATTTCATGTTAAATTTTCTATCCAGTTTATCTCGTGAAGATTAGTTATGCTTGTGGGATATTTTTTGACTGATAGAATTTTTTAAATCTCTCTTTAGTCTAGAGATCTCAATCAGCACCAACCTATTCACACCTCCTTCTGAGTGAGTCAGCAGTCCACGGCTCCTGCTGCCTAGCACCCATGCTTTATATGAAGTGACCTCTTCCTTCCTGGTCACTACTGGTGGATGAGTATGCATCCAACCCAAGAACAGCTTCTCCATGAGTTAACCTGCAGCCTCTGCCTATAATGCAGCCTGATATAATGGCAGAGATGTGGTTATTATGGGGAACTAAATTTCTCTCTCTTATAAATATCAGCAGGGCAGGATCTGAAAGGAATCGATTCCATAGAAAGAGTTGGCAAGCTCAAGGAATATGCAAGTAGTAGGGAGACAGGATCAGAAACTAAATAAAGGCAATTCAGAGCACACAGAAGGCAGTGGGAATCTGAGTGAGGAGCTCTGTGAAGAGGAGAGGATGACCACCCAGGCCCTGAGCCTATAAAGGTTTATTCTTTTATAGGTTCCTACAGAAATATGCAGGTAGCTGTTGACTTTGAATTTAATTAAGAAAGAGGACCAAAACTGTTCATTTGGATCCAAGGTCTGCCTGTGATTTCAGCTGTAGGGTTTATCAACACTGGAAGCAAGCAAGGAAGGAAGGAGATCAGTGAAGGTAAACGAATACTTGTATAACAAAAATTATAAAAATAAGAAGATCTGATCAAGAAGCATTTGTTCTATAAACAGATGGGCATATATCCATACAGGAAAATTCAATTACAGAAGAGGAAAAAATGTCGGCAGAGTGAATGGAAGCTACACAGACCATCTCCCAGGACCAAACTGGAATTAAAATTAAAATAAAGAAAAGTCATCTGGAAAAACCAACTGAAGAACAGCTGGAGAGAACCCTTATAACCAGGGATGTAAACAGGACTCCAAATTGAGACTGGTAGGAAGTGCAGAGGCATGAGAGGACTGACTAGGTTCCCACAGGCAGCAGCTGAGGGCTGTCTTAGCTGTGAGAAGTTCCCTCTGAGAAGTTGAGTCTTTAAACCCCAAGCTAGCTCCCCAGTACAGAGTGGCAGAACAGGTAAAGTCTCCCACATAACACCTGGCTGAGAAAATCACCAGAGCAGAAGTTCTATCTGACAGGGAGAGGCACTAGGAACACCGGCACTTCCCTGGAGGGCCAGGGCACTAAATTACAGCTACAGCCACTCATCTTGGGCTCAGCAGAGGGACAGTGGACTGGACTGAAGCTGTGTGAGGAGAGTCAAGGGTTTGTGGAGCTGGGGAGAGAGCTGGGAAGGAGGCCATCAGGAGCCCTATGCTGAGTCATTCCCCCACACTGCAGTAGCCATATTTCTCAAGCAGCCCCTTCCCATCAGAGTGGCTTTAGCCAAGGGAAGGAGCAACTTCCCCTCCCTTGGGAATTTAACCCTGCCCAGCTGGGAGAAGCACAATCTGAGGCTCATTAACTGCCAGAAACTACCAGCAAGCCAGTAGGCAGAGACTAGTCTCTGAAGGCTTTGAACCTTGGACCTGGCTATTGGTTGTTGGGTTTTGTGGCTCTGGGGACTGAGCTATGAAGGCTTAGGCCTGAGTCCCTGTGCTGAGCCATAAACCAATGCTCTAAGAACCATTCTTCTCAAGCAGAGTTCTCACATCAAAGCAGGTATAGTCTGGGGGTGGAGGGGGAAGCAACTGCCCCTCCCTTGGGAATTTAACCCCACCTGGTCAGGAGAAGCACAACCCAAGGCTTATTAACTGCCAGAGACAGTCAGCCATCATGCAGGTGAAGACAAGTCTTTGGGCATTCTGACCCTTAGGCCCAACTCGTGGTCATTGGTCATTGGGTTTCAAGGCTCTGGGGTCAGAGCTGAGAAGGCAGCTGCCTGGCCCTCAGTACTGAGTCATTAACCCATGCTGCAGAAACCATTTTCTTCAGGCAGAGTTTTCCTCTCAAAGCAGCTTTAGCCCAAAAGGGAAAGGGGGAGCAATTGCCCCACCCATTGGGAATCCTATTACCCTGCCCACCTGGGAGATTTTTTATTCAGCTGAAGGCTACAACCTGACGCCCATTAAATAACTGAGACTAACAGTCAGCCTGCAGGCAAAGGTGCTGGGATAACTGCCTCTTTGCCTGGCCTGTGGCTCTACCCAGCAAAGTAAGACTAGACATTGATGTCTAGCATGGTCCCTTCCATACTCATCCAAACCCAGAAAAGGGACCCACAATCTGCAGGACATTGATGCTCACAAGGAGATTTTGGCAGGCTCCAAACCCTGCTGAGACAGCCAAAATAGTGAAACAAATAAATAAATCCTACATGAAAGAACAAGAGAATTCTACAGAATAAGGGATACATGAAATGGATATAAGCAAGTTATCAGATATAGAGTTCAGAGTAATGATTATGAGGAAGCTCAACAGCATAAGTAAAGATATAGAAACAATGAATATCAACCAACTGGAAATGAAAAACCACCAAGCAGAAATAAAGAATGACATAGCAGAAATAAAGAACACATTGGAAGGAATAACCAGCAGATTAGAGGAAGCCGAGGACTGGATAAGTGAATTAGAATACAGGGTAGAAAAAAATCATTCAATCCAAGAACCAAAAAGAAAAAACAATTAAAAATCAGTTTAAGAGAGTTGTGGGACTATATGAAACATAACAACATAGGCATCACTGGTGTATGAGAGGAAGAAGAAAGTGAGAAAGGGTTAGATAATCTATTTGAAGAAATAGTGGCAGAAAACTTCTCTAATTTGGTGAAGGAAAAAGGCATACAAGTTCAGGAAGCACAGAGAGCCCCAAGCAAGAAGAACCCAAAGAGGCCCACGCCAAGACATATTATAATTAAAATGACAAAAATTAAAGACAAAGACAAAAATCTGAAGGCAGCAAGAAAAAAGCAACAAGTTTCCTACAAAGGAGCCCCCATAAGGCTATCAGCTGATTTCTCAACAGAAACATTACAGGCCAGAAGGGAATGGCATGAAATATTCAAGGTAATGAAAAACAAGGATATGAATCCAAGACTACTCTATCCAGCAAGGCTATCATTCAAAACAAAAAATGAAATAAAGAGCTTCTCAGACCAAAAAAAAAAAAGAAAAAAGGAGACTATGGGAATATATTAGCACCAAACCAGAATTGCAAGAAATGTTAAAAGGTCTGCTGAAGAAATAGAGACAGAAACATAGGCATAATAAATAAAAATGGCAATAAATAAGTACATTTATTTATGAATAACAACCTTAAATATAAACGGATTAAATGCTCCAATCAAAACACAGAGTAGCTAAATGGTTAAGAAAGCATGACTCATATATATGTTGTCTACAAGAGATGCACCTCACAACAAAAGACTCACACAGGTTGAAAGTGAAGGGATGGGAAAAAAATTTTTCCAAGAAAATGGAAATGAAAAGAAAAAAAAAGCTGGGGAAGCAATACTCATATCTGATAAAAATAGAGTTCAAAATGAAGGCTATAACAAGAAATAAAGAAGGCCACTACATAATGTTGAAAGGATTGATCCAACAGGAGGATATAACCTTGGTAAACATACATGCACCCAATATAAGAGCACTAAAATATATTTTAAAACTTCTGGAAGGACTTCAAGGAAGAAATCGACAGCAATACAATCATAGCAGGGGACTTCAATGCCCCACTGACATAACTGGATATATCCTCTAGACAAAAAATTAACAAGGAAACAGATCTTAAATGATGCACTAGATCAAATGTATTTAATAGATATTTACAGATAATTACACATAAAATTTGCAGAATACACATTCTTCTCAAGTGCACATGGGACATTCTCAAAGATAGCACATGTTAGGACACAAACTAAGTCTCTACAAGTTCAAGATAATTGAAATCATATCAAGCATCTTCTCAGGTCACAATGGCATGAAACTAGAAATCAATTACAAGAACATGCAAAGACATGGAGGCTAAATAGAATGTTATTAAACAATGAATGAGTTACCAAAGAGATGAAGGAAGAAATTAAAAACTTCCTGGAAACCAATGAAAATGAACACACAACAACACAAAATCGATGGGATGCAGCAAAAGCAGTCCTGAGAGGGAAGTTCATAGCACCATAGACCTACCTCAAGAAACAAGAAAAATGTCTAACTGACTATCTAACCTCACAACTTGAAGAACTAGAAGGCAAACAAAAAGAAAACCCCAGAGCAAGTAGAAGGAAAGAAATAACAAAGATCAGAGCAGAAAAAAATGACATAGAGACAAAAAAAAAAATTTTAAAGATCAATGAAACAAAGAGCTGGTTCTTTGAAAAGATAAACAAGATTGATGGACCCTTAGCCAGACTCACCAAGAAACAAAGAGAGAGGACCCAAATACATAAAATCAGAAATGAAAGAGGAGAAGTAACAACTGACACTACAGAAATACAAAGGATTGTTAACAAATACTATGAACAATTATATAGCAACAAATTGGACAATCTAAGTGAAATGGACAAATTTCTAGAAACACATAGACTCCCAAAACTGAACCAGGAAGAGATAGAAAACTTGAACAGACCAATAACAACTAAGGAAAGTGAAGATGTAATCAAGACTCTCCCAGCAAACAAAAGCCCAGGCCCGGATGGCTTCACGGGGGAGTTTTACTGAACATTCAAAGAACTAACACCCATTCTCCTCAAACTATTCCAAAAAATTCAAGAAGGAAGACTCCCAAACTTGTTTTATGAGGCCAGCATAATTCTAATTCCAAAACCAGAAAAAGACACTACAAAGAAAGAAAACTACAGGCCAATATCCCTGATGAATATAGATGCCAAAATCCTTAACAAAATATTAGCAAATCGGATCCAGCAATACATTAAAAAAATTATTCACCATGACTAAGTGGGATTCATCCCAGGGATGCAAGGATGGTACAATATTTGCAAAACAATAAATGTGATACACCACATAAACAAAATGAAAGATAAAAACCATATGATCATATCAATAGATGCTGAAAAAGCATTCAACAAAATCCAGCACCCATTTCTAATAAAAACACTCAGCAATGTGGGACTAGAGGGATCATATCTCAAAATAATAAAGGCCATATATGAAAAAACATACAGCTGACATCATACTCAATGGGCAAAAACTAAAAGCATTTCCCTTAAGAACAGGAAGAAGACAGGGATGCCCACTTTCACCACTCTTATTGAATGTAGTACTGGAATTCTTAGCGACAGCAATTAGAAAAGAAGAAAAAATAAAAGTCATCCAAATTGGAAAAGAGGAAGTGAAACTGTCCTTATTCGCAGATGAGATGATATTATACATAGAAAACCCTAAGGATTCCATCAAAAATGTACTCGATTTAATAAATGAATTTGGCAAGGTAGCAGGATACAAAATTAACATCCAGAAATCAATGGCATTCTTATACACCAATAATAAACACTCAGAAAGGGAAACTAAAAAAAAATCCCATTTACCATTGCAACAAAAAAAAATGAGATACCTAGGAATAAACTTAACCAAGGAGGTAAGAGACCTGTTCTCAGAAAACTACAGGACATTGAAAAAAGAAATAGAGGAAGATACAAAAAAAGTGGAAACATATACCATGTTCATGGATTAGAAGAATCAACATCATTAAAATGTCCATACTACCCAAAGCAATCTATAGATTCAATGCAATCCCTATTAAAATACCAATGGTTATTTCACAGATCTAGAACAAATATTCCAAAAGTTTATATGGAACCATAAACAACCCCAAATAGCCATAGCAATCTTCAAAAAGAAGAACAAAGTGGGAAGGATCACAATACCAGATATAAAGTTATACTACAAAGCCATCAGTCAAAGCAGCCTGGTACTGGCACAAGAACAGGCATACAGATCAATGGAACATCGACCTAAGACACTATGCGCAATTACTGTAATATTCAACAAAGAAGGCAAGAACATACAATGGAGAAAAGACAGTCTCTTCAATAAATGGTGTTGAGAAAATTGGACAAGTACATGCCACAAAAATGAAACTAAGCCACCAACTTACAATATACAGAAGAATAAACTCAAAATGGATAAAAGACTTAAATGTAAGTCATGAAACCATAAAAATCCTAGAAGAAAATGTAGGCAGAAGAATCTCAGAAATTATACATAGTGGAATTTTCACTGATACATTGCCTAGGGCAAGAGAAACAAAGGAAAAAATTAATAAATGAGACTACATCAAATAAAAAGTTTCTGCACAGCAAAAGAAACTAGCATCAAAATGAAAAGGGAAGCTACTCTCTGGGAGAACATATTTGTCTATGATACATCAGATAAGGGATTAATATCCAAAATATATGGAGTACTCATACAACTCAACAAAAGGAAGACAAACAATCCTATTAGAAAATGGGCAGAGGACCTGAATAGACACTTCTCCAAAGAGGACATACAAATGACCAGGAGACATATGAAAAAATGTTCAACGTCACTAATCATCAGAGAAATGCAAATTAGAACAACTATGAGATATCACTTCATACCTGCCAGAATAGCTGCCATCAACAAATCCTCAAACAACAAGTGTTGGTGAGGATGTGGAGAAGAGTTATCTAGTACACTGCTGGTGGGAATGCAGACTGGCACAGCCACCGTGGCAAACAATATGGTCCTTCTTCAAAAAATTAAAAATGGAATTGCCATTTGACCCAGTGATTCCACTTCTAGGAATATATCCTAAGAAGCCTGAAACACCAGTCAGAAAGAATATATGCACCCCTATGTTCATAGCAGCATATTTACAATAACTAAGATCTGGAAACAGCCCAAGTGTCCATCAATAGATGAGTGGATAAAAAAGCTGTGGTACATTTACACAATGGAACACTATGCAGCTGTAAGAAAGAAAGATCTCTTATCCTTTGAGACAACATGGAAGGACCTGGAGAGTATTATGCTGAGCGAAATAAGCCAGTCAGAGAAAGACAAGTACCACATGATCTCACTTATTTATGGTTTATCATGAACAAAACAAGCTGTCAATCAAAATAGATCCAGAATCATGAATGTAGGGAACTGACTGACAAACCTCAGAGGGATGGGGGGGTTAAGGGGGGTGGGAAGAGATAAACCAAAGAACTTATATTCATGTATGCACAACCAATGGACACAGACATTAGTTTGGGGAAAGCAGGAGGGGGATGGGAGTGGAGAGGAGGGGGTCAATGGGAGAAAAAAGGGGCAACACCTGTAATACTTTCAATAATTAAATAATAATAATAATAATAACAACAGAGAAATGAAATAAAAAGAGAAAGCCAGTGAGTAGAGAGAGGACAAAGGTCAAGTGGGTGTGAGAACCAAGGCAGTGCTGCCCTGAAAGAAACCCCGCAAACCCTACCCCAGAAATAGAGACCGGAACCAGTGCCTTCATCTGCTTTAATCCCTTGACATTTTACATTTCTAAAACAAGGCCTCATGTAGGCACAAATAAGCCCATGTGACGTGGCTTTAAGAGGGCTTTTTTCTCCCTTGCATCCAAAACAATCATTCTAGCACACTGGTTCCCAACCAGTGGGGATTTTCCCCCCTAGAGAACATTTTGAAACATCTGGAAACATTTGTTTCATTTCACTGATTGTCATGACTTGAGGGGTACTAGTAGCATCTAATGAGTGGAGGCCAGGGATGCTGCTAAACATCCTACAATGCTCAGCCTCCCACAACTAAGAATTATCCAGCCCAAACTGTGAACAGCGCTGAAGTTGAGAAACCTTATTCTAAAACAAGTTACCTCTTTTTTTATGGTTTCCCCTTTTGCATTTGTGCTTAGAAAGTCCTTCCCTATTCTGTGATAAGACAATCATTGTTCTATAGTTTATTCTATTTCTATGGTTTTATTATTATAGTTTCTTTTTCTTAGAAATGTCTAGCAACAAGAAATCCACGTTAATGATGAGATCAGGAACAGAGTAAACGTATACAACAGATCACAATGTCTTCATGCCTGTGCACATGTTGCTAGAAGAGGACGTGGCAAAGATTCTCACAACTTTCGTGATTTAAGTCCGCTCTTCTGTGAAGGTGAACTGAATCATGTGAAAATCTGTATTTCCTCAGTTGAGAGGCAAACGCTAATAAATTCCCCCAGCAATCATACCGAAAATATAGAGTCTACTTACTACAAAGTTGATGACATATAGGATACTATATTCACTTGATCAGCCAGATGTTCCAAATTGCCAGGTTGGGGAAGGCTGAGGAAGGCGGGACTCACAGAACTGGTGTCAGTCTATTGGTCATCACGCTCACAGGACAGAAGTCTCTTACGCACTGGAGTTTTTAGAGGTTTGGGGAGAGGACATGAGACGGTGGAACTAGATGAATACTGTGAAAGATTATGCCATGAAGAGTAGGATGTAACTGACCAAAATCTGGTTGAAAGTTTATACTCTTTTTTTTAATATGTTTTTATGATTTTTTTTTTTAGAGAGAGAGATAGAAACATCGATGTGAAAGAGAAATATCAATCGGCTGCCTCCTGCAAGCCCTCTACTGGGATCGAGCCCACAACCTGGGCATGTGCCCTCACCTGGAATCGAACCAGGACCTCTCAGTCCATGGGACGATGTTCAATCCACTGAGCCACACCGGCCAGGCAAAAGTTTATATTCTTGAGCTGGTCTTCGATGTCACATCACCTCTACCCTTCTTTTTGCCAACATAATGGGGTCCTCAACGTTTTCTATGAGAGGCTGATGATTTCTGTCCTCACATCAACATATCAACCCATATTCCACAGCAATTAACAAAAATGATTAGGGAAAATAGATGGAATGAGCCTGCAAATGCAAAGTATGCCCCTCGATTTGGAAGTCCTTGTCCCTGGGCCGAGGTTTTCATCTGGAAATTTAGTTGTCTTCTTGTGAACTCCTAGTAGCTCACAACAAACAGCACTCTCACATGAGAGAGAACTGACATTCTATTCTCTAACCTGAACCAAAGATTAATTCATTCCATCCTTCTATTTCTACCTGGGAAGTAGAAAGAAATGGGCATTTTCTGCCCAGTTACTCCAGATGCTATCCCTGCTGCAATGTACATGCAACCCAGCAGCTCCCTGAAATCTCAAATTGCAACAATTTGCAGGTCTGCAGTTGCCGACACATTATCACCAGGACCCCCTTAGAACTTTGCATTCTCGTGTTCCACTTATCTTGCATGTATCTCTTACTTGGACATTAATACCTTTAAGCCTAAGCACATCACTTCCCCAGTACCTATGAGCCTAATTAATATCCATAAAACTGTCTATATGCAAAACATCTACAAGCAAAAACATGGAGAAGGATTAATAACTTATATATAGAGGATATTTTTTTCATAAAAACAGTAAAGATCAATGTGATCATTGGAAAATGTAGAGAGGAAGAATTTTAAAACCCTCTCTGACCCTATTTATAAGACAAACTATGCTGATTCCAAAATATATCCCCCCAAAAACTTAGGATGAATAACTGTTCATCAGCAAGTAGTCACAATTTAATGAGATTACTTATTAAGAGCAATTCTTAAATCTTTACTTGTGCAACACTAGCATATAGATCAAGGGTTGGCAAACTTTTTCTGTAAAGGACATATAGTAAATATTTTAGCCTTTGCAGGTTATAAGGTTTCTTTTCCAACTACTCAGCCCTGTCATTGTAGCACAAATCAGCTGTAGACAATATGGAAATAAATGAGTCTGTCTGTGTTCTGATAAAACTTTATTTATAGACACTGGAATTTGAGTTTTATATAATTTTAACATCCCATATTCTTCTTCTTTTGATTTCTTTAATGATTTAGAAATCAAGAGCCATATGATTTCACCCATGTGTGCTATATAAGACAAAAAGCGACAGCCACATGGCCACCGAGAGATGAAGTGGAAAATAAAATCTAATAAACAAGTAGCTAATAATATAAATATACAAGGATGAGTCTCATAAAATTAATGGAAGCATAGTTTTATTACCAAAAGAATTGTATAATCAATAAGAATCTAGTTTAATCTGTGCCAAATGTGTCCTATTCCACAACTGATCGGTCATGGAAGAACACGAAGCCCATGATTCCCCAGACCTCACCTCCTGGATGGTAAAAATGAGTTCCGTTGCTAGTTTTCTCTCATTCTTGTCCTCCCACACTGTTGAGCCAAACTTATGTGAGTCCCATTTTTCTAATGCAATCTTTTGCATGAGGTTTCTGGGATTCTCACTCAAATAAATGTCCAGTATGTCCACCCTACCAGCTCTTCAGACATGGCATGCTAGAATCCTGAGACTGGAAAAAATAAATTAAAAAAAAAAAACTTCTGAAATTGGTGGCAGAGCTGAGGTTCAAACCTTGGCCACTAAATCCAATTAGCTCTGAATTTGGGACTAACTATATTTCTCTGTGCCAAGAAGCAATAAGAAAGACCTTAGCACTTACACAGTTCAGCAGTTTTCAAGCTCTTCTTTAGCAAATAAATCTTTGTTTAAAATGTGGTTTAATATGTTATCCCAAAACGTAAAACTGGAACAGCATAGCTGCTCTGTTGAGGAGGAGCCCTGCCCACTCTGCCTCCTCACAGCACCCTAGAGCTTTGAGGACTACAGCCTGAGAACCCTGTTCCTATGCAGTCCTCTCATTTTGCAATGAGGAAGCTACCGAGCCAGACAGTGCTGTTCCCAACTGAACATAAGCAAATAATATAAGCAGTGCTCAGACAAGATCCCACTACTGCTGAGTGTGGAACAAGACAGAGACAAGGCCATTCTGCAACCTCAACAATGACCAAATATCCCCTCTTCTAACACGAGAGACTGCCGTTTCTCTTCTTGTAACAACTCCTAAACCAGCTTGAATCCACCAGTCTGTTTGATAAAAAGTATTAAGATGCCCAGTCACCTAATGTCTGCTGCTTCTTGACATTATCCAGTCCAGAACTGATCCTAATCTCTGATTCCTCTTTGGAATTATCCAGCATAAGCCTGAATCCTGTAAGAGGGTCCTCCCATAGTTCTTCTCCAGTGCATTCCCCTTGCTGCAACAAACTCAATAAACCTAACTTTTTGTTTTCACTCCAGGTGTGTCCCTGGTGGTCTTTGGCTTCAACACCTTATTAGCATTCTAAGCAACACCCTCAAGAAAAACTGAGAAGCACCAAGGATCGGTTGAGAGAACAGATAGCTGAGTTCCTTCAGTGGTAAGCAAACATGTTAGAAACAAATAGAAATTAATTCAGACCTTTAACAAACCAGACGCTACTGATTCCCACGAATTCAGCAATGGTGGCATGGGCAACATGAGAGGAAAACCCAGGGACCCGGGCTTGACAGTGACTCTGAGGTTGAAAAAAGAACCACTACCAGTTCTGTCTGAAATGCACCAGTCATAACATCAGACACAGCACCCAGTGTGGACAAATCCCCTCAGACATTGGCTGGGCACCCAGAAAATTCTGTTGTGTTTTGACCCACATTCACTTCACAGAAATGCAAAGATTTGTAGATCATATACTTCTACAAACAAAGAATACTGTGATAAGCATCATTCGGGATGGGACAGTGGTACAGAGCACACCCAGAACGGTCAAGACTGCCCAACACAGACAGGAAGTCATAGCAACTTCCATGCTGGTCCTGACCTGGAGACTTCGATTTCCTCTGGGCCTTGCACATAGTGTGCAGTCAATAAACATGTCTTGAATTGGATTTCACTGAGCACAGTCCTCCCTAAAGTAACCACAGGAGAGCTGAAACCAGTCTTCGGTTCTGTATGCAGTGTCTGTGGGTTAAGAAGGCAGGTTTTGCCCGGTCCTACTTTGCCAACGGCATTGCTTTTCACACACAATAAGATTTATTTTAAATCTTTGCTTTCTTCATGCATGAGTCTGAAATGTGTCGGGTGACTTTCACACAGTAAGATTCTCCTCTAGACACCCTGAGAGAGAAAAACACCTCTGATCTAAACTCACTGCAAACAACCAAAGCTATTCAATGAGTCTGCACCTCCTCTCCCATCTTCATACCAGTACATGCTTCCCAGAACGTGAAGCCCATATATTTTGCCTACCAGCTGATCCCAACAAAGTCTGTCCCCTCCAACTTCACTTTGAGTAAAGGAGAGTCTGTTTCCCGAAGAGGCAGTTTACCTTGAAATGTAGTGATGAGATAATGAAATTTTAGCCACCTGTCCCTGACAACCGCCCTCCCCTATCTCACCCTGGAAAGTGTCTGTGAAACTGCTCAAATGATGTTAAAGGAATGAATTCCCAAACCCTAACTAGACAACAGCCATATGGGACCAGCCTGCTCCCATGGGGTTATATCCTGCAACCCCATAGCCTTTGTTCACAAGCTGGAGCTGATTTTCCAAGCAGAAGAACAAATAAGTCACACTATTAATTTACCTAGGCATACATATGTTAGAAGCTCAATGAATAGTCTACCTAAGATATCTTCTTGAAACTTCTATTAAAGTACTTAAAATTTAGTGATATAGCTTAACTTTCTTTCCATCTATCTCACCCACCAGAGAGAGAACTCCAGAAGGGCAGAGAATCAAAATAAACATGTATGTTTGTACCCCACATGGCTGGCACGGTTCCCAGCATGTCACAGGGGCTCAACAAGTAAGTGGCGGCATCTGTGCACCTGTCTTCTGCCATCCTGAGGACAGTCCAGGAGACAGAGGGCTCAATCCCTGCACTAGAATTGCTGATTGAGATTCAGTGAATTCCAAGAGGCCAGAGTCCTACACTTATTTATTTTTAAAGCCCTGGTGCCTTGCACAGACCAGACATTCAAAAAATATGTTTAAATGAAAAATGATTTTCTCAAAAAGAAGCCATTAAGTATCACGTGAGAATCTCCATCCAGCACACTAGCAAAGCTGCTCTAATATCACCAAATATCACCAAGTCTCATTGTCTTGATAATGGTCTGATTGTCAAGTACAGGAGATATTATCACTCCGTAACTTCTTGACTTCTGGGGACCATCCTCCGGTGCTCTGTTCTCTTTGGCCTCTGTGACACCCTCCCCTTCAGTTTTCTATTTACCTCTCTGGCTATGTCTTCAGTCTGCAGGAGACAGCTCTCTCTTTCTCTGATCTTCAAATGATTGATTTCCTATATGAAGCTCCCTACTTTTTTGGTTCTTTGCGCTCTGCCTGGAAGAATTCCTATAAATTCAAATACATGTATTTCATTACCTTTTTATTTATTAATAATTCTCAAATCCACATTTCTAGGCCAGACCATTCTTCTGAGCTTTGATATCCATCTACCTCCTGAATATCTACACTAGTTTATCTTACAGGCAACTCAAAAGCCTTGCCCATCTTCTGCCCCTTGATCCCTTTCTTTACTTCCATGCCAAGCCTGTTCTTTCACCTGTATTTCATATTTTATCTTGGTGAACTGTCCACCATCCCCCACACCACCACACCAGAAATCTCAGACTCATTCTACATTCCTTCCTCATTACCTTCTTTCCTAAAATTAGTCACCAACTAGGTATTTCTCAGTTTCTCTCTCTTTCCATCCTTCCTGACACACACTAGTTTGTTTCCTATTGGAAATAGTCCCCAGAGTACTCTCTCTGCTTTCATTCGCCTCAACCTTCAAACAGTCTGCCACATCTGCTGGAAGACAGAGCTTCCTAAAGTTCAATTTTAATGACATCATTCTCCACTGAAACAATCTTCTCAGCCAGCAGTCCACACCATCCCCGCTGACCCTGAGATGAAGTACAAACTCCCAAGCATGGTGTAGGTGGCTCCTACCTCATCTCCTGCAGCACTGCAGCCCAGGCTCCCACCAGACAGACTTGTTCCGTCCCCATGGTCAGTACACCAGCCGTGCTCTTCTACTCCTCTCTGCCTACCTGACTTACACGTTCTCCAAGCAAGCAATTCAAGCATTGCCTCCAGAACGCTTTCTCCATCCTGATCCTCCTCCCCGGCTGAATTAGAGGCTTAGCTTCTGTCTCCCATTCTACACAAAGGGGTTCAACTCTGTGTGAGGCCATTTAGAGATTCTCAACACTAGCTGCATGGTAAACTACACCCAAGCACTTCAGTGCCCAGAACTCAGTGCCCAGAACTCAACCACATTGATTCTGATTTCAGTGCTTAAATAAGTGATTGATTGCACTAGGAATCAATATGATTCTCATGTGCCTTGGGTTTCATGCTTCTCAAACTTAATCATAAAGATCAATCACCTAGGGATCTTCTAAAAATGAAGATTGTGATTCAGCAGGTCTGGCTAGGGTCTGAGATGCTGAATTGTTAATAAGCTCTCAGGTGATGTCAATGCTACTGGTCCATAGATCACACTTTGTGTAGCAAGCGGCTAAATACACCCTGACATTGGCTGGCCCATATGGTGGCAAAAGCTGTAAATAGCTAGAGCAACTACAAAAGGAGTCCCCCTGATAAGGAAAACAGAGGTTGCTAAAACTCCTGATATAACCTAGTTCCAGAAAAATTTATGAGGATCTAATGACAACTGCAAAACCACAGATTATAGAAGCTATTGTCATCTAAAAGCATAAAGCCCAGACAGGGAAAGTAACTTGCCCAGAATAACACAGGGAGTAAACAACAGAACTGAGATCCAAACTCAGGCCATTTGACTCCTTGGTCAGCATACTGTTCCATATATTCAGTGCCTGAGAGATACGTTGAAGATTCCACCATACTAGGAAAGTAGCAATCAAGAGGCACACAATCAAGAGTAGAAGGACCCAGCCTTTTATAACAGAAATGGCTGCAGCAGCTTCTTCAAAAGAAACCCCAGCCAAAAGTTGCTGGTAGAAGGACAATGGGGAAACTGGTCATTCAGTCCAAGGTTGAGGAGTATGTGCTGGTTTCCTAAATGAACTTCACCTTCCCCCAGGATGGCAAATGACACTGGAAAATGTACACTGTGGAAATATGGACTATTCTGAAGTCTTTAAGCACTTTGAAGGCAGCAGGGATGTCTTATTCTTCTTAATACCCCCAGCACCCAACACAATGCCTGATACACTGAATTCACTGGATGTCTGTTGAACAAAGCCTAACCAGAGAAAGTCTTGGCTTTCTTTGTATAATATTGCATGTATATCATGGCCAGCCTCCTTCCTGTAGGGGGAGATAACAGCCTGTTCCTGGATTGCTCACTGTAGAGATTTCCTCAAGCTTCTGGGTGGAAGCTGGATGCTGGTGGAAGTGTGATATAATACGTGAGTCCCCAGGCCCTTCATACATATACATCTAAGTTACAAGAGTTATAGGCACAACCACTGTAGTGTTTGTACTTACTAGAGAATCAGGCAGAAGTCAACTGCCTTTATTAAGCTGTGGGAGAAGGAGGGAAGAACCGGTGGGAGGACTTCACTGGTTCCCCAGCCAGCAAAATTGTTTGCCAATATGACTGAATGACAACTCATATTTCCTAAAGGTCAAATGCATGGGCTTTGGTGTCAGACAGATCAGAGTTTGAGTGTCATCTCTATCGCTTACTTATCATTTTGGTCAAGTTATATAACCTTATTGAGTTTCTGCTTCCTCATCTGTAAAATGGAGAAAACAAGTAACTTCCTATGAGAACCACTGTAAGAATTAAATGAGATAACTGTGTAAAGTACTTAACTCGTATCTAGGATACTGTAGATGTTAAATAACAATAGTTCAGCAGTGGCATCAATGGAGAAAGCCTTCAATGCCAGTTTTGGCTGCATGACTAATTCTAGAAACAAGGGTTGTGGCCACCATCTATGTGTGGTATGTGAGAACATGGACCCCCTTCCCAAGTTCCAACTCGCCCTGCGATGAGGACCATCTGTAAGTGGACTGTGAGACCTTGGGAGCCTGGCCAACCCCTTGGTCAAAGAATGGCCAAAGTGAAACTGCTTCTAGATGTTAGCCTGGACTGTAAACAACTGTGGAGAAACAGCTAGCTTTTATTTTTTTAATCCTCACCCGAGGACATTTTTGCATTTATCTTCAGACAGAGCGGGAGGGAGAGAGGGGAGAAGAGAGAGAGAGAAACATCGATGTGAGAGAGACACATCGAGTGGCTGCCACCCACAAACTGCAACCGAGGTACGTGCCCTTAGCAGGAACCGAACCTGGGACTCTCTGGTCTGCGGGCCGACGCTCTAACCGCTGAACCAAACCGGCCAGGGCACAGCCAGCTTTTTTATTTCACAGCTTGTGGACTAGCATGTCCCCTTGCATGCCCTTTTGCTTTCTTTTCCGTGCTCTATATAACCCTGTACTAGAAAGCCTGTGTTGCAGTAACTTCACCAGCCGGCCACCTTGGTGCACACGAAGTCCTAATAAACCCATGGCTTTCACAGCCAGTCCTCCGGGTTATTTCTACGGAATCAGCAAGCAATATGCTGAGGTTTTCCCAACGGCTCTTTGCATAACAATCTATATGTCAGATTTCAATTTTTTGCAAGAGTGTGCAAGGACTGGAAAAAGTTTCTTATTCTTGTTTTTTTTCTTTTCTCTTTTTAAAATATGAAATTTAGTTTTTCATTCTAATTGTCTCATTCATATTCTGTTTTTCCTCCATTATTGGACATGAAAGTGGGTAGGTGATCAATTTACTAAGTAGGTAAGCGGTGGCAAATTTTTTCCATCTCAAATCAATGACAATTGATTGGGGGTGGTGCCCGGACCAGTGTATTAAGAAGGATGTTGATGCTAAGTCTAAGCTTAGTGAAAAAGAGAGCTACGATTGATTACTCATATCTTCAGTGAGTGTTATTCATGACTCGTTTTTTAAAAATATGTTTTATTGCTTTTTTTAAAGAGAGAGGAAGGGAGAGATAGAAACATCGATGTGAGAGAGAAACATCAAGCTGTCGCCTCCTGTATGCAACCCGGGCATGTGCCCTGAGCAGGAATCAAACTGGGACCTCTCAATCCATGGGACGACGTTCAATCCACTGAGCCATATCGGCCAGGCTCATGCCTCATTTTAACTCATAAATGGTGAATGGTAAATAATAACAGCTAGGTAGGATCACAATGGAACCAGGGGAATGCAAAGCAATCATAGACTGTAGGTAGGGAGACTGGTGAACACTCTTACACCGATCCTGAGACATCTTTTGATACAGTTGCTGTGTGTCTGTGCCCATTGCCTCTCCACATCCACTCTCCACCCTTCTCCACCAGCTCCCTGCCTGAAGGCTGACCTGTATGCAGAGGGCTGTGTGCCCTCTAGCTCTGGTTGGTTTGGCCAGTGGAGATCCCCAACAGGAGGTATGAGAGAGGAAAGGGTGAGAGCAAGGTCATTATTTCCCTGGATCTCTCCCTGACGGGTTGCTTCAGGCTGGCTATGTCCCTGGTTAGAAGTCTCTAAGCAGTTGCCTCTGATTCTCTCTTCTTCTAGGTTCCAAATAATCATTCCTTCTTCCCATCCCTTTGGAACAAGAGGTGATAAAAGCTCCAACGCCACAAGCTCTGGGGTACTGCACTATCTTTAGTGGTTCTACTCACCCACACTTTTCAAAATGGTCCCTTTATAAACGATCCTCATCAAACCATATTATTTTGAAAGGACCACCCATTTCCTGTGGGAATCTTGACTGATATATTAGGCCTTTTTTTGCTTCTATGTTGGAAGTGAAGTGAGCATCCACAGACATCCATGTGACATGCTAGAGAGGTCATGTTTGTACATCTAGGAAGAAGGGTGTGTATCTGGTGGCCAGAGATGAGATGGACTAGAGATAACAATAAGGTTGCCTACCATCTTAATTCCCCTTCTACTTGAAACTGTCCACTATGATCTGGACCTTTCTCTCTCAGGAGTGTTGACTGATTGAGCAGAGGTAGGTCCAAACACCATCAATCTTTACTTTGACCTGGTAAGACAACATGCCCTGGACTATTGTATTTCCCTTTCTGGGAAACTTAAACTCAAACATTTGTCATCTGGATGCTGATGAGATGGAGAATTACAGATGTACAGAGGGTGGTTGAGTCAGGTCATCAGCACAGAACAAAGTGATCCTGTCCTTCCAATCACCTTTCCCACCAAGCCTGTCCCTCCTGCAGCCAAATGCTACAATTCTTCCTAGGTCTCTACATTTGTGGAAATAAATGCATTACTTTTCTTTATTTTAAAAAAGAAAAAATCAATACATCCCTGCTCACCACCCCTTCAGCGATATAAGAACCCACATTTCATGATGAGCAGTGCAGATCAAGTCAGGAGAGGAGCAATGAGCCTGCACATGTGACTTCTCCACCCTCAAGGTAAAGGAGCTTGTCCTTGAGTGTCTCATCCAATGATCTGGTGAATCATGCACTAACAAATCACACCTGAAAACCCCCATCTAGACTAAGGTGGTCCACTCCTTCACGTTAGGCCTCCTTCCAGTGTACAGCATCCAGAGATAAGGCCTCCGTGACAAGCACAGGCCAGGGAAAAAACTATAGCTCTGACCCTCTCCTATAGAAAGGAAGATGATAAAGCACTCAAAGAAAAAAGGTAAAGCAGAATACCTCAGAGAAGGAAAGTTGTGAGAGAGCAATCAAAACACTATTTAGAGGAACAAAAGGAAGAGGAATTAGGGCCACGGAGGGCTGCCGGCCTCTGCCCCTGGAGTGGAGAGAACAGTAGAGCTCACCAAATTCCATTTCAGTACAACTCTTTTTATGCTCCTCCAACGCTTTAATTCACTATCTTCAATAGCCTTTTCATCTCTCAAGGTCCATATCAAATAGCTTCTCTTCTGTGGAGGCTTCCCTGACCTCAAGCCTTCCTGCTCCCAGTCGAAATTAACTGTTCCTTTCTCTACTCTTAATGTATACTAACCCTCTCTTTAGCACTTCTTATTTGTAAGATATGAACACGTCTGCCAACCCCAAGTGGTTTGTGAACTTGCTGATGGCAAGGATCTGTCTTCATGATTTCTGAATAAAAACAGTCCCTGGATCATAGTGGAAAAGTGTTAAATGTTCACTGAGTTTGACAATGACAGACTTTTCCTATCAATTGGAAATTGGACAGCTCCCCCCCCGCCCCCCCGACTCTATACTCACCTTTTTTTTTTTTAAATAAAGTCAGTATTTTTTTTAAGTTGATTTTAGAGAGAGAGAGAGAGAGACATCTACGTAAGAGAGAAACATTGATCGGTTGCTACATGGACACCTGCAACCTGGGTATGTGCCCTGACCAGGAACTGAACCCGCCACCCTTCGGTGTATGGGAAGATGCTCCAACCAACTGAACCATACTGGCCAGGGCCCATACTCACCTTTTTCCAGCTATATTGTTGGTGGGAAAGTAAGGGAATCTTCAATGCACATAGAGTTGACTTCCAACCTGTCTTAGCCTGGGTTCCCACAAAAAGTGGAGGCTGGCACAGAGCTTCTTGGGAACAGAAATGGGGTTTAGGGGGCTGGGAAAAGTGAAACAGGGAAGGAGAAAAAGCCAAAATAAGGTGTGTTATCAAACTGGCCCCCTCTTGGGCAACTGGTGTTCTCTCCCACTGGGGATACTCTGAAAAGCCATATAGAAAGTACTTCAGAATTATTCCCCCCAAGGGAAAGAAAATGGACGAATTTATTCATTGTTAGACAAAATGGTTTCTGGTGCTTGACATGACAAATGCCATCTTAAGAAGTAAGTTGCTCTCAGTGACCGCCAGTTCACCCCGGAAGGGGTGGGTTATATCCCCTGAAAGGAAAATTCTCACACAGATAAATAGGCCCATTAAGTTGTTTACTGCTTTGGAACTTTCAGCTCTTGACAGGCACATGTCACTTGGCTACAAGCCACCTGTGTTCCTGGAGGCTATATATATCAAGCCCCCATCACTTTCAGGTGGGGAGATCCACACCTTGCTGTCATTCAGGACTCTGCTTCTGCCTGTGAATTCCCCTCATAAACTCTGTTTAGTTCTGGAGTTGTCAGCCCCTTTCTTCAGTTTCTCCACCCTGTCCTCCTTTGGAGCTCTGGTCCAGGACACCTGGGTAAATGTTCCCTAGGTCCATATGCTTCCATACGCATTGGTCAAGCATTGCCTATGGGATCTTACCTTCCTCATACTTTCAGGTGTGTGGCTGTGTCAGAATGGGCCAGTTCTGCAGATGTCCACGTGATGGTAGCAGAGATGCCCCAAGACAAAAAGCAAGTGACAAATAGTGCAGTTGAGGTGAGGTGGGGTCAGGCACACCTGAGCACAGCTGGTTGCCATAGCAACAACTAGGGTAGAAAGGTGAGCCAAGAGGATGTGAGGCAGGGCACAAGAAGTGTCCGATACACACAACTTATAGTAATTTTTATTGGCCCTTTGTGATTTTTATGCACCTTAGAGAGTAAGTCTCACTAATCCTAGCATTAATCATTGTTAAACTGTTAGCAAAAAGAAAGTGTTGGGGGACATAACCAGAATTTTCTCAAGCTTCCCCAGGTTGTGGATACAGAGTCATAGTAAATACCCGAATTTCAATGGTTCTAACTGGCTAGCTTCTAACTAGCTCTAGTTTCCAGCGCTAGTCCTGGAGCTTCCTGCAAGCTTCTCCCAGCTCTATCTCCGAGCCTCCTGAGGGCTCCCCACAGATACTTAGGAATCGATCTGTCACCTGTGGTCAGCATGCTCACCCACCATGTTCTGCTGCTGCTCCAGACCCCCTTTCGTATGTCCTTCTGCAATTAGCTCTTCCCTGCGCCTCTGCTGCCCACGCCAACCATGAGGCGACATCGAGTGTTACCTTCCTTGCTCCCAAAGTTGCCAAACCCTCCAGATGCCAAGACGACACTTTTCTTTTCATTCTCCTTGTGCCAGAGTCATGCTCTGGCTCATGCAGAACCGAGAAGATGCTTCTTTCTCCCCCGGTCATACTTTGAGCCAGGAGAGTACGAACAGCGCTGCTTCAGACCCAGCGACTCAGTCACTGACGAGCTTCCTAGGCTTCAGCTCTGGTACAAGTAATGATCCCCCTCAATCCCATGTCCTCTCTCCCCACCCTCACCACCACTAGCACAGCTCACACAATGGCTGCTCCCTCCTTCAGCCAAAATATATGCCCTCGTGCAAATAAACTCAAAAAAGCCAGCAGCTTGCAGCCCACCCCAGCAGTACACTGGACACGGCCGGGCAGGAGGAACTCCAGCCCACAGCCTCGGCAACTAGGTGAGCTCCTGTACACGCAGGTGATTCTGCGCATTGAGGCTCAGAACTGAAAGAATGCAAACACCTGGACACCAAAAACCCCCAAGGATTCTGTGGGGTTGCTTTCCCTGCTACAAAATGAAATTCACTTTTATCCTGGCATTTTCTCACATGGCTTCACTTTAAAGAGAAATGGGTTTTTGCTTTGTTGAGTTGTTTTTTGTTTGTTTGTTTGTTTGTTTGTTTGTTTGTTTGTTTTGACAAAGGTACCTAACTCCAGGTGACCTGCCCATCAAGATCCATGTGGTATGCGTAACCCTAGGGCACAAAAAGTTTCCCTGGATATATTTTTAAATGACAAAGTTCCCTAAAAATGAACTTTAAGGACATGCAACATCACTCCTTATTTGTACATATGGGGGGAAATGGCGGGGCAAACGCATTCCCACTGTGCTACAGTTTGGTCCAGCTATTTGAAGAAACTGGCTGATGAAAGCCAAGACAAAGAAATGGCAATAAAATAAGATGGCATGTTGACCGCTGAGATCTAGAGTGACATCTGTGGGTGGTTCTGTGGCTCCAGGATTAGATTGTTCTCACTTCAAAGGAGCCATCCCTGAACTCTGTCAATCAGCAACTCAGTCACACACACACATGAAACTCTTCCCCCCACTCGCTCCTCAGAAAGACAAAAATCCTTAAAGATGATAAGAAAACAATGTACGGATCATATGCGTTTTAGTGAAAGACAGCATTTTTCTCCCCGACTAACCTACAAACCAAGCTTGGATTTTTATCCAGCTTTTACCGTGGCTCACTTTTACAAAAGGAATTCCATTTATTGTTCTCCTTGGACTTCAAATAAAAAAGAAACATCAAAGTCTAACAGAACCTGAAAGCTCCGGTCAGACATTATTTTGTTTTCCTCTCCCAAGTAAATATTTACACTTGCCGGAGAGGTTTACGCTGATGTGTCTGCAAACTGAATATATATTTTTATGAGAAGATAAATAGCCAGGAACAAAAAGACACAAACCAAAGTTCCCCTGTGCTCTCTTCCAAGTGACCTCTAGTCCACTGTGCAGATAACATGTTTGGAAGGAAGATGATGTAGTCTCCATGGAAGCTCAGTTTGTGGGCTCTGCCTTGACAGATTGACAGCTGTGCTAAGTGATGTTGGAATTACATGTGATAGATTTGAGATTATGACTATTGTCCAGTAAGGGCTGAAGAGCCCCGTGCCGTGAGAGAAAGCTTAGTTTGGTTATCTTAATCTTCAGTGCAGAATAAAACGGCACAGGCTCTTCTTATCATACACTGGCCTTTTTGTGTGCTGGGGGAGGCGGTAAGTAATTTCACTAATTAGAAGCCACAAGCCCAGAATAACCACTGCCACTCTTTTCTAGAATGAAACAACCATGCTCAATAATTTCTGGACACAACTCTACCCCAATTTAAAGTTAAGACTAAATGAAGTGCTCAGGTTTTTTTTGTTTTTTTTTAATGTCATAATAGCAAAGTAGAGTAGAATTAGCCTGAAATGGCATTTGGAGTTTGGCTCTTCGCAGGACTAGTGGGCTGCTGACCTCCTCCAGCTACAGTCGACCCTCGTTTATCATGGTTAATCCGTTCCAGACTCTAGCGGTTGCACCTGGTGTTGAAGGATTCCTGGGGTGCTCGAATACATAGGCCTACAGCCATACATACAGTAATTTTCATTTTAATTGTAATACAGGGGTGTATAATTGACTCAGACAACCGAGCGTGCGCTGTATCATTTTCACTGCCTCTATTAACTTTATTTATTTATTGTTTGTTTGTTTGTTTTTGTTACAGATGTTTCTCCTTTTTCCCCCATTGACACCCTCTTCCCCATCACCCCCATCCCATCCCCTGCTTTGTTGTCTATGTCCATTGGTTATGCATACATGCATATAAGTTCTGTGGCTTATCTCTTCCCTGCCCCCAAACCCTCCTCCTCTGAGGCTTGTCAGTCTGTACCCCACCTCTATGTCTCTGGGTCAATTTTGTTCATTAGTTTGTTTAGTTCTTCCACAAATAAATGAGATCATTTGTCTTTCTCTGCTTGGCTTGTTTCACTCTCCAGGTCCTTCCATGCCATCTCAAAGGGTAAGAGATCTTTCTTTCTTACAGGTGCATAGTATTCCATTGTGTATATGTACCACAGCTTTTTTATCCATTCGTCTGGTGATGGACACTTGGGCTATTTCCAGATCTTAGCTACTGAAAATAGTGCTGGTATGAACATGGGGGTACATATATTCTTTCTGATTGGTGTTTCAGGTTTCTTAGGGTATATTCCTAGAAGTTGGATCACTGGGTCAAATGACAATTCCATTTTTAACTTTTTGAGGTAACACCATAGTGTTTTCCACAGTGGCTGCACCAGTCTGCATTTCCACTAGCAGTGTACTAGAGTCCCCTTTTCTCCACACCCTCGCCAACACTTATTGTTTGATGATTTGTTGATGGCGGCCATTCTGATAGGTGTGAGGTGATACCTCATAGTTGTTTTAATTTGCATCTCTCTGATGACTAGTGACATTGAGCATTTTTTCATTTGTCTCTTGGTCATTTGTATGTCCTGTTTGGAGAGGTGTCTATTTAGGTCCTCTGCCCATTTTTTTTTTATTTTTATTTTTTTATCCTCACCCGAGGACATTTTTTGCATTTATCTTCAGAGAGAGCGAGAGGGAGATAGGGAGGAAGAGAGAGAGAGAAACACATTGAGTGGTTGCCACCCACACGACCCCAACCAGGGCCAGGGACAAACTGCAACCAAGGTACGTGCCCTTAGCGGAAACTGAACCCGGGACTCTCTGGTCCTCAGACTGATGCTCTAACCGCTGAGCCAAACAGACCAGGGCCCTCTGCCCATTTTTTAATTGGGTTCTTTGTCTTCCTTTTGTTGACTTGTATGAGCATTCTATATACTTTGGAAATTAACCCCTTATCTGATGCATCATTGGCAATTATGGCCTCCCATATAGAGGGATCTCTTTCCGTTTTGATGGTTGTTTCTTTTGCTGTGCAGAAGCTTTTTAGTTTGATGTAGTCTCATGTGTTCTCTCACCTTAGGTGTTGTATCAGTGAAAATTCTGCTGTGTATAATGTCTGAAATTTTGTTGCCTACATTTTCTTCTAGGATTTTTATGGATTCATGAGTCACACTTAAGGCTTTTATCCATTTTGAGTTTATTCTCGTGTATGGTGTAAGTTGGTGGTCTAGCTTCATTTTTTTGCAAGTAGCTGCCCAATTTTCCCCACACCATTTATTGAAGAGACTGTCTTGACTCCACTGTATGCTCTTGCCAACTTTGTCAAATATTAATTGAGCATATTGTCTTGGGTCAATTTCTGGGTTCTCTATTCTGTTCCATTGATCTATCTGCCTGTTCTTGTGCCAGTCCCAGGCTGTTTTGATTACTGTGGCTTTGTAGTATAACCTGAAACCTGGTAATGTGATCCCTCCTACTTTGTTCTTCTTTTTCAAGATTTCTGTAGCTATTCGGGGTCTTTTTTGATTCCGTATAAACTTTTGGAGTGTTTGTTCTAGTTCTGTGAAATATGTCGTTGGTATTTTTATGGGGATTGCATTGAATCTATAGATTGCTTTGGGTAGTATGGACATTTTAATGATGTTAATTCTTCCAACCCATGAACAAGGTATATGCTTCCACTTTTTTTATATCTTCCTCTATTTCTTTTTTCAATGACCTGTAGTTTTCTGTGAAGAGGTCCTTTACTTCTTTGATTAAGTTTACTCCTAGGTGTCTTAATTTTTTTGCTGCGATGATAAATGGGATTGTTTTTTTAGTTTCTCTTTCTGTGAGTTCACCATTGGTGTATAAGAATGCCATCAATTTCTTGACGTTAATTTTGTATCCTGCTACTTTGCCAAATTCATTTATTAAGTCTAGTAGATTTTTGATGGAGTCTTTAGAGTTTTCTATGTATAATACCATGTCATCTGCGAGTAATGACAATTTCACTTCCTCCTTTCCAATTTGGATCCCTTTTATTTTTTCTTCATGTCTAATTGCTGTGGCTAAGACTTCCAGTACTATGTTAAATAAGAGAGGTGAAAGTGGGCATCCCTGTCTTGTTCCTGTTCTTAAGGGAAATGCTTTTAGTTTTTGCCCATTGAGTATGATGTTGGCTGTAGGTTTTTCATATATGGCCTTTATTATGTCAAGATATGATCCCTCTATTCCCATGTTGCTGAGCGTTTTTATCAGAAATGGCTGCTGGATTTTGTCGAATGCTTTTTCAGCATCTATTGATATGATCATGTGGTTTTTATCTTTCATTTTGTTTATGTGGTGTATCACATTTGTTGATTTGCGAATATTGTACCAGCCTTGCATACCTAGGATGAAACCCACTTGGTCATGGTGAATAATTTTTTTGATGTATTGCTGAATCCGATTTGCTAGTATTTTGTTAAGGATTTTGGCATCTGTGTTCATCACAGATGGCCTGTAGTTTTCTTTCTTTGTAGTGTCTTTATCTGGTTTTGGAATTAGGATTATGCTGGCCTCATAAAATGAGTTTGGAAGTGTTCCATCTTCTTGGATTTTTTGGAATAGTTTAAGGAGAATGGGTATTAGATCTTCTTTGAATGTTCGGTAAAACTCCCCGGTGAAGCCATCTGGGCCTAGGCTTTTGTTTGCTGGGTGTTTCTTAATTATATCTTCAATTTCCTTTGTTGTTATTGGTCTGTTCAAGTTTTCTATCTCTTCCTGGTTCAGTTTTGGGAGGCTGTGTGTTTCTAGAAATTTGTCCATTTCTTCTAGATTCTCCAATTTGTTGGCGTATAATTGTTCATAGTATGTTTCCATGATCCTTTGTATTTCTGTGGGGTCAGTTGTTGTTTCTCCTCTTTCATTTCTGATTTTGTTTATTTGGTTTCTCTCTTTTTGTTTCTTGGTGAGTCTGGCTAAAGGTCCATCGCTCTTGTTTATCTT
Organism: Tadarida brasiliensis; assembly: GCA_030848825.1. NCBI lineage: Eukaryota > Metazoa > Chordata > Mammalia > Chiroptera > Molossidae > Tadarida > Tadarida brasiliensis. The sequence continues at coordinate 180,148,929 of CM061257.1, read as the reverse complement.
TTCAAAGAACCAGCTTTTTGTTTCATTAATCTTTTGAATTGTTTTTTTAGTCTCTATGTCATTTATTTCTGCTCTGACCTTTACTATTTCCTTCCTCCTACCAGCTCTGGGTTTTTCTTTTGGTTTACTTTCTAGTTCTTTAAGTTGTAGGGTTAGAAATTCAATTAGGAATTTTTCTTGTTTCTTGAGGTAGGCCTGTAGTGCTATGAACTTCCCGCTCAGGACGGCTTTTGCTGTATCCCATAGATTTTGTGTTGTTGTGTGTTCGTTTTCATTGGTTTCCAGGTCGATCAACTTTTTAATGAATATATTTGAAAAAACCGCAATAGAGTGAAGCTGCAAAAATCAAAGTGCAAAGTGGTGAGGGATGACTGTATTCATTTATTGGTGCCTGATTTTCTGTTTTGTTTTGTCGTGTAAAAGAGGAGAGTGAGGTTAGTGTGCAGATGTCCAGGAGAGAGGAAAGCAGTGGAAAAGATGCAGGTGTCAACCCCCATAGAAGTGGAGCAGAAGAGTAAAATCAAAGATGAACCCAAGTGCAACTGAGATGGGCTCCGATGGTTCCCAAAAATGACTGGGGGAGGCTCCGAGGAGAAACTGAGTGCTCGTATGAGAAGGCAGAAGTGGAATATCTGGGAAATGTAAATTTTAAAACATTACCATCTTTTGTTGCTAAAGACCAAAAGCTTGGGAACACAGATTACCCTTCGTCCATGGGTTTAAAACGCATGTCCTTTGTCAGAGTCCACCATGACAAAAGTCACAGCCTACCTTTTTCCTTTTAGAGCAAAGTTGGTGTGTTTGCTCAGTGGTCAACATCCCTGGTCAAATGACTTGAAGCTCTTTGCAGAAAACTGGCAGTTTATGTGACCATTGGAGAGAGAAGTGTCAAGGGAACAGGAGGAGAAAATAAGTGAGAAAGATATTTTACCCTTCATGAAAATATAAAATGGCATTTCGTGTTTATCTCCTCCAGTCTATTATTCCCACAGCCCCCTAAATGCAGCATCAGTCATGGAGACAAGCTCCCTTTCTGAACTGAACAGACCAATTTAGGCAAGTGTGTGTATTGGTTCCAAAACCTGTGGTCTAAAGTTTATCCAGACCTAAGGGAGACTGCCCATGACAGTCTCCTCAGATCCACAAGTTGTCTGGGGTCAGACCAGCAGCCTCAGCATCAGCTGGGAAGCTATCAGAAAGGTAGAGTCACAGCCCTTTCAAAGACCTACAACATCGGAAATGTACCAGATCCCAGGTGATTCACATGCATGTTGAAATTCACACCCAGCTCAGCTGACCAGTCTTCACCCTTGAAAGGTATTGGGAGAGCCCAGAAAGGAGGACAGAGAACAGAAAATAATTCTGAAAATCGTGAAAGTGATATCTCACCCTTCCTTTCTTGCTTCTCCCACTAAGAAAGAAGTTTCCCAAAGTGTAAAAGAGCATATTTTGTGTAAGAAAGAAAGGGAAATAAGAAATCAGACATGTATCTGTTTATTTTACAAGAAGCACAAGACAGATGAAACAGAAAACATGTCTGGTTATTTACAGGTGTAAGGGCAGAGAACGGGGTAGCAAGGGCACGAGAGAGTGACACCTCTCTAAGTATACCTTTTGCTATAGTTTTGACTTACAGAAGTGTGTTAATATTCTGCATATTCAAAAAATAAAATGAAATCAACAATGATGAGAAGAAGAAAGAAAAACCCTAAAACCTAAAAGCAAACTAAAACAAATTAAACAATTGTATTTCAAGTGGAATTTACCTCAGTAAAAGTTCATGGAAATGCCAGGTAAAGAACTAAAAGAAATAAAAATACCTAGCTGAGCCCTGGCCGGTCTAGCTCAGCAGTTAGAACGTCGGCCCGAGGACCAATGAGTCATGGATTCAATTCTGGCCAAGGGCATGTACCTCGGTTGTGATTCGTCCCTGGCCATGGTGGGGTCGTGCGGGAGGCAGTCACTTGATGTGTCCCTTTCACGTCGATGTTTCTTTCTCTCTCCCTCTCTCTCCCACTCTCCCTCCCACTCTGAGGAAAAATGGAAAAATATCCTCGGGTGAGGATTAAAAAAAAAAAAATCTAGCTGAGCCTAAAAGAAAGGAAAATCCCCAACTGCTAGAAATGAAGAAGAAACATTTGTTTTTTGTACAGGTTTTGGCAAAGCAATTCTGAAACTGGTTTAAATGTAGTATAGGACTGAACAAATGAATAAATGCATTGATGTTGGTGGGGGCCAAGGAATAGCACCTGCTTGAGACACGCACCGACAGCCACCGGGTAAGTAAGAACTGTTCCCCTGAGCCTAGCATCAGTTGTGATTTACATGGCAATCAAGATACATGATACAGGCAGGCAGAAGGCGTTCCAGAGAGAAACAGAAAGGCGACAGCAATGCGAAAATGGAAGCAGAGGTTGGAGTAATGCAGCCACAAACCGTAACGCCTGCCATCTCCACAAACTGGAGGAGACGAAGAACAGTTTCTCCCCTAGAGCTTACAGAGCAGTGGTTCTCAACCTGTGGGTCGCGACCCCTTCGGGGGTTGAACGACCCTTTCACAGGGGTCGCCTAAGACCATCGGAAAACACATATTTCCGATGGTCTTAGGAACCGAGACACCGCTCCCCTATCCGTCTCCAGGCGGGTCCGCCCACATGCAGATATGCCCACACACAACATGAGGAACTGGATTAAAGGGTGACAGCGTTAGGAAGGTTGAGAATCACTGTCCCAGAGGGGTTATGACTCTGCCCACACCTTGCTTTCAGACTTCCAGCCTCCAGAACCGTGAGAGAGTTTCTATTGTTTTAGGCCACCAAATGTGAGGTCATTTGTAACAGCAACACCACGAAACCTAAAGTAGATGTATTATTATCTTCACTTTTCCAGACAAGGAAACAGAGGCATGAAGAGTTCAAGTAACTGGCTCACGGTCAAGAACTAGTAAATAGTGCAGACAGTATGTTCACCCAGGAAATGCGATTCTGAAGACAGCTCGAATAACCTTTATTTTCAACTCTTCCTACTATGTAGTCATTAAAGAAGATAACTATAGAGAGAGTGGATATGTTTCCATATCAAAACATGATTGTGTAGGAAAGCAAGTTACAGACCTACATGTAGGGACAGTTTGGGAAGTGAGCATGGAACATCACCTCAGTACAAGTTCATGGAAATGCCAGGTTAAGAACTAAAAGAAATAAATACCTAGCAGAGCCTATAAGAAAGGAAAATCCCCAACCGCTAGAAATGAAGAAGAAACATCAAACCAAAGTGATAGGTGTGTGAGCAAAGGCTGGGTTTAATATTCATAGAAGCAAGAAGCTTAGTCTCAGAATGCACAGGCTAAGGGGGTCGGGTTGAAACCCCCTTCTCCCCCCAGAGCCAGGACTCTTGAAGGGCTAACCCTCAGCAAAGTGGGACTAGATGTGAGTTCCACTCAACTCAGGGATGGTATAAGAAAGCTAGTCTGTGCCCTGTATATGGGGGAAAGTTTCCCATTAGTTCCATACATATATGGGGGGGGGAGGGTCTGAATTCATACAACCCACGTGGTGTGGGAATCTCCAGCCAAGAAATTAATGCAAAACAGACCCCAAATAAGTGACACCCCTGAGGCTTCCAACAAAAGCAAACACAAAACTGATTTGAAATAAGCCTTCTTTTTACTACTTTTTTTTTATCCTCACCCAAGGACATTTTTGCATTTATCTTCAGATAGAGCAGGAGGGAGAGAGGGGGGAAGAGAGAGAGAGAAACATCGACATGAGAGAGACACATCAAGTGGTTGCCACCCACACGACCCCAACCGGGACAGGGGACAAACTGCAACCGAGGTACGTGCCCTTAGCGGGAACCGAATCTGGGTCTCTCTGGTCCTCGGGCCAACGCTCTAATCACTGAGCCAAACCGGCCAGGGCAGCACAAGCCTTCTAAATCCCAAAACATACAGAACATTCTAAGACCCACAAACACACAAACAAATAAATATATTCTGTTGTAAAATGAGCTCACAATAAAAAATGACAAAACACAGGAAAAAAGGAGTCAGTATGAGTAAGATTCAGCAGTCATTGTCAACAGGAAGGTATGTGTGGTCAATAATATAATGACCTGAGAGAGATTATTAGTTATGTTTCAAATGATAAATAACAGGACCTGGGACCCTGTGGAAAAAACAAACATGATGCATAAAGAACTGGCAGATCTGAAAGTGACCCATCTGAACTTCTAGAAATTAAAACGTAAAATTTAACAGGTGAAAAAGCAAATTAGAAATGGCTGATGAGGACATAGGTGTGAGGGAAACGTCCAAAATGCAGCGAGAGAGAGAGAGAGAGAGAGAGATGGAAAATGTGAGAAAGAGGTTAAGAGTAAGAAAATTAAAAATATATCTACTGGAATTCCAGAAGGAAAGAAGCTAGAGAATGAAGTAGAAGCAATAATCAAAATATAATGGCTGAGAAATTGTGAGAATTGATGAAAGATACGGATATCAGTCAGGGTCTGGGCAGAAAACAGACAGCATTCTATGGGTAACTGAGAAAAGTTTAATGAAGTGACTATTTACAAAGGTGATAATGGGGTTCAGGGAAATTAACAAGGGATCGAGAAACAACAGGGACTAGTGAGAGCAAGGAGTCTGAAAGGACAAGGAGAGGGGGAAGTTATAAGTCAGAGAAAGAGCTATGAAAGTGGTCTGCCAAAAGAGTAGCTGTGCCTTCAGTGGAGGGAAGCAGCCAACCTCGAGGAAATTAGTAGGGAGGGAGCCTCAGAATGAACACATGGACCTCACTCTACTCAGCCCTTGGAGCTTCCTGTAACACCTCTCACTGATGGGTCTCTACTGGAAGCCAAAGGGCAAGGGAAGATGCAATCCACCCGCCAGCCTTCCCAGTGCAGGGCTTCCAGGAGATCTTGCCAGAAGCTGACAACCTTCACTGGCAAGAGAGGGGGTGGGGTGAGGGGATAGAAAAAGACAAACAGAGACCAAGAGACAGACTAGAAGTGAATATATAAAATGATACCATTTTATTGATTTGGGTTGTTTTTGTTTTATTTTTACTAACTACATTTTCTAATTCTTCTACAGTGAACATGGAGTACAATGATGCAAAAAATCAATTTTTAATAATGCTTAGAGTCTATAAAACGTATGGATTCTTAATCAATTCATTCCCCACTAGACTGACTGACATCATCCCTACCCCAGACTCCCTGCCTGATAACAGAGCTAGAGACACAAATCAATGCTGTAGCTGGATAAAAATGAAGAAAAAAGGGAGAAGAGTAAAACCAGGTATTGAACAATGTTTGTAAATAGTGAATTTTTATAGAAAGGGTTACACAGTGTGGGGCAAAAGTCGGTTTACAGTTATGAGTACATGAAACACAAAGTTTGTCCTTGTGTTATTATTTATTAATTATTGCATTATTTTCTTTTTTTTTTTATTCCTCACCTGAGGATGTTTTTCTACTTATTATCAGATAGAGTGGGAGGGAGGGAGAGAAAGAGACAAAGAGAAACATCAATGTGATAGAGCCACATTGACTGGTAGCCTCCTGCACAACCCGACCAGGGCCAGGACGAACCACAACCAAGGTACGTGCCCTTGCCCGGAATCAAACCTGAGACTCTTTGGTCCGTGGGCCAACGCTCTAACCACTGAGCCAAACTGGCCAGGGCTAATTATTATATTATTTTCTATATGAATAATTGTAAACCTACTTTTGCCCGCCCTGTACATAGCGTCGGTCAAGCTCAGTAAAACATAATCTCCCAAACAGAGCATGGCCAGGTTGCGGAGCTGATATCCAGGCCTGTGAAAGACAACAAGAAGTCCTCTGAAGCCTAAGTTGTATCTTAAGTTTCATATATGTAATAAATTTTGTATTTCAAAGAACAACAATGACATTGTATCTCTGACTATCCAGAATGCTTCAAGAAAGAGAAAGCTGAGCCTTCACCTTGGCCCAGATCAAAGCTTAAGGTTATATATATAAATGCTTGCTAATTTTTTTTATTAATCTACCCACATAGTTAATCATTGCTTGTAACTCAAATATTCATACGCAGAGGCCTGGGGTGAAAATCTGGCTTTGGGTGGATTAGCAGGCAGGTCCTCACTGCATCTATTTCTGAATGTTCCTACCTACCTGGAACGTGACACATCCCTTGTCCAACTGCAGGATAGTAAACTGGCTTGGATTCAGAGGAAAGAGTGCCATCTACTGCAAGGCTATTCAAACCTAACAGTGCACTGGGTGTTTTTCCTGAAGGCTTTTCACTTGAATGTTCCAGCTCAGACTAGCTTGTGAGACTTAACAAGATTTCAGCTGGGGGTTGGAGGAAAGGAAACCTATGGCCACCAGCACTTAACCATATTAAAAATGCCTAATCTTTGAGGAAAACTATTCGTTATTAACATTGTGATGCTATTAGGCAAGGATAATGATTGATGGAAGTCATTTTACTAGCCAGTCAGATACAAGTGTCGATTTCTTGGAGTTTATATGAGCAATGATATCATCAGCCCAATTTTCTGGTGAGGCGCACAGAGGACATAAAAGCCAGTAGAGCTGTAAGCCTTTTGGTTAACAGGAGCAGCTACTTCCTGACACCCCTGTCTACACCCTGGAGAGAATACCCAAGTCCTACTTTCCTCTTTTATCTGAGATGGAAATTCATGTTCATGTGAAGAGATAGGAGGAGGCATCACAACTATACCTATGGGGATCCTATATTCTGCAAAAAGCTCAAGCAGAGCAGAATAACAGTCTTCAGCTTAGAGAGTAGGCAAGCAATGGGCCTTGGTGGGTCAAGCAGGATCACTGGAGGTTCCACCAATTGTTGACAGAATGCTTCACAAGGCACCAGCAGTCAGTCTCCTGCGAGATGAAATACAAATGTAGCTGTCTTTGGGCTGTGACTCAAATCCTGACTGGCATGCAAATGCACCTGTCAGCTCTGAAATTCTAGCGCAACTTACACTCACATTAAACTATCAAAACCAGAGTCCCCTGCCATGCAATCAAAGCCACAATTAGATGTCACCTCACACCTGTTAAGATGGCTACTATTAAAAAAAAAAAAAAGACAAGAAATAACAAATGCTGTCAAGAATGTGGAGAAAAGGAACCCTTGTGCATTGTTGGTGGGAATGTAAATTTATGCAGCCACTGTGGAAAACAGTAGGGAGTTTCCTCAAAAAAAGATAAAGATAGAACGACCATATGATTTGGCAATCCCATTTAAGGGTATATCTCTGAAGGACTGAAGTCACTATCTCATGTTCATTGCAGCATTATTCACAGTAGCCAAGATATGGAAACAACCTAAATGTCTACCAGTGGATAGATGGATTTTTAAAATGTGATGTATATACACAATGAAATATCATTCAGCCCTAAAAAAAGGAGGAAATCCTGCCATTTGTGACAACATAAATTAACCTGGAGGGCTTTATGCTAAGTGAAGTCAGACAGAAAAAAAGACAAATATTATATGATATCACTTACATGTGGCCTCTTGGGGGAAAAAGTCAAACTCCTAGAAACAGAAAGTAGAATAATGGCTGCCAGAGGCTGGTGGGGGAGAGGCTGAAATGAGGAAAGTTTATTCAAAGGTTACAAAATTTCAGTTATAAGATAATAAGTTCTGAGTATCTAATGTACAGCATGGTAACTATAATTAATAACAGTGTGTTGTAAACTTGAAATTGGCTCAGAGAATAGATCTCAAGCATTCTCACACAAAAAGAGAGGTAACAATGGAGGTGATGGATGTGTTAACTTGGTGGTGGGAATCTCTTTACAATGTAAACACATATATCAAATCATCACATTGTACACTTTAAATATAAATAATTTTATTTGTCAATTACACCTTAGTAAAACTGGTGGGTAAAAACAGAGTCCCAGCCTTTCTTACTATTTCATGAATTCCTACCTCATCACCCACCCAAAAGGCTGGAGGAGTTTCTTCTTCAACAGCTGTGCCCCTGGGTCTATATCATTTTACTGGCTGTGTTATTTTTCTCATCGGATGCTTTTTATTACAGAAATGAAAACCCAGGATTTGGGGGGGGGGGGGAATATCTCAGTGCCTCCACAAAGAAAGTTAATGTATATAGTAAGTAATTATAAGATCGCCACATTCCACACCTTTCATTGCTTTGCATTTCATTCTTTCTGCCTAGTTAAGAGTCACCTCACTGCTCACACTTTCACCCATTCATTTGTTGGTTTTTCCAGCCATCTGTGTTGAATTCTACCATCTGGCTGTCTTAGAGTGCAATAACCTACTGGCTAGGTTTTATGGATTTCCAACAGAGTGAAGTACTCTATTATTCCAGCAAAGTTTTAGTACTATAGATTGGCAGTATGCTTGTAACTTTTTAAACTCATCTTTGGGAGCTTTACTTAAGATTAGGCATTAAAGAGTCTGTCACCCACACTCCGTGAATCCCCAGCTTGGCGCAGTGCTGCTGACCTCCCTTCCATCCCACGTCAGGACCACTGAGAAAGAATCACACACAAATTTGTAGGGTGGGGAGGCATATAATCAAAAGCCTTCCATGGTGCTTTGCAATCCTCTTATGTGTCCCATTCTCATTCCTCACAACTAGACATTTCTAAACTGTATCTCCCTTCCTATGTCCCCAGTCTCATCATCTCCCTTCCTTCCACACCAAGAGAAAAGTAGGGACAAGAGGAATGAACTCCTTTCATTTCCTGCCCTCCATCTCCACCTCTTTGCCTCCACTCCTAATCATAATTCTGTTAGATGTTCCTCCTCTTGTCCATCTCTCTGCCTGTGCTTCCATCCCAACCTTTCCTACTTCCTCAGAGACCTAACCCTATCACGGAGTGAGAGAGAGAGAGAGAGAGAGAGAGAGAGAGAGAGAGAGAGAGAGAGAGAGAGAGAGAAGTAGAGAGAGAATAAAATGCAAAGGGAAGGGAAAATTCCCTCAAGACAACATAGCTCTGATTTTTCACTCAGTCTCTTTCCTCCCTGCACAAACCACCCATAAGAGTGTGCTCTCTACTGTGTCTCCATTTCCTCGCCAACTACTGTTCATCAGCTCTGTGCAATCTGGATTCAGCCTCCACCACAACGCTGAGCCCTAATTGTATGTGTGGTGCATTACACAGTGCCTGGCATATGGTGAAAGGTCGATAATAAACTCTGGCCAATCCCCCCCAGTTGGTAAATGAGATGGGAACTTTCCATTTCTTCCTTTACTTGACTCTTCATCAATGATGCCATCTTCTCTGAACTCCATACCATTGGCTTCCAGGTTACTTGTCTCTCCTGGAGTTTTTTCTGCTTCTGACTACTCCTTATTTTCCTTTTTAGGCTTCTATGCACCTATGCCTTAAATCAGGACCACTCTAGGTATCATCTCTTGGCTGTTTACTCTATCAACACCCATAAAAGAAACTACTATCTATATGATCATAAATATGATGTGGTGCAGTGATGACTAACTGGTCTAAACTTGCAACCCAGAGCTCTACCATTTTCATGCATTTGACAAATACATAATGAGTTTCCACTATGTGCCAGTTCTATCGTCCTCCCCACTGGTCATCTCCATTGGCATGATCCACAGGCATGTCCAAAACTGAAAGTATCCTCCTCAATACACACACACACACACTCACACACACACACACACACCATCCATTTTTCCTCCTCTATTTCCCATTTAAGGAAATGACACCACCCATCTACCAAGTCATATACTACCAAGTGAAAAACTTAGTAATAATCTTAAAATTGCTTTTCACACACACCCAAATTTAAGTAGCTACAATGCCCTATGGATTCTACCTCCTAAATTCTCTAGAATCACTCCCTTCCTCTTTAGTCCACTGGCCCTGCCCCAGTTCACGCTTCATCCTTTCTCATCTGAATTATTACAACAGACGCTTCACTGGACTCCAATTTTAGTCTCAGTCTTTGTCAAGCCATTCTGCACACTAGCCTTTCCAAACATAATCTAATAAGAGCACTTCTCTATCTAAAAAAAAATTCAGTGGATCTCACTGCCCCAGGTTAAAATCCAAACCCATTAATGTGCCAATGATCTGGCTTGCACTTACCTGTCCAGTATCACATCTGAACAGCCACTCTCCTACCTGTGTTCAGTGCCTGTGTTTTCCCAAGTTCCCTCATTCCTCCACGACTCTGTGCACACTGTACCTCTACTCAAGACCTCTTCACCCTTTTGCTTGTCTGTTCAGGTTTGCTCACATTTCCAGACTTAGATCAACTGTCATCATTTTCAGAATATTTTTCTGCCCTACCCCTCACATCCCCAGTCTTAATTAGATGCTGCTTTCTTGGGAATCTTAAAGTACTCTGTACTTCCCATTACCCTAGAATTTATCACACTTCTGTAATTACTTATTTACATGTTCATATCTTCTACATTTTCAGCTACACTGTAAGCTCCCAAGGCCAGAGATCATTGATATTCCATATCAACAGCACCTATCACAGTATCTAAAACATAGTAGGTATTCAGTAAGTGTATGTTAAATAAATGTTTATAGAGTGAAAGAATTACAAAACTTCCCTAGATCTCACCAACTATGGCAACAACTAAGTCATATTAACAATACTAACTCAAAGGCCAATAAATTTAGGCCCCATCTTTTCATGTTAGATCTTAGGCTCTGTAAATACACACACATATGCAAACTCATGTACACACAGTGAATTGTGCTCAGGAAATTGTTTACACATGATTCATTCCGCCTGCAGGAGCCCCCTGCTCCACCTGACCCCACCATGGTCTCCATCAGTCACTGATGCTCCTTTCTGACACCTCCACTAATGCCCTAGAGCCCTCATGATGATGGTCCTTGGCAAAGAAGGAAAGAAGGAAGTAAGCAGAGAAAGACTATCTCCTCCATTATAGTGCCCCAAAACAATACAGCTTGTGCCACAATTTTATTATACACTTGTGGATAAAATATCGTTTTACCTCTAATTTGCACACCCTGCCCTACATGGGTCCCCAGGTATCAGATAAATCTGAGTGATGAAAACTGAGTGGACGTAGTCACTTTTCCTTTCCAACAATTACAGCAATCTTTACACAGGAAGCTCACCTGCCTGGCTTCTCTCTCCCTCTGTCCTGCCCCAGTCATTCACTGGGTATGGTTGGTTCTCACCTATACCACACAGGGACGACTGTGCTCACCACCCCATGCATCACACTCTGTGCTGGCACAAGGCACAAATGGTCAACAAGGCAGGCATGCTGCCATGGAGGTGACCGGGCATGGAGGTGAAAGGTCAGGGTGCTGGAGCTAACTCACCAGGGTTCACAACCTGGCTCTTCCACTTTCTAGCCTGTGTGACCTTGAGCAAGACATGTCAACCTTCTATGCCTCAGTTTCTCCATCTGTAAACCAGTGATAATATAGTACCAACTTTATAGGGTTGTTAAAATGAACAAGTTAATTTATTTTAGTTAAACATCACTGCTTGGCCCATAGCAAGTACTCTAGACTATTATTATAGTCTAGTGGGAGACAAACAAAATAAACAGGCAAGCCAAATAATAACCATTTATAGTAAGTGCTAAGAAGAAAATAAATGGGAAGCGTAATACAGAATAACAGGAGCCATGAGAGTGAGTACTTTAGACAGGACCAGAGAAGACTCTCCAAGGAGGTCATTTAAGCTGAGACCTGAAGGTTGAGAAGGAGCCAGACACACAAACAGCTGGGAGAAGAAAATTCCTGGTTGGGGTGGGGGGGGTGGTGCAGAAGGAACAGCAGTGCCGTGTCCCTGAGATAGAAAGGAGTTTGGTGAATCCTAGTACTGAAAAAGGGCTGGTGAGCTGAGCAGAGTGAGCCGGGCGCAGAGTGGCACAGGAGGAGAGAGGGAAGATTAGGCTGTGCGCGGCTGATGGGCTGCAGCAGAAAATTTCAATTTCATTCTGTGCTAAATGGAAAACCATTGGAGAATTTGAAACGAGGGAGTGATATTATCTAATCTACATGTTTTAAGATTACTCTGACTAATGGACTGAAAGGTAAGCAAGAATAGAAACAGGAAGCTAATTAGGAGGCTACAGCAGTCATCCAGAATAGAAACATGGTGGCTGGCACTAAGGGGTGGCAGCGGAGAAGCGATGATCAGTGGTTTGGAGTGACATCTACAGAGAAAATGCAATGGTCTCTGTAACAGGGCAGAGCCAGCTGACACACTAAAGGTTAAGAGAAGGTGAATTAACCTCCCTGCCATAACCTGAAAGGGAGAGAGGCCTTTATTTGTAAACATGGTTTCCCATGGAAAACACACCATCACTATCGTCCACAGCAGAAAGCAGTGATTTACTGACAGCCCATATGGGGTTGGTAGAGAGGACTTTTTGTTCCAGGACAGATACACAGATACCTTCTATTTTTCCTGATTCATGTCCCGGCAATCGCTGTTTCTTTCAGGTCATCAGAATTATTTTTGTAAATCTTCTAAATAATAAAAAAGCAAACAAAATAGGTAGTAGATGTAATAATCATGAGAGAATTTATTGACATGTTTCAGGTCATTTATAAAGCAGTAGATTTATATTTGATAGGCTATGTGTGTTTTATAGTACTTTGTGGGCCCTTCTATAGTAAATATACACAGTATATTTATGAATATTTTATAGAAATTGTAATATAATTTTATTTTAAATTATTAGATTGATTTTACAATATTTTCTTTTGTAAATATTGATGACCATATATATGACTGTTTTTTAAGTTATATCTTAGTCAAGAATGTATCCCCAAAGAGAGAAATGAAATTTCCTTCATGAGAGTTTTTAGAAACCCATTCTGGCAAAAAGAGAGCCTGCCTGTGGTCTCTATTTACTTTTTCCTGGCTCAGAGTCACACATAGCAGAGGTTTTAAAATCATAGTTTACTGATGGACACTTGGGCTGCTTCCAAATCTTGGCTGTTGTAAATAACGCTGCAATGAACACAGAGGTGCATATATTCTTTCAAATTAATGTCTTGGGTTTCTTCAGGTATATTTCCAGAAGTGGAATTGCTGGGTCATAATTTATCTTTATTGTTGAAAGTATTACAGATCTCCTCCTTATCTCCCCCCGTTGAACTCCTCCACCCCACTCCTGCCCGTCTCCCCAGCCTTCACCACACTATTGTCTGTGTCAGTTCTCTGGTTAATCTCTTCCCACCTACTCCCCCTTCCCTCTGAGATTCATCAGTCTGTTCCATACTTCCATGTCTCTAGATCTACTATGTTCATCAGTTTATTTTGTTCATTAGATTCCACATATAAGTGAGATCATGTGATACTCGGCTTTCTCTGACTGGGTTATTTCTTTAAGGCAGCTCCATTTTTAATTTTTTGAGGTAACTCCATACTGCTTTCCACAGTGGCTGCACCAGTCTGCATTCCCACCAACAGTGCACGAGGGTTTCCTTTTCTCCGCATTCTCACCAACACTTAAGTTTGTTGATTTATTGATGATAGACATCTGATAGGTGTGAAGAGATATCTCACTGTGGTTTTAATATGCATTTCTCTGATAATTAGTAATGCTGAACATCTTTTCATATGTCTATTGGCCATCTGTATGTCCTCTTTGGAGAAATGTCTATTCAGGTCCTTTGCCCATTTTTTAATTGGATCACTTGGGGTTTTTTGGTGTAGAGTTTTATAAGCTCTTTATAAATTTTGGATATTAACACCTATCAGATGTATCATTGGCAAATATGTTCTCCCATTCAGTGACTTGTCTTTGCATTTTGTTGTTGGTTTCCTTTGTTGTGCAAAACCTTTTAGATGTAGTCCTGATGAGTGGATGAAAAGGCTGTGGTACATTTACACGATGGGACACTACTTGGCCGTAAAAAAAACACAAGGAAATCTTACCCTTTGTGACAGCATGGATTGACCTGGAGAACATTATGCTAAGTGAAATAAGCCAGTCGGAGAAAGATAAGTACCATATGGTTTCACTCGTATGTGGAATCTAATGAACAAAATAAACTAACAAACAAAATAGAAACAAACTTATAGACAAAGAACAGACTGACAGCTGTTAGAGAGGAGAGGGGTTGTGGGGCTGGGTGAAAAAGTTTCAGGGATTAAGACAAAAACAAAACTCACAGACATCGACAACAGCATGGTGATTACCAGAGGGGAAGAGGTGGGGTAGGCAGATGAAGGTAAAGGTGGGATAAATGGTGTTGGAAGAAGATTTGATTTAGGTTGGTGAACACACAATATACAGATGATTTATTATAGAATTGTACACCTGAAACCTATATAATTTTATTAATTAATGTTACCCCAATAAATTTCATTTAAAAAAAAAGAATATAGAGAAGAGAGTTTAATTCCATTCCAAACAACTTGGTTTAGGAATAGAATCTTATATGGGTGAGCCAAGCTAGGATATGATTAGACTGCAGAGATTTAAACACGCCGTGATGATGATGATTGTGGTATAACATACATACAATAAAAAATGAAAATCTTAAGTGAGAAATTTTCACTTTTATAAACACCTATGGGGCCACCACCTGGATCAAGATATAAAACACTTTCAGCATACCAAACAGTTCCCTCATCTTCCTTCTCAGTCACTACCCCTCACATATACACACACCACCACCTGCTACCACCACCACCACCACCATCACCACCGGTAACCACTATTCCAACACCATAGAATTGAATTCTCTGTTTTTGAACTTCATTTAAATGGAATTATGCAGAATGTAAAAACAATAATAATAAAATAAAGTAAAATCATGATTTAGTATCCTCTTTTCTCTGCTCCCAAATAATTGAAGCTTTCTCTCTCATAATCTCTCTTGTCACTAAAAAAGTAGGTTCCATCTCAAAACAGTATTACAAAAATACTGCAAGTGCAAAAAGAATAGTCAAATCAAATTAACATGCATTTATCAAATAACTAAATAATTGCACTCCCTTTTCTATACATTTCACTTGCAAACTGCATTATTTCATCCCTACTAAAAATAAAGTACATGTACAATTGGGCCACCTAAGGAAGTAAATAGTTTTTTAAATAGAGTGGGAGAGAGCTATAATCAGAGAGAAATAAAGAAAATCACCCAAACTTAAGGACTACTGGCTCCCTGTCCACTTCCCTCAGGCAGGCTCTCAAGATAAAAACTCAAGAGAATTAACATTTGTTGAGTGTATAAACATAAGGAACACTAAGCTAATGTGGAAGCTAATGACTGTTTTTGGAAGGTCATATTTTTGACCATCCATAGAATAGGCAAATTCAGCAGATGGGAGGAATGATACAATGAAAAGAACAAGCAGAGCCAGCACTGGAAGATAGGACAGAGTTTGTGAGAATTCAAGTCAATTTTCATTTGTTCAGTCAATGTATGGATGAAAACTAGAGATGGGAAGCCAGCCAAGGGACTCAAGGTTAAAATGTATACTTTGAGTTCAATGTTATGCAAACAATAATTCACAAGTATTTGGCTGTTTAAACAATGTCTGAACTAGAAGTTTCTCAAATACATTGCTGAGCTAGGAATTTTATATACTAAGTTTATAAACATATAAGTGGGGGACAAAGTGAGGGGAGACTGCATGTCTCCAAAGGATTATCCTTCATGTTTATGGGTAGAGGATGACCTGCTTCTTGGCTGGCTTGATGTTGAAGGATCTGTTTCATCCATTTGGCCAATACCCAAGATGGCAGGCCCTGTTGGTTGTAAACAATAGAAAGGGACTCTGGCTAATCTAAGCAGAAAAGGAATTTATTGGAAGGTCATAGTAATGCTCAGAATCCAAGGAGAGGCTGTGGAACCAGTCCTGGGACCAGACTGGAAACTATCCAAAAGTACAAGAAAATTATCAAATCTAAATGAAAGCATATTCAAAATGGCTATTTTTAAATGAGGCACATCACTTTTAAAGGCCAAGAGAAAAATCAGGTTAGGGAAGGAGGGTAGGAGTGCAGAGGAATGTGCTGTTAAGAATCCCAACAGAATAACAGGATGCCTCCCCACCCCCCAAAATTTTGAAGAAAGATCCAGCTAGTCTCCCTGCTTTTGCCCTTGTGTCCCTACAATCTATTCTCAACACAGAATCCAGGTAATTGTATTAAATACAAGTCAGAGCGTGGCCCTCATCTCCTCTAAACCTTCCAATGCCTTCTGGCCTCACTCAGAGTAATTGTCAAACCATGCAGGGTCCCATGTGATGCTAAATGGTGAGGGCCAGAGCAGAAGGCCCACGGTACATTTCTCCCTTTTTTTGACTCCTCAATACCTGTAATTCCTTCCAGGTTGGGGTAACCCCCTCCCCCACCATGGTATGATTCTTGGTAGGAAGCAGGGCCTACAGCAGTGAAAGAGGGACTATTCCCTGTTCCCACTCTCTAAGCATCACAGAAATCACATGACCCAGGCCAGGCCAGTTCAGTCTACATTTTGTATCACTCCTTCAAAATTCAAATAGAAGCTATTTGTAATCATGGACGCCTGGCCAGTGTGGCTCAGTGGTTGAGCGTCGACCCATGCACCAAGAGGTCACTGGTTTGACTCCCGGTCAGGGCACATGCCCAGGTTGTGGGCCAAATCCCTGGTGGGGGGCATGCAGGAGGCAGCCAATCGATGTTCTCTCTCATCGATGTTTCTATCTCTCTCTCCCTCTCCCTTCCTCTCTCTCTAAAATCAATAAAGAAAAAAAAAAAAGAAGAATGCAGTGGCTGTCATGTTGTATATGGTGGCAGCAGTACCACTAACAGCAAGCTGTCCATCTCCAGTGGTGCCCATAGAAGCATTCCAACAAGATCATTCTTGTGCATATCCCTGGTGGCATTCTTGCCTGCTTAGCTTTCTTTGGCTTCTGCCCATTTCTTGAGTCTGGTTCTATAGCCTCTCCTTTGATTCTGAGAGTTAGAATTGAGTTTCTTGGGGCACTTAAGGGGAGGTGGCCTGGGGTGCAATCTTGAAGGAGAGAGAAGAATCTAAGTAGTAGAGCTGAGGAGTTTATGAAAGAAAGGGACCAGGAGAAAACTCCAATGAGCAACAAGATGAAAGGCAAAGGATTGTGAAATGGTATAGAAATACTTCGTCTAAAAAGCTTGTTCTAAACAGCCCTATTGTTTAGAATCCCATCTCCTGTCCTGCATCTTATCTGTCCATAGTTCCTTTTCTTTCTGTTCTTCATGAAGGTTTGCAGTTTCAAAGACATGGGTCAGATGTCATTTGCTACAGCTGGATTTTTTTTTAATTTAATTTTTCATCTAGCTGGTGTGGCTCAGTGGTTGAGCATAAACCTATGCACCAAGAGGTCGTTGGTTCGATTCCCAGTCAGGACACATGCCCAGGTTGCTGGCTCAATCCTCAGTAGGGGGCACACAGGAGGCAGCTGATCGATGTTGATGCTTTTCTCTCTCATCTATGTTTCTATCTCTTTCCCTCTCCCTTCCTCTCTCTCTAAAAAATCAATTAAAAAACTTTAAAAAAAATTTTTTTTTAAAAACCAAAACCTAAGTAAATATGACATAATTTTTAAAAATGAAAATTCAGTGGAACATGGGGCATGTATTCTGCTTCTACAGGACTATCAGTGGGCCTTGTCATTTGGTTGAGTAATTAATGTATCTTATTACTTGTTGGCCATTATTCAGAGATCAACTTACTGAAACATGAAACTGTGGAAGATTCAACAAAGAATGCTATATTTATGAGGCTTATGAGGTGACTAGTGATAGGAATTCCCTAAGTCCCACATGGAAGTCATTATATTATCCAAGTCCAACCTCCTGGATTCCTCTCTGTCCCTGTCTCTGTTTCTCTGTGTCTTTTCCTAGACTCTTTTCCATGTCTCTGTCTCCCTCTGCCATGTGGGTCTTTCTACATAAGTCTGTTCCTGCTTTGTCCATCCCTCATTTCATGTTCAAAAAGGGTTTATTGCATCTCACAAATATGCATACAATATACAACAATAATGTAGATTCAAGTAGATGAGAGAGGAAAAGAAAAATGCAAAGTAGGGTCAGAAATGAGACTAATACAAAGATGTATACTGTGAAGCTGTACTCACAAGCTATGGGTGCCATAAATTTTCTCTACACTCTCTAGCAGTCATTCCAAAGATGGAAATACAATTCAGTGTCCATAAGATAAAATTATACCAATTGCTCAAGCCTCCTAAATCTGCATAGTAACATAATTTATGAAAATGATGCATCACAATGACACAATTTGTCAGAAGATTCCTCCACCTCACAAATGGCCCTGCCACACTTAATAAGCAGAAATAACTGACAGAGAGTTTATTCACCTTCCTGGCTGGAAAAGCTGGTTTCCCAGTGTGCTTGATGGAAGTATTACTTCACACAGCAGGTAATAAATCTGTGGAATTCATTACCCCCAGGAGAACGTGCAGGCAAGAAATAGAAATGGATTCAAAAAGCGTTGGTCAAAATTATAAATGGGGAAGCCCTAAGTGGGTCTTACTTTGTTTGCATTTAATAATATTTTATACTGTGATCAACCCCACCCCTTACCTGCTATCCAAAAGTGCATCCT
Organism: Tadarida brasiliensis; assembly: GCA_030848825.1. Taxonomy (NCBI): domain Eukaryota; kingdom Metazoa; phylum Chordata; class Mammalia; order Chiroptera; family Molossidae; genus Tadarida; species Tadarida brasiliensis. The sequence goes on along the minus strand of CM061257.1, from coordinate 180,130,359 downwards.
TACAGCTCCTTACCTTTCTCTCCATTAAGATTTCTGATGATATATATATAACACTGGATATATACCTACTTATTTATTTATATATAGAAATACTATATTTTTACTCTTTGTTAGTATAAATATATTTCACATTTTAGTGGTTTGGTTTTGTTTTTATTTTGTTTTGGTGGTGATGGTGTTGTTAATCCTCACCCAAGGATATTTTTCCATTGATTTTTTTTAGAGAGAGTGGAAGGGAGGAAGGGAGGGAGAGAGACAAAAACATCAATGTGTGAGTGACACACCGACTGGTTGCCCTTGACTGGAATCGAACCTGAGACCCTTTGGTCCGTGAGCCGACACTCTAACCACTGAGCCAAACTGGCCAGGGCTGAGTGGCTTTGTTTAAATATAGATAAGATGTTTCCACAGTCTTTATATTTTCAGTATATTTTATAACACTACACTACACAAAACTAAATTAATAATTCCAAGGCTGTATTCCCAACTTATACCCTGCTTTAGAACAAATTATTTATGCTTTGCCAACTCAACTAAAGTAAACTTGGCCCTGGGAACATTTTGGAAACTTTCTTATTGTTCAAGGGCCAAAAGAGAGTAAGAAGTAACTGGGTTGGAGTAAGCCTGAGTGGCACTTTGCACCGGTGAGGGTAGGTTGAAGCTCTATCGTTTTCTACAGCAGCTGGTCCCTCTCTATCCTAGCATCTTGCCTATCAGAAAGAGGGGCGATACATGTCGACCTTTGCAGAGAACCTGCTGCTACCCCACTCTGGGGGTCACCCCTCAACGTGCAGTGTAGCAGTTCTGGGAACCAGGTACTCTTCAGCCGGAGCTGGGCATGGGATATCCTCTCAAAAGTCTCTGAGCATACCGATGAGAGATAGGGCTCTCCTGGGCTTCAGGGTCCATTTCTTCTCTTTAATTTGAGGAAATTCTGGAGAATTTACCAAGTCTTTGAGTGGCTGGGAAAAGGTATCCAGAAGCCTCAAGACTCACTGGCTTTTTAAGGAAAAAGAACTTCTGGGCAACCAGGGAAGAGTTACCATCGGGGTGTCTAGTTTATACGAGGAGGCACTGAGGCGCCCACTGGACGGGTTCTTTGGCTGTTTGAATTCCAGTAGTTGTTGTTGGGTTGATTTTGGAGAAAAGAGGGTAGTACACATAGTTTTATAGCAGGGAAGATCTGCTCCTTGTGTTGGAATTTTTTATAACTGTTACCAACACAGCACAGGCAGGTCTCATGACCTAGATCAGCAGTTCTCAACCTGTGGGTCACGACCCCTTTGGGGGCCAAATGACGCTTTCACAGGGGTCACCTAAGACCATCGGAAAACACATATTTCCGATGGTCTTAGGAACCAAGACACTGCTCCTCTATCCGTCTCCAGGTGGGTCCGCCCACATGCAGATACGCCCACATACAACATGAGGAACTGTATTAAAGGGTCATGGCATTAGGAAGGTTGAGAACCACTGACCTAGATAGAGACCAAGAGAAAGAGGTCTGGTGCTTTCCTGGTCTATGGTCCCCTTAGTCCTGCTGGAGCTTGCTCTGAGACCCATTCAATTAGAATATCACTTTGTATAAATTCCTCATCTCCCCTACATCTTCCTCATAAAGTTGAGCAGTTAGACTAGAGTATCTTGAAGATCCCTTCCAGCTCCAAGTTGTCCCTCTGGCCTGGGCTCATGGTTCGGCTGGTATCAATAGCAGTGCTAAGTCCCGTGCTGAGGGAGCTCCTGCCTGCTACCTGCTAAACTCACATGATGCTCCTAACTACTGATTTTGCTCCTGGTAACAAGAATGCAACACTCATCTCACCAAAATATCCTTGATGAAATGTAAAAGCATTTTTATACACACTAAATTTACTAAACAAGAATTGTTTGAAGGTTTTCAGGAACCTACCAGGTACAAGAGAGCTGGGAAAGCAAATGTAGGCTACTCAACTCTTCTTCCCTTTAAAACGAAGATAGAAAGGACACCTCTCTCTAGGTGTTGTCAAGATCAAAGGAAATCATATTTAGCTACCACAGTATCCTGTGTAAACCACACTATAAATACTGCAGTGAGAGCTACTGTGAGGTGGCCATGATTATCTTTGCATAGAAGAAAAATCTAAGGTTCAGAGAGGTGAAGAAAATTCCCCAGGGTTGCATAATTAGGACATGGTAAAACTTGTGTTTAAACACACAAATATTTGACTCTAAAACTCATCCTCTTAACCAGTACATTTGTAAATTGTTTGGTTTTGCAGTCCTCGATGTGTGTGGGCTTTGGAGTCAGACAAGAAGAGATTTAAAAGCTGACCTTACTACTTACCATGGTGATTCTAGAAAACCTAACAACTATTTTTTTTGGAAGTATGGAAGCTATTGTTTATTCACAGATATGCTTTTTTTTATTATTTATCTTTATTGCTGAAAGTATTACAGATGTCCCTCCTTTTTTCCCCTGCATTGACACCCTCTTCCCTGCTCCCACCCTCCCCCCTGCCCTTCACCACACTGTTGTCTGTGTCCATTGATTGTGCATATACGCATATCAGTTCTTTGGTTTATCTCTTCCCCCCTTCCCACCCCCTTTTCCTTTGAGGTTTGTCAGTCTGTTCCCTACTTCCATGTCTCTGGGTCTATTTTGTTCGTCAGCTTATTTTGTTCATTATATTCCACAAATAAGAGAGATCTTGTGATACTTGACTTTCTCTGACTGGCTTATTTCACTTAACATAATACTCCAGGTCCCTCCATGTCATCTCAAAGAGTAAGAGATCTTTCTTTCTAACAGCTGCATAATATTCCATTGTGTAAATGTACCACAGATTTTTTATCCACTCATCTACTGATGGACACTTAAACCTAACAATTTTGCTGGGCCTTGGTTTCCTCAGCTGTGAGAATTAAATGAGATTACGTATGTAAAGCACCTAGCACATGGTCAGCCTTCATCAGATGGTGTTCATCCTGTCTGAGTTTATGTCCCTAAAGCAGACCCTGAGAAAAGGGTTTGGATGGATTTGGGAGATAATCCTCAGTAATGTAAATGAGGAAGTAGGACAAGTGAGACAGGAAAGGGAGAAGAGTCAATAAAGGATATATTAGAGGCCAGGTAACCACTATGAGCCACTGGGGCTCAAACCCATCTAGACCATCTGAGAAAGTGTGGAAATCAGCTCAGAAACATCCCACTAAAGCAGTGGCTCTCAAACTGAGGACACAGCAGAATCACCTGCAGGGCTTGATAACAGATTGCTGGGCTCCATCCCAGAATTTCCCATTCAGTAGGTCAGAGTGGGGACCAAGGGTTTGCATTGCTAGCAAGTTCCCAGGTAATGTTGGTGTTGCTGGTCCAAGGGCCACACTTTGAGAACCACCCCACTAAACAATAGGAGGCTGGAGCCTCTAGCCACTGACTTGTCCCCTACTGCTTGAGGTGTCCCATGGTTCAAGGATTGTCCTTGGAGTTATTAACTCCCACACATACATTTCCTGGTAAGCAAGTTTGAACATAACTGAAGCAAGCTTTCAGGCAGAGCAAAAGAGAAATGGGTGCTTAGAGGTAGGAAGCTAATGTCTCTCAAGCAGTTGATAGCCCAGGTCAGCTGAACGGTAAGGGTGGGGTATCAACAATATCTGCCATAATGTCTCTTCCCTGTTATTGCTGCATTTGTAGCCATTATTAATCTCTAAGATGAAGGGCTATAGTCAAGGTCATTGGTGGAAAAATCTCTGAACCCAATTGTTGTGAAAGTGGAAAATACTCACAGCCTGAAGTGGATAGAAGCCATGGACTCTTCCAGGTCAGTAATTTCTTCAAAAAATCAGAGGAATGAGGCAAAGAATGAAGCTAAGACCAGAACAGTTAACAGTGAGTGACTTTGCATTGACCAGCAGACCCACTATGACCCAACACAAACTACTGAGCCCACTTCAGGCTGCAGAGGGAATGCATTTTACATGCAGAGCACACAGCTCTCCCACATGTCTTTGTGCCCTGTGGAGAAACTGGCTAACACTGGTGATAAAATGGGACTGCTCCATTATTCTGTTCCGCATGCACATTTAATTGTCAACATTGCAATAGCTTTAACTGCAAATAAGCACAATCTCATTGCCCGTCAATTGTTTGATGGGAGGAAAATAGGCATTTTGGAGATGATTTTTGAGATGAGAAACATCATTATTATCTTTCTGTACGAGGTTTTGTTTTCATTCTTCACTTCCCTCGTCCTCTCTTCAGTGATTATATTTTTCCACAAATTCAACATCAAAACACTATAGCCAATACAAAATATCCCAGTATTCATCTGAGTCCTGAGGGTTTCATTTACTAATATCTGTAGCAGTATTTTTTTTTCTTTTCTCTACACACGTTTATATCTCTTACACCATTCATCCTCATAACAGTGCCTTGAGCTTAGGAGATTGGGAGAAACACTACTTATTTGCAAATGAGGAAACTGAGGCACAGAATAGCAAATTGCTTGTCCAGGAACTGACTGACAGTGATAGAGATGATTACCATTAATCTGCAGAGGATTACATTCAATTTTGCTCATGTGGTTAGAAAAATCTTTGGAAACAGCCCTGGCCAGTTTAGCTCAGCAGTTAGAGCATCAGTCCATGGATGGAAGGGTCACGGGTTCAATTCCTGGTCAAGGGCATGTAATTGGATTGCAGGTTGGATGCTCGGTCGGAATTTTATGGGAGGCAACCAATAGATGTATATCTCTCACATCAATGTTTCTCTCTTTCTCCCTCCCTCCCTTCCATCCACTCCATCTGAAAATCAATGGAAAAATATCCTCAAGTGAGGATTAACAACAACAACAAAAATCTTTGGAGACATTGATCAATGAACATAGAGAACTCCCCATAGTTTCTCCCTTTATTGAAGCTTATAACAGAGCTCTCAGCTGAGTGCCCCAGGGAAGGTCTGTGGTTCAAAAAATATAATTAACTCTGGAGAATTCCACAAGTTTCTGGAGGAATTAGAAAGGAAAGTAATGAGCTGAGATGGGGCGTTGAAAAGGTGCAGCAGAGACATAGAGAATGGAGAAACATGGAAGAAGATATCCCACAGCCTAAAAAAGGACTTTCTGAGATTCTGGAAGTGTAGAGAGAACTGTATCCCAAATCAGCAGAGATCCATACCCCTACTTCCTGGCATTGCAGCCAGGTAGGAGAAAAGGCCCTGAGAGGAAGCGCAGTGTGTGTGTGACACCCTAGATACAGACCCTGGACTCAGCAAAGATTTTCAGAGCCCCAGCATGTTCAGGAAGTAATAGTGTCCCAACACCAGAGGGCCATGAGGACAAAGATATAGGATGTCTCAGCTTGGAGGCAAAAGACCAGTCACCAGAGGTCCTCCAAATTCTCCCTGTGCCCCAAACTTGTCATTGAGTAACACCTGAAACATTGACCCATGTCCATGAGGCAGAGGCAGTGCAAAGAGGGAATCATCAGGGTGGGTGAGTATTAAGTATCTATCAGAAGAAGAGTAAGACTGAATTACGGAATATGAAGCAAGTGATATTTCACACATCTGAGTTTGGGGCTGAGCTTCAAACCTATTATGCTTCTTTTGGTACCAGGAACATTCTTGAAACATGGAGAGTCTTAAGTAAAAGAAGTGAAGATTTCTCTAGACTTTTCCATCCCTAAATGCTGGTTCCCCCTCTAGGTCTCTCCTCTGCTGCCTCCTGGTTCCAGGGTTGCATCTTCCTGGATGTTTGCTCAAGACACATCTTCCACTACCACCATCAAAACACCACCCTGTAGTAGCAACTACATTATCTAATAATCATCATCGGTCTTCTCCCCACTCAACAACCCCTAAGAGATATAATACCCAAAGCACAACTTCCATCAGAAAGAGCAGATCACTCTGAAGTAGAAGTGAGGAAATGTAGGGATCCAAACAGAATGTGAGGAAGAGAGGTGAGGTGTGAACTTCCTATGTTTACCAAAATGAACATGGGTTTGAATACTATCACTCCAGCACAAGAAGAGCATCTTCAAAATCTGGGTATGGCCATTAGAGTGACGTAGACATATGAGCCATGCCAAACAAAAGGTTCACAAGCACTGCATTATGTTAACTCATAAAAGGCTTTGTAACTATGGAAAACTAGAGAAACAGAGTAGATCCCAGCTCTACCATGTATATCTGTATGAGTTAGGACAAGCATCACAAATAATTGTCATCTCACAGGATAATACTATATTAGCAACAGCAGCAACAGCATCTCATCATCTCTACTATTACTATTAATAGCTAATACTTACTGATGATTTATCATGGAACAGGAATTAAGTGTCTTTCAGCTGCACACAGACTGTTTATAGTATTACTTTTATCCCTAGTTTCATATGAGAAAACTAAGGCACAGAGAGGTTAAATGGCTTGTCCAACAATGTAGGCAGTTGCAGACACAGAAAGCAAACCCTGTAATGTGAAGTGAGAGCTCCACACCACTCTGCTCTACTGTGCATAGAGGTGTTGGGAGGATTATAGGAGACCATCTAGGATTGCTACATAAATTATAAAGCCATTCAAAGGGTATGTAATCATAGGAAAAATGGGTTCCTTCCTAATTTGCAGTATACTCGTCTGGAATTTTTGTTGTAAATAGGCAACATATCTCTGGTAAACCTAAGCAGAAAGGGAATTTACCAAAAGGATATCAAGTGACGCAGAAACATAGAAAGCCTAGCAAAGAAACCTTCAGTAGACTCTAAGGACAGTGAGGCATAGTGAAAACACTGCCACAAAAACAATCCACTCAGGACTCACCACCAGCACTGTTGACTTCAGCCACTGACCATGGCTCCATAGACACTCCCTGCCATACTGCCTGACTCTAACTCAGTCATAGCCACCAGGAATAAGGTCTTTCTGACCCACCCATCCCCAATCTCTTGCTTTGCCTTCAAGTACTAAAGACTCAGTCAAAAGTAGTTCACTGTCCACATTTAGGTCACAGGCTCACTCCATATCTTGCTAGAGATCAACGATAGTCAGCTATTGCCACAATAATGCTGCATAACAAACTACCCCAAATCTCAAGAACAGGATCAGGTCTGCTCCATGATTCTCTCATCCTCCTTGCACCAGAGGCTATAAGGGCCATGTTTTCTCATCTACAACATTATCAGTGCAAGAGCATAAGCTGAAACACCTGATGCCTCTAGAAGCCCTGGCTTAAAACCAGCATACTGCCACTTCCACATATATTCCATTGGCCAAAGCAAGTTGTGTAGCCAATCCCAGCATCAATAGAGAAATACATTCTCCTCACTATAATGGTAGAGACTGCCAGTCACATGACAAAGGGCATGGATGTACACAATTCTAATGAGGGAGGGTGTAACATATTGTAAATTTACTCTGTCACATGGGCCAAAAAGAAAAAATGTGTTTGCATTCCCCAAAAGGTAAAAAGGGTGTTCAGCTTCTACTCAAGATCAAGCCAGTCCACTACTCATTTCAAGGGAGAGGCCTTCTGGAGACAAGGGGATCAGACTGAACAACCTCATAAATGAGGAATTCTCCTACTTCACATAGTAAGTTACAATCCCAACATAAGGTCCAGTTTAATTAGGGTCAAGATTCTACAGCAAGTTTTTGAAGATGGGTATTTACTTGGTACATTTCAGCTTGTGATAGCTATCAATTGTTATTTCCCTGGATGATTTTTTTCAATTTTTATTAGAAATGACAGTTCTTTTATTAAAAAGCAGAAACTATTATATTGAAGAAAAATATAAGCAACAGTAATCTGGTACTAAAGGATATGAAAGTCCTATCTTTTACTAGAGAAGAACTAACTACATCTTTACAGGATTTGCAGTTTTAGTAGTTTATTAAATCTGACACCAGGCCTGCAATTACCACCAATTATTAGGTCATAGTGTCAGTTCCATTTAAAGTGAGAAAGTTAGTGATGGCAACAGCTTATTTTTAATAACTGATTTCAGAGAAAAGCATTTTCTGTCCAATTGCTACTTCCTGACCTCCTGATCTCCAAATAAAAAGCCTTGTACCTGTGGGGTTACTGGCATGAACCACCCAGAAGAGGAGTCACTAGATGCTATCACCAGCTGACACTGAATTATATAGTCACTCAACCACTCATTCATCCTACAAACATAGGTGTGCCCACTGGGTGCTACCCCCTACAGTAAAGTCCTTCTAAACATGTTGCATTCAACTAAAATATTCAACCTGCAGTCTGAGAACAGGTCTTTTACCTGCTCAGTTAAGTTTATTCCTAGGTAACTTAATTTTTTTGTTGCAATGGTAAATGGGATTGTTATTTTAGTTTCTCTTTCTGAGAATTCATTATCGGTGTACTAAAATGTCATCAATTTATGGATGTTAATTTTATATCCTGCTACATTGCTGAATTCATTTATTAAATCTAGTAATAAATTGGTGTAGTCTTTCAGGTTTCCTATGTACAATATCATGTCATCTGCAAATAATCATTTTTCACTTCCTCCTTTCCAATTTGGATGCCTTTTATTCTTTCTTCTTGTCTGATCGCTATGGCTAGGACTTCTAGTACTATGTTGAATAAGAGCAGTGAAAGTAGACATCCTTGTCTTGTTCCTTAAGGGAAATCCTTGCCCATTGAGTATGATGTTGATTATAGGTCTGTCATATATGGCCTTATTATGTTGAAGTATGATCCCTCTATTCCCACATTGCTGAGAGTTTTTATCAAGAATGGGTGCTGGGTCCTGGCCAGTTTGGCTCAGCAGTTAGAGCATCAGCCCATGGACCAAAGAGTCTTGGGTTCAATTCCAGTCAAGGGCACATACCTCAGTTGTGGCTCAGTCCCCAGCCCTGGTTGGGGTCATGTGAGAGGCAAATAATCAATGTGTCTCTCTCACGTCAATCTCTCTCTCTCTCTCTCTCTCTCTCTCTCTCTCTCTCTCTCTCTCTCTCTCCTCCATTCCTCCCACTCTATCTGAAGATAAATGGAAAAGTATCCTTGAGTGAGGATTTAAAAAAAAAACAAAAAAGAATGGGTGCTGGACTTTGTCAAATGCTTTTTCTGCATCTATTGATATGATCATATGATTTTTAACTTTCATTTTGTTTATGTGATGTGTCATATTTATTGATTTGTGAATATTGTACCAGCCTAGCATCCCTAGGATAAATCCCACTTGGTCATGATGAATAATCTTTTTAATATATTGCTGGATCTTATTTGCTAATATTTTATTGAAGATTTTAGTGTCTATGTTCATCAGGGATATTGGCCTGTAATTTTCTTTCTTTGTAATGTCTTTATCTGGTTTTGGAATTAGGATAATGCTGGCCTCATATAAAAAGCTTGGAAGTCCTTCTTACTCTTGAATTTTGGGGAATAATTTGTGGAAAATAGGTGTTAGTTCTTCTTGGAATGTTTGACAAAACTCCCCTGTGAAGCTATCCGGACCAGGGCTTTTGTTTGCTAGGAGTTTATCAATTACTGCTTCAATTTCATTAATTGTTATTGGTCTGTTCAGGTTTTCTGAATCTTCCTGGTTGAGTTTTTGAAGATTATATGTTTCTAGCAATTTGTCCTTTTCACCTAGTTTGTCCAATTTGTTGGCATATAATTGTTCATAGTATTTTCTTACAATCCTTTGTATTACTGTAGTGTCATTTGTTACGCAGTGATCCTACTTGTAAGAATATATCCCAAGAATCCTGAAACAACAATCAGAAAGAATATATGCACCCCTATGTTCATAGCAGTGCTATTTATAATAGCTAAGATCTGGAAACAGGCCAAGAGTCCATTAGTAGAGGAGTGGATAAGAAAGCTGTGGTACAGCCTTGGCCAGTTTGGCTCAGCGGTTAGAGCATCAGCCTATGGACCAAAGGGTCATGGGTTTGATTCTTGGTCAAGGGCATGTACCTAGATTGGAAGTTCAATCCCGGGGCCTGGTCTGGGTTGTGTGGGAGGCAACCAAGCAATGTGTCTCTCTCACATTGATGTTTCTCTCTCTCTCTCTCTCCCTCACCACTTCCTTCTACTCTATCTAAAAAAATCAATGAAAAAATATCCTTGGGTGAGGATTAACAACAACAACAAAAAGCTGTGGTACATTTACACAATGGAATACTATGCAGCTGTAAAAAAAAAAAAAAAAAAAGGAGGATCTCTTATCCTTTGAGGGGGCAGGAGGAGAGTCAATGGGGGGGGGGGGGGAAGGAGGGACATCTGTAATACTTTTAACAATACAGGTAAATTTAAAATAATTTTTTTTTTAATGTTGAACCTGAAAAATCCCACCTACGTTACTAAGAGAGTCTTTATCCTCTAAGCAGAAAGAGATCTCATAGTTTCACATGTTGTGGCGATTACCTGTGAGGAAATGCATCCTTCCAGGTCTATAAATCAACCTCCTCTTTTCTCATTTAATAAAGAGTTGGGTGGTTTGTTTGATTGCTTTTGTTTACATTTGTGGTCCTTGGGATGAACAGATGGCTCTCAAGTCCCAGGAATACTGACAGGACAGCACCTTACCCCTCATAGTTTAGCCCACGCCATTGGATGAGTAATGCCAAATATGAAGTTGCCAAAATTAAATGATTTCACTTTTTTAAATCCACCTTTCTATTTTAAGGCATAATCGCCCACAATTACATCAAATTTATGTAATTAAGGGACTAAGTATTTTATACCTTACTATCCTTCTCTTCTACTGCGAGGCACTTGTGTTTAATATTATATTCAAATATCCCCCTCCCCAAGTGTTTTGCTTGACTTGGCTTTTTCTCCCCCACACTCCCTTAACTTACTGTTATGACTCTGGAACCTAAACAACAGCAACAACAAAAACCCAGAAAGCATAAATTTAAGATGTTTTAACCATCCAATGAACCAAGGTATCTGGATGAATAAGGTGTCTAGAGTCAGCTTTGGCATAAAGAGTGAACACTGGTAAGAGACTAGACTGAGGTCAAATTTTTCAAATATTGTTAGTTTTGATGGAGTAGAAGAGAAGGGAGACACAGGGGAAAGGAGAACATTGGGGAGGAATCTGTATGTTCTCATTTAAGCAGACAAGCAAACAACATCTGAGAGGCAAGCCTCTTGGCAAAGGCTTCTCACGTGAGGCAACACGTATCCGCCGTCGCAAGCTCTGCGCTTCATTTCAGCACAAGCACAGCTGCTTAGGGGACAGGGACTGAAACAGAACACCAGCCATGGTGATGAAGTACGACAACTCGCTTGAGAAAAGACATGTTTGATGTGCTTTCCGACTGGATGGTTCTAAAATGTGTGGCAGTTTCAGAGAAGTTTTCCAAAGAAATCCTTTCTCTTCCTCATTTCAAGCCTCTACACCTAGAATGCCCATATCACGCTGCAGAGAGGCACCAAAGGAAATGTTTCTTCCCAACCAGTTTCACAAATTACATTTCACTCTTCAGAAGATGTGTCTTTCCTGGACACACTCTGGTATCTCTCTCAGACCGTTCTCACCCGTCTGCCCCAGCGACCACCACCCCTTAGTGTAGGTAAATTACTTGCTTCGAATCCTCAGTTTTCTCATCTGTGCAATGAAGAGGTTCAACTAAATAACCTTTAATGCCCCTTCAATGTGTAATATTTAGAAACACAGATTTTACAGCAAACATGAAAGCATTTTGAAGGGCACGTTGTATTTAAATAGTGGGAAGAGGGACATCCAGGAATATGAAGAGGAAGAAACAACAGATATTTTAAAATAATGACTGAGCTTCCAGTAACAGCCAAGAGCTTACTTTACATAGGATAAACCCTCTACATAATCCACATAGAAGACAGAATAAACTGTCCACAGTTTGTGTATGAAATATGGACATATACAAGAAGGATTCCATGGAGGTACAACAGGGTGAAGAACAGTGGATTCCAAGGAGGAGTCAGCTTGAGGAAGGGTATTACATGGAGTGAGTACTCCAACTTCCTGCTTCTCTTCTAGCCTGAGGGCAGGCTCAGTTAGCACACACAGAGCATCAAGCAAGGGTGGAAAAATGACGATTTTTCTGGCCTAGAGAGTCCAAGGCTACTATAGTCACTGGAGAAAGAGACATTTTTGCAGGAAAAGAACCAGAAAGGGATTACCTAAATTCTGCCAGCCCACATGTCTGGCTGCTTCCTGAACTATGCATGCATGGAGCAGACTCAGACACCTCACCTAAGGTAAAAGGTCTGAACTGAACTGAGTTGGTAGTGGTAAAAAAAAAAAAAAGAGTTTGGAGCTCATATCCAACCAAGTTTGCTAGAATAAAAACACATGACTCCTCATCCCATAAAAATAAGAAAGAAATCTTACCATTTGTGACAGAATGGGTGGACCTAGAGGGTACATTCTAAGTGAAATAAGTCAATCAGAGAAAGACAAATACCATATGATTTCACTTATATGTTGAATCTAAAGAACAAAATAAACAAATAAAACAGAAACAGACTCATAGATAAAGAACAGACCAATTGTTGCCAAATCAGAAGGGAGTCAGGGGACTGGGTGGTAAAGGTGAAGAGATTGAGAAATACCAATTTGTAGTTATAAAATAGTCACAGGAATGTAAAGTACAGCATCGGGAATATAGTCAATAATATTATAATAACTATGTATGATGCCAGGTGAGTACTGGAAATATTGGGGGGGACACTTGGTAAAGTATGAGATTGTCTAGCCACTATACTGAACAACTAAAACTAATACAGAATAATATAGAACGTAAACTATAATTTAAAATTTTTAATTAAAAAAATACAAAACAACAAGAGAAATAAACCAGGTGGCAAAGAAAAAAAGCATAAATCAGGACAAGCATGCTGAACAAGCTACAAAGGAAGGCATCATCAAACTGTAAAAGGGAAAGAGGCACTTTATTCCTCATGGCTAAGTCTCCGCTATCACTTCCTTGCAAAGGAAAGCTCGGGGGTCCTCCGGCGGAGGACATCATCATTTCTCTTTAACCTTTCACAATCTAGATGGGAAACAGCTGCATGATAACTGGGAACCCCAAAGGGTCAGCACTCAGAGCAGGGGGGCAGTGCTTCCCATGTGAAAGGAAAAGAATGGCTTGGAAGGGTCAGCTTGTTGTTGTTGTTGCTCTTTCTTCTATTTTATTTTTCAACTGCAGCTGACATTCAGTATTGTTTTGTATTATTTCAGGCATAGGGCACAGTGGTGAGACATATGCTTGACAAAGTGATCTCCCCAAAGGATCTGTTCTAATTGCACAATGTCACAGGTAGGGGAAAAAGAAGCAAAACAAACAAACAAAACTCTTTTTGAAAAGTGACTCACCAGAGGAAATGGATAGAATTCAGTCTCTATAACATGACATTCAATATGTGCATAATACAATCCAAAATCACTCAAAATCAGGAAAATCAGGAGCCTTAGCATGAGAGTCCCAGTGTGCGGAAAAGGCAGGAGAGGGAGGCTATATTTACCCCTCATCTCCCTTCCTGTGAGGTCTGCCTAGGTCAGACCATCCTACAATATTTTAAATTTTCACCTCCTTCATACTGTTCAATACCAAGAACCACTTTTTTGCCTTAAACTTTGTATTCAATGAGCTCTTCATTCCAGGTAATAATAAGGAACTTTTTCCCCACTGCATGGCCTAAGCTGCCAGAAGACCATCTCTTAATACAAAGGGATTTTTACCTCGTTCTGCCCCAACCGGCAAGCCTGGGTTTCTCCATTTTCCCTGAGGATCTGTTGCTTACAATCTGCTCCCAGTACCTATATTGTACCACCAAGGTTCTTGAATGCAAACCATAGAATTGAAACCTAGCTGATTAAACAGAAAAGAAATTTACAGGAAGGAACAAATTAGTTCAGAAAAGTATCAAAGAGGCAACTTCTGCTTCCAGCCATAGTAGAGTAACAAGAAATCTGCTTTAAATATACAGATACAGCTAAGTTAAAATAACAGAATGGAAAAATAATACCATGCAAATACTAAGCATAAAAAAGCATGAGGATATAGCAAGTAGGCGGTTCTCTGTAAGCCAAGAAGAGAGACCTCAAACCAAACCTGCCAAAACCTTGATCTTGGACTTTCAGCCTCCAGAACTGTGAGAAAATAAATCTCTGTTGCTTAAGCAAAAAAAAAAAAAGTTTAAGATGGTGACAGCAGAGCATGAAATCAAACACAGGATCATCTGTGACTGCACAGGTCACACACCCACAAAGTACATCTACAAAGCCAGCATCTCCATGAAGGCACAGGACCATGACAGCTACTTGCAAATCATAAAAGCCATTCTGCTGCATAAGCCTTGTACATATAATTTGGGGGAAGGGGGTGTTTATTATAATATTCTTTCTATTGCTTTGTAGCACTCTGGTAGTATTTCTTTTTGTGTGTTCAAAAATGCTTGAAAAGACCAATTCGTGTCATTTTTTGTAATTTTATTGAAGCAACTAAACTACATATATTTTAAGTGCAAAACTTGGCAGTTTTCAACATATGAATCCTCCCAAGAAACCACCACCACAATAAAGATAACAAATATTTCTATCACTCCCCCAAAATGCTAAAATGACTATATTAATAACAGACAAAGTAGACTTCAGAACACAGAATATTTCAAGAAATAAAGAGAGATATTTCATAATGATAAAATAGTCAATTCACAAAGAAATGACAGGGAGGCTAAAGAACCAGGCTTAGATCATAGACAGGAGCCAAGGGAGTCTTGGTAGCAGAGAACAAAGACATTATCAGCCATGGCAACAAGGGGGCCACCTGTTGGGATACTCAGTAGTGCCACTGTTTCTGCTCCCATGGTAACCAGTACTCTAGCAATTCCGCCATCCCAATACGTTGTGCGTAATCTCTAAGTGTCACTCATGTCTTCAGATCCATAGCCCTCTCAGATTCAAGTCCAGGGCAAGAACAACCAACTGCAAAGCCTGCTTCGTATACCCAAGCATTAGTTGCCAGGGAGTAGAAAGGAAATATCTGGTTCCTTCATTTCTAAAGTAAGAGGCAGAGCCCTACTCATCACCAAGATTCATACTTATAGGGATACCCACAAGAGAAAGAGATCCACATGCTGGGATTTCAAAAACAGCAAATGGGTACCTACAGTAGATATTTCACACTGGAAGGCAATTTGGATATACATATATTAATAGTCTTACATTATTTTCTTTTAATTTTTGACCAAGTAATAATATTTTGAGAAGTTATCCTTTTATTTACTATTTATTTAAGTATAGCTGGCATACAGTATTATATCAGTTTCATGTGGACAACCTCAGAAATTAGCACCAGGATCTAGATACCAGAATATCCAACTGAAATATAATGTGTAATAATGTAATCCCAGGAAATTATTAAACTGTTCTCAACCAGAAAAGATGACACATTCAAAATAGGATATCCAAATGACTATTTACAAAAGTACATGTAGTAACAGGGCAAGGGGAGAGAACAGTTACTGGGTCTCAGAAGGAGAGAACCCTGTAGAGCTGGCCTTTGGTAGGAGCACACAGCCAAACTGAGGTGACCTGCCAGAGAGAGAGTCACAGGAATAAAATACCTGCCCATTATCTTCTCCTTCGTTCCTTTCTCTGCCATTTTCTGCCAAGGCTTCCCTTCGACCAAACCCAACAGGAGCCAGAGGGCACAGGAACCCTTTGATATGTATGGTCCATGAGATCAGTCTCCAGAGGCAGACAGAACGCTGGAGAAGAGTGGAGAAGGGTAGATTATGGATCTGGAAGGGCAAATGGAAGATAGTATTTTGCATATGAAAAAATCTTCTGCAAGCATTCATTTAAAATTATTCTAAAGAATATTTAATGGTAAGGAGGAAGGACCCCAATACCAAGATAAGTGGAAAACCAGACCACAACCATCTAGAAATTATACCAAATTAAAAAAAAAAAAAAAGCAAACCAAGTGAGTGTGTGAGGTCGTTTCATATATTTATTTTTAATGTTTCTGTGTTTTCCAAAATATCTATAAGTAATACATGTTATTTTTGTCATTCGACAAAAAGATGTAGTTAACTAAAAAAATATTTCAACTAATAAACCTATAAACAATAAGAACCAACACCCTTATGAAAAAGGAGAAAAACGTAAATAGCATGTTTTCATTGATATACCATATTTGCATCAACAAGCAATTATTGACTCTTTGCCACTATTCCAGGTCCTAGGGACAGAGTGATGGAAGAATTTGTCTTCATGGAGCTTACCTTCACTAAGCCAGTGAACCGCTGGGAGTGTGAAATTGGGAGGGGAAGAACAGTGGCTGGAGCCTGGCTGTCCACAATGGCATTCAGTGGAAGTCATCAGTGTTTATGGTGTGTATAAACCTCACAGAGACATAAACAGAGTCAGATAAAGGCTGGGAGCAGCTGGCTAAAGTGTGTGCTGAGACTCTGCCTCATGTTGCAAAAATCATCAGGATTGGAAATGTTGTCAGAGTTATTGCTGTTCTGGGATCCATACCAGAAGTGTTACATCTGATCACAGTATGATTAACAGGGAGACCAATTTTATAATAGAGATTCTTACAGAATGAGTACATGATATCTGGGGGAGAAAAAGGCAGACAGAATTATATGTACGTACCTCTCACATAACAGGTGTTCAAAACATTTGATATTGATAAAAACAACAAATAAACAAACTAAATCTATTACATTTTTTAAAAAATGGATAGTATAGATAAATGTTGTCCTAGGATTGCGACGTCCTATAAATGTGATTAGTTACCTGAAATACATCTTTAACACCATAAATTAGATGTATTTTTTACAAAAATTATAGACTACAGAACCTTTATGACCAAAGCATCAGGAAGAAATTAAGCAATGAGTCACAGCCCTGTGTAAAGGCAATCAACCAGAACCAATTTTCAGGCTTCTGTCAGGGCTGTCTTTATGGTATGTTATAGCTGGGTCAGTCCTCTTCGAATAAGGGCCATGCACTAAGTCCTAATTACAATTCCCAAATGCCTGTTAGCAGGGCGAGATCAGCATGGCATCAAGTGATACTGTGATTATGTTAAAGAGCTGGCATAGAGAAGGCCTAAGGCAATGAGGGCGGGCTTGGACTGTAATGAAAGGAAGGGACATGGCTGACCTCCCTCCTGGGTGCCGCACATCATTTCAGTCTATACGTCAAGAAACCAGTGACACAAGGGATATGCCTTCAACTGAAAGGATGCTTAAATAGATCTACAGCCATGCATAGCCCAAAACGTCACAGGTGTCCTTTCTATGTTGTGTGAGGTTTGTTTTCCATCTGGATTTTACACTATGTATTAGCAAAAAATTCCACAAACAATATAGACTTTTTTAAAGCAATGTCAGTTGATAAATATTTCTTGTAGGCTCTAGATGTTTTAAAAACTAAAATAAAATTTAAAAAAAGATATATTTTTAAATATTGAGTACTTCTGCATCAAATATAGATAGATATGTCACAACACTGGAGCAAAACCAACTGAGTTTAAAGTCTGTTTAATGGTCACGAAGCAACTTTTGGTAAATTATGACCGCTCTGTGCCTCAGATTCCTCATCTAAAGAGTGAGAAAAGTAATAGCAGCCTCTTCATGGGGTTGTTCTAAGAACTACATATGAGTGAATACACTTAAAGTTCCTGGCACACTTTAATATTAGGCACTTTTTAATACTAGCAATTGCTATTAGTATTTAAAAATCATACCCCAGAGAAACCACAAGGCACCAGTATCTCAAAATCTATTTTAGTGTTCCCATTAAAGAACATTATTTTTTGTATATCTTAGAAGATTTCATAGAAGACCTCAATTGTCAATCAGGTTGAAATTAGCTTTCATCATTTTAAAGAGTCTAATAAATAATAATGTTGTGGGTTCACATCTAATTTTATTTGAGAAAAATGAAGGAAGAATTCTTATAATCAATGAGTTATAGGACTTTTACAATAGATTTTAAGCTACTCCTACTCATAAGTAATAGGGATAGTAATTTATGATAAAATTTAAGAGACCTTCAAAAATCCATCTGCCCTCAAAATATCTCATACATTTATTCAAAAACATTTATACAAAACTGAATATGATGTGGCCTTGCCCTTGAAGAAATCATGAACCAGAGGAGATTAATCTAAAAACCTAATTATAATATTAACATGATATGATTGTCAATAAAAAGGACAATACACAATTGCCTCTTACCATCTATTGGTGCAGCATATCCGGCATTTGAAACTTATAGAAGACAAGAATAACTACAAGAACAATAAGATTGGGTAGTTATTGTCAAGGTACATTGATGCTCCTCAGAAATAAACTAGATGCTAAGGGAAATTAACAAGAAATTGGAAACCAAGTGTGAAAGCTAAAGGACCTCTTCAGTAGCACAAAGAAATCCTTATCTCCTGCAGTGCCAGGACAGAGAAAACCAAGGATAAAGGCCAGAATTTAATGGTCCCAGTGACTGAACTTCAAAGAAGATTAAATGCCCAACAATGGCAGGTCTGCTATGCCAAGGTCAGGACAAGGTTTCCTTACATGGGAAAACCTAGGACCTGACATGCAATGGAGACATTTAGGAGAATACCCCTGAAGATTTGGACACCCTAGACTCCTCTGAATTTTCTGAGCCCACAGAAATGGCCCATCCCCCTTTAAAGAGTTATCATTCCCCCTTAAACCTCATCCTGGAAGACAATGCAAAGATCTCTCCTCAAGAAGGCAATCGGATCTGCCCCACCTCCACTCCTGGCCACCAAGCCTATAACTAAGGTTAAATCACAACATAACCCAGCTGGAAATGTGCTGGGCCTGACATGGGAAGAAAGGGCCCCCAAGAGGTAGTACAAGCTTACTATGAAAATGGCTACTAGAAACACACACACACACACACACACACACACACACACACACAATGAAGTTGCTCTCTAAACAAGGTTGCAATGCAAGACTGCCATGGAAAATGGTGGAGGAAGGGATTTAAAGACTCAATGAAGTGGCCAAGCTGTAATGGAGATACTATGCATGCCCTGAAGCCTTGCTCAATGATTATGTCCATAGAAAGGCTCAGAGGACCTGCCATTTACCAAAACTATAAAGAATGTGCTGGAGAGAGGAGCACCTCTCATTGTTGCTCCTCTGTAGGCCAGAGGTGATGGTAAGAGAGTTTGTTATGGGACTTGGCTCCCTAATAGCAATGGGAATGATGGGAGCCCAAAACAATAGAGGACAAATTGTAGAAGTGAACAGCTTATAACCAGTGGCTTGCAGTTATGGTAATGAATGGCAGGGTTGGCATGGCAGTCAAGGAGCCTGAACTGTAGAAAGTTATACAGATGGTTAATAAAACACCAAATACCTAAAGGCAAAATACATGGATAATACTCAGTTTATAGCAGCAGAAGAAATCAAGGATGGATGACTAGGAGACTGAGGACAGTCACCTCAACAAAAGGCATGATCTCTTGTGGAGTTTTGAGACCCAGAACCCACTGGCTTAAGAAGTTTCCTGGGCCCGGCCGGTGTGGCTCACTGGTTGACCATTGACACATGCACCAAGAGGTCGCCAGTTCAATTCCTGGTCAGGGCACATGTCCAGGTTGTGGGTCAAATCCCCGGTGGGGGGCATGCAGGAGGTAGCCAATTGATGTTCTCTCTCATCGATGTTTCCATCTCTCTCTCCCTCTCACTTCCTCTCTCTCTCTAAAATCAATAAAGAAAAAAAAATTTTTTTTAAATAAGTTGCCTGGTTCCCAAGAGAAAGGACTTTGTAATACCACAACAAATATACACTGTGATGATTGCTGTGACTTTTCCCCCAAAGGGACCTATGACCATTTATTCGAGTAAATATACCCTGGGGAAAGGGGAATAGCCAAGGCTATGGGGCATAGGATTTCAGGAACTGAACAGACACCTGGAGACCTAAAATATTATCATGGACCCTTGTTAGTGTAGCAGTATATGGGGAACAGGTAATAAATGAAGACATAGCCAAGGCCTGGCTTACAGTGGGTTTATTGGGCCCACAGATTAACCTCGTGGTGATTTTCCCGGTGCCAAATTTACAGTTAACAATTGGCATACCCCAGTACAGAAAGGGAAGCAGGGCAGGAAAGTGGAGATTAGTGCTACTCTTAAAGACCTAAAGGATCACAGAGTAGTTGCCCACATGAGAACCCCATTCTGGCCCCTACAGAAACTAGATGGATCCTGGAGGATTAATGTAAAGAAGGATCAGCAAACTGTTTCCATAAAGGGCCAGATAATAAATATTTTAAGCTGTGCGGGTCATATAGTCTCTGTCATGACAATTCAACTGTCCCCAAAGTGTTGTGAGAGTAGCCACAGACAAAATGTGGATGGGTGTGGCTATGTGATCCAATAAAACTTTATTTACAAAAACAAGCAGTGGACTTGATTTGGCCCACAGGCTATTATTTGCTAACCCCTGATGTAGACTACCACAGCCTCTACCAAATAGTAGCCCAACTGGAGCACTATGTCAGATGTAGTCTCTGTTAGAGCAAATTAACACAGCATCATGTACTTGGTATGTGGCTATTGATTTGGTGAATGAATCAAATAAAAGCATCAGAAACAGACTGACAAACCTCAGAGGCGGGGGGGTGAGGCAGAAAGAAATAAACTAAAGAACTTATATGCATATATGCATAACCAGTGGACACAGACAACAGTATGGTGAAGGCGGGAGGTAGGGGCAGGAACGGGGAGGAGGGTGTCAAAGGGGGGAAAGGGAGGGACATCTGTAATAAAAAAAATTAATAAATTAAGTATTTTTTAAAAAGAAAAGAAAAAGGAATCAGAAACAATTTGCATTGTGTAAGATAAATATTATTTATTTATAGTTTCCCCCCAGGACTACATTAACCCTCTGTACTTTGTCATACTATTATCCAAAAAGATCTGGACCATCTGGGCACCCCATATTATACTGACCCATCGCATTGATAGTATGCTGATCGTACTAGATACCCGAGAGTGATAGCAAGTGATAGCAAGAGGTAGCTATCACTTAGACTCACTTAGACTTTGTAAGACATTCATAGTCTGGAGGGTGGGAGATAAATCCTATGAAGATTCATAAAGTGGAGCCACCATTTTAGTAAAAGTTCTAGGGTCTAGTGGCCAGGAGTTTGCTGGACAGCCATTTCAATAATTTATTGAAAAATAGAGTATTGCCTCTTGTACTTCCTACCACAAAAAAATGAAGAACATCACATGCTGAATCTTTTTGGATTCTGGAGGCAGTATATTCTATACCTGAAATGTCCAGTTCAGTCGCCATTTGTCACACAAGGCTACTTAAGTTTACATTTAAATGTAATTAAAATCTAGTTCCTCAGCTGCACTAGCCACATTTCAAGTGTTCAATAGCCACATGTAGCTAGTGACTACCATATTGATAGCACAGGAATAGACTATGTCCGCCAGTGGAGAGAGTTCTATTGGAAAGCACTGTACACCTAAACATAACAAACTGCAGTGAAAGTAGCCTTGCTACTTAGGCTGTACAATCCAGTAGATGCTAATAATGGAGGTATCAAGCCCTGGCTGGTTTGGCTAAGTGGTTAGAGCGTCGGACTGCGGTCCAGAGAGACCCGGGTTCAGTTCCCACTAAGGGCATGTACCTCGGTTGCAGTTTGTCCCCGGCCCTGGTTGGTCATGTGGGTGGCAGCCACTCGATATGTCCCTTTCACATCGATGTTTCTCTCTCTCTCTCTGCCTCTCTCTCCCTCCCACTCTATCTGAACAAAAAATGAAAAAATGTCCTCGGGTGAGGATAAAAAATAATAATAATAATAAATAATAATGGAGGTATCAATGGTAGATTCTCGTTGGAGTTTGTGGCAAGCTCCAGTGAAAGAATAACAATGTAGGTTCCTGGTATTCTAGAGCAAGATCATGCCATCTGTACTGGAGGTGAGAGGTAATGTTAGGATTGGGATATGAACTGGGGAGAAATGCTGTTACAACATTGGTAGGCACCATAGTCTGGGTTTCTAGAGCAAGGCCATGCTGTCTGCTCTGGAGAATTAGATGCTGTTTGAAAAACAACTCCTGGCATGCTACAGGGCCTGCAAGAGCTGGAATGCCTCTTGGTCCTACTCATGCTCATTCCCAGATATACCACTTCCATGTTACAATAGACAGCTAGATCCACTTGGTCTTATGTTTTGGTGGATCTGATAAGACCCAACTCATGATGGACAAATCCAGATGCAGGGTCACTTGGTATTTCATGGTAAGGTATTTTTTCTGTGCCAGGATTAGGAATGATGGTTCCATGATCACAAAGTCCATTTGTCATATCCCATTCCACAATAAATAGAGCTGCAGGCTTCATAGTGTGTTGGATAAGCCTACTGAAGGTACAGAGGAAGTAGCAATACTTTGACAGAATGAGATAGCATCTTCCAAAACACAGTAGAGACATGGAATGAAATGCCATTATGTGGCACTCTGTTCCTGGTAAAAAAAAAAAAAAAAAAAAAAAAAAATACATGGGTCTGGGAACCAGGGGATTAAAGTATGAATAACCCATTTACCATCACTCCCAATGACTCACTTCATAAATGTGTGTCCTCTGTCCATACAACTTTGTTCTCTCTGGGGATAGAGATCTGGTCCCCAGAGAAGGAACTTCTACTAGAGGACTAGCAAAAGCCCCATTGAACTATAAGCTGTTACCTAGTTACTCTGGGATCTTGTTTTCAAGGACCAGAGGCAGAAAGAGGAGTCACCACCTTAGCAAAGAAATTATTTCTGATCATGAGAATAAAGTAGGACTCTTGTTACCCAATGGGGCAAGGAGGAATATGTGTGGAACTCAGGTAATTCATTTGGACAACTCTTGGTCCTCCCTTGGCCAATTATGACTGTAAATAAACATATACAGCAACCCTTGCCTAAGAAGGGCATGGTTACCAAGGTCTCAGACACCTTAGGGTCTAGTTCAAGCCACTACTTAAGCCACTGAGGCTAGAAGACCTGGTCTGAAGGTGAGAGGAATCTAGAATGGACAGTAGAGGAGAGAGATGATGCATTTCAATTGCAGCCTCAAGACCAACTGCAGCAGCAAAAGCCACAGTTTGTCCACTAACCTTCTTCTTCTAAGTTTTCTATCAGCATTAGGGTCCCACTGATATTCTGGAGCTTCTCACCAAAAATATATGGAGAACTAGAGCCAAGGAGACTCTAAATTGTAGTCAACCAGAGCTGCATCACGCAGACCCCTCTTCAGGGAAGGACTTGCTGGCCAACTTCAAGGAGAGTGGTGTTTCTTTGAGGGTCTGCCTCAAATACAGAACATTGCCTTGCCTAAGGTCATATCCTTCACACATCCAGTGACTCAGTGAGACAGGAATATAAAGATTTGGTCATTTCAGCCCAACATGGGACAACCTTGATGGGCAATACTCACTACCGAGCTCCCCAGTGGGCTGAGGCTTTGTAAGGCCTGCCCCACAGTTTAACTTCTCTCTCTGCCTCACAATTCAACTTCTCTCTCTGCCTAAACCTGCTGCTTCCCTCTTCCTTTCTCAGGAGTTGATTCCCAATAAACATCTTACATCACAAACTCCATCTTGGTGTCGGCTTCTAAAGAACCCAACCTGAAACTCTGTGTGTGTGTGTGTGTGTGTGTGTGTGTGTGTGTGTGTGTGTGGCGGGGGGTGGGGACAGGCCCATGGTACCACCCAGCTAAGTGTAATAATGTAGGATAAATACTTCTCCTTTCCCCTCCAAGAGGATCCTGAGAAATTATTCCTGAGCTAACATGTGCATCATTCCTAAAATCACTTCAGTGGTCAATGACCATCCCAGGCCACAGGACCGTTGGTGTCACTGGCAAGTGTGCCCACATCGCCGCAGATCTTTTGGTCGGTGGTCAGGTCCAGCACTGAGCAACAGGATGTGGCAGCAAGAACAACAGTCAAGAGGGTGGGACTTTTCAGCTGACAATACAGATTTTCTAGCCCTTTCTCCATAGCAGGGCAGTACCAAGGCTGAGTCCTGGGAATAAGTAAATACTCTTGGGTTTTTTAAACTTACTGTGTAAGGTAAACCTCTGAGATGATGATGATGATGACGACGACGATGATGATAGATAAAACAGATGAGAGAGAGGTAGATAAAAGAGAGCTATTCTTGTGTATTGGAGCCACAAGTTAATTTGACTTGAATATTTAAAGTAATGTGAACTCATTTTGCACCTCTAAAAGGATGAAACAAAGCATACTGACAACTATTTAATGAAAAAAGCAGATTATAGAAGAGTATGCTTAGTATAAACTCACCATTATGAAATATGTATCAACACGTTAACAAGAAAAAAGGTCAGGAAGCCAACATGTCGTTAGCAGTGGATGTGTCAGGACGGTGGATTTTTACTGCGTAACTTTCCTGTGTGCATTGTCTGTACTTTCTGTGATGAGTTGGTATTTTGGTAAAAAAGCAAAACGTTATTGTTTTAAATTTACTGAAGTGGTGTGCCTATTTTCCCTCAATAGCTTTAATTTCTTAAAGAGTGGTGTGTGTTCTTTTCCTAATAAATATAAACATCTCCCTTCTCTTTCATTTTAAATAATTAGAACAGTGCTGCCAGGTGGGAGGCCATTTCAGATGTCAATCTACAAAGTGGTCTTGAATGGCAGGAAATAAGCCATGGAACATTTTAATTACCTTCATAAACCTTGATTACAGAAAGGAGACATCTCCTTTGTGATTTCTGCTTCCAAGAGGAAGGTGTTAGAGCAAGGACACGGACGCTCACAGAATTCACCATCCCCTTCCATGAGCACTATTAAAAAGAAGGTATCACACAGAGGAATTGTACTCCCCAAAAAAACATAGTATCATCCATATGGTCTGTGAGCTCATCTAGTCCAAAGAGCCATCCCTTCTGCAAGAGCACCAACATCTGTCCACGCACTGCCAGCTTGAACATCTCTGTAATGGGGAAATCAACCCCGACTGGCAGTCCCGCTTGGATATACTACAGGTATCCCAAACACAATGAATCAAAAACTAAATTTACCACCTTTTCTCTCCAAAACAGTATTTTTTTTTAATCCTCACCCGAGGACATTTTTGCATTTATCTTCAGATAGAGCAGGAGGGAGAGAGGGAGGAATAGAGAGAGAAACATCGTCGTGAGAGAGACACATCGAGTGGTTGCCACCCACATGACCCCAACCGGGGCTGGGGACAAACTGCAACCAAGGTACGTGCCCTTAGTGGGAACCGAACTCTGGACTCTCTGGTCCGCAGGCCAATGCTCTAACTGCTGAGCCAAACCGGCCAGGGCCAAAACAGTATATTTTAATGTGTTCTACTGTTGCCCCTGCCTTGACCCCCACTCCTGTAGACTGAGCAGGTCAGTGATCCTATCTCATTTCTCTATAATATTACCAGTGCCTAGAATGGTACAGATAACAGAATAGTTGCTCAATACCCATTGTGGAATTGCTATTAAATAAATAACAGGCACTCCAATGATTTTCTTTAAAATTCCAGGTCCCTTGGTAAGTGTTTGTCTTTGATCAGTTTGTCTATTCAATTTCTGCTGTCCTTCTTTTGATTGTGACCCTGTGCTATCCTGAAAGCAGTTGGTTTCTGTCAATTCTCATTTGCTAATTATCTCAATGGCTCCATGCCCATATCCAAGGTCATCTATCTCAAGGAGCCTGTTGGGTGTCAACAGTCTACATACAGTCATATTCTTCTGTTAACTCTCCTAAATAAGATTTGACAGACAAAGGCATTTTTGAAATTTAAAGGTGAAAGAGTAGCTCAATACAATAAAAGCTCAGTAATTTGAACTAAATGCATGGAAGGTTAGTCTGACAGTGAAAAGTACAAATTATGAAATCATTTTTTCAGAGTGACTGTTCTCACATATAGGAGGGTTATAGATTAAACTAAAAAAAAAAAATGCCTTTAAGAAAAATTGACGATATATTATGGTCAGGAAGAGACAGGGAAAGGAAAGGCAACCAGAAGCAGAGGCAGAGGCAAGTGGACTGACACTAGGACACAGGACACCAGGAAAAGGCAACATTAAGAACACAGCTCTCTTGCCCTGGCCAGTTTGGCTCAGCAGTTAGAGCATCGGCCCGTGGACCAGATAGACCCGGGTTCGGTTCCCGCTAAGGGCACATACCTCAGCTGCAGTTTGTCCCTGGCCCCGGTTGGGGTCGTGTGGGTGGCAACCATTCGATGTGTCTCTCTCACATCAATGTTTCTCTCTTTCTCTTCCTCCTTCTCTCCTTCCTGTTCTGAAGATAAAAATGCAAAAATGTCCTCCAGTGAGGATAAAAGAATAAAAAAAAGAACACAGCTCTCTGTAGATGCTGCTGAAATATCCAGAAAGATAACAAATCACTTGGGAAATAGGAGGGAGAAAATGTCACCCATGTTTTGACCTGACCTGAAGTCATGACCAAACAGATATAGGGTTCAAGGTTAAGCAGGGATCGTTCACTGCAGTGGCGAGGAGAGAGCTGTCAATCTAATGCAAGCCCCGGTGCTGAGCCAGGCTCTGGAAGAACAGACCTGCCAGACAAGTTTCAGGCAGGGGACCTAGGCTGCTCACCTGGGCCCAAACTCCATGAGGACAAATATCATCTCTCATGAAACCCTGAAAAAACTAAGCAAGACCCTGTGATGACACAGAAGGGTGAGATCCAGTCAGACTATGAAAAGCAGGCCTTTGTGGACCAGCGGAAATCACCATGGAAGACACGGATCTCGAGTGTGGTAGGATGGGCAGGATTTCGTTAGACAGAGAAGATGAGGAAAACAGGTTCAGTGGGGAGAACAGTGTGAGCACAGCCCAGAGTGCGGAGGGGTGTGGACTACACTGGGGATGACAGCTGAGGAACAGGTGGAGGCTCTGTGCAGGGGACTGGCAGGTAAGAAGGCCAACCAGCTGAGGCGGGAGGGGAGAGTGATGCCGTAACCATATGCCAGGCAGTGCTCACAGCACCAGACAAAGGACCCCTGCCCCAAGGGATTTATCAGGAACCACACCAGCTACCATGTAGTAGAAGCAGAGATCTTATTGAAAAACTGGTAGTGACATGAAAAGCACGTGTAATGAAAAGGGGAGAGGTACAAATAAATCCATACCACCCCGACACACCTCTCACACAAAAAATGGAAAGTTTTGTCCAGCTGATACTGGCCAGGGAGAGGGACTGAATACATAAACTGGTCAAAAACCACCCTGCCATTGCACTTCTTGATAACTCTGAGTCCCCGGCAAGATAGGTACATTCAAGTTAAAGAAAAAAGGAGATAAGGTGGACGAGGGCCTCTTAGATAATTATGCCACTTCAGAGAGACCACCAAAACAGAACAAATGTACTACTGATTCTTTTTTTGAGAAATGCTGACTCATGCCTTAAATTATAGCTCTATTTACTTATAAAATACGTCAAACATTTGCAAATCAATCTAATTTCTAGGAAGAATTTCAGATTGAATATTTTCTTATTTGCATGGAAAAGCTCTTCACCGGACAAAGTGGAGAATAATAATGTCTTTAAACATTTGTATTCCTACTTATTCCTTCTCTTTTTACCAAAATAGTCAATGACAGGTTCATCACAATTTTTGGCTGCAAATATTATTTTATTTTATTTTTTATCTTTATTGTTGAAAGTATTACAGATGTTCTCCCTTTTTCCCCCATTGACCCCCTCCTCCCTACTCCCAGTCCCCTCCTGCCTTCCCCACACTATTGTCTGTGTCCACTGGTTATGCATAGATGCATGTAAGTTCTTTGGCTTGTCTCTTCCCACCCTCCCACGCTCCTTCCCTCTGAGGTTTGTCAGTCTGTTCCCTACTTCCATGTCTCTGGATCCATTTTGATCGTCAGCTTATTTTGTTCATTATATTCCATCAATAAGTGAGATCATGTGGTACTTGTTTTTCTCTGACTGGCTTATTCGCTCAGCATAATACTCTCCAGGTATTTTAGAGAACTGCCATAAAGTGTAAACATCTTCATTCACTTTCCTTTTAATTGCACCATTTAATTGAATAAATTACTCAAAGTCAGGGACCTAGACAAGGGACCATATTACTCAGAAAGGAGATAAAATATTGTAGTAGAGACTGGCAAGCTGTCATGGCAAATTGGGCATGACCTACCACCCCACTCTCACCCCAGCCTCTACCATGTACCTTAAGCTTCTGTGACTGAATCGTAAGTCTAGAAAACTCAATTTGGTAAGTGTCAGAAGACAGATTTTAATTGAAAAGTTCATTTCTAATGAAATGTGAGGTGGTAAAAGGTTGGGCTGGCAGAGTAGATCATTTGAGTCTTTATTAATAACACCAATTCATTTTAATTCAGTGAAGCACATAATTGGCATCCAGCTTTTCAAGTTCATCACACATTCCTGTGCCTGGAATCCCTAATATTTTTTAAACTTTCTTATCTGGTAATAGATGTTTTAGTAATTTGCATTTTAGCAAGAGGTTACTTGTGACTGACTTATACTAATTATAAATGTGCTGGGTTTTACTAAGCCAGTGGTACCCACCAGCCAGTGACAAATCTTTTAAGTCTTAACTTGAATTCCCTGTAATTATTCTGCAGTCAGCTAAGACTCCAGCAAAGAGATGAATGAGGCCCCTCGAGATTACTGCACCTTGAATAATCAGAGGTGGTCAGCGGGGTCAATTACTGTTTCAGTTTGTTCCTCGGCTGCTGCATGTAAATCCGTTTACTAGGAGCTTAGAGAAAGCCTTGATGGCCTTTGTTTCATTGCCTTTATCTCTGCAACTGCAGTCATTCTGGGATGCAAAACCCCAAAGGCCTTGAGCAGACCATCTTCCTGGGAAGAGAGGGTGCTGCCCAAGGGCTGTGTTTATGAGAAGACAAAAGAAAACTTTCTCTTATTCACAGGATGGAAGACATAGAATTGTTGGCTTAGTGAAAAGGACTGAGGTCCTGCCAGTGCGGCTCAGTGGTTGAGCATTAACCCATGCACCAAAAGGTCATCAGTTCAACTCCTAGTCAGGGCACATGCCCAGGTTGTGGGCCTAATCCCCAGTGGGGGGCATGCAGGAAGTGGACAATCGATGTTTCTCTCTCTCTCTCCCGCTCACTTCCTCTCTCTCTAAAATCAATAAAGGGGAAAAAAAATTTTTTTTTTTAAAGAAAAGGACTGAGGACTGAGAGTCCAGAGACATGAGCTTTTAATCCTCCTTGGCTGGGATAACTAACCAGCCGATCACATCAAGACGAGTTTCTTCTGGAGCCTTGAACTTAAGGAACTTAAGCTTAAAGAGCATGGCAAGCAGTTCTTTACGGCAAGAAATACAACGTGGAGTAGCAAAGGAAAAGAGGTAAGAGGGGAAAGCAAGAAGAAGAAGTCCTATCATGAAAGTGAAAAGAAGTGAGCAAGTCACCCATGAAGTTCTCATCAGTGTAGAAGCTGACACACCAGTGCCTTCATACGAGCTGAGTAAATGTACATGATGTTTCTGGCTTAATTGAATAACTTTTTTTTTTTTCTTTATTGATTTTTAGAGAGAGATGAAGGGAGAGGGAGATAGAAACATCAATGAGAGAGAAAGAACATCAATTGGCTGCCTCCTGCATGCCCCCACTGGGGATGTGGCCCACAACCTGGGCATGTGCCCTGACTGGGAATCGAACTGGTGACCTCTTGGTGCATGGGTCAATGCTCAACCACTGAGCCACACCAGCTGGGCTAATCGAATAATGTTGTAATACCTACTGAATGTTACTGAGGTTATGAAAATAAATAATAGCCATTACCATCTCTTACAAGCACATATAAAAAAGATATACACAAAGAACAATATTAGTAAGCAAATGGTGTGGATAAATGTTGTTCACTCAAATAGAGTTCAATTATCTTGTTGGATTCAGGAAGTAAACCCTAGAACTCAGAGATGTCCAAGCCTAGCGGTGCATTAGAATTATAACACAGAGCTTGTTTGAAAATACAGATGCCTGGGTCCGAATCCAAACTTCAGAGGGTAAATCCCTGGAATCTGTATTTTTAACCAGCCTCCTAGGTCATTCTTATTCAGTCACCCTGGCACCAGAAGAGGTTCCAATTCTGAAACCAATGTACCCATGACCATAGCTTTCCCAGTTCTAAAGAAAGAAAAAGTCACCTTCGTCAATCCTCTGGACAGAGAATGAAAAAGCTCCTTTGGTCAATCTAGAACCCAGAGTAACTTTATCCCAGTTCACTTCATCCCAATCTGTTTTCTTTGATACAATCAGGGATACGAAGCAAGAAGAAAAGGTGTCAGATTTTTAGCTTTAATAGATATTTCTGTGCAAATGAGGAAGTCTCAGCAGGTAATACAATGCATTCAGATGGAATCTAAGGACAGCTGGAAACATCTGGGAAGTAAAAGCAGCTAGTGTGGCCCTGAAAGCCTGCCAAAATGACTTCAGTATAAATGAGAAGACAAAAGAGGAGCTCACCACATGACCCACCTCTATGTAATAATGACAGGACTAGACAGAACCCTGATCCCTGAATTCTCAGTAAGCTCTCCCCACAAGAACTTCCCCGACTCCCTTATTGGCTGAGGCTGGCACTAATGGACATGAGGCAAAGACAGTCTAGTTCCCCGCCAGAACACTAATTTATATAGGAAATAACACATCCTCACTATGTACCTAAGATATATTGTCTCAAGTCTATTCACTTACTTATTCAAATAGAAAGCTGGAGTTCACATTTAGTGGTTCCATTTCCCCCTTAAAAACTTGTTTGTTGCTAATGAATACATACTGAAAATAGTGAGTCACTATCCCTGATGAATGGCTACTGGTGGCCATGGGGCAGGATTGTTTAGCATCCCACAGTGGGACCAATATGGAAGGTATAAGCTGAGAAATCCTTGGCCCAGAAAAATAGGTGGGGCAGACAGGCACATATCCTAGGTCTGGGTGGTCGAGGGGGTGACAGCCAAGATGGGGAGGAGCCCCAGTGTGAGAGGGCAAGGTAGATATCTGCAGGGGCATCAAGTTGCTGTGCTTTTATTTTCATGTTGTGGAAACTGGAACTCTCTTACATTGTGAAATGTGAAATGGTGCTGGCACTGTGGAAAGCAGGTTTGCAGTTCTTCAAAGAGCTAAACACAGAATCACCATATGACCTAGCAATTCCACTCCTAGGTACTGACCCAAAAGAGCTAAAAACAGGTACTCAAATACTTGTCCATAATATTCATATTAGCATTATTTACTATAGCCAAAAGGTAGAAACAGCCCAAATGTCCATCAATAGATAAATGGATAAATAAAATGGTGTGTGTGTGTATGAATATTGCACAACCATAAAAAGGAATGAAGAACTGATATATGCTACAATATGAATGAACCTCAAAGTTGTGCTAAGTAAAAGATGCAGACACAAAGGGTTATTCCATATTATATGATTCCATTCATATGAAATATTCAGAATAGGTATATCCATAGACACAGAAAGCAGATTAGTGGTTGCCCAGGGCTGGAGGGAGGAAGGATGGGGAATGACTGCTTAATAGGTGTGGGGTTTCTGTTGAGGTGATAAAAATGTTTTGGAATTAGATACAGGTCGTGGTTGCACAACAATGAATGTACTAAATATCACTGAACTGTACACATTAAAATAGTTAATTTTGCCCTAGCTAGTTAGCTCAGATGGTTGGAGCATCTTTCCGTACACCAAAAGATTGTGGGTTCAATCCCCAGTCAGAACTCATACAGGAGGCAAGAGATGGATATTTTTCTCTCACATCTATGTTTCTCTCTTTCTCCCTGCCCCCCTTCCTCTCTCTCTAATTGGAAACACATTTTTCAACACAGTGCTTTATCTAGAATATAAAAGGAATATCTACAAATCAATTTCTTAATAAGTTGGATAACCAGCAGAAAAATGAGCAAGAGATTTGAACAAGCACAGCTGAACAGAGAATATCCAGATGGCTCAAATAAACATATGAAGTGGTGTTCAACTTCAACTTCATTGTTACTGGAGAAATACAAAGTAAAACCACAATGAATACCAATGAGCCCACCAGAATAGCCAAGTTTTTTAATGCCAGGTGTTAAAGAGACTGTGGAGCAAACAGGAACTCTCATGTACTGCAGGTGGGATCGTCGATTAGAACAATCATTTTGGAAGAGTTTGACACTGTCTACAAAAATGAAGACACACATACTTTATCATCCAGCAAGTCAGTCCTGGAAATACATATACCCAACAGACATGCACTCACACACACACCAAGAAACACACACACGTATGATAACAGCAACGTTATTCTTAAGAATCCACGTGGCAATGACCCACATTGTCCAACAGCAGTAAAATAGATCAATTATATATTTATATAATGAAATAATATACATTGAAAATGAGTGTACTATTTCCATGTTGAACAATATGATTGAATCTCACAGAATATTAATTGGAAAAAAAATAATAAGCCAAAAGAATGCATACCCTATGAATCCATTCACTGAAAATTCAAAATCAGGCTAAAGTATGGTGTTAAAAGTCCGGAAGGCGGGTCCCTTTAGGGAGTAGGCAGAGGTAATGATAAAGCGGAGACACAAGAGGAAGGCTTCGGGGGGCTGGCACTGTTCTGGTTTCTGAGCTGGGTGGTGATTATATGAATATTTATGGTGATTCACTAAGCTGTACACTAGATTTTGTATACTTTTCTATATATATGTTCATCATACTTGATCATAAAAAAAATTTAAGTGAATATCATTTAACCCAGCAATTTTATTTCCAAAATTTTAACCTAAAGAAACAAGTTGATATAAAATATAGAAAGGTATTCATTGCAGTGTCATTGATATGGTAAAAAAAAAAAAAAAAAATTGGAAACAATCTAAAAATTCAACAGTGGAGTATTGGTTTAATAATTAGAATATATCCACTCAGTTGATATGATATATCTATTTAAAATGTTGCTGTAGATCTCTATTTGTTCATGTAGAAGGGTGGCATGTTACATTAAGTGAGGAAAATGGGTTCTAAAATAGGATAAGTAATCTAACCCTAATTTTGAAAATATATGCATAGAAAATTATGGTAAAATAATCAATATGCTAATAGTTACTATCCTATATAGTATAAACTTAGTAATTGTTTTTCTAAGTTTTCTACAAACATAGATTACTAAGGTTATAAATAATCTACCATTTATTGAACACAAACTGTGTGACAAATATTAACAAAAATATATAAAACATATTTTTCCTATTTAATCTTGACAAAAACCCAGCAGGATAAATATAATTATCTGCATTTTGCAGCTAAGGAGATTAAGGAGAAAAAGTGTACAAGATCAAAGAACAGAAAGTGGCCAAAGTGTTTAACCAGGTCTGTCTGGCTCCCAGCAAGCACTCCTTTCTACCACATCACACAGTGCGGGTGTACCAAGAGTTAGTTTCACAACAAGGCTTTGAACCCAAATCTCTTTATTCTGTTTTAAAGCAACAATTTCTATAAGATCATAAAGTAATACACAAAGACCAGCTTAGGGAAAAAAAAAAAAAAAGACCTTGATAGATACTAGCTGTGAAGTGAATAGGGAAGAATAATAATAACAACTACCATTTAAATGATCACCATGTGCTGGGTACTTGCTGAGTCTTATCTCACTTAAACCTCATTATCCTGCTGTAGATTGACTGCATTAATGGCCCTAACTCTTCCTCTCTCTTTGTAGACACATTCTTTTCGTGCAACTATGTACAGTCGTCCCTCGCCACTTTGCGCTTCGACGGTCGCGGCTTCACTCTATCGCGGTTTAAATGAAGAATCCTACTTCGCGGAAATTCATTTATGGTGATAGAGTCTGGAACTGATTAACCGCGATAAACGAGGGCCGACTGCAGTGCCCTCCCATTCTGACTCAGGGCTTAGCAGCAGCGTTGCCATGGCCAGTAGAGTATTAGCAACCATAAACAATCAGAGGCTTGAAAAGTGCCTCTGTATTTCTGCTGCTGTCCTTGCCCTCTGCCATCACCATGAGAGGAGTAGGCCGAAGCCAGCCTGCTAGAGGATGAAAGACACATGGCACACAGTCACCCGAGTCATCCCAGATGAGGGCATCGTAGATTAGCCAATAGCCAATCAATACCCAGAAAAGTGATCAAGCCCAGTCAAGATGGGCAGAGCTGCCGGCCAGCACTCATGTGACTCCAGACACATGGGCATTAAGTGTTCTATGTCACTGTTGTTCTGTGCCACTGAGGTTTTGTGGCAAGAGCTAACTGATACAAACTCGAGGAGGCAGAGTACTGTTATTATTCCTAGTTTACCCGGAAGGAAACTGAGGTTCAGGAAAATCACACAGCTCAGCCACTGGTGGAGCCAGGATTTGAACCCAGGTTTGTCTTAACCCAGAGGAATTGCTTTTGACCATCATACTATACCTACAAATGCATTCTCAGCTCTAATTTTAAATGGAGCTCCAGCAATGTGTGTGCACATGTGCATGCGTGCACGCAGGCCTCCACAGCTGCTCTCTGAAGATCTAAAATCTGGAAGCAGTATTTCTAACTAACTCAAAATATCTGAGCCACATTTAGCACTTTTAAAAAGCTGACTGATCAAAATTGTTTAAACCAACAATTTTGTGCGTGGGGACCCTGGTGTTTTTCTCTCTCTACTACACTTTTGCTTATGTAGTCCACAGGCATTTAATTTCTCACAGATGTCTTCAGTGCTGACAGGTATCCCAATATTAATGTGTGTGCTTCAAAGATGTATCCTAAAAATGCTGATGACACCAATAGAACATGTAAGATTTGACCTTCACTTACACAATGATTGGCATTGACTATAATTCCTGAGGAGATTTCACATAATCAACATGCTGATGTGTGCAGCTAGAGTACATAATCAGTTGTTCTGTATCAAAAATCACCTTGCAGTTCAGGCAAGGAAACAAATTCTCATATTTAATGGTCAGAAGAATCGGTTATTTGATATACAGCCAACTTTCAATAGTCCAGGTTAAGGACATGCAGGGATAATAAGTGGATAAATGATATATTCACCTAAAGTCTTGTTTTCTACCCAGAAATCCTCAAGACATAGGGATCAAATAGCAGAGAGCTCTCAGGTGGTTTGGGGCCAGGTGTTGTGAATGGATTCTCTCCCCTGGAGGAAAGCATGGCACGTAGACCAGCAATGAGAAGGGGATCTGTAGATACGACTTCTAGTCCCAACCCCACCTCAGACTAATGGGTGTGAGCGACATCTTCCTTTGCTTCCCAGATCACTCTCCACACTTGGCCAAGCTACTCAGTGCCAGGAGGGTGACCAGAAAGGACTTCCTTATCTCTGGCTTAGAGTTGGGTTTGATGGACAGGGAGCACCAGCAACAAATCCGCAGGATGAAGGAGAAGGAAGCTGAGGTATTTGTTCCCCTGGCTTTCCCCCCGTGGTGTCACAAAGGAGTGGCTGTGTCCTTCCATAAAGGTCTTAGCTCCTTGCAGATGGCCCCCTCTGTATATCCCTCCCTTTCTCTGGGTTGTGCTAATTGCTCCATGCCTTTAGCCCTAGACGTAGTGCTTATAGCACTAGGATTCTGCACTACCTCTTTTTACTTTTCCCTACACCACGTGCAAACCTTTGTAAATATGTCATCTCTTCATTAAACCTGCCTCGAATGATCCCGCTTTGCATGTGCCGGCACTGAGCTGCTCTGTGGCCCTAGGGAGGTCCTCTTACCATATGTGTCATCTTCCTAATCTACAGAATAAAGACAATCTCCCCTCGCATGGAGGATGGGCAGATTTTTTTTCTACGATCCTAAGGCCAACGTCTTTGAAAGGGTTACGTGCTATGAGTGTAAAGATATCATTATGTCAAGTCAACTTGATATCTTAAAGCCTTATTGATTGCAAAACAAAAAGGAAATATATGTCAGAAATATAAGGTGGGATGGAGGTAGGGGAAGTATCTGACTAAACATAGGCATTCAATATGGAAAAAAAAACAAGGAAGGGTTGAGAAGGAGCAGAAATTAGACGTTCACTGAACTGCTCGCCTTTGTGGTATTGTTCCGATGATGAATCAGATGTCCTACCCACCTTCTTGTTTTCTGCTCCTTTTCATCACCACCAGCTACTTGGAGTCCAGACGGAAAAGTCTTTGCTTTGTTGAAAACAAATGTTATGTTAAAGTTTCTGACATAAAACATAAATGTACTCGATGCTGACCATCCCGGATGAAAAGTGAAAATTTCACTCAGATCAGTACTTGTTGACACTGTGCCCCATACTTCTTCCTGGTACCTGCACCTGACCTTGGGGCCAGGTCCCTAATATTGTGCCCAACTGGCTTTTCACGTTATGATGTTAACGCACGGGTAAGTTGTTAACTTTTAATAATATTAATTTATTTGTTCACATTTATTTATTATATACCTACCATGTGCCAAGAACTCTCCTAGGCAGTGGTGAACAAGGTTCCTTTTCTCTTGGACTTAGAACTTATATTCTAGTGCCATAGTCCACAGGGTATGTATAATTTTAAAAGGAAATCCTAGAGAGGGAAAATAAAAGCACTAATATTGATTTACAGAACCCTTTGCATGCATGCACAAACATAAGAGACTATTGAGTAGCCCTGGCCTGTGTGGCTCAGTAGTTAGAGCATCGGCCTGCACATCAAAGGGTCGTGGGTTGGATTCCTGGTCAAGGGCACATACCTGGGTTGCAGGTTTGATCCCCAGCCCCGGTTGAGGTGTGTGTGGGAGGCAACCAGTCGATGTTTCTCTCCTTCTTCCACTCCCTCTCCCTCCCTCCCGCTCTCTTTAAAAATCAATGGGAAAGCCCTGGCCGGTTTGGCTCAGCGGTTGGAGTGTCAGCCTTCAGACCAATGAGTCGTGGGTTCGATTCCAGTCAAGGGCACGTACCTTGGTTGCAGTTTGTCCCCAGCCCTGGCTGGGGTCATGCAGGAGGCAACCAGTCGATATGTCTCTCTCACATTGATGTTTCTCTCTCTCTCTCTCCCCCTCCCACTCTGTCTGAAAATAAATGTAAAAATATCCTCGGGTGAGGATTAAAAAAAAAAACAATGGAAAAAATATTCTTGGGTGAGGATTAACAAAAAAAAAGACAGAGAGACTATTGAGTACTCAAAAATAGACTTTCAGACCACTAAATCCAACCCTCGTGCTCCCACCCCACTCCCCACACATAGAAATTACAAATGAGAAAACAGGCTGGGTGACCTTAAACAAATATCACAACCTCTCTGTTCCTTAATAAATGGCAGAACCAGCACTAGAATCCCTGAGAGCTAATCTCTCCTGGGGTTTCCATGCTGCTGTTACCCTTGCAGCAGCTGGGTGATCATCAGAAAGGTGTCTCCCCTTGCAGCCTTCACACCTGTCTTCTCTCTGAGGCCATCTCTCACTCCTCCTTCAAGGCTCCCCAGAAAGGCCTCTCTCAGAACTTCCAGACCAGGCTGGTTCCCCGGGTCATGCGCACCTCCAGTGATCTACCCTCCCCCGTTGGCATTGCTCACCATTCACAATTCCTAGTTCCTGATTGTCTTCCCCCACTAGACTGAGGTCTGCAAGGCCTGAACCTGTCTCTCCCCTGTGCCCAGCAGGTGGCAGGCATGTTGAAAGGATTTGTGAATAAACCAAACTCTAGTTTATAAAGAAAGTCAGTGAGAAAACTGGGTTTATTCACAGAATTTTACATGGTAGAAAACTCTTTAAGAATGCCACAGTTCTACACCTTACTGTTTTAAAGTAATAACTGGGGGGGACGGAGGGGCGGGGTCAGGAGGAGGGTGTCTGTCGGGGGGGAAAGGAGAAACATCTGTAACAAAAATAAATTAATTTTTAAAAATTAAAGTAATGATCATTAATTTGATTGTGTTTTTGAGTCAAAGAAAAGAGAAGGCTACCCTCTCTAGTCTGACTAAGGGAGGAGCTAAGTTCTCCTTCTCACTCCTTTTTCTCATTCCCTTGGAGGGCCCTTCTCTTGTGCCAACGGTAATTAACACAAAACAGTCCCTTTCCTTCCCTTCACCCAGAGCAGTGTAGAAAATGTGTCTCCCAGCTTAGGAAAAAGCAATTTTCTCCCAGAGTCTAAATGGGAGGAGAATAGACAATTCAAGGGAGGGAGCCTGTTCCCTCCGAGCGCGAGGACGGCACAGTCCTCGGGGTGGAGAGACGACTACGGAGAAACACAGATGGCACGCTGGCAGTTGGATGAATTAATGTGATTGCATCTTGGTAATGTTTCAAGGGAGATATTCATGTAATTCATGCAAATTCAGAAATAATTGAGGTTCATGTTTCTAGGATAAAGTCATGGCATTTTGCTTTTACCTGAATTACCCCCAAAAAGGGTCATTTTTATTATTCCATATTCAATTATTCATGACCACACACTCGTGGATTTCAGAACCGTAAAAGGTCAGCCCTCTTTGATTCTGCAGTTGTTTTCCTCTGAAGTCGGGAAGCGTTCCATGAATATGCACGCACACACGGTCCTGACACTTCCCTCACTGTTCATTAACAGTGTGCTCACTGTATATCTCAAAGTCAAACAAATAATACCTGTCATGAACATGAATTTTTAATATCTCCGATATTTCATTTTAAATGAAATGTCAAAATGATGGAAAATATTTCCATGGAAGTTTGGAAAAGGGCAGCCTCTCACCAACATCGCCTTGTGAAATTCAGCGCTGGCGCAAAAACATCGTTAAATCAGCACCACCGCTGCTGGAATCGGGTTGCTTTTTGGTATTTTATTGCCTTTGTCATTCCTGGGAAATGTCAATGCGAAACCTGTTTGCCGAGTCAATATGCGTGGGGGGACTGATGGGACCTCGGTCCTCTTTTCATCTGAAAATGGATGCTGTTTGTTTGCAGCCTGTTTCAATCCCCTACTTTGGGTCTCAAACTGCATTTTATTTGCATGTGACGCTCCTCTTAGCATATGTGCCCTTGGTCCCTCTTCATCCTTTAAGTACTACTTCCCATTTCTAATGGCAGGAAAGTCCATCTGCTCTGACCTCCCTTTTCTTTCCAATCCCTGATCAGAATCTATATGTACGCTGCTACCCACTCCCCTGGGCACAGGCACCTCGAGGAATCCTTAGAACAGGTCTGCAAGGGAGCTGGTGCCTACGCCCCCACCCAGCGCTCACCACAGCAGAAGACAGTGCGTAGCCACGACATTTTTCTGTGCCCTAATTTCATGACCTAACATAGAAAGGGTGAAATGAGATTTATTCTGCATGAGAAGTTGGTGTGAAAGGTAGAAATAGATAAATACTACTCAGCAACTAGTCTTCACAGGGACCTTTACACATGAGCCAGCACAGTCTCTAGAACATGGTAGAGGCTCTACAGGGATAGACCCACTGTCAAGGGGAAATGCCGATGGACCTGTGGCAGGAACAGACGCCACAGAAATGTACGCGGATGGAGGAAGAGGGCACCCACAGACGGCAGGAGAAAGAAGCCGATAGTAAATAAAGACAATGGAGAAAAAAGTCAGAGAACCAGAGTCCTGTGTCAGCAAAGCTACAGGAGGACTGACTGGTCCAAGTTCCCTTAGTGAGAACCTGAATGATTAAATGTTCATTAACATGAAAAATGAAAATCTTCCACTCTTCTGAAAACAAAGCCTCTCTTTTTTTTTTAATTGAATTGAGAGAGAGAAATGGAAGTGTGGTTCCATCCAATGAAGCATTCACTGGTTACCCCCTGACCAAGAATCAACCCGCAACCTTGGAGTATCTGGACGATGCTCTAACCAACTGTGCTACCTGGCCAGGGCAAAGCCTCTCTTGATTTAATGATTTAAGGAACAGCTCCATCAGGAGGCAGTTGGCTGCCACCCATGTGCAAAGCCCACAGGAACAAATGCCATTCAGCTGGGCAGCAAGGCAGAGGGAATGACTGGCTACTCAGTTTCAGAGAGTGTGGGAGACAGAATGATGCCCTCAGGCTTCCTAGCCATTCCCTGAGGACTTCTTTATAAAGCCCCCCTCCCCAATACTAGGTATCGGCAGTATTTTTGACAACCGAACAAATATTTGTTAGGTTGTTATTTGTCCTGCCCCCCATTTTCTATTAATCACCGATACACCTCAAAACTATACACAGCTTCTGGTCAGTGTTGGATAAACACTGTTATCATGTTCACATAATAGAATCTCATGCAAAAGCAGACAGTGTTCTTGCTATCCCATACAGCCATTTCAGAGGGAAATGCAGGATTTCCATCTGGCTTTTAGAGATTCAGAAAATTGCTCATAGAGTCCCAACACAATATGCATTGACATCTAGGGTCAAAGGATCCTAGACTAGAAACCACTGATTTAACTACAATTTCATCTACAAGCGGGTTGACCCCCTGATGAGCCTGTACAGTGGTTCACTCCAATCGCCTGTTTCTATGGCTTTGTCCCTTTCTGTCATCTCCCCTCCAACCCTTCTTTAGATGTCTAATATCTCCCCACCATATCATAACTTTGATCAATTTATTCTTTTCCTTTTTTGATCACATTATTACATAGGTCAGATAATACTACTAAATAATGCAAGAGTCACTCAAATTCCTAAAACTTGGACATAACTGTTTTCTGTATCATATCTTTTTTTCAGTTATAGTAATTATAACAGTGCCTCAGTCTTCAGATGCAAGGAATATCACATTTGTTTTTCTCAAGATTGGTCCAAGTCCAGCATTACCTTCTAGGAGCTCCCCATTCTCCCTTGGATGGTTCAAGGGCCCTGAGAATTTACACAGTCCAGAAAGAAAGGCCCTGACCTCCTTCCTGAGGAGGAACCCTGGTATCAGTTTCCTTCCGTGCCCTTCCCTGGCCTTGCCTTTCTCTGCCTCACAGTGGTGCTATCAACCCTTCTTCATTCACTGGTGGTCCATGAAGCTTTGCTTAAGCAGATCCCAACTCCACTCCCTTCCATGATAAGCAATCTGGGCTCTAAACATCACCACAATTAGTTACCAACCAGTACAGAGCCTCGGGAGGTCATCCTCTGAGACTCTGCTGCCTTAGAGGCATCACGCCAGCATGAGACCGGGCACCCACTCACCCCTCTCTCCTTATGGAACTTGCAACTGCTCCTCCTCTCCCAGGCATCGTTTTACCCCCTGAAATCAGTGTCCTGCCATTACCTGAATAAGACTGTAGAAACACGGAGGCCTGTTTTCTCCTGTGAGGGTCAAGGGATGGAGAGAGGAAGAGGAAGTTGATGGGAAAGGGGGGATTCCTTCTACCTCTCCCTAATGAGGCACCCACAGACAGAACTTCTTGCTACAGCAGTGGAAAGCAAAATCAAAGTCTTTAGCAGGTCAACCCACACGTACACTAGGTGTATATATCCTACTGCCCCAACTTTATAAAATTTCAAGTGAAATTTTAGCACATTTTTTAATTATAAAATATATATTCACCATAGGGATTCAGAAAATGCAGAAAATTAAAATACCCTATGTAACTCTTCTGAGTCAATAAAATAAGAAGGTCTGGATTAGTATAAAGAAGATCAGAGTGAGATTTTCCACTGAAGCCATGCTAAGGAGATTGTCACTGGGCAGCAAAGGGACAACTCAGGTACAGGTTTATGGTCCCTCATTCATAGTTTTCTGACATCCAAACCACAGTCTTTTCTGTAATTCATTTGGCATCAAAACCTGACCTGAAGTGACATGTGGCTATTTATGGTCTCCTTTTATCCTACTTAGTATAAATATTCATATACTGCTATAGAAATATTGGTATATTTGATTATTATGTGCTGTCCCAGACTACACTGGAGATGTTCCATAGTATATATGTTACATTTTCAAAATTCAAATAATTCTGAAACCTACCTGTCCCCAAGTTTTGGGAGAGGGATTGTGAACCTATATTCCAGTTCTTTGAGGAACAACATATGCCAGGAGAAAGCAGGGCTGAGAACACTCATTTCTTCAAGACCTTAACCAAGATATTTTGTTTTAATATTGGGTCATTTCGCAAGGCCTAAAATTTAAGCCATTAAAATATAAGATTTGTACATTACAGACTTTCTTATCTCATCTCCAAACTCCTTACCTCTGGGGAGTCTTGGGGATGGAGTGAGATTCAGGGATGGGGAATGACGAGGGCTTGAAAGTCAGAGATGGAGTGAGGGTTAAAGGCATCGCTTGATTTTTTTAAGTTCAATAGCTCTTTTATGGTCATAAAATAGATATGAATATCATTACAGCAACCAGATGGCTATATCAAAATGTCATGAACCCCATGAGAGAAAGAAAGAAATCTTTATAGCTACTAAAGGAGAAACTGTAGCTGCTCCTAGGAGGTCTAAGACCCCTGAGAGATAAATGGCACCCAGAAGTCTGGCCAATAAAACACCATAGGCCCATAGGTCAGAGCAGGAAAGCCATAGGCCTGCTTTGTTTAAATGGCATTGATCCTCTCAGACTTTGTTTTGTCTTGTTTAATGTGAAGAGTTTTCCACCATTAAATCTTGGAAGTTTTCACATAAATACGTTGGTATATGTTTACTCTTGACAAATCTAAAGACCTAGCAACACTGGGCCCTCATTTGTGCTTCGCAACAATCGTCTGAAGCTGAGGACAAGTTGTTGCACCACAGTAGACAGGCATGAGCTCTCCATTCTACCGCAGTCCCATATTGTCCTGGGAGCCCCACATGGCCCCTGCCACGTTCGGGAGAGAGACACAGGCTTTGGCCATCCCAGAACCTCTGGGACATGCCGTGGATTCTGAGATGGACCCATGATACACGGGGGTTACACATGACTGTGGACAAGCTGGGGAAAGGATCTTTCTGTGCAGGGGGTCTGACAGCCTTGCTCCAAAGCACACGTTTGAGCAGTAATGACTAGTAAAATGATCCAGGCAAGCCCCAAAGGGCAGCACTAAGAACTGGGAAGTCAATGAAGATTTTTCAAGAAGTCAAACAACAAGCCCGGGAAGCAGTGGATGCAGGTACTCTTAGCTGAAAAGAACCACAGGGAACAACTAATATAATTACTTTCACTAATGAGCAATGTTTTGCTTTTCTCCCAGCCAGATACAAACATCCTTAATATTTCTAGTCTACCTACTAAGAAGAGGTGTTTTACGTATGTCGCCTCATTTACTCTCTACAACATCCCTGGGAAGCAAGTATTATTATGTCAATTTTAGAAATAAAGAAACTGAGCCCTAGAGATTCTAAGTAACTTACTCTAGGACACTAGCTCATAATTGTTATAACCAAGACTCAAACTTAGGTTTTTATAAGCCCAAATTAATTCACTTTTCATTATACCACCAGCCAAAAGTAAATGTTTATCTTTGTCCATCAAGAAAGTAATTACTCAAATAATCAAAGCATCTTATTTCCTCTCTCCTGTTAATAAAAACTACTCTCAGGATCTGACATAGGCCAGTTTTACCTTAGTGCGAATTGAAGTCATTTTGGAGTCGTAATGAACACCTGAAAGATTTTTCACCCAAATGAAAAGAGATAAATACTCTGGGGAGGAAGGGCACTTCCTGGTATTGCTCAAGTTACAATATTTTTTCTCATCATACTTAAGTGTTGGATGAGGTCACCAAGAGGACATGATTGCTGATTGGTCCACCAGCTTGGACCCTGGTGATGGGGGGCTTTCATTCCCCCCCGCCCTTGGTCTCAGAATGTACTTCCTGCCGACCATTCCCATAGTGCGAGATGTTTTCAGGGATGCAGCCTTAAGAGAGCAATGTGTTGTTGGGACCATCTGGACAGCTTATGTGACTGAGCCCAGTTAAGCCCTCTATATAAACTTTTAAGATTCTGTCAAGTGGGTGCAGAGATCTACTCATCTTTCAG
Organism: Tadarida brasiliensis; assembly: GCA_030848825.1. Classification (NCBI taxonomy): domain Eukaryota; kingdom Metazoa; phylum Chordata; class Mammalia; order Chiroptera; family Molossidae; genus Tadarida; species Tadarida brasiliensis. The sequence continues at coordinate 180,086,464 of CM061257.1, read as the reverse complement.
CACCCAAGGTAAGCCTCATATGTAAGTTCCCTTGCTGCTTATACCTGCCACCTACCAACCTGGAATGATCTGCCTCTTTCTTTGATCTCTCCCTGCCCTCCAGGGGCCATTTTGCAAACTAACACTAAGGTCCTTGCCATACTTGCAAATATGATCCAGGAGACATGCTCAGGGCCATGTGTCTGTTTCCTCTGTTAAACCCTAATCAGTCCAGTCACAACCTCCTGGCAAGGAGACAGTTTGGAGAACAATAAAGCATTGATTTTTCAGGCAATGCAAAAATCTCTGGCGTCCAGGTACCTACCGCATGATCTCAGAAAACTCAATTATTAATATGAGTATATGAGCATCATTTTGTTGTGATTAGATTTCACTTTAATTTAAATTTTGTTAAAGCCACAAGGGAGCAAAGAAGCAGTCTCGTGAAATAAATGAGTCAGTCTCAGTTTTATTTTTCATGTTTGCAAGCCGAGATTATCGGCAAATCTTATCAGTCAGGCGGCAAATTACCAAGAACTCCATTTAAAATGTGTATAGTCATTTTCATTTTTGAAAGATTCAAGACTATAAATAATTAAATGCATTAGACATCTGTTATTTATGAGCTGAAATGACAGTTTTAATTTAGTTCTTCATTTAGCCAAGCCTGACATATTGTGACTCTGAAGGAAAACACAGGAACTATCTAAAAATGACATCTTTTGGAGCCTGCCGTGACCATAGGTGCAAATCAAAACCTGGTTATTTTCACTTCCCTTCAAGGCCTGTCAAGACACAATCTTCATTCATGACCTTGTGTTCTGTCCTCAGAAATTCTTATTGGCTGACAGACCAGGCCTGCATCTGCTAATTATGCAAACAAGGCAGCTTAGTAGGATCTGTGGGCATGCTCTCAATTAATTATACATGCGCAACGAAGTCACTAGATCAGATCACAGACCACTTCAGGGAAATGCCCAAGAATTCAAGCCGCCTGCCTGTGCCGGTTCCCATGCCAGAGAAGGGCTGTTACTTGAGTCTCCCAAAGATGTGCAAAGCCTCATGGATTGTGGAAAGGAAAAGGCAAAAACACAGATGCAGGAGTCGTGATTTGGAAGCCAAGGGATAATATGTTAATAATTAATTAAGAGGCACCCCAGTCACTAGTAAAGTCAGAAAATGGGGGGTCATTTCTGGAAATGTAGGCTCCCAATTCATTCAGCCCCCCAAACCCACACACATCAGCCACGTGCCCTGCGACAAGATACCTTTGGATGCCTGGCTCAGAAGAAATGCAATGATCTGCATCTTGGAGCATTCCAGAACTCTGATGAATCCTCAAGTGACCCCAGCCTCAAGTGATGGGGAATCACAACACCTTGGCCTCTGTCAGAGCTGCTTGGAAGTGTGACAGGTCACACTACCTGTGCCCAGCCAGCTAAGAGCTGTGCCATTTGATTGAGCACATCGAGCACTGGCCATGGGCTATAGTTTGGAAATTACTGCAAGACTTCATGTGTGCTAACTGATTCCAATTCATTGATTCATTGATTGATTGTAGTTTGTCGATTTGAAACAATCTGCCCGGTGAATTTTTGTCTGTGTGTTTGCGTTTCACGTGCACAAGGCTTGAAGCACCAGGACTCCTAAGGAAAAAGGACCAGCACAGAAGTAGGTGAATTCTGAGCCCTGAGAATTGCTTAATAGTCTAACATGGATGTATGTTTCAGGATCATTTGCAACTACATTGCCTTTGGGGAAGGAACCAATGTGTTGTTGTTGTTGTTGTTGTTGTTTTCCCAATATACAAAATAAAAATCAGGGAGCAAACCCATGCATTCCAGCAGAAATGGCGCACATAAGGTAAAACTCCCCTGGCTCCCCACTCCTGTGTCTTTCTGAACCCCCCGCCGGACCACTCTGCTCCTCGTCAGGCACCAGGGCTAATTCTGTGGTCAGAGAAATACAAGACCCACGAGGCCTCTGGGACTCACCTGTTGAGCCTGGAGGTGCTCCTGCCCAGACCTTGGATCCCAGATCCTTCTTGCCTTGCTTCTTGCAACAAACAGCTGCCCTTTCTCCCAGTGTCCACATTGACCTCAGAGCTCCTGAACACTTGCCTTCATGTCTTCCAGCTCCTCTAGGAGATGGACTCAGCCTTGCTTGACCTCCTATGTGTCTTCCTCAGAAACTAGTGTCCTATACTTTAAAACTACGGCCAATAATGAGCTCAGCCTCGTGATGTAGCCAGCCTGGATGCCTGCCGTGACCCTCCTGTGACTCCCCAGCCAGGACAGCCACCAGTGGCCTCTGCTGAAAATCCCTAGGGTCTGTTTTTTCCCCTCTCCTTCTCACCTGCCCCACCCAGCTGGGTCCCCCAGCCTCCGAGATGACCCATTCTCACAATGGCATCCCAGATCTGGTAACAAGGCAGTTAGCTTTTCCCTCTGCTCCAACAACAAGCCTGATTGACAGCTTTTCAGGGATTTCTTACTTCCCCAGCTGCTAATCCTGCTCCTCGCCCAGCTCTGTATTCCCCTGCTCAAATTAATCTAGCAGGAGCTGATTTAGCTTGTAATGTGAGGTTAATTACAGAAGTGATAACATTTCTAAATAAAAATGAGCTCCTCCGTTTTAAAACTCTAAATTAAAATAAAACCAGAAGGAATCACTTTTGGTTACAAACCACAAGCCCAGTTCCTGACTCTTGTCAACGCGTCTGCCGGCAGAACTTGTCCTTTAAGCAGGGCCAGCTCCGTGCAAGTACAGCCTGAGCAGTCACACAGAGCCCTGCCTGCCCGGTTTAACGTTCTAAGGTTCCTGCCCAGAAATTCCTAACTTTATCTTTGAAATTGTGTTTTGTACGTGAAGCGCAGTGGGACCCTGGAGCATGCTAGTGAGCAGAGGAAATGTGTTTGATACGCAAATTCCCCGCAGTTCCTTGCTGCCCAAAAGCGTAGAGGGGTCTCATTGCCCCATGAGCCTAGAATTCCTGTGGACCCACAATGGGTCTGCAAGACTCAAAGGAGCATGTTACTTCTACAAGTGAGTCTTCAGGGGCTCTGACAGCCCCAAGAGGCCATGCTTTCTGTCCCAACCAGAACATGCTTCGGACACAGACAGAAAGCAACGGTTTTCTAAGAACGCCCGAGGAACCCTATCACATCCCTTCTTACTTGTTGCTTGAGTTCCTGCCAGTTACTTGCAACCAGTTCTATTGAAGATGCTGACAAAAGGGAAGGAACCGCCCGAGCACGCCATGGTTCCCTTCCTGGTCCTTCCTTACCCCTCGGTGAGCAGAGGTGGAGAGCGTTGGAACGTGCATATGCCCAGAAGTGAAATTAAAACAGCTGATTAGTTGTGTGACATGTTTCCACTCTTCTGGTCAGAACAAAATATATATGCATGTATTGTGCATGAAACACAAATTGTGTCGTTTCGGTGATTCTACACAGGCATCAGATGGTCTTATGTTTGCTTTTAAAATTGGCATGACACACTGTAAAGCTGAGCAGTAAAATTCATGCTAATAATCTAAAATTTCCATTTGTCTTTACTTAGAAAGGCATTACATAGCAAATAAAAATCACCAGGACGAGTTGTGAGAGAGACCATGGGGAGAAAGGAAAAAGCTTTCTGTTTTAGTCCTTTTAGCATCACTTCTTCCTACCTTTTGAACAAGGGTCCCCACATTTTCATTCTGCACGAGGTCCCACAACTTATATGGCTGGGCAGGCTGGTCTTTGCCCCCCGAGTGGGGTTCCAACTCTAACCTCATAAACTGACCTTGAGTCCTGCATGGTGACTCTGGTTGGCACAGTCTCGGCCCCTGTGCCTCAACCCTCCGGCCACACACCTGAGGCCCGGGCCCCACATCAACCCTCCACCTCTGCTCGCCAGGATAGTCCTGCTCCCACACGTAACACTGTTCTTTTTGACAATGAATATGTTGGTAAGACACAAACCCAAACTTACCAGCAGCATTCTCAATTACCCCTGTTATTCATTTTTTAAATGTAACCCCTTATTCATTCAGAGAGATGTTTATTAAAGCATAACGATCTCTTACGTGGGTGAAGCTGCCCAATCCTGATCTTTAATGTAAAACCCCCGGGTCAAGAACTCTAAGGAACTGTGAAAGCAACCTGTCTTCTCGTCAGCAAGTTCTTACTTTGTCTCTTTGTTTCCTTTCCTCTTCCTCCCTCCCCTACTTTTCTCTCGCTTCAGCTTTCTTTGCCTCCCTTCCATCTCCTCTGAGCAATTCACATCAGGAGGACTTTCTAAAGGCATCTAGTCCAGCTCCCTGGCTGACTCCAGCATTAAGTGGCCGTCTCCCGAGGCTTCTCTCGCGTCACCAGGAGCCTCGGGGGAGACAGCACAAAAATGTCCCTGCAGCACCTGTTACGGGCACAACTGGGTCCCAGCCCACGTACAACATCCCGTTTCATAATTAGAGGCTTCCTGCTTCTTTTCATCCTTTTCTTAAGACTAAATCTTGTGTCTTCGAAAGGTAGGCAGTTTTCCTCAGTGTCCTCACCTGCCGTTTCCATAGGGCCATGGTGGGATGGCTGAGGGTCTCGGCTCTCCAAGCCCTTCCCAGCAGTCACTCTGTGGAGCTGGCCTGACCCCTGGCTCCCTCTTCAAGTGGGCTGCGGGTGGAGTCAGGTAGTCAGGCCCAGAAATCGAAAACAATTGCAAGGAGCAGACCTCAGGGTGGGCTTGGGCTGTGGCGGGCAGCGTAAGGGATCAGCAAGAACCTCTTCCTCTCAGAGGCAGCACAGCCCTAGTCAGCTCAGACTGCCCTTGGGGAAAGAATCAAAGAGCGATTCATCACCCTTTTATGCCTACAGTTGAATATGCCAGAGGGAAGGGGTGGGGGTAGTAAAGTGTAAAGGGGGCCAAATCTGCGGTGATGGAAGGTGATCTGACTGTGGGTGGTGGGCACACAGTGCAATATACAGATCATGTATCAGAGAAATGTACACTTGAAACCAATATGATCCTATTATCCAAGGTCACCCCAATAGATTTAATTAAAAAATGAAAATGAACAGTGTTATCAGAAAAGGCCATAGGAAGGATACTTGTTTTTCCTCTTGTGCCTTTTTCCTAATTCACAAAACTCACACACATTCCAGACCCACACACTCTCTATACAGGGTGGGGCAAAAGTTGGTTTACAGTTGTGAGTACACAAAACGGAGTTTATTCTTGTATCATTATTTATTAATGATTGTACTATTTTCCATACAAACAACTGTAAACCTACTTTCGCCCCACTCTGTATCTATCTTTATAATTTTTCTTCCTCAACTTCCTCTGTTCCTTCTCCTTCCCATATCTCTCCTTCCTTCAGACTTTAATAAAATTAAAGTATATATATCTTCATTAAGTAATTGGTGAGACACCTTAGTTGAGGTCACTTAACCCTATCAGAGTCCACTCTTTTTTTTTTTTTTAACAGACTATCTTTTCAGAACTGTTCCAGAGTCACAGCAAAATTGAGTGAAAGATACAGAGAGTTCCCACGTGCCCCTCCCTGCCCCCACACATACAGACTCCCCACTATCAGTATCCCCCACCAGAGTGGTACATTTGTACCAACTGATGAACCTACAATGACATACCATTTCCACCAAAATCCATAGTGTACATTAGGATTCACATTTAGTGTTACATATTCTATAGGTTTGACATGTGTCCACTATTACAGTATCATACCGAGTAGTTCCGCCGCCCTAAAAATCCTCTGTGCTCCACCCATTCATCCCTCCCTCCTCTCAACCCCTGGCACCCATGGATCATTTTACTGTCTCCACAAGGGCTGCCTTTTTCCGAATATCATCTGTTGGAACCAGGCAGTATATAGACTTTTCTGACTGGCTTCGTATTTTAGTAATATGCATTTAAGTTCCCACCATGTTTTTCCATAGCTTGATATCTCATTTCCTTTTTAGCGCTGAATAGTATTCCCCTGTCTGAATGTGCCACAGTTTATTTATCCATTCACCTACTGAAAGGCATCTTGGTTGCTTCCAAGTTTTGGCAATTATGAATAAATCTGCTCTAAACATCTGTGTGCAGGTTTTTGTGTGGAAATAAGTTTTTAGTGCCTTTGGGTAAATAGCAAGGAGCAGATTGCTGACTCATCTGGTAAGAGTATGTTTAGTTTTGTAAGAAACTGCCAAGCTGTCTTCTGAAGCGGCTGTACCACTTGCATTCCCACCAGCAATGAAGGCGAGCTCCCGAGGCTCCCCATCCTCGCCCCGTTCAATGTTGACAGCACTCTGGAGTTTAGTCCTTCTAATAGGCCTGTAGCGGTATCTCATTATTGTCTCTCCATTTGTGTTTCCCTAATAGTATATGATGTGAAGCATCTTTTCTTATGCTTATGTGTCATCTGTATATCTTCTTTGGTGAGGTGTCTGCCCAGGTCTTCGGCCCCTTTTTCATTAGATTGTTCATTTTCTCATTGCTGAGCTTTAAGAGTTCTTTGTATATTTTGAATAATAGTCCTTTATCAAATATGTCTTTTGCAAATATTTTCTACCTGTCTATGGCTTGTCTTTTCATTCTCTTGACAGTATCATTCACAGAGCAGATTTTTTTTTATTTTAATGAAGTCCAGTTTATCAAGTCTTATATTAATAAGGCATGCCCTTCTTCATCCCTGGTAAGTGTCCTTGCTCTAAAGTCTGCTTTTTCACGGATCCACTCTTTAAAAAAAAAAAAGTATCATTGCCTGACAAGCAAGTCCCACACTCAGCATTGCCACCTGAGTAGTGACTTGCTGAGTCCCTTAATCATGGAGAATGACCAGGGCATGTGCCCATCCCCACGGCATAGCACCAGGAGTCAGCTTCAGCTTGTATTATACATGATCAATACTTATGGACAGATCTGCGTTTGTTAACCAACCCCGTCGATTCTTATCTAGGTAGTAGAACAAGGATTTTGTGGTCCTTCAACCTCTCCCCATCTTTAAGAAACGTGAAGTCAGTCCCTCACGATGTCGTCCTTTAGTTCCTCCCTGCTAATGACACAGTTTACCTGGGGTGGGCAATGTGCCTTGTCTGCGCACCAAGACTTCTGGATATTTGACTGCTCCTGGGAAACACTGTACGAGTGAACAAGCATGGACTTTGGAGTCACAGTCACGTTGCATGACCTTGGATTGGCCTCAGTTTTCCCATCCATAAGATGAGAAAGGAGGGGGAAGTGAGGAATACAAAAATAAACTTCTTCATGGTTTGTTAGGAAGATTACATGAGATATAGGAGGTAAAGTACCTAAAACAGCCTGGTACTTAGTAAACGCTCAGAAAATGGCAAGAGCTATCTCCCTAAAATTGCTCATTAATTTACAAAGGGGAAAAATAGTAACAGGGAAAAAACCTGAGAGACGCCACCTTAACCAAGTAATCATTGTTAACACCACCAACAATCTGACATCAAGTGCCTCCTGATACGATGCACTTCTATTATATTCCTGCCACAATGCATAACTGAATCTGATTATGAAGAAACATCAGACAAATCCAAATTGAGGGACGTTCTACAAAACAATGGGCCTGTACTCTTCAAAAATGTCAATGTCATAAAAGACAAAGGAAGGCTGAGGGACTGTCCCAGATTAAAGAACTAAAGAGATATGACAACTAAATGCAATGTGTGATCCTGTGTCGAATCCTGGACCAGAGAAAACAATAGCCATTAAAGATATTATTGGGACAGTTGCTGAAATTTCAATATGGGATGCGTATTAGATTATAATATTATTGTAATGTTAAATTTTATGAATTTGATTATCTTGCTGCATTTATATAAAAGAACATTCTTTTTCTTAGGAAATCCATGCTGAAATATTTAGAGGTAAAGGTGCATCATGTCAAAAGATTCAGAAAGAACTAATCATTGTATATATGTAGGCAGATGAAGAGAGAGAGAAAGCTAATGTGACAAAATACCAACAAGTGGGTGAAGTAAATACAGCGGTTCTTTGTGCAATGTTTTGTTCTGAGTGTTGCAATTTTTCTCTAGGTTTCAAAGTATTTCAAAACTGCCCTGGCCGGTTTGGCTCAGCAGTTAGAGCATTGGCCCTCCGACCAATGAGTCGCAGGTTCGATTCTGGTCAAGGGCACATACCTCAGCTGCGGTTCGTCCCAGCCCTGGTCGGGTCGTGCAGGACGCAACCAGTCAATGTGGCTCTATCGCATCGATGTTTCTTTCTGTCTCTCTCTCTCCCTCTCTCTCACTCTATCTGTTAATAAGTAGAAAAATATCCTCAGGTGAGTAATAAATAAATACATAAATAAATAAATTATTTCAAAAGGTTTTAAGTGGCAGGGAAGATTACTTTTCAGGGGTAATTGGAGAAGGAAATCAAGGTACACTATCACACTCTTGAAAAGGAGGAGGACCCTTTGGGGAAGAACATCTAACCTGAGTGTAACCCTATTCACAGACACAGTATCTGGGCAGTCCCACCCAAAGCAATGCTCTGACATTTGTGCTGGTGAAGCACTTTTCTGGTACAATGTCCCTCCAGGTACACACACACACAAATACACTGTGCACACACATACAGAGATACAAACACACCGGTACAGAAACACAAACATACAGAATATGTTTGTGTTTGGCGGTTGAACCTTAAGATCTGTCTTTCAATTTATCTGTTGTTCTACAACCTGGAGCCTTATAATAGCATCCTAACTGATCCCCTACTTTCAGTCTTTACCTCCAATTTATCCTTTATACTATCTCCAGAGTACCAGTAAAATATAAATGTGATCACATCATTCATCTGCCTAAAAACCTTCCATGCTCCCCAAATGCTCAACAAATCCCTTCTTACTTTCCTCAGACCATCTCCAACAAGAGCCGTGGCCTATAGATTTCTCCTGAAAGATTATAGGTAATTGGAGGAGCATTCCATCGCATCACAGAAAACCTCTGTAAATTGAAAACGATTGCCATTCATTTTTCTTGAAGCGGAATAATTCAAGTCTTTTATGTTTAACCAGAACTACCTTGGAACACCCAAAGGGTAATTGATTCAAAGTTTCTGTCCTTTATGCAATGATGGTCACCCTAGCTGTGCATGCGAATGAGCTGAGGAGCTAGAACTACACCCCACACCGGATTTGGAATCAGAACGTCCTGGGGTGGGGCCCTCCTGCGGCGCCCCTCCCACAGCCACACACTCAACGAGTTCCTATAAATGAAAGGAAAACTACATAACAATCCATCCTTCTCCAGAGCAAGCCCACCCGAGTCATGGTGGCTGCATGTATTCCCCTTCTGGCCTTTCAGCATCTAGAGAACCAATGTTGTGTGTCTTTGTCAGGTACCATAGCAGGACCTCAACAGGTAACACTGGGTCACTATTTTTTGAGTAGCGTATATAGATTAGGTATGTTTTACCTTATTAAACAAATTGTAAAAATCCTTCAAGTTAGGTATTGTTATCCCCATTTTATAGATGATAAAACTGAGGCTCAGGAAAGTAAGTGACGTGCCCCGGTCACATGCTAGTAAAAGGTGATGCCTAAATTTGAACTCAGACCCATCTAACGCTCCAATCTTTGCTGTTTCTGTTATTGCCTCCCATGACGCCTCATGTTTGTTTAGAAGATAGACTCAAAGAAGGCAAATTCTTTGACGTCTCTTTTCTTACATAACTCTCAACTCTTTCAAGCAATTAACAAGTTCTGGCTGCAGCTTTTATATCTCCTTAGAACTAACATCAGAAACAATCCTTGGATGTAGACACTGCTATGGATAACCCTGGCCACCAAGGCTGAGTGTCCCCGTACATCGTCCCTGTCTGCACCTGCACCTCACAGGACTGAACACAGGAAACAGTCTGGGATAACTTGCTTCCAAATGTCTAAGTGAGTAGATCTCAAGTAGCAGGGGTTGGTGAGTGCCCTAAAATGCCCAGAACTGTGTGGAAATTCATGAGATCTCACACAGAACTTATATGTGCTCCAACCCTTAACTGGAAGTTGAAAAATATAAGTAGGCCATGCTTGATGGTGAAGGTAACCTGTTAATGTTGAAAGCGTTGGAAAAAAATAATTATCCTCAATGTTCTTCAGATGCTTGTCTGCAAACATTTTATCACCTCAGAACTCAGTGACACAGAGCCATGGCTGATGCTGTGAAGGTTGTTAACTATCAGAACTTCATGACTGCTAACCGTCAGAAAATAAACCTGTCCAAAGATTAATTCACACCTGTAGCAAAGCATATCCTTGCACGAGGCAGTAGTTCATAGCCTAAAAACACTAACACAGGGAGGCGAGATGGGACACTCTACTACAGCCTGCCAACAACCAGTCTTTGACGAAGGTAAGTGTGTCTGCAGTCATTGTCTATGGCTGCATAACAAACTACCCCACTATTTAGCAGTTTAAAAAACACACATCTATTATCTCACAGTTTCTGTAGGTCAGGAATTCTAAAGGGCTTCGCTGTGCCCCCTGGCTCAGGGTCTCTCAAGACTCAGCTGGAGTCCGGCCGGCGTGGCTCAGTGGTTGAGCGTCGACCCATGCACCAAGAGGTCGCCAGTTCAATTCCTAGTCAGGGCACATGCCCAGGTTGTGGGCCTGATCCCCAGTGGGGGGCATGCAGGAGGCGGCCAATCGATGTTCTCTCTCATCGATGTTTCTATCTCTCTCTCCCTCTCCCTTCCTCTCTCTCTAAAATCAATACAGGAAACAAAAAAAAAAAGACTCAGCTGGAGGAGGACCACTTCCAGACTCACGCACACGGGTGGTGGCAGGATTCAGTTCCTTAAGGGTTGTTGGACTGAGGACCCAGGCTCCTCGTCGACTACTGACTGGAGGCCTCCCTCCACGGTTATCTGCTCTGTGGGCCTCTCCACCAGGCAGCTCACAGCCTGGGAGCTTGTTTCCCTCGGAGTGAACAAGCAAGAGAGAAAAAGAGGGGGTGCAGGAGGAAGCCAGTCTTCTGGTAACCTGGTCACAGAAGTGACACTCTGTCACCCCTGCTGTAGTCTATTAGTTAGATGCAAGTCACTAGGTCACACTCAAGGGGAGGGGATTACCTAAGGGCCTGAACGCCAGGAGTTGAGGCTCATGGGAACCAACATAGAAGCTGCCTGTTCCAGGGTCACTGGACTTGGTCACAGACGCATTCATGCCAGGTCTTAGGATGACCCCTCCCCACCCTCACTCCATAAACACTAGCTCCTGCTCGGGCACACCGATCCCAGAGGAGGGGGGTTTTGTTCCTGTGGGGTTGCTTCCACTTTGTAATAGTCCCTGATCATCTCTGCTTCATCCTATTAGAGTAATTCTATAGCAAAACACACACACTTGGAGTAAGCAGACACACACACACACACACACACAAAACACAACAGCTTTTCTCATTATTTTGAATGCAAACTGAGTAACATCCCAAAAGAATGAACCTCACAAAAGTGGTAAAAAAAGAAATGGCCCTTTAAATATCAGACAAGAGACCTGAGTTCAAGTGTTGCCCTCAACAGGAAATGATTGTATGACCTTAGGCACATTACTTAACCTCTCCTCACCTACCAACATTTAAAAAAGAAAAAAAAAAAAAAAAGGATTCTAATACAAGTCCTTCAAAGGCCCCCATCCAACTCCTCTCCAAGGAGAATTCTCACAACTTCTCCCTTATGGGTCCAAGGTCAAAAGAGCTCATTTGCCATATTTTCACATATCCCCAAGGCACCCTGGAACACTGGTCAGTCAGTCACCTCTATCAGCGAATTTAAATCCCCTCAGTAGCCAAAGGCTTTGGGGGAGAGCACAGATGTAATTTTAATTTTATTAGTAATGAAACTGAAGCACTGATTCAGTCCTTTGTAGGAGCACATAGTGGTGGGAAGGGTCAGGCTTATACAATGACAGTTAGGGACAACATAATTCCAAATGTGGATATGGAGCAGTCTCATTACTGATGAATATTTTGAAATAAAAGCTGTTTTCTAAAGAAGCTCGTTCTATTTTTTAAATAATATATCATATACATTCAGCACCATTTAGCTTTGGAGAAGTTACATGTTACTTTGGATAAGTTACTGAACTTTCTGAACTTAAGTGTATTCATGGTAAAATGTGGTGGGGAAATAACCCTTTTGGGCAGTTTTTTGGTGAGTATTAAATTGGATATACTATCTAAGGTACCTACCATAAAACGTGGTTAAAGCACTGGAGCTCTAACCTCACCCAAGGATTTTTTTTTTCTCATTTATCTTCAGGTAGAGTGGGAGTGAGGGAGAGAGAGGAGAGGAGAGAGAGAGAGAAACATCGACATGAGAGAGAAACATCGACATGAGAGAGACACATCAACTGGCTGCCTCCCGCATGACCCCAACCAGGGCCGGGGACCAAACCGCAACTGAGGTACGTGCCCTTGACCAGAAATGAACCCGCGACTCTTTGGTCCACGGGCTGATGCTCTAACCGCTGAGCCAAACCGGCCAGGGCTCTAATTATATTTTGTAATTATATTTTATTGTAACTATTTATTCTTTTGACTGGTTCAGAAAGGAAAATTCATGTGGTGTGTTTAAGGTAATGGTATTAAAGTCTGGGGTTATAATGAACAGACTTTGAATAATTTCTCTTCTCAGATGGTCATCTATCTGTTCTTTCCAGGACCAAAGTGTTAATCAGGAAACTTTTGAGATTGGTCCCCAGGAACCTCCAGGGACTAAGGAACCTAGGAACCCCTCTAAGTGTTACAGAGTTTTCTTAGAACCTGGAATTTCCCTCCCTTAATATATGTCACCTTTATAACCTTTGTATCTCTCTAAATTCTATGTTCTCTCCGTTTTTTCTTTTTTTTTTCTTTTTGTCACCAAACTCCTAGATGCATATGTTTTTTCAGGCAAGTTAATATCATTTCACTCAGCACTTATTTTTTCTCTTAATCTTTATATGTAACACCTTGGAATATATCTCCAGGTCTTCCGTGTTATTTTCATTTTATGGCAAAGAACCTTCTGATAATGAGTATAGGAAATGTGCTGATAACAGTTCCTGACACAAGTTTTCAGTGAACGTTGGTATTAGTGTGGCTGGACCAATATTAGCTAATAGTTATGGAGAACTACCCCTGTGCCAGGCACTGTTAGCCAACAGCTTGTTTGTTGGGGCCAGATTAACCAGGATCAATGCATTCACCAGGACATTTTTAAGCCATTTAATTGGTATTCAAATTGATGGTCCAGATTCTTTCTCCTTCACAAAAACAGATGCTAGATGATGCACGGGATGCGGAAATGTTCCTGTGGAGGGGGCACTTTGAAAAAGCTCTTGCAATCTCATCATTCCCAGCAGTCTCACACATAAAATTTTTGATAGCTGACAATTTAACACATCCAACCAGAAACAAATCATCATCGTTAAGCATCACTGATTGGCCATCCACTAAGCAGATGTGTGAGAATTTGTGTTGTAATGACCTACAGAAGAGTTGCCAGCAGCTATTGGCCCAGAAAAATTTTCCAAGCTCACAGGAATATTTTATATCTATTGTCTAATATGCCGGGAATCAAAGGTAATTTCGCAGCAGTATTAGCCATCCAACTATCTGTAATAACCTCTTTGGTGCCCTGAGTCTCAAACCAATATTCTTCCCAATTACTCTGAAGTCCTAAAATTTCATGATTCATCTTTCATTGTAACTGTGTTCCTGATCTATCAAAACTTGAGAGTGAATATCAAATGGCCCACCTCTGCTGGTAGCACACCTCCCCACAAAAAACAGCAATAAAAATTGCCTGTGTGTTACCAGTGTAAGTACAATCTTTCATATCCATATCAAAACCTTGGAGTAAGATCAACTACATTAACTCGTCCAAGGGCAAATAAGCAAACCCCTCTCAACGCTCCCAGGTTTCCCCTCCCTCCCCCAGCACTGGCAGAGCCTGCCTCTTTGCCCCAGCGACCCACAATTACTATCCTAGGCTCAAATAACTGCACATTTTCCTTCCAGACTCCTTTTAGCCCTGTCCAACTCTCCTTGTCTCCCACCCCTGGCTGAATCAAGCCTTCTCTTCTCTTCCATCGTGTTCAAACCAGAAGAGAGATTCTTTGATCCCTCTGCCTCTCATCCTCCACGTCCTCTCCCCTTCCACTGGGTCTCAACTGAAACACTCTCCCTCCTTCTCCATGGTCTCCAAGGAAGATCACTGCTCCTCCTACTCACTCCAATTCTAGGATCCAGAGGAAAGGATCCACCTATTCTTTAGTTTACTTCACCAACTGCACTCATATCCTCTTGAATCAATTATTCCACCTTTTCTCCTTTCTCATCACCGCTGTACACTGACATTCAGAACAATTCCCTGCCTTCCTCGAGACTTTCCGACCTTGTTACCACCCTTGTAGCCAACATCTCCTTTCATCATCTGCAGAGATGTAAACATCATCCATGGTCCTTAAACACCCAGTGGCCTTACCCTCTCCTTCAAGCACCCTCATGCACTGTGTGAGCATGCACCTGCTTTACCTCCAAAATATCAAAGTAAGTGCTGTTGTTCTGAAAGTCCCATCTGACTGCTCCCACTCCCCCAGAGCCCAGGCCCCTCTCTCACTGAGCCTGCTCTGCCCTCATGCTCACATTCAGTCCCATTCCCGACTCAACTAGTCCCATGTGGCCTGGCTAGTCCTCAAGCTCATACACTTAACTCTGCTTCTACTAATACCCTGGGATTTGGCTGCTCTTGACCTTCTCCCCACCTGCCTACCACACACCTGGGTGATCCCACAAGCAAGAGAATCAGCATGGAAGTGGGATGTCGCCAGGTGACACTGGAAAACTCAGGCTGTTCACCCAGAGCTGGGCCCTGACAGGGGGTGAGTGCTGAGCCGCAGGCCTCTTCCCCACCCCCAGCTGTACCCAGTCATTTTCACTCCCACTCACCTTTGCCCCACCATCTCGCTCTCAGAAGATGGCCTCAATTCCTATTTCACTGAGTAGAGTTACTATTTTAATATCTTTTTCTCTTTTTACTGAGATATAATTGACATTGTGTTTGTTTTTGGTATACAATATGATGATTTGATAAATGTATATATTACCAAATGATTAGTACGGTAAGTTTAGTTGCCATCCATCATCTTACATGGTTAGAAATTTTTTTCTTATAATAAGAATTTTTATTTATTTATTGAATGTATATTGGGATGACATTGGTTGATAAAATTGTATAAGTTTTGGGTGTACAATTCTAAAATACATCATCTGTATACTGTATTTTGTGTTTACCACCCAAAGTCAAGTCTCCTTCCATCATCATCTATCCCTGGTTATACTCTCTCCTGTCTCCCCCGACCCCTCTCTCCCTCTGGTAATCACCATGCTGTTGTCTGCATCTATGAGTTGAGGGGGGGGTTGTTTGTTGAATCCCTTCATCTTTTCACCAAGACCCCCAGACTCCCTCCCCTCTAACAGCTGTCAGTCTGTTCTCTGTATCTATGAGTCTGTTTCTATTTTGTAGGTTAGTTAATTTTATTCATTAGATTCCACATATAAGTGAAATCATATGGCATTTGTCGTTCTCTGACTGGCTTATTTCACTTAGCATAATGCTCTCCAGGTGCATCCTGGAGATTCTGTCACTAAATGTAAGATTTCCTTCTTTTTCACTGTTGAGTAGTATTCTATTGTGTAAATGTACCACAGCTTTTTTATCCACTCATCTACTGATGGACCCGTGGGCTGTTTCCAGATCTTGGCTATTGTAAATAATGCTGCAATGAACATAGGGGTGCATATACTCTTTCAAATTAGTGTTTTGAGTTTCTTCAGGTATATTCCCAAAAGTGGAATCACTGGGTCATAGGCAGTTCCATTTTTAATTTTTTGAGGAAACTCCATACTGCTTTCCACAGTGGCTGCACCAGTCTGCAGTCCCATCAACAGTGCACGAGGGTTCCCTTTTCTCCGCATCCTCGCCAACACTTGAGTCTGTTGATTTATTGATGATAGCCATTCTGATAGGTGTGACGTGATATCTCATTGTCATTTTAATGTGCATTTCACTGATGATTAGTGACATTGAGCATTTTTAGAACTTTTAAGATCTACTCTTTTAGCAACTTTCAAATATATGCTATTGTGTTAACTTTAGTCACCATACTATACATTCTATCCCCAGAACTTACCATTTAACTAGAATTTTGTACCTTTTGGCCACCTTCACCCATTCCCCCCATCCCCTAACCCCACCTCTGGCAACCACCTATCTGTTTTCTGTACCTTTAAGTTCAGTTTTTCTAGATTCCACATATAAGTATTTGTCTTATATTTGTCTTTCTCTGTCTGACTTATTTCACTTAGCATAATACCCTCAAGGTCCATCCATGTTGTCACAAATGGCAGGATTTCCTTCTTTTTTATAGCTGAATAACATATATATATTTGTTTCATATATATACATACACACACACACACACACACACACACACACACACACACATCTCACATTTTCTTTACACATTCATCCATCATTGGACATTCAGGTTGTTTCTGTATCTTGGCTATTGTAAATAATGCTGCAGTGAACAGGGGGTGCAGCTATCTCTTCAACATAGTTATTTCATTCCCTTTGGATATATACCCAGAAGCAGCATTGCTGGACCACACAGTAGTTCTATTTTCAATTTTATGAGGAAACCCCACACTGTTTTCCATAGTGGATGCAAAAATTTACATTCCCATCAACAGTGTACCAGGGTTTCCTTTCTCCACGTTCTCACCAACATTAGTTGTTATTTTTTGTTTTTTATAATATTAATTATTATTGATATTATTAATTATTATTCCTTTACTATTTACCTTTTTATTTTTTAATCATCACTGAGGATATGTTTTTATTGATATTTTAAAGAAAGAGGAAGAGAGAGAGAGAAACATTGATGTGAGAGAGAAGCATCAATCAGTTGCCTTCTGTATGTTCCCCAGCCGGGAATCAAACTGCAACCTAGTTATGTGCTCTGATCTGGAATTGAACCCACAACCTTTTGGTGTATGGTAGGATGCTCCAGCTGCCTGAGCCACCCGGCCAGGACTCATTGTGGTTTTGATTTGCATTTCCCTGATGATTAGTGATGCTGAGCACCTTTTCATGTAGCTATTGGCCATTTGTATGTCTAAGTAGAGCTGCTTTTAATTCCTCGTGTCATCCACCTCCATCTCTCCCCACCTTCCACCTGTGGAATGACTTCTTCACGTGGTTTTTGCCCAAGATGTTTGCATAGTTTGAGCTGGCCACCTCCTGTGCCCCTCCCTAACCCCAGCTGGTTGCGTTCCAGAGCAGCTGCCCTGCCATTGCTGTGAAAGACAGTGTTGATGGCAGAGTGCAGGCTTCCAGGCAAAAAGGCAACTCATCTGGGCCCCGCCTCTTCCATCTCGCCATGAGTGATGCGGCCACCACAGGTGATTCTCCAGTGCGGGGACCCAGGCCCACCTTGGGGACTTAAACAGATAGATTTGTTTTGGTATTTCTTGGTATTATCAAGGAAACATTCTGGGTTTTTCACATAGACTTTTAGTTTTTTTTCTTTGCTATTATTGCTGGTAACTTTGTTGTCTTGATTTGTGCTCATTTAAATTTTCCCTTCCTTTACTCTTCCTTTATTATCTATCCCTCTCAGTTCAAGCTTCTTTTATTTTCTTTTTACAGTATTTTTCTCTTAATCCTCTTTGGTAAAGTATTAGCACTCAAAGAGCATTCTTAATTCCTTCATCTTGTACTTAAGCTTCAAACCCATCTACTTTTAGGTTTTTAACATTTCTCCCCATAGGCTTTAGTCTGTTATCCTCTTTATCTTTTCTCTCTTTTACTTTGATGTGTTTAACCTTTTACCTTATTGATTTATGTTATTATCTCTTTTATCTTAACTCTTATTTATTTGTTATCCTGCCATTACTCTTAATTTTTATTTTTTTATTTCATACATACCTTGCTTTAATTTTAATCTCACCTTAGCTTTATTTTTTCTTACTCCTCTTTCTTTCAATGATTCCATTCTTCTGTTCCCTTTATCTTAAAACTGATTTATCTCCCACAATTATTTTAAGTCTTAGCCTTTTATCTGTATTGGGCTTTTATTGTTTTATTGTAATATTTATTCAACTCTTTTTCAAACTTCTCTTATGAAATCTCAATGTTTTCATTTTAATATTCTCTTAGACTTCTGCCCTGCTTTTATTATTTTAACTTAAGTTTTCTCTTCTTTCTTTTAAATATGTTTTTCAAAGAACTTATATACAGATATGCATAACCAATGGACACAGACAACAGTATGGTGAAGGGGGGGTGGGATGGGAGCAGGGTGGAGGGTGTTAATGGGGGGGAAAGGAGGGACATCTGTAAAAAAAAATGTAATTAATAAAAATAAATAAATAAATATGTTTTTATTGATTTTTTAGAGAGAGGACGGGAGAGAGATACAGAAACATCAATGAAAGAAACATCCATTGATTGGCTGCCTCCTGCATGCCCCCCACTGGGGATCTGGCCCCGCAACCTGGGCATGTGCCCTGACCAGGAATCGAACCAGCAACCTCTTGGTGCATGGGATGACGCTCAACCAAGCCACACTGGCCAGGCAAGTTTTCTCTTCTTTCTTTCTCCTCCTACATTTTTATTTATTTTATGACTTGGTTTATAATCACATGCAGAAGTAGCCATGAGAGAGAAGTCCCACCTCCCTCAGGCAGAGATTGGCAGGCTTCTTCCCCAGGAGTTCTCTCTGCAGCTTCTCCCTGACCCCCACCTTGTGGGTCCCCCAGCCCTTCAAGGAGATTTGAGAGACCCTCATGTAACTCTTCCCAAGGCTGACATTCTCTGAGTGGTTGGGCGTGGGCTGGTGGGCACGGTGGGTTTAATAATGGGCACTACAGCCCTGGCCAGTTTGGCTCAGCGGTTAGAGTGTCGGCCTGCGGTCCAGAGAGACCCGGGTTCAGTTCCCGCTAGGGGCATGTACCTTGGTTGCAGTTTGTCCCCGGCCCTGGTTGGTCGTCTGGGAGGCAGCCACTCGATGTGTCCCTTTCACGTCAATGTTTCTCTCTCTCTCCCTCTCTTCCTCTCTCTCCCTCCCACTCTATCTGAACAAAAAATGGAAAAATGTCCTTGGGTGAGGATAAAAAAATAAATAAATAAATAAATAATGGGCACTACTTCCTGACATTTCAAGTTATCCCATGTTTGGATTTGGGGCTGCCCCAAGCCTCATTTTCACTGAAGTATTTTAAAAGAAACCACCTTACGAAAGCAAACAATGGGAACTGTTGAAGATGAGTCTCCTGCTGTTTTTGAGGGCCCATAAGAGGAACATTTTCCTGAGTTTGGCATCAGAAATAGAAGAGCGACACCAGTTTTCCTCTCTTGTATGAACTGCTCATGTTTTCCTTGTGGCCTTGTCCACTGCACGTCTCAGTGTCAAATGTGTGGCCCACCCCAGGCAAGCCCCGGAACCGGAGGGCAGGCCCTGTGCACAAGCCACCCGCCCGATTCCTCCTCTCTTTCAGCTACAAGTTCCTAACTTCCTTATGTTATTCTATTTCGGGTATTACATATATTTTTATGCATCGTACATTTTTTTCTGAAAGAAGGCCAATTTGAGTAACTACCTGAGTGACCCGAGGCAAGATCATTATTCTCTGTTTACTTCTTTCTCATCTGTGAAACGGAAATAATGGAACCTACCTCATGGGGACGAGATGGTGAGGCGATAATGCATGCCAAGCACTTAGTACAGTACCTCACATACACCAAATGTTTAACAAATTGTAGCTAAAATTAAGTAAAGGGCTTGAGGAGGAACTGGAACCATCTGACAAGCTGAATAAAGAGCTACGAATGAGTAGCAATAGCCTGTATTTTGCAAAGTTGGCAGCAACAATGTTTCCCATCCTCCCTGCTCTTCTGCAGTGTGAACTTGCTACTCCCTGGGCATACTGAGTCTGGGCTGGCCCTGTAATTGCTTTGACCAATAGAAAGTGGCAGAAGTGAATGTGCCCTTCCAGGCACAGCCCTTAACTTTCCTGGCAGCTTTAGGCGACCAGTCAATATTAAAAAGTGGCCCTGGCCGGTTTGACTCAGCAGTTAGAGCGTTGGCCTGCGGTCCAGAGAGACGCGGGTTCGGTTCCCGCTAGGGTCGCGTACCTCAGCTGCAGTTTGTCCCCGGCCCTGGTTGGTCGTGCGGGTGGCAGCCACTCGATGTGTCCCTTTCACGTCGATGTTTCTCTCTCTCTCTCTCTTTCTCTCTCTCTCTCTCTCTTCCTCTCTCTCCCTCCCACTCTATCTGAACAAAAAAATGGAAAAATGTCCTCGGGTGAGGATAAAAAAAAAAAAAATTTTTAAAGTGCTACTACCCTGAAACCACCATACTGTGAGAAACCCCAAGACATGTGGAGAGGCCCTAGAGGATGAAGCCATGTGGAGGGAAAGGGGTCAAGGAGCCCCCAAAGCACCAGACATGAGAGTGAAGAGTGGGAAATGGATCCTCCCAGCCCCCAGCCACCTAGCTGACACTCAGCCGAGTCCCTCCCAAATTCCTAACCCACAAAATAGTGAGAAAAATAAAATGGTTGTTTTAAGTCACTAAGTTTTGGGGTGATTTGCTTTATGGCAGTAGATAACTGAAATGGAAATGGAAGTTCTTTGTAAAATATATAACCTTCTTGGAGCCTCACATCAACTCCTCACAGGTGAGTAGAATCAAATTAAACATATTTTTTACTCATATGCTGAAAGTCGACCTCCCAGTGAACAAAGACCATGTCTAGCACTTATTTAGGACTCCAAAATAGTTCCTAAATTCTAAGTAGGATGTCTTGTTATAAATGCCACATATCCAGTTACTCGGGATATTTTATTCATTCATTCAACAGATGTGTTGAGCACTATGTGTCCAACACTGTTTCAGATGTTGGAGATACAGCGATGAACAGTC
Organism: Tadarida brasiliensis; assembly: GCA_030848825.1. NCBI lineage: Eukaryota > Metazoa > Chordata > Mammalia > Chiroptera > Molossidae > Tadarida > Tadarida brasiliensis. The sequence goes on along the minus strand of CM061257.1, from coordinate 180,065,514 downwards.
CGATCCCATCCTGTCTCATGCAGCAGGTGCAGACACTTCACCGTGCTGGTTACTCTCCACCCCGTCCACGAGATCCACCATCCTCCCCTCTCTGTCCCCTTGAGGCTGACCTCTGGTCTGCATCACCAGAGCTCCTCCCCCCTGGCTTCCTCATTCAACTGTAGAGAATTTACTGAAGGGGCTGTTTAGTAAGTAGGGTTCAGACTGGAAGGTACCAAAAGAACAAACAGCAGGAGGAGAGAAGGGTCAGGGTGTGTGCTCCCCCAGGTCCTTCCCTGCCTCTCCTGCCTCAGTGGTGTTCCTCAGCCTAAGGCCACAGTTCCTGTAGCGGGGCCCCTCTTCCAGGTCTCCGGTTCTTCCCCGAACCCTGTAACACTGTCCCCTCTGCTTGCTCATTCAGGCCAAGGGCTGAGAATGGCTTCCCACTTTTGCTAGTACCTGGATGCTTCACCATCCCTCTCTGGTTCCCTTGACCCAGCCCTGACCTCTGTCAATAGTCCCATCAGTCAACTTTCTGCAGTTTCATTGCTTTCAGTGTATTGCCTGTTATTAGCCAGGACTACGTCTGATACATTCTAATTTCAAACACTGAACCTCACTAGAGCCTTTATATGGAGCACATCTGTCATTTAAGTCTAAAAGAAATGTCATCAGCATGGCTACTGAGGGCTTCCAGAAGTACTGACCACTGAGTTACCAACTTTACCACAGCGCTGAAACCCAGCATTCAAAGATACAGATATATGAACCCTAATTATTACTGATTATGCATAAAGATGATCAAAGAAGTCTCATTTCATGTGCTAATCCCAATTAGTTGGAAGACGTTTCCTAGAGTACTATATTGAAAAGAATTATAGGGCTAAATCTGGGCTCTGTAGGAATGAGTTCTGGCATCAATTAGCAATGTCTGCTGTGAGCACAGCATGGGCAGCAGCAGCATGTGAAACACATTTATCCCGTTTCAGGCCATGGCTTAGGTATCACTGCTACATCACTGTATGCCATTGGTGTCTTCCACAAACACTTTTTTAAATATAAATTAATACATAAAAACCCACAATAAGTAAATCCTGTACTTTGTACACATCTATTTCCATGAGTCAGAGATTCTTTTGTGTTTTTTTCAAGTCAACTAGAGGATCAAGAAACTGAGCTGACCTGAGGCCTATGACCTTGAACCTACCAATGCAGAGCTCTGGCTGAATCAAACCATACTCAAAAAATCTGTACTTCTTTAACTGTGGAAATACCACTGTGATTTTACATTTTTCTTTAGCAACAGAACCCTAAACAGATTAAAAGTAGAGCTGCTCTGATTAAAGGGAGAAAAGCCAGAGTCCCACCTTGCCTTTGACCCCACCTCAAACACCTTAGCAGATCTCTGAGACCTGGAGGGCACAGCTTGAACACTTAGAGGAACCTCGCAGGTCCCTCGGGGCTCCACACAACTGCGGCAGTATAACATATGACAGATTAACCAATTCTCTCCACTCCAGATTCCCAGTCACCCTGTGAGCCAGCCCCATGCATGCACCCAGACGTGAGGTAGCCATGGCCTCGAGAGGATTCAGCCCCTGGAACCACAGAACCAAAGGGTCAGGGGCTTGGCTTTTGTTCCCAAAAGGCAAGGTCCAGGTTGAGTTAGCCTGCCTAATTAATGTTGGGCTGTCCTAGAGCAGAAAAATGAACCAGACACACCAGTGGCTTGGCACAAGATCACGTATTTGGATTGGACCTTCCTCCTCCATCGTTCAGCATCATCATTAGAACACACGGCCCTGAAGGTCAGTGCAGCAGAGGAAGAGAGAGGACAGAGAGCTCACACTCACTTTAAACTCCTCAGCCTGTGTATGAGTCTTCTCCGGCTGCCACAACAGAATGCCACAGACTGGGTGGCTCAAACAACAGGAATTTATTTTTCACAATTCCAGAGGCTAGAAGTCCAAAACCAAGGCGTCAGCAGGTTTGATTAGTCCTGCGGCCTCTCTCCTTGGCTTCTAGGTAGTTGCCTTCTATGTCCTCACATGGTGCTTCCTCTGTGCACACAGCCCTCGTGTCTCTTCCTCGTCTTATAAGGACACCAATCATATTGAATCGGGGCCCCACGCTTTTAACATCATCTGACTTTGCCTCCTTACAGGCCCTCTCCCCAAATACACAGTGGGGATTAGGGCTTCAACGTGTGAATCTGGAGGGGTACACAATTCAGTCCAGAACTGCCTAAAACCAGTAAGTGCCACTTCCATTCACATTTCACTGGCTAGAACAAATCCCGTGCCCCCCTACACCAACTATTAGAGGGGCTAGACAGTTTCATCATCTTGGCCATGTGCCCAAGAAAGAAAGAAGAACCAGATTGAGTGAGCATAGAAATCTCTACTTCACAAGGTTAAACAAGAAGACTTAGAAGATAAGTGACTGGGCACAGTCTTTCCCATCCCTAGAGTAAGTGGTGGGAGGAAGAAGGAGGGGAGGACGAGGAAAAGGAAGTGATAAGGGGATTGAAGAGGCCATGTAGACAGAAGCATAGGCAACACCCAAACATGTGCCCTCAAACTCTGCCTGCATTCAAGCAGCAACCCCAGCACTGGGAAGATAAATGGAAGCTGAGTTCATGCTCACAGATGGCCCAGACCCGTTCCATCTGAGTGGGCACTCTACACCCCCAGGACTGAGGAGCCAAGCTGATCATCCTTTCCTGTGACATCCGAGGGGGATCTTTTAGCCAGCACTGCCCACCGATTACCCAGAAGGACTCTGCCCAAGTGCCCAGACCTAGTCAGTATCTGCGTCATCATCTGATTGCTCCAGTGACAACCCCCCTCCACACACACACTCAACCTGAGCTTCTCAAAGATCCGGATGCAGAGGACGGGGACAGTGATGGGGGTTGGGGATGGTCCAGGGGGAGAACCTTCATCTGCCATTCTCCTCTCCTGCAGGACTGAATAAAACAGCTCAAGATTTCCTGACAACCAGGGCAAAAGTGAATTAACCTCATACATTAAGCAGCCCCAAACAAATGCTTGTCGAATCGAGGAACACCACAGAGCCATCTACTGGTCACAAGGAAAAAGAGAAGTCATCTGAAGACAACAGGAAAAATAAAAACAATCAAATTCAACTTTAACAACTTCATTATAGAAATGTGACAGGAAGTGTCATCTCATTCCCTTCAACGCAAGAAAACATAAAAGACACCTGAAGTCAGACATGCCTTCAGTAAATGTTTAGGGAATTAGAATTGTAATATACTAGAAGGTCATCTCGCACACAGTTCTGAGATGTTTGTCAGCCCTCTCAGTTCTGCAGCTCGGCTGACAGGTGACACGCTCAGCACCCTGCTCTTAGGTACACAATCACAGAGCCCCTCATAAGGTCGGGAGACTGGTGTTCCTGACTGGTCATGAAGATTTTTAACAAAAAGGAGCTCCAAACACTGGGGGACAGGGTGGCGTCGGTAAAAGCCTCATTTAAATAGATGTCACAATACTGGACTTAGAAATGGAGCTATGTCCGCTAAAACACCAAGCAGGTGCTGCTTACGTACAGGAAGCTGATGAGTTTTGTTCAACCAACTCCCCCACCTTCACACTCTTAGGATGTGACTCTAATGTGGCCCCTGCTTCCAAGTACAAAACCCAGAAAAGATTCCCCTGGCAAAGGTTTGGAAGAAACACCTTAGGGTCATTTTCACAGCCTGTGGGCATAATTCCAAAGCCCAGCCCGCGACAAGATCCAGCCTAGGGTGAACGTTCCATTTGAGCACAGAATGGCTGACCTTCCGTTTAGGGTCAAAAATCGGCTAATCTGTTTCTCAGATGCGCTCAAAAGAAGCTGAGCCAATAGATCAAGTTTAACTAAAAAGATGCCAGAGGCCATCTCCTCAAACGCAAATCTTAAGAGACGCGCAGACAACCCTGCACTGAGTACACAGCGCCACCTGCAGCACGATTGGTGCAATTCATCATTGACCTCTTCAAAGGCAGCATCGGACTGGCAGAATCAATCTGGGAGAACACCTCTGGTACCTGTACAGGGCAGAAAGCATCTAACCTAAACGTTAAATTTAGCAGATATTAAGTTTATCTGGGTAGTCGAAAAATAGAAAAGTTTTATAACAGGAAGAAGGTTGGGATGATTGGTTATAGGCTTATCTACTTGCTTTCTCATCTGCTTTAGGCAAAGAGCATTAAATTTTGACACGGTGATTTTTTTTTGCTAAGATCTGCTGCAAGAATTCTCCAGAGAGTAAAATCAACCAGACATAAGCATCAAGAGCAGTTGACATTGAAATCTGAAGTGAAACAGTCAGTCAATCATCTGCCATCTCTGGGATTTAGGGAATAAAACCCTACCCGAAGGGGCTTTAGAGTATTCCAACCTACAGAACTGGAACTGAGTGTGATCATAGCTGAGGACTACAGAAAAGGTTGCTACAATCATCTTCCCACTAACTCCTGAAAATCCACCATATTTCCCCTCTCTTGAGCCCAATTTCACTGCATACTTTTATTTACGTTTTCATTCAAACTGATCAAGCATCTCTTATGAAGTACAGGGGGAGGAGAAAACAAATATAAAGATGAGATTAGCTCTTAACCTCAAAAATGTCTGCCCTTTATACTGCCTAGCACACCTTTATCACTTTACTATAATGTGCTCTGATAGATGGATCCATGTTTTCTACTGAGTTTTGTTTGTTCTGAGAAGGAAAGACTCGCTGGGTCTGGAGCAATCAAAGAAGACTTCATGAAGAGGGGGGACATCTTACTTCTTCAAATTCAATCTCAAATTTCTGTGGACTTCCTGCCAAGAATGCATGGTCTGAGTCTGGTCATGAGAACACATCAGATAGACCCAGGTTGAAGGTCAGCCTTCAAATCTTTTTCTAGGTCATACAAGGCAGGGAAATACTAGAAATTATAACTATTCCAGACTAAAGGAGACTGGAAAGATATGACAATTAAATACAATGTGATCCTGGGCTGGAACCTAAATCAGAAAGAAAACAATGGCATTGTTGGGACAGTTAAACACGGGCCTATAGACTAGGTGGAAATGTGTCAATGTTGATTTTTTTATTTAGGAAAGTGCCCTTTCAGGGAAGACCCACTGGACTGTTTAGAACTGTAGGGGCATTGCCAGCTTGCTCTTAAATAGTTCAGGAAAAAGAGCAATAATAATGACTATATATAATAAGGTTTTTAGTTTTAATTAACATAAGATGGTATATGTAAAGCCACCTGACATCTGCTCGAACTTCTTTACAGGTTAGTTGTCTCCCCTAAAAGGAGGGATGAAATGTTAAGGCTGTGTCTACATCTCTGTTGACAATAAAGACTGACGTCACACACTCTCACTTCAACATGCCAGGGAGAGCCCACGCGATGACGGCAGTGATAATAACAGGCATTTAGCAACATGCTGGTATAGACCTTTTTGGATTACAAAGCACTTTTGAGTTCATTATCTCATTTTATCTTCACAGTACTCTAGGGAGACAGGCAATTATCATTATTGTTGCTGTTTTTTTATTATTATTATGAAGACATGGCAGTTCAGAGACCTCAGAGTAGGGCTAAGTAAATAATTAAAATGACATTTTACCTTTTCAGGGGAGAAGCAAGACTGTACTCATAGCTTACACGCACACACTCACACACGAATACACAACCACAAACCTAATATTCGCTAGATCCCAGAGGCATCTCTCAAGATCCAAAGGAAAATGCTATGATTGTGTATTCAGCCTCAGTATGGAGCAGGTCCAGCCTGACCTTAACGTTCCTGAGAACAGGATCCATGACCCTGATACACAGCCCACCTCTCCCTGGTTTCTACCTCCATACCTTCACTCACTCTCTCTGTCTGCGTGGACCCTTCTTAATACAGCACACTTGCCTGTAGTTCCTGAGCGGAGGTTGGAAGAATGCATCTACTGTGACCAAAAGGGGTACAAAGAAAAGAATCAAGAAAATTAAGTCAGATACTATATGATCTTATATGGGAATTTAAAAGAGCTAAATTTGTAGAAGCAGAGAGCAGAATGGTGAATCCCAGAACCTGGAGGTTGGGGAAATGGGGAGAGGTTGGTCAAAGAGTGCAACCTTCCTGTTAGAAGATGAATAAGCCCAGCTGGTGTGGCTCAGTGGCTGAGAGTCAATCCATCCACCAAGAGGTCACCGGTTCGATTCCTGGTCAGGGCACATGCCCAGGTTGTGGGCCTGATCCCCAGTGGAGGGCATGCAGGTGGCAGCCAATTGATATTCTCTCTCATCTCATTGATGTTTCTATCTCTCTCTCCCTCTCCCTTTCTCTCTCTCTAAAATCAATAAAGGAAAAATATTTTTTAAAAAAAGAAGAAGAAGATGAATAAGTTCTGGGGACCTAATATACAGCATTGTGATTATAGCTAATTATATCCCATATACTTGAATGCTGCTAAAAGAGTAGATCTAAATGTTCTCACAACAAAAAGGAGATGGTAACTGTGTGACATGATGGAGATGTTAGCTAATGCTACGGTAGTAATCATATTACAATATATAAGTGTATCAAATCAACATGTTCACCTTAAACTTATACAATGTTATATGTCAATTACATCTCAATAAAGGTAAAAAAGAAAAAGTGTCATCATTACAAAAGACAAAGAAAGACTGTGGAAATGTTCCAGATTAAAGAAATCGAAAGAGACATGACAACTAAATGCAATACCTGGCCTTAGACTGGATCCTATACTGGAGGGGAAGCTACTACAAAGGTCATCATTAAGTCAAATGATAAAATTGGACTATGGACAGTAGATTAGATGAAATGTTGTATCAGTGTAAACTTGTGAAGTTGATAACTGTACTGTGGTTACGAAAGAGACGATCCCTTTTGTAGCATGTTGTTTAGCATTTAGTATAATGTGGTAGAGTTAAAGGCTATGATAAACGTAACTTACTCTTAAGTTATTCAGGTAAAAAAAAAAAAACATATATACCTACATATATAGAATGCATAAATATATTTATATGAATACATGTATATAAATGTATGTGTATATAAATATGAACACACCAATATTCCATATATATTTAGAGAAGGGAAGAAAGACAAAGAACATGAACAATAAAGTAAATGGTAATAAAATGTTTCAACGGTTAAATCTGAGTAAAAATTATAGGGTGCTACTTGCACTATTTTATATTTGCAGCTTTTTGTAAGTTTGAAATTATTTCCAAATAAAAATTGGGGAAAAGAAAAAGAAAGAAATGGCAGTCCTGGCCCCCACTACTGGGTTCTTGAAGAGCCAATGGACAGAAAATATTCAAGTCTGTCTTTGGCCCTTATGGGTCCCTTTTCTGTGCCCCCACCTTTGTTAACAATAACAATGATTTACATTAAAAATAGCTGATGCTTTAACAGCTCTCTGGTGCTTAGAAGGCACTGTGTTACATGCCTTATGTATATAACCCATTTAATAATGGTTCACACACTATAATTCCATGTGATATCATGATCACACTTCTAGAAACGAGAAAAGAGTATACACAAGTAAGCCAGTAACTCTCTGTAAAGAAGTGAGTAGCCTTGGGCAAGCAGGGAAGCCAGGACTCACACCTGCCTCTTTCTGCTCCTTGTTCCATCCTCTTTCCACCCCCATGTGGGTCCCAAACCTGGCAGAGCACTCAACTTACCTCAATAGCATTTTAAAAATATAGATATCCAAGTCCTCCCTCAGTTTCACTGGTCAGAACGACCAGACAGGGTATCTAGAGACCTGTTTCTGGGTTTTGTTTGGTTGTTTGCCACCCCTGCAACCCTCCTTAAGCTCTGGCATTGCCCCTGTTCCTAGACATCTGTGTCCCACTACACACACCCTCCCAGATCCATGCTCCTATTCATCTGGCCTCTGGCCTCCTCTATGGAAACATCAGCATCCAGAGCTGATTCCAGCTGAGGGGTAAAAGGCTCCCAGATGATGTCACATAGGGTAGGCCCCGAGGACTCTGTGCTCATCTCCCCACTGTCACATCTCTTTCTCTGGTCTGAAAGCTGTTACATGGATCTCATGTCAGTAAGCAGGCACTTTGTGAACCCTTGGCTGATACTAGCAGAAGCACAGGAAAGGCAAATGGATATCTGGTGGGATCAATTCCAAAAAGGATGTCTCCTTGTAGGGTGAAAAAGGCCTAATGGAATCAACTTGCCAGCAAATGTCCAGGTTAACTCCTTGAGAAGTGGTACCATATCAAGGGCTCATCTTTGATCTCTGCCACCAACCCTTGGGTATTCAGCAGTGACATTAACTGGCCCAGCTTTGGTCAGTGGGAGCCCATGCAGAGCCCTGTCCCTGATAGTGTAGCTCCTCCCATCATGGGCTCACTGTGTGAGCACTGGGGCCACCAAGGGCAGAGGATGACAGATCTCTATTGGACGAGTCATCTCATCTACTTGGTGGTGTCCTGATGGTCAACACAAAGATTTGCATACTTCATGCCCACTCCCACAGGCTCAGTCACATGTCTCTGCCCCAGACTCCTGCTCTCGAATCCTCCAATCACGTTCCTTCCAGACTCCTAACCAAAGTATTTGCCACTGCCCAGTAAACTCCCTCAGGCCACCTCTCCCTCCATACAAGATGAACAAACCAGGACACTGCTCACAGCCTGCCCACTGAGAGGGTATCCCCTACCACAGTCCTAAGGCCACTGCTAAGTGGGGCAGTGGTGTGACAGCAGTCCACGTTCAGTCCCTGGCCATAGACCCACGCTCTTCCCCTGGTGTCAGAGGGATGCCCCCACCCCATGGAGCCATGATATGAACTGGGGGAGGCATCTGTGCAACAGAGGTACGTGCTATGGTGATGGGCCATCTGCGCATGTAACACAAGTTGCCAGGCTTTGGCCCAAACTGATCTAGACAGAATCCTCAGACAAAAGCTCTTTTTGTCCCACCAGGTGTGGGAACCACAGATACAGCAGTTACCCAGCATCAAGACCCAACACAGGTGCATAGTAAAGTAGAAACGTGGCCCTCCAGAAGCCTAAAGCCTGGTGGCGGGAATCAGTGAATACAAACTTCCCTAATGGAGGTTTAAAAACTATCACTGTAAATCAATTAATAATTAGATAGAGTGGGTACTTACAACCAGAAATGGCCTATTGAAATGGGGCACTCAGAAATGGTCTATTCCAATCCCAATATTCTCTTCTGCAAAGAATAAGTAGAATTTAGACATGCAGAACCCTCAGCCAGACCAACAGTTGGGAACAAGAGGAAACTGGCAGAGGGAAATGGAGAAAGAGGGAGACCGGTGCCTTAGAGCGTCACAGGCAGAGGAGAGCAGCTGCTCTAAACTTATGCTGAGTGTCACCAGGTGAGGGAGAAGCCAGGCCTAACCGGAGAGGAAGCTCTAGGTCAGTGTGCACGCTTGCATGCATGCACACACCATGTGGCCTGCCAGCCATAAAGCAGGAAGGCCTCTCGCAGCTTTACAGTTTTGGCCCACATGGTATTGATGACCGACATCCCAGACGGTACAGGACTCCTAAAGTCAAAACTTCTGCCTACTGTTAGACCAGATGTAGCATAATTTCCAGTTCCAAAAATGTGCTCATCCTACTTACAGCCCAACTTCCTAATGCTGTCCGTCTCCTCAAATAAATAAACCAACAAATATATACGTACATACATACATACATAAGGTGTTCATGTGGGGTTTTTATATTTATCATAATGTAATGTGGGTTTTCCCCCAGGAAAAACTAGACCCATAGGACAATATCGAAAAGGGAGGAGCGCCCTCTTGTGGCTCTGGCCTGACCCTGTCACTAGCCGGGCAAGTCACTTCGAAGTCTGTCCCCCGTAAAACAGGTAAAATGCCCTCTCATGCGGTGATCCTGAAGATTAAATTAGAAATTGGATGCAAAGCGCCCAGCCTGGTGTCTGCCTCAAAGTACTCAAAAATTGTAGCAATTAATATTTCGATCCTGACTGTGGCTGAGCCGACTCACCTGAGCAGAACACGGTGGGGAAGGGAGCGCGGCGCGGCCCGGGGCGGTGCGCGCTGCCAGGGAAGGCGGCTGCAGGGACGCGAGGGGCTTCCGGCGACGCGGGCTCGGGCGGGGCTCCTTTGCTTAGCGCCTGCCGTGCTGGTGGGTAGTGAGGCGCAGGTGGTGATACACACAGGTTAGAGTTACTTCCAATCAAGCGCTTCTAAGCCTAGTTTGTGAAAGACGATCAGGAAGAAGAGGGACCAGGCTGGACCTGGCGGGTTTCCGCGGCCGCAGCAGCGCCAGTTGCCCCGCAGGGGGCGCCCACAGCCCGGGCTCCAGGGCCCAGCCTGGCACGCTGTCTTCCCTGCTCCTTCGGGGGCCAGGACATGGCTGGGTCTGAGTCCACTAAGAGGCCCTGTGAAGCTGAAAAGGCCCTTGTTGGCAGGTGCTGGCAGGGATCCCTGATGTCAACAGGCGCCCTGGAGGAGCTGCAGTTTCCCGTCCGTGTCAGAAGGATGCTTTGTAAGTGTCTGAGAGGACCTTCCTGAGAGCTCGGGCTCCTTCAGACCCTAAGCTCCTCCAAGGCAGGAACCCATCTTATTCACCCGAGGGCCCCCAGCCGCCAGCCAGGCCTGCTACATGTGTATTTGTCGAATGAAGAATAAGATTAACCTTGATAATGGGGAAGACAAGCTGTGTCCACCTTCTTATCCTTGCAGATTTTACATTTTTAACCTCAGTATGTCATTGGAGAGTCACCGCCACCCCCTTCTCAGTCCATGTGGCTCACACCGGGCTGACCCAATCCCCTCCCCCAAGACTGAGCACGTGATTGGTTCAAGAAAAGTCACAAACCCAGCTTGGACCATCAAATCTTTTCCCTGATCTCTACCATTTTAACAATCAGCAAAGAGGGACTGTGGGGTCTAAGGACCAGGTAAGCCTGACCCTCCCTGGGGCCACTTTGTCAGTATGTGAAGTGGTATACCTGAGGGGAAACCAACACAAAGAACGGCAGAGCAAGAACAAGAGAGGAAGAAATTGAGCCTCTGGATCCAGCCATACCTGATCTACCCAGACTTCTAGAAACATAAGCCTATGAATTGCTTTAGCAAATGAGAGAATTTGAACTAATACATTTCTTTTTCTTTTACCCCTGAGCAGAAATATGACAGCACTGAACTACGAGGACCCTTGCAAAGTAATCCTTATAATCAACAATTTTTCCAAGACACTGTTCCAAATCCTAGTTCTGCTGTTCATGGGCTAGGTGATCTTGAAAATCTTTCAGGCCTTATGACATTGAACACATAGTTCCTAGTTACAAATGACAACCCTTTTCTAGATTTATGAATTAGACTCTAGAAAAGTTTCATCTTAACCACAGTCGTTCAAATTACTGTGTTGTTTTTCCCTAACCCTCCTTCCTTAATGACGGCCTTAATTCAAGCCCTCATCCTCTCTTACTGAAGCCAGTGGGCCCTGGCCTTGTTGTAAACAGTTATTGATGTTTAAGCACATACAGTGGTGTATCTGCACATAAAAACCATGAGACGGCATTCCTCATTTAGGAAACAACCACTAATTAGTCAGACATAAAGTGGATTAGTAGAATCTAAGGATGGATTCACAAGCTGGACTATTACACATTTGGAGAAAGTAAGCTAATAAAATCAATTTTGCTGGAGTGAAAAGGCACACAGCTGAGGTCCTTGGTTCTCATCGCCTCCATTAGATCAGATAAGGAAGAAGTATTGTGGGGACAGCTTTCTGCCACAATCCTGTTAGATTTCAGAGCACGGCCCCTAGTCCACAGTGGGGCATCTATTCTGCAGGAAGGGCCCTGACTGACCCCTGGGACAGTAAACAAGGTGGGGCAGAGGCCTAGGGCTGGTCGGCGGTCATTCCAATGCCCTTTCCCCACATATTCCCATTGCCCCCTTATGGGGATTAGGAGACCTCTCACCTTTTTAATGAGGCCCATCCCCAGGTACACCCCTTTCTCTCCCCGCCACCTCTCCCTCCAGCCTGCTCTCCTCACTTCATTGTTCTGCCTCAGGCCTCGGCAGGCCACTCACAGGACTGCAAGTGCCAGCAGGGCCCTTGGACAAAGAGATTGCCAGTGTTTCCCAGTTCCTGGAAGGTGTCCTTTAAACCTACCAAAAGGATGACTTATAACTGCTTTAGCCTGAAAGCTGGACATTCATCAGCTGTGGAACGATCTCTTAATCCCAGGCTTAAAATACCAATTTTTATATCTAAAGTGCTTTATGGTTTTACTCCATGGATATCACTGCAGGGAAGGAGTCAGAGCAAAACCTTATTTGGGCAGATGGCTGCGACTCCACAGCAGGCAGGGGTTTGGGAATCTAACCTGCTCGGAGCACTTCTCTTCCTGTCCAGAATCTTCTCTTCGGCTCCTCTCTCTCTCCATGGGTGGCTCTGTCATCCACCACAGTCACCCAAGCCTGGGAGTAGTCCCAGCCTCCATATCCCTCACCCCTTACTAGTTAATCCAAGGCCCTGGGTTTGTGTGTCCTGTCCCTCTACACTCGCCTCTGTATCAAGGAGGAAAGCTGTAAAAAGACCAGCAGCTGCATTTAGAGTCGGGGGGCGGGGGGCACTTGCACCAGATTGAAAGACGGAAGAGAAGCCCTCTCCCGTCTGACGATGGTGGGCACATGTCTGCAGACCTGGGGCTGGCAGGCAGCCACCTGCTTTGTGTGGCACAGATGAGATCAGTGGGCCAGTATTCCTGCATTTTGTTCAGCCTCCTGATCTCCTGAAAACCATAGTAGTTTCCCATGGTGCGTGTTCCCCCAGCCATATCCAGAGTTCTGTGCGTGCCTGCTTCCCAATATTGCAGGAGTTGGCACTTTTTCTGTAAAGAACCAGACAGTAAATATGTTAGGCTTTGAGGGCCACACACAGTCTCTGTCACACAGCTCAACTCAGCTGTTGTAGTGCAAAAGCAGCCCCAAAGGATACAAACAGAGGAGCATGGCTGTGTTTCAATAAAACTTTATGTATAAAAACAGGCAGTGGACTGAATTTGGCCCACAGATCATACTTTGCAGACTTCCACAATATTTCAGTCCTTTCTTCCTGAACTGTTTATAGTGTTTTCTGTCATCCTGACTGAGGCACTATCTGCAATATCCATGAATATTGCTCCTTCCCTCCCTCCTTAGTGACACTGCCTTAATTCAAGCCCTCGTCGTCTCTTACTGAAATCAGGGGGCCCTGGCCTTGGTCGTTCCATCTGGAGTCTTGTCCTCAATCCGTAGCTCACTCACACTGCTATGCTCTCCTGTGGCTCCTGTGTGAACTCCTCCGTGGCCCTGCATCCCTCCTAGGTTACCTTGTGCCAGGCAGGGTCCCAACGGGAAGCAGGTAACACGGTCAAGTTAGGATCGTGTAAGGTGGGCTTCTTTACAAAGGTGGCCCGGGTCAGGGGAGCCACGGGCACCGTGTGGCCCCTCAGGATGGGTGTAGGGAGCAGGCGTGAGAAACCAAAAGGAGGGTGTTGTCCAGAGCAGGGCTCCTCCCACCGATGTGCTGAAGGACTAGGTTTGGAGATTTTGTTTCATTTCATTTGAATTTTTTTAAATCTAATTTTTTCAACCAGTACTTATATAAAATAGAATTTAAAATTAACTATTAGAAAAAAATGAAATGGCAAGACATAAAATACAAATCCCAGGTTTCTTTTAGTATTAGATTCAACAGATAAAATATCTCCCTGTCAAATTGCTGTCCAAGTTTCTAAACTCTTGCTCTTAATTTCTGTTCTTACCTCATCATGAGGCCAAGACAGCCTGCAGGGAAGGGATCAGAGGCATTAACTCCCCAACCTTACTCTGTTCCCTCTCTCCCATCTCTACCAACAAGCCCAGCCGGAAACCAGACAGCAGGAGAGACCATTCACAGGGCCCATGTCGGTCAGCCTCCTGGGGCAGAGAGCGGGGAGCAGAAGGTGGAGGAACAAAAAGCCACATAAGCGATCCCAGCCCAAGACCCATAAGCCCATTTCCCCCTATGACTTCATGTGGTCCAATATCTTACCCACCCACCCCATCCCTCTCCACATACAGTTCCAATGCCTGGGAAGCTTCCAGTTCCGCTCCTGGCCAACTCTTGCTCGTGTTTCAGGACCACAGAATCATAATGGTTTGAGGGTTCTCATGACATTTCTCTACCCATCTCTTTTCGGCAGCAAACCCCACTTCCCTAGCTATGGAGTGGCACATGGCCAACATTTAGCTGATGAGTCCAGTTATTTAACAAGCATTTACTGAGAATGTTCTGTGCGCTGCTCTAGAAGGTGTGCTGGTCTAGATCACACTGTTCTAGGTGACTAATACAGCTCTGAACCAAAGACAAATCCCTGCACTCATTCAGATAGGAAAACAATGTATTTGCTTGTCAGGTGATCATCATCATCCTTCCCAGAACTGGTCTGTGGACATTTAGAAAGCAAAGTTCCTTTTATCCTCTTGGGAAGCCAAGCCAGGAGGACATGCATGTAGCCCTCTTCCCGGGCCACAGTCAGAAAGTCTGTCTGCCATAGAAGACTGACTCACAGGGGGAAAGGACTGAGAAGCTGAAATAAAAAGAGAGCACCTTGATTGTATTAGTTGACTCCTAGATCTAGCCAAGCCTGAAGCCGACACCCGAATGTCGCTGTTACATGAGCCAAGAAGTTTCTCCTTTTGCTTAGGCTTATTTGGGTTGGATTTCTGTCACTTGGAACCAAATGAGCCTTGACTTATACAGGGACTTAGCTCAAACCTTACCTGCTTCTGGATATTTTTTGAATGCCTGGTACAAGTCAGTGGCATATTCTGAATGCCATGAGTACATACAGATGGGACATCTATCTTGGCACTTCACATAAGAAATCAAACAGAGCTCACTGAGGACAAGAACTCTCATCTCTGAACTCCCAGGGCCCTGTGTAGATTAGATGCTCCAAAATGTCTATGGAGTAATTGATCATTCTTGGAGTCACTTGAACCCCCATAACCAATAGTATTATTGATCACAGTAATATACATCTATCATATATACTTATATTTCCTGATTCACCCACAGGACCCCTCCAATAAAGGAGCCCATCTGTTTCTCTGGGATACCTCATTACAAGTCACAAGTGACAGGGACATTCAGGTGTCGACTTCAGGCTTGGCTAGATCTAGGAGTCAACTAATACAATCAAGGTGCTTTCTTTTTATTTCAGCTTCTCAATCCTTTCCCCCTGTGAGTCAGTCTTCTATGGCAGACAGACTTTCTGACTGTGGCCAGGGAAAAGGGCTACAGGCATGCCCTCCTGGCTTGGCTTCCCTAGCCATCTAGTCACATCTGTTTCTCTGGGGTACCTCATTAAAAGTCACAGGGGGCAGCCTTTTGACTTGGAAGTAGATTCTGATTGACTTGAGGCAATTAGTAATAGCTTATCCCTAGAACAGTGCCTGCTATCTGGTGAGCACATCAGAACCCTCACTATAACCCAGCAAGGTAAACACTGTTATAATCCCCACTTTATAGATAAGCAGGCTGGGGCCCAGAGAGTTTGGGTGACTTCCCCTAGGTCACACAGCCAGTGAGAGGCAGATCTGGATTTAGACCCAGGCAGGCTGGATGCAGATCTGTGCTCTTAGCCACTAGCCCACGTTGGTTCATCTGTAACACTGGGAATGTCCCCACTCTGGATGTCTGCTGAAATGAGGCTGGGAGATGTGGTAATGTCAATGACAGAATCCACATGCTTCCAGTTCGAACAAGGATGTTGTTTCTCCCAAACAGGCAGGAATGTCTCATCTAAGGGGAGGTAGTATTTCTGAGTGCTTCGTTCAACTACTGGAGTTAATGGCAATAATAGCTACAGTCTATGTGCCAAAATGCTTAAAAGCTATACCTCAATTTATTTAATGCTTACGTCAACTCTGTGAAGTAGGTATTACTACTCATCTGCAGGTGAGAAAGTGGTGATTAGGATGCTTGAGTCGGAAGTCAGCGGAAGAGCCAGGACCCAAACCCAGGTCTGCGGCTCCAAATCCCGTGCTCCATCGGGCTGTCCCTCAGGGAGATCCAAACCCAGCTGGGGCTATTACAGCACCAGAGCTCCTGCCTCTGCACCCGTGTCCCACGCAGGCCTGGGAGCGGCCCTGAAACGCACCTGCGGATGCAATCACGGGAGTTTTACTGCATGCAAATATGGAAAGTCATGACTTACCTCAGGGTTGTTCACAGCGGGCTCTAGTCCAGGGAACTTACCTTTTAAAAATCAATACTGGGGGAGAAAACTGTCCAGCATTTCACCATCCATCTTTCTCAGCTGTCTCTTGTGGCCTCTCTGCCTACCTGTTGCAAAGTATTAACCTTGACTTTTTCCAGCGGATACACAAGCCGTCTCCTTAGCTACGTGGCAGTTAACCTAACCACAGAGACCTGGTTTTCGTTCATCCGTCCAGAAAGCCTCCTCTTACCCAGAGCATTTCTCTTGTTCCTTCCTTCCCTGAGGTGATCACAACGAGCCCATTCTGGACGAAAGCTCCACCTGAGGTCTCAGGGCACGAGGCAGGTACTTTGTTTTAAAGTCAGACTGGAGTTATCCAATGCACTAAAGCAATCAGAGGAGCTACTCTTTTTTTTTTTTTTTTTTAATCCTCACCCGAGGATACTTTTCCATTGATTTTCAGGTAGAGTGGGAGGGAGAGAGAGAGAGAGAAACATCAGTGTGAGAGGGACACATCGACTGGTTGCCTCCCGCACAACCCCAACCAGGGCCAGGGATTGAACCGCAACCAAGGTACATGCCCTTGACCACAACTGAACTCGAGACTCTCTGGTCCGCAGGCCGACGCTCTAGCCGCTAAGCCAAACGGGCCAGGGCCAGAGGAGCTACTCTTAAATGCTGCATTACAAAGGCCACCTTCCTCAGAAAGAAAAATATTCCATTTCTTTGACAATTCTATTCATAGGATTATTATAGAATTTCGTGAGAAACGTATTTAGTACCAATTATATGTCAGTACCCTACAGGACACATTTGTCACATTAATTAATTCATTAGTGACTTTCTCAGCCAGCTCCAATGATCCGTGCTCACCAATCTCCTCCTCCTCTCTACAACCAACCGCTGCGTCTCCAGTGCACATTCAGTAGAAAACACAAAGCAGTACTTACAGTGAGATCCTATTTGTTTTCAGGAACTTTATATGAAATATTAGGTTGATAGAGAAAAAGACACCAAGATGCGATTATCTGTTATAACTGGGTGATGGATTTGCAGTGATTTTTATTTCTTTTATCGCTGTTCTCTAAATCTTCTACAAAAGTTAGACATAAGGGAAAAAAAAAACAAAACACTAAAATGTTTTTAGTAACAAACAAAAAAATCTACTAAACCTGAAAGCCTGTGTTTTCCCAGGTAACTTAGGCCCCGCTTCCCTCCCTCACCCCAGTGGCCTCTAAGCTGCCACCCCAGCTGCTTTCATCACACCCACAGCTCGCCCAGGGCTGATGCCAAGGGAGGAATTTTAATTCCTGGGAAGAAGCTCTAGGGACAAAGAGCAGGAGCGGCGGAGGTTCTTCCCAAGTCGGCAGTCCTAACTGGTCTCATCTCTGGACTCTGAAGGCATCAGCCACTGGGTCAGAGCCCTCTGAAGGGTGGGACCTGCAGCCTCACCGCACCCTTCGACACCACCTGGAGAGAAACCACCACCCTTGTCCCTGCCCTGGCCTTACTCCCTCTCCCTGCTGCAGAATTCTAGTATCTGGAGGTAGTCCTAGGGACGACCTCTCCCTTAGCCAATCCCACATTTGTGGTTAAGGGGATAAGGTTTCGAAAGCCAAGCTTTTTCTGATATTCAGCACACACATGTCTGATCTTTCCCAGCTCAGAGGAATGAAAGCTGGAGACCAATGTACTGGCCAATAGTGGTAACTGCTCCCTCCAGCCTTGGGAATAAATTCGGCCCAGAGTAATGTGACCCCAGAAGCAATTCCCAGATGCTTGGTGGTTGTTCAGAACACATAATCATAAACACCCAGGAAGCTCCAGTCTACTCCGCAAGGGATTTCAAAGTGACTCAACCCAGAGCCTCAGCCATTCCCAGAATCACAGCCCCATTCCGTCATGCAGAAACCGGCCTTACCAGAACTGTTGTCCCCATCTAGGAAGGGCGTGCTGGCTGGTTATTCCCAGGATCTCTTGGGCCCCACAGAGGAAGATCACTCGAGGTGAAGAGCCCCCAGCCCTCCCTGACTCCCACGCCTGTGAGCGAGCCGCCCACCAGGACCCAGGCTACAGCCGTCTCGGGCAGGAGCTCTGTAACAGCACGGGTGTCTTTGCCAGGATTCGGAGGACAGAACAGAGTAATCAGTAGCCCCACATGAAAGCAAACAGGGTGACAAGCACTCATTCGTAGCGCTGCTCTCCACTCTGGGGCTGGGGTTGGGGGCAGAGTGTGATCACTAGAGTGGTCATGTCATCTACTGTCCAAAGGGGACATTTTGGAGAAGGAAAGGAGATGCTATTAATTGCTATGCCAGGATGACAGAGGTCCAACAGGGAAATCCCAGACAAACCAGGATCCATGGTCACCCCAGAGAACACCTTCCACTCCTGGAGCCAAGTTAGGGGTCTGCAGCTAGGTTGGTGCCCTGTTCTTTTCCAGAACATGTACCACCGAAGAAAGTCTCCTTTGCGAATCGAACCAAGACCTCATTCAGCAAGCTTCCTGGCATCCCAGGAAAAGAAGAGGACCCACAAAAATATGGGCAGGGCCCTTATCTGTCCCGTTCACCACTGTGTCTCCTGGGCCAAGAACAGTGCTTGGCAGACAGTAGGTGCTCAGTAAGTATCTGAATTAACGAATGAATGCCTGAGCAGAGTTCCTAAAGTCACTTGAACTCCAGGAAACCAGAGAGACTTGGCTAATCCCAGGTAACATACAAAAGGCTTTGAACTCTAAACTGCTGGAAAATCTAAGGCGTTGCATAGACGGCCATGCACTTCCCTTTGGCGGAGTTCATACATTTGAAATGTGCAAAACTTTCAAATACCAGATGGACTGAAACTGTCAACTTCGACAGATAAACTCATTAGAAACAAATGATTTTGAAGCCACTGCTGAACTAAACTGGAACAACTTCCTGCAATATTTCCAATGTGATTTCATTCAAAATTTTCAAGGCCACACGGGACTGAACGAAGCAAGTGCTTACCACATACATCCGAATTCCTCTAACTCCACCCTCACTGTGTGTAAGTTCTCTGGGGAGCAGGTGCCAGGGCAGCATTGGCTTTGCAAGAGACTCCACGGGGGGTTGTCTGGGAAGGCTAAAGGAGACGGCAGGGAGAGCTCTCAGAACATGACACAGGTAGGACACCTGGGAAAAGAGGAGGGAGGAGGAGCAGCTCGGACCTGATGCAGTTCTAAGACAGTTTCAGCCGGGTTGATGGGGCATCCTGCAGCCAAGGCTGCCCAGTGGAGGGGTCCCTCGTCCCACAGCAATGGGCTGGCACAGCGTGGCGGGGCAGCAGAGGGGCAGCGGCTGGGCGCTCTGTCCACTGGGCTCCCGCAGCACCAGTTCTAAGGGAGACATGCTCAGGGCTATCCCACACACTGTTTAAAATAACATTCTCCCTAGCACGGCTCTTGTTTTCTGGGAATCCAAACAGGCTCTGGTGAATTATGCCAGCTATCAGTTGAACACTCAGGGTAGATAGCAGGAAAGCTCTCCCACCACCACCATCTTTTCCTCCCCAGTGCTATGACTTTCATTCCACTCGTCCACATAAAATTTTTTCATAGAATCTCAATGACAAGCTTTTAGTTAAAAAATAGAAGTCTATTCTTTTATTTTAATATTTCCAAAGAATCTAGCTCATCCGAGGCACGGTGCCTGTCCAGAGGTACTTGAAAAGGAGGCATTTAGTCCCCATCATCCATCATGCAGCAGTAAACTCTTTATGGGGTTAGGTCTGCAGTTCTTCACACAGCTCTTGGTCAATCATTGACTGCGATTTTGGTCCAGAAGCCGTCCGAAGAGAGCAAGGGTTGAACCATCCTTAGCTCATGCCCAGATGAAACACCTTCCGCAGAAAGGCTGGTCCTCCCCAGTAACCCCTGTAAGAAAGGACAGGGAAAAGATATCTGCCTCAGAAAAGACGGGAGTGGCCTCCATCGCGGCAGTTAAAAGGACAGCCAGACTGCTCACAGACCATGCTCATGAGCACAGAGAGTGAGATCTGTCTAGGAGATAGAAAGATCCCATGACTGGAAGGGGACGACCTGCTCGAGTTCTGGGGTTGGCATTGACTCACTGTGTGAGCCTGGATATACTGACAGTTCAGCAAACCAGTATGAAACCTCTCCTACATGCAAACTCATCTGCTTTCATTTGCTTATAGATAAAGTACAGGTCCGGGTTTCTCAGCCTGAGCCCTCCTGGCATTTTGGACCAGGTCTTCCTCTGTAGGGAGGCCGCCCTGTGCACTGTACGATGCTTAGGGGCATCCCTGGCCTCTGCTCACTGGATGCCAGTAGCATGCCCTCCAGTCGTGACAACCAAATTTGTCTCCACATATTGCCACATGTCCCCTGGGGGGCAAAACCACCCTGGTTGAAAACCACTAGTATAGATACCCTGACTTACCTATCTCATAGTGGTTTGGACAAGTCAAATGAGGTTGTCATTGTTTGGAAACAAGAAGAGAAATTATTAATTTTTATTACTCTTTTTATTTACTGACTGCCTACTATGTAGCTGTCTTTTGATGTGTTATCTCATGAATCCCCACCCTCTGAGGTTACTTTTATTTGCAGATAAAAACTTACACACAGAGAATTTAAAGAACTTGCCCTAAGACACACAGCTAGTGAGTGACAAACACATACTCAGGCACAGGCCTGACCCCGTGCTTATGCGGTTAATCGCGGTTTTATTTTTTCTAGTAACACAATAAAAACTAAAGTAAGGTAGCAGATGAAAAAGCACTTAACATGTGAAAATGATTACTATTATTCTTTATCCAGCAGCAAGAAAATAGCCAGAACATGAACGACAGAAGACTTGGTTGCTGCCAACAATGAAGAGAAGAGGCTGCACCCCGCTGTGGGTGGTGAGTACAGATCCTTTCCCTCACACAGGGCAGCCGCTCTCCCACCAAGTGTGGCTAAGGCTTCAGCATCCTTCACAGGCTGCCATCAGCAAACCATGAGGAATGACACAACAAGGTGGATCCATTTGCCAGTCCTGCTGAGTCATGATTTCTCCTGCCACCGCAAGACCTTCTTGGAACATCCGCCCAGCACAAGTGGGTGCAATGCTAAAGGGTATGCCTCCCCGCCGCGATGCACTTACCTTAGCATCATATTCCAGTACAGGTAGGGCATCATGTCGGCCTTCATGAGGTACATGGACAGTCTCTCTTTGCTCTGGTCAAAGGGGAAGGTCTCCAGTGGCTGACCATTGTAGTCAAACTCCGCGAGAATTACCCGGTTGTAGGCAGTCACCAGAGGACATGACGTGTAGCCATCATACTAAAATTGTGCATGAGACGGAGTTGAAAAGTGGCTTTTTTCATGGTGTTATATAGATACTTTAGAATTTATTCTTTTACCCTGAGCAGTTGCAATTATTTTTTGTATATTCTAATTTTTGTACACTGAAAAATGGAGATTATACAACAAAAAGTAGTACTAAAGGCAAACACTGAAATGCCCATATCGGAGAAACTAATTAAGTGGCAAAATTGTAAGAAAATGTTTTCACGTGGAATGGAAGACGATAGTTGAGACAGTGACTCTTACAAACCTTCTTCACTGATGTTTCATTCTTCATAACCAGAGAAATTGTCTTGTCGAGGATTCCTGACTGGGCAGCTGTAAGAGAAATGGAAAAGTCAGAAAAATACAAGCATCTAGGTTTTCCATGACAACTAATTCGCAGATAACTTTAACGTGAACCAGCTACAAAGGCTCCATTCCCCATCCTTCTAACTTTTAACCAGAACATGGCTCTCCCTGTTTGAAGTTCCAGATGCCAGAAGGGGTTCTTCTGTTCATCAAAGGCCCGCACAGACGCCTCCATAAGTTTGAAACTGACAAGCCAGCTCTCTCCAGCAGGACTGGCAATTTTAAACAAAGGGACTATAAGGGTGGCCACAACCCAACCCCACTCCCCCTCCTCCTAGGGTTCAGTGGGTGTTAGTTTGGTCTCTGTGCCCAGTATCACCTGCCATATGGGGGCCCCTGTATCCAACCTAGATTAATAGCACTAGGAGCATCAATTAGGCAAAACAGTGAGCTTTCCTCTGTACTAGACTGCCCGGTCTGAGGATGGACCAGATAAAGACAGACAAACAGACATAGATGAGAGAGAGAGTGAGAGAGAGATGTCTTTGTTTTTTGGTAGCAAGAATGGGAGACTACCTTTTTTACCATGAAAGTTTTCCAACTCGGTCATTCTTGTTTCATCCAGCCCATCACACATATCACTTTTCTTTCTGGAGTATTTTCTTTTTAAAGCAAACATCCTAACAATTCACCCATAAATATTTCTGTGTATATCTCTGAGAGAGGAGGGATTTTTTTTTTAACACAAATATAACATGTTTACACCAAAAATTCTATCAATAGTTCCTTAATATCATCTAATACCAGTTTGTGTTTCAGTTTTAAATTGGTGGTCATCAGATGGGAAGGGGGTTGGGGCAGCTGGGTAAAAAAGGTGAAAGTGAGCCCAGCCAGTGTGGCTCAGTGGTTAAGCATCGTCCCATGGACTGAGAGGTCCCAGTTCAATTCCCAGTCAGGGTGCATGCCCAGGTTGTGGGCTTGATCCCCAGTAGGGGGCATGCAGGAGGCAGCCAATTGATGTTTCTTTCTCACATCAATGTTTCTCTCTCCCTTCCTCTCTCTCTAAAAAATCAATAAAAACATATGTTTTTAAAGGGTGAAAGTGATTAAAAAGTACAAAAATGCCAATTATAAAAATAGTCACGGGGATGTACACCATAGGGAATACAGTCAATAATATTGTGATAACTATATATGGTGTCTGATGGGAACTAGACTTATTGGGGTGATCACTTCATAAGTTTTATAAATGTCTAATCACTATGTTTTACACCTGAAATTAATATAATAGTGTATGTCAACTATAATTGAAAATAGATTTTTTTTAAAAGACTGCCCTTTTAAAAATACAAGCAGTTTGTGTCTCTAGAGGTGGTGTTACCAGAGAAATCAGTGGGTCCAATTCCCCGACATTAGTGGGAGTGAGGCTCTTGCGATATCTTGAAAAAATGAATTTTCTAAGACTTGCACAGGAAAATGGATGAGGTCAAAGACTTTCTTTGTATGGAGCTATATCCCTCAAGTTCCAAAGCCCCAGTTCCCTTAGTCCAGTCCTGAAAGAGGGGTAGCTGGGGGTTCAGCAGAGCTAGAGGTAGGGCCAGTGTCCAGAGCTTCCGTTCCATGGTGGAGCTGGGTCCGATGGAGCATCAGGCATCATAGCCGTCAGTCCACCACCGTGTGGAGTCCACGTGGCCATGGGCCAGGCGGGCGAGTGCACAGTGTGAGAGCCCCGCGAGCCAGGGGTCAGACAGGAGCAGCAAGAGAGACAGAGCTTCCTTTGTCCAGGAGTTTAAATATTCAGATTTCGTGCCCTTGCAGTGGCCGTGCCTATTCTGGCCACTCACTTGTTCCCAGGGTAAGCACCTTCCCACATCACCCACGCCTTACTGGGCAGGCATCTAAACTGCCTTTGTCCAGTCCTTTCTCCCAGTGATCTGTGGGAACAGACCTGGAGAGTATTAACTGCAGCTTCCAAAGCTGTACAAATGGCATGCCCATATTATCTGGTCTTCCCCTTACTCCTTTCCTGTTAATAATAACCAGGTAAGTTATTAACAGTATCAGTGGGAGACTGGATTTACTTTTGAGGAAAGATGGATTGCCTATCTACTGTAAAATGCTCATTAAAGTAATTATTTTGCAATCCCCAAAATCAGAGATCAGCAAAATTTTCCTGTAAAGAAAAATTTTAGACCTTGTGGGCCAAGAGGCAAAGCCGAAGATATTACATAACAAGAGAGAAAAAATTATATTAACAAAATTCAAAATATAATAATTTTTGTACTATGAGTCTACTAATGAGAAGAATGGAATTTTTTTTTTTTTTTATCCTCACCCGAGGACATTTTTTCATTTTTTGTTCAGATAGAGTGGGAGGGAGAGAGAGAAACATCGACATGAAAGGGACACATCGAGTGGCTGCCACCCACACGACCAGCCAGGGCCGGGGACAAACTGCAACCGAGGTACATGCCCTTAGCGGGAACTGAACCCGGGTCTCTCTGGACCGCAGGCCGACGCTCTAACCGCTGAGCCAAACCGTCCAGGGCTGGAATTTTTTTTTTAAGAATAAGGAAAAGAGCTAGTGTTCCCTATCATCAAGTTGATTATAAATGTTCATCTGTAGAAACCATCTCAGCCAGCTGTACCAAAACAGGCAGCATCTGGCCAGCAGGCTGTAGTTTGCTGATGCCCAAAAGAGCAATGAAATTTACACTGGAATGAGGGGATTCCAAAAAATGTGGAATAACTCTGCTTTAAAAATATTAACCAGCTATCTTCGTTGTGGGCAAGGTAACATCTCTAAAGATCACATTTCCCTTCCTGGAAACTTTGTTCCTCTTTGAGAGCCATAAAGAGTTTGGAATCTGTACCAAGAAAACCCGAAGAGGCCTCTGCAGCAAGGCATCAAGGCCAACAACAGAAAAGGAGGGAAGAGGGCCACTGGGCGCCACCTGCAGAGAGGTTGGGCCCTCAGACCCAGGAAGCAGTCACACTGTCCAGGTTCAAAGTGCATGTGTGTGGAGGCTTCTGTGAGTTGCAGCTTCTTCCCCCCTGTCTTATAATCCCCTTCTGTTATGCACAAGCCTTCAGTTAACTTTTGTTAAATGCCAGCTGCTGGTCTTGGCTGTGCTGTATGTAATTCAGGGAGAATCCTGGGGCAGAGAGGAGCCGAGGAAAGCCAGACTCCATGTGCCAAGGCAGGGTCTCGCTCGCAATAGTACAATGGTCTGGACTGAGGTAAGACACCTGGCTGGTAAACATTGTTTACAAGTGTAAACATTGCCAGGGATACTCAGAGGACCTGGGGAGGGGGAGAAATGCAGATCCCCTTGGGGAAAGTTAAAGAGAAGAGCACATGGACATTCACACAAGTGAAATGGCACAGAGGAGCATTCGCTGAAGCACAGTGTGAAATAAACATGGGCTGGGAACAATGCAAACGTAAGTTAAGCGTGGACTTGTTAAATAATTCTGGAGCAACCAAACAATTAGAATACAGACTGTAAAAAAAAAAAAAAGTGCCCTGGCCGGTTTGGCTCAGCAGTCAGAGCGTCGGCCCACGGACCAGAGAGTCCTGGGTTCGGTTCCCGCTAAGGGCACATACTTCAGTTGCGGTTTGTCCCCGGCCCCGGCTGGGGTTGTGTGGGTGGCAGCCGAACTCCATGTGTCCCTCTCACATCGATGTTTCTCTCTCTCTCTACCTCCCTCTCTCCCTCTCACTCTATCTGAAGATAAATGCAAAAATGTCCTCGGGTGAGGATTAAAAATATATATATATATATATATAAAAACAACAGGGACGCTCTCTGCGTGGTCAGGAGAACATAGAAGCTCAGGAGATGGAAGGCAGGGCTGGGAGCAGGACTGCGCACTTAGAACTTCTTATTTAATTGTCGTTAATATTATCTATTTGGCACTTGGAATCAAATGTATGTTTGTTTGAAGAAGGCCAAAATCTGGGTAATCTGGGTGTCGCATACAACACAGGTATTTTCAACACATAAATTCAGCCACTTACATTAAGAGAAATGTAAATTCAAAGTATCGCCCCTGCAGGCTCCTATAAATCACAAGGACAGAGAGCCAGGGACGAAATCTAGCTGCACCGAGGACGACACAAATGAGCACGTCGGGCTCCCGAGGTGACGCGGCGGGAGGCACTCGGCCTCATGTGCGGAGGATCTTGCCAAAGTGTATAACCTCGATCGAATCCTAAGAAAAAACTAGGCAACTCTTAATGATAACATATTCTACAAGATAACCAGCCTGGACTCTTCAAAAATGCCAGTGTCATAAAAGTGAAATAAAATGTTAGAGGGCCTGTTCTAGATTAAAGAAAACCAGAGACATGACACCAATGTAGCCTACGGTCCTGTTGATGGAGGAAACCGGGCTCTTCCACAGGATCACGAGAAAAGCATCCCAAGGACCCACGCATGGGAGACTGGAGTGTGGCAAGGTTTATTCAGGAAGGCTGCCCCTGGGTTCCCAATGTCCAATCTCCACCCGTCCCGCCATGAAAAAAGTCCAATTTTGTCTTCATCAAGGGCAAAGCAAAGGCCAGTGTCCAGCCAGAGCTTAGTCCTTTGGAGCCCGAGAGGTTTGCCATGGGCCCCAGTTAGCTACTAGATCTGATTTCACAAGCACATGGGGGTCACAAAGAGAGAGAGACTTGTTTGTTCCCCTGGGGTTTATAGCATCTTAGGCTGGGGAAGGACCAGGAGCTTTTTCAGAATAACCAATCAACTTCCGAAGCTTTTGCAGGCTTCTGATGGGTCCACCCCTGACCAATGATCCCTTTCCCGGGTTAGAGTGACAAGCCTCTATGGTCAGGCACCTCCCCCTGCACCATTTTAACATCTACTGCACATGCGCTGACCTCCCCTGCTCCCCCCCACAAGCCGGTACCAAGGAAGGAAGGAGTGTTCATCCTTGGTGGGGTAATGCTGTGAACCCTGGAGTGTGTGTGAAGCTGTAGCTTCCTGGTGTAGCAAACAGGCTCATTGTCCAATTCACTTTGTTACCCTCCCCTTTTTTAACCTCCGCTAACAGTCCTTGACTGGTTCATGCATTTAAGAGAGGACTGGGCCATAAAAAAACATTTTAGGAAAACTGGAGAAAGTCAAACTGGATTGTATGAGGTGATTTTATAATGCAATGCTCCATTTCTTGGACGTGATAATGGTCTTGTGGATATACGGAAGAAAGTCCTTTTTCTTAGGAGATGCAAGTTGAAGTATCTGAGGGTGAAGTATTATGATGTCAAAACTTACTTCCAAATAACTTGGCAAAAAAGTGTACAGAGAGTGATAAAGCAAATACCACAAAATACTAATAATTGGTTAATATCTGAAGAGTATATGGGTATTCATTGTACTTTGAAATTTTTCACAGGTTTGAGATTTTTTAAATAACAAGTTGGGGGAATATCACTATTAACAGTGGAAAAGACATTCAGTGGGTTTCCTTGAAAGTCTTTTCTTAGGTTGAAGTAGTCGGCGAAAGGAACACAACATGAGCTGCAAGTGTATAACTCACACAAAGCACTTCCGTCCCCATCGGCAGGGAGGTCTGTGTTTTACAGCATCTAGAGAAGACGGTTCCTGTCTATACAGGACAGAATCTACAAGGCAGGTCTCCCCGTCACTGCCAGTGCAGAACTTCAAGCTGAAGAATTTCGTTTTCCAGTCTGAGACCTTGATGGTGCACCAATCAGGGCACGCTCCACTGTATTCGTCCTAACAGAACAAGTTTCTGGTCTGCAAGCATTCATTGACTTGCATGTGTTTCCCCAGAAAACACATGCTTCCCTAACTTTGGTGTTTCAGGCACAAGAAAAACAGCCAACCTGCCTGGTGTCACAGACAGAGGTCAGGGATGAGCATGTGGTACTATGAGAAGTAATAGAATTCCAGAGAGCTGGAAAAGTGGTACCCTCTCTCTAATGCACCCTCCCCTAAAAGCAACCCCTCTGACCTAGAAAAGGCAAAAGAGGTCATGCTACTCTGATGTAAGGCCCTCAACACATTCTTTCTTCTTTACACAATACTAAGTTCATCAACAACTTGATTCTGTGTCAGGGAAGTGGAAGTCATTTTTATCCCATGAAAGTTTCTTCATTATTAATGGAATGCTATCTGTGCCAAATTTGTGTTTGTGTTACGATGGTGCCTTGGGGTGACATCATTTGAAGAGGGGAAGAAACACTGCTCGTTATCTCACCGACTGCAGCAGCGGTCTTTGATGTAGGAAGGTTGGTGCAGTCCCCAATCCCAAACACATTTGGGTACTTCTTATGCTGCAGAGTTTCTTTATCCACATCCACCCAGCCAGCAGCATCAGCCACAGGGCTCGTCTTGAGGACATCTGGTGAGCTCATTGGTGGTGTAACATGAAGCATTTCATACTACAAAAAAGGAGAGCATCCAAATTTGTATCTTTTTTCCAATATTTCTACAGCCCCACAAGCTCTCCCCCCATCTCCCTCACCCATACACTGCTATGACTGCACGGAGCACTATACAATTAATGCTTATACTAATCCACACCTTCTTCAAGATCTAACGGGCTCCCTTGGAGTCTGGTGATAAAATAACCATTCTTTTGACTGACGTAGTCTCTCCATAGGGTCCACATGATCCCTTTGGCAGTAGGCATGGGGTAATCCAAGACTACAGTGAATCTTACTAATATTCTGAAAGCACCCACTGATGTTTCTCCTATTACAGAAACTAAAACGGAGGGGGGTGGCACATTTCATTTGCTCTTTCCCTGACCCTCATCTGTCAATCTGTAAAGTCTGGGACCGCAAAGAGGTGCTCAGAGTCCTTGAAACGTGTAAAGGCTGTGTTAGGAGGTGGTAAGTGAGCACCATTCCCAAATATGGGTCAACCCTCAAAATAAAGGAAGCCATCAAAACACCAATTTAAAATGAAATAAAGGGTAGCAATGTTGCAGGAGAAATCAATGGGCCGGATTTCACCAACATGTGTGGGAGTAGGGCTCTTGCGATATCTTCAGAAAAGAAATTTTCTAAGATTCACACAGGAAAATGAATGGTTTCTATTTGCATGAAATTATATCCCTTGGGTTCCAAAGTCCCAGTTTCCTGAACCCAGTCCTGAAAAAAGGGTAGCTAGGCATTCAGCAGAGCTAGAAGCAGGGCCAGTGTCCAAAGTTTTCGATCCATGGTGAAGCTGGGTCTGATGTGGCACCAGGCTAGATTCAATCCTTTAGTCCATTGTATAAGGTCCACGTGGCTGTGGGCCACGTGGGCAAATGCAGGACATGGAAGTCCTGCAAGCCAGGAGTCTGTCATGGGCAGCATGAGAGAAAGGAAGAGAGAGAGAACTAAGAGAGTCTAGAGAGTGAACTTTCTTTGTTCAGGAGCTTGTGTATTCAGGTTTCACGCCCTTGCATTGGCCACACCTATTCTGGCCAATTACTTATTCCTAGGAGTGACTGACCGGTAAGCACCTCCCACATCACTCAGACCTTACTGGGCAAGTGTCTAAACTGCCTTTGTCCAGTCCCTTCCCCCATAAATTAGCGGGGAACAGAACTGGAGAGTGTTCACTGTAGCTTTCTGACAAAGCTGTATAAATGGCATGCCCATATTATCTACTTTCCCCTTTTTCTCCTTTCCTGTTAAATAACAACCAGATTATTACAATGATATCAGTAAGAATATCGGCTAGCACTTTGGAGGAAAGAGGAGTCTGGGGACTTCCGGTCAAGATGGCGGCGTAGGTAAACGCAGTATCGTGTCCTCCCACAACCACATCAAAGTTACAACTAAACTACAGAACAACCATCATTCATAACTGCCTGAAATCAAGCTGAAAGGAAGTCCTACCACTACGAAATTAAAGAAGAAGCCCCAATCGAGACTGGTAGGAGGGGCAGAGGCGCGACGGGCTGGTCCCACACCAATGTGTGCCGGATAAAAATTAGGAGGATACCTCGGCTGGGAAGGTCCTCCCTGAGGACTGAGGGCTCCCCGTCCCACACCAGGCGCCCAGCTCAGGGTTCCAGTGCCAGTAAGAGAAGTCCCCATAACTTCTGGCTGGAAAAACCAGCACGAACTGAGGCTAAGGCAGCCGGAGCCCCAGGCAGCTCCTCTTAAAGGGCCCGCACACAGACTTACTCAGACTCCCACCCTCCAGGCTCCAGCGTGCGGGAGGCAGCCTGAAAGGCACCAGAGTCATATGGGAAAGAATTGAGCTGTCTGACGTTGTAGCAAGGGCTGGAGAGGCAGCTTTCTCCTGGACAGACGTGCTATCAGAGGCTTTTGTTCCTTTGGTGAGCCCTTCCCTGAGATGGCAGACAGCCACCATATCTGGGACTCCAGCTACCTGGCTCACACTGTTTGTCCCACCCTGGTGATTCCCTGAGGCCCCGCCCTACCCAACTTCCAGGCCCACCCAAGCTGTTGTCAGTTGCTTTACCATAGGATTGGCCTGTCTTGGAGCCTGCTTCAGCTTTTCCTAAATTCTTTCAAACGAGCAGCATCTGGTCTCAGCTAGCCCCATACCTCTCGCTAAATAATACATAGAAACAAACACAGGGAGGCAGCCAAAATGAGGAGACAAAGAAACAGGTCCCAAATGAAACAACAGAACAAAACTCCAGGAAAAGAACTAAGTGAAATGGAGTTAAGCAACCTAACAGATGCTGAGTTCAAAACACTGCTTATAAGGATGCTCAATGGACTTGGTGAGAACCTCAGTGAACTTAGAGAGGGCCTCAAGAGCATAAAAAAGGACCAGTCAAAATGATGGATGCATAGTCAGAAATGAAGGAGGCACTAAATGAAATAAAGAATAGTTTACACAGATTCAATAGTACAGTAGGTAAATCCAAGAAGCAAACCATCAATTTGGAATATAAGGAAGCAAAAAACACCCAATCAGAACAGCAAAAAGAAAAAAGAATCCAAAAAAATGAGGATAGTGTAAGGAGCCTCTGGGACAACTTCAAGCGTACCAACATTCGCATCTTGGGGGTGCCAGAAGGAGAAGAGAGAGAACAAGAAATCGAAAACCTATTTGAAACAATAATGGCAGAAAACTTCCCTAACTTGGTGAAGAAAACAGACATACAAGTCCAGGAAGCACAGAGAGTCCCAAACAAGATGAACCTCAAGAGGCCCACACCAAGACACATCATCATCAAAATGCAAAAGGTTCAAGACAAACAGAGAATCTTAAAAGCAGCAAGAGAAAAGCAGTTAGTTACCTACAAGGGAGTTCCCATAAGACTGTCAGCTGATTTCTCAAAAGAAACTTTGCAGGCCAGAAGGGAGTGGCAAGAAATATTCAGAGTGATGAAAAGCAAGAACCTACAACCAAGATTACTCTATCCTGCAAAGCTGTCATTTAGAATCGATGGCCATATAGTTTCCCAGACAAGGAAAAGCTAAAGGAATTCATCACCACCAAACCATTATTATATGAAATGTTGAAGGGTCTTCTTGAAGAAAAAGATAAAAAATATGAACAAACAAAATGGCAATAAATACATATCTATCGACAATTGAATCTACAAACAAAATGAACAAGCAGAACAGCAACATTCTCATAGATACAGAGAACTTTTGTTGGTTACCAGATGGGTGGGGGCTGGGGGGAGGGGTGAAAAAGGTGAAGGGATTAAGAAGTACAAATTGGTTGTTAGACTGACAAACCTCAAAGGGAAGGGGGGTTGGGGGGTGGGAAGAAATAAACCAAAGAACTTATATGTATATATGCATAACCAATGGACACAGACAACAGAGTGAGGAAAAGCAGGAGGGGGGCAGGAATGGGAAGGAGGGGGGCAATGGGAGAAAAATGAAGAACATCTGT
This sequence comes from Tadarida brasiliensis, assembly GCA_030848825.1. Lineage (NCBI taxonomy): Eukaryota > Metazoa > Chordata > Mammalia > Chiroptera > Molossidae > Tadarida > Tadarida brasiliensis. Next base: position 180,033,807 of record CM061257.1, on the reverse strand, counting down.
AATACATTCAACAATAAAGATAAGTTAAAAGAAAAAAAAAGAAAGAAAGAGGAGTCTGATGCAGTATCGAGGTTACTGAACAGTGCAGAAGGCAGGGTGGATTTTTTCCCCTAAATATCAACATTACCCTTGGCAATAGTGCACTGACACATCCTGATTGACTCTGATAGCTCCTGTACAGTCTTTGTTTGTCTATGTACTATTCTTCTACTTTTTTTAGTGCATCCCTTTTATTCTTTTCATTTAGTTCTAATAAATTCCACCTACAAATTTCAAATTAATTCAAATGGTCACAAAACATTTCATTAAGGTAAAAACTTTAGCATCTTAAGACAATTCCAACCTTCAATAGGCCCATAAGGAGGTTCAGGCATTCATCGAGGCTTGTCAATCATTGATGGCACTAGGAAGCCTGTATTTGTTCCTGCTTTCAGACCATTATAAGCCTAATTAACCCTAAGGAAGAAGGAGTACTGCAAATGGTCAGTGCTTCTCTGCAGGGTGATCTTGGGTGGCTCTTAGAGGCATGGGTCCCTGAGGCTGGGTCTGTTAATGAAGGTAGAGACTGAACACATGTCTGTGGGATAATGGCTGGAATGGTCAACAACCATCATCCACCAAATTATTAAGGCAATGTCTGCATTGCTTCAGTTAACTACAACCACTTTTTAAAACTGTGGTCTAAATCTTATGAATTCCAGACCTCTTTCTAGAAGTTCAATATTTTTACATAATCATAAGGGTATGATGTTTTACTTGAGCTAATATCCTATACAAAAGAAATAGTAGGCAAAATAATAAAACTAGACCACCTTTTTACACCATACACAAGAATAAACTCAAAATGGATTAAAGACTTAAATGTAAGTCTCGAAACTATAAAAATCCTAGAAGAAAACATAAGCAGTAAAATCTCGAACATTTCTCATAGCAATATTTTTTTCTGATATATTTCCTTGGGCAAGGGAAACAGAAGAAAAAATAAACCAATGGAACTACATCAAACTAAAAATCTTTTGCACAGCAAAAGAAACCATCAACAAAATGAAAACAACCCACTGAATGGGAGAACATATTCACTGATACAACTGATAAGGGGTTAATATCCAAAATTTATAAGGAGCTTATAAAACTCAACACCAAAACAAAGAATCCAATTAAAAAATGGGTAAAACACCTGAATAGACGCTTCTCCAAAGATGACATGCAGATGGCCAATAGACATATGAAAAGATGCTCAACATCACTAATTATCAGAGAAATGCAAATTGAAACCACAATGAGATATCACCTCACACCTGTCAGAATGGCTACCTTCAATGAATCAACAAGTGTTGGCGAGGGTATGGAGAAAAGGGGACTCTAGTACACTGCTGGTGGAAATGCAGACTGGTGCAGCCACTGTGGAAAACAGTGTGGAGTTTCCTCAAAAAATTAAAAATGGAACTGCCTTATGACCCAGAGATTCCACTTCAGGTAATATATTCGAAGAAATCCAAAACACTAATTTGAAAGAATATATGCACCTCTATATTTGTTGCAGTGTTATTCACAATAGCCAAGATCTGGAAGCATCCTAAGTATACACTGATAGAAGAATGTTAAGAAGATATGATACATATATATATTAATACAATGGAATATTACTCAACCAGAAAGAAAAAATGAAATCTTGTCATTTGTGACGACATGATAGACCTAGAGGGTATTATGCTAAGTGAAATAAACTAGACAGACAAATACAAATACTATATGATTTCACCTATATGTGGAATCTACAAAATAAAATAAACAAAACAGGAACTCATAGATACAGAGAACTGATAGTTGCCAGACAGGAGGGGATGGAGGATGGGTGAAAAAGGTGAAGAGATTAAGAAGTCCAAAGCTGCAGTTATAAAAATAGTCATGTAGATGTAAAGTGCAGCATAGGAAATATAGTCACCATGATGGGGACATGTCACAAGGACATTGGAACCATCTAAATGGGCTCCCCAAATCTGGAACAATTTGAACACCAAAGTAATTAAAGATAATAATGAATTATATAAACCACTGGGAGAAAAGTAGGAATTCATGCATTCATACCAATAATAAATTAATTAAGAGAGGAGGGCTTTTGCCAACAGAATGTCAAGAGCCTATTGGTAAGCATAGAGAAAATGCTGGAAAATCATCATTTTGCAACCAGTGCCAGTAGATATTGGATTAGGCAAAAAATCACCAGTGGATGCTAAATCCAGGAGGAGACTTTAATGAGGAGCAGGGTGTTTACATGGTCTAAAGTGTCTCCCTGCAGACTTGTTAGTAACAAGGGAGAAAAAGAATAATCACACAGTGGAGAAATTGCACCGTATCTTGACCGGCCTAAATGAACTTCATCAATGAGGGGCAGATGAACCAGTGTGCTTTCAAATGCGTTACCCGAGGACACGACATCCCTGAAGCAGCATTTCAGTCTAAAAATCACAGCCTGAAATTACAAGAAAACACAGACAAACCCCAAATGAAGAACATCCCACTAAAAAAATCAAAGTGGTGGGAGGGGGGCCGCATTATTCAAAATGCCAGTGTCACAGGAAACAGTCCAGATTCAAGGAGGCTAAGGAGACATTACAATTAAATGAAATACCTGACTGTGGACTGGGTTCTGTCCTGGAGGGGAAAAGTACTATAAATACTACTGAAAACAAAACTGGAGTACCAATGGTAGATTAAAACATTGTATCTATGCTAAATATGCTGAGTTGATAGCTGCACTGTGGTTATGTACGAGATATGTCCTAGGAAATTTACAGTGAAGTACTTAGGGGCAAAGGGCCATGATGTATGTAACTTTACCTTTAAATGCTTCGGGGAGAGGGAAATGAAATGATAAAGCAAATGGAATAAAACTCTATATTAAGTAAATCTAGGTAAAGGCTATATACAGTTTTCTATATATTTTTTCATACATTTACTAGTTTTATTTCTGCAACTTTCTCTAAGTTGAGATTATTTCCAAAAAGAAGTTTCTAAAAATGATGACCTTGAGTCATCAGTAACATTTTAAACGCTAGTCAATACACCCCATGTCAAAAGAAAAGATGTGTGCAATATATTTAGAAAGAGCTTGAGCTAAAAAGCTTATAATGTGAAGTTTTGATGTTTAGAAGACTAATCTTTGGTTTCCTTCAAAATTCACTTTCATGGAACCTGTCATTCTTCTGAAAATGCTGAATGAATAAAATGTCACCGTGCACTGTTTTCTCACTAACAGTTCTTGCCGGGATGATACAAACAAATGATTCTTCCATGCACGCTTCTCCAGCTGCCTCCTCATCTTGTTGTTACTCCTCACACGCCTCTACAAAAGGACTGTTCCCACTCACAGAAGAAGAAACTGAGGCACACAGAAGCCGAGGCCATGTACAAAGGCCTTTCCAAGCAGGGAGCAGCGCCACCAGCTCTTCCCAGGAGTTTTAAGTGCTTCCTTTTATGCACAGGTGAAAGATGTTTAAAGACAGCCCCTTCAGAGGTGAAAGATGTCCCTGTCATTCTTGAACTAACCACAAGCAGGGCTGTTTCTCCCATTCCATCAACTCAATCAATCACTCCACCCTGCATTTACGGAAGCCCTTCCGGAGCTCTGGACAGTATCTGAACTGTGAACTATTGACTGCTTCAAGTGACTCAGTGCCAAGAAAAATAGAACACAAAACAGGATGAAAATCTACTTGGTACCAGTAGATAAACCCTCCTCCCTCCCATGGACACAACCTTCTACCTCTTTCTCTTCCCCACCCACGTTGGTTCACCTTCCCCCATCGCTGTCCTAAGATGCTCATTGTGACCAGCCCCCCCCAGCGCACAGTGGTGATGGACAGGGAAGCAGGAGCCATGGTGTCGCCTGCATCCACGACACGATGCACCTGACAGCTTAACCTCCCCACTCACGGAGATCACTTGGGTCTCTCCAGGTTTGTCCAGGTTCTCAAAAACAGCCTCTTGTTTATCGGCTCGGACTTCAATGAGGTTTTGCTTGTAGTTCACCGTGAGGTTCCTATCCTGGATGATCTCCAGCAGGGCATCTGCATACTTCTTAACCCCAAAAATTGCTCCAAGAGCAGTGTTGAAAATGATATTGGCCTTCGGTCGATTCCCTGTCTGAGAAAAAGGAAAGAATAGAAACAACCAACACCAAAGCATTACTCCAGCCACCTTTTTTTTTTTTCAACTGAGACAAGAATTAAAACTTTCGGAAGAGACCTCGCCAGCTTTCTCCATCACTCTGCCCTGCGGGGGTGAGGGGTGGACAATCCACAGCCTCCGTCTTATTTTCTGTCAGCAACACAGCAACTAAGTGCACACCGAGTCGGGGGGTTGAGGTGGGCACTGTTCAACTGAGGACCAGCGGTGAGATTTATTCCAGGTAAAAACGGAGCTGGATTGTTGGCTCATATACTCATTTGTTATTCACTCAATAAACACTTAATGAGGTCCTAGAGCTGGCCAGGTGCTGAGGGACAGCAGTGACCCAGACCAAGCGCCCATGTCCCCCTGGCTCATACGATCTAGTGTTGTTTCTGTTTCAGAGAGGCTAGTATTCTCCCAACACCTACGATCTTAGGGCATCCGAGAGAGAAACTTCTCTCAGGCCACCCAAGAGATAGGGTAAAAGAGTTCAGCAAAGAGAATTCCCAGGAGGGAAGAAACAGGTAGTCTCTTACTCTTATCTTTTGTCCAGCTCCTTTTAGGATTTGCTCACCTGGATCTCACTATTTAAAAGAAGTTAGGTGAGTAAGAACCTCAAGGGGCTGTGCCAACCGAGAGTTCTCATAACCCAGAAAGGTCTTTCTTAGAAGCAGCAGCGATGACTGGAACTGTTCCTTAACTCCCCAGCCCACGGGGTTGGTGCTGTGTCACATGACTCAGGTGAGGCCTTCCCAGTCCCATCATCCCCCCCCTTCTCCCCACCTACCCCTTTACAGAACCACAGGCTGCTTTGAGTCCTGCCACTGTCTTGAGTCGGACCATGCTTTAGTAGACCTGCTGTGACATCCCGCAGAAGGGTGTGAGGAATGCAGAGACAGCGTACCCACACACACCTCTTTCCACTAAGGTTTGAAATTCTACATGAACCTTTTTTTTTTGCCTTTAATGTATAAAAATGAACAATGTGCAACTAATTATCTAACTATATTGAAATATTTAAACAGTTTCTAACATATCCCCCCAGTATGCACATTAAAAAGTATGTTACGCCCTGGCTGGTTTGGCTCAGGGATTAGAGCATCAGCCTGAGGACTGAAAAGTCTCGGGTTTGATTCCCGGTCAAAGGCATGTACCTAGGTTGCATGTTCGATCCCCGGTCCCAGTTGGGGTTGTGCAGAAGGCAACCAATCAATGAGTCTCTCTCACATTGATGTTTCTCTCTCTCCCCCTCCCTTCCATTCTATATAAAAATCAATGAAAAAATATCTTTGGATGAAGACTAACAACTACAACAAAAAGTATGTTACAAAGCCTATTTAACAACATGTAGTACATGTACATTTGTATGTACAATATGACTGTAACCATGTTTAAAAAAATATGCATAGGAAAAAATGGAAGGTCATGTCCAACTGATGATAGCAGCTGGATTAAAACAACTGGATTATGATTGACTACTTCTCTCTATTTTATAAACTTCCAATTATACAATTTTGTCATATGTAACCAAAATTTAGAAATTAAAAAAAAGTATTTTGACATGGATAAAATGGAATTCTGGCAAGCATCAAATTAGCACCGTCTACTCCTCCCTCCTCCACCCTCTGTCCCTGGAGAAGAAGCATACCTTCCTGAAATAAGCTTCCGATAAATACATGATCTTCTGAGGGGCTCCAGCACACTTGATCGGAGTATTTGGAAAGGTAAAAATGGCATTGCCCTCCTTGAAGTCCTGCAGAGCTTTCCATGTCTTCTCTACTGTGTTAACTGAATAATTGGACCCTATTTTGGGATAGGCAAAACCTTCAGGTAGGCCTTTAATCTACAACAAAGGACACAATGAAAACATTTGTTACCATATGGTTTCACTTATATGTGGAATCTAAAGGAGAAAATAAAGTTGAAACAGACTGATAGTCACAGAGAGTGGACTGGCGGTTGCCAGAGGGGAGGGGGATTGGGGGGCTCGGTGAAAGAGGGGAAGGATTAAGAAGTACAAATTGAAAAAATAAATTGAAATACCAAAAAAAAGGGACAAATTGTAGTAACAAAATAGTCATGGGGATGTAAAGTGCAGCATAGGGAATATAGTCAATAACACGGTGATAACTACGTATGGGCCAGGTGGGGACTGGAAATATCAAGGGGAACACTATGTAAAGTATATGACTGTCTAACCACTAAGCTGTACCCCTGGAACCAATACAAAATGAAATCGAAAGTAAACTGAAAGAATACATTTTAACAGAAGTGCAAATGGCTTTTCTTTGCCATTTCTACAACCTCGCAAGCATTTCAGGACCGTTATTAGCGCCAGTCCTCACACACAATGCAGCAGGCAAGTGGGTGAAGAATCCCCTAAGACCAGCACTACAGCACCTGGAGTCACCTGCCAAGCTGCAGGTTGGACTCAGCCCAGGGGAGCCTCTCCGAGTCCCTGGCCTTGAGGCCGTGATTTGAATACATCTCCTCCCACCATCAGAGCAAGGACAAGGATCCAGACATACTTCCTTTTGGGAGAACCAGTTTCCTCACTGGGAAGAAGAAGAGTGATAGGCAGAACCCAGAACCACAATGTCAATAACAGCAAACTTAAAGTACCCTTCATCAGGCTGTACCAGATCAAACTCTTGGTAAAGGCAGGTAATTAAAAACATGGATCTGGGAACCCCAGACCTGGCTTGAGTCTTAGCTTTTCCACTTATGAGTGTTGTGACCCTCGGCAAATTAACTAATATCTCTAAGCCAGTGAGTCTCAAAGTGTGGTCTCCAGACCAGCATCACCACCACCACCTGGGAACTTGCTGAAAACGCACATTATCAGGCCCCACCCCAGAGCTACTGAATCAGGAACTCGGGGATAAGCCCAGAAATCTCTATTGACAGGTGATTCCATGGGCACTGAGGTTTGAAAGGCATGTTCACCATCTGGAAAACGGGATAAAAGTAACAACTTCGGAGGGTTCTTGGCAGGAGTAAATAAGACCACACAGGTGAAGTGCTGAGAAAAATGACACGCGTGGTAATGCTCCTTACAAGGTAATGTGTTCCTGCCAGTAAGATAACCAGTACTTGTCTTATGTGTTAGAAGGGTCACAGCATGCAATAAAAATGGCACAGGCTGAGGTAAGAGACTCAAGCACCGGTTCTTTCAGCAAGAGAAGGAAACTCAAAAAAACAGTCATCGGGATGGGCTGGTCCTCCAGAACTTCTGAAGGAAGTTCTGGCTGTTGTCCAGAATGTAGGGCCACCTCCAGAGTCACTCAACACCTGCCCCTCAGGTCTCCAGGAAACAGAGTCCTATGATCTCCTCCATCACATTCAATGTCAAGAGCAACTGTTCCTCTGATTACTGATCACAGCTCCTGCTACAGTTTAAGTAGCTGTAATATTAGCGGTTTCAACAATAATCATTTGTTATTATAACATTACCTTGCATTTTAATGTTTCTGTAGTTTCACATCTATGCTAACATTGGAAGTTCTCTGTACTCCCCTGAGAGAGGGAGGGAAATATCATTGGCCCATAGACACCGATGAGGACACTGAAGTACAGCAAGGTTGAGACATCCACCTAGAATCTTGCAGAACTACATGCCAAGGCCCCTGACCGCTGCCTAGGGCTCTTCACACAAGACTTCTATAGTTCCTGGATACCAAACTATCCCAGGGATCAGCAAACAGCTCCTCTCGTACCACCTTCATTGTCTTTCTCTGTCTGAAGAAGCTGTTGTGAAGGGAAAGGGTACCATCAGGCCAGAGACCTGGTCGTCCAATCCTAGTGCTTCTCTGGGAACCTATTCATTCTGAAGACCTAACCACATTTCTGCCCTAGAGATCCAGACACCTTGGTATCCTCATCAAAGAAGTCCCCCTTTTGTCTACAATAACCTTAGTAGTTTTCTATTGCCTGTAATCAGGGTGTCAGGTAAGACAGTAGCCTCAGTTTCCTTACCTCTTAAGTGGAGATAAAAATATCTATCTCAAAAGTAGCTGTGAGGAATCAATGTTAGATTCCTAGCATGTACCTGGTACACAGCAGAGACTCTAGAACAGCGGTTCTCAACCTGTGGGTCACGACCCCTTTGGAGGTCGAACGACCCTTTCACAGGGGTCACCTAAGACATAACAGTAGCAAAATTACAGTTATGAAGTAGCAACAAAAATAATTTTATGGTTGGGGGTCACCACAACATGAGGAACTGTATTAAAGGGTCGCGGCATTAGGAAGGTTGAGAACCACTGCTCTAGACTAATAGCTACTTGTAAATATCATTATTTCTTGGTTTGCTGCAAAAGGTTGCTATGGACTCTCAGCACTGGTGTCTTCAAACAGTTCTGTCAGACAGCAGTGGGCCCTCAGGGAGATGCACCACCTCTGCTCAGTCAACACTCCTGGGGCTCTAGTGAGACACACGAACCTCCCAGCAGGTGTAACTGGCACCCTTCTCCACATAGTCTATTCCACAGCTTGTCTTTCTGTGAGACTCATGGCCATACCACCACGACCCAAACTCACCACAACCTTCACACCAGCTCATGGCTTCTATGAAATGTCGCAGAACATACCCCAGGACATTGTCACCACCCTCACCCTGGACATGTCATGATTTGTGTTTTACACAGAAACACACTTCAAAGACCCCTCCTGGGCCAACTCGCCTGTATCACATTCCTGAAGCTGTGATGTGGTTATCACCACGCTTTGTGTGTTCCAACTATTCACCCAGAGTCCCCAACCAACTTCTGGAAATCACAATAAGTAGTGACTTACTCCATGATGTTTTAGAAAACTAAACTTGAATCTCACAATTGTCCGACAGCATCTGGCTGCCTAGCTCGTGGAAAAGGGAGACGGAAGGAACTTCCAGGGTAGTAGTTACATTGTGTCGGCCACTTCGTGCCCAGAAACCTGGTGGACACAGAGAAACCCGAACCTCCCTCCGGCCCTGACAAATGAACTTCCGGAATTCTTCCCTTAAAGTCTGCTCTCAAAATCTCAAAATCTAAATCTTACTTTCAAAGGAAAATGCAATCTGTCACACAGCCAAGTCAGTCCTACACAGAAAGGCAGTTTTCCGGTAAGTGTGGGCAAGGCTGCTCTTCGCACGGATTCCCGTGAGGGCACGGGCGTGCTGAACCATGATTAAAGCTTAGAGCTCGATCACATCATCACTGACAGAATCTTTGAGAAGACTTTTTTAAAAGCATAAAAAGACTGCTGAGAAATAAAACTAGATGAGGATTTTTTAGTACTTTTTTCTTGTCAAAATGAATATAAAGGCACTTGAGGCCGTGTTGGATGTTGGCCTAAGCAGGCGAGGGAACAGAGAGGAGTTGAAGCGTACCTTCTCATAGTCCAGCTGGATCCCGAGAGCAATAATGAGATATCTGTAGGAGATCTGCAACACAAAACAAGGCCATTTCACACCAGGATCCCAACAGTGGCCGTCCAAGGGCTGACTCCGGCCCCAGGGGAGTGTGGCCAACACAGTGTTTCCATTTTTTCATGTGAAAAGAATAATCAGTTATTATTATAGCAGTACCTTGCATGTTAATGTTTCTGTAGTTTCACATCTATGCTAACATTGGATGTTCTCTGTACTCCTGAGAGGGAGGGAAATATTATTGGCCCATAGACACCGATGAGGAAACCGAAGTACAGCAAGGTTGAGACATCCACCGAGAACCTTACAGAACGAGATGCCGAGGCCTCTTCCCACAAGACTTCCATAGTTCCTGGTTCCCAAAGCAAACCCATCCAAGGGATAAACAAACAGCTCCTCTCTTACCACCTTCATTGTTTTTCCCGTCTGAAGAAGCTGTTGTCAAGGGAAAAGGTGCCTTCAGGTGGGAGCCCTGGTCAGAAAGGGCGGTTTATGGCCCTTCTCCAAGGCCTGAGGCTGTCCTCCAGTCTGCCAGCATGCCCACATTCTCACGCCTCACTGCCCACAAGCACTGTGTAACCTGCCTGCTGCTGAGAGCTGGGGACTCCTCTACTTTCACACAGTGAAGAATGACGGCAAAGAGGCCACAACTTTTTGTGCAGTGCTTGTGTTAACATTTTTTCATGTTAAGCATGGCTTTCTAATCTTAAAAACAATCAACTTTCTTTAAAATCTATGGGGTAATGTGTGAATCCCAAGGAAATCTGACCTGTCATGTGGATGGATCAAAATCATAGCTGAGAAGCTGCTCTTTGGAGGGTCGTTGAAAAGGATGTGATACAATGCATCTGATATTATGTAATGATCTGTTTGGGATTTAAAAGTCCCCTCTTTAAATATAGGTCTTGTGATTACTCACACTGACAGCATAAGTCTCCATATTCATTGTGATGGAAATGTGGGTTGAGGATCGGGAGAAAAACAAGCAGATGCCAGAAAAAGTCAGCAAGAAGGATGTAAAGTGAAAGGACTTGCCTAGGAAATGGAGATGGAGAATGACTGCAGTGGAAGGCGGGAGCCAGACAGGACGTCGGGTGGTGGCTGCCTCGCTCCTGTACTAAACAGAGAAGCGCAGACGCACGCTGTGCAGATCACAGCTAAAGGAAGGGGATTCCCAGACACAAGAGGGCTTGGCTCACGCTGGGGAGCTGGAGGAGCACGTCACCGAAGAGGTCCTGCCCTGGGATCCCGATGAGCCCTGTGGTCACCTCCACGGTGGGGCCTTCCTATGACTCAGTCTTCCTCCCCACTCGCTCTTCCCGGGAGCTCCCTTAGCACAGTGTACAAGATGTCTCATAGCACTTGTCAAGTTACATAGCAGTCATGCCTCCCCTACCCTATCGAAATCCTAGAGGATAAAGGTTGTGTCTTAGTCTTTATATTCCTAGAATCCAACATAGTCGCCAAATTAAAGTGAAGAACGTCATAATGTTTGTTGGATGAATGGTTGGTTCCAGTTGCTTATGAAAATGCAATTTATCAAAGTGGATAGATAACATATACATCATCATCCACGTGACTGGCCTGTCCATGGACAGCGGGTGCTCTGAAGTTCCTTGTTCGGTAGGAAAGTGCACTAGGCCCGTTAAATGGCTGGCTGAACTGTGCGGAGTCGTCAGCGTATGTGAGGGGAGAGGTGGCATGGGGTCTGGGGTGATGATCTCCACGAAAAACATCTCAGCACTGTCAACTAGAAACACCTTGGGTTTGTGTGTGTTTTGATGGTTCTATTAGAGCATAATATTGATTATTTTTTAGGTGCAGTAATAACAGATAAGCTTAAGATTATGAAAAATCATTAAGGGAGAATAAACCCTAAGGTAGCAAAGACTAAAATGAAAGCCTCAAGCCTTTGAATGAGTTCAAGTTTCCAGGCCAGATGATTTAAACTCTAAAGAATTGCAAAAATTCGTAGACAAGACTTTTGAGCCATTGCCGAGAACAGTGCAGACCTCTCCAGAAGGCTAAATATGGGCAAATATTCTCATTTTATACAGGGGGTGGAGAAGGTAACTAACAATTTAGTTAACAGGATGTTCATTCATTTCAAAATTCCAGGCTCATCTACTGAATAGATGTCTCAGCAATTTGGAAAAAGAAGAGCATCGACATGGAATCAGATTGCAAACCTGCTTTCAACAACAACTATGCTGGCACACAGTGCATACTCAGTAAATATTTCCTTTTTCCTTTTTTCATGTATTCTTTTAAAAATAATAACAGCAACATTTCTGGAACATCCACTTTATTTATTTTAGGATGAGGGAAGCCTGATTTGACAGGAGATCACATGAGAAAAAGACCCAGAGGTCTGAATTGACCCCAAGCCCAGCATGAATCCGCACTGCGGTCACTGTCGCTACAAGGGAAACGCTCACTGAAGCTGTATCTGCCTGTGGCGGGCATGGTGCCACGCTATTCCGGGCTGTTCTGCAGAGTTGCTTCCTCTTCCAGGTGCCTCTTTCATGGAGGACTAACAAGTCCAGTGATGTCTAAAGCAGGGTAAAGAGAGTAGTGAGGGGACTGAAGACCATGGAATATGAGGAAAAGTTGGGAAAAGTGGGGACGAGGGGACAAGTCTACCTGAAGAGAAGACTGACACAGACTAAAAGAACCATCTTCGAAAGGTTGAAGGGTTTCTCCACGCAGAGAGAAGACATTCTCTCCCACACCACAGGGAGCACAGGAACGAGGAAGGTATTAGGGTGCAGGACGGCTGCACAGCCTGCTGCTGTCCTGGGCTCAGCGGTAGATGAGGGGACATGACACTGCAGAGGGTTTCTGAGCCCGTGGTCTCATCATCCTGCTCTCATCCCCTCAGTCAAACTCAGGGCAGCAGTTTCTGAAAAGCTTTGACCCCTAGGTGGTGGGGGTGGGAGGAGACTTCTAGATGATGCTGCTTAATTATGAGCCTCAAGCTCCAGCAGCCGCTGTCCTCCTGAGCCCTGGCACAAACCTGTGACCGTTCCCTTACAACTCTGGCAGAGCGCCCTCTAGTGTGACTGGATGGATATTTGCCAACATCTCCTTCCTCAGGGAGGCAGCTGTCAGGTAGAGAAGCGGCTGCTCCAAAGGAAAAAGGAGGAAGGTGCCTGCTTTTTAACACATAGCGGTATTATTTGTTCAGTAAACGCTCAGATGCAAGACACTATACCAAGCAATACGGCAAACAGTGGGTGTTCATAAATACTTGTCTTCATTGTTCATTTATTAACTTAACATCATCCAGTCCTTCCATCTGCCCCACCCTCCGTTCACCACACACCCTCCCCTCTCACGCAGTATTTAACATGCACGCATACATGCACACACACATATATGTACTACCCTCTCACAATGAAGCTGTCCAGTTTGATAATAGCTGCGCGTTTTATACAGGCCCTTGATTAACAAAAGCCAAAGGATCCCAGCGGTTACCTCCTTGCCGTTGTCCGTGCGAATGCAGTTCTTGTCCGGGTTCAGCTCAACCACTCTAGCTTTGACCCACTCTACACCAGATGGAATCACACTCGCTGTGGGACGGCCAGATGAGGACAACTGTTTGGCACCAGCACCCACCAGCGTCCATATTGGCTGGTAGAAATGTCTCTGAGAAACAAAGTATTTGGAGATTCATTTCAATTTGAGGCTGATCAAAGTGTCATAGCTAAAGGTACATGGGCTAGACACTCAATTACTCCCTCCTGACCCTTGAACTATTGCATGGAAAGTTTCTGGGTTATCCTCCCCACCCTCCTCCCACTGGTGTCTCCTGTTATGTTAAACTCTGAAGGTCAGTCACCTACAAGAATTCTGCCAAGCTCATCAATAAAAGCCAAAAACTATTATAGTGACAACTGTATTACTTATTGCTAACAGTTGATTTGCGGTTTAACATGTACATTACACACACACACACACACACACACACACACACACACACACAAATTATGGATATACTTATGGGCACATGTATAAAGAAAAATTAAGCCCAGTAGCCTAAATATGGTTCCTCAGAAGTTTGTGGGGACTGCAGTAAGTGTGAAAAGTTTACAGCCACTCTGGGGATCCTCAAAACTTCACTAATTTCCAACTGTGTTTGCCGAGCCCGTGGAAGACACGGATATTCCCCACCAACCCTCTTACCCCCTTCTCCTGTCTCAGAGGTTTTACACCCAAAGCCAGGAGGCACCAAATGCTACCTCATAATGCCCCATCCGCCCAAACTTCCACTATTTTCTGGAGTTCTCTTGCTTCCGATGACCCACTCTGGACCTAAGTTAGTTGTGCAAGTTCGAGGCTCGGGGGGCGAAGGGCAGCTTGGTTTAATGTCACTGAGCATTCCCATTCTCTTGGGAAGTGCACTGGGGACCACGAGTTCTCAGCATCGCCCAAACACCTCAAACTGGCTGGACAGAATTGCCCACACCCACAGAGAGATGAAGAGAAGGGAGGGATGGCCTCGCGATCTCCCCACAGTCCGAGGACAGGGGGTAGAGGTCTCTGGTTGTGAGAGCTGAATGATTTCAAGTCTATCTTGAACAGAAAGAAGAATGAAAACACAAGCCCAGGTTTTTTGGGGGGACTACATACAAGCATCAGCTCCAGCAATCACTAAACCAGACAGAGGAGGGAACGTGCCACCCGCCTGAGCCCCTGGCAGCTCCTTTGAGAGAGACTCCTGTCCTGCATGTCCTCTCGGGCAAATCAGACATGCTTCTGGCCTCCTGAACTGTGTCCAGTGCCTCTGTCTCATTACAAAGAGTAGCCCCTGCCCATGGTCAGCTACAACAGGCCACCTGACACAGCTCTCAGACCACTGTTGTGTATAATGTTGTCCCTGACTTAGTCACTTTAAAAAGGAAAGTAACAGAGAATACCCTCCAGTCTCCTCTCAGATCACAGCACACCAGTCAGAAATGGCAACAAAGCTGGGGTAGCCTCATGGGACTGGGGAGACTTCTTGGAAAGCAGTGTGCCTTCGTGCCCTCCCCTCCCCACCAAACAGGCGCCAGGTCCACTCTGCGCCCGGCCCCCGAGGATTCAGTTCCCAACTGGCACATGCCTGCTTCCTTAGGAAACAGTAGACAAACCACCAAAAATCTTGAATATTTACCTGCAGCTTTTGGACAATTTTTAAGTGTTTTTCATGAAATAGTGCCTTACATACAAACACTTCCCAACTTCCCTCCTGGTGTTTACTACCTTTTTTCTGCCTTATAATCTGTTTAAATTTAAATTTCTGAAACCCAGTGACACCTTCCCAGAGGCCCCCTGGTCCTTCACTCATCATCCTATCTCCAGACTGGACCAGAGATTGGAAAGTGCAGTGACCATCGATTTTCCTCTGGACACTGTATGGAGGGGGAGAGCTTCATGGGTTGAGATATACTGAAGTCCTAAGCCCAGTACCTAGAAATGTGACCTTGTATGGAAATAGGATCTTTACAGATGTAATCAAGTTAAGAGAACTGTGAGAGAATATGTATCTGTTGTTTTAAGACACTCCCTTTGGCCCTGGCTGGTTTGGCTCAGTAGTTAGAGCATCAGACAGCAGACTGAAGGGCCTTGGGTTCGATTCCTGGTCAAAGGCACATACCTGGGTTGCAGGTTCGGTCCCCCGCCCCAGTTGGGGTCATGTGGGAGGCAGTCAATAGATGTTTCTCTCTTACTCCCTCCCTCCCTTCCACTCTATCTAAAAATCAATCGCCCTGGCCAGTTTGGCTCAGCGGTTAGAGCGTCGGCCTGTGGTCCAGAGAGACCCGGGTTCAGTTCCCGCTAGGGGCATGTACTTCGGTTGCAGTTTGTCCCCGGCCCTGGTTGGTCATGCGGGTGGCAGCCACTCGATGTGTCCCTTTCACGTCGATGTTTCTCTCTCTCTCTTCCTCTCTCTCCCTCCCACTCTATCTGAACAAAAAATGAAAAAATGTCCTCGGGTGAGGATAAAAATAAATAAATAAATAAATAAATAAATAAATAAATAAATAAATAAATAAAAATCAATGGAAAAATATCCTCAGGTGAGGATTAACCAAAAGAAAAAAAAAAAGACAAGCAATTTGTAGTAATATGTTATAGCAGGCCTAAGAAATACACACAGGAGAAGAACATAAAAAGCCAAGAGATTTGTCCTCTCTCTCCCTTCCTCCACCTTCTCCAATTCTTTTGGGCTGCCTGACTTTTGTGCCCAGAAGGAGAAGCACTAACCTGGAACCCGGGGACATGACAGCCCAGTGCCTGACAGTCACCCCACCCACCTCCTAGCCCACACACACATGCACGCACACTCATGCACTCAGAAGGGGGAAACCTACCTCGCTTGGCTCAACGATGGCCACATTCTCTGCACCCACTCTCCTCTTCATACGGGAGGCCATGGTGATCCCACCGCTGCCCCCACCCAGCACCAGCACCTCATAGTGGTTCTTGGCTGCGAGGCCGGTGTCTGTGTGCAGCTGAAGTGGGCCGGCCTGCTGAGCGCCCAGCCTGAGGAAGCAGGTGAAGAGCCGGGCACGGGGGCTGGACACCACGGCAACCAGCGGGGTCATCTTCTCACTGGATCTGGCTAGAAAGGAACAGACTGGGCTGTGAATAAGAAAGGGACCACTGTGCAACGAAAGCATTTCCTATACAGAGGAAGGGGCGGCTGGCATCTGGCCAGCTCCAGCTGGTGCCCACCATCTCCCCTGAAAACCACCTCCCTAGCTGGCCATGGTCCCAAAGTCTCCTGACAGCACAAGATTGGTAACCAACAATTGGCTAAGCTTCCATTTCTCCCCTTCCTCCTTCTTTCAGGATGTCTAGGACTTTTTTGTCCATCCAAAAATTCTAGGGCCTCCCGTGATGCGACCAGCTGCCACCCATCCCCCACTCAGGCACACGCCTCAACTCTAGCTTTTCAGTCCATCAAAGATGTATGAGTCCACAGACAGACACCTGTACAAGTCCTTGCCGTAGGGCCCCTAAGACCTTGCTGAAACAGAAACAGTCCTGCAAGAAACCCACCTTCTGCAACTCAGAGTTCACACCAAGGACATCAGTGCCTCAGCCCCACTCAGAGCCTCCTGGCTCTGCCCGCCCAGGAACACGCAATTTTAGCAAATCACAGGCTACAGACATGCAAACAAAGGCCCTCCACACCTCTGACAATTTCAACCAGATGATAGAAGAGCCCTGCCTGGTATCGTAAAGACATATTTTATAGAAAGAATCTGCACATGCTGCTGACCAGACTTTTATTATATGCAGCCAGTAAACAATCTCCTCTTAGCAGTGTCTCTGAGATGCACTCTGAGCCTCGGGAAAGGGCAGTTCTGCTCTGAGCACTCCGCGCTTTGGCAGTGAGGACTTGAAGGCTTCTCAGACACCGGCCTTGGCCTCGCCCCACCCTTGGAACTGGCCTGAGGCCTTGGACACCCTTTACTAGCATAACTTGAAGGGCCCAGACTCAAAATATCTCCCTCTCTGGGTATTACCCTGCCCCAAATTCCACCATCAAGTTCAGTCCTTTGGGTTCAACACTGCTCCAGGAACCCTTTATTCCAATGCAAGGACCCAGCTGGAGGTAACACCTCTAGCTGCTCAGGTCACTAACTTCTTAACGGGACTGATTTAATTACAGTCAAACCTCAGTTCTCCCACATCTCCCGTCTGGACCTACAACCCTTTTAAGCTGATATATCAGCATGACAAAAAGCGTCTCTCAGGCCCTAAACCTCCTCTTGTTAACATCTCAGAGAATTGTGCTGTGAATATTTTTGTGTTTCTGTTTTTTGCTTTTGTTGCTGGTGAAATGGATGATTAGCACAATTTTAAAACAGAGAGAGACCATGAAGAGTGCTGTTACTAAGGGTGTGAAAGAAACAATGACCATAGGCAGCTGAAGAGGTAGAACTGCTGTTGATTTGGATAAAGGTAAAGCAGTTAGCAGCGACAGCCTCTCCAAGGCAGTGATAGCGAAAAAGCCGTGATACTGTGTGATCTCCGGAAAGACACCCCTGGGATGCGTGCTCTAAGTGACTAGTTTAAGGCCAGTAGGGGGGTCGTGCGATAAATTTAAGAAAAGAAGTGTTTGTTTATAGATTAAACAGTACATTACACATGTACTGTATATAAGAAAGGTTAAAACAGAATCATTTGGCGGTCTGGAGTGAATTAATTCAATTTACATTATTTCTAATGGGGGGAAAAAGGATTCGGTTTTCCAACAAATCACTTCTCAAACAGCCTTCTGGAACGAATCAAGTTCGAAAACCGAGGTTCCATTGTATATCATTTTCCCCCAAAACTGGAGAAGCGGAAAGCTACCCGAGGGGATCAGAGAACACTGGGAGGGAGAGAGGGCTCTGAAAGGAAGAAGGAAAGGCCCCGGAGGAGGGAGAAGGGGCAGGAAGTGGAAAGGAGGAGCCACAGTGCTGCCTTTAATTAGGATGAACTTTATTACAGTGTCCTGGCACCCTGACAGCTTCCGCAATGTTTCAGATCTGAAGCTACTCAGTCCCAGAAACAGAGGCAGATTCATACATTGTTGCTGCAAGTTTAAAATCTGTGTGACTCTTCTAGAAAACATTTATCCTCCTTTGACCCTGTATGTCCATTTCTGGGACTCTGGTCTAAGGAAATAACCTCTAATACGAAGAAGACAAACCTTTACAAAGATGTATCTCACATATTCATTCATAATATAGGGTCAAACCTCAGTTAACTGGTTTGTGGATGGGATCTGATTACGTCCAGGTCACAGAAAAAAAACTCCACACTGACCAGGGAAAGCACAGGTCCCAGGTAACCTTGCTTCAAACAAGGTTAATTTGAGATTACTTCGATTTAATATGGGGGTTGGGGGGAGGACAGGGATAGCAGTCTGAATGTCAAAACTTTGGGGAAAGGTTAAGTAAAAAATGGTTGCACAAGATGATTATATAAAGCTATATAAAAGACTATATAAGTCTTTCCAAATTATGTTTACAAAGAGCATAATAAATGCTTATGTTATGATCAGTACTGTATACAAATTGGACATGCAATATGAGCTCAACTATGTAAGAGAAAATGTACTAAAAAAAAGAGCAAAATGTTAACTAACACTGGGTGAGTGGTTTTTGAATAATGGGTGATTTTCTTTCTTCTGAAATTTTCATTCTTCTCTATATTTTATAAAATTTCTACTATATACATTTATTAATGTTATAATGATAAAATATTTTTCCTTTTATTAAATTTATTGGGGTGACACTAGTTAATAAAATTATATCAGTTTCAAGTATACATTTCTATGACACACGACCTGTATATTGCATTGTGTGCCCACCACCCAAAGTCAAATCTCCTTTCATCACCATGCACTTGACCCCTTCTACCCTTCACTACCTCCCCACCCCTTTTTCCTTCTGGCAACCACCATACTGTTGTCTGTGTCTAAGAGTTTCAGTTTTATATCCCACATATGAGTGAAATCATATGGTTCTTGGCTTTTTTCTGACTGACTTATTTCTCTTAGCATGATATTCTCAAGATAAAATATTTTGATGATAATAACATATATTAAGTCCTTTTACATAAGTGCTTAACTTGAGAGTTGGCTGCCATTATCATCCCCATTTTACAGATAATAAAAATGAGGCAGGGAGTAGTTAAATAACTCCTTCAAGGTCATACAGCCTGTAAGTGGTAGACAGTGATTTGAACCCGGCACTACGGTCCCTTCTTTAAACCCCTACACTCTATATCTCTGTGATCTTTATCAACAATGACAAAATAATGCTAATGTGATGGTTAAATGAGAAGAAAAAAGATGGATTTCCCATACTTCCCAGAAAAAAGAAACCATTTTTCATAGTACTGACACTTAAATAAAAGCAATGTTTTGATATAACTATAATTCAGGTTTTCTTCTTCTTTGTATGTGCTTTTCTCAAGTTTTCTTTAATGAACTCTACTGTTCTAAATTTTTTAAATCAATTTGATTTTTATTTTTTATGATTGAGAAGTGGAGGAAATCACCCATTAGGATGTTGCTATTTGGTAGGGAAGGAAAAAGATACTTTATGGTGAATAGAAAACTGTCACATCTTGTCTTTCTAAAATGTCCATAGAATGACAGAATCACAACAAAACTCCTCACTTCCCAGAAAAGGGAAACCATGTTTTTCATGGTCCTGACCCTATATATTAACTCCATTGAAAGAGGTTGAAAATATATATAAGATAATAATCTACAAGGAGGCCTGGCTAAGTTTCCAGGTCCCAGCCACTGCGTCTGAGGTTAACTTCCACTGCCCTTGCAGCCTAACATCCTATGGTTCTTCTCTTTAAAGAAGCAGCATTTATGCAAATATTTCCCTCATTCAGCCAAGAAGGTAAGTTGTGTTTTATTTCAGCAGTTACCTGTGGCCCATTTCTGGAATCGGTATTTATAAATACAAAGTCCATTTGAACCAGTTTTATCAACTTCATTAACAACAGCTGTCAAGCAGAATGCCTGGCCTTTGCCGTCAAATTTCACTTGTAAAGTATAAACAATTTCAAAAACACACAAAAAAATGTGAGGAGAAGTGTTCCAAGTTTCAAAACTCTTGGAAATCTCAATAACACTCTCACTCTCACGATATAAAGCCATCTAAATAAACTTCCAGCTCAGAAAAACCAGAATCTTAATCTAAGGCTGTTTGTGGAGAAGGTGGGGCATGATACCATGTCAAAGACTACAAACAATCGGGCAGTAATACACAATCAGAATTACGTAATAGCCCACTTTGGTCTTTGTCCCCAGTCCTGGCACAAAGCTCCTAAAACCCTTGGAATTTCCTGAGTGAACAGTTATTTGTTAGTGAATAACAAATAAGAATAATAACCAGCCTCCTTTGATCATAATTGATTTGATGCTAGTGAGGTCACTCAAGGTGAGATGGGGACTACTCACCAGAAAGACCAAACTTGTGATTAGAAGGTTAGAACTTCCAGCCCCACTCCCAGCCTCTGCTTGCTGGAGATTGAATTCTGTGAAAACTCCCGAACAACCAGATTCTGAGAGCTTCCAGGCTGGTGAACACACTGGTGTGTGGAGAGGGTGAGAGGCATCAAACACCCCTGGAGCTCTCTATATCCCACCTCCCCAAACCTTGCCCTATGCATTTCTTCCATTTGACCATTCCAGAGTTGCTTTCTTTATAATAAACTGGTTCATTAGCAGTGTTTTCCTGAGTTCCATGTCTCATTCTAGCAACTTATCAAACTTGAGGGGAGATCCTGGGAACTCTCAAATTTATAGTCAGCCAGGCAGAAGTGTGGGTCACCTGGGACCCCATTTGCAGCTGGCATCTATAATGGAGGCAGTCTTGTGGAACTGAGCCCTTAACCTGTGGGGTCTGAGATAACTCTGGGAGTTAACATCAGAACTGAATTGAAGTGTTGGACATCAAGTTGGTATCAGTGAGCTGGTTGATGAAGGGAAAAAACCACACATTTGGTGTCAGAAGTAGTGTCTGAAAACATCGCTCAGGAACCCATAGGAAGTTCTGATACTGTCCTAAATGAAGTCTATAGCAACAACCAAAACAACAACAACCGTTCATTGAAAAAGCGACAGTCACACAATCTTAACCAGAAGTTAAAAAAAAAAAAAAAAAAAAGGCCAAACTTGACCCTGAAGTCAGCAGAAAAGAAACAGAAAAACTGTCAACAAAATAACTAAGGAGCATAAATTTAATATGATTTCTTAGTCTCCCTTGAAGGTAACTTGGAACGTTTATAGATACGTTAGGTTAAGAAATAAGAATTAATTACCAATGATTCAGAAGAATATAGCCACTTTATCTCTACATTCTTACAAAGTGAAATATACACACACTTTAAAAAAATAATAAGACAAATGTAAATTTCATTTAACAAGTGGCACATACATTTTATAATTAATGCCATGCTTTTAAGTTAGATAAAAATTCCTCACTTAATCTTAAATCAATCGAGTGCTCCTTTCAAAGGATCAAAATAAATGCTTTGCTGTAGGTATAGTCTAACTGGGGAAGTAAATCCCTGCTGACTGAAACATGAGACAGCCTGCTAGGCAACTCCTACTTACATCACTGGCCGTGGGCTCCAGGAGCCCGGTCAGACAAGTCTTTGGGATTTCACAGCTTTCCACAGCTGGGCCCTTCCCAGACACTGTAGATCCCTGGGTCAAAGGCTCCCTAATCTTTTTTTTTTCCAGCTGCCACACCAACTTCATTTATTTATTTGGAATTATTTTATTTGTTTTCAACTTCATTGAGGTATATATAATAAAAACTACTGTGTACAACATGATGTTTTGATATATGTATATATTCTGAAATGTTTACCACAATCAAACTAATTAACATATCTATCATCTCACATAGCTAGCTTTTTTTTTTTTTTTTTTTTTTTTTTTTTGGAAAACACAATTAAGATTTACTCTCCTAGCAACTTTCAAGTATACAATACAGTATGGTGAACCACAGTGAGTATGCCATCTGTTATATCTCCAGAAATTATTCATCCTGCATATGTGAAACTTTGTACACTATGACATCCCCCACTTAGCCCCTGGTGACCACCATTCTACTCTCTGCTTTGAAGAGTTGAACTTTTTAAGATTCTACATACGAGATCATAACAGTATTTGTTTTTCTGTGTATGGCTTATTTCACTCAGCATAATCCTCTAGATTAATCTATGTTGTCACAAATGACAAAATTTCCTTCTTTTTAAAGGCTGAACAATATTCCGTTGTATATATATGTCACCTTTTCTTTTTTTTTTTTTTAATCCTCACCCAAGGATATTTTTCCATTGATTTTTTTAGATAGAGTAGAAGGGAAGGAGGGAGAGAGAGAGAGAAACATCCATGTGAGAGAGAGACACATGGATTGGTTGCCTCCCACACGACCCCAACCGGGGCCAGGGATCGAACCTGAAACCCAGATATGTGCCTTGACCGGGAATCAAACTTGCAACCCTTTGGTCCGGAGGCCGACGCTCTAACCACTGAGCCAAAGTGGCCAGGGCTATATCATCTTTTCTATATTACTTCGTCTGTCGATGGACACTTAGGTTGTTTTCATACCATCTGTCGTGACCAGCGCTGCAGTGGATATGGGAGTGCAGATATCTCTTTGAAATAGCTATTTTATTTCCTTTGGATATATACCCAGAAGTGCGATTGCTGGATCATATGGCATTTCTATTTTTAATTTTTTGAAAAACCTCTATACTGTTTTCAACAGTGGCTGCGCCAATTTACATTCCCACCAACAGTGAAAAGGGTTCCCGTTCGTCCACATTCTTGCCAGTACTTATCTTAAGGGCTCCCTAATCTTAAGTCACATTACATACTACCCACTGGGTGTCAGCTGGGACACCTGGCTTAGTTCAAACAGAGCCGGCCTCTAAGCAAGGATTACTCAGAGCATTCTTAATGAAAGCTCCGTCAGCCAGCAAGCAGTCAGCCTTTCAGCTATTTTTGCTCTTGAGAAAACAGTCTTTGCCCGATACACAATCGTTTTATTTCAGTCCTACACCAAGCTGGGCCCTCTTTGCTCTGGGTTTCAATAACCACAAGGCCATCCTTTAACATATCATTTTTGTAGAAAACTTCCAAAGACACAAAGGAAAACAACCAACCAACAGCCTCCCATTCCTCCCACCCCGTTCCTCCCACCCCGTTCCTCCCACCCGGCCTCCCTGCCACCGGCTTCCATGGGCCGAGCTTAACTTGGAGCTATTAGTGTCCGGATGGTGGGGATGCCTGTGGGATCCAGCCTGGTCTGTACAGCACAGGGGCCTAGGCTGAGACTCCGGCAAGGCTCCTCCTTCTCTTCTGCTTCCTGCCCCTTGGGCTGTCCAGGCCTATTTAATTAAATCAGCCCTAAGGCTATCATTGGTTAGGGGTCTTAACCAAATTACTTCCAGAAGACAGGATTTGTTTTAAAAAAAAAAAGGAGGGGGGGCGGGGGAGAAACTGTCATCATAATAATAGCTAATAAGGGAGAAAACTGAGGTTTAGTGTAAGGTTAGAGAACGTGCCTAAGGTCACATCACTCATGTAAGCAGCAGAGTTTAATTCTCCTCTATATTGAGATCTCATAGCATTAGTCCCCAGAGATGATTCCAGAAAAATGCCTACCAGCTGAACTTTATTTCCATTTAAATTTAAAGTAGCCTGATTAAGCCCCATGGAGTGGGGTAGGAGGAAGTATAGGGTATTAAATTTTAGTTTACTAAGTTAATTGAAAAGAAGAAAATCTGGGGGGTTTTGTGTGTGTGTGTGTGTGGTGGTGGTGAGGTACAATAATTGCATCAATATAATTTTTAAAATACATACTGGAATCCTTATGGTTGAAATTGAGGCAGGTTAGTGAGAAACTGAGACAAATGGCTGAACAAACAGAAAGGCTGAACGATTAACAGCCAATTGATAAATCACAAGAATCTATATCCTCCCTAACCAAAGATACCTAAGAGCAGGTGGTTTAAACCCATCCTCCCTAACCAGAGCTGCCCAAGAGCAGGTGGTTTAAATCACCTTAATCAGGGAGATAGATAACAAAAACAAAAAACCCAGAGCCAGACTAACCCCAGACAGAGGTGAAACTAACCAGAGAACACCCTGCGCCCTGGCCTCTTTCTCTATACCTGAATAAAACTCACTTTGTTCTTTCTCCCTCCAATTCATCCTTGAAATCTTTTCTAGGTGAATCAAGAACCTGGAGGTCACCTGACATGTGAAAAATCCTGGACCGTGCCTGGGCAGGGCAGCCCCTGGCGAGGAAGTCATCGAGTAACAAAATGATTTGGAGTTTTCTTGACAATATTCCAGGAGGTGAAAGTTGGTGGGAGTGTAGATGATACAGAACTGGCGATGAGTTGATAACAGTTTGAAGCCAACTGATAGCTATATATGGGCATTCCTTTCGGTAGTCTATATTTGAATATAACTGGAAAGCTTCCACAATAAAAAGTTTAAATGAATGAATGAATAAAACAGCAAAAAACAAAAATCAAAAAACAGTGTCAGCCCGGCCAGTGTGGCTCCGTGGAATGAGCACTGTTCCATGGACTGAGAGGTCCCCCGTTCAATTCCCCGTCAGGGCACGTGCCCGAGTTGTGGCTGGATCCCCAGTAGGGGGCATGCAGGAGGCAGCTGATTGATGTTTCTCACATCGATGTTTCTCTCTCTCCCTCTCTCCCTCTCCCTTCCTCTCTCTCTAAAAAAAAAAAAATCAATAAAAACATTTTTTTTAAAGTGAACACTGGCTTTGCTCTTTAGTCACTGACATGTTAAGGTCTGGGCACAGACCTTCAAGTAACAGAAAGATAACAGAAATACAAATAACAACAACACAATTATGACGTCACTCCCAGGTGCACCGAGCTTTATAATGCACAAAGCCTACACCTGAGCCTACACTAGAGCACTGATACCACTTTACAAATGGGGAAACTGAGGCTCGGAGAAGAAAGGTGATCTTCCAAAGGTTACACAATGAGTCAGCAGCCTGAATGCCCTTCGGAGCAGCAATGCAGGCATTAGCAGGAGCTAGCAATTCCAAGGTGAGGCAGCTCCCAGTCTAGACCTTCCTCCAGCTCCTGATACTGGGGCAGCCTCTCTGCTGGACCATGCAGGACAGAAGAGTCCTGCTACACCAAGAGGCCCCACTAGCCATCTCCCAGAGAGGCAGGCCTCCAGGCAGGGGCAGATCCAGGTTTTATGGGCAGTGAAGCCTATACAATTTAGGGACCTGAAATTATAAATACAAAAGTAGGTAGAATAGTTAATATTCATTTTGAATGAGAAAAAGAAATCACAATAAATATCTGAATCCTTGGGGATTTGGAACTCTTTCTTCTGAGATCTCTTTTAGGCAATTTATCAGAAAAACAAGCATAGAAATGCTTCCTGGTTACAACCTGGCTGCAGGAGACTGGTTACCTCCTCAGGGCCACACGGCCAATAAAGGACAACACTGGGGTTCAACCAGAGGGGATGGAAGAGAGGGAGGAAGGGAACCAAAGCAAACATCATCACCTTCCCTGTTATATGGAGGCCACTCCTGGGAACTGACTCACACAATTATGGAGACTGCCAAGTCTCAAGTCAGCAGTCAAGCTGGATCCCCAGAAGAGCCAATGTAGTTTCACTCCAAAGGTCAACAGGCTCAAGTCCCAAGAAGAGCTGATATTTCAGTTCAAGAGAGAAGGCAGGAGAAAACCCATGTCCCAGCTCAGAGCAGTCAGGCTGAAAGAATCCGTGGGAGGGTCTCGTTCCGTTCAGACCTTCAAAGGACTGGGTGGAGCTGCCCACAGTGGGGAGGGCTACCAATTCCTCCACAAACACCCTCATGGACACGCCCAAAGTACTGTTTGACCAAATGTCTGGGCACACCAAGACCAATTGACACAGAAAATTAACCAACATACCCTCTGACTTCAGTTATAAAAAGGACAAGGCCAAATCTGGAAAAAAATCTCAGGAAAGAAACTGTTACTGTGACCAATTCCTACCACTCTGAGTGCCAAGAAAATGCCAAACATTACCCTATAAATGCTATAGTCCCTTAATGTGATCTCATCTTAGTCTGAAATATATGCAGGTAAAGTATGCAGTCATATTCGTGGCACTTTTTTTGTTTGTTTTGTTTTTATCCTCACCGAGGACACTTTCGCATTTATCTTCAGATACAGCGGGAGGGAGAGAGGGAGGAAGAGAGAGAGAAACATCGATGTGAGAGAGACACATCAACTGGTCGCCACCCACACGACCCCAACCGGGGCTGGGGACAAACTGCAACTGAGGTACGTGCCCTTAGCAGGAACCTAACCCGGGACTCTGGTCCGCAGGCCGACGCTCTAACCGCTGAGCCAAACCGACCAGGGCTATTCATGGCACTTCTAATGGCACTAAATTAGACAATAATTTTTTAGTTTTTAATTTTCTGTATTTTATGATTGACATTCTGGGGCTTTGTTAGTCCTAACAAAACTGCCCCTCCCATGCAAATCAAAACTACAATGAGATACCACCTCACACCTGTTAGAATGACTGTTCTCAGAAGTAATAATAGAATGATTATTATCAACAAGTAATAACAAGCGTTATTACTTCAGAGAGGTTGTGGAGAAAAAGGAACCCTCATTCACTGCTGGTGGGAATGGAAACTGGTACAGCCACTATGCAAAACAATATGGAGGTTCCTCAAAAAATTTTAACAAAAGACCTACCACATGACCCAGCAACCCCTCTTCTGGGTATCTACCTGAAAATGTTGGAAACATGTATTCACAAAGATACATGCACCCCTATGTCCAATGCAGTATTATTCGTGGTGGCCAACACATGGAAACAACCGAAGTACCCTTTGACAGGGATTGGATAATGAAGATGTGGTACATATATACAATGGAATACTACTCACCCACAAGAAAAAGTGAAATACCGCCATTTGTAACATGGACGGATCTTGAGAATATCAAGGTAAGCAAAATAAGTCAGACAAAAAAAGTCAAGATCCATATGATTCCACTCATATGTGGGATATAAAACTGAAAGCAACAAATGAATAAACAAACAAAGAAAAACTTATAGACACAGACAACAGTATGGTGGTTACCAAAGGGAAAGGTGGAGGGCAGGTAGTAAAAGGTAAAGGGGGTCAAATATATGGTGATGGAAGGAGATCTGACTCTGGGTGGTAAACAGACAATGTAATACTCAGGTGATATATTATAAAACTGAACACTTGAATCCTATATAATTTTATTAACCAATGTCACCCCAATAAATTTTTTTAAAAAAACAATTTTTTAAATGTATTTATTTATTTATTTTTGTTATAGATGTTTCTCCTTTTTCCACTGACCCCCTCCTCCCTACTCCCACCCCCCACCACCTTCACAGTATTGTTGTCTGTGTCCATTGGTTGTGCATATACGCATGTAAGTTCTTCTGTTTATTTCTTCCCACCTTCCCACCCCCTCTCCCTCTGAGGTTTGTCAGTCTGTTCCCTACTTCCATGTCTCTGGATCTATTTTGTTCATCAGCTTATTTTGTTCATTACATTCCACAAATAGGTGAGATCATGTGGTAATTGTCTTTGACTGGCTTATTTCACTCAGCATAATACTCTCCAGGTCCCTTCATGTCATCTCAAAGGGTAAGAGATCTTTCTTGCTTACAGCTGCATAGTATTCCGTTATGTAAATGTACCACAGTTTTTTATCCACTCTTCTCCTAATGGACACTTGAGCTGTTTTCAGATCTTACCTACTATAAATAGCGCTGCTATGAACATAGAAGTTTAAAAAAAAAAACTGCCCCTCCCAGGACTAGCTAACTCCTAAAGACAGTAAACCACTTGTCTGGGAACACATCTTTGATAAGTAAACCAACCAACCAACCCAGAGCCCATACACGAACCACCTCCTCCATCTGGCTTTTACACACCAGAGGCAATACTCCTCTGCCCTAATCATCCAGGCCCAGACAGCAGACAACGAGGGCAGCCCTAACCCAGAGCCCAGGAAAAGTATTCAAATCAGCCAATCCCAAACCTGGTCCGCCTGTGCCCCCGGCCTCACAAACACTACGTATAGGTTTTTGTGCATTCTTTCCCCTCAAGTGTTCTGCCTCCTGACCAACCGGGTGCTTCCCCATGGGCCCTACATGGTACACCTGCCTCCGGTTCCTGGGGAACTGTGGGAGGAGCACCTTCCTTCACGGCAGTCATCTCCCAGTGTGTTGCCCTCACCATACCTGATGAAAACAAATCTCAGGTACATTTTAATACACCGACCTTAAAGTGCATTCACTGACTGTTCAGATGGAAGATTTTACCTGTTTAACAAAATTTTGCTCTGTTCCTGTCCTTACCTATCCACTGAACTGTCAGGTGGCATTTTAAAAGCAATTTAATTACACATTACTGTAGAATGTTATACTTATGTGGGTTAGTGGGACAAATTCTTGCAACCAAATAACATAACTATAGTATAATTTTTTTAATGAAATAATTACTCTGGAAGAATACAGCGCCTGGCCTTCCTTTGTCACTCTATCACCCGCTCTATTGAAACTTCAGGTAGTTCCTCCACCAAGGAACATTTTCACATCTCTTTATCCTTTAACCTTGATAAAGGGGAAGTGTCACCAGCCAGAAGTGCTCAGAAAGGTATTTAAGAATCTTCTACAGGATATAAATATATGTGCAAATTCAGGTTTATACCTGTACTGACCTTGTCTCAATCATAGAGTGGCTAAATTTACAGTTTTATTCCCTACACAAATGCAAATCAAATTACATCTAGCTATGCTAAATGTATAAGTATAACATTATGGAAAGAACAGGGTTAAATGAAACTCACATGGCCGCAGTTCTGCTGTATCTAAGAATGTTTCCACAACTACGCGTTGAGTATCTACTACACACAAGACCCCGTGCTGATGGACAGAATTGCCCACCCCAGTCCCGGTCCCACTCCCAGTCTATCAGCTTTAGGTGCTAAGGGAGGCACAACAGGGCTTCTCAGCTACTGATAATGTAGGTCAAGAGTAAGGGGAGCCAAACTTCAGGGGAAAGTCCCTTTAATGTTAGAAGGGCTCGTTTACATATGAGAATGATAAGGGTTGTTAGATGTGCGCACATCTTTCTTTCTAGCTTGAGTGAGGATGTGCCTAGTGCTTTGTTTTCTCCACACTCATACAGTTTTTTTGAATAAAGTAAGTTCTAGCTCCATTCATGTGTACACATCTGACATGTAAAGGTATTGACTAAATCCATCGATCTGTTAATTCATTCTATGGTCTGAAAGTTTGTGTCCCCCTCAAAAAGTCTTATGTTGAAATCCTGACCGCCAAAGGTGATGGTATTAGTAGGTGGGGCCTTGGGGAGGTGATTCGGTCATGAGGATGGAGCCCTCATGAATGGAATGAGTGCTGTATAAAGAGGGTCCAGAGAGCTCCGAAATCCCTTCTATGTGAGGACACAGGAGAAAGGCATCGGCTATCAGCTGGGAAGAAGGCCCTCACCCAACCATGCCGGCACCTCGATCTTGGACTTCCCAGCCTCCATGACTGTGGGAAATAAACGTCTGTTGATTATAAGACACCCAGTCTGTGGTATTTTGTCCTAGCAGCCCAAACAAATCAAAGCAATGACAGATCCTTCACTGTGCCAGGTGCTGTGCTAGGTACTGGGGGGGGGAGGGGGCAGTGAACGTGGTGTCACATCGGTCCTGGCGCTGACAGAGCTTACATTCTAGTAGAATGGAGTACATATTCGTCCTTCATCCCCAGACTAGATAGCCTCTTGAAATGCCCTTTCTTGTTTCCTATCTTAGCCAGGGCCCCAAGTCCCAGCTTCTATAGTTCCTCTAGCCCAGGTTGATTCTACAAGTCTTGTTACCTATCTTGCCCTTCTTGGAACTTTCTTTGGTCACTCGGTTATTTGTTGGCATTTTGATGCATTTATTTCCCCAGAGAGATTGAGACCTCCCGGTGGTTTCAGACACTGGTTCTAGACTCTGGTCCCAACTATCCCCACTGACACGTGTGGAGTATCTGGGCCCTTCTTGTCGTCCCCTGGGGTGGTCTAGACAGAAAACCTCTGCAGTGTCACACTGATCTCTCTGGCCACCTCCTCAGGAACAGTTACAAAAAATGGGGTACCATTGCCTGGCCAGTGTGGCTCAGTGGTTGAGCATCGACCCATGCACCAAGAGGTTGCCAATTCGATTCCTGGCCAGGGCACATGCCCAGGTTGTGGGCTCAATCCCCAGTGGGGGGATGTCCAGGAGGCAGCCAATCGATGTTCTCTCTCATCAATGTTTTTATCTCTCTCTCCCTCTCCCTTCCACTCTCTCTAAAATCAATAAAAGAAAAATATATTTTTTAAATGGGGTACATTATTTTCCAACACCTATATCATCTCTGGATTAGTGGAAGGAGAGCTGGGTTTGGCTTCCAAAAATCTGGGTTGATATTCCAGCTTAGATTTAACTGGCAGAAGCAAAGTGCACTGCAATCAATATGAGCTCAACATCTTAGGCGTCTGACAAGAGAAGGCATAATCGATGAAAGCTTGGTGAAACGGACAGAATCCGAGCAGCAGGTAAAAGAATGGCAGTGCTGTGACCGCAGAAATGCTATGGAAGGTACACCAAGAGGAAGGAACAGCGTAAGTAATGAACCAAAGAGATGGTGACTGCCCCCCGCTCTCTCCAGCCTTCCTGCCCTCCCTGAGCCCCGAGAGCTGACCTGTCAGGTGGGTATCATCTGGCCTCCCCTGTCCTCGGGCTTCCAGCTGGGTTCAACCAGTGGGAGGCACCAGTAGATTTGAGGATGGAAAAGGTGTAAGATTTGGATATTTATTCCTCAGACCCCTCCTTGCTCAGCCGCTAGTCATCACCCCCTCCACTTGCTTCCTCAGGCCCCAAAGCAATACAATTGCTTCACCACTCCTGGCTCCCCTTAACCTTGCCCACACCTTTGTAAATATTTATTTTGTTAAACTTTTCTTAATAACATGTTTGAATGTGCCAACTGTTTCCCAGAAATCCCTGCTGATAAGGTGGGAAGGCCCAGAGTACGTTTGGAAGTCCCACCAGATTGGACTGGTGTTGTGAGGAGTGAACAGAAAGAAATAGCATAGCCCGGGTATAAAGGGCCATGCTCTGGAATGGAAGCTTTATACTGAAAAATCAAAGTTTTGAGAAGCGATAGAACAGAGGGGCAGCTTTGAGAAAATGAATCTAGTGTGAGGGGGCAAATTAAGTTAGAGGAGAGACAAACCAGTTCTGGAAGTCAATCAGGACACTAGTGCAGCGGTCCAGGTGCCAGTGATAAGGGCCTGAGGAGGTGCTGCAAAGAAATGCAAAGAAAGATTCAGATAAGACAGAGGTAAGAAAAAGAGAATGACTGGATGAGATGTAGGAAGAGCCCTTGGGAGGAAAAAAGTCAAAGTTGACATCCAGGCAGCTGGAGAGGAATTATGTGGGCAGAAACAGGACAGTGAAGGCCAGGGCCTGTCCGGGTTAGTTTGGGACAGTTAGGTTTGAGGTTTGGGAAGCAAAATCACCCAGAATGAGGATCACGTAACTGTGTGATGGAGGAAGGCAGCCTAGAGCAGATGCCCACTGGGAAGAGGAAGAAACAAGATTGGAAAGGCATATGTAAGCAAGGTTTTGGTTTGGGGCTTAATTCTAGACCATCCTAATCCCATCCAGGGGCCACAAAGTAGCCACCTGCAGGCCAATGCAGACCAGAGCTGCGTTTTGTTCTGCTCACAGTGTTCTGTTAAATTCTGAATTTAAAATGTTGGCTATCTCACCAAAAACATCCCAGATCTGTGGCCTCTCTGACAATAATGGGCCCACATCCTCACAGGTCAACACTTGGCCAGAGTGAGTAGTTAGTGCCTGTCTGGATCCAGCATGAGGATCCCGTTCAGCCCCACTTGGACTTTGTCATTTATGTCACCTGCTCAGCCCTGGCACCCATTTTGAGCTTGTGGTCCCTGCTTATGGTGTGAGAGTCCTTGGAAGTTCTTAACAAAACAGATGTCTTCGAAGACACCCTGGGAAAAGTTGAAGGACGAACTTGAGTAATTTGGTTGAGTTTAGCACTTTTGAGTGTTGGCATTGTGCGAGGCACCGCAGGGCCTGTGATGCATACATGACGAGTCTGTCTATTGTGTAACAGGAAAGACCAGGAATATGAAGGTCTATTAAGTGGCTGTTTCAGAAATTCAGTCACCAGTGAGGACTTAGAATAGACAATGAGAACAGAGATGAAGGTGTGAATGCAAAACACCCATCGAAAGAATTTCTGTGACAAACTGGCTACAGGGGATAAAGATGGAAGAATGTGAACTATGACTTTGTTCTGGTGGATATAATGAAAAGACGGTGTAAGCAATAGAATTGGATTACTCAGTGCAGTAACAGTCCAAACCGGGGTGAGAGGAGGAAACGAAAACTGAGTGGCCTGAGAAGGGATTACGCAGGCTACAGCATTCCTCCTGGCACACCTCCTCTTAAGTAATGGCAGTGCTACCATTACCAGTGTGTTCAGGAACTGGATTGCTATTTTGTTAACATAATAAAGAAAATGAAATCTGGGTGGCTCAGTTGGTTGAGCATCGTCCTATGCACCAAAAGGTTGCAGGTTCTATTCCCAGTCTGGGCATGTACCTAGGTTGTGGGTTGATCCCTGGTTGGGGTGCGCAGGGGAGGCAAATGATCAATGTTTCTCTCTCTCTAAAATCCATGAAAATATCCTTGGGTGAGAATTTTAAAAAGAAGAAGAAGAAAGAAAGAAAATGAAGCAATCTTCATTTAGTCCTGCAAGGCCAAGTTGGAACTCTGCCTCCAAAGCTGTTTAAATATTATTAAATATTTGTTTAAATATTAAGCTGTGAAGCAAGGCTTTGGTAGTGGACCAGGAGTAAGTCACCCAGGAAACAGAAACAATCATATACAGCTCCCTGGTGATTCAGGGTTTAGACTCAGTGGTTCTCAACCTTCCTAATGCCGCGACCCTTTAATACAGTTCCTCATATTGTGGTGACCCCCAACCATAAAATTATTTTCGTTGCTACTTCATAACTGTAATTTTGCTACAGTTATGTCTTAGGCGACCCCTGTGAAAGGGTTGTTTGACCCTCAAAGGGGTCGTGACCCACAGGTTGAGAACCGCTGGTTAGAGCCACATTGAGGTTCTTTAGTTCCCTAAGGGGAAAATGCAGGAATTTTCTGTAAAGAGTCACTGATTAAGGGTTACTAATAAGGACTTGGCAATTTAACAGTGGTCACTCTGCTGCTGAGAAATGTCCTACAAGTGTCCTCAGCCTACACTCATTTACAGTCAGAAAGCCTCATATCAGGGAGGCACTGACAATCTCACTAAGCCATACATTCGCTAAGCAGAGATACAAATTATATTTACAGAAGGAAATTCTTACATTGTGGCTTCAGAAACAGAAAAAAATAAGTCGACTGGATTATTACAAATGGAAGTTAAAGGTTTTGACCAAATTATATGCCTTGTTTTCTTTGTTTGTTTGTTTGTTTGTTTGTTTGTTTGTTTGTTTGTTTTTGCTTGCTTTAGTCAGTGGGAGCTTGACCGCTCATGTTCTTGTGTATAAATTACCACAGTTTAGTTCTTCTTAAAATCCATCATTCACAGTTGGCCTCTAGTCAAGTACACTGAAGGTTTCCTTTCAAGGTCTGCATACGCTTGTATGTGCCCATCCCCAGAGTATACAACACAACACACTGGAGAGGGATGTGGAATTAATTTGCTCCCAGTGACAACAGGGATCAGCTTAGGGCTTGTCTCCTGAATCTATTCAATGGTCACAATAAAATCACTTATCAGCCTCAGGAGTGCTGGGTGGGATTCCCACTCAGAGTCTCACATACAGGAATTCTCTAAAGGGTGGGGCTTCATTATAAACAGGAGTAGCCAATTAGTCAGGCATATTATTCCATGAATTGCAGCCTGTGAAGTCTTACCACAATGAGAAAAGACTCCTGAATTACAAATTATACATCTGTTGTTTGAAAATGACTGAAGAGATGCCAAAGTCAATCCTTTAAAAGTTAGGACAGAATGAGGTGTAGGCTAGGTAACAGGTGTGCCAGGTTCCCTAAGCTCATGTTTTTCCTTTGTCTAACTAAAAGGCACAGTTCCCTGTCCTGGAGAAACTTTGTCTGAGGGTGTGTCAGGAGTCAGGAGACCCAGGTTCCCAACCCAGGTAGTGCCAGGTAGGGCTGGTCCTTAACCGTTCTTGGGCATGCTTTCTTCTTCAATGGATAAAGGATTGGACTGGATTACTTCAAAGATCCCTTCCTTTTCTAAAACTCTGTAATCCTCTAAATGAGCAGAAAGGGGAAATAAGAGGTTCACAAGCAGGTACTAATTGGGAATACTTGTTCTACTAACAGATTGATCAGAGCTGTGAATCACTGCATCAAAGAGTGATGTGTTTATAACCAGGCCTGCCCCTGGTGTGTCTTCCTCTTCTTATAAAGACACCAACCAGTCCTATTGGATTAGGGCTCCACCCTTACACTCTCATTTAACATTAATTCCCTTTTTAGGCCTATCTCCAAACAGTCACATTCTGAGGTACTATGGGTTAGGACTTCAATATGTGAATTTTGATGGGACACAATTTAGTCCATTGCACCAGTATTTGCCCTCCCAAAGATATAGGCAAAGACAGCCCACCCCCACCCCACCCCCATGTGTTCTAAATGTCCTGTTCTTTACAAAGGTCTTTCCCCATCTTCCTGCCCCAACGTGGCACTTTTACAATGTAAAGCACAGGGATGGCTGGCTGGACCTACTTTCCTTCTTCCTATTACCATCCACATTTGTTGGATTACACAGACTTTTAAGGCTGGGAACTAAAAAGCAACTTAATTGATCCCTGGCTGGTTTGGCTCAGCGGTTAGAGCGTTGGCCCAAGGACCAGAGAGAACAGGGTTCGGTTCCCACTAAGGGCACGTACCTCGGTTGCAGTTTGTCCCCGGCCCCAGTTGGGGGCGTGTGGATGGCGGCCACTCAATGTGTCTCTCTCACAACGATGTTTCTTTCTCTCTCTCTTCCTCCCTCCCGCTCTATCTGAAGATGGATGCAAAAATTTCCTTGGGTGAGGATAAAAAAAAAAGCAACTAATTGACTTCAAGCCTAGTCTGGGCAGCTTCTAACAATTTACCCTCACCTCTCCTATTTACCAAATCTTCAGGGTCAAAGAGGAGTTATGTAGTAGGTGGTAGGGCAGGGAAAGGTGAAAGGAGGAGAGAGAAATGTGCACCTTTGCCCAGAAATGCTTCATCATAGGTCTGTCTCCATTCACTGTAAAACATTTCCTGTGTTACAACATCTTATAGTAACAAGCTTAGACACAAGCAAGGTGGCGGAAACTGTTATGAAAGGACTCCTCCCTTTCATTTTCTCTGGCAGGACACCAGCCACAGACTCTTACACACAGACCCTTGGGCCCTAATTGACATTTCAGCTCCGGATGTGTTGTTTGCATATTTGTTCAGCCAGTTTAAAAACAATTTTTAAAGCCCAAATGTTAAATAATATTATGCTTCTCAAACCACCACCTCTCTTCTTGATGAACTTTGGTTTTTCAGATATGGCCACCCTCTCCAACCCACTTATTCAAAAAATATTTAGTGAGTGCATTCCATGTACCAGGGTTGGAAATACAATGGTGATGACCATGAGCTTGCAGTCCAGTGAGGGAGACAAACAAGTTCTAATACATGGTCCTTATTTCACCCCTTGCGACGGGTGCTGGGCACCTTACATACAAGGTAAAGCATGATCATCTCCACTGTACAATGAAGAAATGAAGGTGCAAAGAAGTTCAAAAAGCCAGGGTCATGCTGCTAGTCAAAGGAAGTGTCAAGACCAGAACCCATGTTACCTAACTCCATGGGCAATGCCCTTTCCACTATCAAGGAATCTTAACTTGGGGCCCATGAACTTGGATGAGGGGGAGACTACATTTTTTAAATTTTTTTACTAATCTCTAACTGAAATTCAACACTTTACATATATATATATATATATATATATATATATATATATATATATATAAAACAAACCACAGCAACTATTAGATATACCTGTGATTTTGTCACCAACAGAAATCACAGGTATTTTCTTATATTACAGGTGTTGCCTATATCTTGAAATATTGTTTATGCTCATTACTACTTGAAAATTATGGTAGCTATTAGAGGCACTGCTAGATCTTATTTAATGAATTACTTTTAAAGGAATATATATTACTATATAGTAAATTATTTTAATATTTGACAGGTGTTTCAGAATAGGTTTCCTTTATAATACTGTGCCTTTTATTGTACACCTTTAAGAGCATTGTCCCGAACTAGTCTTCCCAGAACTGTCAAAGGGTACATGGCACGCAGAAAATGGGTCAGAACCCTACATTATAGCAATGGGCAGCCCATACAAATCCAGAGGCTCTGCTCACTCCCTGCGTCTTTGAGCAAGAAGCTAGGTTGGGATTTTTATAAACGAGAGACGTAAACAGGAACGAAAAGCAGAAGTTCCTCCGGAGGACCCTTTCTTTCTCTCCTTTCCGCCTATTCAGTTCGGCACGTGCCCGAAATGCTCTCCTCTGCCTGTCGCAGCCGCAGCCGCTCAGGGAGCGCCCACCCGTCCCCGCGCTGTGTGGGTGGACAAATGTCCCCGCGGTGGGCAGAGGGCTGACGTCAACCTCTGACCCCGGGCACCCACCGCGCCGGGACGGTGCCGAGTGGCAGTCAACAAGGCGGAGGCGCCAGAAATTCCCACCCGCCAAGACGGCATTCTGCGGCTTTCATCCGCCCCCCGCAGCTCACCCCTCGGTGCCGCCAAGGCCCGACACCCCAGAAGGAAGCAAGAGCCCCAAGACCCGGGTTCCCACAGGGGAGCAGAGAGCCGCGGGCAGCGGGTGGGAAGACAGTGTGAAGCGGCTGCAACGCGGCACAAGTCCGCGGAGCCCCAGCTGCGAGAGCAGGGTCGGACCCGCAGCCAGTCTCGGGGTGCTTCTGCCCCGCCGCCCCCGCCCCGGCCCGCGCCTCTTACCCAGCGGCGAGCGGAGCCTCCGGCCACAGTGCTGGCGCAGCGAAGCTGGGCTCCCTGCCGGGCTGGTGGCCTTGGTGGGTGCCCCGCCCGCCGGCCCGGGGCGGAGGCTGAAGCGGGGAGAGCGAGCCTCCCCCTGGGAAGGTCCTGAAAGGTCCGCCGCTGCCCCGCCCGGCGCCACAGCCCGGGCACCAAGGCCGATGCGGACCGCGCCGGGCTTTGT
Source organism: Tadarida brasiliensis (assembly GCA_030848825.1). NCBI lineage: Eukaryota > Metazoa > Chordata > Mammalia > Chiroptera > Molossidae > Tadarida > Tadarida brasiliensis. The sequence goes on along the minus strand of CM061257.1, from coordinate 179,996,343 downwards.
GAGCTCACAGAGGGCAGAGCAGAGACGGGGCAGCCGGCCCGGGCGCCGCCCGCGGGGCACACTCGCCCCTGCTCCCGGCACGCCCTCGGGCACGGCGGCAGAGGGCAGGAGACCACCTGTCGCTCGCCCCCTCGCCCGCCCGGTGGCGTAGCTGGGAGGGGCAAAGGTGGAGGCGGGGCTGTGGATAGAGGCCCTGCTGGTTTGCGCCTGGTCCTCCGGAGCGTCCCGTGCTGGTTCCCAGGACTGCTCGGATCCGGTACTCATTTCACAGATAAGACAACCGAGGCTCTGAGAGGCCCCATGACTTGCCTTGGTAAGCGCAGGGGTAAGGCTGGAGTCCGTTGCTTTCCAGCCACTGCCCTCCACACCGTGTTCCGTCCCACTTTCATGCCTGCACTTTCAACTGGCCGCTCTTTCCATGTGGGTGCAAAGTGTAAGTGGTTCTCCACAGTATCAGACCTAAACAGCCCCCCTTTAATAATAAATACAGGGCGCCCCAAAAGTCTTACTGCAACTTCAGATGTGTTACTGGCTCCCCTCTCCCCGCACCAAAAAAAAGCCCTTAAAAGTATAAGTATTTACTTTCTTTTACACTTATTTTGTTTTGTGATTTTTGAATAATTTTTTTAAATTTTTGTTACAATCAACATTTTCTATCTTGAGTCAGAGGGACTAACTGCATCTATGATAAGATCATTATGAACACTATAGCTACAAATGCAGTCTGCAGACTTTTATTAGCAACTCAGTTTCACCTACAGCATTGCTTCTGTTGCATGATTTTCTGAAATAAGGAGTAGCTCTGGTAAAGGGAACAGAAAAGGGAACCCTCATTCACTGCTGGTGGGAATGTACACTGGTGCAGCCACTATGGAAAACAATATGGAAGTTCCTCAAAAAATTAAGAATAGAGTTACCACATGATCCAGAAACCCCTCTTCTGGGTATCTACCCCTCAAAGTTGGAAATATTTACTCACAAAGATATATGCATCCCTATGTTGATTGCGGCATTATTCACGATGGCCAAGACATGTAAACAACCAAGTGTCCTTTGACAGGATTGGATAAAGAAGATGTGGTACATTCATAAAATGGAATACTATTCAGCCATAAGAAAAGACAAAATACTGCCATTTGCAACTTGATAGATCTTGCAAATATGCTAAGCAAAGTAAGTCAGAAAAAGTCAAGAATCCTATGATTTCACTCATATGTGGAATATAAAACTGAAAGCAACAAATAAACAAAACAAAGAAAAACTCACAGGCACAGACAACAGTATGGCGGTTACCAGAGGGAAAGGGGATAGGGGTGTAGTAAAGGGTAAAGGGGGTCAAATATATGGTGACAGAAGGAGATTTGACTTTGGGTGGTGGGCATACAATGCAATATACAGATATGTATCATAGAATTGCACACTTGAAATCTATGTAATTTTATTAACCACTGTCACCCTAATAAATTTAATTTTTAAAAAAATTTTAAATAAAGTAAAATAGCAACAAAAAAAAAAGTATGTGATATTATGGTAGAAAAAACAAAAGCTCTTAACAAAATAAGTATAATCCTCTCTGTTTTTCCAATAAATGAATTCCTGGAAATTTCACTCTATGCAAAATTGCATATTTGTAATTATCTCAGCTAGAACCCAATTTATTTTACAGGAAAAAAAAAAGTTTTTGTGTGTTTTTTCATATTTGAATGTTGTAGCAAAAGGTGGGAACACCAGGAATCATGCAGGGCTTATGACGATTGTGGTATGGCACTGTCCACACAGGACAGGGTGTTGGCATCCCTGGCTCCCACCCTCTAAATGCCAATAGATTATGTTCCAATCATCTTGACAAATAAAAATACCCCACCCCACATCCCATCACACAACCCTCCCCATCCCAGAAGCCCTGGTTTGCCCAGCCAGTGTGGCTCAGTGGATTGAGTATCATCCCATGGACTGAGAGGTCCCAGTTTGATTTCCAGTCAGGGCACATGCCCAGATTGCAGGCTAGATCCCCAGTAGGGGGCATACAGGAGGCAGTGGATTGATGTTTCTCTCTCACACATCAATTTTCTATCTCTCTCTCCCTTCCTCTCTCTAAAAAAATCAATAAAAACATTTATTTTTTTTTAAGCAGCAGCCCTGGTTTACATGAGAAGACTGCAGGAAGGAGAGAATCACAGGAGACATGCTGCTTGCTGGATGCTTTGAGGTTGGTGGGTGTGTAATCAGATTCAGTTAAGAAATGTGTCCTGAGCAGATCTCACATGCTGGGGGCTTCTACATGTATTCATTTTATTACCTCACGTAAGACCCCTCCTTCTCCTTTGAGGAGCAGGGACTGCTACATCAGACAGCCAGGAAGGGGGCTGAGAGTTTACTCACTCACTCATGCAGTGTTCTTTCATCTGATGGTTATTCCCTGAGTCCCTGCCTGCTATGTGTCAAGCAAGCCTCCTTGTGCCTGCTGCTTGGTCATATACTGTTGACAAAATCAGACTCGGTTCCTACCCACATGGGGCTTTGCAAAGTTGCAAAAGTTGCTTGGGGAGATGGGAACCTAGGAGAAGCATCATTAAGGGAAGAGTAGGAAGAAGATGTGATAGGAGGAGCTGGGGTGAAAAGGAACACACCCCAATTCAACAACATTCTAATGAAAAGCAAGCCAGCAGAGCTCTGGGAAGATGTGCAAGGCTAGTGAGCAGGAAGGGCTGGCAACAGGAATTGGGTGAGAATAGGGAATGAAACAGAGAAAGGGACCCTCTGGAAAACAGGAAGGGCAGGCCCAGGAGAAAGAGCAGGGTAAACAGGCCGTTGCTTCAGGCAAGCAACTTTAAATGGTACCCTCTGTTTTTGCCAAATCAGCAAGCCCCATTCTCATCCTTTCCCTGTAGCAAATTCTTCCCTGGGTGAATAAGTAGGTAGAGAAGCAGCTCACCCCCGGACCCCAGCAAACCCTCCCTATCCCAGAGAGGGGCCCAGCCAAGGTGACACCAGCTTCTAAGGAGCTGCACTGAGATTTGTGGAGGAACTGGGGATGAGTTCCTTCTATGTCCCTGCTATAGGGACCAAGCAGCACAGACACTGTTCATCCTGCCAGACCACCAAGCAGTCTCAGAACCTCAGAGGTGGGTAGGCAGAGTATAATGATTGTGTATTGTGCCAGGTTTTTTAAAGGCAACCCCACCACCTCCTGAATGTGCTGTTTTCCTCACAGCCATCCTACATATCAAGTAACAAAAACTGCTGTCAGGCTACAGAGTAGCTAGTTTCCTCATCTGTAATAGAAGATCAAGATTTTTTTTTGGACCAGAAGGTGGTGTATATGTATATGAAGGTGCTTCACAAACTACGAAGGCTCTATCTCAATCAGGATTCTTGGTTGCAAGCAATAAACCAGCTCTGGATTAACTTACATAGAAAAGAGGTATTAAAGGCTCTCAGGGGTTCACAGAACCATCAAAATGATGGAGTAATGATGGCAGGAAAGGTGGAAAGAAATCAGGAAAGCTCTGCAGAATCAAAACAGAGAAATCACAACACCATCTTTTAGCAGGAACAGCCTGGCCACCGCAGAATACTCCCACTGCCTCCACAAGTGACTCCAGAAGGAGTGACACAAATATAAAGGGAGTGAGAATTCAGGTGGAGTGTCCATTGACCAAATCTAAGCCAAAGGCCAGCATCAGGGAGAGAGCATACTTGGCCCCTCTGACTTCCACCAGGATGATTGTGATGGGTATCCCTTCCAAATGGGGCAAAGGGTTGAATCCTAGGCAGCCAAAACAAAAGGAAGATACCTGTTGTAGGCTGCATAAATATAAGAACTTATTTCATATATTGTTTTCTACATACATAAGCAAGACAGCATATAGTGAAAATCCTCAGTCCCAGAGCGACAAAGAGCTCTGCTAAATGTGTGTGTGTGTGTGTGTGTGTGTGTGTGTGTGTACATACTGAAGAGCGAGGGTGTGGCAGGCAGGCTGACTCTCCATCCAGAGGGGTCTCCTAGGATGCAGGAAAAATACTGAATCTGGAATCAAGTCTTTTTCAGAAACTTAGTCTCAAACTCGGTTTTGGGCAGTTCTTTTTGCCTAAATTTCCTCATCTATAAGAGATAAAATCTGTCCTCCTACCTCAAGGATATGCTGGAAGAATAAACAGGCCATACTACCTCAGAATATGTGGGACTGTGAAGACCAAATGTTATCTTGGGTTGTACACCACCACTCTCAAAGAGAAAGTATTAATAGGCCTCAGTTAACTGCATCAGTAAAATGGGTATTTTATAAATACCTACCTCCTAGGATCCTTATGAAAGTTAAATGAGTTAATACAGATAAAGTGATTGGTACTATATGTGGCATCGAATAAGTACTCAGTAAATGGTAGGTAATGATAATTACTAAAATGACTATAGTGTTATAGTTATTTTTGTTATCTAATGCTCAGACAGCTGTTACACTAGATCCTGAAGAGAAAGAAGTTCTACATGCCTACAGACAAATGGGAAAGTACAAATATTGGGGCTGGTATATGAATAGTAGATCCAGTTTCTCAAAGATGGGAGTTGAGCTGTGGAAAAGCTTACTGTACAGGCAGATGTACTGCACTGCAAAGTGCCCCTTAGACATAAAACTGAGCCTGACAGTGGCAGCGATACTCCCAAGAGATGAAGCAAAAGGTGGGGGAGGCCCCAATCTACCCTCCAGGACAAATAAATGCTGCAGGTGTTCCTTCTGACTCAAAAGCACCACCAGGCTCTCCGGGGAAATGCTCACTGCCCAGAACCTCGGCTATGCAACTTCATAGCTTCCTCGAGCTCCCTCCTGGATGGACTTTTCCTGTGTTCAAAACATGCATAGAAAAGAGACATATGAACTAGAAGAAGAATTTCCACCTGCTCCAAGGGTCAGGAAGGCCTTAAATCCCCACACTTTCCCCAACTCCTGAGTTTTTCATTGAATACTAACCCACCAGGTGTTTATCAGATGTGAGTAATAAATTTACTAGATTTGTAAATCTTTGGAGGCAGTCTGTTTTAGCTCATTTAGGTGCTTATTTCCTATATGAATGGTTCTTTATTTCCTAGGAACCATTCTGTTGAACCCAACACACTTTTATTGAGTGAAAGACACAGTGCTAAGCCCTGGGGACAAGAAGATGGACAAGATGGTACCTGCCTTCAGTGGGTTTATATTATTCTTAGACAGACAGTTTCTCACATTATACTTCACTTTATTAAAGGGAATAATAAGGAACCATGACATCAAGTACCGAAGGAACAGAGACTGGGAATGATGGAGCTCGCTGCTAGGACTAAGGCAAGTGTGGGAAGGAGTATCTTGAAGGAACCAACAATGACAAAGAACCAACCATCAGCTACAAAGGAGCCCCTCCCATTCACCAGCTCTTGCTCTGGGTGATGCATTACAAACACAACCAAGGATCCCAAGGTCATGGCCCACTCCCACACCTCCTCCACTTGGAAGCTCTGCTCTAGGATACTCCATACCTGTGAATCCAGACAGAAATGCTGGCAGAGAGGCTCTGTGGGCAGGAAAAAGACAATACTCACTTATAGTTTGCCTCATGGTTATGTTAACTCTCCCACCACCTCCTATTATAATAGAGTCTGAGAGAGCTGGACTTCTTAGATATCCAAGAGAACATCACACTGATCCATTACACTGTTGATATAAAGCTGATTGGACAGGGTGACCAAGAGGGGGCTAGTAGGCTACAGGTCTCAATAAGATGCATGCACCCCAGACGATGGGAAATAAACCCTACGAAAGTTAGAAACAGGCCGTTTCATTTACTACCTAGGCTTATTAAATTTTTTTATCCAGCCAGTTGACTCTTCTTTAGCTTTTGCCAGGACTTTTCCTTTTGGAATTGATCAAAGGATTGAGCCTGATAAGGTTAAGCAGGCAGAAAATACCCAAACTTTAGAATTACCTGGCCCATCTGAGACAGGCAGAAGAATGGCTGATTTTGTGACTTGAGAGAGCACAAAAACCACCTCGCTTCTAGATACCAAAGATGTCCAGGTCAAAGAAGAAAGGTTCAGTGATGAAGTTCATGAGGAAATATCCCAGCCTGTCAGAGCATCTCAGAGTTCTCTGAGTGGTCAGCAGACAGTGCCAGGAAGTGAACAAGTCCAAGAGGACCTTCTGATTAGTCCACAGTCTTCCTCTGAAGGTAAAATGTTGTCTGTGTTTTTTGTGATGCTATAATAGTCAATTCAAGCATTTAAAATAAATAAATAATCCTATCTAACCCTTTACCTAAAAAGTTTGCTGAGTCGTTAGATACTAAGGAACACCCCTGTCTACAACTGTCTGCTATTTTGACCCCAGGTGAAAAACTGATGCCAGTAACCACCTCCACCACTTTGTGTCGGTGAAGCCCACTGACTGCCCTCCAACATTGCCTTTGAGGGAGGTCATTATGGCCTCCTGGCTTCTGGCAGTTATGAGCCACCTCCTGCCCTCTATCAACCCCAGAGGTGCTAACAAGCCCAGTTTGAAGACACCTCTCCTTCCATCATCCTGGGCCTTTGTGATGCTGGTGCCCCTCTCACCAGCACATTTGGATGGCTTGGTGAATGGTGTGTCCTGTGTGCCCTCTCGTGGCACATATCCTGTGCTGGGTCTTTTGGCCTCACATGATAGTCTTTCCAGCATGCCCAATTCCCCCAGCCTCTATTCCTTCCTGTACTGTCGTCAGAGCGAAGAGAAGGAAAGTTGGGGGGAAGCATCCTCAACTTCAGAGCAGAGCTTCAGCGAAACCAATGGGGAGTCCGGTCGGAGAAGTCCCATGTCTCCCAGGAGTGGGCCACTGGCTAGGAGCAGCCTGTAGAAAGCATGCGTCAGTGCAAATGCAGACAGATCTCAGAGCTCCGCAGCTGAGCTCTTGGCCAGTTCCAGTCCCTATAGTTAGAGGGGTGTGAGACATATTCTCATGGCCACAATAGGAGCCCAGAACAAAGATTAGGGTGGGTATGACCCAGCTTGCTTTAAATTCCGGTTTGCATCTTTAATAACAGGTCTGACCTATAAGGTGGCACAAGCTGCCATTCAGAACAACACCACTCTTGGCTAAAGAATGAGTGAGAAAAAGAGGGCTCCAGGGCGGACTGCAGAGGGGCAAGGGGACTCACGTGTGCCTCACCTCCTCTCTCCTTGCCATTATACTCTTGATCCAGTCAGGATAGAAGCATCTGCCCTCCTTCAGAAGCAATGTCTTCCCTGCTCCCCCATTCTAAGAGGGGAAATTCGTCTGAGGCCCAGGCTGTGAGGTGAGCGCACTGCCTGGATGCTGTCACTGCATCGAGCAGGTGGTCTGGTGCCATTATAAATGAAAACAGCCTATGAGCCAACACTCCTGGGGACCCAAGGGATAAGAGGTGTCTCAGAATGTTAATGCCAGAAGAGCCTTAGGGATCACCTCCTGTCTGCATGTTTACCCCAAAGGAAAACTGAATTGCTCAGAGCCCTCCAGTGAGAAAACCTGGCTTCAAATCCTACTGTGCCTTTCCCCCCAAAGCCATAAAGGTGTAAAAGGGACAGAGCTGAGTCATAAGCTGAAGACCCAGAAATGCAGGCCCAGCATGGCACCATCAAAGATAGCTTTCTCGTCCGGACAGTGTGGGTCAGTGGTTGAGCACTGACCCATGCACCGAGAGGTCCCTGGTTCGATTCCCAGTCAGAACACATGCCCATGTTGTGGGCCAAATCCCCAGTGGAGGGCATGCAGGAGGCTGCCAATCGATGTTCTCTCTCATCGATGTTTCTCTCTCTCTCCCTCTTACTTCCTCTCTCTAAAATCAATAAAGGGGGGGAAAAAGATAGCTTTCTCAAGGTGCTGATGGTGGTGGTGAAATGTCTCAAAAGTGCCACAGTGGGAATGTCTGGGCCATTCTGGAGTTGTTCATTTCTCCCAGCAGCTTGACCTCTCTTCTGTCTACTCCAGTGTCAGCATCATCTCAAGGGAAGGCTCCTGAACCGATCTCACTTAGTTTCAGTCTCACTGTTGTTTGTTTCTACCAGCAAGGTGTGGAGCTTCACTGGCAGGCCAGAATTAAAACAGCCTTGCAGGAAAATCCTAAAGAGGAGTTCTGGGCATTCTTCCCACTAGGCTCTCTCATAACGGGGACACTTGTGTCTCCTCCGTTTCTGTTCTTCCAATCTAATCAGATTAGCAGATGAAGTGGTATACCCATATAATTCCCTATTTTCAGTATAGTTTTATCAAAATATTGAAGTTCCTGAGGTCTATTTCTATCTCTAGGGTCTCCAGCCTAAGAAAATTCTCTAGCAAAGTGGCAGCTATGGGTTTTTTCCAGAATGAAATCCTAGCTCCACCACTTGAGGTGTGTGATCTGGGCAGTTACTCAGACTCAATGTGTCCTCCTCTGTAAATGTCCTCACCTGTAACATGGTGATGAGAATATGGTGTTACGGTAACAACCTCCCAAGGCTGCTGTTATGAGCTAGCCCGCGTACAGCACCTGGCATGAAACAGATACTCAGCAGAGCTGGGGCTCTGGATTTTAGGCTTGGGAATGAGCTAGAAGTAGATCTGGGATGAGAAATCCAGCCAGAGATGAGAATACTCTAAGCAACTGGACAAAACCAAGGGAAAACCCAGCAAACAATGAGAATAGGTATGCATCTGGGTGCTGGTCATTGCTATTTCCTTCCTTGAATTCCTGGATTAGCAGGCATGGAAATAAACTCCTAAGTAGCGTCCTTATTATTAAATTAGATAGTGCATATTAAAACACTTTGAAAAATAGAGCATGCTAGAGGAACCTAAAAGACAATAATGTTAGATGCTTATAGTTGCAATAAATAGAGATTTATTAAGGTTATCTCATAAATGGAGGAAGTAGGGGATGGAAGGGTGATATTGTGAATATTTGTGAAAAACAGGAATCTTAGTCCAGTAATTACATCCCATAGCAACCTAAGAAAAGCCCACCACCCAGGTGGCACAGAGCCTTATACAGGAAACTTGCTCAGGATCCAGCATCTTGAGGGTCCTGATGACCTTGTCCTCTTTCAGAAGAAGTTCATGGATCCCTACTCCTGCCCACTTAACACTCAGATGTTCTCTGTCTGCTTCTGTGTCTTCTCACTTCTCCTTCAATTGCTAAAGGGCTGATTCTCTCTGAGTATTCTAATATCTACTCCCAAGACAGTAATTAACTAAGCCAATGACAGTCCCCATAGTCCCCACCTAAGCAGAGTTTTCCTGCCAGGCTTATTTTTCACCAATTAGACCACGGATTGGCTTCCCTTGGGCCAGGTGCCCAACTCATATCCTATCAGCTAAGACCAAATGTGGAGGGTCAGGTGAATAAAAACACACGACTCCTAGGGCCTTGGCTCCCAGTAAAATCTCTGACCTGTAACAGTTTTCTTAGAACATGGTTGATGATAACAGACTGCATGATTGGAGAAGAAAAAATAAATAAAAATTTTAAATCTCAAGCCCAACATCAAACTAGAAGACTCAAAAAGTTAGGAAAATGTAATTTTAAACCTTATCAAATATTCCACACAAATCACTTTTAAACATCTCACTGCTTAAACAAAAGTTCAGACCATATAGAAAATCCTTACCGAAAAAACTTAGGCCAAACTACATCAAATTAATTCAGACAATACCAGAATTTGTAGAACTGGGGGAGCAAAGAATACCACCAGATGGCAGCATTGCCCCATCTATGCTTTATCTGGTCGTGTGCTCATCTGCTGAGCCTGCTCTAAAACTGCCAAATTCTTCCCTGAAGTTACTTTTTTTTTTAAGAGTCCTGAACAACCCCTAGTAGGTAGAGAAGGTGTAAATCTGAATAGTAGATGTGGCATCTATTTTTCTACAGTCCAGTGTGCTCATTATCCCTGAGCTCATTTGATTCCCAAGATCTTGGGACTGGCTATCATTTTCTTAGTCATAACTGAATATGTAATTAGGCATGCAAGCAGTGGCTTGGATTATCCAAGAATTACAAGCTTCCAAGCCATATAAGAATTGCAGGAATTTAATCTTTTTGTTGTAATATTCCTTATTTACTATTTATGTAATCCAGATTTTTATTATAACTATTTTTAGTATCTGTATATCTCTATCCTACTAGATTCAATTTTATCTCAACTGTGATGGTTAATTTTATGTGGCAACTTGGCTAGACCATGGTACCTATATATATTTGGTCAAATACCAGTCTAGACACTTTTTTTAGATGAGTCTAACATTTAAATCAGTAGACTTTCAGTAAAGATTCCCTCCATAGTGTGGATGGACCTCAATCAGTTGAAAGCCTTAGAAGAAAAAGACCGAGGTCCCCTGAGGAAGAGGAATTCTGCCTCCAGACTGCCTTTGAACTCAAGCTGGAACATCAACTCTTCCCTGGGTCTCCATCCTGACAGCCTGCCCTGAAGATTTTGGAACTGTTGGCCCCACAATCATGTGAGTCAATTGCTTAACTGCTCTCTCTCTCTCTCTTTCTCTCTCTCTCTCTCTCTCTCACACACACACACACACACACACACATCCTATTGGTTCTGTTTCTCTGGAGAACCCTGGTTAATGCACCAACAACAGGCCAGGCACTACTGCATTATGAAATAATAAGATGATTAAGAAATATCCTGATCTTAAGAGACATGTAACATATACTGTAAGTGCTAAGGCAAATGTATTATTAGGTACTATGAGAACACACAAAAAAAGATCTTTGGGAGGTGGTTTGGAAAACCATAAAGAAGTAACAATTGAGTTGCAAAAAATGTATAGGTGTCCAACAGGCAGGCATTACAGGATGAAGGATCCTAAACAGTGGAAACCCTGTGAGCAAAAATATACATGCACAAAGGGGCAGAATAAGGACAACCACCCCCATGGGGATGTGATTTCAAGATACTGTGAGGTAACATCCAACATTTCTTAAGCTTTTACTCTTTTGTTAAGGGCTTTCATATGGCTATAACACCTCAAAACCTTATGAAGCCAGAAACACTTATCCCAACTTTACATTTTAGGAAAATGAAGTATATAGGGCTTAAGCAAGTCCAAGACCCCAAATCAAAACGGAATATAAGCCAGCAGTCTGACTTCAGAATCCACAATCCTAAACACAGTATTACTAAGGTCGTATATACCATAAAATTTTTAAATGTTATGATCAAAGCAGAGGCCAGGAACCTTCAAGTCTATATACCTGTTTTTGCTGCTTAGTATTCCCTGCACAAAGTGTTCACTACACTTTTGACCACCTTCTCCAAAGTCCTAACGGAAGTCAAGCCTAGCACAGGAGTGAGCAGCACCCACACAAGCACAGCCCCCTTCTTACCCAGATTTGAGCACTGCAGGTTTCCTGAAGCACATTAGGCAAGTATTTCTGATCCAAACCAGAATGAAGTGACAGTAGGGGGCAGCCTTGCCCTAAAAATAGGTGAATTTCATTAATTTATTATTCTTTACATGTCTATAAACCTCCCTTATGTAGAGTACACAAAAGATACATTACCTTTCCCTTCTACTTCAGTCTTGGCCTTTCCTTTTCTCTTTCTCAGTTACCACCCCCTTTCCACCCCAAATTTTACCTATCTTCTTCTCTCTGACTGCCCTGCTTCACAATGTGGGGTTTTTTTGGAATTTTTGCTTTCCATATTTTTAAAACTAGTCAGAACTGTTTCCCTTGACTATTTTCTTAATGGCTTTGAAAATAAACTTAGTCTCACCCAAATGGCCTCATACATGCAAAAGAGCTAAAACAGTACAAATAAGCTAGTAACAGAATAAGTCTTAAATATCTGACTAATCAGTACAAAAATAATATCTGAACAAATATACAATACAGAAGCTATCTTCATCCAAATAGAAAACCTAGAAACTAACTAAGTACCTTCTTAAAATATGTGCACAGTGAGGTTTAGAGGTTTAATCATTGAGTCACTGCTTTAGAGAATATCACATATATATGAATCTACTGAAAACTATAGCCCCAATACTGTGAAACACATATGTATAAAATTATATGAGAAATTATTGGGAGCTCACGTCTCCTCCAAAGGTCATCCACAGAAGTCCTTCTCCCAGGGGTCCACAGACTCCCAAGTTAAAAAAAAAAAAAAAAAAGACCTAAAATATTCCATTGGTTGGAATTTTCCATTATTTATAGGCTATAGATGCAGGGATCCTTATGAAGCACTTCCTACCAAATCACTAAAAGTAGTAACTATTATTTTTATTCTCAAATAAACACTTTATGAAGTTGGGTTATTTTAACTAGAATTTTTTCACACTTTCCATCACTTTTCTGAAAAAGATCTCAGGAATGGACTAGTTACTTTGTGGCACAAATTCCAGAGAACATTAAGAGGAAGGTGACAGGAGAGGAAAGCAAGGAGTGGTATGGTTGAAATAATATCCATAAAGGGAAGTATACAGTGCTATGTACACAGTAGTGCTTGATCAATGACTCTGGATAATTCAGAGTTTTTTAATTAAATGTGTAAACAGTATTCCTCATTTTACAAGCTCAAAATCAGACAAATGCATGAGGGTGTGTAACAGTCACATTTATAAACTGTATCCACCCAAAAATTCACTAAGGACACAATCCATTTACATTCCACATCTGCATATCTACATGACACCTACAAAGTAAGCACAAAATCAACTCCATTATTTTACTTCAGTACATGTGAAATAGTTTCAAAACAAAGGCAATATTTTTCAACCAAAAAAAATCAAAGGCAATTTTTTTTCAACCCAAGTACCAATTCGTTATTTTGTGCAAAGATACAGTATGAGGGTTCCATCCAGGTTTAGTCAGTAAGATATGTTTCTATACTACTGATATACAGCTAAAGTTTTCTATTTGAATTACCAAGGTAACACTACTTCTGATTTTCAATTGACCTAAATATAGTGGATGCTATTTTTTTAAATAGCATTTTTAAAAACTGTTTTTATTGATTTTTTTTTTTTTAGAGAGAGAGAAACAACGATAATCCATTGCCTCCTGCATGTCCCCTACTGAGGATCGAGCCCAAAGCCCCAGCATGTGCCCTGACCAGGAACTGAACCTGATCCAGTGACCTCTGGGTGCATGGGATAACCCTCAGCCAACTGAGCCACACTGGCCAGGGCTAAAAATAGCATTTTATAAAATCTTCAAATGTTGCCCTGCCAGTGTGGCTCAGTGGTTAGAGTGTCCGCCCACGGACCAAAGAGTCACAGGTTTGATTCCGGTCAAGGGCACGTACCTCAGTTGCAGTTCGGTCCCCAGCCCTGGTTGGGGTCGTGCAGGAGGCAACCAATTGATGTGTCTCTCTCACGTGGATTTTTCTCTCTCTCTCTCCCTCCCTCCCTCCCACTCTGTTTGAAGATAAATAGAAAAAATATCCTCGGGTGAGGATTTAAAAAAAAAAAAAAAAATTTTAAATCTTTAAAAGTTAAATAATACAATTCTAAAAGTATATGTGCCTTGCCATCCATTCAATAAACATGATGTTAATACAGGTCACAAAAGTTCAATTATAGTAAAACCTCGATATAACAGACTAATTTGGGTAAGAGGGTATCCGTTATATAATAAAGCAGGTTTTCTGAATACATATGTTTAAAAATGGACAAATTAGTTAGGTTACCTGTTTTTACTTATGTAGACACATCTGTGTAATTAAAATTATATATGAAAAGTTTAATTTCACAGAAAAGTTTTCTATATGTATTACAGTAATTTTAAATTTATACTGACTAGGTCTAGAAAATGCATGCATTCACCAGTCACCAGAGTAAACAAATACACACGGCTGGGGCGTGGCTTAGTGCACACGGGAACATGGGCTACAGAAAAGCATGCCACGGTGACAACAGAACCAGTTACCGAGCACGTGTGATCACTCGCTAATCATTCACTGAACATTGTTTACGAGCGGTGACTCTTAGATTTAAATATGTAGACTATAGTTGTAGATACGTAATATTTATGTCGGCAAAATTACTACAGTGCTTTTTCCAACATATGGCCTATTCATTAATTTGTTAAAAATAACAGTGAATTAATTTAAAAAATAATCTGTTAATTTAATTATAAGCAAATCTTGGTTAAAAGCATTTTAAAATTAACAGTGTTATTTTTCATATACGACATTCAGACCACAAATTTTGTCCATTAAATCTGAAGTCTGTTAAATCGAGGTCCACAGAATCGAGGGTTTACTGTAATTAACCTGAATTCATTTCCTTCCTGCTATTTCAGTCTTAAACCTGACTTTATATCAAAAGCAGCAGTTCAGAATTTATTTCATAAGATTAATCCCAAAAGTTACTGGGTGGCTTTTTAAACTACTTCATTCTTTACAAATATAAATCACTAAAATAGTTTAGACCAGTGTGGGGAGCTCTCTGAAATTTGCATGGGCCCCACCTCAGAACTAATGAGTAAGAATCTTCCTGAATGTTGGGGTGTTGTTTTTTTACAGTTCCCAGGTGACAACAATATGCAGCCTAGTGTGGGAACCTCTTACCTAGACCTCTAGACCAGTGGTTCTCAACTTTTAAGGTACATGGATCACTTGAGAAAACTCTTTTTTTTTTTTTTTTTTTGTATGTGCCCCTAGCGGGAACCGAACCCGGGACTCTCTGGTCCGCAGGCCAACGCTCCAACCGCTGAGCCAAACTGGCCAGGGCGAGGAAACTCTTTTTGAAAAAGCAAAACAAACAAACAGATCTGCTTCAGCAGATTGCGGGTGGTGCGCGGGAACCAGCATTTAAATAACCACTGCAGCTGGTCCACAAACCACTCTGAGAAACAATGCACATCCTTTGTCATATAATAAATGAGTACATTCAGCAATTCAGGGGGCACTGTCCTGCAAGCACTAATGAGTCCTGCCCTAAGCAGTTTTAGCTAGTATTTGAGGGCAGCATGTAGCCTTTTAAAATAAAATGTATTCTTAAACATAATGTCAAAGTCAAGTGAATTGTGAGATCATAATTCATTCATTAAAGAAGGAAAAGGCTTTCAAACAAACTATTTAAACCTTTAAACAGACCAGTTCTGAGGACTCTACTTAAATCTAATGCCTTCCATCATTATCCTGATATGTGACCAGAGGTACTGATTCCAGCTTATCAAGAATGTAATGTAGATTATAAAAGATACACATTCTAATCACACACCTTTATAGATTCTGTATGGCCTCTGTGTAACAGACTGGAGACCAGCTGGATATCAAAAAATATAAAAGAATAATTAATATACTCTCACTTTAAACAATGAAACTTCATATTTCCCTCACATAAGTTTATACTTATATTATGGGGGGGGGCTATCTAGAAAACAATAATAGTATCATGCTGCCTCTTTTATGTAGAAGCTAGTTACCAATTTTCCACAATTCTTGTCATTATCTATAAAACTAGTAGTTGGTATCTATCATTCTACTTTAAGAATTTTTTTAAAGCACAAAAAAAGTAACCACATGTAAGGCAACAGCAAATCAGAGGATAGAACTAGCGATTAGACCTATTTGGAAAGCTGAGCTATCTTATCAGCTTGATAACAGAGTGTGTGACGACTCTATCATAAATATTTAAGCATATGTGTGTGTGTGACAGCTCTACACCACCCTGCCAAGCGTTAGGAATAGATGCAATCTGCTCTGAACCCAGAAGCTACATAAGAACTAAATAGCAACTAGGCAGCAGATAGAGTGTATGGTCAGTGGAATCTATCCGGTATCTTCCTCACCTAGCCTATGTCTAAGATGCTATTATTTGCTGTGTACACATTTTTCTACCATGTTCTTCACAAAGACTTATACCACCTCTTTCCCAGTAGCATATGTGACTAAACAATTGGCATTTCTTCTTAACCAACCAACGAAAAGGCAATTGCCAAAAATCAGCATTGTATTCCAAAAGAGGCAAGTCATTTCATGAAATAAGAAACTGAAACTTACAATTCCACAGTTAATAGGAAGCTAAAAAACTCATACTAATTTTTACCCACTTAAAGTCTAGACTATTAAAAAACAATCAAACCATTTTCCAGTTCATAAATGATTCAAGGCCAAAATAATGAATTTTAAAATTAAGCAAAATAGAAGTTGAAAAGTTACCCATAAATATCCAACCAAGTGACATTTTGTCTTTTACTTTGGGGGGGAAAAAAAAAGAAGCAGCTTCTTAAATGGCTAAAATGAACATATAGAGACAGCACTCCTGGGGAAAGGATTTCAAAAGAGGACACAAAGGTGTAAGGCACTACCTTAACTTCAGTCTACATTTGAGTCATCTTAAATCCCAGGAACATGGGACAGGGGAAGGAAGAACACATAAACACATTCAACTGTTCATGTCCTTTTCGCTGGTCTGGCAGTTAACTGCTTTTCTCTCTCAAATTCCTTCTCTCGTTGCTGCTCCCTTTCCAGCTCTTCTTTTTGCCTCTTCTGCTGCAGTTTAAGTGCTCTTTTCTATGTCAAAAATTGAAAAACCAAGAGAACAATCAAGGCTTATCGTTTATGGCTTCATTTAAAAGTAACAGTGCTTTGAGATAATAATACATATTAATGAATTTCATATTTAACTTTTAAAAGCATTCTGGGTAATTAAAAGTCTCCTTGAAACAAACAAACAAAAATTTGCTACTCCATTAAATGAGAAATGCAGTGACATGCTAAGAGAATATGAGCCTACTAGCCCAGATATTAGTAAAAAAGCCCAGAGTGGGGTTCAAAGGGATGTTTTTAAATAAAACAGTTAAAAATAAATAAAACAATGTACCATGAATTAAGTATATTATTGTATATGGATATATAAGAAGTCAGAAAATGTATACTGAAGAAAAAGAGACAATTAAAGCTCTACTTTAATAAAGAATGTAAAAGAACTTTCCAACTCACTTTTAACTTAGATGTCTTTTCATGAAGCATCAGCATTTCTTTCCTTATGTTCACCAACTTGGCATGATAGTGTTTCGCTTCAATGAACTTGACATGGAAAAATAAAAAGTCAAGTTCAAAGAAACTGAAATCAAAATGGATAAATAAATTGCCTAAATTACAGTTCATTCTTCCTAAGTTGGTCAAATTTTTTAAAGCCTTACTTATCTCCACAATTTAATTCCAAAATTAAAATTTCATTTAAACCATTAGTGGGATTTTGAAAACACATGATTCAGTTCAGATTGATAAAAAGTTACTAAACATAAAATAGACATTTATATAGTATACAGGTAACATCTGCTTTACAAACATGCAATATAATCCTAAAATTTCAGTAAGACTACCCAATAATGCTACCAGTTTCATTTGAGAAAAGTAAAAGACTCTCTCCTGCCTTTACAATGGAGAGACCAAGCCAGGACACACAGGACAGTGAAGCAAGCGTCCGCCCACTGTGTCTAGAGAGCCCTGAGAAGGCTGTGGGCTTCTGAAGTAGACTAAGCAGAAACACCTCTGTAAGGACACTTTTCTTCCCAAGGAGTTAGAGGTGTAGACTTTCCATCTCAGCCAGAGATGGCAGAAAAGGAAAAAAGCGCCTCCTTCTCAGGCAAGGTAACAGAGAAGACCAGGTAACAAAAATGAGAGAGACTAGCAACCTTCATGCAGCTATTCATAAAGTCACAGTCCGGTGAGCTCTAGAGCTTATAGATCCTCTTTCTCTCTCTCTCTCTGGATCTTCCAGTTTTCAGTTCCTAAGTGATAATCAGAACCACTCTGAGGAAGACTTAGTTTCTGCCCCTTCAGAGAACTTTTCAACTTCTATTTTGCTTAATTTTAAAATTCATTATCTTGGCCTTGAATCATTTATGAACTGGAAAATGGTTTGATTGTTTTTTTAATAGTCTAGACTTTAACTGCTTGGTTTTATAATTCAGTAATTCAACACATATTCATAGCCTTGCCCATCTCCTTCAAGAGAAGCTGGGAATTACAGAGCAGAAGACTCTGTATTTACTGTCACAGGCCTCTGCCTAATGCTAGAGAAGATGGACTTCCTTTTTGATTGTTATAAAAGGAAAACATTAATAAGCCACATTTGTCCAATGAAAAGTCCATTTACTGAGGTATGTGTGAAAGTCCGTAAAATCATGCAAACCAAACTATTTGTAATGTTTATAGTGAAGAGAAAAGTAGCCCCAAGTTCCTTATTCTTGTTCATTCTTATTTCTTAAAGAGTATCGGTTCCTCTCTTCTAAAAGCTATAGAGCTTCGCCCTGGCCGGTTTGGCTCAGCGGTTAGAGCCTCGGCCTGCGGTCCAGAGAGACCCGGGTTCGGTTCCCGCTAAGGGCACGTACCTCGGTTGCAGTTTGTCCCCGGCCCTGGTTGGTCGTGTGGGAGGCAACCACTCGATGTGTCCCT
Source organism: Tadarida brasiliensis (assembly GCA_030848825.1). Classification (NCBI taxonomy): domain Eukaryota; kingdom Metazoa; phylum Chordata; class Mammalia; order Chiroptera; family Molossidae; genus Tadarida; species Tadarida brasiliensis. Next base: position 179,977,957 of record CM061257.1, on the reverse strand, counting down.
TTCACGTCGATGTTTCTCTCTTCCTCTCTCTCCCTTCCACTCTGTCTGAACAAAAAGTGGAAAAATGCCCTCGGGTGAGGATTGAAAAAAAAAAAAGCTATAGAGCTTCTGATGAAATTCAGCTATTGTCATTTATATTGAAAGCTTTAAAGAAGTCCCTAAAGGAACTTCAAAGAGTCTGTTTCAGTATTAATTTGCTATAACATTATGAAAATGCCATACCAAAGTACAAATTTTAAAAACCAAGTAGTTGATAAAAAGAGTTGCGCTTCCCTTAAGGGGAAAAATGATATACCAAAAGTTTCTTACTTTTAACTTCTCTTTTATAAAAATAAAGATCTATTCTAGACTTCCATAAATAAGTTCTATTTCCTATCACAAGTTCAACATTTGAAAGATAACAATTCAAGACAGCTAAAGTTCCAGTAAACTAAATCAAAGTTTTCTATTAAAAGACAAATTCTAACCTTTAAGAAAGTGGAGGAAAAGATCCCAAACATACATACGTACAAAGTTGGAGGATAAACCTACCTATAGCTAAAACAAGATGTCATTAAGCTATGTCAACTAAATCATACTTACCAAAGCATTAATATCCAACATAGAATGACATTCTTTAAATTTTGAAATCTCTTGTTCCAGTGTGTCTAATAACACAACTTGGTTCTGCCTGAAACAAAAGCACACAGCCAAAATAAACATTCCATTCTCTAAGTGCTGGTTCATTAAAAGGAATCACATTCATCTTGGTTAATGTTAAACGTAGAAATTAAGTTGGAAATGTATTGATTCTCCAAGGTTTAGCATAATTTTTTTTCTTTATTGATTTTAGAGAGAGAGGAAAGGAGAGGGAGAGAAATGGAAACATCGATAAAAGAGAACATGGATTGGCCACCTCCAGCACGCCCCCCACTGGGGATCGGGCCCACAACTTGGGCATGTGCCCTGACCGGGAATCAAACCGGTGACCTCTTAGTGCATGGGTTGACGCTCAACCACAGAGCCACACCAGCCAGGCTAGCATAATCTTTTTCAAAATAATATTCTAAAGTCACATTCTGATAACTAAATATATCTTTTATTCTTGTTTCATTTTCAGATTCTAGAAACTAAAATCACCAAATCATTTAAAATGACTATTATTTGTTATTTTTAGCAACTTTCTGTGTTGTCCCAAAAAAGCTGTTTATACTATCTTGCCCAAGAAACTTGATGTTTTATATACATTAAAATTGGAAGAATCCCACAAAGGAAATAAGGAGCAGTGACTTTTTAGAGTTGGGGAAAATGCAGTATCAAGGGATAATAAGTCTAAAGGGATAAATAGGAAGCAAGATGAAAAAAAGACTAATAATCACAAGATTCCCCTACTAATAATCAGTTGTGTGATCTTAGAAATTTAGTTTATTTCTCTGAGTTTAAATTTCTTCATTTATAAAATGAGAAGGTCAGACCACATAACTTCAAAAGTTCCTCATAAAAATTCTGATTCAAAACCTACTGAGAAAGAGAACTTTCCTAAAATACCTCTCTAGATCCATCAATACTAGGATCACAGGAATAAGCAACACTGAGGGGTCACCTAATTACATATTTTAGAGAATACTGACCCCCCCAAAAAATGACATGATTTGCTTGCAAAACTATGCTAAACAGAGAACAGTGATGAGACAAAGAAGTAACAACAGAGAGACTGAAGGGCAGTTACAGCATCTCCACCATTCAGCACTGAGTCTGGCACACCCCATAGGTCACTAGTGTGTCCCATCAGCTCTGACTGGAGACCACAGAAGGTGAAATACAGAATGGATGAGAGGAGAACCCAGCAAGTCAATGTTCTGAGATGAGTAGGAAAGCAAATACAGGTTGTTACAACTAGAAAATAATATAGAAAAATCAACAAAACCAAAAGTTGGTTCTTCAAAAGATCAATAAAATGGATAAATCTCTGCCCGGGCCAGTTTGGCCCATGCTCTGCCCAGTTAGAGCATTGGCCCACGAACCAATGAGTCGCAGGTTCAGTTCCGGTCAAGGGCATGCAGTTGGTCCCCGGCCCTGGTCGGGGTTGTGCGGGAGGCATCCAGTTGATGTGTCCCTCTCACGTTGATGTTTCTCTCTCTCTCCCTCCCTCTCACTCTATCTGAAGATAAACAGAAAAATATCCTCGAGTGAGGATTAAAAAAAAAAATTGATAAACCTCTAGCCAGACTAACAAAGGAAAAAGGAGAGAGGATACAAATTACTAACAATTTATGGAACAGGCGTTATCGCTACTGAGCCCATGGACATTAAAAGGATAATAAAAAAATATTTTCAACAACTCTATGTCCGAAAATTTGATAACTTGATGAAAATCACTACTTTCTTGAAAGACACAAACTATCAAAATTCACACAAGGAGAAACAGATAATCTAAGTAGTCCTATATTTAACAGTGAATGGCATCAAATGTTAGACATTGGTCCTTGAGTTTGGCTTAGAAAGAATTCAGAGCAAAGAACTCAAATACAAGCAAAAATTTATTTAGAAAGTCACAGAGTCTTGTGGAAGTGAGGTGTAGAAGAAGGGAGCCAGCTAGGCTGCGTGGACTCAGGAAACAAGTTATAGAGGCAAAAGAAGGGCCTTGGAGCTTAGGAAAATTTCTGAAAGCAAAGGAATTCACCATGAGGGAAGAAAGGGGGAAGGAAAGGTGCAGTGAGAGAGAGAGAGAGAGGTTGCCTGCCTGTGAGAGAGTGCACACAAGTCCTTTGCCTTATGGATTTTAATCTGTTTCCTAAAGGCAAGGATTTTAGGGAAGGTCTCATGGGAGGAGCTCAAAAGAATATTCATCAGCTTTCCAGACCTGTCCTTTTAGGGTTGTAGTCTACACTGATTGGCCGAGCTAGGGTAAGGGGTCATCAGTCATTGCAGCTGGTCCCTGAAGTCAGCCACGAAGTAGCTTCTTGTTTTGCTACATTTCTGGACATGGAGCTGAAACAAAACTGAAGTCTAGATATTATCTCTAGCTTGACCAAAACTCTGTCTCTATGGTCAACAAACCCTAGGCTTTGTTCCTAATGTGAGTCAGAACCTCATTGTCCTGAGGCCTTAATGTCAAGAGTGTGGTGGTGTAAGGGCTTGTATGGGAGTAGTATGAGGCGATTCTCCCGCTCCCTAGTTCCTCCTCCAAAGGGGTCTACCACATGACTAGGGACATGCCAGAGGAGGAAAGGTCAGGGGAGAGTCCAAGCTGCATGACCAGCTATATGAAAGGTCAGGGAGTCAAAACTGTATGATCAGTGATATGCTAGGGGAGGAAAGGTCCCCCTGGGGAAATATCTGCCCTAGGGGAAAGGTCCTACCCTACAATACTTGTTTTCCCAGTTTTACCCATTGTTAGGCACCCAGGGCTTTCCACCCTGGTGACCTTCTGTACCTGGCCTATTGTTCCTACTCTGCTCAAGTCTGTCTAACCGCCTACTATATCAAATTCATTAGAGAAACTGAATAAGTAATAACCTCCCAGAAATGAAAGCACCAGGGCCAGACAATTTCACTGGTGACTTCTACCAAACATTCAAGGAAGAAATCATGGCAATTTTCCACAATCTCTTCCAGAAAACAGAAGTAGAGGGAACATTTCCTATGAGGCCAACATTACCCTAAAACCAAAACCAGATAAAGACATTACAAGAAAGAAAAATCTATAGACCAATGTATTTCATGAGCACAGATACAAAAATCCTCAACAAAATATTGGCAATCAAATTTGACAATGTATAAAAAGAATTACACACCACAACCAAGTGGGATTTACTGTAAGTATGCAAAGCTGGTTCAATATTTGAAAAGAAGAAAAGAAATCATAGGATCTTATCAGTTTATGCAGAAGAAAGTATTTAATGAAGTCCAACACCATTAATGATTAAAAACACTCAACAAACTAAGGACAGGAATCTCCTCAACTTGTTAAAGAATGTCTAAAAAAACTATAGCTAACATCAGACTTGTGGTGAGAAACTAGATGTTTTCCCCCTAAGATCAGGAGCAAGGAAAAGATGTCCATTCTCACTACTCCTATTCTATGTCACACTGGAAATCTTAGCTAATGAAATAAGAAAAAAAAAGGAAACAGAAGGTACACAGATGAGAAAGAAAGAAATAAAACTATTTTTTTTCACAGATGACATGAATGCCTATGTAGAAAATCCCAAAGAATCAACAAAAAACCTCCTGGAACTATTATGTCAGTACAGCAAGGTTTCAGGATGCAAGGTTAATACACAAAAGTCAGTTGCTTTCCTATATACCAGCAGTAAACAATAACCCCCTCAGATTTTTACTTTGGTATAAATCTAACAAAATATGTATAGGATCTATATCTATATGTAAAAAGTGTAAGACTCTCAAGAAAGAAATTTTATTTGTTTTTTTAATTTATGGACTTTTTTTAAGAGCGAGGAAGCAGGAGAGAGACAGAGAAACATCAATTTGTTATTCCACTTACTTATGCATTCATTGGTTGATTCTTGTATGTGCCCTGACCAGGGAATGAACCCACAACCTTGACATATGGGGACAATGCTCCAACCAACTGAGCAACCTAGCCAGGGCCTCAAGAAAGAAATTTTTAAAAAGACATAAATAGCCCTGGCCTGTTTGGCTCAGAGGTTAGAGCATCAGCCCTCGGACCGAAGGGTTACAGGTTTGATTCCAGTCAAGGGCATGTACCTCGGTTGCAGTTTGGTCCCCGGCCCTAATCGGGGTCGTGAGGGAGGCAACCAATCGATGTATCTCTCTCACATCGAAGTTTCTCTCTGTCTCTCTCTCTCTCCCCCCTCCTCCCTCCCACACTATCTGAAGATAAATGGAAAAATATCCTCAGGTGAGGATTTAAAAAAAAAAAAGTAAACAAAGTAGTCCTAAAACACAATAATAAGAAAATAAGCAGCCCAATTTTAAAATGGGCAAAATACATAAAAAAGAACAAAATTTTACCATTTTCAACAATGGTATAAACCTAGAGGGTATTATGCTAAGTGAAATAAGTCAGACAGAGAAAGACAAATATCATATGATTTCACTTACATGTGGAATCTAAAGAACAAAATAAAACAGATTCACAGATACAGAGAACAAACAGATGGGACAAACTGACAGCTGCCAGATGGGAGGGGGGTTAGAGGGCTTGGTAAAAAAGGTGAAGGAATTAAGAAATACAAATTGGTAGTTACAAAACAGTCACAGAGATATAATGTACAGCATAGGGAATATAGTCAATAATATTGTAAAAACTATGTATGGTACCACATGGGTAAAAGACTTATGGGGGTAACAGACTTATAGTTATATAAATGTCTAATCACTATGTTGTACACCTAAAGCTAATAAAATACTGTATCAACTGTAATTTAAAAATTAACTTTTAAAAAAGAGAAAAAATACATATGCTCTGTAAACAAAAAAATAAGAAGAATGTAAAAAAAATTTTTTAATATGCACTAAATAAATATCTGTTGTATAATCATGACTTTTTCTGATCTTTGTACCAGGTTCCTGGCATGTCTATTCTAAAAAGCTTGGAATTTTCCAAAGATAGGAGTATCTTTGTTATTCATGAGTCCCTTGGATCACACCTGAGTTTATGCTATTGAGGTGACCTATAGTAGGCCCCTAGAGCTTCAGTTGGGGCTGGTCATGCCAGAAACATCAATCATGTAATCAGAGGGTTGGGGTTTGAGCCATGATATCAGCCCATTCTCCAAAGAAGGAAGTGGGGCTGGAGACTGAGTTCAGTTACATGGCCAATGATTCGATCAATTATGCCTACTTAATGAAACCGCATTAAAAACTCTGGACACCAAAGCTCAGTAGAGCTTTCTGGTTGGTGAACATATCTGGGTAGGTGATGTGCCCTAATTTCACTAGGGGAGGGCACAGAAGCTCTGTATTTAGGATGCCCTCAGACCTTGCCCTGCATCTCTTCATTTGGCTGGTCCTGATCAGTATCCTTTATGCCAAAACTGTAATCGTAACGATAATGCTTTCTTGATCCATAAAAGTTTAGAAAGCCAGAATGCTGCCAACTCCCTAACTACAGTAGTGTACCACATGTAGAACACAGTACTACTTTTATACTCATTTATCACCTTCAAATCCAAGGATTATAATATTACTTCTTAATGTTTATAAAATGGACATACTTAATTATTTTTCTTCTTTTGCCCTAATCGAGTCTTTTAAGTTTTCAAAGAGTAGGTCTTAGAGAAGCAACAGCTCAGAGCCAGTTTAAAGATGAGCATCATAAAAAGAAACAATAGGCCAGTCTGGGCAATCCAGAGAGATCTTGACCCTAGAGGAAGGAGAAATTCAGTTTCTGGGTTCCAGGGAGCTGATAAAGTCAAGTGTGTATCTTTGCATAATGACCCCACTCTATGGGTTCCATTCTTCCTTATCCTGTTCCTAATGTTTCCTCCAACCCTTTATTTAGCTAGTAGAGTATGAAATGGGCCATCTAAAATAAAAGATACTTAAGGATTTCTGGCAACTCATGAACCAGCAATTGAATACAAGTGTGACTCTTATGGACGCAATTTTGCATCTCTACTCAGAAACAGGTGTATACCTATCCTGCAATATTCCCAATAGGCAAGACTTTCATAAAGTAATGGCAAAACACCAAACAATCAAAGTCTGTCCTGGCTGGTGTGGCTCAGTTTGATGAGTGGCGTCCCGTGCAGGTTCAATTCCCAGTCGGGGCACATGCCCAGGTGTCGGGCTACATCCCCTGTAGGGGGTGTGTAAGAGGCAGCCGATCACACTGATGTTTCTCTCTCTTTTCTTTCCCTTCCTCTCTCTCTAAAATCAATAAAAAAATATTTAAAAATAAAAACTAATCAAAGCCTAGATAAGATTTAGGGGTACTTCTTAGAAGCCATACTCTAGAGGTATTCATTTCACTTTTGTATTTAGATTACTATGAACTCCTCCACTCCCACCTGCTATCACAAAAGATGTAGAAATTCTCAATTGTATAAAATGTTACAAAATAATATACCTTAATACAGTATATACTTATACAGTAAATGACTATAGCAGAAGGGAAATGAGTGCATCTCTGGTTTTTGTTAGCTCACGTGAGTTCCTGTAGGGCTTGTTTTGATCTCTGCAGATCTGGCAGGTAGTGAGAAAGCAATCCTTCTGCCAGTTGCTCCACAGCTCTGTCTTCTACAGTCAAGTCCTCTATTAACCCTTCATCTGGAGAAGTGTCACTTAAACCTGTCCCCAAGAAAAAAATCAAATTTAGGAAGCTTTTAAGTTGAAACAGGGATAATAGAGTAGTAGGGAGGCAGGAAAGGAGGCTGGCAGCAGGGTTGAGCACACATACACAGAGTAGAACAGGTATCCTTCTTTTCTCTTCTATTTTTAACTTTTGCATTCTGAACGTCCTCTAAAAAATGGATTATGAGCATTCAAAACATGTTTTAAAGCTACTAGTATTACATAAAGTCTAGATTAAAAGAATATTAACATATGCAAAATTCTGTATGTTTATGTACTTTTCATGATAGAGGATTTATAGTTTTCAATGGATTATTAAAGGAGTTTGAGGCCTAAAACTGGGAATCAGTCACTGAATAAAAGCAAGAAATTCTTCTTTTCAAAAGCATGCAGAAATTATATCTATATATTTTAAAAACACAATTCCTAAAAATACTTTTTTCATTTCTATGGAAGTAAAAATATGAGTCAACATTTATTTTGTATACAGCTTGATATATTATTTACATGTAAAAGGGGCTATTCTGTCATTTTTTAGGAGAGAAACTTTCTAAGAATTTCTCCTCTCTTGAGATTAACATCTTAATTTACTATAGAAAATAATGTATAATGTCTTGTATGTAAATCTAGACGTGATACCAGGAACTATGCCTCATACTTTTCCTTTGAATAAAAGTACTGTCAGCATTGTGCCAGGCATTCAAAAAGATCTAAAATAGCCCAGCCGGTGCGGCTCAGTGGTTGAGCGTTGACCCATGCACCAAGAGGTCACCAGTTCAATTCCTGGTAGGGCATATGCCCAGGTTGTGGGCCCGATCCCCAGTGAGGGGCATGCAGGAGGCGGCCAGTCGATGTTCTCTTGCATCGATGTTTCTATCTCTCTCTCCCTCTACCTTCTTCTCTCTCTAAAATCAATAAAGAAGAAAAAATAATTTTTAAAAAATCTAAAATGAATACCCATCAATCACTATTACTACCAAGAAAAGTACAAAACAACTGCTAAACAGGATTCTGTGATTGGTTTGTAAGATTTTAGAATGAGAAAAAAAAATGAGATGGTCACATTATTAAAATTGTACTCTAAAAGCATTTTTAAACTAATATTAAACTCTGAAAATCTCTCTTTAATCATAATCTGGTAATAAGCAGAAACATCAAATTAGATCATTATATAGAATACATTTATCACAACACATTGCTTATAACCCATTTCTAAGTATAGTGTTTCCAAGATGTAAATTTTGGCGAGACTAAGGAAAACAACATATTCAAAATAAGCTTTTAGAGATCAAAATAAAATTGTATAATTTTAATTCTGATTCTGAAAAACATATGAACAAACTTTGACATTCTCAAAGTTGCAAAGCAATATTCAAACAGGTAAGAGCTAACTAAAAACAGAGGCACTCCACAAATGAAATAAAAATATAACGGGAGCCCTGGCTGGTTTGGCTCAGCAGTTAGAGCGTCAGCCCGCGGACCAATAAGTCGTGGGTTCAATTCTGGTCAAGGGCATGTTCCTTGGTTGTGATTCATCCCCGGCCCTGGTTGGGGTTGTGCGGGAGGCAGCCACTCGATGTGTCCCTTTCACGTCAATGTTTCTCTCTCTCTCTCTCTTCCTCTCTCTCCCTCCCATTCTATCTGAACAAAAAATGGAAAAATGTCCTCGGGTGAGGATAAAAAAAATATATATATATATATAAAATGGGGAAAGTGGAGCATTTATGGCTATTGCCACTGATGTACCATCAGATGAGAAGTAAGTAAGTATATCTGAGAATTAACACCATCGCTTAAGGCTTGATTACAATTACTGTGCAAACAAGAGCAACTCTCTTTAAGAAAATAATAGCCCTGGCCAGGTAGCTCAGTTGGTTAGAACACTGTCCCAGTATGCCAAGGTGTGGGTTCGATTCCCAGTCAGGACACATACAAGAATCAACCAATGAATGCATAAATAAGTGGAACAACAAATCAATGTTTCTCTCTCTTCTTCCTTCCTCTCTGTCTCTAAAATCAATAAATAAAAATAGAAAACATAAGTATTATAGATAAACCAAAACACCCAAATAGGGAAATTTCAACTTTAAGGAATAATAACTAATACACCATCATTACAATATACAGGGTAGGGCAAAAGTAGGTTTACAGCTGTAAGTACATGAAATAGTTTATTCTTGTATTATTATTTATTAATTATTGTATTATTTTCCATAGGAACAACGGTAAACCTACTTTTGCCCCACCCTGTATATACATTTTAACTCACAGACCCCCTTCCTACACTGCCCCAATCTTCTAGCAAATTATTGGAAGTGTCTAAGTGTTCATGCTTTTACATTTAGTTACTAAGTTCAAGGTATTTATTGTGGGAGATTAAAGAAAAAGGGTCCTTACCCTATTCATACAAGAAACATATGCTGCATGTCTATATCATGTTCCAGTTTCTGAGTATAACAATAAATTAGGCAAGTCTCCTTCCCTGAAAGGGTTCAATACAGGGGAATCATAGAATGTGACAAGTATCATTAGAGAAACAGAAACTCAGAGGGAAATTCAGAAGACAGAAAGATCACTTTCACCTGAGAAGTCTGGGAATAATTCCTAAAGGGAGTGTGGGCATTTGCACTAAAGCTTGAAAAATGGATGAAATTTTTATTTTTATTTTTAAATGTTACTCTTTTAACAACTTAAAACACAAAAGGGGGGCATAAGCTGAAAAGTAAAAATACTCTTTCCCATGCCATTAGAGTGTCACTCTGGAGTTTCTAACATAGGCATCAAGAAACTGTCTTTGCATACCCATGTATAAACCCTGTTTTTATCACAAATAAATTACTCGTATTTTTTATATAACTTTTCTCTTAATATATAGCTTTCCAAATTAACCTATATAGATCTATGACATTCGTTTTAAGTGAATAGAATTCTGACATAGTTTAACTAGTTCCTTACTGTTTTGGACTGAATGTTTGTGTCCTCATCAAAATTATGTTTAAGCCCTAACCTCCAATGCAATGGTATTTGGTAATGGGAGCCTTTGGGAAGTAATTGGGTTTAAATGAGGTATGAGGGTGGGGCCCCCATGATGAGATTCTTGTCCTTAAAAGAAAAACAGAATTCTCTCCCTCTACCATGTGAAGACACAGTGAGAATGGCAGCAGTCTGCAAGATCAGAAGAGGGTCTGCACCAGGAACCTAATCTGCCAGCACCTAGATCTGGGACTTCCCAGCCTCCAGATGTTTAAGGAATAAATGTCTGTTGTTTAAGCCACCCAGCCTATGTGTTATAGCAGCCAGAGTAGACTAAGACACCTATGGATGAGTTCTTAGGTTATTGTCACTTTTTGCCACTTCAAACAATGTTGCAGTGAGCTTTCTTGCTTGTCTTTACATATTCATGTCACTGTTTTTGTGGGACAAATTCTTAGAAATAGACTGATAGGACAAAGGGTTTACGCAATTTTTTTTTTCTTTATTGATTTTAGAGAGAGAGGAAGGGAGAGGGAGAGATAGAAACATCGATGAGAGAGAATATCGACTGGCTACCTGCTGCATGCCCCGCATTGGGGATCGGGCCCACACCCTGGGCATGTGCCCTGACCAGGAATCAAACCGGCGACCTCTTGGTGCATGGGTCAAAGCTCAACTGCTAAGCCACACCAGCCAGAATGGTTTATGCAATTTTTAATAGACATTGCAAAACTGCCTTCCTAAGAGATAGCACCAATTTATATTCCCACCAACAATCTGAGAGCTACTATTTCCAAATGGGTAAGAAGGTGTGAAGACAGGACTGGAAGGGATACAATATGGAAAAGGAAGCAGCATGAGGAAAGGAAGGAACAAAGAATTGCTCTGGGCAGAGAAGGTAGTTGGAGCATGGGACATAAGCAGTAGTGAGCTATAAGAACCATGTGGCCAGCCTAGGAGGACCCTTAATGCCAAGCTAATGAATTTGGCTCTTTATTTAGCAAGTAATTAGGAGCCATTTAAGGCCTCCAAGCAAGGAAATGTCATGATTGGAGCTTTATCTTAGAGCACTGATGTGACAGCAGTGGGTCAGACTCGGTGGAAGAGTAAGAGACTGGACGCCGACTAGCATTACAACTGTTGTTGTAAAGGTGAAAATACAAGGAGTTGGAAATTGTATAGAAGAATCCCCTAGATTAAATAAAGGTAGGAGGCAAGTGAGAGGAAAGAGTCCAGAGTAATATCAAAGTTTCAAATGAGTGACTTGGCACCATTAATATCAGACAACTAATTTTATTTATGTATATGATTTAAGTGAGGTTAGTGCAAAAGAACCATGTCAAAGTATCCAGCAAGCAGGTGGAAGAGCAAGCTGAGAGGGATACAAGCTGCACAAATATACAAGGAAGAGTCATATTCATAAAAACAACACATGAAGGTGGGAAGTGAGGGAGATCACTGAGGAAAAACATGACCAAGAAAGGGCTGAGCACCATTTTGGGGTAGCTATATTTCTGGAACAGGAGGTAAAAGACACATCCAAAGCCCTGCAGCCTTTTTCGGCTAGGGTTCTTCATCTAAGCCACAGAGCTCGAACATGCGTTGAGTGACCACTTTCTCAATTCTCCCAAGGATGGTGCAGAAACAGTGCCATTCTGGATGCACTGCAAGTCAACCCATTACATTCACTGGATGCCTTAGGGCATTAGGGCTTAAAACTCTCTTGGAACTTGGGAAGAGAAAGACTGCTGGAGGAATAGGTATGCAGTAATGTCAACAAGCAAGACAGAGCATTGCATGAGTGACTGGTTCATAATACAGGGCACATCTAGACTAAATTACAAAGCGAGCATCCTGACAAATTCATCCTCAACCACCAACTTGTAACAAATAGCCAACGAGCTGGAGCCACGTAAACGGAGAATGACTTCATCAACTGCCTCCAACCGCACCCGGAAACAGGGCTTCCGCCTGCAGACCTCGTCTCCCACCCACCCCGCGGGGCAAGAGGCCGGCGGTTCCGCACTTCGCGCTGGGCCAGAGCCTCTGCGCCGCGGCGCCGAAAGCAGCTCATCCCGCGGGGCGGCCCGGCGCCCACCGCTCCGTCCCCGCTGCCCGCCCCGCCCGACCACGTACCCGGCGTCGGCTCCCCGGCCGCCAGCCCGTCGGGTGGCCCTGCCAGGACCCCGTCCGAAGGCGGCGGCCCAGGGACACTCATGTCCCTCCCGCTGGGAACACGGAAGGGGCTGTTATGTAGACGATCAGACGCAGTAAGGAGGAACCAACGCGTCAGCGTTCGGCCGGACAGATGCAGCGGTCGGACCGGAAGTAACGGAAGCGGAAGCCGGCGGACTTGGGGCACGTGGCCGCGGATCCGCGCCCGCCCCCAGCCCTGTCTGCCTCCACGGTGGTCCCCGCCCCCGCCGCTCCGGGGACTTCGCGCGACGTCGCAGTCGGCCGAGGGCGCGGTGTCAGTCAAGTCGCGGTGCGGGGTTCGCTTCCCTGCGACCGACTGGGGCGCGGGAGGGAGAGAAGAGGGCGGTGACCGGAAGGCGCTGTTCCAGGCGGCTCTCGGAGACGGGAGGAGTTTTGTTGAACTGGGGGAACATTGCAAACTTAGTTCGTTAGGACCCTGCACAGCTCTTCAATTTTGTATCCGTGTTAAGGCAACACCTTAAGAGCAAGGACTGCATGCCTTCCCCGCGATGTGGCCCATTAAAAAGTTCAGTGTTTAGCTCTCTATGAGCTTCGGCCTTACTAATTCGGGGATTGGCCAGGATTCCGATTTCCCCTAGTTGATTGTAAGCGAATGATACAAGGCCTGGGTTGCAGCATCTACTGAACAAATATTACTAGAAACTGCACTCGCTGAGATCCTGTGAGATGATGTCATAAATTTTGATGAAAAACACTTAGAAATAGGCAGAAGCAGCCTCAGACCAAATAAAACTATCAGCTATGCTCTCCCTACTGTAGACCCTTTCACCTGGACTGCTATCTATAGTGGCCTCCTAATATTACACCCCAAACTTGCCTGCCCGAACAATTTTCTATGCTGCAGCCAAGCTGTCTTAAAACAAAAAAAAGAGGATTTATGTCAAACCTCAGAAACTTGCACCTGCAACCCCACTGTCCTTATCTGCATTGACACCCCTTCTTTTGGCCTCCCTCTCAAGAGTAGCTATTCCTTACTTCCTGTGGTGAGCAGAATAATGACCACTCCAAAATGTCCACAGTCTCAATCCCCAGAACCTGGTAATATGTTAAATTTCATCTAAAGGGGCAATGAATAGTGCTAGTCACCTTAACATAACACAAAATAGATCCTGGATTATTGAGTGGGCCCAATATAATCAATCACAAGGGCATTCAAAACTGGAAAAGGGAGGCAGAAGAGGAGAGTGAGAAGGAAGATACAACTATGAAAAGATGATTAGAGAGTTGCAACATTGCTGGCTTTGAAAATAGAGGAAGGGGGCCACCAGCCAGGGTTGTGGTGACCTCTAGAAGTTGGAAAAGACAAGGAAACAGATTTATCCCTAGAACCTCTAGAATGGAACTCAGCCCTGTTGACACCTTAATTTTATCCCGGTGTAACCTGTATTGGACTTCTGACCTACAGAACTGTAAGATAATAAATAAATGTGCATTGCTTTAAGTTTGTGGTAGTTTGTTGCCACAGCAATAGGAAAGTAATGCACTACCCTTTAAGCATCTTTTGTTCCATCCAAGCATGGAATGTCTGCAGTGCCTTTGCTCATGCTTCAGCCTGGGATATTCTGTTCAATGCCCTACTCATCTTTCAAGGCTTAGCCTAAATAATACTTTTAATTTAAAACCATTCACAATTCTACCTCCCCTTTCAACTTTCAGTAATTACAGTAACAACCTTTCTCAATACAAAGCATCCTTCTGCTATTTAGCACTTAATCCACTCTTGTATTAGTCCCTTATTTCCCTTGGCTTTCTCTATTAGATTGCAAACTCCAAACAGAAACTGTTATTCACAGAGAACCATATAAGTTCTCAATAAATATTTGCTGAATGAGTGAAGTATTGATTCTCCACCCCCAAATTCCAAGTATTGATAATCTACAAAGTCTGAATCACACAAGATGGTGCTTGATAAACTGTCTGGTAACCTTAGTTGACTGTTGTTATCTCCCAACCAGATACTAAGGCCCTTTAGAATAGACCCATGTCCTAATGGGTTGTCTGTGACCTCTTTAGCTCTTAGCATAATATTACACATAGTACTTGGATTTTAAAATACTGGTTATTTAAATTTAATGGATGAAATTAAACTGTCACACCCTGTCTATTATTTTATCATCTTTCCCTCTCCTCTATTTTGCTTTAAGGAAAAATTCACGTTAGAAAGCTTGATGAATGCTCTTTTTCAGCATTTTAACTTTACTTAATGTAACAAAAATGAATCCAGTAAATAGACAAGGAGGACTTTCTACCAGACCCATCTTGGTTTTCTTTCTCCTTTTCCTTCTTTACTCCCATACATTTCAGCTCAATGCATCAAGTGCTTGTTCAAGACCCTCTGTGCTCCAGCCTCCATTAAGCAAGTGCTGTGCACCTAACATTGCTTGTGACAGAGCTCAAAAACAGATGATTGGAATTTGATGCCAAAAAAGTAAACACAGTTGATTGATTTATATGTCTTTCAAAATGCCCTTTATTTCCCCACTGGTGGTAGCCATTCTCTTTTATTTACCAAACTTATAATCTACTCCAAATAGCTGAGTACCTAAGATTGGACTAGGCACTTCAGGGTATAAAAAAAAATGGGGTAAAAATTCTAGTTCCAGCCTACTGGAATTTATAGTATACCATTTATACATAGTAGAATTAGAGAGCATGGCAGTAAAGTGCTAAATTGTGTGGAATGGAGCTAGAGGACTGTAAAGGACATGAATGACATCGTATCATTTTCCTGGGGCTGCTGTAACAAATAACAAATAACCACAAACTTGGTGGCTTTAAACAACACAAATTTATTATCTTACAGTTCTGGAGTTCAGAAATCCAAAACCAGGTGTCAGCAGGGATGGTTACTTCTGGAGGCTCTGAGGAAGAAGCTGTCTCCTTGCCTTTTCCGGCTTCTAGAGGCTGCCCACATTCCTTGGCTCATGGCCCCTCTCATTGCCTTTTCCCCTCTATTACCATTGCCACATTGCCTTCTCTCCTATTCTGATCATCGGCCTCCCTCTTATTAAGGACCTTTGTGATTACACTGAGCCCATCTGCATAACCCAGGAAAATCTCTCCATCTCAAGGTCCTTCATTTAACCAAATCTGCAGAGTTCCTTTTGCCATGTCAGGTAACATTCACAGAAACTGGAAAATTGAAAGTGGACATCTTTCGGGGGAGGACAGCATTATTCAGCCCACCACAGATGTGCAACTGTGTAGTAGTGCACAACTGAGAGTAACTAGAGAAATTTTTAAAACTTAATGGAGAAAATTAACTTAAACTGTACCTTGAAGGACAGGTCAGATGTAATATGCAGAGAAAAATTAGTAAAGCCTTCCAACAGGAAAACACCATAAGTAGTAAAGGTATACTTCACCCTGGCCGGTTTGTCTCAGCCGGTTAGAGTGTCGGCCCGAAGACCGAAGGGTCAAAGGTTCGATTCCCAGTCAAGGGCACGTACCTGGGTTGCAGGTTCGGCCCTAGTCAGGGTCATATGGGAGGCAGCCAATCCATGTGTCTCTCTCACATCGGTGTTTCTCTCTCTCTCCCTCCCTTCCTTCCACTCTACTAAAAAAAAAAAAAAAAAAAAAAAAATCAATGAAAAAATATCCTTGGGTGAGAATTAACAAACAAAAAGTATACTTCAGACTCAAGGACCTCAAAGTACTAATAACTATCTTTTGGAGAAGACAGTAATATAGATTAAGTAGCTAGTAAAAGAACTTAATGGCGAAATGTGTTGTACAGTCTTTTAAACCAAAAGAACATAAGACAAAAAATAACACAAAATGTAGTCATACAGCTCTGAAGAAGATAGTCAAAGAAATGATATCCAGAAAGACTTAAACACTGTGTATATTCATAGCAAAAGGAAAATAAGTCCATTGGATTCCAAGGACTTTGAAATCCAAAAAAGGGAGCGCCCTGGCCAGTTTGGCTAAGTGGTTAGAGCATCGGCCTGCGGACCAGAGAGTCCTAGGTTTGGTTCCTGCTAAGGGCATGTATCTTGGTTGCAGTTTGTCTCCGGCCTCAGTTGGGGTCGTGTGGGTGGCAGCCAGTTAATGTGTCTCTCTCACATCGATATTTCTCTCTCTTTTCCCCCCTCTCTCCCTCCCGCTCTATCTGAAGATAAATGCAAAAATGTCCTCGGGTGAGGATAAAAAAAAATAAAAAAGGGAGAGCAAATATAATGCAATAAATACACCAAAACCTTTTACCTACCTTTCAGTTTTGCTGTTTTCCTTAAATTTTCCTGTATCCTTTATTTTTGCTAACCAACACAGAGTAAGTAGGAGGGAGATTCAAGTAGAGAAAAAAATGTTAATACATGTATATTTTCTGTTCCTTTTATTGATCAGGATGTCCTATATTTAGAGTGTGCTAAGATTTGATAAAATCTACTCCAAGTTTGGCCTACTTCTCTTACAGGATTCGCTTCCCCTCTCCCCCTTTATCTCTCTCCATCCTCTTCCAAAAACAAGAATAGAGGTAGGGGGAAAGAAAGATTTGAGTGAGAAGGATGTAGGGACCAGGAATTGCAGGGAAAGGGGATGGAAAAAAGGTAAGACATACAGTAGAAAGGTGTTACAGCCCATGGCCTTATGCTTCTAATAGATTAAAGTGTTGAAAATTTGAACACATTCATATAGGGTACTGGGCTTACAAAATAATAAAAAAAGAAAGGAAAGGAAATGAAGGTAGATAATCAGGGAAGTTGGATATTAAAGAAAAACCATTTATCATTTTGCCTCTGAAAATGATTCTCAAGCAATTTTAACCACTTTTCTCGTATTTACACGAGAAATATTCTTTTACATTAGCAGAGTGTTAAAATACTTCCACCCAGTGCAACTCTGCTACACTTCCCATCATTCTTCCTTGCATTATGTAAAAAACATATTTTTACATGGAGTATTTCACCAACACATTCTCCTAAATCTTGCCACCAACATTTATGAAACATATGCAGAGGTCAAAAGCTATGACTTTTGAAAATTTTCAATAGACTTCATTTTTTAGAGTTTTCAGTTCACAGCAAAATTGAGAGGAAGGTAGAGATTTCCTATATACAGTACCTCGTATCCCACACATGTGCAGCCTCTCCCATTGTCAACATCCATCATCAGAGTGATACATTTGTTACAACTGATGAGCCTACATTAACACATCATAATCACCTAATTACATTAGGGTTCACTATTCATGTATAATCTATGGGACTGGAAAAAGGTATAAGGACATGTATCCACCACTATAGTATCATACAGAGTAGTTTTAGTGTTCTAAACTATCCTCTGTGCACTACCTATTCATCTTTCCCTCTCCCCTAAACCCTGGAAATCACTGATCTTTTCACTCCATAGTTTTGCCTTTTCTAGAATATCATATATTTGGAATCATACAGTATGTAGCCTTGTCAGACTGGCTTCACTTAGTAATATGCACTTTAGGTTCCTTCAAGTAATTTCATGGCTTGATGGTTGATTTCTTTTTGGCATAGAGTATTATTCCACTGTCTGGAGGTGCCACAGTTTATTTATCCTCTCACTACTGAAGGACATCTTAGCTGCTTCCAAGTTTTGGCAATTATGAATAAATTATGAACATCCATGTGCAAGTTTTTGTGTAGAAATAATTTTTCAACTTTTTTGGGTAAATACCAAGGAGCAAGATTATTGGATCATAAGGCAAGAGTAGGTTTAGTTTTGTGAGAAAACACCAAACTGTCTTCCAGTGGCTGTGCCATTTTGCATTTCCACCAGCAATGAATGAGAGTTCCTGTTGTTCCACATCCTCACCAACATCCGGTGTTGTCAGAGTTCTGGATTCTGGCCTTCTAATAGGAGTGTAGTGGTATCTCGTAGTTTCTTCAATTTGTGTTTCCTAATGACATATGATGCAGAACATCTTTTCATATGCTTATTTGTCATCTGTATATCTTCTTTGGTGAGATGTTTGCTCAGATCTTTTGTCCATTTTTTAATCAAGTTGTTTGTTTTCTTCTCGAGTTTTAATAGTTCTTTGCATATTTTGGATAGTAGCCCTTTATCAGGTATGGCTTTTGCAAATATTTTCTTCAAGTCTGTGGCTTGTCTTCCCATTCTCTTGACAGAATTTTTACAAATGAGAACCTAAAATAGTATGTGTCCATGAAAGGAGGGCAGGGTCTCTAGTCTCCCACAAAGGTGCCTGATTAGTTTTGACATTTATATGTAGGGGAACCTTTCTGAGGGTTGCAGCAGTGGAAATGGTCAAGTATTTGATGTTAAAAGACATGTTTCAATAACAGCTAAGACATTTACTGGTTAGGATTTTGGGGGATTTTTTGGTTTTGTTTTGGTTACAAGCGAAGAAGTCCAAACCTACCTAAACAAAACAAGGAACTTACTGACTCACTGATCTTGAAAATGCAAAGTTGATCCAGCTTAAAGCATAGCTATACCCATTTCCTCAAATGAAATCAGAATCAATCTCTCTCTCTCTCTCTCTCTCTCTCTCTCTCTCTCTCTCTCTCTCTCTCTCTCATTCTCCAGTAGGCTTTCCTCTGTATTGGCTTTGCCCTAGCAGCTGTCTCTGGAAAATACCTCCAAGTTTTCATGGTCCTTACAGTTCTCAAGTGAAGCCAACTCACAGCTAGAATTAATTTATTTATCTCTTCAAAAATAAAAACTCAGGTCCTGGCTGGTTTGGCGCAGAGATTAGAGCAATGGCCTGAGGACCAAAGAGTCATGGGTTCAATTCCAGTCAAGGGCATGTACCACGGTTGTGGTTCGGTCCTCGGCCCTAGTCAGGGTCGTGTCCTGCCCTCCCTCCCATTCTGTCTGAAAATAAATGGAAAATATCCTTGGATGAGGATTTATAAATAAATAAATAAATAAATAAATAAATAAATAAATAAATAAATAACTCAGCCCGGCTGGTGTGGCTCAGTGGACTGAGAGGTCCCGGTTCGATTCCTGGTCAGGGCACATGCCTAGATTGCAGGCTCAATCCCCAGTAGGGGGCATGCCAGAGGCAGCCAATCGATGTTTCTCTCTCACATCAATGTTTCTATCTCTCTCTCCCTTCCTCTGTCTCTAAAAAAAATCAATAAAAACATATTAAAAAAAATAAAAACTCAAATTACTTGGATCAGATGCCTACCTGTACACCAGTCTCTGCATCCAGGGGATATAGAGAGTTCTGATGAGCCGGTGTTGGTCACATGTTAACAGAGAGGCAGAGTCTCTTGACAGACAGTCCTGATGGGAGTTACACAAAGGCACAAGGTAGTTTTTTAAAGGAAAATCAGAGTCCTGTTACCAAGAGGAGGAAGGAAATTGTTCCAACCAAAGCAACAGATGTCAACTCTATCAGTTATGAAATTTTAGTCAAGTCCTTTAATCTCTCTGAGGTGCTATTTTTTCCATCAGTAAAAGAGGCTTAAAACCAGACCCATCACTTGACATAGTTCTTGTGAGAACCAAACACTCAATAGAACATATGAGAAAGATCTGTAAGCTGTGAGGTATTATGGCAAACAATAGCAGCCCGTAAGTACTCACTACATGCCAGAACAAATATCATTTCTGTTATTAGCGTCTTGGTTACATATATTCACCAACCTCATTGAGGTTTAAAGGGGTTCAGAACAGGCACTTTGGCATGTGAATTATTTTGAGCTGAAAACAATCGAGATGAGGGTTCATGAAAAACTTTTACCTCTCTCTTAAATAATTTAAGTTAGAGGTCTTGCCCATAAAGAGTTATCACAAGAAATAACATTTTATGACCTATCTATAGGGCAGGGCAAACTTCTCATTGCCGAACATCTGCTCTTCCTATCATCCTGCAAATGAATTTTCCTCCCCTCTGAAGACCCAAGGAGCCTTACACGATCTTTAGCTTGAAAATGCCTCATTTTCCCTTTCTGTCCCTGAACCTCTCATGTATGTGGCATTCCCATATGTATACATGTAATTAAATGTGGTCATTTTTTCTTGTTAATCTGTCTCATGTAAATTTAATTATTACAACAGCCAGCAAAACCTAAAAAGGTAAAGGAAAGTTTATTCCTACCCTACAGTTTCCTTTTTTGTTGTTGTTGTTTAATGGTTTTTATTGATTTTAGAGAGAAAAGGAGGGAGGGAGAGAGAGAAAGAGATAAACATCTATGTGAGAGAGAAACATCGATTGGTTGTCTTGTATACACCCCAACCAGGGATCAAACCCATAACCTAGGCATGTGCCCTGACCAGGAATTGAACCAGTGACCTTTTGGTGCATGGGATGAGGCTCAACCCACTAGGCCACATCAGCCAGGGCTACAGTTTCTTAACTAGGCTTTAGGTTTCTTAAATAACCTTTCAACCATAATTTCTTTTTTTCTTAATGTTTTTTTTCCTTTTTTTTTTTTTCCAATCATTATTTCTTAAGTAGCATTCCATGGTGAGATAAGAAAGATCAAATAGTTTAAATAAATATCAGAGAGTTTGGAAATAACATGTTTTATTGCAAACTCACTTCTTTTGTACAAATCAGTATCATACAATAAGGTTGTGTTTTAGGGGTAAAGCTCTCTACTGGCTAAACTGGCAACTGAAGTTCCAGACTTGCAGAGTTAGAAGATCAATTCCTGAAGTATAGAGAATACCAACACCAAGGCTTTCTTTACCATCAATACCACTTTCAATGTTTTGCTTTTATTGGGGGGTAGGGGATGGAAAATGAGGTGTCTTGCTTCTTTTTTTAGTATTATAATGTCTGACTCGTGATGTTATTCATGAGTAAACAAATATTCATAATATTGAGTGGTGATCATTGGAAATATCATCAGTGCTTCTGGACTATTAGTAAAACTAGTGGCAAAAATTTTATTGATTCAAAAAACCTGACATCTTTATATATTTTTTATTTAATTTAATGGGGTTACATTGGTTAATTAAATAGGTTTCGTCTGTATATTGTATTGTATGTTCACCTTCCAGAGTCTAGTCTCCCTCTATCACCATTTATCCCCCCTTTACCCTCTTCTACCTGCCCCACCTCCCCTTCCCTCTGGTAATCATCATACTAATGTCTGTGTCTATGAGGTGTGTTTTGGGGTTTTTTTTTGCTTAATCCCTTCACCTATTTCACCCAGCTCCCCACCCCACCCCCTGACAGCTGTCAGTCTGTTCTCTGTATCTAAGTTTGTTTCTATTTTGTCAATTTTGTTCATTAGGTTCCACATATAAGTGAAATAATATGGTATTTGTCTTTTTCTGACTGGCTTATTTCACTTAGCATAATACTCTCCAGGTTCATTCATGCTGTCACAAAAGGTAAGATTTCCTTCTTTTTCACTGATGAGTAGTATTCCATTGTGTAAATGTACCACAGTTTTTAATCTATTCATTTACTGATGGGCACTTGGTCTGCTTCCAAATCTTGGCTATTGTAAATAATGCTACAATGAACATAGGGGTGCATATACTCTTTCGAATCAGTGTTTCAGGTTTCTTCAGATATATTCCCAGAAGTGGAATGTCTGGGTCATAAGACAGTTACATTTTTAATTTTTTGAGGAAACTCCACACTGTTTTCCACAGTGGATGTATCAATCTGCATTCCCACCAACAGTGCACGAGGGTTCCCTTTTCCCCAGATCCTCACCAACACTTGTTGTTTGTTGATTTATTGATGATAGCCATTCTGACAGGTATGAGGTGATATCTCACTGTGGTTTTAATTTGCATTTCTCTGATGATTAATGACTTGAGCATCTTATCATATGTCTATTGGCCATCTGTATGTCCTCTTTAGAGAAGTATCTATTCAGGTCCTCTGCCCATTTTAATTGGATTATTGTGTTTTTTGGTGTTGAGTTGTTTGAAGAATTTTGCATCTTCAAATTCTTTTTTAATATGCGTATGGTGGTACAAAAGATAATTAAAACAAAAAGACCATAACTTACTAAACCATAACTTCAGGGTTTTCACAAAATTTATTTGTTAATCTTACTGTGTAGATATTAAAAAGGGCACCAACCATTATTGTTTTATTCTCTTTCCATGTGACGCAGAAAGTTTATTAACATAGTTTATTAACTATGTGCAGCATAAACTATTCCAGTCCTCAGCTCTCCTTTTAGAATGAATTTATTTAAACTAGCTAGTTATATTAACCATGCTTCATTCAAAATTGCTAAAAGTAGTACATGCATTAGCTTTCTAAAATAGTCCTTATTTCTTAAAATATTCTCTTTAAAGTGTTTCCATTGCTAAATATGAATAATTTCCAAATATTCTCCAGACCAGATGGTGAAAGAGATATATAAAAATTCAATTTTCTTTGTAATGTGATGAGGTCATTAGTACAGAGGTCAGAGTCTTCAATTCCTTTTTTTCAATTTAAGAATTCCAGTAGATCAAGCTATTTTTAAAGTATTACCCTAGTCTTTGACCTTCCTGTAAATTTCTTGTCAACATCTTTTTAATTGTTTAATGAAAGTATTCTGTCTTTAAAATTAAACGTTAGCTTACTTTCATCTTAAAGTATTTTTTCTAAACTTTTCATTTAATTTACTAGATGAAATAGCACATTTAAAAGCATTAGTTTTTGTTAATAGCTGTTAAAAACAAGACAACAGGCCCAGGAATATGGCTCAGCCATTAAAAGAATAAAATCTTGCCATCTGCAACAACATTGATATGCTGAGTGAAATAAGTCAGACAGAGAAAGACAAATGCCATATGATTTCACTTATATATGGAATCTTAAAAATAATAATAATAAACAAACAAAACAAAGTCATAGCTATGAAGAACATTTTGACAGTTGCCAGATGGGAGGAGGGTTAGGTGAATGGGTGAAAAAGGGGAAAGGATTAAGAAGCACAAATTGGTATTATAATTACAAAACAGTCACAGGAATATAAAATATAGCATAGGGAATATAGTCAATGATATTGTAATAACTATGTAGGGTGTCAGATGAGTACTAGATTTATTGAGGTGATCACTTTTTAAGTTGTATAAATGTCTATCACTATGTTATATACCTGAAACTAATATAATATTGTATGTCAACTATAACTGAAAAATAAAAATTTTTTTAAAAGACAACAGGCCCAAAATGGAGTTGCTTATACTAAATTCCATGTCACCAAACAGAGACTGAATTACAGTTCAGGCTTTCCCAGAAATGAAAATTTAAACCAATCAACCAGGAATCACTTGATCAGCACTAGTTAGGTAATCTGCCTGAGAGACCTCTGCCATCCCCTAAAGGAAAGAAACTTTGCAATAACCAACTCATTTCTTTGCCAGTATAAATTCCTGTTCCTGCTTTCTTCTGCCTATAAAAGTCTTGCATTTTGTACAGCTCCTCAGAGCTCCTTTCTATCTGCTAGATTGGATGCTGCCCAATTTGAATTGATCTTTGCTCAGATAAACTCTTATAAATGCCTCTGGGGGAAAGCAGAGTTTGCCACCCCAAAATGTGGCTTTTTTTGGACGTTGATTATTTTAAACTGGTTGTTTTTAAGAAATGGAAACCTCAGGAAAAACCTTTGACCTTCCCCCTAACAGCCTAAAAGAACTGATAGAGGACCTGCTCCAAGAAGAGAGCTATCATCATAGATAACTATTGTTTAATATAAACTGGGTGTGATAGGGAGGAACCTAGCAGGGTCCGTTTGATCAAAGTCCTCTGTGTCCCTTTGCTAAAGATGATCCAGCAAACATTTATTTATCAAACATTTGCTTTTCCGTCTCCATGTGAATTGCCTTCCTGCCCTTTGAAATCCTAAACCACATCACCTCCCTTTCTCTTTAGTTCCAAGTGGCATATAAGTCTCAACCGCTGGGTTTATCCTGGGAGCTCATATTCTGATGAAACCCTCATCTGTACCTACTTAATAAATGTGTTTATTTTCTCCTGTTAGTCTGTCTCCTGTCAATTTGCTTGTTGGACTAGCCAAAAGAATTGAGAAGGGTAGAAGGAAAATTATTTTCCTCCCCACACCTCAGTTTCTCTTTTAACACAGCTAAAGATTGCAGAGTGGCATTTTTCCTTTGGGAAAGTCTCTATTATGTATTCCCAGGGGGAAAAATAGACACTAATTTAATCTATTTAAAGAGATAAATATAATCTGTCTATATTTTATCTTAAACCTAGTGGAACTAATTCCTTACAGTCAGTGATGCCCTCAGACCCATTCCTCACCTTCCCCTGTTATACTCTCACAGGGGCCCTGTTCCCTCGTCACTGTGTCAGCAGGCTTCCAGCTGGGTTTGACCAATGGTGAGACTGGAGGCTAGGAGATTGGAAGGACGGGGAGTAAAGAAGAAGGAAACCTTCCATGTTACTCAGTAAATGTGTTGGAATGTGAAATATGCTCCCTCCAGAACCCAAAGAATCTATGAGGTGTTGTGCCTCCTTCTTAGTGGTGGGATGTACAAGTGCAGTAATTTGTCCCTTACTTTAGAGGGGAATGTCCTGGCACGCCCAGACCGCTGGACTCTAAAAACTGCTCATGTTGTAGGCCACTGAATCTTCATAGGGTTTATCTCCTATCCTCTGGAGCACAGGTATCTTTCCAAAGTCACCAACATACTTGTTACTTCTTGCCCATCCAGTCTAATGAAGCTATAAATATAATAAATTAATGTTATATTCTGCATCTCCACGTGGTCCAAATCCTTTTGGTCTATATTACACCAGAGGGTGGAAAGTTAACAAAGACCAAGAACAACAACATAAAGGTATTCTGCTGTGTCCATCCCACAGGAATTTGAACTGCTTCCTAGTCTCTGTTCTTACCGGGATGAAAAAACAGCGCATTCATTATATCAGCAGTCTGTTCCAGAGACCATGGTAATCTTGGGCAAGGATACATCTGACACAGCTGACTTCACCTGTTGGGCTCTGAATCTGAAAACTGACTCAGATTCAGAAACTGGGCAAGGCATCATGACTTTTTATTTGGACAGCTGCTCTCAGCCTCCTGATCATCCATCCTTGATCTCTTTTTATTTTCTAGATTGAGCAACACTCAAAATGCTTATTGGTTGTCCATTCATATTGCCCCTAGACACACAATCTCTTAGCCATCTTCATAGCTCTCTATGTGTCAGACTCCCCTGAGGGCCATTCTACCTTTCTTCTTATGATAACTGCATCTACTTTGCTTCTGACAGTTTTAGTCCTACCACCTGGCCTCTGTTACTTTAAGATCCTATCACCTCCATGACTAGGGGGCAGCTCAGTCTTACAACAGCATAACTTATCTCTGTAGCCCTGTCCTACAGAAGATAGTCACCACTAATAGACACAATCATTGAAGATAGGCACTCAATGATTCTGGTGCCTCTTTACCAGCACATTCCTTATCATTTCGGTAAATGAGGCATTGTCTGAATTCTTCTGCAGAACATAGTCGGAAGGTAGATTTTTCAGACATATAATATATCCACTCTAGAGTATACGCATCTCTGAGCCTTTTGATCCTTTATTGTCTTTCAAAGCTGTATGAATGTTCCATTTTACCTTGCAAAGCTTCCTATAGCAAGTTAACACTATTTCCCAGGGGGTTAAGTCCTATGTTACAGAGAATGCTCTCATATCCATAAATTCTTCTTTACTGAACGTTATATCTCACCGCCATTAATCAGGGTCCTTAGGATCCAGTCCCAACTCCTGCCATTACATGTTGGCTAGATCCTGCAGCTCCTTTAGTGTATGGTCCACTTCTTCCTTTAGCAGCTAATGAAAGTGATAGGTCATATTGTTACTTAACCCCAGTAATTAGTCTTATGGCCAGGAGGGCAGATGGGGGCTGATTATGGGAAGTGGGTGCATATTGTCTCACAAGGTAAAGGCCTCTATATTATCTTTAATTCAAGGAGAGGGCTACTGCTTCAGGCCCACGTCCAGTGGTATCCAAGGATTCAGGATTTTCAAGTTTATCAACCCAGAAGAGATAGGTCCATCTCAAGTTCTAGGGTCCCAACTCACCATTTAAGACCCTAACCTTGGTGTAACAGACTTGGCATGGCTGAGAATTCACTGTTCAATGAGTCTTGCTACTATTATAAAGTTATGTGCCTGATCTTCAATTTTTGCTGTCATCTGGCTGCTAGGTTTAAGAGTCTATTTAGTCTTGAGTTGGATGTTAATTGCCCTCAGCATTTCATTATTGTTTTTTCTCCAAAGCTTCAAGAGCATGCAGCAAGAGCCATTTAATTCCATAGTCCTTATCATTACTACCTTTCAAAAATATTTCAAATACCTGAGTTATTACATTTTGCAGCACATCCCTTCTAATACAACCCTATCCTTGTTCACCACTAGTGAAAGTTTTAACAATGGCACAGCTGCAGCATGCCAGGCACCATCAATACTCCGCCTACTACCAGTGATGAGATTCTCATTGCTAGACAGTGAATGAGCTGTTATTCCTAGGACAGCGTGGGCACCAACTTTTCTAGATGGGATTCCCTAGAGAACAGATTATGAGGCAGAGATTTGTATGCAGTGGTCTTATTGGAGGGCTCAGGAATAATACCTGTAAGGAAGTGAAGGAAGTAGGATTGGGTAGAAAGAAATAAGTTGAACTGCTTAGGGGTTGCATCAGAGACTTCATCAGATCCTGGGGGGAGCTCTGGAGCTACAAGTGACCCTTTGAGTTATCTCAATTAGAAGCAAGGGACTAAGTTTTTGTATACCTGCATCCATTAATCACTGGAAGAGGTATAAACTTGAGCAAATTGGTGCCCTTCATCAAGGAGTTCAGCTGTGTAATCCAACAGCAGTCAACATACCCTCCAGCTAGGAGAATTAGCACCTGTCTGAAGGAGGGATCTTGGCAGCATACCACAATATCTACTACAATTCGTTTCTACTCACACTACAGATCCACAAGCCAAGAGAAAAGAGAGAGGTATTGAAGCAGTCCACAGAGATTAGATAACTATTGTATTCATGAAGTGATTTGCTTCTAAGACAAGATTGCTTGGGGAAATGATGAGTTCATAGTGAAAGAATAATTTTGACATTACAAGGAAACAAACTGAGGTCATGTATGACTTCCTTGACATCCATGACCACACCTCCCGTGTCTATTCCTCCCTATCTGATCACTCCCCAGTCTCCTTCGCTGACTCCTCTGCCATATTCCCCTTCCCCACACCCCTAGAGATGTGGCCTATGTTTCCCCCTCAATCCTCTTCTCACTCTGCCCCTTAGATGTGGGTGACCTACATCTCCAGCTCTCACCTCACTTCTGAGCTCCAAAATCTAATTTCCTGTTACCTGCTGGCCATCATTTCCATCCCATCTCAAATTCAACATGTCCAAAACCAAATTCCTTAATATAACATTCAAGGGCCATCACAATCTGGACCCTATCTGGTTAGGCTATTCCCCCTCTACAGTCACTTAAATTCTGCCTTTTCTGCTGGTTATTTTCTGGACACATGTGTATTTTTATGTCTTTGTGCTTTTACACATACTGTTCCTTCTTCCTGGAACGCCTTATTTATCCTTTTCTGTTTATCAGAATTCAACCCATTGGCCAAATCCCTAGTTGCATATTACCTTATTTGAGTCTTTCCTAGTACCACAGTCAGAATTATTCTCTTCCACCAGACTTTGTTCATACCTCCAATAGAGCAGTTACCATAGTCTACCATGAATTTTAGTTACTGAGTTTGTATCTGTCGCTCTCACTAGGTTGTGAACTCTCTCAGGACTTGCACGGTCAAGTTGTTTCACTCATCTTTAGATATTCACTGCTTAGCTCAGTCTCTTGTGCATGTAGGATTTATATGAGGGTACATATTCAGCTGCTGAAACAAAGACCAAGGTAATAGTGGCTCAAACAAGAGAGAGGTCTGTCTCTCTCACACTGGGACACAAGCTCCTTGTAGCTTGTAGCTCTGTCATTGCTTGAGTGTTGGCCTCATCTGTATGTCCCAGAGGGCCCCAGCATGTCCACACATCCTGCAGCAAGCTGGGCAGTAAGAATGGGCATTCAATGTACAGATTGAGAAGTAGTAACAAAACCCCACCCAAAGTTAGTCTTCTTTTATGACTAAATACATCTGTGGTAGTATACTCTTCCTGCCAGAGTGGCTACTCCTCCACTTCTCAAGATTGTTTTGCCTATTCAGGGTCCCTCTATATAAATTTTAGGATAGAATTTTCTATATCTGCAAAAATTGTTGAGGTTTTGACAGGGATCACATTGAATCTGTAGATCACTTTGGGTAGTGCTAACTCTTAAACAAGGGAACTTTTTTGTTTGTTTGTTTATCGTCACCCGAGGACATTTTTGCATTTATCTTGAGATAGAGCAGGAGTGAGAGAGGGAGGAAGAGAGAGAGAGAAAAAAACATCGATGTGAGAGAGACACATGGACTGGTTGCCACCCACACGACCCCAACCGGGGCGGGGACAAACTGCAACCAAGGTATGTGCCCCTAGTGGGAACCGAACCCTGGCCTCTCTGGTGAGAGACACACCGACTGGTTGCCACCCACACGACCCCAACCGGGGCGGGGACAAACTGCAACCAAGGTATGTGCCCCTAGCGGGAACAGAACCCTGGCCTCTCTGGTCCGCGGGCCGACGCTCCAACCACTGAGCCAAACTGGCCAGGGCTAAACAAGGGAACTTTTTGATGGTGGACAAGTTCTATATCTTTATTGTGATGATACACAAGTGATGTATTTTTCAAAATTCATAGAACTGTATATTTAAAGGTTGACTGGCAATTTTAAGCAGAAGTTATCTCATGTCACTGGCTATTTTTTCGTAATTGAGTATGAAAATGAAACAATCTAAATAAACTTCAGTATACTTTATTTATACATAATGAATTTAAATGAAACTTTGTACATATCTGCTACATATTATATTTTATACACATTATATATTTTAGTAATTTTATTTGGTGTGGTATACTGTATAGCAATCACCTACGTGTAATAGTACACAACATATTTTGCAAATATATCTAGTTTCGCTGCTCTTCCCTTTTGAAACACACACTTTACACGTTCTAGTTGGATTTTTTTTTATACCAGTGACTATTTTTTCTAAAACATGGTCTTTTAGTTGCACTGAAAGCCTAAAAGGTGAATCAATGTAAGGAGCTCTTTTAGAAGTACCAGAAGAAGTGTTAGGTTCTGAGCTGCACTCATTTGAATCAGCAGATATCCATTCCCTAGATCCTTCAAGTAGAAATTTTTTGTATCTTATTTTATTTTGTCTGTTGTAATTACAGTAAATTTTGAATGCATTGACTAAAGTGCAATTGATCAGAAAGAATGCCACTTTTTTAGACCACTTTATACTTCCCAAGGAGTGGGAAGAAAAGGAGTCCGCATGAGAATATAGAACGGTGTGCTGTTTTTCGAACTTCGACCCTCAGGACGAAGAGTCACAAATACAA
This sequence comes from Tadarida brasiliensis, assembly GCA_030848825.1. Taxonomy (NCBI): domain Eukaryota; kingdom Metazoa; phylum Chordata; class Mammalia; order Chiroptera; family Molossidae; genus Tadarida; species Tadarida brasiliensis. Next base: position 179,948,102 of record CM061257.1, on the reverse strand, counting down.
TAATCCTATATTACCCTGAGTTTCAAAAATTGAAATAGCTAATGCAAGTGCAAGCACCAGTTAACTTGTGAGCAGTCAACAACGTTCGGGCATGAAAACACGAGTTAACTCATGAGCAGTCAACAATGTGTTTAAAATGAGCCCTGACCGGTTTGGCTCAGCGGTTAGAGCATCAGCCCGCAGACCAGAGAGTCCGGGTTCGGTTTCCGCTAGGAGCACGTACCTCGGTTGCAGTTTGTCCCCAGCCCCGGTTGGGGTTGTGTGGGTGGCGGCCAGTTGATGTGTCTCTCTCGCATCGATGTCTCTCTCTCTCTCTTCCTCCCTCTCTCCCTCCCGCTCTATCTGAAGATAAATACAAAAATGTCCTCGGGTGAGGATTAAAAAAAAAAAAAGAATATATTTTATTGCATGTTAATTATACCTTAATAAATTGATTAAAAGCTTTTAAAAGATATCATAGACTGGGTGCTGGAGAAGGCTGTCAATGGACACAGAAGGAAAAATGGGACCCCAAGAAAAGCTTGCTCTATTTAGCCAAAGGATCTGGAAAGGAGCAGCCTAACAAGACAGACAGCTGAACACTGGGTTACAAGCCATTAAGCCTATCCTTAAGGAACCAACATAGCTAATATCCTCTCTTGATTTTTTTGGATATTGTATTTTCTGAATTTCTTCTAGCTTTTCAACTTCCTCTTCTAAGTCTGTCCTAAGTCTTAGTGTCTTCTCCTAATTATCAGTAGGCTTCACACTCACTTAAGTGAAAGTAATAAACTGGTCCCCAAGTGACTCTCCAACCACCCAAACCCACAAACAGGCTCTGAATTACTCCCGCATCTTCAGCCCTCCTTACAGGGCTCATGTAGTTCACTCAACCTGAAATACATTTCTCCATCTGTCAAAGGCTTTGTTAACCTTCAAGTCCCAGCTGAAGGGCTCTGTTAAGCTTTCTCAAATCTCACAGTTAAAATAAATTGTTCCTTCCTCTGTTCTGGGCTTATTTCATTATGTCCCTTGCACTAAAAGCTAAGGTCCTTTGGCCTAGGAATTCAATCTGTTTCTTTTATACATAACACCTGCCAATACGCTAAATAAACTTGATGGATGAATGAATGAGTAATTTGGCCTTCAAATTATAGGAGACTCCTGTAATATTATAGGACTCCTATAATTTTATAAAGCTCCTATAGCTTTAGGGGACACATTAAACATGGGAGAAAATGTGGTCCATAAACATGTGCACAGGGCTGTGGCGGTGAGAGAAGCCCAAATGTACACATGTGCCGTCTCAGGGCCTACCGGGATCGGTGCAACGCAATGAACCTTCAAGCACACACATGCTGCTTGGAGTGAGAGGGAGCTTTGCAAGGGAGCAAAAAGCTCCAGAGCTTAGGACGCAGTCCCATTTATTAGCAGTTTCGTTCCCCCAGGTTACAAGTGGATTTATGTAAAATATTTCCTTGAGATGGCCTCTCTGCAAACCATACAGCCTAACTTTGTCTCTTGCTTTTTACGGGGGAAGAAACTTTAAAGCCAAAAGATAACAAATCTCTATTCACATACAAATAAAGCCTCAATGCTCCTAGGCTGGCCAGGTTGCCGAGAATACATTAACACAATGTTATAAAAATGTCCATCTTCCAACCCCCCAACCCCACACATGTGTTAGGTACAGATCTCAAGGTATGTTCATGGAAGGAAACCTGAAGGTCTAGTGGAGAGGTGTCAAGTAGGTATGTCAGTAAGGGTGTTGGAGAAATACGTGGAAATAAAAATAAAAGATTGGGAATGATTGTTATGCCAGGAAACTGAGGAGGAGACGTGGGAAAATGAGGAGTGACCATACCTGTGGTCAGTCCCGACCTTTTGAGCAGGTTGTGGTTTTCATTCCCATGCCTACCCCACCCCCATTCATACATTCCTTAGCTATTTTATCATTGCTTCTTGAAGATTTCTTCATAAAAATACCCCTGGGAAGCATTTAGCTTTAATCAGTTAACATTTTAGTTACCAATTAATCCAATATGTAAATACTAAATCCTAAAAAAAAAAAAAAAATGGAGTGTGGTGGTTCATTTTACATGTCAACTCAACTAGACTACAGTCCTCAGTTATTCAATCAAGCATTCATTTAGGTGTTTCAGTAATGGTATTTTACAGATGTGAATTAAATCCGTAATCAATCGACTTTAAGAGAGATTACCCTAAATAATCTAGGTGGGACTGATTCAATCATTAAAAGGTTTTAAGAGCAGAACTGAGGCTTCTCTGGAGAAGAAGAAATTCCTCTGTGAATAACAGGGTTAGCTGGCGCCCAAGAGTCTCGCTCTGCCCTTTCTGGTGGCCTACTCTACCAGTGTGCTTGCCAGCTGCCACAATCACGTAAGCCCATTCTGTGCAATAAGTCACTTAATATATATCTCCTACTGGTTCTGTTTCTCTGGTTGAACCCTAACTAAGAGTTGGGGGCTAGGCAAGTAGAGGCTTGCATGAATACATAAAGGAAGAGGAGCAGTCAGCAAAAGGAGTCCTGACAGGGGAGTTACTTTGACAAGTCTGCGTAAGGCAGGCTTTATTTGGGAAAATAATAGAAAGGCCAGAGAAGACAGGAGCCAGAGGACACAGAGTGCAGAGTAAAGAAAGGCAGAAATGGTGGGGAGGCTGCACCACAAACTCACTCTTCATCAGCAGCTTTAGTTATTGGCAGCAGTGGGAGCGCAGAGGGAGTGGTGACTTTCTAATGGAACCCAGTATCTGCAGGCTGCATGGAAGTTATTCCTCAGAACAGGACAAGCTCACTTTGGCTTGTTGGTGCATTTCTATTCATACAACCAGAGAGGCAAATGCATACCTTTGCAACGAATGCTTCCAGACTCACCCACAAAGTCAAAGGCACCTGAAAAAAGAGCAGAGAGGTAATTAGCTTCCTTATATATCTAGAGTGTTTGCCAATTACCATGCATGAATAATTCTCCCAAATTTTCCGAAAACTAGTGTGTATTCTAAACTGTGTATTTGAATAACTCAACAAGCAAGAACATGATCTAAGGTAGGAAAAAATAAGGTGTTTAGATAAATACACACTTAAATAAGCAAGTTAGTAAAAAGATGACAGATAATATACATTAGCTTTGAAAGAAAGAAGAAAATGACCCTTGATGACTCTAAGAAGGCAACTACATGGACATGATAAAACCAGGAATAAGCGAAAAGTCACAGATTCAAAACTGGGCAGACTTAATACTATACCTAAAATTAAAGGAATCAGCAATTGGATGAGAAATGTAAAAAATAAACTAGCAAACTAGAAATTTTCACATAGAAATTACATTAAAAAATTGAAATAAATTAGAAAATCTTTGCAGTAAAAATTTCTTCTGAAAGGAAGAAACTACTAATACACACAATAACATGGATAAATCTCAAAAACATTATTGGCAGTAAAAGACACCTACACTAAATAATGTATGCTGTGTGGCCCAGCCAGTGTGGCTCACTGAATTGAGCATCCTCCCATGGACTGAGAGGTCCCAGTGCCATTCCCGGTCAGGGTCATGGGCTTGATCCCCAGTAGGGGGCATGCAGGAGGCAGCTGATAGATATTTTTCTCTCACATCAATTTTTCTATCTCTCTCTCTAAAAAAATTCATAAAAACATTTTTCTTAAATCAGAAAGGAAATTAGAAAGTACCTCAACAAAAATGAAAACACAACATTCCAACACTTACTCTGCAGTCAATACTTGAGGGCAATAAATGCCTACATTACAAAAGAAGAAAGATCTCAAATAAATAACCTAATTTTATACCTCAAAGCTAGGAAAAGAACACAGTCAGCCCAAAGTTAGCAAAAGGATGGAAATAACAAAAATTAAAGCTGAAATAAATGAAACAGAAATAATAAAGCAATAGAAGAAATTAATTTTTTTATCCTCACCCAAGGATATGTTTTTATTGATTTTAGAGAGAGAGGAAGGGGAGAAGAGAGAGAGATAGAGAGAGTGGGGAGGGAGAGATCTAAAAATAAATATTTTTAAAAGATAAAATAGACAATCCCTAAATTATACTAAGTAAGGTAAAAAGAGAATACTCAAATAAAACCAAAAATGGGAGAAGAGATTTTACAATTAATGCCACAGAAATAAAATTAAAAAATCATAAAAGGCTTCCATGAACACTTACACACCAACAAAGTGCATAAACTAGAAAAAATAAATTCCTAGAAACATACAATCTACCAAGACTAAATCATGAAGAAATAGAAAGTCTGAACAGATCTATAACTAGTACAGATATTGAGTCAGTTATCAAAACTGTCCCAAGAAAGAAAACCCCAGGATCAGATGGCTACACTGGTGAATTCTACCAAACGTTTAAAGAAGAATTAATGTTGCCCTGGCTGGTGTGGCTCAGTTGGTTGAGCGTCATCCCATGTACCAAGAGGTCTCCAGTTTGATTCCTAGTCAACGCACAAGCCAAGGTTTCAGGTTTGATCCCCAGTCAGGGTACAGGCAACTGATTGATGTTTCTCTCTTGGGGTGTAGGCAACCGATTGATGTTTCTCTCATCTCTCTCATCTCTCTCTCTCTCTCTCTCTCTCTCTCTCTCTCTCTCCTCTCTCCTCTCTCTCTCCTCTCCTCTTTCTGTCTCTCTCTTATGTCAATAAAAACATTTTAAAAAGGAGGAATTAATGTCAATCCTTTCCAAATTCTTCCAAAAAATTACAGAAGAGGGGACACTTCCAAACTCATTTTATGAGGCTAGCATTACCCTGAAAACAAAGATAACATAAGAAAACAAAATTACAGGCCAATATCCCTGATGAACATAGGTGCAAAAATCCTCAACAAAATACTAGCAAAACTGAATCCAGCAGCACATTAAAAAGGTCCCATACCATAATCAAGTGGGATTTATCCCTGCGGTGCAAGGATGGTTCAACATAGGAAAATCAGTTAATGTGATACATCCCATTAACAGATGAATAAAAGTCATATGATTATCTCAATAAATGCAGAAAAATCATTAGACAAAATTCAACTTCCTTTCATGATAAAACAAGAAAACTCTCAACAAAGTAGGAATAGAAGGAAATTGCCTCAACATAATAAAGGCCAAAAAGTATTTGGCAAGATTGTGGAGAAATTAGAATTCCTGCACAGTGTTGGTGGGAATGCAAAATGGCACAGCTGCTATGGAAAACAGAGTGGAGGTTCCTTTAAAAATTAAAAATAGGACTACTGTATGATCCAGCAATCCCACCTAATAGCTATAGCAACATTGGCATTTTATCAAGAATGAACTGCCTCTAAAACAGAAAGTTAAAATCTTTCCTGTAACAGATAATGCTGCAACGAAGCCAGGAGTCCTCTTTACACTGCTCACTGTCCCCAGGGCAGTATGTGAATGTCACAGCAAAAACTATTGGTAAAGGTTTTCAAGGAATCATGAAAAGATGGGGATTTAAAGGCAAGCCCACTACTTATGGTCAAATGAAAAACCACAGGAGACCTGGAGCTATTTCAACCGTGATGTTGCCAGAGTCTGGTCTGGAACTAAACTGCCTGGAAAAATGAGAAGCATAGACAGGGCAGCCTACAGACTGAAAGTATGGGCACAAAGGACAATATAATCTATGTAAACGGCTCTGTACCTGGACATAAAAATTGTTCAGTAATGATCAGAGATTCTAAACTGCCTGCATATAAGGACTGCTGTGAAATTTTACTATTCTCTACATGTTTTTCCTGATGGAGATGAAGAGGACCAACCAGAAGACTTTTATGATGAAAATATGTGTCAACCCAGCATACCTTCTATTATATCTGCCTAACCTCACTGGACGGAGCAGAACCTCCTATATTCTGTGAACTTTTTAAGCCAGAACAGGAAGATAATCAGGAATCATATTCTACATTCTTAGTCACAATATCACACTTGTCATTTTTGTCAAGGGCATAACTATATCACTCACTCTCTAACTGAATTTTGTTAGAAAAAAATTACCACTTAAACAAATCAATTAAGTAACTGAGTACATCAAATTTAAATGGACTGGCAGTTTGCAATATTAGCAAAATCTCTGTAATTTGTGGAATTTATTCTTTTTACTAAATATTTCACAACTTATATTAAGGTATTTATAAATTTAACTTTATTCATTAAAACAAGGATAAGTAAGTTCTAGAGGCCTGGTGTACAACATTGTACATATAGTCAAAAATACTGTATTTACACTTACACTTTTGTTAAGAGGATAAATCTCATGTTATGTTCTTTCCACAATAAAATAAAACACAAAAATAACTGAACTTCTAAAAGGATTCTAATAAGTATCAGGGTTAGTAAGGACTCCAAATAGGGGGACGGATACCTTGTTACAATCAGATACTGAATTTGGGGATTTGAATCCCACATACAACGTGGTGACATTTGCTCAAAACCAAGAAGAGGAAAGAAATCCAACAACATGAAAAGAAATGTGAATCAGACTTTCCGTCAGCTCTGTAGTAACATCTAGTCATGAAAGTGGAGCGATTCAATTCACAAACTTCCCTTTTGTAACAATACTAAGGAGCCAGTGGTTTCCTCACTGCAAGTCGGTGTAAGATCCTGACTTCTGTACATAAACAATACAATCACACTCAGCTCTTCCGTGGCAAAAAACAGAAGGAAAACACCCAAAATCACTTCAGCTTTGATCCTGCATAATATTTCATACACATTCACATCCAATGCATGCTCCTTGGAAAAAAATCAAACAGTATAGAGAGGCATAGAAATATATAATAAATAATAGAAGTCTCTCTCCTCTCCATTTTGATATCACTTTAATATGTATCCTCCCAACTTTGCACACACATATACTGACCTACCTACACACACACACACACACACACACACACACACACACTTAAAATAAATGCTATTATCCTAACCATATTAATCATTCTAAAATTTCTTAAAATTTGTATATCTGTACCTCATTTTTTCTATTGCTTGCACAGTATTACATAGGCTATTTAAGCAATCACTCATTGACGAATACTTTTTACTTTATTTCTTTTTTATATTTTAAAACTTTTAAAATTTATATATTTTTTAACATTCTTTTAATTGCTTTTAGAGAAAGAGAGGAAGGGAGAGGGAGAGAGAGATAGAAACATCGATGAGAGAGGACATCGATTGGCCGCCTCCTGCATGTCCCCCACTGGGGACTGGGCCCACAACCTGGGCATGTGCCCTGACTGGGAATGGAACTGGCAACCTCTTGGTGCATGGGTCAATGCTCAACCACTGAGACTTTTTTAATTTATAGAAGTAATACTTGCATATTTTTAAAATTCAGACTGTACAAAAATGTCTAAAATGAGAAAAAAAAATCTTCCACTACCCATTCCCACTACTCACAGGTTTTATTAAGTTTCTGATTTAAATTCTAATGTTGACTGCCACTGAAATTGTATGCAATATATTTTCACCTCTTTTTCTTGATTGATCAACTATAGATGTTATATTTTGACTCCTCTTGGTAAAAAATTTGGAATATCTGGTTTAAATTAATAAATTCAACAAATGGATGGAAATGAAATATGGCATTTGGCCATTGAACAATCTCAATCGGCTACCAATAATGAGTCATCTTTTGTGGTTGTTATAAATAAGATTTTATTTAGAGAAATATAGCTTAGCCCTGGCTGGGTGGCTCAGTTGGTTGGAGCGCCATCCCCTACACCAAAAGATTGCAGGTATGATTCCTGGTCAGAGCACATACCTAGGTTGCAGGAACCAGGTTCTATCCCTGATCAAGGTGGGTACAGGAGGCAACTGATTGATGTTTCTCTCTCACCTCCTCCCACCCCCCTCTCTCTCTCATCAATAAACAAATATACCCTCAGGTGGGGATAACAAATTTTTTTTTAAAAGAAATGTAGTTTAGTAATAACTTGGATTTAAACACAGATTAACTCCCCAGGAGACAGAATACTTGAGTTCCTATCATGGACTTAGAGAGTATTACGCTAAGCAAAATAAGCCAATCAGAGAAAGACAAATATCACATTATCTCGTTTATTGTGGAATATAATGAACAAAATAAGCTGATAAACAAAATAGATCTAGAGACATGGAAGTAGGGAACAGACTGACAAACCTCAGAGGGAAGGTGGAGTGGGGGTGGCAGGAAGAGATAAACCAAAGAACTTATATGCATATAGGCACAACCAATGGACACAGACAAAGGTATGGTGAAGGCAGGAGGGGGCTTGGGAGTGAGGAGGAGGGTGTCAAAGGGGGAAAAAGGAGGTACATCTGTAATAAAAAAAAAAATTAATTAATCAAGTATTAAAAAATAAAATTAAAACATTGGTTTGGAGGAGAAATAAAAGACTCTGAAAGTATAAAAAATAAAGTTAACTATGTTTAATTTTACTTTAAAATAAATAAAAATAAAATAAAACGTATAATGTAATGATTAAAAAAAAGAGAGAGCCCTGACTGGTTTGGCTCAGTGGTTAGAGTGTCAGCCCATGGACCTGGGGGCCGTGGGTTTGATTTCTGGTCAAGGGCACATACCTAGGTTTGATCCTCAGCCCCAATGAGGGTTTATGGGAGGCAACCAATCAATGTATCTCTCTCACATCGATATTTCTCTCTCTTTCCCTTCCACTCTATCTAAAAAGCAATGGAAAAATATCAAGTGAGGATTTAAAAAAAAAAAAAAAAAAGAATCCTAATGCCCAATATGATGGTGTTTGAAGGTAGAGTGATGGGAGGTGATTAGGTCACGAGGGTGGAGCCATCATAAATGGGATTAGTATCTTATAAAAAAGACCCCAAAATGCTCCCTAGTCCCTTCCACCATGTAAGGACACAGTGAGAAGGTACTGGTGATGGATAAGGAAGAGGGTTCTCACCAGAACATGACAATGTTTGATCTTGGACTTCTAAGCCTCCAGAATTGTGGGAAATAAATTTCTGTTGTTTATGTGCCATCCAGTCTATGGTAGTTTGTTATAGCAGCCCAAACAGACTAAGAAAGACTGTTAAGAAATAGTGGTTGGATGGATGGATGGATGGATGGATGGATGGATGGATGGATGGATGGATGGATGGATGGACAAATGAGTGGTTTAAATGAAAAAGTAATATTTCAAGACCTACTTGAGTTCTGATGGAACTCTAATGTGACACTGAAGGCTCATTTGTTAAAATGGGTAACCAGTAATAACAACCAGATGTTCACCTAGATTAGAAAAGGATGTGACACATATGCCCTCCCCAACACCATCTCCAACCACCAAGCATAAGAATGAGGAAAATGCCAGAGTGGAATAATCACGGGCACTTGACTGCGACAAACCTGAATGCAAATCTTTACTCCAACAGTTTCTAATTGTGTAAATTTGAACAAAGTGCTTTTAAAATTTCATTTATCTCATGTACAAAATGGGGCTAACTATGCAGGGTTGTTATAAGGATTAAATTAAATAATGTATGTGAAGTTCCTAGTACAGTACTTGACACAGACTAGCTCAAAATGTTGTAATTTTATTACACAACAATATTTATTATCATTAAGAAATCTCGCCCTGGTCAGTTTGGCTCAGCGGTAGAGTGTCAGCTCATGGACCAATGAGTCTCGCGTTTGATTCAGGTCAAGGGCACGTACTTCGGTTGCAGTTCATCCCTGGCCCTGGTCAGTGTTGTGGGGGAGGTAGCCAGTCAATGTGTCCCTCTCACGTCAATGTTTCTCTCTCTCTTCCTTTCACTCCCTCCCACTCTAACTGAAGATAAAAGAAAAATAACCTCTGGTGAAGATTAAAAAGAAAAAAAAAAAGAAATCTCTGGAGGGCCCTGGCCCATGTGGCTCTCTCTTACATCCATGTTTCTCTCTCTTTCTCTCTCTCTCTCTCTCTCTCTCTCTCTCTCTCTCTCTCTCTCTCTCTCTCATCTCTCAAAATCAATAAGAAATGTCCTCAGGTGAGGATTTAAAAAAAAGAAAAGAAATCTCTGGAGGACCCTGGGAAGTTATGTTCACTTGTGAAATGGGCAGGCTAAACACTTAAAATCAACTTCAGAGAAAGATGGCAAAATGGTATCTTTAAGGAGAAAAACTTGACTAATATAAATTTTGAGGAAGTAAATAGCATGTACATAAAAAGACACTGGTTAATATTATCCACCTTGAGATCTGAAGAAAACCTTTGATGAGTTTCCAAAGAAAGGCTGAAATAAAAGTTGCTTGAGATTGGAATGCTTTATAAGGCAATAAGGAACTAGCTGAGAAGGAAACACAGTAGGTGGTGCCTGTTGATTCCTGTCAGGGGAGAGAACTAGAGGACCCAAGTGACAACTCCAGGAAGGGCAGCAGATGTATGAAGGGGGTGGTAGTCACATTTCTAATTCTGGATTTCTCTGAGGAAACTGCAGTTCTCTGGAAGGTGGAGTCCTGGTAGGTGGCTGTGGAGTTCACATCAGAGCAAAGGGAAAGGAATGAATATTAATCTAACAGTGACTGGGGCAAGCCATGTGCCAGGCACCTTATCTCATTTAAGTCACCACGACCCAATTACAATATAATAGGTATTACCTCCATTTTACAGAGAGGAAAAGTGAAGCTCAAAGATGTCATGTAATTCATTCAAGTTTACTCTGCTATCATAGAGAGTTATGCCCCAGCCCATAGGCTGAGGTCTAGTAGCTCTGGTTCATTCATTCAATAAATGTCTATTGAGCATCTATTATGTGTCAGGCACAGGGCCAGGTGCAGGAGACACAGTGGTCAACAAAGACAGAGTCCCCTATTCTCATGGAACATAGGGTCTAACAAGGGAGGCAGAGGCAGCCATTAGTCAAATAATGTCACCAATGAAGATAAAATTACAAAGTGAGACATCAGTGCGTGTAACAAATGGATGTGGGGCATGATGGGTGCCATGGGTGAGTGGCTCTAGAATTTACCTAGAATTAACTAGGTAAAGGAGTGGTGAAGAAAAGCATTTCAAATGAGGCAACGGCACATACAATGGTTGTGGTCAGAGCCTCAAACAATGCAAGTTCAGAGTGGCTACAGCTCAGGTGTGGGAGAGGGTGAAGACAGATTTCCATCCTGAAAAGTCCAAGGCATTTTAACAGGGGCCACTGGGAGGCTTGGGCAGTCACAAGCAGAGCCCTCTGGTGGGTTGTGGGACCCCAGCTATCCCCACCTTTGTGAGAACAGTTGGTGTTACTGTAGCTGCTTTAATAGTATGTTGGGAAGCAGGGATTCATGGAACTCAGTAAAGAGCCTCAAGCATCTGTGCTAGGATGGGGCTCAAGAAGACATGTGCCCATGACCTGGAGGAGTGAGTATGCAGTCAAATCGGAACAGTGCAGCAGACTAAGGGACAGGCCTAGATCAGGGTCAGCAAACGACAGCCCTCGAGCCAAATCCAGCCTGCGCTTGTTTTTGTGCAGCCCACAGCTAAGAGTGGTTTTTACACTTTTTAATGGTTGAGGAAAAAATCTAAAGGAGACTAATACTTGTGACACCTGGAAATGATATGAAATTCACATTTCAGGGTCCATAAATGAAGTTTTATGGGACACAGCCATACCCATTATTTACTATTGTCTGTGGTTGCTTTCACAACACAACAGCAGAGTTGAGTAACTGACACCAGGGTATTGCAGTAAAACTGACACTATTATCTGGCCCTTTATAGAAAAAGTTGGCTGGGTTAGTCAGAAGAGCCTATAAATCTGACCATGTGGTCAGACAACTGACAAATGAGCTTTAGTTGGAGCAAGTGCAAAGCAACGCACTTTGGGATAAAAATATCCAAACTATTTATAAAATGAAAACAGAGCTCTGAGCTGTGAGGTCACAACTTAGAACTAAGCACAACTAGGACTAAGGGGAGCTAGAGTAATGTTAAGTTAATCTCCTGCCCTAGATTATAAAAATTAGTGCACAATGGATGAAGTTAGTTATCTGCAGACTTCACCTGATGGGGCCCAGGGAATGATTTCAGGAAGAGTAAGCAAAAATACAACTGCGAAGAAAGACTATATTATTTTGCCCTTTCACTTAAAAACTACATATAGACATAGATCTTAACAGTCTGCATATAATCCAGGGAAAAATTAGTAATAAAGATCTAGAATTTGTGCCCTGGCCGGTTTGACTCAGCAGTTAGAGCAGCAGCCCGAGGACCAAAGAGTCAAGGGTTCGATTTCGGTCAAGGGCACATACCTCGGTTGTGGTTCGGTCCCAGCCCTGGTCGATGTGCCTCTCTCACATCAATGTTTCTCTCTCTCTCTCCCCCTCTCCCACTCTGTCTGAAAATAAATAGAAAAATATCCTTGGGTGAGGATAAAAAAGAATTTAGAATTTGGGATGTGTATACAGGACTACTGAGGGATAGGATATCATAAGACATCTTACCCGACACTATAGATCCAGTGCCTAGTTTCATGACTGAATATGAAAAGCATTAAAATAATATTTGTTGAAGAAAGAATGGGCAGAGGGGAGGTGAGGGAAGAAAAAAGGAAGGAGGGAGGAGGAGGAGGAAGCAGGAGGGAAGGAGGAAGCTGGGCAGAATCTACAGGGTTTGAAGGCTTAACAGGAGTTAGCCAGGGGCTGAGAATGAGGACGAGCACCTCAGCAGAGAAAGAGAAGCACAGCCCTGGCTGGTTTGGCTCAGCAGTTAGAGCGTCAGCCGGAGGACCCATGAGTCATGGGTTCGATTCCAGTCAAGAGCACGTACCTTGGTTTCGGTTCGTCCCTGATCCTGGTCCTGGTCCGGTCGTGCAGGAGGCAACCAGTCGATGTGGCTCTATCACGTCAATGTTTCTCTCTCCCTCCCTCCCATTCTATCTGATAATAGATAAAAAAAATATATATCCTCAGGGTGAGGAATTAAAAAAAAAAAAAGAGAAGCACAAAAGGCCAGGCCAGGAGAGGCCATAAGGCCTGGAACAATGTCATTTAAAACTCCCAGTCACCTTTGCTCTAGTTCTAAGGTAACTTGGTTTCCCGTATCACTTGTCTGAAGGAGGCATCCAGGGCAACAGGAAAGGTGTACCCCCCAGGATAATTAACATATTAACCACACAGTAATTTATTCAGTCTCTCAGGGCAGTTGGCATAACTGATTTCCTTAGGCTGATCCTCAGGTGTAGTTTGTGTACCTGCAAAGCTACAGAACTCACCTGGGACCTCTGTAGGGGTCGTGGCCTTCGGGGCCATAACTGGGTGTGGCTGGCCTCCCTCTTGGACACATCTGACCTCTTCCATTTCCATGTAATACGAGTTGTCACATCCAGAAAATTCCCTGAGAACACCCAGCTCAGTTTGCTGCAGGACCCAATAGGAACAAGATGTCTTTCCCGGGAAAGATTCTCTCCCTGCCCAGCAAAGACTCAGCCAGTACTAGGGTTCTAGAATCTATTCTTGCTGAGAGGTAAACTCATCCTAGTAAACTGAAACTTCCAGGTCCTGGAAACCCCTCTGTCCCAAGCAAACCAGGACAGTTGGTCACCTGCCAGGCAGGTTCCTTAGTGACAATGGGCCTCTTATCCTACTGTTGCCCAGACCTCACCTGGGTCTGCTCCAGAGTTTCTGCTGCCCCGTGCCCACCACTCAGAATATTCAGAGCAGCTCCTTCTGGGTCAGGGAAGGGGACAGCATGGGCTGGGGGAGTTGCTGGGGGCAGGGTTAGGATCAGAAGAGATCAGAGACTGAGGAGAAGGAGCTCCTAAGGCTGTTAGAGGTCTGGATCAAAGTCTCCGGTCTTTTATCTGTGTGCTTCTGTGCATACAATGAGGATTAGACAGGAGCTGGTATCAGGTAAAACTTTCAACATTTACAATGTTTGGAGAAAATGAAGAACTACTAAAGGGAAAGCTGCCTTAAACCCTATTTGCAAGTGAGCATAATGTGCGTTATTAAAATATAAAGAACTGAAAGTAAAACTTTGTTGGTTAGAAAAAAACAACTGTAATAATGACAGTAATTTATATTTAACTACCATGAGACATAGTGATTTTGAGGCATTACTGTGTCATGTAAATCACACAACAACATCTTTGTGATTAAGGGACTAAATATCAGTCATGTGTGCTCCGGTAGTAGGTTTAAAACCATTAAAGGTAATTTAGGTTGCCTAAGTCTTGGGATTTTTGCTTCAGGGAAAATAGGGAGTTAAATAGCAGGTAAACTTGTTACATTTGGTTCTGGGAGGACCAATATAAAGATACTTAAAAAAAAGATTGCCATCTTTATTTATGAATTCTGAGAAAAACTCAAAACACTGCAGATTTTAATCAAGTTAATCCTCACAATAACCCCAGGAGGAATTCTAACACAATGGCCTTCATTGTTTAAAGCCAGCAGTTGTCAGAGGCCACAAAAGAGTCACTTTGTCTACAGTTGCTTCTCTGTCCTGGCTTAATTCATAAATGTTAGTGTTCTTTGAAATAAGCCTAGTATAAATATAAACTATTAGTGTATTAATAATCTCCAATCACTACAAGACAGAGTGATCTCACCACTAAGAATTTCTTAGAAATGACCTTACACACCAGTTTAAAGAAACAGAAATGTTTGTTAGAGGGAAATTTTAAATTATGGATTAACTCTCTCTGAGTAAAATATTTTCATATGTTAATCCACGCGTATTTACAGGGTTTCTGCTAAGAGTACGATGGTGGGTGCTCTGGACACAAAAACAGCTTAGGATAGAAATGAAGTAATCATAATAGTAACGTTTGTGGTGGTGGTCTGGAGATCTAAATAAATCAGAACATGTTGTTAATAAACCAAGGACTGGAGTTTAGCAATTCTAGGAAGGGACGGATACAAGCAGAGGATTCTTGAAGACCAGCATTTGCTCATACTCTCGCTTTGCAATTTGGTTCTCTCTCTAGTAAAGAAGGTAAGGGAATGCTTTCACATACAAAATCTCCTTTGAATAGTGTCCCTCTGAAATAGGTAAGGCAAATATCATTCTCCACTTTTTACAGACAAGAAAATGAGCCCAGCAATAGTACGCTACTAGGAATCACAGGGACTGGATGGCAACATTAGCAGCTGAACCAAGTTCTCCGCATTCTCACACAGTGCTCTTGTCTATGAAGAAGCATTCCCAAAGCACTGCCAAAGTAGGCCTTCCCCCCTCATCCTCAAGTTCCCCCAGCCCAGTTACCATCTCCAGACTCCAGGGTTACTGTGCTCTGTCCTTAAATCCATCCACCCGGGACCTCCTATTCCCTCTCTTTTTAGTCAGACATAGTTAGAAAAATCCAGAGAAACATTTACTTTTTTTGTTTGTGTTTTTTATCTTTTTTTTTCAGTTATAGTTTTCAGTATTATTTTGTACTGGTCTCAGGTGGACAGCCTAGTGGCTAGACAATCATATACTTTACAGTGTTCCCCCTGATATTTCAAGTACCCACCTGGCACCATACATAGTTATTACAATATTATTGACTATTTTCTCTATGCTGTGCTTTACATCCCCATGACTGTTTTGTAACTACCAATTTGTACTTCTTAATTCCTTCACCTTTTTCACCCATCCTCCAACCCCCCCACCCCCACCCCTCTGGCAACTATCAGTTTGTTCTCTGCATCTATGAGTCTGTTTCAATTTTGTTTGTTTGTTTTGTTCTTTAGATTCCACATATAAGTGAAATTATATAGTATTTGTCTTTCTCTGACTAACTTATTTCACTTAGCGTAAGACTCTCTAGGTCCACCCATGCTGTCACAAATGGTAAGATGTCATTCTTTTTATGACCGAGCAATAGTCCATTGTGTATATGTACTACAGCTTTTCTATCCATTCGTCTATTGATGGGCACCTAGGATTGCTTCCATATCTTAACTATCTTAATGCTGCAATGAACATAAGGATTCACATGTTCTTTCAAATTAGTGTTTTGGGTTTCTTCTGATATACACCCAAAAGTGGAATTGATGAAGGAGGCAAGAACATACAATGGGGTAAAGAAGTCTATTCAGCCCGGCCAGTGTGGCTCACTGGTTGAGCATTGACCCATGCACCAAGAGGTCACCAGTTCGATTCCCAGTCAGGGCATATGCCCAGGTTGTGGGCCAAATCCCCAGTGGGAGGCATGCAGGAGGCAGCCAATCGATCTTCTCTTTCATCGATGTTTCTATCTCTTTCTCCCTCTCCCTCTCTAAAATCAATAAAGAAAAAACATTTTTTAAAAAAAGAAAGTCTATTCAATAAATGGTGCTGGGAAAATTGGACAGATACATGCAAAAAATGAAATTAGACCACTTTCTTACACCATATACAAGAATAAACTCACCTGGGGTGGGGTGGGAACTGGGTGGAGGGGGGCAATGGGGGAGAAAAGAGGGAGGACATCTGTAATATTCTCAATAATAAAGTTAAAAAATAATAATAAACTCAAAACGGATTAAAGACTTAAATGTAAGACTTGAAACCATAAAACTCCTAGAAGAAAACATAGGCAGTAAAACCTCTGGCATCTTTCTTAGCAATACTTTTTCTGATATATCGCCTTGGGCAAGGGAAACAAAAGAAAAGAAATAAATGGGACTACATCAAACTAAAAAGTTTTTGCACAGCAAAGGAAACCATCAACAAAATGAAATGACAACCTACTAAATGAAAGAAGATATTAGCCAATGGTACATCTGATAAGAGGTTACTATTCAAAATTTATTTTAAAAACTCATACAGCTCAACACCAAAATGCACAACAATCCAATTAAAAAATGGGCAGAGGACCTGAATAGACACTTCTCCAAAGAGGACACTTCTCCAAAGATGGCCAATAGACATATGAAAAGATGCTCAACTTCACTAATCATCACAGAAATGCAAATTAAAACCACAATGAGATATCACCCCTATACCTGTCAGAATGGCTATCATCAATAAATCCACAAACAATAAGTGTTGGTGAAGATGGGGAGAAAGGGGAATTCTCGTGCACTTTTGGTGGGAATGCAGATGGGTGCAGCCACGGAAACCAGTATGGAGGTTATAAAGGAATGGTTAAGAGCTTGAGCTCTGAAACCAAACTGATCTGAAATTGAGTTCCTGCTGTTTGCTAGCTGCACAACACTGGTCAAATTACTTAATATCCCTGAGACCCTGTGTCTTTATCTACTTTAAAAAATGGTAATAGCTGGCATTGATTGAGCCCATACTATTTACTAAGAACTATGTATGCTAAGTTTTACATGCTTTACATACATTATCTCATTTAATCCTAACCATGGTCCTTGTAAACTGGGTGCTATTGTCACCATTTAATAGGTAAGAAAATTGAAGCACAAAAAGGTTAAATAGTCTGCCAGAGATAATATTACTATAAGTGATGAAACCAAGATTCAAACACAAGCCGTCTGATTCCAAGACCCATGCTTCAAATCACTTCCTTCTTCATAGTGAGGTTGTAATGATTTAAAGAGCTAATATAAATCAGGGCTCCTGCATAGTGCCTGGCACATAAACAAGCCTTAAGTAAATGTTAACTGGAGCATAATTTTTAGCATTGTCATTTGTTCCCAGAGATATCTGGGCCAGAAAACAGGTTTTGACATAGGATACTTTGCATTTATTACAGTTAATTGCCCTAAGGTTTGTGTCTTGCAATTGAACTGACAGGCCTCTGCTATTGCCTAAACAATTTATATATTATGGGTTACTTGGTTAAGAGATGGGTTAAATGGTTGGCAACTTTTTTCATTTGTCCATGCAAAAAAACTCTTCATACTAGAAAGAAATGTGAAGTCTCTTGAGAAAGAAAGGTGTACTGAGCAATAGCTAGCAGAACTGCAGGCAGTACCCAGATTATAAATGGTTATAATTTCAAAAGTTCATTTGTCTATTGTTATAAACTCTGAATACATAGATATAAGGTTGCAAATAGTGGTGACATTCCAAGACTATTCACAGAAGTCTATTTATTTAGCCCATTTTAAAGCTCAATGATGAAAACTATGCCACTTACCCAAGGGCAGGCCTGGGAACAAGAGTCCATGTGATTAAAGAATAAGAAAAATATCTTTCCTGGTACAAACGAATGTTGATATATAGTATATTAGTTATCAACTGCTCTGTAAAAAATTACCCCAGCCCTGGCCAGTTTGGCTCAGCAGTTAGAGTGTCGGCCAGCAGACCAGAGAGTCCCAGGTTCGGTTACCACTAAGGGCACGTACCTCGGTTAAAGTTCATCCCTGGCCCCGGTTGGGGTTGTGTGGGTGGCAACCAGTCAATGTGTCTCTCTCACATCGATGTTTCTCTCTCTCTCTTCCTCTCTCTCTCCCTCCTGCTCTATCTGAAGATAATTGCAAAAAAAAAATACCCCAAAACTTACCATATTAAAATGATACACATTCCATCAACAAATCAACAAACAACAAGTGTTGGCGAGGGTGTGGAGAAAAGGGGACTCTAGTACACGCTGGTGGGAATGCAGACTGGTGCAGCCACTGTGGAAAACACTATGGTGTTACCTCAAAAAATTAAAAATTGAATTGCCATTTGACCCAGTGATCCCACTTCTAGGAATATACCCTAAGAAGCCTGAAACACCAACCAGAAAGAATACATGTACCCCCATGTTCATAGCAGCACTATTTACAATAGCTAAGATCTGGAAACAGCCCAAGTGTCCATCAGTTGATGAATGGATAAAAAAGCTGTGGTACATGTACACAATGGAGTACTACGCAGCTGTAAGAAAGAAAGATCTCTTTTCCTTTGAGTCGACACGGAGGGACCTCGAGAGTATTATCCTAAGCGAAACAAGCCAAGTAGAGAAAGACAAATATCACATGATCTCACTTATTTGTGGAATATAATGAACATAACAGTCTGAGGAACAGGGTAGACCCAGAGATGTGGAAGTAGGGTATAGACTGACACCCCTCAGAGGAGGGGGTGGGGGGGAGGGAGGAGATAAACCACAGAACTTATGCGCATGTATGCATAGCTGATGGACATGGACAACAGGGCTGAGGACGGGGTGGGGGGATGGGGAGGAGGGTGTCAATGGGGAAAAAAGGAGAAACATCTGTAACAAAAATAAATTAATAAAAATAAATAAATAAATAAAAAATAATAATAAAATGATACATATTTAGCCCAGCCAGTGTGGCTCAGTGGATTGAGAGGTCCCATTCTAGTCCCAATCAGGGCATATTCCTAGGTTTTGGGCACGATCCCCAGTGAGGAGGATGCAGGAGGCAGCCCATCAATGTTTCCCTCTCACATTGACATTTCTCTCTCCCTTTCCCTTCTTCTCTCTCCAAAAAATCAATAAAGATGTATTTTTTTTAATTGTATTTTTTTTATCCTTACCCAAGGACATTTTTGTATTTATCTTCAGATAGAGAAGGAAGGAGAGAGGGAGGAAGAAAGAGAGAGAGAAACATCGATGTGAGAGAGACACATCGAGTGGTTGCCACCCACATGACCCCAACTGGGGCCAGGGACAAACTGCAACCAAGATACGTGCCCTTAGCGGGAACCGAACTCGGGCCTCTCTGGTCCGCGGGCCGACGCTCTAACCGCTGAGCCAAACCGGCCAGGGCAAGATGTATTTTTTTTAAAAATATTTATTATCTCACAATCTCTGTGGGTCATCTGGGAGTGGCTGACATGGACAGTTCTGCTCAGAATCTGCTCAGGGTGAGGTTTCAGTCAACATCACCCAGAGTGCAGTCATCTGAAGGCTTAACTAGGGACTTCCAATATGGCTCACTCACATGGCTGTTGGCAAGAGGCCTCATTTCTTCATCACATGGGCCTTTTCATGGGGCTGCCTGAGTTCTTCATGACATGGTAGCTCTGGCTTCCCCCAGTACAAGTGATCCTAGAGTAAGAACAAGAAGGCAGCTGCAATGCCTTTTATGACCTAGTCTTGTAAGTCATACACTGTCACTCCTGCCAGATTCTATTCATTATGGCCCACAAGCTATTCATTAAGAGCAGCCCACACTAAGTGGGAGGGGGAAGTAAGCTCCACCTCTTGAGGAAGCATATCACAGAACTTTTGAATGTTTCTTAAAATCACCATGGAGTTTTTTTGTTGTCCTCTCATCACTTTCTTTAGGTACCCAGTTATACAAAATAGTTCAAATACATTGGGATGCAGAACTTCCCAACAAAGTACTCTAAATACTAAAACAAAAACCAAAAAAACCCATGCTCTCGCCTCAACTTTTCTTCAAAACATCTATCCCCTTTCTTTAAATGGAATCTCGTCTGAAGAATTTATACAGAAGAGAGAGCTATCACACACCTGGAACATTGGTTTTATTCATTTGTATCTCTCATTAGTAGAATTTCAGGCAGTACAATAAACAAAAACAACAAATAACCCACTCCCAAACCGGTGTTAGAAAAGCAACCTTCAGTACATTCTCTTCCTCCTGCTGAGAATGGCCTAAGTGCCCTGATTATGGACTATTCTGGGTCTTGGGAGCCATGGGATCTCTGATCCAGGCTTCCTAACCCAACTCCTATTGATGCAGCTCCACAAGAACACTGTGGGCCTTCAAAGGTGAGGGACGCTCCTGGAATCCAAAAGCAGCTGGTGCTCTTGCACCCGAGACATGCAAAATTCTAAATGTCATCTGAATCTTCAGAGGAACATGATGTTTCATATGACTTTTTATTGTAGTTTTTTATAACTTGAAATTTGGTGATCCATGTAGACTGTTGTCAGAATACAACATTTATAAACACTGGATAAATAGGCGGTTGCACTATAATTCAACTCCAAGAAGCTAGGAGGCTTGAGCTATACAGTGATTTCTCCTGACAGTGTCTTCTTATTGTTGTTTTAAATCTTATTTGAGATTTAACCCCATTTGAGAATATGGTGAAGCCTAAGGGATTTACTCAAGAAAGTACATATACCCACAAAATTTTGCACAAAAGTTTAAGACCTCCCAAATCCCTAAAACCCATCCAGTGAATCACGGTGGTGGGAACGGAGTTCCATTACAACTTAGACCTAAATTTGAAGCCTCTTCTCAGAACTTAATGAATTTTAACTTGTTAAACAGAACCAAAGGCCAGAACAAATACTTCTACTAGGTTTTCTGTGCTTGGGTTTAGTCCATATTGTGAATACCTGGAGGCACAAGGAACGTGGAGTGAGCACACAGAGAACAACACATATTTGCTGAAAAAATAATAATAAATATATATTAGGCCACAGAACTGCTGACAATCATAGGGCTTGCCCTCTCTAAGTGGACCTGACTGTGCAGCAAATTTTGCCAACTTGTCAAAGACACAGACTCTGGAGAGAAGAGCTGCCTGACTTCCCACTTAGCAAGAAAGGGCTAAGCTGGTTTTCCGCCCAGGATCCGCAACCAAGATCCGACCGAAGATTTCCCGAGGCCCTCCCTCGGTAGAGCGATCTCCCAGCCCCGCGCAGGGCCGTTCGACCCTGCCCACCGAGCCTGCGGACCCGGGTCCCGGCCACATCTGTCTCGACCAGGGGAAGTAGACGGGCGGTGCCGGACTGTGAGTGACCCTCGCGCAGGGGCAGGCGCGCGGGGTCCAGCAGCCAGGACCCCTGGGGGGGGGGGGGGGAATTGGCGCGCGCCCCCGCCCTGCGGCCTGCGTGTCCCCGCGTCGACCCCTCCCTCGCGCGCCTCGCCCCGCGGCCGCTGCGGCGCACGCGCGAGGTCTCGCGCAGGGCGGGGAGAGGCGGTGGCAGCAGGCGCCCGGCCCCGAACCTGTCAGACCCGCGGAGCCGGCCTGGAGCTGCGGGCGCTGCAGACGAGATCGGCCCCGCTCCCCCGCGGCTCCGGGCCGAGCCGTGCGAGCTGGCCCCGCCGAGCCGACCGGGGGCGGGGAGATGAGCGACGGCCCCGTGGCGCCCCAGATACATGCGCCGCCCCCTCTCGGAGCCACGGCGCCTCGGAGCTGGCCCTGCGCCCCCAGCCGCCCGGGGCTTCGGAACTTGCGGGCTCTGATGGAGCGCCTTTAATATTTAACGTGTTTCGTTTTCCACAGGATGGGGAGGGACGCGCGGCAGTGCCACCGGGAACGGGCGCGCCAGTGAAGTGGGAGCCGCCGGCCGTCCGCCTGCAGCGAGCCGTTCCGCGCGCGGCCGCGCAGCCTCTGCCATGGCCGGATCCGGCGCCTGGAAGCGCCTCAAATCTCTGCTGAGGAAGGATGATGCGCCGCTGTTTCTGAATGACACCAGCGCCTTTGACTTCTCGGACGAGGTGGGGGACGAGGGGCTTTCTCGGTTTAACAAACTTCGAGTTGTGGTGGCCGATGATGGCTCGGAAGCCCCGGAAAGGCCTGTTAACGGGGCGCACCCGGCCCTCCAGGCCGACGACGACTCCTTGCTGGACCAGGACTTACCTTTGACCAACAGCCAGCTGAGTTTGAAGGTGGACCCCTGTGACAGCTGCAGCAGACGGAGAGAGTTGCTGAAGCAGAGAAAGGTGAAAACCAGATTGACCATTGCTGCCGTTCTGTACTTGCTTTTCATGATTGGAGAACTTGTAGGTGAGTTGTGTTGCCAACTCACTTGCCATTTCCATTTGTCAAGCTTTAGTTATGCAGGGTTTGAGGTTTAAACTTTATTTTCAGGAAGCTTGCCCTTTATCAAGGTCCTGATCTCTTGTGATGGGAAAAGTCCACACAGTTCCAAAGTGCAGATCCGTGTAAGTACAACATAAATTTGTGTGTATGTTTTTTAATCCTCACCCGAGGACATTTTTGCATTTAACTTCAGACAGAGAGGGAGGGAGAGAGAGAGAGAGAGAAACATGGATGCGAGAGAGACACATGGACTGGCTGCCACCCACACGACCCCAACCGGGACCGGGGACAAACTGCAACCGAGGTACCTGCCCTTAGTGGGAACCGAACCCAGGACTCTCTCGTCCCAGGGCCGATGCTCTAACCACTGAGCAAAACTGGCCAGGGCATAAATTTATTGTTTATATTCATTGTACGTCATGTAACTTTCTCTTTTTTAAAAAATGAATTGTGATAAAATACCAGGTTAATTTTTGCAATGTTTAAAATAGTAAATGATTGCAAAGTCACTTAGAATCATAACATTTTACAGCATGAAGGGACCCCAACACCTGCAGGCTCCACCTTCTTGCTCACATAGGGAATCTGAGGGACCGGAGAGCTCAAATAAGTTGTGAGGAAATGGGGTGGCTTAGTGGAAAAGTCACATCTACAGTCCCAGTCTCTCGACTTTTTTCCCTCTACCTTTGACTTATGTGGTCTCTTTATACTATTTCCTATTGGATTTATAGCCAAGAGATTTTCAAAATTAAATATGACCAACTAACCTGAAAATTTTTCATTATAAGGAGGATCTGAAAGGAACCAGAAAATGGTTCCCCCAGGGTTAATGAACTTGGTTTTATTTTTCTTTTCTTTTCTTTTTTTATCCTCACCCAAGGACATTTTTGCATTTATCTTCAGATAGAGCAGGAGGGAGAGAGGGAAGAAGAGAGAGAAACATCGAGGTGAGAGAAACACATCGAGTGGTTGCCACCCACACGACCCCAACTGGGGCCGGGGACAAACTGCAACCAAGGTACGTGCCCTTGACTGGAATCAGACCTGCGACTCATTGGTCCGCAGGCTGATGCTCTAACCGCTGAGCCAAACCGGCCAGGGCTCTTTTCTTTTTTTTTTTCCCCATTGATTCTTAGATAGAGCGGAAGGGAGGGAGGGAGGGAGGGAAGGAGAGAGAGAGAGAGAAACATCAATGTGAGAAAGACACATCGATTGGTTGCCTCCCGCATGACCCGACCAGGGTAGGGGATTAAACCTGCAACCCAGGCACCTGTGCTCGACTGGGAATCGAACCCTTGACCCTGCAGTACTCAGGCCAACGCTCCGACCACTGAGCTAAACCAGCCAAGGCTTGGTTTTATTTTTCATCTTTCAATTATTTAAGTAATACATTTTCACTATAAAATACATTCTTCGTTTAGAGACTAATTTCACAGTCACATAGGTGTAACTGCTAACTTGTCTTAGTGGCTGTTTACAAAGTAACATTAAAGCAGGGAGACCATTGGTTCACCCATGTTGTCTCTTGATGATGAACCATGATGAGAAAAGAGGTGGCAGTCCAATTTAAGGTGCTGGTTGGAGATTAAATGTAGGAAAATTACATACATTGCCTACCTCATTTCATACCTCTCCTCCCCAGTGCTTACTTCAGCCAAGCTGGTCACCTTTCTCCCTGCAACTCACAAAGCTCTTTCCTGCCCTTACGGCCTTCACACTGGCTGGTCCCTCTATCTTAGTGGCTTTCAAATTTATTTTTACATCACAGGAGTAAGAAATACAATTAACAGTGTGACTCGTGCAGGTGTGCATCATGCATATGTATGTATGTACATATACATATAAATATGTGTATAACTGAAACCAGTTTTATTTCATGTGATGTTTTCTAATTTTTTTTAAATTGTGGTTCCACCCTACTTAATTGGTGTCATGATCCACAGGTAGAGCAGGGTCTGCAGTTTGAAAAACACTGCTTTATATGGATTGCCTTTTCCCAAATCTTTTCTTGGCAGGTTTCTTATTCATGTCTCACCTCAGAAGATACCTCTGAGAGACCTTTCTGACCAACTAAAGTAAACATTCCTTCTCCCGTTCCCTGCACAACTTTAAAAGCCCTCAACATCTGCCCTGGCTGGTTTAGCTCAGCAGTTAGAGCGTCGGCCTGCGGACCAGAGTCGCGGGTTTGGTTCTTGCTAAGGGCACGTTCCTCGGTTGCAGTTCGTCCCCGACCCCAAGTGTGGGTAGCAACCAGTCGATGTGTCTCTCTGACATCGATGTTTTGCCCTCACTCTTCCTCCCTCTCTCTCTCCTGCTCTATCTGAAGATAAATGCAAAAATGTCCTCGGGTGAGGATAAAAATAAAAGCCCTCAACATCTGAGATAATCTTTTTTGTGTATTTCCTTGTTTTATATTTATATTTACTTGTTTAATATCTAGTCTTTCTCCACTGAATTCACAGCACTTAGAACAATGATTGGCACAGAGTAGACACTCTTTAATTTTTGTTGAATTAAGTTTTATTGTGTTAGAGAATTATAAATGCTTCAGCTGTGAAGAAATTAAAAGACAAGAGTAAAGCTGTGGTCAGATAAGGCATGGAGTCAGCAGACTAAGATTCAATGACTTGCCCAAATTTACATAACTTGAATATTGATTGAGTCATTCAGGCTTAGTGATTTTTGAAGTTAATATTTGAAGTTAAAAATCACATTAATCACAATTTTCCCTGTAAAATTAATTTAGAGTTTATTTTGCCTAAAGAAAAATTATTAAGCTATAATTGTCCTGACTTACCATTTTATAAATCTCTCATTTGGCAAATGTTTTGTGAAAGCCACAATAAGCATTTCCTTTCAAATACTGACTTTATTTTCAAATATGAAATTTTTTGGTTAAATAATACAGAGATGCTGGTACTTAGGATAGGCATTAACAATATTGTTTAGAATGTTATATAGAATTAAATTGTATATAGTACAGCATTTATTAAAGTGTGTCAAAAGGACTTAGAAATAAAGCATTTTTTGTAAGCATAGAGTAATTTTTAAAATGAAGTAACTTAAAGATCTGAAAGAGGAGATGATTTTGAATCTTGGCTTTGCCACTAGCTTACTGCGAGACCTTAAACAAGCTCCACTCTTCCTTCCACTCAGCCAAGTATTTTTTGAATACTTACTGTATGTCAGGCACTGTGCTATGTGTTCTGGATATATAATGGAGAACAAAACTATTATGATCCCTGCTATCTGAAGCATTTAATGGAGGACAGATATTAACCAATAAACACACAAGTAAATTTAAAATTCAAATGGTCTTAAATGCTAAGAAGAAAAAGAACAAAGGAACTGTAAGAAGACATAGTAACAAGAGACATAGTTTAAATTTTTTTTTTTTAATCCTCTCCCGAGGACATTCTTACACTTATCTTCAGATAGAGTGGGAGGGAGAGAGGGGGGAAGAGAGAGAGAGAAACATCGACGTGAGAGAGACACATCGACTGGTTGCCACCTAGACGACCCCAACTGGGGCCGGTGACAAACTGCAACCGAGGTACATGCCCTTAGTGGGAACTGAACCCAGGACTCTCTGGTCCACAGGCCGACGCTCCAACCGCTGAGCCAAACCGGCCAGGGCAAGAGACATAGTTTAAGTATGAGCCAGGTACAGTTAAACTGGGGAAAAGAAAAAAAAAATAGTAGGAGTTATTCTAGCAATGGAGTAAGGGAGTTTTCCAAGTGAAGAGAACAGCATTTACAAAGATCTTAAAACTAACTGACCTTTAAAAAGGACCTAAAAAGGCCAGTTTGGCAGCAGTGTAGTAAGCAAGAGGGAAAGAGGCAAGGGGACCAGATCAGATCCTGATAGACTGTATTAAATGAGTGTAGTTTTTAATTCTAAATACAATGGGAAGCCAATGAAGGCTTTTAAGCAGAGTGTGGCATGATGGGATTTACTTTTTTAAAAGATTACTCTGGCTCTTATTTGGAGAATGGATTGGAGGGTGCAAGAATGGAAGCAAGTAAACTATTGCAGAGGTCCAGACGAGATGATTATGGCTTGGACTAAAGTGGATGGAGAAAAGTGTACTTACTGATTGAGAAACATTCTAGAGGTAACATTCACAAATTTGGCTAGTGGTTTGGATGTGGGGGTTGATGGGAGAGCAGAGTCAGGAATGATTCTGAAGTTTCTCACCTGAGCAGCTAAGTCTATGGAAATGTATGTCATGTATTCAGCAGGGAGAAAATACAGAGCTGGATTTAGACATGGTTGTTTTAAACATGTTATCATATGTATGTGAAATAGCCAAGTAAATATGTCTAGTGAGCATATGAGTCTGTAGTTCAGAAGAGAGGTCAAGGTACAGATATAGTATGTAATGCCAAGGGAATGGAAAAAGTCACCTAGAGAGCCCAGGTCTGGAGGAACTCCAACTTTACAAGTCAGGCAGAAGGCATCAGGTATCCCAGAATCCAAGAAAAGAGAGTATTTCAAAGTGGCAATAAATAAGGTGAAGCTGGCCCTGGCCGGTTTGGCTCTGCGGTTAGAGCGTCGGACTGCAGTCCAGAGAGACCCGGGTTCGGTTTCCGCTAAGGGCATGTACCTCGGTTGCAGTTTGTCCCCGGCCCTGGTTGGTCATGCAGGTGGCAGCCACTCGATGTGTCCCTTTCACGTTGATGTTTCTCTCTCTCTCTCTCTCTTCCTCTCTCTCCCTCCCACTCTATCTGAACAAAAAAAAATGAAAAAATGTCCTCGGGTGAGGATAAAAAAAAAAAATGTGAAGCTGCAAGAGGTCTCATAAGATGAAAATTAAAATATCCTTGAGGTTTAGTAACAGAGTTATTGATTGCTTTAACAGCTGCATTTTTATTGGAAGTGAAAAGATTAAAAGTGAATGCAAACAGACCTCCAGGTAAAGATGGCAAATGAACTCATGCATCTAACTGTACTCTTTCCTGAAGCCTCTCTTAAACTACAGTAAAGGGATATATATCCACACAGATGTGGAAAACTGAAGAGGAGACAATAGCAACACAAATTTGGGAAACTAGATAGGAAACTGATATAGGAGGTAACTGACTTAATAGACCCAAGAAAGCCAACTCCTAAGCAAGCAGTAGGGAAAGCCAAGAACCAACCTAACATATCAGAAACACCTAGAGAACTTACTCAAACACAAATTACTGGGCCAGAGTTTCTAAGTAAGTAGTTCTGGGATCGGGCCCGTGAATTTGCATTTCTAACAAGTTCACAGCAGATGCTGATACTGCTGGTCTGGGGACCACCAGTGAGAACCTCTGTACTAGCAAATCCTAAGTAGGCCCAGAACTGGTTGCACCAGATACCCCTAGAAGTGTGGGTAAAGAAGAAGGCTAAAATAAGGAAATCTAGTTAAAACCTGTTTAAAGACAGAGTCAGATATAATAGTATACTAATATAGTTAGTATTCACAGAGAGAAGATCATGTATCCATGAAACAAGAACAGGCTGCTTTATAAAAGAAACTCAGGGTAAAACAAAAAGAGCTTTTAAACAATAAAAATATTAAAAATTTTTAACTCCACAGGAAAGTTAGAAGATGAACTAAGGTGATCTCTGACAGACTAGAGCAAAAAACTAGATATGGATAATAGGAGGAAAAAAGGCAAGAAAATTAGTATATTAGTCCAAACTCCAAGTAATAGGAGTTTGAAGAACAGAGAAAGCAGTAGGAAAGAATTCAGCAACATATAGTAGTCCCCCCTTATCTGCGGTTTTACTTTCCACAGTTTCAGTTACCCACGGTCAACCATAGTCCAAAAATATTAAATGGAAAATTCCAAATATAGTTCATATGTTTTCAATTATGCAATGTTCTGAGTAGCATGATGAAATCTCACACTGTCCTACTCCATCCTGCCCAAGATGTGAATCATCCCTTTGTCCAGTATACCCACACTCTATACACTACCTATCCCGATAGTCAGTAGCCTTGATTGTTGTGGTATCACAGTGCTTATGTTCAAATAACCCTTACTTTACTTAAAAATGTCCCCAAAATGCAAGAGTTGTGATGCTAACAATTGAGATATGCTTTATCATAGGTATGTATGTATGTATAGGAACGTAGTATATTATAGGGTTCAGTACTATCCACAGTTTCCAGCATCCACTGGGGGTCTTAGACTGTATCCCCTTCAGACAAGGGAGTGTTACTGTAGTTTAAGAAATGTCCCCAGGCTCGGCTGGTGTGGCTCAGTTGGTTGAGCCTCATCCCATGCACCAGGAGGTTGCTGGTTCGATTCCCAGTCAGGGCACATGCCCAGGTTGCAGGCTTAATCCCCAGTAGGGGTTGTGCAGGAGGCAGCAGATGAGTGTTTCTCTCTCTCTCCCTCTCCCTTCCTCACTCTGAAATCAATAAAAAAAAAAGAGAGAGAGACTGTCCCCAGAACTGAAGGGTATACATTTCCAGATCGAGTCAACAGAAGTCCAGCACATTGGGTACGTCATTGTGAAATTTCAGAACATGGGGAACACATTGTTATCTATTGCCTCTGATTGTTTTTGCACAGGGCAGAGCTCCAAGTCAAGTCAAACAAAAACAGCTTGGCAAGTTTGGTCTTCCAGGGAACCACCAGACAGGTCAAATAAAGACAGTGCTCTGGGAATGGGGCTTTTAAGGAGCTCCAGCCCCATTCTGTCCCTTGCAGTGGCTTTCACACTGAGGTTTTCACTGTGATTGCTGCTTGTTGGTTTTCAAGGTTACTGAAAAGCTGGAAAGGGGGAGATGGATATAAGGCAAGTTAAAATGCCACAGAGCTCACTATTCTTACCAAGATTCAGCTATTTCCCTTGAAGCAATGCTTCCTGTAACAGCCTTTGGTTAATTTCCAGAGTTCCAAATAAGCTGATTTAAATAATTTTTGCCCATATTCTTATTGCTTTCATGGAGATGATTTTCAGAGGTCTTTACTCTGCTATTTTTGCTGATGATCACCAACATGTGGCTCTGTAAATTTAGGTTAATTAAAATCAAGTAAAATAAATTCACTTCCTCAGTTGGACTAGCCATATTTTAAATGCTCAAAAGCCACATATGACTAGTGGCTACTATATTGGACAATGCAGATAGGACATTTCTATCATCTCAGAAAGTTCTTTTGGACAGTGTGGCTTTACGATATTATCCTCATTTTATAGATAAGTAAACTAAGGCTCAAAAATGTTAAGTAACTTACTCAGAGTCTCTGAGATTCCAAAGCCCCATGTTATTAACTACCAAGCTGTATTTTCTCTCAGTGATTTCCAGATTTTTCATGTCAGGGATTACATAAAAAATGATACTTGTATAGAGCACACTGGAGTAAATGGATATGACTACAAGATCACTAGCCCCAGTTCTGCTGCTCTGAGCTCTGCACACCCATCCTAGAAATAGGGAGATCAGCAGCTCAGCACATTAGTATGTCAAGACACCCTGATCATGAAGTTCCACTATACATTATAACTGATTCTCAAAATGTGGTTCAAGACCAAAGCATCAATCAGCATCACCTGGTAACATGTTAGAAATGTAAATTTTCAGGCCCCATCCAGACCTACTTAATTGAGAGTGGGGTCAAGCAATCTGCAATTTAACAAAACTTCCAAATGATTTTGATACACACAAAAGTTTGACTACTCTGTATTATATTATAAAAAGCTTATTCAGTGAATGATGCTAGGAAAAGTATATAACCATAATGGAGCAACATGTGTTTACACATACACATGTATAAGAAATGATCTGTATGTGTGTGTATATGTGTGTGTGTGAATATATATATATATATATATATATATATATACACACAAATATATATATAAACATATATATGTATATATATAAAATGTCTGGAAAAATCAATATAAAATTTTAAATTATGTATTCTAAATACCACCTTTTATCCCACTATTAGGAGACATTGCTGTGTGTATCCAAATGAGTCAGTTGTTTTTGTCTTTTGTTTTGAACTAAATGTACATTTTATGAGTTTTTTCTATTTAATTTCAGGTTCATACCCTCCCAAACAAGTGAATACCTACCTTTTACTTAGTTTTATTATAATATTTAGATGTTGTGGCTATTAATTTCACTATCTAATAGTAGAATTAGTTGGTTGAGTAAAAGCTACAGTGTTAAAACACAAAATTTCTCTTTATGTGTTAGCCCCCATTTTTGTGGTTCTTAACTTTTTTAAGGTCATTGACTCCTCAGAGAATCTGTGCCTAGAAATGGACATTCTCACTAGAAACATATGCATATTTAATGTTTTGCATAAGATTTCAGGTACCTTGATTTCACAGTAGTAATCTAAAGATGTAGTTAGAATTTCGTGTTTTGTAGGATATTATGTATTTTTGGCTTTATTACTTACATTTGTTATTTTAGTTAACTTATTCCTTTAGTTAACTTATTCCTTCTTCCCAAAGGTGGATACATTGCAAATAGCCTAGCAATCATGACAGATGCGCTTCATATGTTAACTGACCTCAGTGCTATCATATTGACCCTGCTTGCTTTGTGGCTGTCTTCAAAATCACCAACCAAAAGATTCACCTTTGGATTTCATCGCTTAGGTAGGTAATTGGGAGGGTTGTTTTTTTTTTAGTTTATAAAATTTTATGGTAAAACAACAATGAACTATAACCTTTGATTAACTGAAATCTTTCTGGTGATAAGCCTGTTGGATAGATGAACAGAGCAAATAAAAATAGGTGAATAGGGTTTATTCAGATACATATCTTCCCATGTACTGAAGTTCAGCCCAGTCAGCTAAACAGTTTACACATATAAAATTATATAGTAATCATTAATTTTTAAATGTTTCCCTATGGCCCTGGCCAGTTTGGCTCAGCGGTTAGAGCGTCGGCCCTTGGACCAATGAGTCTGGTCAAGGGCACGTACCTCGGTTTTGGTTCATCTCTGGCCCTGGTCGGGTTGTGTGGGAGGCAACCAGTCAATGTGGCTCTATCATATCGATGTTTCTCTCTGTCTCTCTCTCTCCCTCCCTCCCACTCTATCTGATAAGAAGTAGAAAAATATCCTCGGGTGAGGAATAAAAAATAATAATAGTAATAAATAAATAAATAAAATAAATGTTTCCCTATGTCCTGAAGATGTTATCAGAAAAAAGCTTACTTTCAGTTTATTGAATCAAGCAAAACCGTGTGAGTTTAATTCATTAATGAGCATTAGCTTCTTTCTTTCACTTCAGATTATTTCAACCAAGGCTACTGTATAGTTCAGATTTTAAGCATTACTATAATACATATAACATGTACTGTGTGGCTGACCTTCATTGAGGCCATTGTCTCAACACAATTCTGTAAATGCTGACAAAGATTCTTTGCTTGACCACACTTTAGTCAGTCTCCTGAACCTTCTCCCAATCCCATCTGTGCACTTCCTTGTAAACTCTTGTTTTAGCAAGAATGTTGCCTAAGCCAATTTAACAGAACTTCCCACTCTCAATATCCAAGTTATCCCTCAGGTGATGTCTCATCACCCTGGCCTGTCTTCAACAAGAATTGTTGGGTCAGTTTAACCAGAATCCCCCTTACTCCTGGTGTTTCTGCTTAGTAACTTTCCATCCACAGACTCCCACCCTGCTTCTTGGCTATAAATTCCCACTTGTCCATGTAGTATTCAGAGTTGAGCCCAAACTCTCCCCCCCACTGCAAAATTCCATTGTAGTGATTCCCATACCTATCTCAATAGCTTCCTCCCTTAAATAAAGTCTTTTTTACCATGTTTTAACAAGTGTCATTGATGTTTTCTTTTCAATAATGAACACATTTTATTTTCCAATTTTTAACAAATATTAATAATTAAGAGAGGTTAAAATCATATATAATCATATACAGCTGTGCTTCTTGCTGTGTTACTGTTTTTAAACTTTTTGCTTATTTTTATTTTTTTTATTTTTATTTTTTTTTTTTTTATTTTTTTTTTTTAAATTTTATTGTTGAATGTATTACAGATGTTCCTCATTTTTCCCCCATTGCCCCCCTCCTCCCCATTTCCGCCCCCCTCTTGCTTTTCCCCACACTGTTGTCTGTGTCCATTAGTTATGCATATATACATATAAGTTCTTTGGTTTATTTCTTCCCACCCCCCAATCCCCCTTCCCTTTGAGGTTTGTCAGTCTAACAACCAATTTATACTTCTTAATCCCTTCACCTTTTTCACCCCTCCCCCCAGCCCCTACCCATCTGGTAACCAACAAAAGTTCTCTGTATCTATGAGAATGTTTCTGTTCTTCTTGTTCATTTTGTTTGTAGATTCAATTGTTGATAGATATGTATTTATTGCCATTTTGTTTGTTCATATTTTTTTATTTTTTTCTTCAAGAAGACCCTTCAACATTTCATATAATAATGGTTTGGTGGTGATGAACTCCTTTAGCTTTTCCTTGTCTGGGAAACTCTTTATATGGCCATCGATTCTAAATGACAGCTTTGCAGGATAGAGTAATCTTGGTTGTAGGTTCTTGCTTTTCATCACTCTGAATATTTCTTGCCACTCCCTTCTGGCCTGCAAAGTTTCTTTTGAGAAATCAGCTGACAGTCTTATGGGAACTCCCTTGTAGGTAACAAACTGCTTTTCTCTTGCTGCTTTTAAGATTCTCTCTTTGTCTTGAACCTTTTGCATTTTGATGATGATGTGTCTTGGTGTGGGCCTCTTGGGGTTCATCTTGTTTGGCACTCTCTGTGCTTCCTGGACTTGTATGTCTGTTTCCTTCACCAAGTTAGGGAAGTTTTCTGCCATTATTGTTTCAAATAGGTTTTCGATTTCTTGTTCTCTCTCTTCTCCTTCTGGCACCCCCAAGATGCGAATGTTGGCACGCTTGAAGTTGTCCCAGAGGCTCCTTACACTATCCTCGTTTCTTTGGATTCTTTTTTCTTTTTGCTGTTCTGATTGGGTGTTTTTTGCTTCCTTATATTCCAAATCGATGGTTTGCTTCTTGGATTTACCTACTCTACTATTGAATCTGTGTAAACTATTCTTTATTTCAGTTAGTGCCTCCTTCATTTCTGACTGGTCCTTTTTTATGCTCTTGAGGCCTTCTCTAAGTTCACTGAGGTTCTCACTAAGTCCATTGAGCATCCTTATAAGCAGTATTTTGAACTCAGCATCTGTTAGGTTGCTTAACTCCATTTCACTTAGTTCTTTTCCTGGAGTTTTGTTCTGTTCTTTCATTTGGGACCTGTTTCTTTGTCTCCTCATTTTGGCTGCCTCCCTCTGTTTGTTCCTATGTATTACTTAGCGAGAGGTATAGGGCTAGCTGAGACCAGATGCTGCTTGTTTGAATGATTTTAGGAAAAGCTGAAGCAGGCTCCAAGACAGGCCAATCCTATGGTGAAGCAACTGGCAACAGCTTGGGTGGGCCTGGAAGTTGGGTGGGGCGGGGCCTCAGGGAATCACCAGGGCGGGGCCAACAGTGTGAGCCAGGTTGCTGGAGTCCCAGATATGGTGGCGTCTGCCGGCTCAGGAAGGGCTCACCAAAGGAACAAAAGCCTCTGTTAGCACGTCTGTCCAGGAGAAAGCTGCCTCTCCAGCCCTCGCTCCAATGCCAAACAGCTCAGTTCTTCCCCATATGACTCTGGTGCCTTTCAGGCTGCCTCCCCCACGCTGGAGCCTGGAGGGTGGGAGTCCGAGTAAGTCCGAGCGCGGGCCCTTTAAGAGGAGCTGCGGGGGCTCCAGCCGCCTCAGCCTCAGTTCCCGCTGGTTTTTCCAGCCAGAAGTTATAGGGATTCTCTTCCTGGCACTGGAACCCTGAGCTGGGCACCTGGTGTGGGACGGGGACCCCTCAGTCCTCAGAGAGGACCTTCCCAGGCGAGGTATCCCAATTTTTATCTGCCACACGTGGGTGTGGGACCAGCCTGTCGCGCCTCCGCCCCTCCTACCAGTCTCAATGCAGCTTCTTCTTTAATTTCGTAGTTGTAGGATGTCCATTCAGCTTGATTTCAGGCGCTTTTGAATGATGGTTGTTCTGTAGTTTAGTTGTAACTTTGATGTGGTTGTGGGAGGACGCGATACCGCGTTTACCTACGCCGCCATCTTGACCGGAAGTCAACTTTTTGCTTATTTTTAAAATACCTATGAAATAATTGCCTTAAATATTATATAAAGTGCCATATGACCACATGTCATTTGCTCAGAACCCAAAAGTTGACATTTAGGTAGCTTCAGCAAAACCTGTCTTTTTTTTTTTTATCTTCACCCAAAGACATTTTTGCATTTATTTTCAGATAGAGCGAGAGGGAGAGAAGGAGGAAGAGAGAGAGAGAAACATCGATGTGAGAGAGACACATCGAGTGGCTGCCACCCACACAACCCCAACCGGGGCCGGGGACAAACTGCAACCGAGGTACATGCCCTCAGCAGGAACCGAACCCGGGACTCTCTGGTCCGCAGGCTGCCGCTCTAACCGCTGAGCCAAACCGGCCAGGGCCAAAACCTGTCTTAAAGAACCAGAATTAACATATTGTCTTTTCATTTTGTAGAGACACTGACACTCTTGGCTAATATATCCATCAGTTCCTCTCCTTTGTTACTTTTTGGCCTAATATTAACTCAGCATCTAGGTCTTCTAAAATTTAATCCCTGCGTCTTCTAGTATATAACTGAACATTGTAGCTGAATAGCTATATTCCAAGTAGCTATCCAAGCATCAGGTTGGGAAATTATCTGGCATCTCTACCTCTCGACTACTGTACAAGAGAGCTAAAGCCCTGAGTGAGGTTTTTCTGTTCTTTTTTAAGCCACTGCATAATGCATTTGGATGTATTCCTAAAAGAAACCTCACTACTTTCCAACATATTATACATTCATTTGTTAATTGATTGACTTGGGGTTTTTTAACAACTTTACAGTTACTTTCAAACTTGCCCTGGCCTGGTGGCTTGGTTGGAGCGTTGAACTGTACACCAAATGGTTGTAGGCTTGATCCCCGGTTGGGGCACACACAAATAGGAGGCAGCGATCAGTGTTTCTCTCTCATCTGTCTGTCTGTCTGTCTGTCTCTCTTTCTCTCTCTCTCAAATATATATATATTTTTTTCACACTTTACTGTAATTTAAACACCTGCAATTTAAGATCTAAAACATAGCATCCTGGAATGGGGATTTTTACCCTCTAGCACTGAGAGAGTACATTTCATTTAGTTCTGTGGTTCTTAACCTCTTTTAGGATATAGAGCCCTTGGAACTCTAATGAAGTCAGTGGCATTCTACCCCAAAAGCATGCAGTAACAGAACATAGAAAGTCCTACATATAATAAGTTAAAAACCAATAATCATGAGAAGTCTATTAAATATCAAAGAAGTACTTAATATTTCTCTAGATAGTCACTTTGTTTCTTCACAGATGATCAGCACTCTGAAAAGATGAGTGAAAATAGAACTGACTGCTCCTATCGTGTCTCTGAAAATTTCTACAGAAAGTCAGATCTTTCCCTTTCCTTGAAAGTGCTAAGTTCAAGATGGTGGAGTAAATATCAGCATTTGAATCCTCTCTCTCTTGAGAGTCCATTGAAATAAAAAGTACCAAAGAGAAGCCAATGTTGGGTCACCAAAAAACAAGAAACTTCCAGAAACCTCTGGAAGTTAGAAAGTAGATGGGAGTGGGTTGAAGGAAAAAAACAAGCCAAGAAGCTGAAGCCTAGTACAGTGAGCTAGGAACTGGATCAGCCCAACGGATCTCCAAAGAAGGCTTGGGACAGAGATGATCAGAAGTGAGAACTGGGGCTGAAAACAAGGAAAATTAATTGAATGACTAAATAAGAAACTGTTTCCACTAATTCACTATGCTCCTACCTTCCTTTCCACCCCCACCTCCACTCAAGCAGCCTGCATTTCACCCCCTGTAAAATAGTTCTTCTAGAAAGAAATTGAAAAATATGTTTGGGGAAAGCAGAGGCTTCTAGTATGGATGTTGATTCTCCAAATGAAGTCTTTTTCATACTAGAATTAGGGTTCTGCAGCCTTCTAGCTTGTTTTCCCATCTACTCACCCTAAAACACTTGCCCTAGTCTGCCCTGCCCTATACCCCTTATAAGTAATCATTTTAATTAGCTGATGGCTTATCCTTCTGGCATTTCCTTTTTACAAAGGATACTTCCCTTGTTCTTCTGCACTATATGTGAATGGACAAGCAAGGACTTTTTAGCAAATGAGAAAAACCAGCAGCATGAAAGAAAATGAACAAAACTAATAGAAAACTTAGTCCTAGAGAAAAGAGGTAATTTAAGGAACAGAAGAAAATGTTTTAAATTATTTTAATATACTCAGAATAATAAAACAGTAAACTATTTTCAAACAGAAACATATTAAGAAAAGCTTTTTGAAACTGAACTATTGCTGAAATTTAAAATTTTTTTCAATAGGACTAGAAAATATAATCAAGAAAGTCTCCCAAAATATAGCACAAAAAGATAAAAACAGGAAGAAAAAGTTACAAACTACAAAAGAACAATGTGGGAGATTCAAAGTCACTATTAAGAACCTCAGTAAAAGAGAACTTAAAAGAGAGTGATTGCTTAATGGGTATAGAGTTACTTTTTGGGGTCATGAGCACGTTCTGGAATTAGTGATGATTGTTGTACAACCTTGTGCTTATACTAAAAGCCACTGAATTTTACACTTTAAAATTGATAAAATGGTGAATTTTATCTGAATTTTCAAGTCATTTTAAAAAATAAAAGGAAGAGCCCTGGCCGGTTTGGCTCAGCGGTTAGAGCGTCGGCCTGCGGTCTGGAGAGACCCGGGTTCGGTTCCCGCTAAGGGCACGTACCTCGGTTGCAGTTTGTCCCTGGCCCTGGTTGGTCGTGCGGGTGGCAGCCACTCGATGTGGCCCTTCCACATCGATGTTTCTCTCTCTCTCTCTTCCTCTCTCTCCCTCCTACTCTATCTGAACAAAAGATGAAGAAATGTCCTCAGGTGAGGATAAAAAAATAAATAAATAAATAATTAAAAAAAAAAAATAAAAGCAAGAGAATTGTTAAGATATAGATGGATAGGTATTTCCCAGAACTAAGGAGAGTCTCAAGCCTTCACATTAGAAGGGCCTTTTGGGATCTTCTTTGTATTCCAAAGTCTTATGAAGCAATATCTAGATACAGAACTTATTTTACTTATTCTGTTCTTTGAAGTAATGATGAAAGTAAGAAGAAAAACTTACGGTGACTTGGGGAGGATGAAAAAAACACAAAAGATATGTAGAATTGAATGAAGCTATAAACCACAGCAGTGGCTCTCCCTGTGTTCTACAAAAGACTATTGCTTCATGAGTAATCTTGAAGTTCTATGGGGGAAGGTATGTTTACACTGGACACATTTAAATAATGTGCCTCTTGTGACTTCCAATACCAGGACTTGGAGATTCAGGTCCTGAAGAACACTGCAGAAGGAGTCTCTCCAGGAAGCTTCTGGTTTGTTACTGTTGTTGAATTTTGTTTTGTTTTGATGGCACAGGGGGTAGGACCAGTTGGTTTTTTTCTGTTTGTTGATTTATTTTGTAAATATGTTGCATGTAAAATATGTTGCAAAAGCAAAACAGTATTTTTAAAAGAAAAGATTTGTAGAAAAGTCTTCCTTTCATTCTGTCCCCTCCAGCCCAGTCTCCCACCCCATTGCTTATTAGTAACCATTTTAGTTTCTGAACTATCCTTGCAGCATTTCTTTTTGAAAGTATAAGAAAATATGCGCTATATATGTTCATATCCTGCTCTCTGCCACCCTTTCTTATGCAAAAGGCAGACCTGGAGGTGTATGTCTGTGAATGATAGTCTTATATTAGTAGTGTCGATTCTTAAATTTATTTCCTTTTTTGTTCTCATAACACTTTATACATGCCTAATAGCATTTATCACATTTTTATAGCTATTTTTATGCAACTATGTCTCCTTCTAGACCATGAATTAAGTAGGGACAGGAACAGATAATATTAAAATTTATTTGTCTGGCACTAATAAGGGCTGTATACGAGACTGTTAATCTAATTGTTGCATATTCAGGCTGAGTAATTAAGGATATGAAAACTTTGAAACAGATAATTTAGTATAGCTCATGATCCTCAAATCATTTGTGTTTGGGGTAAATTAAACCAGTTTGCAAACTGGAATTAGGTGTATTTTTCAAATTTGGGGATTAAAATATTGGGGACTTGAAACTGTGGTCACGTTCACAGACCAGACTATACAAATTTATTTGATCCATAATATAGCTGGGTGGTACAGCCTGACTTATAGGTCCTTTTAACTAATTAAGAAATTAGAGCCCTGGCCAGTGTGACTCAGTTGGCTGGGCAGTGTCCTGTGCACCAAAAGGTCGCTGGTTTGATTCCCAGTTAGGGCACATGCCTGGGTTGCAGGCTCAGGAGGTATTCAGGAGGCAGCTGATCCATGTTTCTCCTTCTCTCTCTCAAAATCAGTTTTAAAAAACCTTTTTTTAAAAAGAAATTAATCAGTAATCAGAGACTGGTCCTATTTATTTTGGTAGTTACCACTTTTAGAGTTTTGTGGTTAAAGTCTTTGGTTCAAATCTGAGAGCTGCAGTTTTACTAGCTATATGACCTTTTAGAGAATGATTTAAGTTTTTTTAAGTGTGAGTTTCTTCCATAAAATAAGAATGACAATACTTGTATTGCAGAATTGTAAAAACTACATAAGGTAAGGTGGTAAGGTATAAGTACCTAATAGGGTACCTGGCACAGAGTAAATTTCCAATAAATGTTAGTTTCAGTCATCTTTTCCTTCCCTCTTCTACCTGCCAGTATATCATCTTGTTGAGATTTTTTTTCTCTCTCTCAAAATAACCCATGCTCCTAAATTGCCTGCCTTCCCATCTCCCCATAATCAGAATTCTTATTCTCTCAGCATAACTATCACAGCTAGGTAGTAGAAGAAAAGTAAGATGATTCAACCTAATGATTAAATAACAATTTTAAAAGATGTGCTTTTTTTTAATCCTCACCAAGGATATTTTTCCATTGATCTTTTCAGATAGAATGAGAGGGAGGGAGGGAGAGAAACATCAATGTGAGAGAAACACATTGATTGGTCACCTCCCACACGACCCCGACGGGGGCTGGGATTGAACCAGAAACTGAGGTACTTGCCCTTGACCAGGAATTGAACCCGAGACTCTTTGGTCCCAGGGCTGACACTCCGGCCAGGGCAAAAGATGTGCTTTGACTCTGGTCTTTGGTAACATCTTTGGCAATACAACAAAATTTATTTTAGCATATGCTATTCTAAAGAGAACATCCCCTTGCTTGCTTGATTGCTTTTATCCTT
Source organism: Tadarida brasiliensis (assembly GCA_030848825.1). Lineage (NCBI taxonomy): Eukaryota > Metazoa > Chordata > Mammalia > Chiroptera > Molossidae > Tadarida > Tadarida brasiliensis. The sequence continues at coordinate 179,908,219 of CM061257.1, read as the reverse complement.
CTCCGTGGATTACGAGCATAATTGACTTTATTTATTGGTTTTTCTTTTAGTTCTTGGGCTGAAGAGGCTGGATGGATTAGATAAAGATAGTGATCATGTGAAAGAGACTGTAAAGCAGGGTTGTCTGTATTTGAAATAAAAAGCAAGATACACACTTTGGTAATGCAGATCATTAGCCTAGTTTAAAGCAAAGTGACAGTGCAGGAGTTTTTTGTGGCAGTATGTAGTTCTACTGAACAAAGGCCTTGGCAGATCTGGCTAGATAATTATTGTCCTGCGGTAGGTGTATGATTATAATGCTAATTCTACGTAGTTTGTTATTTTATTCCCTGATGCTAAAAGAGCAGAAAGTATTCAGCTAAAAAATCTCTTCCCCCATACAGGCAGCCAAAAAAAAAAAATCTCTCTAGTTAGTGATTCATTTTAACAGCTTCCTCCCCCCCAGCATGAGTTATGCCTACTCACTATTCACATCTCAGTGAGAATTAATTCATATCACACAAACATCTATAGGAAAAGAATAGGTACTTCCTAGAATTCAGAGTTTTTATTGAGGCAGAAGAAGACATGCGTGAGGTAGCCGATGGTGGAGAGCCAAAAGTCAATTTGGAGTACTGGGGGCACCTTGGGTATGGATAGAGGGAGTGGTGAGAAGGCAGAAAATAGGAGATCACTTAGAATAGGAGGGGAGAGGATTAAAGACAAACTTTGAGGTTTAGCTTGACATTCCAGTGGCAAGAGGGGGCCACTGAAAATCCTGTATTATGTCTTTAGCCTGAGTGGCATCAGGTTGTCTGTGGCTGAGTTGAAATACAAGTATTAGTTTGGAAGTCCTAGGCAAATCCAATACAGCTCACTGATTTTTCTTCTATTTCCTTTTTATCTTCTATTGGAAGAAGGTAGAAAAGAGAAATAGAATAAAAGGAAGTGGAGGAGGAGAGAATTAGCTCTGCTTTTCTTCTCTATTGATTTTTATAGACCTCTGAAATCTATCATTAGATGTGTGCTATATATAGTTCTTTGAGGCACTAGAAAGACAAGTGTTATGTAATTTAAGGGAAATGTATTCATTACAGTAAAACCTTGATATAATTAACTAGTTTGGGTGAGGGGGTAACTATTAAAGCTGAAAGTCTGTTATATAATAAAGTAGGTTTTCTGAATGCGTATGTTAAAAAATGGACAAATTAGTTTACCTGTTTTTACTTATGTAGACACATTGTATAATTAAAATTAAGTATGTATGGAAAGTTTAATTTCACAGAAAAGTTTTCTATATGTTTTACAGTAATTTTACATTTATACTGAATAGGTTTAGTAAATTCGTGCATTCACCAGTCATCACGAGTAAACAAATGCACACCTGGGGTGTGGCTTATCGCACGTGGGAACACCACCAGAACGAGTTAAAACTGCTGCAGAAAGTTATGCCACAAGACAACAGAACCAATTACTGCTAATCATTCACCAAACATTATTTATGAGCGGTGACTCTTGGATTTAAATATGTAGACTATAGTTGTGGACATGTAATCTTTATTTATGTTGGCAAAATTACTACAGTGTTTTATCCAACATATAGCCTGTTCGCTAAAATTTGTTAAAAATAAGACTGAATTAATAGCAAAAATAACCTGTTAATTTAATTGTAAGCAAATCTTGGTTAGAAGCACTTTAAAAATAACAGAGTGTTGGCCAGCTGGTGTGGCTCAGTGGTTGAGTGTCCACCCATGCACCAAGAGGTCACCGGTTCGATTCCCAGTCAGGGCACATGCCAGGTTGTAGGCCAGATCCCCAGTGGGGGGCATTCAGGAGGCAGACAATCGATGTTCTCTCTCATCGATGTTTCCATCTCTCTTTCCTTCTCCCTTCTTCTCTCTCTAAAATCAATAAAGAAAAAAAATTTTTTTTTTAATAACAGGGTGTTAATTGGACCGGAAATTCTGTCCATTATAACCGAAGTCCATTAGATCTGATCCATTAAGTCAAAGTCTGCAAAATCAAGGGTTTACTGTGTTGGCATCACAGCATTAGCAAAGTTAACAGTTATGGTAGGCCAGTACATCTAGGCAGCACTCACAAAAAAGCAGATCGTTAAAGCAGTTTGTTACTCATTCACAGAATAGACACTCAATAGTTACCTGTTCAGTGAATGAATAATAATATTGTGTGGGGAGACAGGCAGTAAATATGTACATAAACACAACATAATCATAAATTGCATTAAATGCTACAAAGAGAAAGAATAAAGTACTGTGATGGAGAATAACAAAGGAGGGTAGAGAAGAACTCAGTATTTTTCATATGAACCTTGAAAACCTCTAGTCTTGGCAATTAATAGATGTGTTAAAATGTACAGTAAAGCCCGGCCGGTGTAGCTAAGTGGTTGAGCGTCGACCCATGCACCAAGAAGTGGCCAGTTCGATTCCCAGTCAGGGTACATGCCCAGGTTGTGGGCCAAATCCCTAGTGGGGGGCATGCAGGAGGCGTCCAATTGATGTTCTCTTTCATCCATATTTCTATCTCTCTCTCCTCTCCTTTCCTCTCTCTCTAAAATCAGTAAAGAAAAAAAATGCACAGTAAACATTTTTTATATTTCATAGTACCAGCAAAACTTGATAATTATCTATGTTTTCTCCCATTTGTGTCTCTTATCATTCATTGGCCATTCAAACTAGAACTGTTTATTTACACTGTGTGCGAAATTCACGGTGTATTTTGGTTTAGTAGACCATTGACCATAAACATTTGTTTATATTTCAGCTGAATAAACAGACCCAAGTGATGTATAACAAAAAACACATATTCACTTATCTTACTCCCTCCTCCAATGCTAGTTCAGACAGCTGGAGTAAATTAATTATTTGTGTGTAAAGTAGTAAAATATATTAGAACTACTATAATAATAGGTTTTCTAGAATTTCCATAGAAATGTCATTCAAGTTTTTTATTTTTGCTAAGTTTCCATTTAGCCAAGTTTACCTAAAGCTAATGTGGTAGTAACTTTCACAGAAGTCTAGGGTTTCGGTTGTGAAAGTTCCTGGGTCTCCTTTAGAAAATGAAAAATCTGTATATGTTATGCACCCCTTTTGTCTTGAAAAACTTTATTGTACGTTATGTGGCCAGAGACCAACCCAGAGCAAAAATGAGAAGATTGGAGCAAGTCATAATTTCATTGTTGATAGAAAGTTTCCTTCTCTGTTAAATGTTGTAGTGGGGCCGGGGGGCATCTTGCCTATGTTTATCTGCATTCCATCATGTTAAAAATACTAGGGGGAAAAATGTTAAACGTTAATTAGTCCTATTTGTATTTCACCAAAGTTTAATTTATTCACAATGAAAGAGCTTTTTGTTCGTTTTATCAGAGTAAATTGTCATATTACTACAATTAGGATTTTTAACTATGTAGTATTATATGTGCCTTATACTTCTCAATTATAAATCTCAGTCCTAAAAATCTACTTAAAATTTTGTTTTTTTTCTTTTGCATTTATCAGTTTTCTGGCTAGAAGACATTTTTTCAGGTAATTAGAATAAAAAATAGCAGATGAATGAATGTCTCTGCTTTTCACCAGGGGAACTAGATATGAAGCACATTCCTTATGAATTGGTGGAAAAGGGATATCATTGATACCAGTATCTTAATATGGCATTTGGGAATTTGTAGGAGTCAGCTGAATTCCATTACTCTTAACTGTAGGCAAGCATTGGGATCCCTTTTATGCTACCCTCTCGGGTGAAAACTGTGTTGTAGAAAACTGCATTTTCAGCTCCTAGTGGGCTGGGAATCCTCCTTGCCAAAGAACTCTGTTCATGCTTTAGTTTGACTTTCATTTTACTTTATTTTGAAGGTGGTTTTGCCATTATCTGACAGTTCACAAAAAGGTGATTTTAAGTGTTCAGGTAAATTATCACTGGGATGTGGGCTTTCCACATTCAGCACATGCATGCCACATCTGCCCGATTCATCTGAAATATCATATGATGCCCACTATGTCTGAAATATTGCATGGGACATAGTTATACTAAAATATTTGTGTGTTTTTTAATCTGAAATGCATTTAACTGGGCATCCAGTATTTTATCTGGCAGAACTACTAGTGTAACTATATAACTTAACATTCAAACCAAGACACTTTTGAGAGTGAAATGGAGCACTTTTAATAATTATGCCAAGACAAAAGCATAAATTGGGACTATCCTAGGAAAACTGGAAAGTATGGTCAACTCAATAATAGGGGGTTTTGAAAGTATTTTAAATTATTGATTATAGATTTTCATATGCAATCACATTTCTATGTCATTAATATAAATGTAAAATATTGCTTTATAATATCATTTAAAATTTTGATTGAGCCCTGGCCAGTGTTGCTCAGTGGTTAGAGCATTGGCCCGCAAACCTAAGGGGATGGGTTTGATTCCTAGTCACAGGCATGTACCTGTGTTGAAGGTTCAATCCCTGGCCCAGGTCGGGACACATGCAGGAGGCAACCAGTTCATATGTCTCTCTCACATCGATATTTCTCTCTCTCTCTCTCTCTCTCCTCCTCCTTTCCTCCCTCTCCCTCCCCTCCCCTCCTTCCTTTCCCTAGAAAGCAATGAGAAAAATATCCTCCAGTGAGGATTAATTTAAAAAATTTGTAGATACCCATTTTAAAGAGAAAGTTTTTTTGTGTGAGTAAAATGACGCCAACGCTAGTACATGAAATTTTACAGCTTAAATTTTTTAGATTATTTCTCCTTTCTTTATATCATTTATGTGTGTATTTTACCATCAGCAGTTATAACTTAAGACAAGAAATTCATGTGTTTTCTGTTTTGTATTTGGCTTAATTCTTCTCTTTTATCTTACTTACTTTTTGTTTGAGGGTATTTAATAAATACAATATTCCACCTTATCTGCAGGAGATATATTCCAAGACCCCCAGTGGATAGTATCTAACCCTGTATATACTGTGCTATTTCCTATACACACATACCTATGATAAAATTTAATTTATAAATTAGACACAGTAAGAGATTAATAACAATAAAGATAATAAAATAGAAAAATTATAACAATGTAATATAATAAAAGTTATATGTATGTGGTCAACTTCTCTCTCTCGATAACTGATCTGATAACAGAGAACTACTGAGTGACTAATGGTCAGGGAATATTCACATCTTAGGTGGGATGGACTGGGGCAGTATGAGATTTCATCATGCTACTCAGAATAGTACACAATTTAAAACTTATACATTGTTTATGCCTGGAATTTTTCATTTAATGTTTCTGTACCAAGATTGTGGATAACTGAAACCACAGGAAGTAAAATTGCAGATAATGGGGGACTACAGTAACCTATATTACTCATATTTAGCTTAACCTTCTTAATTATATAGCCTTTTATCTTACCTTTCTCAACCTCACTTCATTCTAAAAATGTATCCATAAATATTTGAATACCTGCTGCCTGCCAGTATGTTGTTGTTATTTTTCTCCTCAGCAGAGCGGTCTGCTGAGTGCTGTAGTAAATATGACATGGAATGTAACTTGGTTGTATGCTCAGGGAGCTTCAAGTCTGGACTATGGTTGTCTCCTCACAGCTTTGTATATTTCAGTTGGTCTGTTCTCAGTCTTCTTCATCCCTGTGTCTCTTTTGAAGTATTATTGATTATTAGTATGTCAGGAAGAATAGGTGTACCATGGTTTTGAATAGTAATTTTGGTGGGGTTTTTTTGGTCTTATTCCAACATTTGTTCTGTTAATGCACAGAATTTTATTGGAATTTCATCTAAATGAGATGTCTTCAGGAAACAGCTTATAACTTCTAGGTACTTTTTCTGTGTTATAGTTATAGGTTAGAATAAAAGTATATCAAAGTCCAATATACTTGAACTGCCTGGAACCTTTGAGCAATGAGTCAACCCAGATAACAGTTTTCCAGGATTAATGTCTGGTATCTCTAAAGTAAAATTTTTCTTTAAAAGCATTTTCTTATTTTGAGTATCAACACTTGTTTTATATAATAATGTTAATTATTTTAATATATATTCCCAATTGCCTTTTTTGTTATTTTTTGAAAAGATATAAAATTATTTCTACTTTATACTCACATGGTAGAAAATTTATATGGTATAAAAGCATACATAGTGCAAAGTCATCCCTGTCTCACCCATTCTCCTCATAACCAGTTTTTTATCAGTATTTTGTACATCCTTCTACAGATTGCATGTACAGATCATTATTAATATATATTCTTTTTTCTTTTCACACAAATGGTAACATCATACACAGTTGTATACTTTGCTTTTTTCACGTAACTCTGTATTTTGGAGATTATTCCTTATCAGAACATAAAGAGCCTTATTTGTTTTTTATATCTGCATAGTATTCCATGTTATAATGCTTCTACTAATCACTTTTTAAATATATATATATATGTTTTTATTGATTTTTTAGAGGGAGAGGAAGGGAGAGAGAAATAGAAACATCTGTGTTTCAGAGAAACATCAATCGACTGCCTCCAGCACACCCCCTACTGGGGATCAAGCCTGCAACCTGGGCCTGTGCCCTGACGGGGAATTAAACTGGGATCTATCAGTCCATAGAACGATGGTCAATCCACTGAGCCACACCGGCCGGGCTACTAGTAACTTTTTTATTGTTTTCAATCATTTGCTATTCTATGCAGTGCATGATAAATAGCTTCATAACATAACCTCATTTTGCAGATGTGCCACTCAGTTGGCATGAGTGTGTATGTCATTCCTAGGAAAGGAATTCCTGGGTCAGAGGACACTCATGAGTACTTGCATGCATAAAAATGTGTTTGTTTTTATTTGGTCTAAAGGTTATACATGTTTGTGCTTTAAAACATTCCAAACATTACCAAAGAATTAAGTGAAAAATAAATTCTCCAAGCTCCTACTCCCACTTCCCAGATGTAAGTTACACTTTCTTGTCTACCTTTCTTGTATTTTTTCTTTTTTCTTTTTTTATACATAAATGGTTGATGGTATCCCATTATATGTATATACCATCATTTATCCATTAAGTTCCTTATTGGTAAACATTTAAGATATCTCCAGATCTTTTTTGATACTACCAATAAAGCTGCAGTGAAAAACCTTATAGATGTCTTTGCATACATATGAATGTGTTTCTATCAGATAGATTCCTAGAATCAAGGAATACATTTATTTAAAATTTTGATTAGTTTTGCTAACTGCTCTCCAAAAAGATAGTTCCATTTGATCCATCCACCACTTTCCTGGCTATTATCAAACTTTTTAATCTTTGCCAATTTAGTAAGTGCCAAAAAGGAATTTTATTCTTACTTGAATTTCTTATATTATGTTTGATTTTGATAAATTGGCCATTTCTGTTTATTTTCTGTATATTACTATTTATGTCCTTCACCCATTTTTCTGATGAGTTGTTCACTTTGCTATGACTTGAAAATATACTCGTCTTCTAGGAAATTAGTCTGCGGTCATGTGTGTAACAAATATTTTTTTCTCGATTTTTCATTTTTTTACCATTTGTATGGTCTATAAATATACATATTTGACCCTAAAGGGATGAGGGAAGGATGATGAGTGGTGGGAGTGAATTAGTGGGAGATTCAGATCAAACTACCAAACCCTTTTTAAATAAAAAATATATATATAGTATACCTGAAACTAATACGTCAGTTATACCTCAATTTTTTTAAATGTTCTGTATCAAACTATTTTTAAAAATGTTTAAGAAAAACATGATAAATAGTGCTTTTGTCTTCTTAGAGGAAAGGAGATCTAAATAAGTAAAAGATTGAACAGTATTTAGTTTGTATGAGGTGTAATAACCATGCTGCTAATACATTTGTTTTTTATATTTTTCCCTCCAGAGGTTTTGTCAGCTATGATTAGTGTGCTGTTGGTGTACATACTTATGGGATTCCTCCTATATGAAGCTGTCCAAAGAACTATCCATATGAAATATGAAATAAATGGAGACATTATGCTCATTACTGCAGCAGTTGGAGTTGCAGTTAATGTAATGTAAGCTCTGTTTTAAACATTTTTTAATAGGCTTTACTTTTGAGAGCAGTTCTTAGGTTCACAGCAAAATTGAGGGGAAGGTATAGAAATTTCCCATATACCCACTGCCCCACACATGCACAGCCTCCCCCATCATCAGCATCCCTCACCAGAGTGGTACATTGTTACAGCTGATGAACCTACACTGACACCTCATAATCACCCATAGTTTACATTAAGGTTCACTCTTGGTGTTATATGTTAATAGGTTTAGACAATTGTATGATGACATGTATCCACCATTACAGTAGCATACACTCTATATTGTTTTCACATTAATATTCTCAAATACAGTAAACTTAGAGACTAGTATACATGCATTCATTAATATGCAGTGATATTTTAATATATTTATAAATTATATAGTACATCAGTTTTTCTTATAAATGTTAATAAAACACTGTTGGATTTGTATATTCTCATTAGTTTGCTCAGGTATACTGAAGTTTGACTAACAATCAGGAATTAAGTAGGACAACCTTTTTTTAAAAATATTTTTCTTTATTGATTTTAGAGAGAGAGAGAGTGAGAAACATCGACGAGAGGGAACATCAATTGGCCGCCTCCTGCATGCCCCCTACTGGGGATTGGGCCCACAACCTGGGCATGTGCCCTGACCAGGAATTAAACCGGCAACTTCTTGGTGCATGAGTCGATGCCCAACCAGTGAGCCACACCAGCCGGGTGGACAACTTTTTTTTTTTTTTTTTTTTAACTTTTATAATTCTTTCATGTTGAGATTTTTTTTTAAACTACCAACTTTTTTCCTAAAAACTGAAAATTTTAAGTTATATACATAAATCATTTGGATCAGGGGTCAGCAAACTTTTTCTGTGAAGGGCTAGATAGTAAATATTTAGGCTTTTAGAGCCATACAGTCTATTTTGCAGCTACTCTGCTGTTATAGAACAAAAGCAGCCACATTCAATATGTAAACAAATGAGCATGACTATGTTCCAATAAAACTTATTTATAAGAACAGGATATGGACCAGATACGGTCTATAGACCATGGTTTGCCAATCCATGTCTAGTGGTTTCTGTTTGTACTTAGAATAAAATCAAAAGTTCTTACCATGGCCTTTTAAATAAGATCCTATATACTGCTCCAGCTCATCTCCTAGCACTCTTTCTCACTTTATTCTAGCCACAGTGGCTGCCTTTTTTTTTACGTGCCCCTAGCAGGAACCAAACCTGGGACTCTCTGGTCCGCGGGCCGATGCTCTCACCAGTGAGCCAAACTGGCCAGGACTGCCTTGCTTTTTTTAAGCACATAGAACACATTTGCATCTCAGGGCCTTTGCCCTGTTATTCCTTCTGCCTAGAACACTCTTCCACCACACCTTGTCTTCTAACTTCATTCAAGTCTCTGCTCTGATGGAATCTAAGAGAGGCCTTCTCTGATCACTCTCCCATCACTGTCCATCCCCTAGCAATGTTTTACTTTTCTTCGAAGCATTCTTATTGCCTAGCAGTACATTAAGTATTTATTTGTTTGCTTCTCTGCCTTCCCTACTAGAACATAAGCTCTCTGGGGATAGGGATCTGTCTGTCTTAGGCACTCTTTTGATCCCAGGTACTAAAATAGTACCTGATACATAATAGGTGTTCAAATATTTAATAAATGAATTAGTTCCATGTTGCCTCATTCATGTCTGATTAGTCACAAATATTTTTATCAATAGCATTCATTAGGAAAAATAATAATGATTTCTTTTATTTTTAACAGAATGGGGTTTCTGTTGAACCAGTCTGGTCACCATCACGCCCATTCCCACTCCCTGCCTCCAAATTCTCCTACCACAGGTTCTGTATGTGGACACAACCATGGGCAGGACAGCTTGGCCGTGAGAGCTGCATTTGTACATGCGTTGGGGGATTTGGTACAAAGTGTTGGTGTGCTAATAGCTGCCTACATCATACGATTCAAGGTACTATGATTGCTAATTTTTCTATTTTAAAAAATATTTAATTTCAACATTAAAACTAAAACTGATTGTCTTTTATCAATATACTGGACATCAGTGCCACTTCTGTTCATTTTGCATTACTGCAAGTCTAACTGAGCCACCAATCTGTATAGCTCTTTTGTTGGCACTGCACACAATGGTATCCCATCACGAGGTAACTTATCTGTAGCTGGCTTTGGTAGTGCCTCCACTGGAGAACTCGATTTCAAGCCTTGTCACTCACCTGCCAGGTTCTGGAATGTGCATGCAGTGACAGCCAGAGATGTGGGTTCTAGTGTTGGCTCTGCAGTTAATGCTTTGACCTTTAGCAAGTCCCTCAACTCTAAATTTGAGTTTCCTCCTCTTTAATATGAAGAGCTTAAATCTGATTGATGACTACTAAAACTCCTAACCCTGATATTCTATGGTTCTGGATAGAAGACTTAGAGAAGGCATGGAGGAAAATAATAGAACAAACCATTAAATTTCTTAAAATAGATCCCATGAGGAAAGACATTTAAACAACCCAGGAAAGAGTTTCTCAATTGCAATGTCCAAGTTTTAAAGGTATTTTGCAGTCCTGCTAAAGAACAGGAGACAGAGTACGCCTTACTTTGCTTTACAGTCTGTTTTATGTCTCTCAGTATTTAATCACACAATTTTGATCTGTCACCTCACAGCCAGAATACAAGATTGCTGATCCTATCTGTACATACGTGTTTTCATTACTTGTGGCTTTTACAACATTTCGCATCATATGGGACACAGTAGTTATAATACTAGAAGGTAAGATCTCACTGATATCCCCATTGTGGATGTATCACTTCCCTAAGTCAGATTGGGGTTCGGGGAGATACTCTGCTGTAGGAGCCGTGTCTTTTTTTTTTTTTTTTTAATGATACTAGGCTATAGTAACACCATCTTACATGTATATACCATATAAGAATCTATGAACTCTCCCATATGTTACCCATTTGATCCTTATAACAGCTAAGAAAAGTAGGTAAGGCAGACATTATTATCCCCCTTTACCAACAAGAAAATTGAGGTTCAAAGGGGTAGCATAAGTTGTTAAGGCCATGCTGCTAGTAAACTGTGGAACTAGGACAAGAATGCAACTCTTTTGATTCTTAATGCAAGTATGTTTAGTGGTTTATTTCTTAATTTCAATTTAACTTACTACTTTGTTATATTTTCAGCATCCCTGCCTTCCTAATATTACGTATAAGCTTGTAAATATAAGTTCTCAATAGTAGGTTAGTCATCATTGGATATTCCTTTCTTTTTCTTTGTCTATCCTAGCTTATTTGTTAAATGAAGTATCCTGGGCTGATTAACATTCCTTTTTAGTGAGAATGAACATTTTTAAAGTATTTATTAACTTTTTGTGTATGTGCTGCTATATGTGTGCATAGTTTATCTTAAAGTATTAATATATTTTAAAGTGTTCATTTAAAATGAATTTAGCAAAGCCAGTTGGTTTTGTTTTTTGAGAAAGAAAAAAAAAGTCCTACCAGTAATACATGTTTTTTCCTCAAAATAAAATTTACTTATAAATGATATATTCTGAACTAATAGGTGTACCAAGGCATTTGAATGTAGACTATATCAAAGAAGCCTTGATGAAGATAGAAGATGTCCATTCAGTGGAAAATTTAAATGTCTGGTCTCTCACTTCAGGAAAACCCATGGCCATTGCACACATACAGCTAAGTATGTCACTCTGATGGTAAACACTGGGGTTGGTGGGTTTCTGTCTTTAGAACTAAACATCTGTGCTTATAATTAAGTACAAGGACTTTTATGCTGCAAAGATTTGTTTTAAGGGAGGTGTGGGCTCTTCAAAAGGTGAGTTGCAGGTCCATATTTATAGCAGAGCAGTAATTTTTATCTCTTTGAGATGAGATATTACACATAGAGTTTTGCCTTCAGATTAAAGGCATTAAGTATATTTACCATGATTTTTCTATATAAGAAAAGCTAGAGCCTATGTTTTTATTTCTTTAAATCATTTCAAGGATTGATGCTTTTAATTTTTTTAGTTTTTATCAAAATAGTACATGCATGAGGTTTATTAAAAAAAAAAAAAGTTCAGAAGATGAGAAATTTGTAATAGATGTCTAGGTTTCTTTTCTCTACCTGAGAGTGGACTGCAGAGATTGGGATAATGAGAAGTCGATCTGGCTTTGCAAGCTGACACACTTCTCTAACAGAATAGCTTCAAGAGGGTAGAAATCAAACTAGTGAAAATATGATCACAGTATACTAAGGTTGTGTTTTCCCTGTGTCTTATTCATTAATGTGTAATGCACAATGAATAGTAACGATATTTTCTTGACATTGCAGTTCCTGGAAGTTCCTCTAAGTGGGAAGATGTACAGTCCAAAGCCAAGCATTTGTTATTGAACACATTTGGCATGTATAAATGTACTATTCAACTTCAGAGTTACAGGCAAGAAGTGGACAGAACTTGTGCAAATTGTCAGAGTTCCAGTTCCTAATTTTATATGTTTAGGGGACTACTGCCTTAGTTACCCTGCAGTCACAGACTTGAGAGCAATAAATGCACACCTAAATGAGAGAATGGAATTCCTGACAGCTGTGTCTGTATCTCTCACCGGTCTTGCAGTCAGTCTGAGAGGGCTAGTTTCTGTCGAGTGCTAAAATGAGACTTCATGGTTTTCAGATGAAGATGTTTCCCAAACAGTGTTTACAGAACGAGGCGTGATTCTACAGATACCTCAGAGAAGACAATCCAAGACCGTACTTCACTGATCACAACAGTATGTGTCAGAAAGGAAGCATCAAGAGTTCTGTGTTTGCATTTAGAAGTCCTTTTTAAAGCCCATTTTATATCAAGCTAGTGCTGGAAAACTGATTTTTTAAAATATAATCTTGACACCCAGCTTCTGGAATTTGACCCCCAGCTCTCTTTTTAAAGAAAGTATTTCTCAACAGATTTCAGAAAGTACTAGTAATTATCCAGAGTGGAATAAGCATGTATTGCTAAGTGTTTCAGGAATGTTTTATTTCACAAATAAGTCTTAATGTTATTGTTATACTTTATGAACAACTTTTGCCAGATGTTACAGGGTTTTGCATCTCAAAGGTAACACTTTTCACTATTTGTAATCATATCAGAACCAAATCTTTACATATTGTGGTCACTGTCATTAAATTGCTTAGGAAATATTTTTAGTATTATTCTGAATGGCAGAAGTTCATCTTAAACTGATATTACTGTATGATAATTTAAACAAAATACAGGAGCGAGGATGAGATGTGGAGTTTCAGATTTAAGTCTTCCTGAAATCACTTTTGTTGTCCATGGAATTTACCTTAAGAACAGCAAGTGACTGCAAAGGTGAACAATGATGCTCTGTCCTTTTAAGAACTGCCTTATGTTTTGTACAGAAGTTTGCTTGGTATCTTGCTTCCTGCCTCCATTCCAGTTCATCTGTGTGTGCCTTTCAGGTAGAACTCTGGAGGGCCAAGGTTCCGTTTGTAATACTCACCTCACACATGTAGACTAACTACATTTCTCCAGAGGGAATTTGTTTGATGGTATGGGTTAGGAATTCTCCATGGACTCCAGAAACCCTAAGATACAATTTTGAGGTTTTCCAATAATACCATAGCTGAAATGCTGAAAGGGATTGGGGGAAGATATTACTCCGAGAAGACAAACATTTTAAGGGTTTTTTACTGTGTGTGTGTGTGTGTGTGTGTGTGTGTGTGTGTGTGTATGTTTAAGCACTGGAATAGGGTGGACATTAAATCTTTGTGGTAGGGAGGTTAAGCATAAGTTTCCAAACAGAAGGCAACCTTATTGGTAACAGTTGTATTAAAAAGGCAACTGTGAATATTCATGTCAACTGTTGGTTTTGAGGTGATCTTTATACGTTAGGAGTCCATTTTCAGCAGAGAATCAGAGTAAACTAACATGTACCAGACAGGCTGTGAGATGAAATCCTAAATAGGCAGGCAGATGACTTAAAATATAAGTGAAGAATATGAAACAAATTTCATCTTTCTACCAAGTACTTCACTGCAAGTAAACCTAAGCTAAAAACTGGATTTAGCCAAAAGAGTATTAAGAGTTGATGGTTTCCAACAAAAAGATTAATAAGGGTTAATGGTACCTAATAAAGTCCAGCATTTGTTGAATTGAAAATTTTATGGGATTCTTATTATGAATCCATTCAAAATAATGATTTGAATTTTTCAAAAATTTCAGGAGCATATAAACTATTTAAATAAAAAATACTCTTTTTATTGTATATTATCCTGTATTTTTTTTAAAAAATACTCTTAAATATAGAAGGCAAGTAAGAATAAATGAGAGGCATGTCAGTGCACACCTGGGCTTTTATGGACTTTGTGTACCTAGCAAGAGAAAGGAAGAGAATATATATGCATTATGTACTAATGGATTTTCCCATATTTGCTGTTGTTTTCCACATCTACTGAGCTTGTTTCTTGTAAACTTTCTTTTATCTTAAATAGGTATATCTAACTTTTCACATCGAACTGTTCCTTGACAAGTTATTGGGTAAAACAGTCTAAAATCCATTTGAGGATTGAAAAGGATCCTTTTGTAAAATGCAGAAACACTGTAATCTTTTGTAAATCTTAATTATTATGTTCTGTTTAAAATTAGGTACACATGACATTTTCTGTGCTTTGTGAGGGTGTGCGTGTGTGTGTGTGTGTGTGTGTGTGTGTGTGTGTGGCAAGAACTACAGATTTTGTACTTGTACTTTATTAGGTCTGTGAGACTTGATAATTTATAGGTTTCACTCTTTGTAACTTGACAAAACCACGGAGAAGGATGTGAACTTGGCAGATGCGAGCAGGGACCGCAGAGCTTCTGACAGTTTGGTCTGCTTCGCCCCAGCTGCACTGCCAGCTCAGAGGGCGTCCGGTGTCCTGCGCAAAACGAGGCTGAGCACCTACCATTGTTCACTTTGCACTGGGAAAACACATAACATAAAAACTGGGCCGTTCTTCAGTGCCGTGTGTTTTGATTAACATTTGCAAATAATCAGAGTGAGTTGTGTACATAAACCTGTGTTTCACAAGTCTGGCCAGACTGGCCTTTTGATTTATTTTAGGAAAAGGCCTATTGTTTCATTAATGACCGTGCTGCCTTAGAAATACCATGTGGGGAATGCAGTTGAATAAGGCATATTTCAGAGAGCTTTGAAATGCAGAACCAGAGTGACTATAATTCCCACATACATTTTCCATTGGCTGTGGAATGTGAGCCCAGATTTTCACAACTGGTGGCTCCCATCAGTATTATTTGCCAACTCCCTAAATTTCTGATCTTTCTGTTTCTTTTTCAACTCTGGATGCTATATTTCCATTTTCTGAAACGAAGCTTCCTACTCTTAGGAGTCTTAGTGTTCTGGTCCTGTCTCGAGCCCAGAGGTCCTCCCTGACAGTGTTTATCTTTGGTAGAATTTTCCCAGAATAGACATAGATATGAGCTTCCCTTTCATTTTAATGTGAGGAAAAAACATCTTTCAGAGACAAAGCACCACTTTAAAGGTGTCTCTAGGTAGGAAAAACCTGTTTTCAACAGCGGATTGTCCTGACCCAGATTCTCTGCACACCGACTGCACCTGCAGCCACAAGTGAAGGGCATGGCTAACAGATGCTGGGCTGTGCTTCTCAGTAACGGTGCCCACTACTGTACAAGAGAATCGTTCACTTCTGGAACTAGCACAACTAGCTGAATTTATTTTCTTTTTATGCATTTATATTAACTGGTTCACCATAAAGAATAAGGCATTCTTATAGAATCTGAGCCTCTTTAATGTAAGGTTCTAGGCAATTTTTCTGTTGACTGTACCTGACATAACAGTAAATTTAAAGTTACAGAATATGTTAGTAGGGATAAGATTAGTTCGTTTGGTTCACTTTGTCTTTGAACCACACTTAACTCATGAGCCATCTGGGTATTAGTCACAAATGTGTACGCTGTGTTGAGGGGAGGCAAGTCTGAACTCCAAGTAACTGATTAAGCTTAATATCTTTCTAACCAGAATGCCATTTGCAAACCCTAACTACAGATCTGTTATGTGAATCCCACCGGGCAGGGCTTCAGGTTGGTTTTACAGGTCACCAATCAGCGACACTATTTGTGGGGTTGGTAGGAGCACAGAAGTTGGAGAGAAGAACTTGTGGGAGCTCCCCAGTATTGAATGTCTGTGTGCACCCAGGCCAGCCTGTCACTGAATTCCAGCTGACAATGGGTCCACCTGTTCTAATCATATTGTGAAGACCAACAAACAGTTTCTGATTTTCAGTAAGACTGAAAACATTTATGGAGACTTTCTCTGACAGTGTCAATTTAAATACTGCAATTACATATTTTCTGAAATAACTGTGACAGAAAATTGGAATGTGCCAGTGTGTCCGCTTTGCACCTGGAAGATACTGTATATCTGGAAAGCTTGCGCTTCTCTAAATAAATATGTTATTAAGTAAGCCATATCACAGTTTAAGAAATTGTATATACTTTTCCAAGTACCCCTTCAGAAACCAGTATTTTGCATATGATTGATTTTAGAAAGATTTTGAAGCTGGTGTTTGTCCATGTAATTTAAAATCAAAGTATAGTATATGTACTGTATTTGCAATTTTTAAATTGTGATTTCCTATACATTTATTAAATAAAGTATTGTTTTGCCATGTGTTTATTAAAAAATGAAAACGTACAATTCCTTAAATTTCTGGGTTTTTTATTGATTAAGTAATAGTAGTAAGCCTTAAAACAATCTTTATAAAATGAAAAACTGAAACTCGTGAACACAAACAGCAGTGTGGTGGTTGCCAGAGGGAAGGGGGCAGGGGGTGGAGGTGGGGGTGAACGGGGCCTGATATATGGTGATGGAAAATGATTTGACTTTGAGTGGTGGGCACACAGTGTAGTATACAGATCTTGTAACGGAAACCCACACCTGAAATCTATATGATCGTATTATCCAATGTCATCCCAATAAACTTAATTTTAAAAAAAAGCATTGGAAAATCAATTATAACCTATCTAGTTTTATAATCTCAGATTGTAATGCCCCCTTAGATGTTTAAGAAATAAGCCTGAAAAAAAATCTTCCAGATAGGATAAAAAGAGATATCAAAAGAACCTCCATCTTTGTATATCAGTCACTTTTAATGCGTCCCTCCAGCCCCAAAAACAATGGCAGAAAGGAAAGAAAGAAAGAAAGAAAATAAGAAAGAAAGAAAGAAAGAAAGAAAGAAAGAAAGAAAGAAAGAAAGAAAGAAAGAAAAGAAAGAAAGAAAGAAAAAGAAAGAAAGAAAGAAAGAAAGAAAGAAAGAAAGAAAGAAAGAAAGAAAAAAAGAAAGAAAGGAGAAAGAGAGAGAGAAAGAAAGAAAGAAAAAGAAAAAAAGAAAGAAAGAAAGAAAGGAAAGAGAAAGAAAGAAAGAAAAGAAAGAAAGAAAGAAAGAAAGAAAGAAAGAAAGAGAAAGAAAGAAAAAGAAAGAGAAGGAAGGGAGGGAGGGAGGGAGGGAGGGAGGGAGGGAGGGAGGAAGGAAGGAAGGAAGGAAGGAAGGAAGGAAGGAAGGAAGGAAGGAAGGAAGGGCCCCTGAGAAAGTAAGATTGGTGAGGACCTTCGGGAAGTGGGAGAGTAAAGACCTAGTGACTGTCCAGGAGTGTAGATGGGGGTCAGCAAACCACACTTCATGGGCCAGGCCTGGCCTGCAGCCTGTTTGTGTGGCTCAAAGAACTGGGAATGGTTTTTAAAACTCAGAAGAAGAATATTTAATGATGTGAAAATTCTATGAACTTTAAATTTCAGGGTCTGTAAATCAGGTGTTACTTAAGCATAGCCACACTCATTCGAGTATGTATATTGTCTGGCCGCTTTCATGCTGCAGTTGAGTAGTTACAACAACTATAAAACGTGTCCCATCTGTCCCTTCACAGGAAAAGTTTGCCAACCCCTGGTGGTCCCTGTTGTACCATTTAAGGCTATGGCAACACTTGTGGATGCAGCGAGCCCTTCTAGTGCCCACTTAGAAGTTGCTGACACTGGATCTGAGGCTACCTGAGTCACCAAAGGTTCTTTTCTTCCCTTGACCTATTTTCTTGCCTTTGTCCCCCTTGGAGTACGGGGCAGAAATAAAAAGCGCAGCAGTTTCAAATATTACTTGTGTACCATATGCTGTATCTAACATGCACTACCAAAGCAGTTTTCTACCCAGAACAAGATGATTACAAGAATTATTTAAAATACTTTAGCTTTATTCACTTGATTTTTAAATTTTTCACTGAAGTTATGACAAAAATAAAGGAAATAAAAATGTATGTATGCTGAGGACCTTATGTAGTTTGTGCCAACTGAAAGCTCACAAATGAAAAATAACATTTTATCTGCTAAATAAGATGGAAATTGGTTGTGAGGTTTTTAAAATAATGTTTTTTAAAGTTTTCCATTTACCTAGGAAAAGACTCAATTATTTTTGAAAATAATAATAAAATAAAATTTCAGATAAGTTATACTAGAAAATAAAGAGATGTTGTATATTGTTTATATACCTAGCTATATTTCTATTTTGATGTGTCATTTTTTTGGTCCATGTCAGATGCTAAAATAAATTCTAATTTGGGGTAACAGACTTGCAAGCTCTTGTTTATACTAAAGTTTCAGCTTTATTTAGTATATTAGTAGGATTGTGGTTTTTGTTATAATTCAGTTCCAACTATGATCTATTATAATGCTATAAGCTATAAAATAGACTAGACTACGTTTACACAGGAAGTATGAAGCCTTATGACTAAATATCATCTCTACATTAATCATTTGTTTAAGATTAGGAGGCTTAAAAATCCAGCTCAATGAAATATCACCAAAGATGCCATCATTTGCAAGCAGCATTCTGGTTTAAGACTCTCATGTGACTTTTAAAGAACATAATCTGTAAAGTTTGGCCTCAGGTAATTGCAGATTTAAACCATAACGAGCTACAGCCACATACTACTGTCCTGAGTGGTTAAAATTAAAAACTGACAATGCCAAGTTGGCAAAAATGTGGGGCAACAGGTATTCTCATATACTGCTGGGGAGAGCACAAATTGATACAACACTGAAAAGTTGTTCAGCATTATCTGGAGGCAGAGATGGGACTTGACATGAGAAGGACTTCTAGCACTGGGAATATTATATTTCTTGACCTGGGTGGTTATGTTTATGTTATATTAACTTATCTTTTATTTGAGCACTTAAAAAAACATATTTAACACTTCAATTGTAAAGCAAAAAATAAAAAAGTTAAAGGAAAGACAAAGTGGGATTCCTAACCAGGAGAATATAGGCAAGAGTGTTGCCCCACATTTTTGCCAACTTGGCATTGTCAGTTTTTAATTTTAACCACTCAGGACAGTAGTATGTGGCTGTAGCTCGTTATGGTTTAAATCTGCAATTACCTGATGCAAATTCAAGTGACGTGAAAGAACTCCCCCTAGTGGTAACATCTGAATTACCTGAGAGATTTTTTTCAGAGCATGTAGTCTTCCTCTAAGGCAGTCCCTCTCTTTTCCTCCCCTGAGTTTCTAAAAATAAAAAGTTGACAATCTTTCATAAAGTCATTGTCCATTGTATATCCTCTAATTACGTAGTGCCCTTTAAGTCTCCTTGCTCATTTTTCTATTGAATTTTATTTATTTATTTTTCTTTATTGATTTTAGAGAGAGGAAGGGAGAGGGAGAGAGAGATAGAAACATCGATGAGAGCAAACATCGATTGGCTGCCTCCTGCATGCCCCCCACTGGGGATTTGGCCCACAACCTGGGCATGTGCCCTGACCGGAATCAAACCAGCGACCTTTAAGTGCATGGGTCGACGCTCAACCACTGAGCCACATCAGCCGGGCTCTATTGAATTTTTATATTAGCTTGTAAAAGCTCTTTAGATTTTCACGCAAACCTTTTGTTAGTTACATGTGTTGTTACACACACCTTTTCCACCTTTAACTTTAATATCAATTCATTTTCACTTGTACAAACAGGAGGCTCAATCCAAGTTCAATTTTGTCATACTCAGAAGTGACCAGCAGGTGGCACCCCAGCCTTGCTCCTGAGCCATAACATCCCTTGTGCCTGAATTTCCCCTTAATTTCCCAAAATATTTTGCAAATAGGCAATGTTAAAGAGTGAGAACTTAGACTTTAAACCATTATACAACTAGATGGAATACAGATAGAACTGAGTTTCTCGGTGGGGACAACACATTAATCATTTTTGTTCAGAACGGAGGAATGAAAAGTTCTTTACCTCAAGGCAGGAAAGTCAGATGAGGCTGCCGGCAGGTGGGTGGGGCACCAGGCGCAATCCTGGGAAAGTCCCTCGGAGAGTACTCTGCAGGCCGAGTGAAGAGAGTAGCTACCGCACATTTGTACAAAAGGTAGGTGCCCACTAGCACAGGGTCTGCAAGGAGAGCCGAACAGGGGTTTGGTCAGGGGGGTATAAGTATTTTTCCAGCTCCTTTTCCTACTCTATTCCTCTTTTAGGTTTTGTTTTCATTGATTATATTTTGTGATTGTTTAACACTGACTTGGCGAGCCTCGGAAACCTAGTGGGACACCAACCTCACTTGCTGGGATGGAACCATGGTGTTTTAGGTGAAAATGTTTGAATCCTGAGGCCTGGCAGGTGACCAGCAGCCTGCATCTCTCTGCTTCTCCTTTTGCCTCTGCTTGAAACTGAGGGTCCCTGACCTAAATTATGTTTCTGTTCCTGAGCCCTAAAGTAGAACACCCCCTGGCTACTTCCCCATGACATCGGGACAGACCTCAGCTATCCTCAAGACCTGAAGAAATGATTCATTACCCTTACCTCACATTCGACCAATCAGCTCCCAGCACGACCCCTCACCCCTCACCCCTCACCTTTGGTGTCTTGTGATTTTGCCCTTATAATCTGTGACCTACACACCATCCAGGAGTTCTGGCTTTGAGCATCAGCTTCCCGTTCTCCTGGGTGGTACCATTTGTAATAAAATAATCAGTATTTCTCCACTGCATTTCTCAGTGGAGTGTTTGGCTCAGCTAGGGCTGGGTGGACAAACTCTTTATGTTCTGTAACAAAAATAGCAACTACAAAGGGACCCAAGTCCGCGGCTCAGCGACCCCTGGCCGGCAGGTCTCTCCGGGTTCTGTCCAAGCAGCAGCCTGGACTGATGGTTCCCGGGACAGACCTTCAGAACTTACCGCTCACCAGGCGTGGCTCATCGACAGTGCTCTCGTTTTTCAGTGAGAGAAATGGGGTACTAGTTTTGGAGCCTCGTGGGTGATAACCCCAGGGACACCCTGTAATACTTTTGGTTGGGTCCTTGAGGGACTCATCTGACTTTGTTTTGGGGCTTCCCCTATTGGCTGTACTGGGAAAGGATCCTGAGAGTTTACAATCAGCCACTAGGATTACTGGAACTGGATCTGTTCCATGTTGAGTGTGTGTCAGCCCAGCGGTGGAATTTTGTTTTTAACTTGAAGTCAGTTTTGAATTTGGCAAGTTCAATCTAAAAGTACTGAATGTTTGTGGGGAACGAATGAATGTGAGGGAGTGACATTTGTTGTTTGTCAATGTTATTTGTTTTACAGTATGCAAAGCTTGGGTCATCTGAGCAAAATCTTAAATTAGTCCATCTGCCAGACACATAATCTGGACCGTTTTTCCTCTGGGTTTTGAATGATAACTGGGACACAAAAGCTAGCGATTTAAAATGAAAACTATGAGATCTCGGTATATGCTTATTTGTATGTTTATGTATGCCTGTGTATATATGTTCCAGACAGAGCATATTTCTACTGCTGAATGGTATTGCTAATTTGTGATATTAAATTGGCTTAAACAAACAAGTGCTTATATGAGAATTCTCAAAAATAGAACAGACAAGCCCTGGCCAGTTTGGCTCAGTGTTTAGAGTGTCGGCCTGGGGACGGAAGAGCTGCCAGTCAAGGACACGAACCTCGGTTGCCATTTTGTCCCCAGCCCTGGGTGGAGTTGTGTGGGAGGCAACCAATGACGTGTCTCTCTCACATCCATATTTCTCTCTCTCCCTCCCACTCTGTCTGAAGATAAATGGAAAAATTTAATCCTTGGGTGAGGATTAAAAAAAAATAAATAAAAAGAACAGACTAACCCAAATGCTTTTCAGCAACATACAATTTGGGAAAATATTTTATATTAAAGCTGGTTCTGAATTTGGTTTGGTTAAATGGGCATATGTTTTAAATCATCAGCACCAAATGATACTTTTATTATACCTGGGTTTATTAGTAAAATAAGTTCATGTTAACTCTGTTGCAAAATTTGTCAGCAAGAAAAATAACTTGGTATGGTAAAATTTTCATAAGTAATCTAAACTTAATTGTTAGGAGCAAGTAAATTAAATACATGTAAATTGGATTAAAACATTTTTAGGTTAACTCTTTAGTAATAATTATATTGTATGTGTACGTAAATGGTTTTCTAAATCTCTTTAGTAACTTGAAACTTTAGAATTTTACTAAATTAAAGGATAAAAATCATTGGCTATCTAGATATTTCCAAATAACCTGACATACTGAAACATTAATTGCTGGATAAGTCTAAGTTTACCTACTTTTGACCTCTTATTACAGAGAAACTAAAAGATAAATTTACATCTGTTAACAAAAAACACATTGTGCTTTGCCAGTAAAAGAACGTATGTTTCTAAAAGTTTTTAAATAGATTCATTAATGTGCTAATCTAAAGAATGCTGATTATTTACATTTTAGTTGTCAGTAAAAATTAAGGTCTAAGAGTTATGAATTATAACTAGTACAGAAGGAAATGATGTGTGTTCTCAGTGAAGGAATGCATAAGGTATGGAAATACATTTTTGAAGGAATTGAGAGAAAGTGGTTTGTCCTAAAACAAGGTTGGTTATCTCTGAATGAGTAAGACGAGACAAACTAAGAGGGCCTAGGAAAGTTGTAGAAGGTTTGTGGAAAAAGAATTCTGAGAAAGCAGTTTTCTGTCTGGTAAAGTTTAATAAGACTAAAATTAATTTAATAGAGTAAGTTCATTTAAGTACCTAAAGTAAACTAATACAGAATTTGGTTCTCTTTCAGACTATTAAAAGGACAAAGTTTTCCTATACTGCTCCAGATAAGATAGTTCGAGGTGTTCTCTATCTAGAAAGCAAGGATTTTGTATTTTATTAAGATAGTTTTGTGTCTTATGTTGTCTTAATCAGGCACTTGACTACTCAAGAAAACAATCTTCTCAATCCTAAGAGCTCAGGTTTTGATAATAGTAGGTAACCTGCATTTATGTCTGACATCTTTTACTTTCTTTTTGTTTTGTTTTTATCCTCACCCAAGGACATTTTTCCATTTTTTGTTCAGATAAAGTGGGAGGGAGAGAGAGGAAGAGAGAGAGAAACATCGATGTGAAAGGGACACATCAAGTGGCTGCCTCCCGCACGACCAACCAGGGCCGGGAACAAACCGCAACCAAGGTACATGCCCTTAGCGGAAACCGAACCCCGGTCTCTCTGGACCGCAGGCCAACGCTCTAACCACTGAGCCAAACCGGCCAGGGCGACATCTTTTACTTTCACTTCGAGTAAACAGATAACTTGATATTGTTTTATAATGATATATAATCCATTTGGTCAAACATGTTTGACAAATTTCCCAGGGTTCAGAATGTAAAAAGAGACTTATTTTAACCTGGAAATGGCTTTGGATTATTCCAGTGGGCCCTGGAATGCCTCAAATATTTGATCTCTCTCACTTTATAAAAAAGAAAATTTAAACTGATTAGGTCTATTTGATATACTAAAATTTCATGGGAAGCTTTGTCAAATAGAGAAATAATTATGTTGTATTTGTATGCATATATTCTTATTACTAAAAATGAATTTTTAACAGTTGTAATCTCCAAGCATCTGCAATGTCCTGATATAATATTTTCATTTGTAATTCTAGTTGGTCTCTTAAAATATGTTGCAGAGAAAAACAAATTTGTCAGTTGTATTATAATCAGATCTATAACCTTATTATTTTACTCTGAAACTTTTGCAAATACGTTTCGTCTTCAGAAAAGTAGAGAGGACTCTGACTTATTCCAAAATACAGGGCTCTGAGAATAAGCTTTTGGATCATACCTTCAAAATGGATAAAGATGTATAGACCTCCAAGGAATAACTGTATTCATGAAATGCTCGAAAGCGATCCAAATGAACAAGATTGCATTATATGGCACCGAGTGGACTGAGTATGATTATAATTTTTATTTAAAATATTGCTGATTTTTAATTTTTTTTTTTTATCCTCACCCGAGGACATTTTTCCATTTTTCAGATAGAGTGGGAAGGAGAGAGAGGAAGAGAGAGAGAGAGAGAGCAACATCAGCATGAAAGGGACAAATCGAGTGGCTGCCTCCCACATGACCCAACCAGGGCCGGGGACAAACTGCAACCGAGGTACACGCCCTTAGCGGGAACCGAACCCGGGTCTCTCCGGACCACATGCCAATGCTCTAACCACTGAGCCAAACCAGCCAGGGCTGATTTTTAATTTATTTTTTAAATATGTTTTTATTGATTTTAGAGAGAGAGGGAGGGAGAAGGGGAGAGAGAGAGAGAAACATCGATGTGAGAGAAAAACCTCAGTTCGGCTGCCTCCCAGTCGCACCCTGACCTGGGATTGAACCCGAAACCTGGGCATGTGCCATGATGTGTGTCATGACAGAGAATCCAACCGGCGACCTTTCAGTGCACAAGACCACGCTCAACCAACTGAGCCACACCAGCCAGGGCTTGCTGATTTTTTAAATCTTTTTTGTTTTCAGATAAAAAGAAATGTATTTCTCTTAAACTACTGACTTAGCAATTTGGTAAGTTATACCTTTGTAAACAGAATTAAAACATTTTTTATATTCCTACTTGATCTCTCCAGAATTCAGAAATATTTTTTCAATTACAGTTTGCATTCAACACTATTTTGTATTAATTTCAGGTGTACAGCACAGTGGATGGACATTCACGTACTTTACAAAGTGTTCCCTTCGAAAATCAACTGCCCACCTGGCACCACAGATCGTTGTTACAATGTTATTGACTGTATTCCCTATGCTTTACCTTACCTTACCCTCCTAATTTGTAACTACTGATTAGCACTTCTTAATCCCTTCACATTTTTTCACCCTGCCCCTCAACACCCTTCCCCTCTGACATCCATCAGTCTGTTCTCCGTATCCATAAGTCTGTTCCTATAAGTCTGTTTCTATTTTGTTTGTTCATTTGTTTTATTTAAATTCTACATATAAGCAGAATTCAGAAACTCTTAATGAGTAGTTTTACTTTCATGGAAATATGATTATTTGCATAGGTTCAATAAGAATATATTCTCTTTATAACAGGATATAATTGGAAACTGGTTGTTATTATCAAAACTTTAACTGGAATGTCATGTTTGGGAGGAATGCATAGGCTCGGATATCACCACACAGCTTTAAGGAATTAAGATCGACTTATGAGCGCCAATAAAAAACCCTTGGAAATATTGGCCAGGTACCTTGTTTACATGGTTCCCAGCAGCCTTACCATGTGGGTAAAGAATGTCACTTTGCCAGGCCAGTGTGGCTCAGTGATTGAGCGTCAACCCACGCACCAAGAGGTCGCTGGTTGGATTCCCGGTCAGGGCACATGCCCAGGTTGTGGGCCGGATCCCCGGTGGGGGGCATGCAGGAGGCGGCCAATCGATGTTCTCTCTCATCAATATTTCTACCTCTCTCTCCTTCTCCCTTCCTCTCTCTCTCTAAATCAATAAAGAAAAAAAACTACAAAACAATAATAAATAAAATTAATTAAAAAATTTTTTAAAAAGAATGTCACTTTTTGGCATGTGCAGGAATCTCAAGGTATTTGGGGACCTCAAGAAGAGAGATACTCACCCAAAACCTAAAGGATTTTCAGGCAATGTCTAACAGCAAGTTCTTACCTTGGCTTTTCTGGCCTTGAGAGGCCTTTTAAGTTCAACCTGAAGATTCCTTATGAAAAATTCCAGCAAAGCAGAGTTAAAAGTGCCAATATTAATTACCATCCTTGCTGGACTTATACAGATAATCAGGCCAAGTTCATTGAAACTAGACTTATTTTGTAAATAAATTAGTCTTAATTTGGCTATCTTTGGTAAAGATAGGGCTGATGTTAGAGAGAAAAATTGTGTTTCAATAGACACTGTAACATATCTTTGTTCGTATTAGAGTCTAGTGTTGTTGGCGTTTGAATTTGGTTTTGTTTTCTGCTTGTAAACTGGAGTGGATCCTGATTTCTTCTAGTTCCCTCCACTCTCTGCCTCTGAGTCTCCACATGCTGCCAATTTTCCTCTCATCCTTTGACTAGGAATCATCGAGAGCCAGAACTGCTTCCTCCCAAAGCCATGCAAGCTAAAGACGGACAACTTGGTATAAACTTCAGAAAAGCGCCACAACAGCTCAGGCTTAGACAATCTCAGTGACTGATGCTGTATACGTCACGCAGAGAGGTCACCTGAGCACCTGATGACATCATCAGAGACATTTCAGGCTACAAAAGATGCTTCCGGCGTTACATCTAAACATCGCAGCTAACAGCCTCCCAGACTCAGAAGTTGGGTTATAATTTACTCTGATCGTTAACCTTTGTTTTTCTTTTGTTTTCACAGACATCTCTCTCATTAAATACCTGATATTATGGAATTTAACCTGGACAGTCAGCCGCCTGGCCCATTCTACTACTCAAGCTCTAAGATTCCAACAGACCGTTTTAGAGCCTGAGCCATGTGGGTCCTTAGACTACAGAATTGCCTTAGACTACCAGCTGGCGAACGAGGAAACGGCTGTGCGGTAGCCAATAGGACTTGCCACACTTACACTGATGTCTCTGGGGAAGTTGATAAACAGAATCACGCAGAAGGCTACTTAGCTACAGGTTGTGAGCAAGACCCGTGGACGATCTCTTTTCCTGGCTCCTTCTGGAATGGAAGGTCCATTTTGTGGGTTATTGCAAGGATACATTCTATTGATAATCCTTACTATATTATGCATTCTGACTGTTAGAGGCTATATGTTTTTGACTAAATATCTCATCTCCAGGACTAAACTCAGGGATCCCAGGAGAAAGCAAACATTATGGTAGTGCAGAGTATTCACGGTAAACTGGGAACTAATGATCTTTTCAGTTGAATGTAAAACAGTTTCATTTCTCTAATCCAGTGGTTCTCAACCTTCTTAACGCTTCGACCCTTTAATACAGTTCCTCATGTTGTGTGTGGGCGTATCTGCATGTGGGCGGACCCGCCTGGAGACGGATAGAGGAGCGGTGTCTCGGTTCCTAAGACCCTCGGAAATAATGTGTTTTCCGATGGTCTTAGGCGACCCCTGTGAAAGGGTCGTTCGACCCCCGAAGGGGCCAATCCCATACTCCAGCCCTTTTCAGCAGGAAGCAGCCAGAGTGGTCTTTGCCCCTTCCCTCTCCAGACTGAGGAATGGTCAAAAGAAAGGGAGGAATTGAAACCAAGGGTCCTTATGCCATTGATTAAATTCAGTTTTAAATCCTAGCTCTAGAAATCACCTCTCTCTCTCTCTCTCTCTCTCTCTCTCTCTCTATATATATATATATATATATATATATATATATATATATCCTTTACCTTGGATAATCACCAACCCTGAGGCATCAGTAGCCAGAACCTGACTAATGGTCACACGGGCTGAACCTCTGGCAGGCTAGAGATAACATCTTGACCTAAGCTATGTTTCAGTTCGTGAGTCCTAAGGTGTAATAACCCCCTGACTACTTTCCCATGAGACCAGACACAGGGACCTGGAACAGACCTCAGAGCTGTCCTCAAGACCTCAAGAAATGATTACCCTCACCTCACCTCCAGCCAATCAGCTCCCAGCACGACCCAATCCCTCGCCCATGGTGTCTAGTGATTTTGCCCTTATAATCTGTAACCTACACACCTTGGGGGAGTTTGGCTTTGAGCATCCGCTTCCCATTCTCCCAGGTGGTGCCATCCGTAATAAAATAGCCAATATTTCTCCATATTTCTCGGTGTCTGGTGTTTGGCTCTGCTAGCACTGGGTGGACACACTCTCTCTGTTCTGTAACAGACTCAAAGTGGGTGCTCCCCTGAGCTGGCCCCCCACTAAGATGCTTCCTCCTCCCCAGCCCCCTCCCCACTGAATGAGTGAGTGAATGGATGAGTGAGTGACAAGATCCTAGTCTTTCTGAGCTTAGAAATCAGAGCACGTAAACCCCACACTCAAAAGAAGACCCTAAGGGAGAATTCAGATGTACACTAGGTAGTGATAGCAAGAGGGAGCTGGATGTGATGGGTTAGCTTGTGATCAGCTATGATTATGAGCAAGGCAAAGGATCAGGGGTGGGGAACTTTGTTTCTGCCAAGGGCATTAGGATATTTATAACATCATTCGTGGGCCGTACAAAATTATCAACTTAAAAAATTGGCCTGCTATATTTGGTCAGGCTGATTTGGTGAGGCGTGTGATGTTAGCTGGTATTGATTTCTGGGGCCTTACACAGCCCTTAGGCTGGACGTTCCCCACCCCTGTTAGTTGAAGGACAGACATACACCAGGGCCCAGGGCATATTTGGGAAGTGGAGGGAAGGTGACCTTCACCATGACCATCGCAGGAGCACTAAGCCAGAGTTTCACTGCTGTGGGTCACCACCTCTGATGTCCCCAAGACCTAGCACAAAGACTGGCTCGTGCAGAATGTGCCAAATGAACTTTTTGGTGCTTTTCATACTCTGTTCAGAAGTGATCCCAGGTTGAGTTGCACCCCTGAAGCTCTCTTCTGTCCCACGTGTTCAGACCCAGCCCTACCCCGCCCCCATCCCTTGCAGCCCAGGGAAGTAAAGGCTCAGAAAGAGGCTTTGTTCTCTTGTTTTCTTCTTTGGGGATGATTGAGTCAATCCACTTTCTGAGCAATGTGGAAGTTCCATTCCTCACCATGTCACACCTTCAAAAGGCGGAAGACATTGCACCACTAAAACTTCCTGGCCTGGGGGGTGGGGTAAGTGCCACAGGCTGGGGCCGGGCAGGCACAGGGCAGTGCATGTCTGCAGGGCGGGAGGGGGCGCCCAGGGCCAGGCTCTGCTTCTCCTGGGTCTGACTATAAGGGGGATGCAGAGGCGTGCGGCCCCTCACTGCCACCCAGACCGACAGTGCCCAAGCCTGGGCAGAAAAAGGATGCCACTGAGAGTGCTCACCAGTGTAAATGTGTCCCCTAAACCTGGGGTGTGGAGTCGACGGAACCTGGACGTGCCATGGCTGCGAGGACGGGTGTTCCACCCCTGCTGCCAGCCCTGAACTTATTCTCAGCCAGACCAGAAGGTGAGAGGCCAGAGAAGCAGAGGGGAATCGGGAGGAAATTGGCCAACACCCTTGACACCCTCCCACCGCATCCCTGCCCCAGGGCCCATCAGGAAGAGCTGGGCTACCTTGTGGGTGGGCAGAGCTATCTGGAGGAATTGGGGGCGAAAAGCCAGGGCGTGGAGGGCAGCCAGGGTAATATGCAGAAAGGAAATAGTGACCGAGCTGAAGAGAAAGTGCCACAGTCCAGGAGGCCAGCCTCGCAAAGACACGGGAAACCACAAACCGTTGCACTCTTGTGACCACAGAAGGGAAGTGAGCCCAGAACGGCAGATGACCCTCTGAAGCTGGTGCCGTGCCCCGGACAACAGCGATGGGATGACAGGCAGGGTGGGGGGACTGGAGAGGAAGCCGCAGGCCTCACAGTCTCCAGGATCTCCAGTCCTCCCTGACTCACTCTTCTGCTCGCTCCTTAAAAGCTCTTTTCTCTGGGGCATCTCGCCCTCCTCTCCACATCCTGCCACACACTCACCCTGCGTCTTCTCACTCACCCCGGAGGTTTCAGAATCTTCTGTTGCTGATGACACCCCCATTTCTTTCTGGAGCTTGATGTCCCACAGGTACCCAGACGTATCCTCTAGCCCTCCAGACCTGCTGCTCCTCACAGGCTCCCATCTCGGGGAGACGCAGTGCTGAGCCGGCTGCCGAACCCGGGCCCCCTTTGTGCAGCAGCCCCCACAGCTCAGGGGAGCCCCTGCTCGCCTCCCACCTCCCTCCTGCCCCCACACCCCCCTCCCAGGCCTCTGACCACTGCTTCTCAAACTTAAATGATTTTTTCTTTCATGCGACCCGTGTTTTGGAAGATGCCTATGACACGACATTTATTAAATGATATTACCCACCCTTAAAGTTTATATAAAATTTCCAATCAGAATGTCATCCATTAAACACGTTCTGAGCGGTTGCTAGGTGCCCGGCACTGTGCCAGGCAGGAGGGAGGCAAAGGTGACTAGGACTGGGCCCTGCCCTCAAGGCTCACGCCTGCTGGAGGACAGTCACACAGAGAGAATGAATCATAACAGTGCCCCAAGGTAAGGACCACAGTGGATGTGCACACGGTCCTACAGGACCTTGGTGGTAAACCTGCCACACCAGAAACTCGGCACCCACCTTGTGCATCAGTCCCCCTCACTCCCTGGACCCCAGGAGCACATCTCCTTAGACTCTCAAGTCTGTGCAGTCCCCTCCTCTCCACAGCCACGGCTGGAATTCAGGTCACCACCCTCTGCGACAGCCATTCTCTACACCAAAGCCAAAAAGGAGTTCCCAGAGCACAAAACTGACCTACTGGTTCCCCGATCGATCGTCCTTAGAATGACACCCAAACTCGTTAGCACGCTTCACAGCCCTTTCTGATCAAACTCACATTAACACAAGAATTATTTCTCGCTTGTACACTTAACGCCAATTTAACTGAACACCCACTACGTGCTAGGCAACGTGCGGGCACCAGAATCCTGCAGAGAACGTAATGCACACCGTCCCCTCTCCTGGAACGGGAGATATGTATGAAATGATACTTATGCAAACGATTATTTGTTGAGTGCAAAAGGAACACTTCCTTGTCAACTCCCTGCTTTGACCACGATCTAATCCTCGCAGCACCTGCCATCTGGCCCTACCTGGACTGTTTCCTCTCCCAAGCGCCCCCCAGGCTCTCCCCTCCTGAGTGACTCTATGGGATCTGGCTCTCAAAGGACATGTCCCCGGGGCCCAGCACAGGACTCGGCACTGTAAACCCTTGGGGTTTGTTATGTGAATGACTGCCCAGTCCTCTTAATCCAGGCGTGAGCATTTGCATTTTTAACATACTAATTATAAAATTATTTACATCAGTTTCACATACTCAGAAAAGGATGGAGCTGAGAAATACGTTTTCAAACAAGGATGACTGTGACCCTGAGGGCTGTCAGGTGACTGACCAGAGTGTGTCGAAGGGGCTGGTCTCCAGGTTGCTGGGGTACGGTGTGGCTGCCAAGGGGAGGTGGACCTGGCTGCCCCCATGTCTTTGCTGGGGCTGCCATTTTTCCTCCGGGCTCTTGGCCCAGAAGCCCTGGCTGACCTCCCACTATCATCAACCACTCGCCCCCTGGAACCCGGTATCTGCCCCTGGACTTGGCTCCTGCGGGCTACCCACTGCTGGGGAAGAGAGGTGCAGCACCCCCAAGGGGCTGCAGCAGCTGGATCCTAGCTGCGTCCTAGGGATTCTCTCTGCTAGATCTGGGGGAACTCCACTCCCCCCTTCCACAGGCCCGGGTAGCCGGTGGCTGCCCGGGCCTGTGGCTGAGGCCAGGTCTAGGAGCAGCAGAGGTCAGGTAGGGAGGCAGCCCTGTCACCCACCTCCTCTGAAAAGCCTGTCCCATCTAGAAGAGGCTTGGTTCCGTCTGGGAGACCCACCCTCAGCAGCTCATCCACGGCCCTGAGCTTCCTCATGCCTGGGAATCACAGAGTTGGAGGATCCCCTGGTCCACCCCTTCCTGTCACAGCTGATGAAACTGGAATCCGGAGAGGGAATTAAGTGCCCATGTACCAGTCGTGCTTTAAAACAACAGAAGGCAGGTCTCCTGACTCTCAGCCAGCCAGGGCCCTTCTGCTAAGCCCTGCTGCCCACCTGTTTTTCCTAGGCTGCCCCAATGTTTCCAGCTGGTTTAAACCGGAAAGTTTTGCCTCTAGCAAATGAAATACACAGGAATCATCGCCAACCCCACCTCCGCCCTCCTCACACCCACTCCCGGGCACCTGCCCTTCTGACCCAAAAGTGGAGACAAAGCTGGACCCAGCCTGACAGGCCTCTCCCAGGACAGCACAGTGACGGGTGTCAGAACTCACCTGGGTGCCAGGCCAGGCCAGCCTGGGAGAAGGAGACCCAGCACAGGTGAGCTCTGTTGCCCTTCCTGGCTCACAAACATGGCTGGGCTCTCCTGGCTGCCGAGATAAAGCCCCAATCTTTCAGGCCAGCCCTCAAGCCTCTCCCATTCTGGCCACAGCCTGACTGACCTGCCGCATGTTCCACCACTCCGGACCCCACGCTCTTTCCCGCACATCACCCCATCCTCAGACTGCACCACACCCTCGGGCCTCTTCGGCTCTGGAGGTGCTCTGCTCTTCCCTCTGCCTCAAATGCCCTTCTGCTCCTCCGTCCGAGGCTCCTCCTCATTGTTGAGACCAATCCCGAAGGTCCTCTTCCATCCTCTGTGCGAACATGTCCTTCCCTTCTTCCCCTTCTCGCCCTCAGTGTGCCCGACGTGCTTCTGTGCCAACTTTATAGCACAATAAAGAAAATACAAGGTCGTGGATCTGCGTCCCCACTAGACCCCAAGCTCCTCGATGACAGCAGTTGTGTCTTTATCTTCACATTCTTAGAGCCCAGCACATCACACACACACTCAAAAATTAAAGAGAAACAAATTGCTAAATGAAATCCATATATGAACTCTGGATTTGTTCCAGAGCTAAATTAGGAGCAAGTCTTCACATTGCACAAGGATCCCTTCCAACTCATGGATTCAACAGATATTGAGTGCCGCGGCGTGCCTGGCACCGCGCACCGACCGGGGCTCGGAGCTGGAGCAGGCGAGGGGCTGTGTTCTGCAGGCCAGACAAGGCGTGATGATGCGAGTCGTGAGGGAGTGGCCAGCTGTTACAAGCAGACCATCGCCTTTAATCCTACATGGACCCTACAAGGTAGCCGCTTTCGTTATTGTCCCACTTTACGGATAAGGAGACTGACGCTTTAAGAAGACTTGCAATGGAACAATCTGTGACAGGCTGAGCCCAGGCTGCCCCGGCCCCACACGCCCAAACCTGCTACACCCACACTTCGTTTTACTGAGTTTCACAATTTTTTTTACAAATTGAAGACCCTCTACCAGCAAAAAGATTTGGGCTTGCTTTATTGTGATACTTGCTTTATCGTGGTGGTCTAGCACCGAACCCGCAATAGGAGGTATGCCTGTGTAAGCATTTTATTTTCCTAATGAGTGGCCCTCAACATTGTCTGCAAACACCTGGAGAGCTTAAAGCTCACTGATGCCTACCCTGGTCCCACCCAGAGGTTCTGATGCAAATGGCCTGGGTGCAGCCTGAGCACTGGGGTCCTAGTGTGCAGCCAGGGCTGAGAACCCTGCTTGAAACTGGCAGTCCTGTGTCAAGTGCGCAAGGTGGGACCCACCTGCCGCTCCGTGGTTGGGGGCGTCCTGTTTGCGGAGCTTTCCTGTCCGCTTGGGAGGGGCTCCAGTGTGGGCAGGGCTGCATTTCCTCTAATTCTCTCCAGCTGTGACCTTCCTGTGGCCTTGCAGTTGCCAAAGACACCTTCCTGGGGAAATTCCACGGTGTCCCAAAAGGGGGCATGGGTTCTCCAGGACGCCACCCGGCTTTCAGTATGAAGGAGCCAGGCGCTCTGGGTCGCAGTGAAGCAGCTGATGTGAGGGCCCTGGGTGGGCAGCTTGAGGGCTGCGGCCCTGACGAGAGCCTGAAGGGACTGGAAAAACCACAGCCCCGCAGATCCCAGTGGGCAGGCTCCGGGGGCAGAGCCGCGGAGCAGGAAGGGGGCTCCTGGCTTCACCGCCTGACCGCTGCCCTGGATCCCACGCGCTCGCAGGCTCCGAGGGACAGCGAGGATCTCGAGCCCGGGGAGCCTCACTCCGTGGCTGCAGCCAGCAAGGCTGGGTTTCCCCTTCTTGGGCCCAGCCAGTGACTCAGAGACCGTACTGAAAGCAGACAGTGAGCTCAGCCCCCTTGGCCCCTGGGGAGCCCAGCCTCTCAGGAGCGCCGAGAACCGGGCCCAGTGGGAGGGAGGTCGGCTGTGCGGGGTACGTGTGCGGGGTACGCAGGACACTGCC
Source organism: Tadarida brasiliensis (assembly GCA_030848825.1). Classification (NCBI taxonomy): domain Eukaryota; kingdom Metazoa; phylum Chordata; class Mammalia; order Chiroptera; family Molossidae; genus Tadarida; species Tadarida brasiliensis. Next base: position 179,873,920 of record CM061257.1, on the reverse strand, counting down.
CTCAGCTGATGCCCTGAGCTTCCTGCTCCTCACAGAGGCGTATCATTTCACTGAATCCTCCCCGGCTTTTCAGATGCAGAGAGCTCGGGGCTTCTCCGGATCACAGGCCCCCAGTGAGCGCAGGGAGGTGTCCACAGTGAAGGGACGTGTCTGGCCATCTCCGAGATCTCTCCCCGAGCCAGCTTCCTGCCTGACTCTAGGGACCTCAGACTAGACAGCTCACAAACCCTCTCGCCCCGCGAGCCATCACAGAGGGCGGTCACGTCTGTCCCTCTAGCCTGGGGACTAGGATGTGTCCCATGGTCTCATCACACCGAGACCATGTGAGAAACGGCTTCCTTTACAGGTAGAACCACGGGGTAAGACTCCAGAGCTGGCACCGCAGAGGGTGGGCTCATGCCCAGCCTGTACTTATTTTCAAGGGCAGAGACCCTGTTTGCTTTACCTTCGTCTAAGCCCCTTCCCCTTATTACCTACATGCCACGTGGCAGATGCTCCTTAAATGTTTGCTAAATAATTAAACCTAGTGACGAGTCCTTTTGCAAAGACTCACACCATGACTGACTGCTGACATACTTAATCTCAAGGTTTTTAAGTTTTCATTAATTCGACATATATAAATGATGAGTGCCTACCACAGACCAGGCACAGGCCAGCTGCCAGCGATCCCAGGATGAGAAGGCTGCTGGGGAGCTCCAGGTGCTGGGAGGAAATCAGTGCAACAAGGTTGGGAGGAGGAGGGCAAGGCCGCAGGGGGGCTCCTGTGAGGAGGAGTTTGCCCATCCGCCCACCCACCCACCCACCTGTCTCTTAGGGACCCTGTTCTGGAGTTTGCTTAGCAAGGAGCCCAGCGCACCTGTGGCTGCTTGAGTAATTTAAGGTCCTGCAGAGCAAGAGGGAAACCCACATCTCCTGAATGCCCAGTGCTGAATGCCAAGCTCAACAAACTCTTAGGTGTAGGTTTTCTGGTCAATAGGAAAGAGAAGTTGTTTTTTGTTGTTTTTTTTTTATGCAAAGCAGCTTAAACTGAAACTGACCTCACCCCGGCGGCCGACTGGTTTTCAGGGAGGGAGGGAATGAGGCAGCTCTCCAGGAAATGCAGGGACAGACACACCCGGATTGCCCAACCCCACAGGGCCCTGCAGCCCAGGCCCCGCACAGGTCCCTTCCTTCCCTGACTGTGGGCCCCGAGGGGATGCCCTCCTCCGTGCTAGCTCCTCTGTGGTCCAAGGTCCACAGAGGACAACCCTTGACAGAACCTTCCTTCAGGTCAGTGCGGGGTGAGGTCAAGGGCACACCCTCAGGATCAGCCAGAGGCAGCAGGCACGCAAAGCTGTCAGCAGTGAGGAATCAGGTGACGACTGGCCCCTCTGCGACTGTGCCTCTCAGCTGCCTTCACCCCTCTTCAGGGCTCTCAGCTCATAAAAATCCTCTGGCCCTGGACATGTGTTTCCCTCACCTCGGCTTCTTCCGCTCTTCTCTCTCTCCTGACTGGGTTCTTTCCATCTCTACTCCCTTAGTAACTTGGGGTGCCAGTGGCCCCATGACTGCCTCTCAGCCCTGACTTTTCTCCTCAGGTGTGTGCCTCTGACTGTACCCTGCCTGTCACTTCAAGCTCCTGAGAGTGACCGACCCAAGCGGGGCCCTGTGGGGTCTCTGGGAAGCGGTCTGAACACACTGCAGGTCCTCCAAGGCCTAAGCTCGTCCCTTCTCATCCTCTCTCCTTCCTACTGGGCAAATGCTTTTTCCTTTTGGGTGTACAGATGGCTACCTACTACATCACCACAAATTCTTCCCAGCTCCACAGCTTAGAACATCAGCTCTGTGCTCACTTTCCCAAGCTGTGGTCTCCAAAGAAAAGCCCTTTCTCTCCCAACACAAGGCACACACATGCACCTGCCTTTCAGGCTGTGGTCTCGGCTCGGGATCTGAAGCCTCGACATTGAAACTTCTTTGTTCTAGACCCCTCAAACTTCAGCCATGTAGAATACCTAAAGAGGTTATGTTGAAAAAAAAAAAACAAAAAACAAAAACAGAATCCTGCCCGCCCCCCCGCCACCCCCCAGATTCAGATTCAGTAGGCCTGGGGTGCAGTCCCAGAATTTGCATCACTCCCAGGTGGGCTGCTGCTCCAGTCGGCCCACCTGCACTGGGAGTAGGCCTTGCCTCTCGGCCCTCACCTGCGGCCAGGACTGCTCCCAGCTTAAAGCTGGAGGGCAGAGCAATGAGGAAATAATGCAGGAATGAAATATCTCTGTGAAAATATTTCTAAATATTAATCTACCTCACAGGTTTACCCCTGAGATGAACCCCCACCTCCTTTGCAAAACAAGGTTCTGAGAAGTTAGGAGACTTGCCCAGGTCCCCCAGCACTCCACTGGAGCCCGGTGCTGACCTGTCCTCTTGCTCCCAGCCCACTGTGTCAACTGGGAAGCTGAATTAATGTAACATGTGATTGTTACTGGCAGAACAATTGCCATCCGTCCTGGCGTGGGTGGAGACAGTGTCTTCTCTGCAGAGACACGAAGGTCACCAGTGCATGTGATCTCCCACACACCTGATACAGCCACTGCTTCTCAGGTGAGGGACCCAGCCGGTCAGTGTGACTGAACAGGCAGCCCGGCAGCCTAACCAGGAGAGGCATTTCCCAGGGCCCTGGAGAGGATTCATTGCAGGGATAGTCCTGTTGCTATGGTAACTCAGGACTCTGCCTTCCTCTGTGGGTGACAATAGTTGCATCACTTAGACCCTAGGTAAACCCAGTGTCGGGACTCCGCGCCTTGTTCTCTTCACAACAAACCTACTTGTGTCACCACACAGACAGACTGAACTGCCAGGGGGTCTTGGTGTGTTTCTTACCATCTTCAGCAACTTCCAATTTCCCGTTTTTGGAAAATAATCAAATGTAATATATAGGATAGGGTGTTACTTCGCATGGTGGGGAAAACCATGCCAGCCTCTTACTTTTTTTTATTTATTGATTGATTTTAGAGACAGAGGAAGGGAGAGGGAGAGAGAATAGAAACATGGATGAGAGAGAACATCGATTGGCCACCTCCTGCATGCTCCCCACTGGGGATCGGGCCCACAACCTGGGCATGTGCCCTGACCAGGAATCGAACCAGTGACCTCGCATGGGTTGAGGCTCAACCACTGAGCCACACCAGCCGGGCAAGTTACTTCTTGAGGTGAAATAGCAAGTAAACACAGAGCAGATTCTTTCTCTTTCCTTTTCTTTTTGCACTATGACTCACATACCATAAGACTCACCCCCCCTTAAATATACAATTCAGTTTTTAATTCAAAAAGTAAATGGTGCCAATGAGAGGAACTTCTGGAGCGACAGAAATGCTCAGTAGCTTCTTTTGCATGATGGTTTAATAGGTGCATATAGTAATTATCAAAACTCTTCTAACTGAAAAATTAAGACCTCTTCATTTTATTATAGCATATAAACTATACCTCGATTAAAAATAATTTAAAAGTAAATGGTGCCACTTCAATAAAATCTGAAACAATTAAAACTTCCTTCATGATGATGCTCCTCTAAGTTCAGTCTTGGCTTCACTTCCGATGCCACTGCCCTGCATAGGCGATCTCACCTATGCCCTTGGCTTCCCCGCCCCTTCAGCTGTCTGCAGCTCACACCTCTGCAGTTCTCCAGAAGTGATTTACTGACGTAGCTCACTGAGCTCTCCAACGCAACCGTTCCAAAGTCTAACTCGTTTTCTTCCTTAGGCACCCGTCCCTTGAACATTCCATTTCTTCTCCCTCCTGTATTCTTTGTCTTAGCACCACCACCTGCCTAGCTAACCAGGTGAGAAATCTTGGAGTCATTTTGGACTTCCCCCAGCTACACCCAGTAAGCCTTGAGGTCTTCTCATCGATCGCTCTCAAATGCATCCTCTTTTCTTCTACTCCCTCTGCCAGTGTCTTGGTTAGTTATGGCACTTACCACCCGTACCCGGGACCATTGGCAGCAGGTGGTCTCTGGCCTCTGAAGTCCCTTCCAGTGTGCACCCCCCACCACTAGTTGCTGTAGCTAACACTCCATTCAGTTAACTGTTTTCTCTCCTCCAACTTTTTAAAAATATTTCTTTATTGATTTTAGAGAGAGAGGAAGGAAGAGATAGAAAGAAACATCAGTGAGAGAGAACATTGATTGGCTGCCTCCTGCATGCCCCCCATTGGGGATTGGGCCCACAACCTGGGCATGTGCCCTGACCGGGAATCAAACCGGTGACCTCCCGGTGCATGGGTTGATGCTCAACCACTGAGCCATACCAGTGGGGCTCTCCTTCTCCAACTTAAAACTCTTTTGTTTCCTTCATGCCTGCAGTTTAATAGCCTGAAAGGCCCTACACATCCCACCTATCCCGTTTTACCCTTCAAATTAAATCCCACTATTAAACGGCTTCAAGTTTCCAGAATATATGCTATTTTATCCCTCTCTACCTCTACTTCAGTTGCCTTACTGACTGCTAATGATTGGTTTTTCAAGAAACTAGACTGAGTAGTCCTAAGGGTCCATCCTCTTGGAGGACTTCCCTCTGTGCCGTGTGCTCACCGCTGGCCTCGCTCTGTGGTCACCGTGTGGCTTTGATTTGTGTGTAGGTGTCTCCCTTTCCTACGCCAGGTCCAAGGCCATCACAATGCCTGCCACACAGTGAACGCTCAGTAATTGTACAACTTCTTAAATATTTAAATTACATGAAAATGTTATATTTCAAATGTTTAAAGTTCAAAGTCCACATCCAAAAGAACCTGGTCCAGATGAAACTCTGAGGAGACAGCAGCTCAACACAAGCCTCTTTGGAGTCATTTTCGTGGCCACATATTTGTCAAGTAGTCAGCACAACAACCCAACCACCAAATGCAACAACCGAACCTCCGATTGGGTTATGGACTTGAGAGTACAGTTACAAAGGCCATTACAGTTAGAGAAAGTGGAAGTGGGCTATGTGTTAGGTGATATTATTGAAATAACGCTCAGCTTCTCGGGGATGATAACAGCGCCGCAGTCAGCTAGCATGTCCTTTCTCTTAGGCAGGAAAAGCTTTATTCCCAAAGCTTTGGAACTTATTTTCAAAGAATTCCTTTTAAAAGAGCATAACGTACAGAGAGATACAGCAAATGTGGCAAAATGTTAATTTATAAACCATGTATTCTTTGTACTAATTTTTGAATTCTGCATCTTTGAAAATTTTCAAAATAAAACATTTGGGGGAAATGCTAAGAACACAACCCAGAATAAAATAAATCTTTTGACATTTGAAAGGCACAGTCATCCCTCACAAATTGGCTCTCCTAGTTGACCAGCCATCACACCTGTTCATTTCTGTTTGCCTACATGGCTACATATCACACTTGGGGAGCTTAAGCAAATAAAAGTGTGCTTCCTAATTGGTACATGTCATTCCTTGAGATCAACCATTGGAGATTTTCATCTGGGAAGACGTGAGGTGATAAGGAAGCAAGAAAGGTTCTGGGAAGTGGTCTCGCTTTAATCCTTTCAGAATTGCCAAGTCTCTAGCAAGAGCCAGTTAATTTTACTGCTGTGAAGGGGATAAGAATTTAGCCCTTTTCTGACATTTCTATTATATTCAGAGGGAAATTAAGAAAAAAAGCATTTTTCGTTTCTATTTAAAGAGTTAATGAACCTATTTTATTATAATCTAATGTACCCAAGAGAACTGCAAAGATATGGCTACATGAAAACATGGCTGCGCACAGCAGAATGATTCTTAACAGCCAGAAAGCAAAAACAGTACAAAGGCCGTGGCTAAACAGCGGGGTGTTAGTCATGAAGGGGAATTCAGTACTGATACATGACACAACATGGGTGAAAACATGCTAGGTTAAAGAAGCCAGACACAAAGGCCACATAATATATAATTTCATTTCTATAAAACGCCCGGAATAGGCAAATGCATAGACAACGTTTATTTGTGTTTGCCCGGAGCTGGGGGCAGAGGGGTCAGGAATGCAGGATGATTGCCAATGGGCACAGGGTTCTTTTGGGGGTGGTAAAACTGTTCTGGATTTAGATGGTAGAGATGGTGGTAAAACTTTGTGAATACACTACAAACCACTGAACTGTGCACTTTAAATAGATGAATACTATGGTATGTGAATTATTATCTCAATTGTATAAAAAAATAGTTAACAAAAACAAAAAGTTAACAACAAAAAAAAGTGAACAGTCAAAGGGGAACCCAGGGGCATGCTGGGTTTGATTGTGCCTTTGGTCTCCAGTCACCACTGGTCAGATAAAGAGGGGCCCCAGACTCTGTAGGGTGCTGTCCAACCTCCCCTCCACAGCACTCACAGGGGCATCTGCAGGGCCGGTCTCAGCATACACACATTCCTGTTCGCCACCAGAATTCCAGTACGACCCTCATGCAAGTCTCATCCCCCATCTCTTCTTCACTGACTGTCATTGCACTCACCATCTCTTTATTCCTCTCCCTCCAAAACTTGGTTTTGTTCGTCGCTTTATCTCACCTGTACCCAAACAGTGCCGAGCTAATGGTAAATTTCTGGTGATGAATAAACTTGGAAGAAAAGTCTACACAGAAATTTGCCCTGAATATTAATGAAAATATGAAACTCTATGCTTTAAAATATGTTTTTCTCCCATAAGACTTTCTCCTCCATTTACATATGTATCTGATCTTTAAGAAATCTTGCACAAATGGTACTTTATTATAGATCATCTAATTTACAAATCTTTATACACTTTAGAACAGTCAGGCATTGTAAACATAAAAATTTCAATATGCAAAATTCAAATTTACAACAAGAAACTTATTTTTAGACTGTGGTTATTGCTGCACTACCTTTATAATTCCTTATTCAGAGCCCAAACATGTAGGCGAGCCCTAGTAACGTAGCAGAAGCATTTCTGCACACTGGTGTCCATAATCTAGTTTGTGCAGAAGTGTTTCCACTAGACTCATAGAGCACTCTTTGGGAGAAAGAGGCCCGGACTGGTCATCTGGTTGCCTTTCGGACCTTCTGCAACTCTTCAATGGGCTTCCATTGTTGGTTGATTGTTACAAGCTTAAATAAAAAAGCAAAATAAAACGTTTCGTTAGGATCTGTCCTTCATCCTTACATCCCCTTTAGGGATTTGTCCACACTCCTCTTTAGAAAAAGCATCACCATAGCATTTGTAATAAAATGATCATCTTCTCTTCCCATCTTTAAAACATGGACAAAACAGTAGTACGGGCTGGTTTCTATCCCTCTATCCCTCCAAAAAGGCTTTGCGTTCCCGAGTGTTACAGGATCAAAGAGAAAGGTCTTATACATCTGCCCCACTTTCACTTAACAGGATCTAGATTTTGAAATTTCCCATGGTTTTATGTGAACTGTAAGTTTAAAAAGTGAGTCCGCTCTCTGTGCGTGGATATATAATGCTCCTAGCACATGGTGCAGATATTTCCTTATTGTAATTACTCAATAAAAGTACTCACATTCAGAAATTCTCATTTACCCTCACAGGTTTTCTATTACCCCAGGACCTAGGAAATGTAGGGAGTTTTTTGTTTGTTTTTTTGGTACATGCCCCTAGCGGGAACTGAACCCGGGACACTCTGGTCCGCCGACCGACGCTCCAACTGCTAAGCCAAACCAGCCAGGGCAATGTAGGTAGTTTTAAAAGATCCTAAATGTCCTCACCAGGTCAAACTGTGTTATTTGAATGTTTTGTTTTTAAAAATATATATAGCTTTCCTGCCCTGGCCAGTTTGTCTCAGTGGTTAGAGCGTCAGCTCTCAGACCAGTGAGTCCAGGGTTTGATTCCAGTCAAGGACTCGTACCTTGGTTGCGGTTCATCCCCGGCCCTGGTAGGATTGTGCGGGAGGCAACCAATCGATGTTTCTCTCTCTCCCTTCTTCCCACTCTATCTGATGATAAATAGAAAAAAAAAAAAAAAATCCTCGGGTGAGGATTAAAAAAAAAAAAGCTTTCCTGACACACCTAAATTTAACAGACTAAATGTTTCTTCCAAAATATTTAAAATATAAAAAGTCTTTGCAATAGTCTCAAAAAGATAAGTGAATATTAGCTACTTTTGCTTAAAGTGAATGCAACTTCTGTTTTCAGGAACTCCTGTAATGGGTCACAATAGACCTTATATTAACTTTAGATAAATAATGGAAAAATGAGATAATGTTATCACAATAGTGATAAAAGTTAATATTTGAGTGCTTACTATGGGCCAGGCATGGTGCTAAAGGACTCTATGTATTTTATCTTCTTTAATCCTCTTAACCCTGTTACTGTGCCCATTTTACAGATTCTGAGAGCCTCAGAGAGGCCGTTGTCTAAAATCACCTGTGAAAAATGGAGCAAGGATTTGAACTAGGTCTCTACAACTCTACAGTACTCTCTTTAACACTACACCAAATGGCACCCTGAAAGTGAAAGATATTACATCTATTTTGCTGACAACGATGCTAAGGCTTGGGCTAAATGTAAATCACTTTTTAATTCAGCAATACCTTTCCAGGTACGCTAGGATCCACATTTTCCCAAGGTTCTGGATTTCTTTTTCGATCAAGGCTAAAAATAAAAGAAAGCCGATTAAATGTTAAAGTAGGTGAATTTAAACCAAATCTGATGTTGGGTCTATAAGCATGCTAGAGACAGATCCAGACCTCATGCTACGACTTTCATCTGTTAGTTAACTGCAGTTGATGGAAGATTCCTTAGAGGAGCTTCATTCACAGTTTGGTTTAAGCATTAGGGATTAATCCCTCTGCAGGGTAGGAGGTCTGCATTCCATTTATTGGGCTGAATTGGAGAATGTTCTCATCAACTGAATAGCAACAGGGGTGGAAGTCCAGGCTAAGAGGAAGCAAAAATGTTCTTGCCCTGGGACCAGCCAAGGAGCTGGGCTTGAGCTCTGTGGGTGGTGAACTGCAGGGCCCTGGAAGCTGAGTTTCAAGTTTCTCTCTTCCTCATATTCCAGGATACATGGTATTTCACCCTATTATATTCACAGCTGAGATGAGAGTTATTGCAAACAACTAAATCTACAAACTCTACCACATTAGGAAAGATCTTTCTAGTAAACGGAAATATTTAAATTTCATTAAAATGATGATCTGTTTAATGATGTACCTCTCAAAAGACCATATAAGAATTTTACATGTCAAAACTTAAGTTAAAAAAAAAAAAGTCAAACGTTGCTGCAGGAGAAGAGGGGTCCAATGGATGAAAGACTATTTAGAATGAAGAAACTAACTTCATGAATATCATCGTCTAAGTCTTCTGATATCAGATGCTTTCTAGCCCTGACTCCACCTTCAAAATCTGACATTCTTTCCTTGGGAAGGAACTAGGAATTGATATCATACATTTCACAAACTGAAGGTCATCCTAACACTGCTAAAAACGTTTCTATAAATGATGTCTACTTACATCACATCGGTTTTTCTAAGGGAATATACAGCAAAAGACGAAGCTCCCCCCGCTGCCACCGTCATGAACATCACCAAAGGAATCAGCTACAGAGAACAGGGTAAGAGTAAATATTCCGATGTTTCAATGTGAGCTATTTGAAATATAACGGAATAGCTACCCACCACCTGGTTCATCTTTAAACCAAGAATTTTAGTCAAGATTTTCAATTGCTTTAAATACTCACTTCCTTCTTTTTCATCAGGAGTTTGAAAAAGTTCATGATGATCTCAGTGTAGAATGCCAAATCTAGAGTAAAAAAAGCCAAGATACTCATCAAAACTTCAGCCACTAGGACCCCACTGGTGGGCACCGAAGGGGCCAACTCCGGGAGGCAGCCGGGGCTCAGCAGCGCCCTCGCCGAGGGCGGCTCACCTGGGGCGGGCGGGCGCCGCGCGGAGGGTGCCAACGACCGCGACCACACGGGGCCGGGCCTCCGCTCCTTATATACGGACCGCAGCCGCTCCGGAAGGGCCGGGCCGGGCGTTCTGGTCACGGGTCGCGAGGCGAACGTGAGGGACCTGACTCGTTTTCCCCGCTCGACGCCCGGCGCCAGGGCGCCCCCTGCCGTTCGTCGCGGGTTTTACCTGCCGTCGGGCGCGAGCCCAGGCTGGGCGTTGGCGCTCCGGGCGCTCCGGGCGCTCCGGGCCCCGGGCGGAACTGAGAACACGGGGGGCGCTGAGGACCAAGGCCTGCGTGGAAACCAACACCTCTCAAAGGGGGTCCGGAGAAAGAGCCAGGGGTCCCTCGAGGGGCGGTTCCCAGGTGCAGGAAGCTACATTAGAATTAATCCAATCATATTAAAAGCTCCAAAATGTGATACAGCGCACATATGGAGATACTAAAATTCAGTTGTATAGTTCCTTTCAGAATAATTTCCATGTCCTGTTTTTTGTTGTTGTTGTTTCCCCCGGGGGAAAACGTCAAGGGTGAAGGAGAACAACCAGAAAGAACCAGCGGGAACGGTTGCTAGAATAAAGCCCACCCCTGAGATGACCCGTCTGCAGGCTTCATCCCGAGGTCCCTTGACTCCCCCGCGCGGCAGCCTCGCGCAGCGCAGAGCGTGCCGGCAGCTGCGAAGCCAGGGAAACAATGTTAACAGCAGTTCCATTAAAACAGGGGCTGTGGGCCAGACGCTGTGCCAGAAGTTTCTCCACATTTTTGCAAGGTATAGTATTTCGGCTCAGAGATGCTCGAGTCACATAGCCAGTAAGTGGCAGAGATGTCCTCAGAACCCAGGTCTGTCTGGCACTCAACACCGCTGTTCTCTCCGCACCCCACTTTTAACTACTGCAATTAAGCCAAGCGCACAAGCTCAGCTATTTAAAAACGATTGTTTTAAAGTTCAAGCTGTTAGTTAAGGTTAAAATGGAAACATCTTAATCCCGGAAAGGGCCAGACACAGCTCTCTTTTAACCTCATTTTACTTCTAGACGTGGGCTTTGCATTCAAACGGACCTGAGTTTAGAGCCCACCCCTGCCATACTTTATTAGCTGACTGACTTCTAGGAAACGACCTAACCTTTGAGTCTCCGTTTGTATATCTGTAAACTGGGGATAAACCTAGCTCAGGAGGAGGTTGGGGAAAAAATGTTAGAATATATGTAAAGCACGTGGCGTTCTGCCTTGACTATAGTAGACATTCAATTAAACAGTAACTATTATTTGCAAAGATTTGTTTTATATAAGACCGATCATAAATGTAGCTTCTCACCCACTTATTCTGACAAGGGTTCTTACTGTGTAACCCCAGAGCTGTAGCTGAAGACATTTGCCAACTGGTTAGATTCACATCAGATATTTAAGAAAATTCAGCATTAATTCCTCCTAGTGTGTACTGAATAGAATTAGAGAAGCCTTTTGGTGCTCCTTCTGCAGGATTTCTAAAGCTACTATTGTCAGAAGGTTCTTTAAAAAGCTTCATTTTGTTAATTAAATGTAAGTTTTTCCAAGAATGAAGGGTAGAAGGAAGAGAGGAAGGAAGAAATCTTAGGATGTATCATGGCCTGCAAATTAACGTTAAAATGTGTAGTCCTTGCCTAGTAATGACCTTAAACTCAGAGCCCTGCTTTGCTGATACTTCTTTTCAAAATGCAGTCCAGTTTTGTAGTAGTTTAGGCATTATTCTGAGAATGGGGGTACAGTACATTCAGAAGATTAGTAAGACACAGTCTCTTACTTCAAGGCTCTTCCAAATTAGTGCCCATAAATAATTCTAACCCCAGGCCATTATCTGGTACCAAAAACAGATGATTAATTCTGACTAAGGGGGTCTGAGAAAACTCAACCAAAGGTGAGAGTATTTACTTGAGCAAACAAACCAATTGTAAAAAGACATTTGTGGTCGGGGTATGGGGCAATTAGGAGAACTTTAAATACCAGATATGAAATACTGTTAAAGGAGTTTTGTTAATTTTGTTAGATGTGATAATGGTATTGTGGTTATGTAAAACACACGCACACACAATCCTTTTTTAAGACAATGTGTATATATGGAAATAGTTAAGGGAGAAATATCATGATGTCTAGAATTTATTTTAAAACACATCAGTTAAAAAACAAATGAAGCAAAGTTAGCAAAATATTATTCAATCTAGATGTTAGGTATGTGAGTTTGTTGTCCTGTTCTACTTTTATGTACATTTGAAAATGTTCAGAAATATTTAAAAAATTCATATATTGGACATATATACTTACGGATATAATGTGCCCATGTAACATATAAGATCTGCTCATTTCTATCGCTGCAATGCAAATTACACCCAGAAAGCCACGCTTCCCCCTCAGTTAATGCCCAGGTTACTGAACTTGAGGGAGGTGCAAGGTCCGTATGAAATTTGGCCTTTCCCAGCATGACTAGCAGGCACAGCTCCCACCTTTCAACCCACTCAAGACACGTCACCATCTGTGGCTGCCCCAAGCCCATAATCACATGGGAGAGCTTCCCCTCCCCACCCCAATTGCCAGAAACTTCTAGAACCTTCTCTAGCTGCTCCAACCCAGGCTTTCAGGGACATGAAGCCATGACTGCTTGGTTCTCACACCAGGAATTTAAATTTAGATTTTAGTCAGCCCAGCTCAGGCTTTATAAGAAAAATACTGTTTTATTAAATACTTTTTGAAATTCTTTCTGCTCATCCTTCAGTGACTACCTAGTTACCAGGTTTAGCAAATACTGGGCTTGCTCAATTCTGGCAGGTCTGGGGGTGTACTGCCGTACTGCTGAAGGCTGTAAATGTGGCTCAGAAAGGAGTTTGGCTCAGTGTACAGGGAAACCTAGTCATATCTCCCAGGGGCTTAGAAACTGGAGTTTTCATTTTCTCACCAGTTAAGAGCAGCTTTTGGAAGTTGCCCAGAGCCATCCTCAAATCACATTAAAACGGAGGCCAAGCCAACAGATTGGTGGTTCCCAAAGGGAGTGAGGTGGAGAGAGGATGAAGAGGGTAAAGGGGATCAAATATGTGGTGACAGGAGACTAGGCTTCGGTGGTGACCACACAGTACAGATGTTGTACGCCTGAAATTTATGTTACTAACCAATGTTACCCCAATAAACTTAATTAAAAAGTAAATAAGAAAAAAAAAAAAAGAGTCAAAGAAATCCTTGGTCTGACTGTGTCATTTATTGAGTATTTCAATGAGAGAAAACTTACGGCTTTTGTCTTCAGGGGGCTTCCAAAGTTCTGATGAGAAGTTAGTTACAATTTTAAAAGACATTTTCAAATCAAAATTCGGCCTCTAACCAAAGTGTGGGTACTAGATTTCCAGCCTGACCACTAGAAACTTTTTCTAGGAAAAAGCAAGGGGCCTACAGCTGAAGTCTGAGTGAAGGGGTTCCAGCTAGGGTGCCTCTGGCCAAGGGATGGCAAAGGCTTAACAGCTGCCTTGTCCTACAAAATCAATGAACTGATAGAGAAAATGAATGAAAACTGTCAGAAGTCTAAGAAGTTTTCTAGGTATTTTCCCTACTTCTCAAAAGTAAGGGGTCAGTTTGTTAGAATAATTTTAGATGAATTACATGTTATACCTATGAATAAGTTAACTATTCCCCCAATAGCAAGGATTTGCTTAATGAGTCCTGGCTCGTCAGAAATAGAAAACTTCCCAGCAACTTAACATTTATGACTTCATATATTTCATGCACTATGCTCTGATCATACCCTTAACTCTTTTGGTTATATGTCATTCCTGCATGATTTGTCTGAGACCCGCGCTCCCAGCTGGTCTGTTAGTGCCAGGTTTGTCTCCTTCACTTATACTTGTGAGTGAAGACTCAGTGAGATGCTTATCAGATTACTGTTAGGTGAGAAAAGTTACATAGTACTATGTCTTATCTATACATGCATAAGGGGCTGGAAGGTCAAATACCCAAGGGTTTGTGTTTATCTGTATTTTCTAGCATTCTAATTACTTTTGTAATAATGGAAAATAAAAACTTACATATAATCTATCTCATTAAAAATACTTATAATTACAAAATGAAAAATAGCTATACAGTAGAGAAATTGGACAAGTCCATAAACAAGGGATCAAAATTAACATGACAATACAGACATCACGCACTTCTAGCTGTGATTTCTGTGGACACAACAGCACTTGCTCCACTGGCAATGCCCAACCTGAATCTGTCATCGTGCAGTATCAGATCAAGAACTATTGTTCTATAAAATAGTCTGTACTCTTCAAAAATGTCAAGGTCAAGCAAGACTGAGGAACTGTTTCAGGTTAAAAGAGGCTAAAGAGTAAAGGGACAGGACAACTAAATGGAACAGGATCCTAGTCTGGATCCTGTAATGGGGAAAATAATGACTACTGGCACAATGGATGAAAGTCAAGGGATGATAGATTAATATACTGTATCAATGTTCAACTGCCTGAATTTGATAAATGCACTGTGGTCATTTAATAACCTTACTGTATTTGTAAGAAATATACACTGAAGTATTTAAGGGGATGAAGGGGCATGAGATATAATATCTATTTTTAAATACAGGCATACCTTGGAAATACTTGAGGTTCGATTCCAGTCCACTGCAATAAAGTGAGCATCACAATAAAACAAAACGAGCTGTAATCTTTTTGCTGGTGGAGGGTCTTACCTTCAATTTGTGAAAAGGCAACATCTGTGAAGCGCAATAAAGCGGGCACAATGAAACAAAGTGTGTGTTCAGCATGTAGCAAAATGTTAAAAAATGGTGACTATGGGCTAAGAATATATGAGTTCTTTGTACCATTCTTGCAACTTTTCTGTAAGTATGAAATTATTTCAAAATAAAGTAAAAAAAATAAGCAATCGAAACCAAGCAAAAACCACCTCCCCCAACTACTAAATCAACACACATACACATATACTTTCTTCCTAAATTATTCCTTTTAGAAACAAGATGAATCTTGGCTTAGCCACAAGTTTTGTTTTCTTTATTTACAGGAAATAACATATACACAGACTGTAAAAGTGAAGTTGCAAACGACAGTGCAAGTGTACATTTCAATGGACCCTTGAGCAGGTATGTGATTTTTAAACATCCTCTACGTTAGAAAATCCTTGTTTCTGAAACAAGTTTTTATATAAAGTCAAATCCTTGTGACTTAAGGATGGTTTCACAGTCTTAAGTGATTTTAGAAAGTGCTCTTGTTTCACTGCGGTTGCTTCTAGGCCATCTTCTTGCAGAGCCAGCAAGGCAGCCTATGAGAAACAATAAGACATAGTTGGCTTCGTTTTTGTTTTATAATATATAATGTCTGAATGCAAAAATCTCAGTCTCACTTCACAGAATTCCAATATTCATGACAATAAAAACATTAAGCTAAAAAGTTAGTGATGAAAAGTCTTCTTCGTAGAACCTTTCTTCTACATTAAACTCTGGCCTTAAACGGGCAAAAAAGAAAAATCAAGTTGCAGAATAATATATACATTATGAGCCCATATACATTTTTTTTTTTCTGAGAGAGAGAGAAACATCGACATGAGAAGGACACATCAATTGGCTGCCTGCCGCACGACCCCAACCAGGGCCAGGGATCGAACTGCAACGGAGGTACGTGCTCTTGACCAGAATCAAACCCACGACTCTTTGGTCCACTGGCTGACGCTCTAACCACTGAGCAAAATCAGCCAAGGCTTTTTTTCCCCCCCAAAGAGAGGAAGAGGGAACCATATACATGTTTAAAGATGGGAGACTATCTTGCTGACCTTAGACTAGGAGTTTCTAAACAGGACACAGCACTGACCATGAAGAAACAGATCAAACACATACTTTATGACCCAGTGATTCTCTTTGTAGATACATACATACATGAAACAGACATACATACACATGTATACCAATAGACATATACAAGATTATGCTTAGCAGCATAGTTCATAATAGCAAAATAATAGTAACCTGAATGTTCAGGAGTGGTTTCCTTAGGGATAGAGAGCGGAAAGGCCCAAAGGAGGCTTCTGAGGTTCTGACAATATTCTTTCTTAACCCGAGTGGTGGAGTGTTCACTTTATGTTAATTCAATGAACTGTATTCTTATGATCTGTGCATCTTTCTGAATGTTATATTTTATAGAAGTTTATAGAAAGAATATATGTACTCCTATGTCCCTTGTAGCATTATTTACAATAGACAAAATATGGAAGCAACCCAAGTGCCCATCAACAGAATGAGTGGATAAAAAAGCTGTGGTTTAAAAAAAAAAAAAAAGCTGTGGTGCATATATAGAATGGAATATCACTCAACCATAAAAAAGAATGAAATCTTACCATATGTAACAGTGTGGATAGACCTGGAGGGTATTATACTAAGTGAAATAAGTCAGACAGAGAAAGACAAATACCATATGATTTCACTTATATATGGAATCTAAAGAACAAAATTAATGAACAAAAAATTGAAACAGACTCATAGATACAGAGAACAGACTAACGGTTGCCAGAGGGGAGGGGGGTTGAGGGACTGGGTAAAAAAGGTGAAGTACAAATTGGTAGTTACAAATGAGTCACAAGGATGCAAAGTACAGCACAAGGAATATAGTCAATAATATTGTAATAACTATGTATGGTGCCAAATGTGCCCTGAAAATATACTTTGTAAAGTATGACTGTCTAACCACCATGCTGCACACCTGAAATACAAAATAATATTGAATGTAAACTGTAATTGAAAAATAAAATAATAAATTTACTTAAACTAAAAAAAAAAAAAAAAAGAAAAGTTTATGGAAAAGTAAAACTGGACAATGGCTTCTGTTGCCCTCAAGATAAAATCTAAATGCCTTAAAGTGGCTTATAAGGACCTGAGTGATCCGGCCACTGTCCACCTCTTCAATAATGCCATGTCATTTCTTTCTCCAATCATCTGCATATTTTATTCCCTCTAACTCAAACACTCCTCTTCCCTCCTTAGTCTGCTAACTCCTTCTCCATCCTCCCAAGTTCAGTTTACACACACCCGCTCCCAGAAAGCCTTCAATGACGCCCAAGTCTGGGATGGTGTTCTTCCTAGCTGCTTCCACAGCACCCTAAACTTCTGCAACTCACTGCATATTTTCAATTGCCAGTTCAGTGTTATGATTTGCCTCTGCACACTGGCCCCCAGCCTATCAGCTCTATGAGGGAAGGGGCTGCATCTGTCTGTCTCACCTTGCCTGGTGCCTGCCACATAGAGGTCTTTCAGTAAATACTGCTGAGTGAATGAAGATCTGAATAAAGGAAGAAATGTTTTGAACCACAGATTACTTCACTAATTAACTTACTTCTTTGCAGAGGTTTCCAAGATCAGCTCCAGAGAAAAAACAGGTTTCTGCCGCTAGGTTTTCTAAAGAAACATCAGGCCCCACTGGCATGTTTTTTGTACAGACTTTCAAAATAGAAAGCCTGCCCTGGAACAAAATATAATCAAGTTTTTAACCTTATAACATTTATGTTTGATACATGCTATATTAAAACATTTCAAGTTATAGTTTCATATATATATGAAGAGATGAGAAAAATTAACTATCTCATCAATGGCTCATATGACAATGGTAAAAATAATGACATCATGATAAAATTTTAATATTTTTATAGTTGATTCTTAAAATAGCCAATCATAGATATATCTCTTTAAGAGATATGATGAATTTCTCTCTCGGGTACAAACAGTGCCATCGGACATGTTTAAAAGTAAATACATGAACTATCAGACACAATTTAAAAATATAGTAGACATTTAAAAATTTTTTCTCATCCCTTCAAAATTTGATAAAAGTCCAAGGAAGGAAAAAATCATTCTCTGTGTCTTTCACCACTCCCTGCCAGTGACCCTGGATGTTAAGGGCAAAGAATCCACTGGTTCTTTGGCTATGGATACATACGTAATCTCTAAAACCTCAGATTTCTCGACTGTAAAATAAGGATGCTGACCCACGTAAGCCCCCAAACCCTTTAACACTAGGATTCCTCCATTGTAGTTGCAAAACAATGGCGAGTAGACTCACTCACTGAAAATAACTACCTTACTTTTTTTAGGCTTATGCTGCTCTGAAAATAGGGCCCAAGTACCCAGAAAAAGCAGATCGAAGTGCTGATTTATCAAGGGCCCCCAGGCAAGGAGGAATGTAGAACCCAGTGTACGACACACACCATGTTAACCCACACCCCGTTTGGGAGTCAGTTCTGCCAGGCTCCCTGGAGTTCAGACACCGATGTGTTGTTAAGGACTTTCACGCAGAGTAAATGTGTACAGTGATTACCTTTTCATCTGGAGGTGGAATATAAATGATCTTATCTAATCTTCCAGGCCGCAGCAAGGCATCATCTAACACATCAGGTCTATTTGTTGCCGCAACAATCATGACATTTCGATTAAAAACTTCTTGACACTCTAACTGAGGAAAAACACACAACACAAAATAATGTCAATAAATTATTAATTATTAAATTTATTTTTTCAAATTACAAATCAGAAATTCCATTTGTTTTTAAACAGGGATATCTTTTTCTTGGGACTGGGGTGCTTCTCATACCTCCTATCGAGGCTACCTGCTCAGTATCAAGATACTCCAGAAACAAATAATTAATCAAAGAGCTACTTGTGCACATGATGAAGGGAGCGGCCACTCGTGAGGGAACATCTCTCCATGAGAAGTCTTATTCATAGCAGAAAACATCTAAGTGGTATCTGAGGGTACCTGAGCCTCGGAGAATGTTTACCCTTAAATGGATAACTTGAAAAGACAGAAGCATATAACAAACACATGGAGATGTATGGACAAGTCTTCGCTCTTGTCCTTAGAGAGAGAGAGATGTGCTTTACTTTTTATTGTTCCTTCAAGAGGCAGAAATAGGACAACCTAAGTTGCAGGTATTTAAACCCTGTATGCAGATAAGAGATATATAAAAGCAGCCAGGGCAAAGCCTTACACTAAGCATGCAAAATTGTGTGTTGAACTGAATAATCAGAGTAGCTCTCCAGTAACTTGACCTCTCAAAGCAGTGAGTTCCCTATATCTGCAAATATTTTAGCTGAGGCTGGATAAACACCAGTAAGATGCTATAGAATAATTTCTGCATTATGAGGACAGTTGATTAGAAAACTTCATGGGTCCTTTCAAATTCTAGTGGCACGTGTTCCTAAGGAGCTGTAAGACACCCCTTCTATGGGACAGTTTTTAAAATGCAAAATAATAACAAGAAAAGAATAAAAGAAAAGAAAAATTATCTGTCAGCGATTATTGGACTATTTAAGGATACCAAACTCCATCTGGAGAACACTCAGAAGGGAGGAAGGGGACTTCCAAAGGTCATTTTAACTTCATTATAACCAAGGAAACCCCTTCCTCAAGGAAACTGGGAGTTTTCAATTACTAAGATTATTGAAAATAATAATCTGTTTCATTTCCCAAAAAAATAAGTTTAGCAAGGGATGGACACTGGTTTTTCAGGATATAGAAATAAAAAGAAATTCCTTTCTCCATTAGCAATATGTAAAGTTTATTTCTAAATCTCAGAATATATAAAATTCACATTTATATATAGCTAAATTATCAAATTTACTGCACCCTTTCCAG
This sequence comes from Tadarida brasiliensis, assembly GCA_030848825.1. NCBI lineage: Eukaryota > Metazoa > Chordata > Mammalia > Chiroptera > Molossidae > Tadarida > Tadarida brasiliensis. Next base: position 179,854,412 of record CM061257.1, on the reverse strand, counting down.
CTAAATCACAATTTTACCAGCTTTGTAAATATCCTAACAGAGTCCAGCTGAAACCATATGATTCTTTCTATGAGATGACTCCAGCTCAGGGAAAGCTAGTGTGGATGCATTCTTTTTAATGTTGGCCTGGATTTTTGGTGGAATCTGGCTAATAAATACCTCTTCATTTTTTTTCAGCTCCTTGTATTTACCCTGTTGATCTGATTTACTTCCTCTTCTCTCGATAGTTTTCAGTCCAACACCATCTAATTCGTTCAGGAGAACAGAAAGAACACGCTCTTGAACATTACATCCTGCTTTGCTGACTGATCGAGAGCCCATGATTGAATCAATTTCATCCAAAAACACAATTGCTGGAGTGTTTGCTCTTGCTTGTCGAAATACCTTTTGTTAGGAAAATAAAAATATTAAAAAGCTACATATTATGCCTTATTCATGTGAATGTATGTTTTCTACATTACTATTTTTATAATGTAAAAAGAAGAGAAAGGTCCTAAATGTCTAAGAATTGGGAAACAAATAAAACTAAGAACAATGGAGTATTATGTAGGGGTTAAAAATCACTTTTGCAAAAAATTTTTGATATTATGAAATTTTAAAAGTGATAATGTTAAGTTTTTTAAAAATCACAATAAAGATACATATATATCTACTGCCTAAGGAAACAGAAAGACAAAAGAAATTCACTAACGTGTTAATGTAGGTAGAGGGATTATGAAGGATTTATTTATATTTTTCTGTACTTTCTAAATTTTCTATAAACACATATGTATAACTTTTCAAATAGGAAAAAAAAAAGCCAGTTACAATTTTTAAAATAAGGTTTATCTTTAAGGCATGAAATGAAAATTCAAAAGTAAAAACTACATGGAGGAAAATAAACAAACAAACAAACAAACCTGAGACAAGAGTTTTTCTGAATCTCCAACAAAAGGTGAGAAGAGATCAGCCCCACTCACTGAAACAAAAGAGCAGTGACAGCTTGAGGCCAGGGCCCTCACCAGGGTGGTTTTAGCACATCCAGGAGGGCCATATAGGAGAACTCCCTTTGGCTGTGTCAGGCCCATCCTGACAAATTCACGAGGGAATTTCAGAGGCCATTCAATGCTCTGTTAAGTACACAAAAAGAGACAGTCATTTTAGTATAATAGTAAAACATCAAATAATTCAGTAAAATCATTTGTTTGTTCCACAATTCTCAGGTGCCCGTTATGAGCTGGAAACGTGGTCCATTCTCACACAACAGCCGGCGACGCTATAACCTAAGTCAGGACACATCACTTCCTTCTTAATATCCTTTAATGACTTGCCATCAGAATTAGAATAAATTCCAAATCCAAACTCCTTACTTACCACTGCTTACAAGGCCTTACATAGCCTGCCTATTGCCCAAACACCCCAGTTCATTCCCATCCCAGGGCCTTCACCTGCTATTCTCTCTCTGCCTGCATACTCCCTCAAGATCTTTGTGTGGCTATCCCTCATCAAGCAGGTCAGAGCTCAAAGGTCATTTCCTTGGAGAGGTCTCCCCTAACCACTCTAGTTAAAGCAGACCCTTCTCCTCCTAGTCACTCTACACTACTGCCCTCTTTTACGTTTGGCCTTCTTATTCATACACTATCTGAAATTACTATTTTTCCATGTTGGGTCTGTCATTCTACTCCTGCTAGACTATAAGCCAATTTCACCTCTAAATCCCCAACAACTAGAAGGACACCTTCACAAAGTAGGCACTCAATAAATGTTAACTGGATAGTAAATGAATCTTCACTACCCCATAGGTAGATAATTTTACAGATGTTGAAACTCAGGTTTAGAAAAGTTAGGTAACTTGCCCAGGGCTTATTGTTAGTGAGCAGCAAAACTGAGAATGACCCCAGGCAGTGCAGATCAAGAGCACAGGCATTTAACTACTGATACACAGTCAGACCTCGGTTCTCAAACTCTCCCATCTCAAACAATTCGCTCTCAACCTGACATCCTTTCATGCTGATACCTGTATGATCAGTCCCATGTCTCTCAGGCGATAAACAAAGGAGAGAATGAGTCAATTTACCACTGTTAACATCTCAGGATATTGTGCTATGAATATTTTTGTGGTGTTTCTTTTTTTTGCTTTTGTTGCTGATTATTATTAAATTTTCATTTTTTTACTGTACATTTCATATTCTTTTTATTAAATTTTCATTTCCATTTCATGTCCTTTTTGTTTCTAAAGTGTTTATAGATTAAGCAGCACATTAGACATGCATTGTATATAAGAAAGGTTAAAACAGGGAATCATTTGGGGGTTTGGAATGGATTAATTCAATTTACATTATTTCTAATGGTAAAAAATGCTTCCGTTTTTGAAGAGACTTCCGGAATGAATTAAGTTCAAGAACCAAGGTTCTGCTGTATTGCCTCTCTACAAAAAAGGGATAAGACAAGACCTCCGGACCTTGGGGAGACAGGCTTGTAAACTAACAATTGGGCCAGAGAAGGGCATTCCACGGAGAATAAATAATACATACAGAGACACAAAACCATCTAACGCATCCCGCCAACAGTAAGCAGAAACAGAGGGGAGGATGGGGAAGCCAGGAGCAATAGAGCTGAAATGGAAGGAGGAGTCATATCACAATGGGCCTTAAAAGTTTCAGGCAACATTGAGCAAGCAGTATGGACAATGATGGACTGGAAGGAAATGAAACTAGAGGCAGGGAGACCAGTTCAAATTCTCCTGCAATGATTCAGACTACAAAAATAATGAGGCTAGCTAGATGGATGTGTCACAGGCAGTGGAGATGGGTGAGGAAGGGAAGGATTTGAAACATAAAATGCAAGGAACTGAGTTCTAAACCCAGAGGGAAGTGTATACACGATGTGACCCTATGCATTCAGGAGACATGTTTCTGACTTGGGGATGGGGGGCTGGCTGTCTTCACTGAGGTAGGGAATCCAGGTGTGGAGGTGGAGTTAATTAGCTGAACTTTGAACAAGCTGAGTTTGAGATCCCTGGAAATTATCCGGTAGGCAGGCAGCTAAGTTCTGACAGTCAAAAGAGCTGTCTGTACAGGAAATAAAGATCGAGGAGTTAACAGTTTTCAGAGGACAACTAAAGCCTTGGACACACTCACAGAATGCAAAGAGAGGACTCCCAGGAGCTTGGAGCACTAACATTTAAGGTACGGAGAGGAGTGTTCAGGAAGGCAGGAAAGCTTAACATCTCAAAGCTAAAGAGTTTTCAACAGGAAGGTGTGGCTAATCTCTCATGTTTTGTGAAGATTAAATGTGACAATGCGTGTAAAAAATCAGGGCATATTATAAATGTGCTTATCCATGGACACAGGGATGCCAGGGTTCACTGCAGATATAGTTCCTAGTTAAGATGAATAAATGATAATTGATACTTACAAATCAGTCTTTTTGTGTGTGTGGTTAGAGAAACCTAGTTCCTTCCAGCAGGATCTCTGGAAGGTAAGCTGGCAAAATCAACTTCTGAAACTGCAAAATGCAGGATCTGGAGAGTTGTGTCCCTCAGCATCCACTGTGAGATCCAGGTCACACTGACTGTTTATTATAATGCTGTGCTTTTACCAGTCCTGGGGCAAAGTAAGGCCCACCACTGATGTATTTGTATAGCCCATGAACTAAATCATTTTTACATGTTTTAATGGTCGGAATAAAATCAAGAGAATAATCTTTTATGATGTGAAAATTACATGATTTCAGTGTCTATAAATAAAGTTTCAACAGAACACAAGTACTCACTGAGCACTGCCTGTGGCTGCTTTTGTGCTTCGGCTCAAGTGGATGCAACAGAGGCGGTATGGCCCACAAAGCCTAAAATATTTACTACCTGGCCCTTTACAGGAAAAGTTTACCGACCCCTGTTCTAGATTATAAACTCTTTAAAGCAAAACAAAACAAAACAAAACAAAAACAGAGGATGAGGTAGGAAAGTATGAAAAATAGTATTTGCTGCCTACAGAAGTCCAGTTGAATAAGGACTGAAGAGTGATCACTGGATTTAAACATTAGGGTGGAATTAGCGAAGGCAGCAAGAGCCGTTTCAGCGTAGCTTGTTTTCATCATACATACATTACACTTAAACTGTTAATATTCTACTGACTTAAGCAGATTCTCTATCTTACCTGTTTTAACTTAAGTTTTACATCTTCAAGGCCACCAATCTGCTCCCAGCCAACAGGCTTGATGTCCATCAGTCCAATGACACTTCGAAATGATGAAGGTTGAATCTTTTTAAAAGCTTCAAGGAAGTCTGTTTCATAAATCATCGGATTGTCCTGGTTCTGAAGAAATACACCCCAAAAAAGCAAAATCAAACGAAAAATGAGGTGAGATTTTTTTGCATAATTACTTTTTTTTTATCCTCTTTTGAATTTATAAATCTATTTTCTTATCATTATAAAAATATTTATACGTATGGTACAAAATAATTAAACCTCTGTCCCCCAACATTCATCTCCGAGGCTGTCAGTGGTTTCCTGTGTCTTCTCCCAGTATGCTCTATAATAATAAGCATGTGTATATCCTTTCAAACAGATAACACAAATGGACCATACCATGTATATTAATTTGTACTTTTTTTCACTTATCTTAGAAATCTTTTCATGTCAACTAATATAGCTCTACCTCCCTTTTTGGCCATTGCCTGACACACTACTGTGTGTGTGTAACAATTTAACTACATCCTTCTGTTGAACATTCGTTTCTAATTTTTTGTTATTAAAAATACAGCTGAGCCCTGGCCGGTTTGGCTCAGCGGTTAGAGTCGGCCTGCAGTCCAGAGACCCGGGTTCGGTTTCCGCTAGGGGCATGCGCCTCGGTTGCAATTTGTCCCCAGCCCTGGTTGGTCGTGCGGGAGGCAGCCACTCGATGTGTCCCTTTCGCGTTGTTTCTCTCTCTCTCTCTCTCCCTCTCTCTCCCTCCCACTCTATCTGAACAAAAAGTGGAAAAATGTCCTCGGGTGAGGGTAAACAACAACAACAAAAAATACAGCTGAAACAACTGGAAGTCCTTGTGTACATGTCAAGTATTTTATATAATTTCCTCAAAGCAGAATTACAGGATTTAAGAGTACGTACATTTACAGTTGTGACAGTTATTAACAAACTGTCCACTAAGCTGCACCAATGACTACAAAGCTGCTGCTCTCCCCACACCTCTCCGACACTGGGCATTACCAAACTTTTAAATTTCTCCCAATGTGACACAGCAAATGGGGCTCACTACTGTGGTAATTACATTTCTTCAATCAAGAGTGAGATAAAGGGAGTGAGGAATTAGAAAATCATCTTTTTTGAAACCATCACAGTAAAGGCTTATCTGAGCAAGAATCATTATTGGAGTCTGATCCAAGGGAGGGAAAGTCTGATGAGGAGCAGGATATCTGCATGATCTCAAAGGGTCTCCTCACGGATCTATTAGTTGCAAAGGGAAAGACGGTAACTACACAGTGAGAAACTGGGCAAAACCTTGCCTGGATGATCACATCAGTCACCACTTAGGGACATCACCAATGAGGGACAGTGGACACCTTGTGCCTCCACACGTGATGCCCTAGGAAAGACACACTATCACTTAGGCAGTATTCTCAACAGGCATGCATGACCTGAATCTATGAAAGAAACATTAGGCAAACCCAAACTGAGAGGCAGTCTATGAAATCACTGACCTGCATCCTTAAAAAATTTCAATGTCAAATATCTCACCAAGAAAAGGTTATGGACATGTTCAAGATTAAAAGTGAAAACTAAGTGTAATATATTATTCTAAACTAGATTCTGTACTGAAGGGGAAAAAAATGCTAAAAGTATTGTAACTATTACCAAAATAGTTACAATGGACTGTGGATTTGATAACATTTTGTATCAATATTAAATTTCCTGAATATAATGATTATACCTAACTATACTGTGGTCATGTATGAGAATATCCTTGTTGTTAGGAAATAAACATTAAAATATTAAGGGATAATGGGTTACGATGTACGCAACTCATCCTCCTCAAGTGATTCAGAAAAAATGTGTTTACACATACATACAAACAGAGAGAAGGAGAGAGAGAGAGAGAGAGAGAGAGAGAGAGAGAGAGAGAGAGAGAGAGAGAGAGAATGATAAAGCTAATTGGGCAAAATGTTAAAAAATGGTGGATCTGAATAAAGGATTTAGCAGGAGTTCCCTGTCTTGTAACTCTCCCTAAAGTTTTACTTATTTCAAAATAGAAAGTTAAGAACTGAAAGAGACTAATCTTTAAAGAGAATTTTTCACGTTTATTGGCTGTTTGTAACCCTGTTCATACCTTATTACCCATTTTTCTCTTGGATTGTCTTTTCTTATTGAAATATGAGAGTTCTTTCTATACCAAGGTAATTGGTCTTTTTGTCATGGGCTAAAAGCAGTTCTCCCATGTTCTGTCTCATGTCTCATCTTTGCTTACAGTATTGTTTTGCCATTCCACAATGGTCACATTAGTAAATCGTTTCCTTTTTGGCTATTAGGTTTTATGTTATGCTAAGAAAGGCCATCTTTATGCTAAGATTATATTTTGGAGAAGCCTTCTAACAATTTCCTTAATCATTCTAGTGAAGCAGATTTTTTGTTAGAGTAAAAAACTCATATTCCTATTTGTAATATCTGTATTATATTGCCCTCTTATATCAAATTCTACACATTTACTTGTCCAAAAAGTCCCATTTTCAATAACAAATGACTGTATCCCATTTATGTAAAATTATGTAAGTGAATATATATGTATAGAACAATTCTGAACAGCATTCCTAAAAAATGTTAATAATTACGATCTCTGGGGGGAGATGTCATACAATTTTTACTTTCTTTATACTTTTTTATCTTGTTTAATTTCTTACAAAGAACACTATTAAATGATTAATGTCGTTTGTTTGTTTAATGGCTGGCAGTATTAGAAGCTAGGTATCTGAACACTAATTAATTTTTAGATAACACCCCTACTAACATTTGAACATCCCACCTATATTTCAAGATCGCTTGTGTGTGCATTATTTCCCTTGACTCTCATAATCCTCTCAGGCAGATAAAATTATTTTCCCTCTGTGTGTATATGTATATGTGTTAAACTATATTTCTCATCCTTCAATAGGAACTTCACAAAAAGCTGAACAAACTTTAACATGTCCCATGTCTGCCCTGGCACAGACAGAGGCGTAGCAGCCCCTCAGCTGCCTGGAGGGGGAAAGAAGAAAAAGATGGAGCCAGTACCTCTCCAGATGCCTCTGTCCCTTCTTCCTTTTGCCTTTCTTTCTTCCACTTCCCCTGGTTGTTTATGAACTCAGCCATCACCTGTGGTAACTATGCCTGGGCAGGCCCCTCCTCAAGTAGCACTGGGCTCCACCCTAGGATGACAGCAGCTGGCTGGTACACCTAAGCCAAGGTGCTTAAGGCCAAACCTGGAACTTCAAAGCAGAGGGAATCCTAAATGTAAATCTCGTTTCCCATCCCCTGGTACTCTCTTCATCCTCTCAAAAGGCACATATTCTCACACCTTTACACGTGGGATTTTTCATTAAATCTTCAAGCAGTTTTGGTTTTAAACCCAGAAGATGAGGTCTTAAGTTCATATAACTCCTTCCCCACTGTCAGTGTTAGAGTAAAATTAAATGAAAAGGAAATAAGGAAGAATACAAATTATCTAGGTAAAGAAGGTGTCAAAATTTAGGATAAGTCATCCTTTTATAGTTTAAACAAACTCAAACTTGGGTTTTAAAAATTATAAGATCAAAGGACAATGTTAATATTACAACAGAGATTAAAAATATTGTCCCAAAATCCTCATGCTGAAATTAATTTTTTTCTAAAGGGGTTTAAGAATTCGGGATTACTTATTACATACAAAGTGAATAGATTTTCCAACCCATAGTGTTGAAAACTATTATATTTAAGCTAACATTTTAAATATTTTTAAGAAAGGTAGTCATGAATTAAAGAGTTGAATGTCAAAGTCAAATTTAAATAAAATTACAGGTGCCCAATCTTTTCCTGAGTTAGAAAAGGTTATTTTCCCTATAAGACATTTATTAATAACAAAGAGAAATAGTATCATGACAATGGAAAAATCTGATACCATCTTATCCAAGAAATCAAAGTTAATAGGACAAAGAGATATCATTTGCTACCTAATGGATACAATGAGAACACAGTATCATTTCTGTGATATTCCTGCCCAAAACACAAAACCTAAATCAAATTATGAGGAAACCTTAGCCAAATCAAACTGAGGATTATTTCACAGAATAACTAACCTGTACTCTTAAAAAGTTAAAGTCGCCCTGGCCAGTTTGGCTCAGCAGTTAGAGCGTCGGCCTGCGGTCCAGAGAGACCTGGGTTCGGTTCCCGCTAAGGGCATGTACTTCGGTTGCAGTTTGTCCCCGGCCCTGGTTGGTCGTGCGGGTGGCAGCCACTCGATGTGTCACTTTCACATCGATGTTTCTCTCTCTCTTCCTCTCTCTCCCTCCCACTCCATCTGAACAAAAAATGAAAAAATGTCCTCGGGTGAGGATAAAAAAAAAAAAAAAAAAGTTAAAGTCATAAAAGAAGGACTGAAGAATGGTTCTAGATTTTAAAAGATTAAGAAACCATGACAACTAAATGCAGTGTGTAATCCTGGATTAAAAATAGTATTTTCATTTTTCCTTTTTAAATTTTTACTCTAAAGAAAATTAGTGGGACAAATGGTGAGATCTGGGTAGTCTACATAGATTACGTAAAAGTATCCTGTCAGTGTTAATTTTCTCATCTTGATAATTGTACTTCAGTTACAGTTAAATTATTACAGTTAAAGTCCTTGTTTTTAGGAAATATACACTTAAGTTTTCAAGGCTAAAGGGGCATCATGGCTGTAATATATTCTCAAATGTTTCAGATGTAAAAATATATGTAAGAAACAGCAATGGAATGTATCAAAAGTTCCAAGAGAATGTACTTACCACTTTTTTTAATCCCTCAAATTAATTTGATAACTTAATAAAAAAATTTAACATACCTTCTCATTGTGAAGCAAAGCATGCAGGGCGGCCTCCCTACAGAGTGCGGTCAGGTCTGCACCAACATAGCCAACTGTCATTTCTGCAAGGAGGCTCAAATCGACTTGACCAGAGATGGGCATCTTTGAGGTACTCACCTGTAGAATCGCCTTTCTTTGTTTAAGTGTGGGAGTCCCAATGACAATCTATATGCAAAGCAAAAAATAATAAAGTTTACAGTTTAAAATATTATCATTTTTTAAATCTTCACTCGAGAATATTTTTATTGATTTTAGAGAGAGAGGAAGGGGGGTAGAAAGAGAGAGAGAGAGAGAAACATCGATGTGCCAGAGAAACAGATCATCAGATACCTCCCGTGTGTGCTGCTCCACCGGTGATGGAACCAGAAACCTAGGTTCATGCCCTGACAGGTAATCAAACCTACAACCTTTCTGGTGTATGGGACGATGCTCAACTAACTGAGCCACCCTGTGGGGCTAAAATATTTTTTATCCTCACAAACATGTACAATAATTTAGTGAGCAAATTAGGAATTATTACTATGTACTCTTAAGCATAACTTAGATTCTGAACATATGAACATCCTAATTTTCCAGAACAGTAACACTGTCTAAAAGATTGCATAACAGCCCTGGCCAGTTTGGCTCAGCAATTGGAGCATCAGCCCGCAGACTGGAGACTCCCGGGTTCAGTTCCCACTAAGGGCACATACCTTGGTTGCAGTTTGTCCCCGGCCCTGGTTGGGGTCATGTGGGTGGCAACCCACTCCGTGTGTCTCTCTCACATTGATGTTTCTCTCTCTCTCTCCCTCCTGCTCTATCTAAAGATGAATGCAAAAGTGTCCTCAGGTGAGGATAAAATAAATAAAATAAAATAAAATAAAATAAAATAAAATAAAATAAAATAAAATAAAATAAAATAAAATAAAATAAAATAAAAAGTTGCATAATAGAAATTACATATGTCATTTAATAAGTTTTTATTTGTTATTTTTGAGACCTCACTAAATTCTAGGAGCCAGGGATACAACAGTAAACCAGATAGTCTAGGCGCCAGTCCTTATGGCGCAGATTCGGGAGAGTGGTACTAGATGGTGCAAGGAAGAAATCCACTCAAGTTCAGAACAGATTAAGCTAAAAGTATGCAATTATTATCTGTCTCTTTAGAATCATACCACAAAGTTCAAACATCACTTAAACTAAACACTATTCAAACTATTTAATAGAAATCAAGAATCAATTTAAGACTGAAGCTCATAAAACAGGACAGCTTTGAATACTCAACCTTCCTGGCAACTCAGGGAGCAACTGTGGGGTAGGACGCTGGCATCCCCTCAAGCAAAGAGTAAGTCCAGATCAGTTTATGTCAGCTCTGATTTAGTTCTTCCCTGCCTTCACCCTTTTATTATTCATTTATTTATTTATTTATCCTCACCCAAGGATACTTTCCCATTTATGTCAGATAGAGTGGGAGGGAGGGAGAGAGGGTGAGAGGGAGAAAGGAACATCCATGTGAGAGAGACACACCAACTGGCTGTCTCTCCCACGACCCTGACCAGAGCCAGTGAAGAACCGCAAGCCAGGCACGTGCCCTTAATCTGAATCTAACTCAGGACTCTTTGGTGCCCGGTCCAATGCTCTAACCCCCCCAGCCAAACCCGCCAGGGATTTACCCTTTTATATTTTAACACATTTATATCTCGAGGATATCCTACTTTAAATTCTCATTCCAAACTCATTGGAGTTTAATGCGCTTGTAGCCAACCTACTTGCCCTAAAAATTAACGTTACTGATTATCGTATTCTTCAGAACCTGCACTATAACTAACCCCTAATGGACACCTTGGGTAAGGTCTACCTAGACTGGGTAAAAGTATCCTGTCAGAACAATTTGACTCTGGAGAAAAACAAGTCCTGGCTTGCAGATCCTACCTATACGGACAGAGAACGAACGTGGTCTTTGCATTACAAAGAGCCCCACTCCAGCCTCACCAGCTTCCAAACCTAAGTGGCAAACGCCTCGGGGAAGCCAACCAGGGCCAGAAGAGGACGAGGTTCCAGGGGCAATGGGGTAACTGGCCTGGCCTATTTACCTCTCGGTCAAATCTGCCAGGTCTGCGCAGCGCTGGGTCCAGCGCGTCGGGCCGGTTGGTGGATCCCACCACCACCACCTCGCGGTCCCCACTGATGCCATCCAGCAGCGTCAACACCTGGGCCACCACGCGGCCCTCGGGGGCTTGGTGCGAGCCGCCCCGCCGGGGACACAGGGCGTCCACCTCGTCCAGGAAGAGGAGGGTGGGCCTGCGGCTGGCCAGCTCCTGGGCGCGCTGGAAGACCCGCCGCACGTTCCCCTCGGTGTCCCCGGGCGGGTGCCCTGCAGCGCGGGAGCGCTCACTGCCAGCAGCTCCGCGCCCGCCTCCCGGACCACGGCCCGCACTAGCTGGGTCTTGCCCACTCCCGGGGGGCCCGCCAGGAGCACCCCGCGGGGCACTGCTAGCCCCAGCGCGGCCAAGGTGCGGGGGTAGCGGAGCGGCAGGCGGAGGAGCTCTCGCAGCGAGTCGGCCGCCTCCGAAAGGCCCCCCAGGGGCACCTCGGGCTGCGGCTGCGCTTCCGACGGAGGCACCGCGCTGAGACCGATGAGGGTGTGAGGGGTGACCAGCCCAGCCGGATCCGGGTTGGGCACCCCGCTGACGATGTGCAGGGCGGCTACCGGGCCGGGGACGCCCGGCGGAGCGGCCACCACGTGGCCCCGAGAGACGGGCCGGTTCCTCAGCATCTCCTGCGCGGCCTCCAGCACCGCGGCTGGATTCGGGGCAGCGGGGGCGCCCGCCCGCTCCCGCAACTCCGGCCACACGGTGAGGCGCCGAAGGGGTGGGCAGGGCACCAGGCGGAGGCGGCTCAGGCTGAGGCTCCCCCGGGACCCCGACGCCCCGACTGCCGACCCGGGGCTCGCGCACTGCGTATCCAGTTGCACAAACCCATCCGCTCCGTCCCGCCGCGGCCAGGCGGTGCACAGGCAGGAGCCGCCGTCAGGCAGCGAGATCTTCACCGCCGAGCCCAAGTGCGCGCCCAAGGCACGGAAGGCTGCCGGGCCCAGGCGACAGCGCTGGGTGCCCCGGTCCTTAGTGTCTACGGGTAGGAGCTTTAAGATAGGCCCTTCGGGAAGGGGGCCTGAGTCCGGAGCCATTGCGCACGGAGGAACCTAGGCCGACGAAAGTGGGGTAGGGATTCCACCCGAGCCGGAAAGGCCGGTACACTGAGCTCCCGGCCGGAACCAGGTGATGCGCATGCGCAGGAAGGAGTCAGTAGCCTCTGAGTGGAGGCCAAAACGGCCAATCGGAAGGTTAGACGATGCTCTGGCCCTGGGGTATAGTTTGTCGTGGTGTCGGTTTGATGAAATACTGGCCGATTCCAGGACTTTTCGGACAAAGCCTTCGTTATGGGCGTCTGGGAGGCAGCGGAAGCTAACTTCACTGGGTCTAAGGTCTAATGACTTGGTGGTTTGGAGAGTCACCGGTATAGCGTCCGCTTTCCCTGGCCCTCGGCCGGGAGCATCACCACCTAGAGACTGCTGTTTTGTGAGGAAACCTCCACTGTCCCCATGGGCACAGTGTTTTGGAGTGCTCTGGTGCTAATGTCTCAGACGGCTTGCAGTAGCTGAGAAATACAGCCTTGGCGCCTCCGGTACCCCGGGTTCCAGCCTGTTGGGAAGGTTCAGGCATGCCCTACGTGTAGAAAAGCGCCGGCATACCAAGGGAAGCACAGTGTAGCATTTTAAATCCCTTGAAGAGGGGAAAGAAGGAAAACCAGGCCACCTGATGTATTTGGGGCATACCAATACATTCTGGTCAGATTCCTGATTTACTCCTTTCAATATTCTTTGACAACTTAATCATAGCATAACCTCTTCTGTTCATGTGATAAGTGTTTATTGTCTATTTGGAGCACAGCAGTACTAAGTCCTGTATTAGAGACGATGGCTGTCTACATTAAACTGCCTGCTATTCTCTTTCCACCTTTCCTCTCCTCTAGCCACAGGGAATTGCTCTTATCAGCTGGGATACATTTCTTCTTAAATTCTGCTCATCAAAAAGAGCTACAGGTATTCAAAATTTTAAAATGCCTTGTTTTTATCCTACTCACATCCTTCTACCTCTATTTTTCTCACCTTCACTGCAACCCTAACTTAAGAGATTTCAAAATTGAGATTGCAGATAGAGTGCTTAAGTCGCTAGGGGAGGAGGGTTGGTTTCTTTCCTATTTATGCAAATAGTTGACCCTTGAACAACACTAGAGTTAAGGGTGCCAACACACACACACAGCCAGTCAAAAATCAGTATGTATAACTTTTGACTCCCCCCAAACTTAACTGCTAATAGCCTACTGTTGGCCAAAAGTCTTAATGATAACATGCACACTTGATTATGCTATTTTCTTACAATAAAGTAAGCTAAAGAAAAGAAAATGTTATTAAAATAATAAGGAAGATGAAATACATTTACAGTATTGTATATATTTATTGAAAAAAAAATCTCCATATAAGTGCACCTCAGCAATTCAAACCGGTGTTGTTCAAGGGTCAACTGTAATCAACTGCAGACTCTATAGCAATGTCTTCTCAATGGAAAGTACAGTCAGATCTGGGATCTCAAGACCAATGCCACTTCCTGGCCTCACTCTACCCAAACTCGAGGCAGACACTGTGACTGACTTCTGGATTCCACAGTCACTTATCTGGTCTCTGCTGTATGTTTCCAGCTCCAGTGCTGGAACAACTTAAAAGGAATCAGAAAATAACATACCAAGAGGTCCTGAAATGGCTAAGTCACCCAATTACATCCTATTTTATTCTTTCTCTTAACCTTATTGGCTTCCGTTCTCTTTGGAGAATGAAGACTCCAAACTCAGACTTTTCAAGAACGGTTTTATATTTTCTGAAATAAAAAAAACAATATTACTGACTCCTGAAGATGTGAACAAAATGCCCACCAACTTATTCTGTAATGATGCCTGTACCTCACAGAGGTTCTTTTATTCTGGTTCCAAGAAGCTTTGAGGATCCAAAAAAAAAAAGAGTAAGAAGACAATGCAGACATAACTGTCTTAAATATGTACAGGACTGTTATGTATATTTATGTATATCTATAGTGCAGAACTGGCCAGGAAGTGAAAATATAATGGCATGAACATAAAAGTCCTCATATTTTTAGTATGGTCATATGGAAGAGGTAGGAGACATTTTATAAGATAGAGCCAAAAGCATAACCAAAGCCAACACAAGGAGGCAAATAAAGTTAAATCAAAATTAGAGTTTTCTGCATTTGTTTTAAACAGATGTAAAGGCTGCGATATTAGGGATATGATACAGAAGAAACTACATGTTGCTTTGGGTTGGTCTGAAAGGTTGACTTTATACAAGGTCAAACTAGAATTCTCTGAACTTGTAGGACACATATACCCAAGAAATAGTCACTTCACCCTTTCCCTAAAAAACTTGATATGTCCAGTTCTCACCTTAGAGCAACCAAGAATTCTGTTCCAGGGCCTTCAGCTCTTATTTATACACCTCAGCAGAACTATAGCTGGCTTTTCTAGTCAGTTAGTGAAATCCGCTGTGTTCCTTTAGGTCAGACCATTTGCAACACTATTATTTCAACTATCTTAATATCCGTATCTATCATACCATTCACTAACTTAGTCTTCTCCTTGTGAAAAGCCATTCCAATAGGAGTTGTGTGGTTCTTTTTTAAAATTTGTTTTTAATATAACCCAAAATTTGGTGATTCTATGACCTGAAGAGTACCAATTAAAGCACCAAAAGGTTAGACCACTAGAGGGAGTCCAGAACCATATCAGCCCCAAGGCTACAGGATTTTTGAGTTTGGAGTGTTCTCAACTGTGGTTTCTATTAGATTTTCCCAAGATTTACACCCGGGTGTATGAGATAATCTGTTGTCTATATAGTTACTTATTTTCACATTAATTTCTACATGTCTCAGGCCATGCAGAACTCACTTTCAAAGTTATAATTTAATTGCTGTATTGAATATCAAAATGAGACTCCCCAATCCAAAATGTAGTGGTAGATCAATATCCAAACAAACTGAATTTATCTTGCTATAGCCTAGAAATAATTATAGCCTTTAATTGTTTCAAATAGCCTTGCTAAACAATCTTTTGTGAGATTTTCCTAAAGAGATGCATTTAACAAAGTTTCTCTTGATTTCAGTTGCTACATTCAAGGTTATAATCTGTCTAATATTAGATTAACTATAAACATTCTTAATTATCAATAAGTCTAAAATTCAAAAGAAATAGTTGGAACCTGTTTCTTTTTAAAATAATGATTGTACATTATTTGTGTGCCTTCAGCATCAATAATATTACATATTAAATATTATATTCCAGGATGTGAAATATACCATAATTGTGGGGGGGAAATCTAAGGAAAATGGTTAAGCCAAGTAGCATGAGACATCTATAGATCCATGAATGCTAATCTTTCTTATGCTTCCATTTTCATGTTATGCTCAACCCTAATATATTTGAACAGTAGCAATGACTGACTTGTAATAGGTAAGTATAAAGGTTCATGTAACCACACTTGAAAAGGGATGATTTGCAAATGCTTTATCTCAATATGTCCATACAGACTTATTGAGTGACTTATTGCCACAGATACCTAATATGCCAAACACATTTTCTTACTTTAAAGTAAATTTAAAATAAGAAAACCCCCTAAAATAGGACATTGTTAAAATTATTCTTTAAATTTTTCCAGTTTTTGTTTTCCTCATATATCAAGGCTAGAATTCTTCTTCTTTTTTTTTTTTTTTTTTTTTATCCTCACCCGAGGACATTTTTCCATTTTTTGTTCAGATAGAATGGGAGGGAGAGAGAGGGAGAGAGAGAGAGAGAGAAACATCGACGTGAAAGAGACTCATCGAGCGGCTGCCTCCCGCACGACCAACCAGGGGCCGGGGACAAATCGCAACCGAGGTACATGCCCTTAGCAGGAACCGAACCCGGGTCTCTCTGGACCGCAGGCCGATGCTCCAACTGCTGAGCCAAACCGGCCAGGGCTAGAATTATTCTTTACAAGGTAGAGTCAAGGGAAGGTGGGTGATTAACACCATCAGAAGTCTTTGCTGAATTATAAATGACCAGCAGACTATATTTCACAGAACACCATTTTGACAGTCTGTTCTTACAGATTTTCAGGAAACTTCTTGTTTCACCTATTTTCAGAGGTGAAGTCTTTAAATTAATTATCTCCCATGATATTGATTCAAATTGTTCAACTAGTAAAAGTAATAATAGTCATGTATTCCTTTAAAAATATTTATTGAACATCTACTTTGTGCTACTTACTGTACCAAAGGCTGAATATATGATGGTTAAAAAAGTAATTCTTGCCTTCATGAAGTTTGTAGTCTAGTGAGGAAGTCAGACATTAAAGGACTCAAAAAATGAATAAACCAGATAATTAAAAGTGATAAAAAGTGCTATGAAGAAAAATTAACAGAAAAGGGCCACTTTACACAGGGAAGCAGGGAAAGCTTCTCTGAGGAAGTGACATTTAAACTCAGACCTGAAGGATGAGGAGGGAGCCAAGCAGAAGAATTGGAGTGGGGAGAAGAAGGGGGCAGAATACCAGTCAGAGGGAAACAGTGGAACACAGTTGCTCTATTTAAGAAATTAAAAGCAGGCCAGTTTTGTCTTTACCATTCCTTTGGTGCTTACAGTCTACTTTTTTCTAATTGTTTTACATATTTAAACAAGATGGATATTTTGTTACTCTGCATAGATAAGTTAGTTGTTTAAGGATAAAAACTAACTTTAAAAATATGTATCTATGGCCCTGGCTGGTTTAGCTAGGCAGTTAGAGTGTCTGCCCTCAGACCAAAGAGTCGTGGGTTCGATTCTTGGTCAAGGGCATGTACCTCAGTTGGAGATTCAATTCCTGGTCCCAGTCGGGGTCGTGCAGGAGGCACCCAATTGATGTGTTTCTCTCACATCAATGTTTTTCTCTCCCCCTCCCTTCCGCCCACTCTATCTAAAAAAATCAATGGAAAAATATCCTTGGGTGAGGATTTGTGTGTGTGTGTGCGTGCTTGCGTGTGTGTGCATGCACATGTGTGTGTGTGTCTAGTAGTGTGCTGGATTGTAGTTGTGCTCAATAAATACTTGTTGGATTGAAATTAGGGAATAGAGTCTGGTGGCCCATGCTGTGTGGGTTAAATCTTGTTCTATCCAGACACATCAAACGCTATTCAGGGCAGACTCAGATCTCAAGCGTAATCTTCAAGGAGGAGGTCCCTGCTCCTGACAGAGACCACCCTTCCTGCCTCTTGTTATTTGTCTGTCCCTCTTTCGACATTTTAAAATTTCATTCAGTTAATCATTATAAAAGTCTGTTAAAATTCACTATTGTTGCCATAATCATTGCTGATACTCAAATACTGTATCTTAAGGTTGAATGTAACATGCAATTGGAAACCCATGTGCTGCTGACTTATCTAAACATTCATCTTTCCTTTTCTGTTCCTACTATCAATAGAAATCCTTATCACTTTTATTGAATTACTGCAGCAGCCTCCTAACTAAACTCCATCTCTCCTCACATTGCTACTATATTAATCCATCCAGGAAACTGCTGTACTTTGACTGGTTGTATCTATCTTAATAAATCCTAGATCTTTCAAGCACTCATACTTGTCTAAGAGTGAACATAATATTATGTAAGATCTTATCTAGGAAACTGAGCCAGTAAGAAGTCCAGCATATATTTATACATTTATACATCTAGTTGCATTCTGTTTCTGTTGTTAGGCAATTATTTAATGTGACTCTGTCTTATCTCTCCGATGAGATCTTTAAGCGATTTGGGAATGTGTAACACTCTTTTATAATATTTTATCATTTTTGCTCCCCACCCCCAACATTGAGCAAAATACTAAGTGCTTAATAATCAAATATGTCTGTTCTCTACATTACTAGAGATTTGGTTTGAATTTAGGAGAATGAGCTTGACTCTCAGAAAATCTGGTTTGAATATTATATTTGAGATATACTAGATCTGAGAATTCCAGTCTATCATAACAAATCCTAGAGCTTTCACACTCTCAAACTGTCCTAGGAGTAACCTCATATTATATTATATAATATCAGGTCTTGGAGAGTGAGCCAGAAACAAGGTCAGTCTACAGAAATGGGGAAGATGCCATATGAAAATGGTTTATTCATAGTAATTCACTGGTATTTGCTTCATCAAAATTTCCTCTAGTCCTTTGCTACACCCCTTCCAAGAATGGAATACAATCTTTAATTTCTGTTTTCCAAGGCACCAAGATCAGGAAGAGGAGACGAAAATATTTTTGAGGTACCATTATATCTCACTGATTGGCAAGATCTTGCTGGAAGAGTACAAACCCTAAGACAGGATAGAGAGGGAGGTCTCATAACCCTTTGGCCTCAAAATGGGAGGACTGACTTTAGGAGAAATTGATTTTCTGGGTTCCAAAGTAGCAAAACTGAAGATAAAGGAAGAGACACATTCTGAATCCTCTCAAGTAGATAGAGAACTTTCTTTAGAATAATCACATTGTTCACATTATCCTTGGTACTGAATTCTTCATTTGTCCACTGAAATGAAGGTCACTGTTTCCCTCCTACATCCAAAAATGTGTGGGAGTGGCCATGAATGCCTAGGCATTTTTTAGTGTTTGTGTTTTTTTGACAACTTTTTTTCATGTTGCTCTGGTACTCCCAGACCTTCAAATTTTTCTGACTTCAAGTGAACTCAGTATGTTTCATAACCATGAAACAGCATCTGACCTGCTTTGGTGCCATTGGGATGGAGTCTAGGCAAACATACTACCTCCAGACAAAATTCATTGATTCTTCCTCTGGCTTTCCTCAGCATGTAACCACATCTTTTAGCATATGGCTTCATTATGCCTTGAATGAGCTAGTTGTTTTCCTGTCTTCCTTCTACTCCCTCCTGATTTTAAGAGTTGACACTGTGTGTGAGTCATCTGTAATCTTTCATTCTACCTTCTCCCAACAGGGGCTACTGTACTTACAGACTTGCTGTGTGATCTTGAGCAATTCATTTAACCTTTCTAAGCCTGATTCTTATAATCTATAAAATGGATTGTTGTGAGGATTAAGTGACATACTATTATATTAATTGTAATTATTATTGCCTGCCCTACAAGGATATCATGAGATAATGTATGGACATTTCTTTTGAAAAGTAGGATGCTCTATTGATATGTACTATAAGGCTCTACTAAACAGTAATAGCTGTACTATGCCAGGCACAGTTCCAAGTGCTTTACATGTATCATCTCATTTAATCTGCCAAAATTTGGGAGGTTTAAATTATTATTTCTAATTTACAGATGAAGGAATTAAGCCACAGAAAGGTTAACTAACTTCCCCAAGGTCACACAGCTAGTAAGTGGCAGAGCTAGGATTCAAGACTAGCTGGTCTGGCTGGCTCCAAAGTTCTCACTCTGAACCACTGCACTATATGCTGTGCTATAATCAAATCTGGGTTTACAAACTACGTTCACTAGTCACTTCATAATGATGTGATCTTGGGCAAAACTTAAGATTCTAAATATAATTGTCATCTTTTGTAAAAGGGACAAAAATCTACTTCATAGATTCATTTACTCAACAAATATTTATTGAACTCCTACTGTTTGCTATACTCCAATACCATGATGATTAAATTAATATAAAACACTTGGCATACTGCCAGGCACATAGTAAGTGATCAATGGTCATTATTATTTTAATTGATAATAATAAGCCAATAATTTCTTTGATACATATTTCCTATTACTTAGCTAGAGAGTATGTTTTATCATTAGCATATAGCCATTTTCTACTGGTCCCCTAATTCTATTTGAAATATTTGGTGGTAGTGGTGGTAGTGTTCTATAGGATGTTGCCTTGCAATACAAGTATCTCTCAGGGCTAAACAGAGAAAATGCCTTAAATGGCTACTTTCCAATACATAGCTAAGGCATGTAAAATATGCTTACTACCAAGAAACTTGAAGTACGTTTGGTAAATGTGAAAATATGAAGATCAAATACAATGATTTCAGGAAATGAATGATGAAGTCATCTTGGGAAATGAAATAGCCCCACATGACTTCTCTGATGACATAAAAAGCCCATCAACACTTCTTAGAATCCAGACAGATATGATGGCTGCTGTACTCTGCTGTGCTGTGCTTTATTGCTGTCAGGGTTCATCCTTTCCCAATTCTGTTAGAGTCCGTGGTATTTACTGGGTTGCATAAGAGATTTTTTTTTTTACCTCCCTAGATTGCTGATAATCAAACAAGATGATATATCTGAAGTCCCTTTGAAATACTAAACACACACACACAGAGTGGAGAGTTTTCATACAGGAATGTTGTAGTCACGTAGTACAGAGAACACTCAAGGTAGGAAGTACTATGTTCCCCATTTCTGAACTTGCTCTCAGCGTCTTCTTATTTCTTAATGTGACCAAGCTTGCCTTCCTGTCCTGACTAGTTCCCCTTCTCCCCATTTCAGTTCCTAGTTATAATAGTAATAGCTAACTTGTAGTGAGTGTTGTTTTAAGTGCTTTATTCATTTAATCATCATAACTCTATGAGTTATGTACTAGTATTATCCCTATTCCATTCAAGAAAGCTGAGCTACAGAGAGGTGAAATAACTCCACAAGGTCACACAGCTAGTGAATGAGGGAGTCAGGCTCCCACCCTGGGAATACAGCTGCAGCCCACGCTCCACCGCGATGGTGCTCTGCTCACTCCGCCCCAGTGCCTGCCACTGTCCTACAGACACGTTTACCAAGTTAAAATTTTCCAGGCAACAGGCAGCATTTACCTTTTAAAGTCAACTCTAATATAATATTTGTTAAGATAAATTTAGACTCTTACCAAATGTTAATAATTTGTGTTATAAACTTTGATTTGTATTCATTATCTGGGGAAAAGGAGAATTTAGAAATAATTCTGCTAGCCACAAGCAAATCTATGCAAGAAATGAGGTCAAAATCTCAGCTGTTTTTCCTGATAAATACAAGATATGAGATAACATTCAAGCTGCTACTTGCTCAAGGGTTAGGCACAAAGTCGGCAGAATCAGCTTTCTTAGTGGCATTATAAACGGGGGTAAGCAACATTTTGAAATGTACACAAAATATCTTTCTAAGATATCAGAATGGGGTGGTGAAAAACTAGGACTTTAAGAAAGCTTGACATGAACTAGTTTGTACAGTTAGGCCTAAAGAGGTTAAGTGACTTGTTCAAGTAATTAATGTTATCCAAGTGGTTACTACTGATCAAGCAGAGACTAGAATTCAGGTCTCCGGGCCAGCATGCATAGTCTTCTTTCTTCAGCACTTCTGACCAGAACTATCTGAGGCTCATACAATGATGTGAAAGACTTCTCACAGTCAAGAAACTCTTTTTTTAAAAAAAAATCTTTTGTTGTTAATCCTCACCTGAGGATATTTTTCCATTGATTTTTAGATAGAGTAAGAGGGAGGGAGAGAGAGAGAAACATCGATGTGAGAGAGACACATCGATTGGTTGCCTCCCACACAACCCCAACTGGGGCCAGGAATCAAACCTGCAACCCAGGTACATGCCCTTGACTGGAATCAAACCTGTGACCCTTTGGTCCGAGGGCTGATGTTCTAACCGCTGAGCCAAACAGGCCAGGGCTATTTATGTCTTTTTAAAAATTTCTTTCTTGAGGCCCTGGCTAGGTTGCTCAGTTGGTTGGAGCATTGTCCCCATATGTCAAGGTTGTGGGTTGGAATGGAACTCACGCCTCGTTGCTCCACAGGCTAGTGCTCTAACCAGTGAGCCAAACCAGCCAGGGCAAGAACTACTTATTAGTTGCCCTAATAAAGATCATATTTCATTCAGGAATCATAATTTCATCATATATTTAAATAAGTAGATTCCATATATCCTATTAGCTCAATTAGAATGCAGCTAAGAGTTTGGTTGCTGTGGCTTAGCTCTTGAAGGACAGATAGGCCCACATTCTGTTTGTGAGAAAATAGCAGTAGAAGCAATTGCATAAAATGTATTTTATTGCTGTCCTAAAATCCTCAAGTGTAGTTTTAGGATAAGAAGCCTCAAGTTCTAGAAGTGGACCTTCTCTCCACAAAACTGATCTTTACATAAAACTAGCTTATTGTCTTTTTGATGTGATCTGGTTACTTCTTTTCAACATCAAAGGAACCATAGAGTTAATGAAGGATTTGCCTCAAAAAGTAGTTCTTTTAAGGAAGAGAATTCTCTTTCCTTTTTTTGACTTATATTAGAAGAATGAGCTTTTTAATTTTTTTTTTTTCACCTAGCTCCTTTTTCTAAGCTTTGGCTCTACTTTGTGAATGATCTATTCAAAGCTCTTTGCAGCATGAGAAAAAAGCTCTGCCCTGTCCCAGGAACATCCTTGCCTCAGAAAGCCCTGTAAACAACCAGATTATATAAAGTTTGGTGTGTGGGGTTCCCTGGGTCCTTGCTATTCAAAGAGTGTGATGTATGGATCAGCAGCACTGGCATCACCTGGGAGGTAGTTAGAAATTCAGAATCCCAGGCGTGAATCAGAATCTGCCTGTAAACAACCTCCCCACGTGATTTGTTGTGCTGTCCTGGATGCTTTTGTGTGGACACCTACTGCTTCCCTCTGGTCCAGAGTACGGCTGAGACTACTGTACCCCTAGCCCCAAGGTAAAAACCATAGACAGACAACAAGAAGGCTTTGGTTATTTGGGAACATCGTTTCATTAATTTTGCCTGATAGTAATGGAATTTGGATCAGAAGAAACTTTAGAGGTCATCAAGCTCAGCCATCATCATCGCTGTGAATTTCAGTGTAATGATCAATTTTTGTAAAAAGGTTAAATTATGTTCAGCACATTCTATTCAAGCAGGTAAAAGCATAGGATACATCTTAGAAAGGCAGCCATAAGAATGGGATAAATTTATATATTAAAAAACTTTTAGCCCCGGCCAGTTTGGCTCAGCGGTTAGAGCATTGGCCCACAAACCAGAGAGTTCCATGTTCAGTTTCCGCTAAGGGCATGTATCTCGGTTGCAGTTTGTCCCCTGTTGGGAGCAGTGCCACTGGAACAGTGATCACCTCGGTTTGACATAGTCACGGGTGAGCTCCACGGATTGACATAGTCCCGGGAATTATGAAGGCCTCCATGGTTTGACATAGTCCCTGGAGAAGTGGATTCACTGCGTGGCAGGAATCACAAAGAACAGTAGCTGAAGACAAAGACTAATAAGAAAAATAAAATTATAGGATGGCAACTGAAGGAGACTATTCTTTACTCTCTCTGTCTATCTGTTACCTGTCTGTTAGGAACCATTATAGAAGTAACATGTAGATGATTAATAATATAGATGTCAGAATAGACTGCAGAAAGAACAGGCAAGAAAGTAATAAGAATTTAAGATAAGAATGTAAAAGCTTAAAAGGATCTTAGAGGAAAAGTCAAGGTCTATGAGTAACAGAAATTGAGATAGAGGGTATGGGAAAGGAAGACGTTAAATGAGACATTGTCTGTGTAAGTGTAAACATGAAGGTTGCTAAGCAATGAGTCACATGGTGAAAGTAATTATAAAGGTTAAGAGTTGATAAAATGTCATTGTTATGTCTGGATGAAAAAGTGAAATAATTAGTGATTAACCCTGTACCAGTACCTAAGAGCTGTGTAAGTGGAAGAGAGTGTCTGTATGTACTTGCCTAAAGGTCAAAAGAAAAAAGGAATGAATAACTTGTTATACAGCCTGAAGATATAAAAATAAAAATTCTGCTAGCATAAGATAGCAAAAGGACCAAGCACCTTCTTTTTTTTTTTTTTTTTTTTTTTGTTCAGATAGAGTGGGAGGGAGAGAGAGGAAGAGAGAGAGAGAGAAACATCGACGTGAAAGGGACACATCGAGTGGCTGCCACCCGCACGACCAACCAGGGCCGGGGACAAACTGCAACTGAAGTACATGCCCTTAGCGGGAACCGAACCCGGGTCTCCCTGGACCGCAGGCCGACGCTCTAACCGCTGAGCCAAACCGGCCAGGGCCCAAGCACCTTCTGACTCATGTTCCACGTCTTCCCTCTCCTTCACCGACTCCGTCCACACCTGAGGGAAACCCTGGACCTGCTGAGGCTGGACCTCGGCAATCCCTGGCCCCAGTTGGGGTCGTGTGGGTGGCAACCACTCGATGTGTCTCTCTCACGTCAATGTTTCTTCCTCCCTCTCTCCCTCCTGCTCTATCTGAAGATAAATGAAAAAAAAAAAAATGTCCTCGGGTGAGGATAAAAAAAAAAATTAAAAAAAAACTTTTAGTGATTAAAGGAATAAACTTCAAATTTATCTGTAAAGTTTATTGATATGAAATGTTTCAGCCATGGTGGTGTCCCCAAAGAAGTGTTTATCTCTTCAATCCATATTCTAACATTATATACTATTCATATCTGCAAAAACTCACTGTCTTAAAACAGTTATACTTTTAGTTTAACTTTCCATGACTTCAAGCAACTGCTTTTATCTATTAAACTAAAATTTTTATAAATAAAAGGAAGAGAAGACATAAATCCCCCTTACATAAGAATTCTAAATAATATATAAAGATAAATTCTCCTCTTCCAGACTGGTCTGAGTGACTCACTTCCAAATAACAGAGAATGGAAAGGAAAAATATGAACTTGACAGTGGAGAAGCCTGACAAATACCACCCTGACCAAATGATCAGGGTTAAACTGACACCACCAGTGATACCTTGGGGACGTCACTTACCACCTGCTATAATATGATGAGGAGGGCACTTGGTATCTGTGGTATTCTTCCCATTACACCCATAACCCCCGTCTAATCACAAGGAAAACAAGGCAAACCCATTTCGAGGGACAACCTGTGCTGATGTGTTTATAAACCCATAATTGATGCTTGGTAAATTATTGTGCTGACTTGTTTATAGCTCCATAATTGATGATTGGGAAAGTCACTGTGTGCCTTCTAGTTGAACCTGAACCTCTTTTGTAAAGAATTTAATCAACAGGATAGAGATCAAAATAACCACAGTAAATTGGGATACTCCCTGAACCAAGAAATTTTTGGGAGCTGGCTACATGTCTGACAGACTCCACGGAGCCTGGAGGTCTTGAGTCAGAGACTCGACCTCCCCCACAATCTCAAGGAATTAGGCTTGCATTGTGTTTGTGCAGCTCGGGGCTAAGTGTGACCCAATGTACCTTGAAATACCTGCGATAACAGACTGGGTGTTCCTGAGTGGGCCTAGGTGTTCCTGGGTGGGCCTGGGTATTCCTGTTATCTGCAAGGCAAACTAATTCTATACAGCATTGTTGTAGCCCTGGACATTATATCAAGAAGATCCTATTTTCTTATATCATTAAACTTTTGCTGTAAGGTATAAAAGGCATGTAATAAAGCATATCGAGGTTGATCTCCAAAGACTCTGTCACAGGGGTGTTCGGAATCAGACGCCAGCTGGATAATAAACGTGGCTAATAAACGGCTCTTATTTGGACTTCAATTCTCTAGTGGTCTTTCTTTGACTCTGTTGCACCACAACAAACCTACAAAATACCTGACCAGTACTCCTCACAACTGTTCTGATCATTAAAAACAAAGACTAAGAAACTGTCACCAACCAGGGGAGACCAGGGACATGACAACTAGATGCAATGTGGGATCCTAGAATAGAAGAACATTAGTGGAAAAACTGGTGAAATCTGAATAAAGTCTGAAGTTTAGTTAATAGTAATAATGCAGTGTTGGTTCCTTAGTTTAGACAAACGTACCATGGTAATTAATATAAGATGACAACATTGCAGGACACTGAAATTGGGTGACAGATATACAGGAACTCTGTACTATCTTTGTAACTTTCCTATAAACCTAAAACCCACAATGGAAAATAAAATAAAACTTCCCGCAAACTCATGTAAATAGTTTTAACATATTAAAGATTCTCTTGACACACAGATTTCACAAGTTTAGAAGGCAGATGTGTGTGAAATGCCTACCTATCATATCCACACTTAACTCTCTTCCTGCGGCCCATAGCACCATTTTGCTAAACCTGGAGGTTAAAGGTTTACAACTTTGAATTCCCAGAGCCAAGTCCACTTTCCTAAAATTCACTGAACTCTTGAAAACAGAATTTCACTGAGAAGCGATCTCAGCAATGTGTGATGAATTTCGATGGGGCGTTTGGCCTTTCTGAGCCACAGTCATCCCATCTACAAAATGAGGTCCCTCCCAGTCCTAAAATTCTATAAATATTCCTTTCTCAAATATTTTAAACATTGTTTTAAAATGTGGTATCAATTCTGAGAAAATATTAACATTTTTATTAGGTAATTAATCCCACAAACATTTATTAAGCAGCGATCACTTTGGTAGGTGCAAGTGCTTGCCCTCCAGAGGCCTGAGTCCGGTGAAAGAGACCTCTGTATACAAGCTGTTACAGGCAGGTGGTAAGTGCCATAAAAGAGGTGTTCACAAGGTGCACTGGTGCACGGAGGAATTGCTTCCCTCTGCCTGTGGAGGCCAGGAAAAGCTTTGGACCTACGACCATGAAATATGACTATTTGATCTAAATAGAGTCAGTGAGGAGTCAACCCTATAGTCATAAACATTTATTACAACTGGCTATATTTGAAACTCTGGGATTACTGGATTTTCCCATCTATGAATTAGCTGCTGAGTCAGAAACGAGGTTGCTACGGAGCTGGGCCAGAAAAGCACAGGTGTCTCATGTTGCAGATTCACTCTCTTGGGAATGTAAATATGCATGAAATCTGTCTCCTGAGGTGATTTAATTGCTGCCACATGAACAACATGCTAGAAAAGGCGGTATGTTGGCTGTTATATTCTGTGCTTTCTAAATCAAGCCTTCACAAAAATATCCATGCCTCTCCAGTCATCCCATTTCCATCTCACAACAGAGTATTTGTGGCTTAGGTCTTGCAATCTCAGTCTTAGTATGTAGTTTTGCTTTTAAATTCTGAACAGCGTGGTAGAAAGAGAAATGTAGGATTCCTAAGCAAAAGTTCAAAATTGGCTCCACCTTTGATCCTAAGCTTGCATATTCTAAATAATTCTATTTGGGCAGACCTTTCTTTAGTGAGGAGAACATGACTGGTGGTGGTGGCGGGGTGCTGCTTAAAAGATCTTGGGGTGGGGGTGGTGAGTGCTTTCCCCTGGGGTGTTGCCCAAGTGAAGAAGGAATCTGGAGAGGGGTACAGAAAACTGGCAGATGTTACTTCTCCATTTCCCAGGGCCCAACTAGAGGGGGGCCTTTTTCTGGGAGTGATAATTCTGAAAAATTCCTCAGCAGCAACAAGTGGGATAGGCAGAAGTGAAACAGCAAGCACAGACCTGAGCGAACCGGGCAGAGTGCAGGATAGACAGAAGTGCATTCCCACACTAATCTCTCCATCCTGCCAGATCACTGCGTGTGTGGGCATGAGAGGAGCCAGGTGGCTTTGGGAGGTTTTCTCCCAGAACAGTGTCTACAGTTTTCTTGGGGCAGAGCTGCGAGGGAAAACATCTGTGACAATAAGAGAGTTCTTTGTAGGTACACACAGAACCCTTTGCTTCTTTTTTTTAA
The DNA here is from genome assembly GCA_030848825.1 of Tadarida brasiliensis. Taxonomy (NCBI): domain Eukaryota; kingdom Metazoa; phylum Chordata; class Mammalia; order Chiroptera; family Molossidae; genus Tadarida; species Tadarida brasiliensis. Next base: position 179,826,716 of record CM061257.1, on the reverse strand, counting down.
AAAAAAATGGCATTTATGTTTCTTTTTCTGATTGTAATTGTAATAATGGCTCATAGAGAAAACGATACAAGTTGCAGAAAAGCAGAAAGAAGACTATAAAGAATACCCATTATATCTTTATCCAAGTAGTCACTATTAAATTTTTAGTGAATTTCTTTCCAGGATTTTATATGCATATATATTCAACACGGTTGAGAGACTACCATATATGTACAATTTCATATTCTGTTCTTAACAGCATGACATAAGAATTGTCCTAGGTTATTAAAACTCTTTGTGAACATTCTTAGTGTCTGCACGTTTTATCCTTCGATGAAGTTATTCTAAATCTTAAATTTATTCATTTAGTTAAGAAATACTCATTAAGAAAATTTGCCCTGGCCGATTTGGCTCAGTGGTTAGAACATCGGCCCGCGGACTGGAGAGTCCTGGGTTCGGTTTCCTCTAAGGGCACGTACCTCGGTTGCAGTTTGTCCCCGGCCCCGGTTGGGATCGTGTGGGTGGCAACCAGTCGATGTGTCTCTGTCATGTTGATGTTTCTCTCTCTCTCTTCCTCCCTCTCTCCCTCCCGCTCTATCTGAAGATACATGCAAAAATGTCCTCGGGTGAGGATGAAAAATAAATTAATTAATTTAAAAAAAAGAAAATTTTATTTGTTCACTTCAGAGCCAAATGCTGAATGTATTATAATTTCCTTAACCATCTCTAGTTGTTGGTTATTCAATTGTTTCGTAGCATTTTTTGAGGATCTAGGCAAGATGTGAAAACAGGGAGTTAGCTTGAAGAAGATGGTTGAAAAAATACTGGGAGAGGAATTTGGGCTGAAAGAATGAGACGAGGAAGAGGGTCCCGTGAGAGCCACCTTCCCGCCACTAAGACATCCAAAAGATACTGTAAAACCAGATGTTGTTCACGGTCAAAGAAATGTTTGTGGTACTGACATTATGTAACAAAATCAGGGTGATTCGCTAATCTCTGCATCATTTCTGGAATTAGCCGATATACCTTCTTTACTTTTGGGAGCTGACTGGATGTGACCCACCGCTGGGCATACTACCAGCGCTAGAGGCTGTTGGGTTAGGAAACCAAGTGCCAGGTGATGGGAGACACAACTTTCTCAGCGGGGTGAGTGGAGCTATGTTAACCCCTGCTAAAAGTCTTAAGGTTGGACATAAGTGGGAATGAATATGTAGTCTATTTCCAGAGCCAATGGGATAGACACTTCTGGAGCATCCTGCCCCTTCCTGATGTTCTCCCTTCTTTGACCATAGTGCACGGGGCAACAGCTGCACCTGTGTTAAAATATTATACCTTCCCTTGCCTCTGCAGAGTCCTCAACGTGGCTAAGCCATTTCTGCACTTGTTTAGCGGCCTCATACTATGTCCTGGTCTTTATCTTCAGCATTCAGCTATGCCTGACCTAAGGAAGTTTAATTTGTCTAAGACTCATTACCATGCAATCTTATAGGCACCGTGTTATCCTAAGGAGGGCAATTGTCTGATCACAAGCTCCTGGAAGAAACACTCAGAGATATCCTGAAGGAGAATGGGAGCATGTGACACAACACGGAGCTTACAGGAGAGAATCTAATGTTAGAAGTCGTTGGACTACATATATTCCTTGTGTTGTGCAATAGCTATTTCCCTGAGAATATGTGAGAAAATCAAGAGGTACAGAAATTAAGGACACACAGGCCTGGGTTTGAATTTGGCTGTCAGCTACTTGGCAGCTGTTTAACTCTGGACAATTTATTTAACCTAAGGCTCAGTTTCCTCATCTACATGAAATTATTGTAAGAATACTTTCTCATAGAGGAGTAAATGAGATAACATATATGAAGCCCTTATCTGGCACATGGTAAGCACTCAGTAAACATTAGCTATTATTGTTAAGTAGAGTGGAAATGACTTTAAAATTAATTAAAGTCGGCAAATATTAATTGAGCACTATTAAGTCCAGGGCCATGTGATAGACCCCCCCCCCTCAACATACACACACATACACAAAAATATCTTTTCCTATATGGGTTTATTTATATTAAAATGATAACCTTACCATTTTCAAAACAATAAATTTATTATATTATCTACTAAACTCTAAACAAGTCTCCTCCAAAAGATAGTAATATTGGTGATAATGTCTCTTAAAGGCCCATTGTTTAATTCTTGTATTCACTACTTATTTATCTACTCTAAAAGAGAAATTTCCTCCTAATCATTTAACTCTGAGGTTACCTTTCATAATTTTTTAAAGGAAAAGGGTGGCCCTGGCCGGTTTGGCTCAGCAGTTAGAGCGTTGGCCCGTGGACCAGAGAGACCCAGGTTCGGTTCCCGCTAAGGGCACATACCTTGGTTGCAGTTTGTCCCCAGCTCCGGTTGGGGTCGTGTGGGTGGCAACCAGTCGATGTGTCTCTCTCACATCGATGTTTCTCTCTCAATTCCTCCCTCTCTCCCTCCCACTCTATCTGAAGATAAATATAAAAATGTCCTCGGGTGAGGATAAAAAACAAAAAAAAGATAAAGGGTGTTTTTAAACTCAGAATCCTATGCAATCTATTTAAAGAAGTATTCTGACTTTGTGTTTTTTTTTTTTTTTTAATCCTCACCCGAGGACATTCTTCCATTTTTTGTTCAGATAGAATGGGAGGGAGAGAGAGGACGAGAGAGAGAGAGAGAGAGAGAGAGAGAGAGAAACATCGATGTGAAAGAGACACATCGAGTGGCTGCCTCCCGCACGACCAACCAGGGCCGGGGACAAATTGCAACTGAGGCACATGCCCTTAGCGGGAACCGAACCCGGGTCTCTCTGGACCACAGGCCGACGCTCTAACCACTGAGCCAAACCGGCCAGGGCTCACTTTGTATTTTTAAACAACTATTTTTTCTCGCATGAAAGAAGGATGTTAGTTCCTGTAAAAGAGTATCAGTTCCTCCCTAAATAAAGGTATTTCGATTTGTACCTCTCCTAAGACTGAGGTGACCCAAAGAATGTCCTGACATGTTTACAACCCCATAATTGATGATTGGTAAATTATTGTGCTGACTTGTTTATAGCTCTATAATTGGTGATTGGGAAAGTCACTATGTGCCTTCTAGCTGAACCTGTTTTATAAAAAATTTAATCAACAGGATAGAGATCAAAATAACCTCAGTAAATTGGAATACTCCCTGAACCAAGAAATTGTTGGGAGCCAGCTACGTGTCTGACAGAGTCCACGGAGCCTGGAGGTCTTGAGTCAGAGACTGGACCTCCCCCACAATCTCAAGGAATTAGGCTTGCATTGTGTTTGTGCAGCTCAGAGCTAAGTGTGACCCAATGTACCTTGAAATACCTGAGATAACAGACTGGGTGTTCCTGAATGTTCCTGGGTAGGCCTGGGTGTTCCTGTTATCTGCAAGGCAAACTAATTCTATACAGCATTGTTGTAGCCCTGGGCATTATATCAAGAAGATCCTATTTTCTTATATTTGGAGGCCCCAGCAAGATTCTCCCTTTCTTGGGAATCTCTAGACCACTAGACCAGCCGGGGAGGCTTGGATCCGTCCCACCCAGGGGAAGGCTTTTGAGAAACGTTCCTCAGCTCCGGGTGCTCGGAGGGGCTCCTTGACTTCCTGGACGGTCTGCACAAATTTGTCTACAAACGGATTTATGAGCCATCTGGATTGAATCTCACCAGTGAGTACAAACTTTCGGTTTGTTCTGTTTGGCGCCATTCGGTGGCTGGAGGAAGGCTGGACGCAGCGTTACTTCCCCAGCCTGGTGCTAGGACGAGACGTCGCCCTAGACCTGGGCTTGAATCAGTCAGGCCTGAGTTCTGTTCATACTGGTATCTGTATCTGTGTTTTACTGTTTGTGTCTTAGTCCTTGTTGGTCTCTGCTGGTGTCTGTCCATTGTTCCACTTGTCATTATGGGTCAGTCTTCATCAACGCCTGTAACTCCTTTGCAATGCGTACTTAATAACTTCCAAGATTTTAAGAAACGGGCCGCTAGGTACGGGGCCACGGTAACGCCCTTTGACTTACAGAAATTCTGTTAACTCGACTGGCCCACCTTCAGGGTTGATTGGCCACCCAAAGGCAGCTTTGATTTGCAATTGGCTTTTAAGGTTCAATGGACAATATACGGCAATCCTGGCCACCCAGATGTATGGTATATGTTCCCTTTTCTACAAGTGATCTCTACAACTGGAAACAACAGAACCCTTCTTTCTCTGACAGACCTCAAGGTCTAATCTCTCTGTTAGAAACTGTTTTCCACACCCACCAGCCCACCTGGGATGATTGCCAGCAGCTCCTCCAGGTCCTCTTCACCTCTGAGGAGAGAGACAGAACATACAGGGAGGCTGCCAAAACTGTCCTCGGGACCGACGGGCATCCCACCTCCGACGCTGATCAAATTAGTCACCTATTGCCTACCTCCAGACCTGACTGGAACCCTAATGACGATCAGGTAAGGAGGCTCTCGAACAATGTCGCCTGACTCTACTACGAGGCACCGGGGAGTGACCAAGAAGCCGACTAATTTATCTAAGGTGAGCGAGACTGCTCAGTGCCCAGGGGAGTTACTTGCCACCTTCCTTGAGCGTCTCATGGAAGCTTACCGGTTATTTACCCCCATAGACCCTGAAGCCCCTGAGAATAGGAGAGCAATTAATATTGCCTTTGTCACTCAGTCGGCCCCAGATATTAGAAAGAAACTACAAAAATTAGAAGGATTTGAGGGGAAGGTTTTAAGCGAACTGGTCGAAATCGCTCAGCGAGGATTCAACAACCGCGATGACCCAGATGTGACCCAAACTAAGAAGGTAGCAAAGATTTTGGTGGCAGCTATGAATGAAGGGAATAAACCAGAGAGAAATGCCAGAAATTGGAAACAGAAAAAGGATCAGAATAACAACAGAGGAAAAAGGCCTAACTTAGACTCTGATCAATGTGCCTATTGCAAAGAGAAGGGTCATTCAAAAAAGGATTGTCCTAAAAGAAAAGATAAACCAGATCAGAAGGTCCCCATTCTACTTGAGGAGGCTGAATGATGGGGCCGGGGCTCCTTTCAACTGAGCCCCTGGGAGCCCAAGGTAACTTTAAATGTCGGGGGCAAGCCAGTCGAATTTTTAGTCGACACAGGGGCTACTTTCTCAGTCCTCCAAGAAACAGATGGACCACTCTCTAAAGACAAAACTCCAATCCAGTGTGCCACAGGAAAGACCAAATCTTACCCATGGACTAAAGCGAGAATAACTGATTTAGGGAAAGGAACTATCACTCCTTCCTAGTCATGCCGGACTGCCCATACCCCCTACTGGGCAGAGACCTCCTTTAGAAGCTCCGAGCTACTATCTCTTTTCATGGAGATTCTGCCACGCTCTCTGTTGGGTCACAGCCCACCACTATTCTCTTCTCTTGTCCTCTTTCGGAAGAATACATCCTCTTTGAGGAACCTGTCCCTCCTCAGCCTAACCCTCTACTCCAGGAACTTCAAGCAGCCATATCCGCTGTTTGGGCTGAGACAAACCCCCCAGGGTTGGCCAGCCATCAGCCTTCAATTATAGTAGAGCTAACCAGTTCTGCTACCCCAGTGAGAATTCGCCAGTACCCGATTAATCTGAAGGCTCAGAATGGGATTGCAAAGCACATCAGGCGTCTCCGTGAAGCAGGAATCCCTGTCCCTTGCCACTCTGCTTGGAATACTCCTCTACTGCCGGTACAAAAGCCAGGGACAGACGACTTCAGACCAGTCCAGGACCTCCGGGAGGTAAATAAGTGGGTTGAGACCATACACCCAACTATGCCAAATCCCTTTACCCTCCTCAGCCTCCTGCCACCGAGCCACACAGTCTACACTGTCCTCGACCTGAAGGATGCCTTCTTCTCCTTACCTCTAGCCAAGGTAAGCCAACCTCTTTTTGCTTTTGAATGGACAGACCCCGAAGGAGGATTCCCAGGGCAACTGACTTGGACCCGGCTTCCCCAGGGGTTTAAGAACTCCCCCACGTTGTTTGATGAGGCCCTTGTCTCTAAATATAGACAAGAGCACCCTGAGGTTGTTCTCCTTCAATACACAGACGACCTCTTACTGGCTGCAAGAACTGTCTCAGACTGTTAGGAGGCCACCAAGGACCTATTGAAAGAACTAGGTGCTCTTGGATACAGAGTATCTGCTAAAAAGGCCCAACCATGCACTGAGACTGCTACCTACCTAGGATATGAACTAAGAGGGGGGAAACCGATCCCTCTCTACAAGCCGGATAGAAACTATTTTAAAGATTCCCCGGCCCCAAAGCAAAAAGCAGGTCCGTGAATTTCTCGGAGCCGTCGGGTATTGCCAGCTTTGGATCCTTAGGTTTGCTGAGATTGCTAAGCCCCTCTATACCAGCACGGGGGGGGGGGGGGGGGGGGAAGGAAGATGGCCTAAATTTGACAGAAATAGAGGAGAGGGTTTTTAAAAGCCTGAAGCAAGCCCTCACCAGTGCACCCGTGCTCGCTCTGCCTGATGTCACCAAGCCCTTCCAACTGTATGTCTCTGAGGGCCGAAGCATTGCCAAGGGAGTTCTTATCCAGGCCTTGGGACTTTGGAAACACCCTGTTGCCTACCTCTCTAAAGGACTAGACCTTGTGGGGGCAGGATGGCCAAATTGCTTGAGGGCAGTGGCGGCTACGGCTATCCTAACTAAAGAAGCGTCAAAACTAACCTTGGGGCAGGACTTGCAAATTGTAGCCCCTCATGCAGTAGAGGTCTCCTTCGGAGCCCCCCAGAGCGTTGGCTGTCCCATGCCAGGATTGCCCAATACCAGGTACTGCTCTTGGACCCTCCGAGGACTCGGTTCCTGAAAACTGCTGCCTTAAATCCTGCCACGCTACTCCCTGACGACGACCCAGAGGAACCCATCCATGACTGCCTGGAGGTCCTCGGCTCCTTGACCAATCTCAGAGCTGATCTCAGGGACACACCATGGCCTGATCCGGACACTGAACTATACCCTGACGGGAGTAGCTTCATGGCAGAGGGAACAGGTACGCCGGAGCTTCAGTGGTCACCCACAATAAGGTACTTTGGGCCCAAGCCTTAGGCCATGGCACCTCTGCCCAGAGGGCTGAACTAATAGCCCTCACCCAAGCCTTATAGTGAGGGAAGAACAAAGCTATCAACGTCTACACTGATAGCAGGTACGCCTTCGCCACCGCCCATGTTCACGGGGCACTATACCAGGAGAGGGGCCTTTTGACATCAGGGGGAAAGGACATGAAAAACAAACCTGAGATCTTAGCCCTGTCAGAGGCTATCTGGCTACCCCAGAGAGTAGCTATTATACATTGTAAGGGGCATCAGACTACGGATGATCACGTAGCCCGGGGTAACGCATTTGCAGACCAGACTGCCAGAGAAGTGGCCCTAAAACCAGTGGGGCCTCTTCAGATTTTACCTGTATTATCCCCGAGGCATCTCCCAAACGCCCCCAACTACTCTGAAGGTGAAATAAAATTAAATAATGTTTTAGGTGGGACACTGGACACCACCGGGTGGTATATACTCCCCGACCACAGAATATTGCTGCCAGAGGCTCTGGGATGGGACCTCGTCCACAAGACACATCAGGGTACCCACCTAGGGGGAACTAAACTAATTGAACTTCTCTGGAGGGACTATTATATACCTAAGCTCCACTGCTATGCCAAACAAATTGCAGCTCGATGCCCTACCTGTGCACAAGTGAACCAGGAGCAAAAGGAAAAACTGACACCCGGGACATGGACCAGAGGACAAGGGCCTGGGGAACAATGAGAAGTCGACTTGACCGAGGTGATCCCAGGAAAATTCGGATTTAAGTACCTCCTAGTTTTTATAGACACCTTTTCAGGATGGACTGAAGCCTTCCCCACCAAGTCAGAGACGGCTCAGACAGTTGCTAGAAAATTAATTTCGGAAATAGTTCCCCGATTCGGCTTTCCCTTAGCAATGGGGTCTGACAATGGCCTGGCGTTTATCGCCCAAATTACCCAAACAGTAGCTAAAATCTTATATATAGACCACAGCTCAGGATAGGTAGAAAGGATGAATCAAACATTAAAAGAAACCCTCAATAAACTAAAACTAGAGACAGGCAAAGATTGGGTAAGTCTCCTTCCTTTTGCCTTGCTAAGGACTAGATGCTCTCCTTATATTCAGGGTCTGTCTCCCTATGAAATAATGTACAGGAGACCTCCACCTCTCCTCCCCAAGATAGGGGAGGAGACATTAGCAGAATTGAATAATCATTCCCTTCTTAAGTCCTTACAGGCTCTGCAATTCGTCCAACAGAGAAATCACCAGATAATAAAGGATTCTCTTCCTAAGCCTTCTCTTCCAGATAATTCAGACCCCTCACAATATTCAACCAGGAGACTGGGTCTGGGTCAAGAAAATTCAACCTGCTTCTCTTGAACCCAGATGGACTGGACCATTGCCAGTGACCCTCACCACCCCAACGGCCCTTAAGGTGGCAGGCCGCCGATTCTGGATTCACCATACTCAAGTAAAGAAGGCACACCCTGACCAGATACCAGAGAGATGGACCATCCATCCTACAGAGGATCCCTTAAAGGTAAAACCCTCTCAATCCTGATTATCCTGATTGGGACCACTGTAATTCAAGGAAATCCTCATCAGCCAATCCAACATATTTGGACCCTCATCCGAACCACTGATGGAAAAAACATCTCTACCTACCCCACTTATGGGGCTCCCTGATTTTGATTCGATATGTGTAACCTCTTTGGACTAAAATGGAATATGCCCCCACTTAGACGTGGGGGACGTGTAGGGGTTCCAGCCTACGGTTGTGGTACCGTCTCCTTAGAAAAAGGGACATGGCACTCTCAGCACTATATTTGCCCTGCTGAGGGGAGCCCAGACTGCCAGGGGCCAGATGAATATCACTGTGCTTCTTGGGGTTGTGAAACCTTGGCCCTCTGGGCCTCCTGGGGCCCAGATATTAAATTTCTATGTCAAATTCAGCGCCCACCAGAAAAATGTACAATACCAGGGACTTGCAACCCTGTCATAATAACTGTAAAAAATTGGGACAACCCCATTTGGCTGACAGGAAGGGCTTGGGGCCTGCGCCTATATGTAGTAACAGGCAGAGATCCCGGCACTACTTTTACTATCCAAAAGACTACTAAGCGAATAGGCCCTAACTTGGTTCTTAACCCTATTTTGGACAAGAGATCTGATCCTTCTCGACCTAATCTCCTACCCACAACCTCAGAGACACTCCACTATACTACTCCAGAGTCCCACAGTACTTCGCCGATACCTCCCACGAGGCCTCTCCTAGACACTCTTGAAGCGATCTACAGATTTGCAAACCAGACTAACCCCAATGCCACCTCAGACTGCTGGTTCTGTCTGAATCCATCCCCTCCATATTATGTGGGGATTAGGACAAATGGATCCATAGAATCTATGGATCAGATCAGAAATATTTCCATCAAAAATATCACACGGGACATGAGTCTTTGTCGCTGGGGACAGGAACCAAAACTAACTTTGGGAGACTTACAAGGACAGGGACTTTGTCTCATATCCAAGGGCTACCAGCTGCATAACTCAGCGTATCGAGACTCTTGTCTAGGAATAATATCTAGTGAAGAACCCGAGGACTCCGACTCCGAGGAGGGCCCCTTTTTCCTAGCAGCCCCTGAAGGCACTTGGTTTGCTTGTACTACTGGTCTCACCCCTTGCATCAACCCTCGCACTATGACTAAAGAAGTTGGCCTCTGTACAAATTCCTTGGCAGAGGTAGTCCTCTAGAACCGGCGAGGACTCCATCTACTCTTTCTAAAACAAGGGGGATTATGCCTGGCCCTAGGGGAAACCTGCTGTTTCTATGCCAATCATTCTGGCATTATCAAAGACAGCCTATCTATGGTGAGACAAAGACTGAAAGAAAGAGAGGAACAATGAAAAAAATGGTGACAACTGGTTTAAGGGATTATATAACTGGTCCCCATGGCTAACTACTCTCTTATCCACTGCTGCAGGTCCCCTAACACTAATCACCCTAGGACTGTTTTTTGGACCTTGTATAATAAATTGCTTCACTGCATATGTTAGAAAAAGAATCCAGGCTGTGAAACTTATGGTCTTACGGACCCATTGTCAGCATATCTGTACTGGAAATGATGAGGAACAATGATTTGATTCCTCCTAAAAACCAGTGGGGAATGTGCTGACATGTTTACAACCCCATAATTGATGATTGGTAAATTACTGTGCTGACTTGTTTATAGCGCCATAATTGATGATTGGGAAAGTCACTGTGTGTCTTCTAGCTGAACCTGTTTTATAAAAAATTTAATCAACAGAATAGAGATCAAAATAACCTCAGTAAATTGGAATACTCCCTGAACCAAAAAATTGTTGGGAGCCAGCTACGTGTCTGACAGAGTCCACAGAGCCTGGAGGTCTTGAGTCAGAGACTTGACCTCCCCCACAATCTCAAGGAATTAGGCTTGCATTGTGTTTGTTCAGCTCAGAGCTAAGTGTGACCCAATGTACCTTGAAATACCTGAGATAACAGACTGGGTGTTCCTGGGTGGGCCTGGGTGTTCCTGGGTGGGCCTGGGTGTTCCCATTATTCGCAAGGCAAACTAATTCTATACAGCATTGTTGTAGCCCTGGGCATTATATCAAGAAGATCCTATTTTCTTATATCATTAAACTTTTGCTGTAAGGTATAAAAGGCATGTAATAAAGCATATCGAGGCTGATCTCCGAAGACTCTGTCACAGGAGTGTTCGGAATCAGACACCGGCCGGCTAATAAACGGCTCTTATTTGGACTTCAATTCTCTAGTGGTCTTTCTTTGACTCTGTCGCGCCACAACACAACAAGAAGATATATAATTGGCCAATAAGCATGTGAACAGATTATCAACATCATTAGTCATTAGGGAAATCAAATTAAAACCACAATGTTATACTATGTCCCACCCACTAGGATGGATGTAATAAAAAAGATGAACATGCAAGTTAGTGAGGATATGGAAAAACTGGAATCCTCACTCGTTGCTTGTGGGAATGCAAAACTGGTGCAGCTACTTGGGAAAACAGCTTGCCAATTCCTCAGAATGTTAAACAGGGAGTTACCATGTGATGCAGCAATTCCAATCCTAGGTACATATCAATGAGAAATGAAAACATACACCCACACAAAATCTAACCTATTGCCAAAGAGGGAGAAGAAGGCAAGACTTCACAGTCTATGCCACTTCATCTGTGAGGGAACAAAAGCAGCAATTAAAGACCAGGGACTATGCCCTGGCCACTTTGGCTCAGCGGTTGGAGCGTCGGCCAGCAGACAAGAGAGTCCTGGGTTTGGTTCCCACTAAGGGCACGTACCTCGGTTGCAGTTTGTCCCTGGCCCTGGTTGGGGTCGTGTGGGTGGCAACCACTATGTGTCTCTCTCACTTTGGTGTTTCTCTCTCTCTCTTCCTCCCTCTCTCCCTCCTGCTCTATCTGAAGATAAATGCAAAAAATGTCCTCGGGTGAGGATAAAAAAAAAAAAAAAAAAAGACCAGGGACTTCCCAGGTATCACTATTGATATTACAGAGTTGGCCCAGTATCAGACAAACAAGCCAGCATGGAATACTTTTTTTCTTTTAAATCCTCACCCAAGGATATTTTTTCCATTTATCTTCAGATAGAGTGGAAAGGAGGGAGAGAGAGAGAGAGAGAGAGAGAGAGAGAGAGAGAGAGAGAGAGACATTGATGTGATAGAGCCACATCAACTGGTTGCCTCCCGCATGACTCCTACCAGAGCTGGGGACAAACCACAACTGAGGTATGTGCCCTTGGCCAGAATCCAACCCGAGACTCTTTGGTCTGAGGGCAACACTCTAACTGCTGAGCCAAACTGGCCAGGGCTAGCATGGAATACTTTTGCTTCCAATTGATGAGGTCAATCTAAAAATTGTTACAGAATTTTTTCAAGAGCAAAATATAACTAAGAAAGAAAGAAATGACCCAGCTGGTGTGGCTCAGTGGTTGAGTATCCACCCATGGACCAAGAGGTCACCGGTTTGATTTCCAGTCAGGGCACATGCCTGGGTTGCAGGCTCAATCCCCTGTGGGGCGTGTGCAGGAGGCAGCCAATTGATGTGTCTCTCTCATCGATGTTTCTATCTCCCTCTTCCTTCCTCTCTCTCTAAATATCAATAAAAATATATTTTTTTATCCTCAACCGAGGATATTTTTCCATTTTTTGTTCAGATAGAGTGCGAGGAAGAGAGAGGAAGAAAGAGAGAGAAACATCGACGTGAAAGGGACACATCGAATGGCTGCCTCCTGCAGGACCAACCAGGGCCGGGGACAAATTGCAACTGAAGTACGTGCCCTTAGCGGGAACCGAATCCGGGTCTCTCTGGACCTCAGGCCAACACTCTAACCACTGAGCCAAACCGGCCAGGGCTAAAAATATTTTTTTTTAAAGAAAGAAATGAAAAAAGGAAGGAAGAGGGAGTGAGGAAAGTGCTTTGATTTGATTTTTTAGTAGTAGAACTGGCTGGATGGCTCTATCCATATACTTTCCCCTGGATTCTAGGAGGTAAGTGTATGTTCTATGGCTATAATACAAATTTTTCTTTTTGTAAAACTTAATGACACCCTAGACTCATGATTTCCAGGCACTTCCAATTCTTACATCTGCAAAATTAAAATAATGTCTTTAATGCGTGCCATTAAGAGTCCGCAGAGCTCAGACAGAAATGGTATAAAGCAATGTCAATACCATTTGTTATGTGTACTTATTGTACTCTGAAATTCCTTTATTGAGGAGCACATCTCTGGCTACCCAAAGTACTCTGAGAGAATTAGACCTTGGAAGTGCCTGTGTTTAATTGTTGGGAGAAGGCACTTTGTAAATTTTAAGAAATGTTAAGAAGTTCCCAAAGCCTTCACTAGAAGATGAAGGAAACTGGTTCCAGGTCAGACAGTAAGTTAGTAGTAGAGCTAATATATGAACCTAGACTTACTGACTCCTTTCACCCTATTATCACATTTGGAGGCCTCCTTATTGTTAGAGCTGGTAAAATATTACCTCATATTCACATATCTAGGGCCACACCAAGTTCTGCACATACAGCCTCTCCTTTTGGCCCCTCAACGACACTGTGTGCTAGGAACAGTAAATGCAATTGTTCTCCCTTCCAGGATAAGAAGATTGCAACTCAAGAAGACACATAGTAGTCTATAACAGAGTCAAGGTTAGAACTCAGTTTTCCCAGTTCCCTCTGCATGGATTTTTCCACCATGCCATCCTGTTCGGTGCCTTCCATCAAACGAACTGTGGAAAACAAGTTTGAAACACCATAATTAAAAAGACAGCTCATTAAAAATAATTACATATTTTGTAGGTAGACAAATGAAATATTCAAATCTCTCTGCCTCCTCTCCTGCTAGGAATTTAACGTTAACATGAGTGCTCTACTTTTGCACAAATCCACAGCAATTAAGACTGCTCTGTTAGGGAGCTACTTTCCTAACAAATGTATCCTAATCAAATTGAAACAAAAATGTAAATACGTGAAATAGAAGGGAAGTAACTGTCTGTAGTCCTCCCTTACTCTGGCCCACATTTGTCTCTATTTTCATGACTGAATTTCTTAAGCCAGGGGCAGGTGGCCAAAGACCATTTGGAACGGCCAGTATTCCAAAGAACACCTAACAGTCTAGTGCGTGGAAAGCGCAGCACTCGGGGGAGGAGAACGACCTGAATTCCAGCCTGAGTCCGCTCCAGTCTCGTTCCAGGTGTTCCCTAAACACCCACCGAAACTTTGGATGGTTTTGTTCACAGTAATACAAGGGGCCTGGGTCAGTGCACATAGACGAATTTAAACGTGTGTTGTACCCACGCTTTGCATACTTAAATCCATAAATGTAAACTTAAAACATTAGATGTATATACCATTAAGTTTACTTGGTCAGAAGTCGCGTCCTCTTCCTCTTCCCTAAGACACCCATGGGCCTCCTCAAAGGACCCAGGCTGGGCTTCTCGGGGCGCAGCACAAGTAAATCGGTGGGTCGACTGGCTAAACAAGGGCAGGCGGGAGGACTTGACCCTGCCTCTGCCCCAGTCCCCTACCATTCCTAATTCGAGGCGACCCCGCCACCTGTTCCGGGCAGCCAATGGGAGCGAGAGGGTAGGCCGGGGCGGGGCGAGGCTACAAAAGGAGGCGGGCGCGCACCCGGACACCCCGCTGCGGCGCGCTCTCCGGCTGGACTGCGGACGCACGCGGCCCAGCGCAGGGACCATCGGCTCCGGGACCAGGCGGGCGCGGCGCGATGCTGCGGGTGCGGTGTCTGCGCGGCGGGAGCCGCGGCGCCGAGGCGGTGCACTACATCGGGTCTCGGGTACGTGAGCCGCCGCCTCATTCCCTCGCTTTTCGCCAGTCAGCACTGCACGACCTGATCCCCCTTGGAAGTGCGGTTTCAAGAGCCTCTGTAGCTGCCGGGAGCTCAGCGGTGTCCCCGGGGAAAGGGGGCAGTCATTGGGGCGACCCCCGTGGGTACAGGGGTCTCTGCGCGTCTCCGGCCGCGGTCGCCGTCAGCGCAGGGGACGCCGCCCTCCTCAGCCATATCTCTGGCGCTCCACAGAGCTTGCGGCCCGAAGTGAAGGGATGGGGGCGACGAGTAACGCCTCTTAGTAAAAGGATGTTGTTACTGGGGTTCATTGTCTTCGGTGGGCATGCGTGTGGGCTGGACGGGAGAAGAGGCGAAGTGGGGACTGAGGACGGAGAAGGGGAGAGCAGGCCCACTCCAAGTATAACATGGAGTCCTGAGTCGCGATGAGAAGTTAGAGCGAGTTCGGTCTGTACCCAAGAGTTTCTGCCGGGCCCGCGCCCTCCGCTTCCCTGGTGTGTGAGCGCGCCTGCAGACCCTCCCTAGCTCCTAAAACCGGAATATCAAGGCAGTTTGGCCACCCCCACCCCAGCAACTGGTTCTAGAACAGCTGTCACTCTCCTTGCTTTGGTCCCCACCCCTGGCTTCCCCTCCTGCCTCCTTCGGAAGGCTTTAACAGAGTAGGATAGAGATTTGGTGACTTGAGATTTGCCCTGTGGATGAGGGACTCTCCCTGCTCTTGATTTTTATAGGCCCTGCATTTTCCAAAGGCTTTTTTTTATTTTTTTTATTGAAGTTCTTAGATCTCCTCTCTAGTTGTTTAAGTTTGTGCCTAGGTGAATCCTTATCTTGGCTAGGGGACCGTGGACCATCTGTAAAATGGAGTAGATGGCATTTGATCATTCTCAGAATTGAAGTGCCAAAGTATGTGAAATGTGTGTCAGCAATGAAACAATTTTGGTTTGAAACTGATTCTTTTGAAGGTCCTTTGCATATTTTCACTTGAGGAAAAGATAGTCTAATGTTGTAATCTTTGATACTGAAGAGGAAAGGAGGATCCCTCCCCAAGCTGGTCTTGGCAAGGAGACCAAGCAGCTTTCTGTGGTTTTCTGGGAAAAGGGTGACCCATCAGCTGCAGAGGAGTTGCTTAGTTTGATTAAAGCTTGCTTGCAGAAAACCATTCTGAGATATCAATGGGGCATATGGTCACTGGGGACAAAATCTTCTGAGGAGTTTTAAAAAGGTATGCCAATTAACATAACAGATAAGAAGATGATGTATAAATAAGTAGGAAGGAAAAACTCACCTGTAACCACTACCCACCTGTAAACTAACATCTTGGTTTACACTCTCCAAAAGGATTTTAAATGTCTCACTATGTTACCCTGGGTTTTCATTCCACTTCTACTTCCCCTCCCCTGAAGTACTGTACAGGACTACACAATAATCTTTTCTTTGTTCTTGGAAGCTTGGAAGAACCTTAACAGGATGGGTGCAGCGAACTTTCCAGAGCACCCAGGCAGCTACGGCTTCCTCCCGGAATTCCTGTGCAGCTGACGACAAGGCCACTGATCCTCTGCCCAAGGACTGCCCGGTCTGCTCTTACAACGAATGGGACCCCTTAGAGGAAGTGATAGTGGGCAGAGCAGAAAACGCCTGTGTTCCACCATTCACCGTGGAGGTGAAGGTAAAGCAAAGGTGTCCACATGTCTGAAGTGGGGTCACTCACCTGCAGTCTGGCTTCTGCTCCCACTCTCCTCTCTAACTGCTTTCACTTATTCCAGAGCCCCAAATCCAGGGTTGATTTTGAATTCTCTCTTTTTTTTTTTTTGTTTATCCTCACCCGAGGACACTTTTTCATTTTTTGTTCTGATAGAGTGGGAGGGAGAGAGAGGAAGAGAGAGAGAGAGAAACATCGATGCGAAGGTGACACATCGAGTGGCTGCCACTCGCAGGACCAACCAGGGCCGGGGACAAACTGCAACCGAAGTACATGCCCTTAGCGGGAACCGAAGCTGGGTCTCTCTGGACTACAGGCCGATGCTCTAACTGCTGAGCCAAACCGGCCAGGGCTGATTTTGAATTCTCTTAATAGGCATCTCTGCAGTATTTAACACTATTTACACAAATGATCCCCTCCTTTGAGTTCTGAGAGACTCCTTTCTGGGGATTTAGTTCTTTAACTATTCCTCACATCTTCCTTCACTGTCTGTAGCGTTGGGGTTGAATAGCATTTCCCTTTTGGCCCTCTTCTCTGAGATGTCCTCACAGCTTCAGATCCTGCCTCCACTCTGGTCCAAATTTCTCTCCTGAACTCTGTCCAGATCAACATGTTCAACTCCTTACTGGATGTTGCCACAGGACCTCAAACGTGGCAAATCTTGCATTCAACTGCCAGTCACTCTACCAAACTGGACCCTTCATTTTTTTCCTTTCAGTTTTTGGCATTCCTATTTACTCAAGCTAAAACACCAAAGAATCATCTTTGATTTCTATTTCAGTCACATCGTCCAAGATCTAACAAGCCTTTTGTCAAAACGAACCTTGCCTCCATCCCTCTGCTTAGGTCAGGCTGTCATCCACTGCCTGGACTACTGCAGTTAACTCCTAACTGGTCTCCCTCATTTGCTCTTCTCTCCAAACCACCTTCCAGCTTCTATCAGAGTGATTTTTTTAAAACCAAAAATTCAATCATGTTACTCATCCTGCTCTTACTCATCACTCCTGTGTTTTCTACCTCTTTGCTTAGGATAAAGTCCTCATGGTATTCAAGATCCTTCACAATGTGGCTCTTGTCTGCCTTTCCAGGATTCCCCGTTTCAGTCACTGACATGTCTTAGGGATATGTTAGTATGGCAGGTCAGCAGGTGTGCATTTCTACTGGGTCTCTCTCATCTGTAATATTCCACCCTGATTTTCAGCAGCCTTTTAAAGATAACCATATAAGCTGCCAAACCAGACTACTTACTAACCCTCAAACAAGCCTCATGCCTTTGCTCCCCACCTAGGTCTCTTCCACCCTTCTTCCCGCACCCCCTTGTCTGCGGTTTAAACCTACCCCCTCTTACTACCTCCTAGCTCCAGTGGCATCTTCCTCAGAGCCTTACAGGATTTCCCTGTAACAAGTAATATCTCCCTTTTCAACAAGTCCCAGTGTTCTTCATCTGTAATATTCTGCGGCCAGGGCCTCCTTGGTTTGGTGTTCAGGTTGTATGCTGCGTAAGGGTCCCATATCTGAGGGAGTGCCAGCAACATTGCAGACACAGCCTAAACTTCCATTAATGGTGGGTTACAAATATATCTTTAATGTACTTAAATTCTTCCTGAATATTGACATTTGTATTTGTAATGTGGATTGAGAAAATAAGTTATTTTATATCATTGTCATCATCATCAGAAATGCTGCCTACATTGTACCAGGGCTCCAGAGGTATGAGCAGAAAATAACTTAGTATTTGAAGAGATACTATGTTCACATAGAAACGAAGACTAATACTAAGTATCTTATGCCAACCAACTGGCAAGGCAGTTGAACTGAAGGGCCTTGAAGGGCTAAAGAAAAAGCAGTGACCAGATGCTGAGTAGTTGGGAAGTCTTCTAGAAGAAAATGATTGAGTTAGACCTAAAGACAGACTAATAGAAAAAGTAATAACTTCTTATTGTTCTGAAACTACCTTTGGTTCTGATAGTTGAAATTGTTTTGTATTTATTTTTAGAGAATGGAGAGGAGAACACGAGAGACAGAGACAGAGACAGAGAGAGACAGAGAGACAGAGAGACAGAGAGAGAGAGGATGTGAGAACAAAACATCGATTGACTGCCTCCTGCACTGACTGGGAATTGAACAGCCAACCTTTTGGTCCATGGGACAACACCCAACCAACTGAGCCACATCAGCCAGGACTGATATTTGAAATTTGATGAATAGATTAATTTAAATGTCATCCACATGTTTTAAAAGTCATGATCTTTTTAAAGTCTTTTCTTGGAAAGATGTCCCATCCCCTAACCATTTTTATTAGGAAAAAATAAATTTCAGTTTCAGGCAATAGTTTATCCTTCCACTTGTCTTTAAAATTATTGACTTTTTGCCCTGGACAGTGATCTCAGTGGTTAGAGGGTCAGCCTGTGCACTGAAAGGTTGTAGGTTTGATTCCAGGTCAAGGGCACGTACCTGGGGGTGTGTTCTGGAGGCAACTTATCGATGTCTCTCTCACATCTCTCTCTCTCTCTCCTTCTCTCTCTTTCTCTTTCCTTCCCTCTCCCTCCCTTCCATTCTCTCTAAAATTCAATGGAAAAAATATCACTAGGTGAGGATTTTAGGTTCTGAAAGACTACAAAGTTTCTAGGAATGCAGCCACATCTCTACAACATTATTAAAAACAGTGTTTTGCTTTATCTTGCAGACACTTGGTAAACATAAAATAAAATTATTGACTTTTATACCATGTGATCTCAGAACTCTCAGCCATTATTTTGAGGTTTTTTCCACTTGATTTATAACTTTGGATTTTGTAATTTCATGGGATTGTGGGACGTGAACCAGGCTGAAATCAGGAGACTGGGATTGAATTAGGTATTTGATAAAGCTTGATAACTAGTCTCAGTTAATCAGCTGTCTGACCTTGTGCAAGATTCCACAAATTTCGGAGCCTCTGTAAAATGAAGATATTAAGAAGTTTGTTATCTACCTAACATAATTAAATATGAAGGTAAAAGGTTACATGTGGAGTATTTTAATGGACAAAACTGTAACTCATTGTAGTTGTATGGATCCAGTTTGCTAATTACATTACAAAAGTACATTGGGGGTATAATGGTTGTAGATAGTGGTAGCATTAGCCGTATTGATTTCATTTATTTGTCTGGATATTTCTGCTTTATACCACATAACTAAAAACTAGGTATTGAGGGAGAGGAAAGCAAATCTAAGACATGCATGACCCCTGGGGGCAAGGCCTTACCTTCTAGTTAGAGGGAAATGACACAGATATATTAATCAGTTTGGGAACAGTGAAAGATAAAACAATGTAGTAAACTGTTTATATGCAATTAGAGCATAGGATATGTGGGAAGCCCTTGCCAGTTTGGCTCAGCGGTTAGAGAGTCGACCTGAAGACTAAAGGGTCGCAGGGTTTGATTCCTGGTCAAGGGCATGTACCTGGGTTGCAGGTTCAATCCCCGGCCTTTGTCAGGGTCATGAGGGAGCCAACCAATGGATGTGTCTCTCTCACACTGATGTTTCTCTCTTTCTATCTCCTCTCCATCCCTTCCACTCTATCTAGGAAATCAATGGAAAAATTTCCTCGGGTGAGGATTAAAAAAAAAAAAAAAAAAGATATGTGGAAAGATATAAGTGCTAGAGAAACTTTATGAGAGTGTGAAACACAGTTGTCAGGAAGCACAATTTTAAAAAGCTATATGGCTTTTTAATTCTGCAAAACATAATGAATACTTTCCATCAAATATGTGCTTTTTGTTTTGCTTTTGTCTTTTTTCATAAAGCCCTTCATAAAGGACCTTTTATGAAATACAAAATCGATCAAAGTTAATGTAATATGTTTGCCACTAATTTCTATTGAGATTTCCTAGCCTTCCAAAGACCGTATTTGAAATCCATTTGGCAACGCCTGCTGCAAGGTTTTAGGCTCTGAAAGGCTACAAAGTTTCTAGGAATGCAGCCACATCTCTACAACATTGTTAAAAACAGGGTTGTTGTGTTTTGTTTTGTTTTTATCTTGCAGACAACTTGGTAAATTATTGTTAACTCATTTAGCAGGGTTATAAAGGAAGTGTAAACCATTCCTAACTATCTCTTGGAAAATGTAATGTACCCTGATCATTTGGACTTTGTCCAACCTTAGCCAGATTATGAGCTATACAAGTCACACTTGTTCAAATAACTTTTTCTCCCGGGGATGTTTACTTTATATTTATCTAGGCAAGCTTCGCTCTGCACCAATAGTCACACAGGATAACTTTGGAATGTGCCCAGCAAGACAACATGGCTGTGCACCTGCCATGACCCAGTGTTAAATTTTCAAAGGCTTCTTGTCCCTCAGTGGATTATAAGAGATGTGCCTGGCATGAGAAGGAGGAAGTGGTGAATGAATGTAGTACTAGGATGTGTCTGAGAGGAATATAAAGAGTCATTATCCTCCTCGTGGTTGCTGCTGCAGGACTTCCTAGGCCTAGAAAACAGTGGAGTGCTTTTGTTTTTTAAAAGAGTGGATTGATCTTAAAAAGTACATGGATACATGGAACAGACTGGCGGGTGCCAGAGGGGAGGGGGGTAGGGGTAACTGGATAAATAAGGTGAAAAGATTAGCTAAAAATGCATACCCTGTGGACATGGACAATAGTGTGGTGAAGGCCAAGGGAGGGGGAAGGAGGGGCGGGTGGATGTGGGCAAAGGGAGGGAAATGAGGGGCATCTCCTATAGTAACAACGTTAAAAATTTTTATTTTTATTTATTGATTTTTTTTTTTAGAGAGAGAGGAAGGGAGAGGGAGAAAGAGATGGAAACATCGATGAGAGAAAACATCAGTTGGCTGCCTCCTGCATGCTCCCTACTGGGGATTTGGCCCACAACCTGGGCATGTGCCCTGACCGGGAATCGAAACAGCGACCTCTTGGTGCATGGGTCGATGCTCAACCACTGAGCCATACTGGTCGGGTAACGTTAAAAATTTTTAATAAAAAAAAGTACTCAAGCCCTAGATGGTTTGGCTCAGTGGTTAGGGCATCAGCCCACAGACCAAAGAGTCTCGGGTTCGATTCTGTTCAAGGGCACATACCTTGGTTTCGGATGTGATCCCAGGCCCCAGCTGGGGTCGTGTGGGAGGCAACCAATCGATGTGTCTCTCTCACATCGATGTTTCTCTCTCTTCCTCCTTCCTACTCTATCTAAAAAAAAATCAGTGGAAAAATATCTTTGAGTGAATATTAAAAAAAGAAAAGAAAGTACTCAAATTTTTAATACTGAAAACATTTTTCATGGGCCAGATAGTGAGTCTGTTGTTTGCCTATAGATCTTAAAAAGTAAAGCAACTAACCAATAATTTAGACGGGTCGGCAAACTTTTCAATATAGGACCAGATAATAAGTATTTCAGACTTTGCAGACCATAGGTCTCTGTTGCCACTACTCAACTCTCAACTCTGCCACTGTAGTGCAAAACAACCATAGACAATATGTAAATGAATGTGCCTCTGTTCCCACAAAACTTTATTTACAAAAACAGGCAGAGGGCAGATTTAGCTCACAGACTTTAGTTTGCTTTACTGGAAAACTAACTTCAAAGCTTTGCTGGCATTCTTCATGTTTGCTAAAGACCTGTTTTTTCAGATTCTTAATTCTTCTCTAGCAGGCTCCGCTCCAGCCTAACTGATGGGACCTAGATACTGAACTAACAAGAGGCGGGTCTGCTTCCCTATGTTTGCTGTTTATTAGGCTGAGGTGAAAATGGAAGTAAAGACAGAAAATCTGGAGAAGACATTGTCTTGGACATTAAAGAGCTAGACATTTAGACAAACTATATTTTATTACTCACTTTTCCCTTCTTGATAGCACTTACCACTATTTGAAATTGTCTGATCTGTGATAGGAACCTTCTTATCTGACATGATCAAGACTGGTAGTTAGTCACTGAATCAATGACATGGAAATATTTTTTAAATATCTGCTTTAAATGTTGTTTTTCTTAAACTTAAAATATATCAATGTACATTGTTTTGCCAATCTTTTGATGAAGGTTCAAGGCTTTTTCTTATCACTTGGAGCTTCTGATTGGGATTATGCTTCATCTGTCTTGGTAAATTACATCACCTACATTTCCCAATGTATTTTTTTTAAATTGCCTGAAAACTTAGCCACATGCAAAACAATCTCAATAAAGAATCCTGTAGATTTTTATACTTTTGAAAATTGATATTTTACAGTTGTACCTACCCTGATTTAACAGTAATTTTTTAGCAAATTGAGCCTTTTTAAAAAGCATTCAACTGTTTTCTATTCAGTTCTTTTAAGATGCATATAACCCTTGGTCACTTTCTAAATGTTAAGCTTGTGAATTTGTTTATCAGATCACTTTCTTCTATGGCAGAAGAACCTGAAGCAATGAGAGCTTGGCTGGACTGGGGAGAGGAGAGGTGTGGTGGGGTGAGACATGTTGGCAGGGAAGGGTAGGAAGCACCAAAGGCAGACTTGCACTACCGCACAATTGTGCCAAATGGTAATTCTTTTGGATGAGAAAATCACTAATGGATTTTTGAGAGAAACAAAGCATATATGTAAGTATGTCCCCAACCTTTAAGGGGGCAGCACTCTATTTCCTTACAAAATATCTTAAAGTGCTGTTTTCTAAACAGAATTCTGGGATGCATGGATAGCCCATGGTTTTGTCTTACTACAGGTGTCCTTTTATTGTCTTATGCTATTTTATTTGTTCTCTTATTTGATTTCATTGAGACTGTCTAATGGGACCACTCATGTCCTGTTTTGTCTATGAAGTATATACAAATTGGCCCAAAAGGATTCCAAGCCCATATGAGGGCAGACATGCTATGAATGGTATCAGGCAAAAGAAGCCAAAGATCTCAAAACATCAAGGGAATTTAGACTTCATTCAACAAATATTGAGTATCTTCCCAGAGAGGCACTGTGCTCCGTCCTGGGCCTCAACACTGGACAAGACGTGGTATTAGTTTAGCTCTGTTAGCTCTGTCACCTGTAAACATATCATGAGTCCTATTTTTCTTCTATAAGAATTTCACTTACTTTCTTCTGCTTCTAGGCCAACACATATGAAAAGTACTGGCCATTTTACCAGAAGCATGGAGGCCATTATTTTCCCAAAGATCATTTGAAAAAGGCTGTTGCTGAAATTGAAGAAATGTGCAATATTTTAAAAATGGAAGGAGTGACAGTGAGGAGGCCTGACCCCATTGACTGGTCATTCAAGTATAAAACTCCTGATTTTGAGTCTACGGGTAAGTGATATCAGATCCCTAAACTGCTGGGGTCTTAATTTTTCATTTCTTTCTTAATGTGTAAGGGGGAAACTCTGATAATTTCTTAGAGAGGCCTTTGTTTGAATAATTCTTCAAAACTTTAAAGATTATTTAAGAACAGTTTGGTTCTTTTTGACATGATTAAGATGTACACATTTAAAACTTCATTGTAAATCTGGAATCTCCTTGAAAGAATCAGTTTTTCTAAACTTTATGGTAATTTTCTTAACATAAGAACAGCGGATTCTATTTCATTTTCCTCAAGAATAGAAGTTAAGAGGGGAACAGAAACATTCCCATATTATTTTTAACCGACACTGCTACAAGATTGTTCTTGTGTCTGACTTCAGTGTTCTAATTTATAGTTCTAGAAGTGATCCTTGGCTCAACTTTTATCTTGTGGTACTAATATTCCCTGAAGAACTCTGTGTCGTGTAGCAAGAAAAAAGCTTACAAACGGTGAAAACTTGGTGGCTTCAGACCTCTTTGAACAAGGACCTTACTGCTTCATTTTTTTTTTTTTCTTTTCTCTCTTTTTTTGGTTTGGCTTGACCATCCTCACACAGAATTCATGTTAACAATCTATTATATATCATTTCATAATTTTTACATTTGCATATAATTATATACATTCACACATACAGATCATCTGTAAATTTTGTTTTAACCAAAAACAATGGGATTGTAATAGATAGACTTCTCTGTCTTGGAAAGTAGCATTACTGTGACTTTTGTGGAACTTTTTGGTCGGACAGGTTTATATGGTGCAATGCCTCGAGATATCCTGATAGTTGTGGGAAATGAGATTATCGAGGCTCCCATGGCATGGCGCGCTCGCTTCTTTGAGTATCGTGCATACCGATCAATTATCAAAGACTACTTCCGCCGTGGCGCCAAGTGGACAACGGCTCCTAAGCCTACAATGGGTGATGAGCTTTATGACCAGGTAAGTCCCTAATTATAGGTGTGCTTATTAGTAACTTTTCTAAATGATACACAGAGAGTGAGATGGAGATTCTCTGATACCTTGTATTTGTTATGCATTTTATGATCAAAATAAGAGTAAAGGATATTGTGATAATAATAGTAATAATGGCTAATACTTATTTGGTGCTTACTATGTGCCAGGTTTTGAGCTAAGTGCTTTATTTATATCCTCAGTCCTGTTTACACTTCACAACCACCCTGTGAGGGATAGTATCATTCTATTACAAGGAACAGCAAAATTTGCCTGAAGGCTCACAGCTAGCATTGGTGTAGAAAAACTCCATTGTCTTCTAGAATAAGAATTTGGTCAAGGAATTTGGTCTACAGGCCAAATTTACAGTAAAAGGAAGTATATGTCCCTTATTAGATCACTTACTATTTGATTATTTAAAAAAGAATCCAAAAAATAAAAATTTCTTCTAGGGGTTCAAAGACAGAAATAAATAATAAATCCATTCCACCACACCCAATCAAATTTGGCAGGGGAAACGTGGCATCTCATTTTACGGTGAGAGTTAGGCTCAGGATCAAATTCCTTTTCCAAAAGAACAGAATGACTTCACCCTGTTGACTTTCAATATTGTAGGTAGCTATATAAATCAATGTACGGGTCATGGAATATTTTCAGAATCATTATTGTCTCTGTACAACTTGCTTCTAAGTATCAGGAAATGACTGTCATGCCATTTTTTGTTGGAAGTCTTTTTTTTTTTCTCTTGTCTTTTTTTGGTTTGGTTAGCATGGGCCTACATCGTACATGTTTTAGTTTAGAATAGGGTTAGTAGTATTTTGGGAAATAATGATGATAAGCTAATTTTCTTAGTAATGAATGTCCTATAATTTCCTCATGAACCAATGCATTGTGTGTGTTCATTCCTGTTCCCATTAGGATTACCCCATTCACTCTGTGGAAGACAGACACAAACTGGCTGCTCAGGGAAAGTTTGTGACGACGGAATTTGAGCCATGCTTTGATGCTGCTGACTTCATTCGAGCCGGAAGAGATATTTTTGTACAGAGAAGCCAGGTTTAAAAATGCTGCCTCTGAAATTTCACACTTTATTATTGTATTTTTTTAAAACTTCCAAATTCAGATATTTTCATCCTAACTATGTTTAGTGTTCTAATCATAGAACCAAATCTTTATAGACGTATGTCTTCCATTTGTTTTCAGGTTACCAACTACATGGGCATTGAATGGATGCGCAGGCATCTTGCTCCAGACTACAGAGTGCATATCATCTCCTTCAAAGACCCCAATCCAATGCACATTGATGCTACTTTCAATATCATTGGACCTGGTCTTGTGCTTTCCAACCCAGACCGACCCTGTCACCAGGTAAGGAAGTTGTTAGGACTCTGGAAAAGTAATAGAATCTGGCAATTGAAGTCACTGCCACTTTTATTTTAAGCACCTCTGTGATTCCTAGTGGTTCTAATTCCTAATGGCAAATTCAGCACTATTCAACATTATTAAAATCAAAATTGGATTGCTTATGTTATATTTACTACAAGATGTCTAACACTCAGACATAAACAGTATAGTGTCATGAGACTGTCTGCTTGCTGCTGCGAGAGCCTCAAGTTGGTGCTTATATGCACGTTTTTATTGAACAGAGTGGGGTTACAGTAGTTCCCCTTCATCCTCAGGGAATATGTTCCAAGATCCCCTGTGGATGCCTAAAGCCATGGATAATACTGAACCCTATACATAACTATGTTTTTTCCTACACAAACATACCTATAATAGTTAAATTTGTAGATTAGGCACAGTAAGAAATTAACAATAATAACTAATGAAATAGAACAATTATAACAATATACTGTAAAATAAAGTTATGTGAATGTGATCTCTCTCTTTCTCAAAGTATCTGGAATTTTCCATGTAATATTTTTGTACCATGGTTGACCACAGGTAACTGAAACCCTGGAAAGTGAAGCCATGGATAAGGGGGGCTAGTATACTTCATAACTTGCAGCTGAGGTTCCAGTTGCAGCTGCATTGCAAACAAGATGATCCCTGTATATCCGGGGCAATGCCACTGCCATGGGCGGTGGGTGTCTTCTTCCCTGTCTAGTGGGTCAGGCCTCCTTTGGCCAGCCCCACCCCAGAGGGGGGAGCAGAGCTGCACTGCAGCTGGTCTGTCCCCATCACCTGAGCCTCCTCCTTCCGTCTGCTGCCCCTGCTTCTAGTTGGGCGGTAAGTGATTTTGTTATTTGCTAGGCTGCAGTACATGTTTGGTTTTTTTGAATTGTTTTTCTTTATTGATTTTAGAGAGAGAGGAAGGGAGAGGGAGAGAGAGATAGAAACATGGATGAGAGAGAACATCGATTGGCTGCCTCCTGCATGACCCCCACTGGGAATTTGGCCCATAACCTGGGCATGAGCCCTGATTGGGAATCGAACCAGTGACCTCTTGGTGCATGAGTCAATGCTCAACCACCGAGCCATACCAGCCAGGCTGTAGTACATGTTTTTAAAATCACTATTTTACCATGTCACTCTATATTTTTATCCCACAAATTTAGACCCAATGACCAAGATCAGTTATTCATTCCATCTTAATGTAATTCATTGCTATACTAAGTGGGTAAGTGGACATAGGGATGATTGAGTTATAATAAATAGGTTACTAAGGACAATAAGGTTTCTTAGGGAGTACAACCCTAGCATCTGTCTTTATACCATGGTCATAGATACAGAGTGATGGACTATGAAGTGCATGGACTATGGGTTTGACACAGTCACATTTTTGTTTTCTTATAACTAAAGAGGAAATGTTTTCATTGTCTTTAAAAGAGAATTAAAAAAAAAAAAGTGTCTTTAGTATTTTTAAATCTCTGAAACCTGAGAAAAGCACAAGAATGTTAAAGCTTAAACATTTCTGTTATTTTTTAACTTTAATCTGGTAATCTGAGGGTTTTATGTACATTTCTTTTTTTCAATTTTTTAAAATTTATTTTTGTTACAGATGTTTCTTCTATCCCCGCCCCTCCCCCATACTCTCCTCCCCGTCCTGCCTCGTTTTATGTACATTTTAAATTAGGATTCAGACAAAATCAAAATGTCTTGAAATTTTAATTTCCTTATATTGACAATTGAGAAGACAGCTTCTCAGAAATAATTGGTAATCATAAGGGCTATCAGAGACCAAGAATGATAAGAATAGTATATGTAGATTTAAGCCTGTTTGTTTGTTTGGTCTTACAGATTGATCTCTTCAAGAAAGCAGGATGGACCATAGTTACTCCTCCATTACCAGTCATCCCAGATGGTATGTTTACTTTTATACACTCACAGACTAAAATGATTACTTTAGTGACCAAGAATCTTTCACTTATAGACAGCAGCTCAAATTTTTAGCAATTCAGAGAAAACATTTCCCCAGTAAGGAGTGAACTGGTGCTTGGGACTGTGGATACTAGAATAAGGCTAGACTTGTGTTCACAACCTCTCCTCCCATAGAAAATGAGAGTGAGAAGCTGAGAAAAATCAGTATAAAATAATATTGCATAAAGCAAGAAATGACTTTGTAAATAAAACAAAGTGAATTCCAAGTGTGTAATGAGTATAGATTGGTTCATAACATTTATACATCATCTTAAGATAAAAATTTTGTAGGGAAAGTGAACTCTGAAAATTGATTGACCTGTCACTTTAATATTCTTCACTTTCAAATCCTTGCTTTAAACGAAAATGATAGCAGACATGATTTAAAAGCTATTGCTATTTTTAGATTACCCACTCTGGATGTCATCCAAATGGCTTTCCATGAATGTGTTAATGCTAGATGAAAAGCGTGTTATGGTGGATGCCAATGAAGTCCCAATTCAAAAGATGTTCGAAAAGCTGGGTATGTACAATATATGAAGCATGTTGTCATGTATGAAGAACTGAAGAAATGACGTACTAGGTTTGATGTATGCTTTATCTAATTCCTTTTCCGTTTCTTTTAGTGGTATATAGTTATTATTTTGTAGATGGACAATCTTTTTGTTTTCAACAATCATGACCTCAAAAGGTTGGAGATGCATCCCAGACTCCTTAGTCACTCCCTTAGCAATAAATGTACTCATCTTCTGTGACTTATCTAACCTCCTAGTGCCCTTGTGTGGGGAACTACCCCTTTGTAGTTGAGCATATATATTATTCAGCCCTTCCCCAAATAAGAAATTGTTGAGGGTCCTTTAAAGTATTTAATTGTCATTACTTATTATAAATGACGTATAAGGGTACAGACACAGAAGTGACTTATATGTGTGATAAGCACAGTAAACAAAGTAATGAAATGCAATATAGGATGTCAGTAAATCATTCAACTTTGAACTAAAAAGCAGAACTGGTTTTCTATTAATTTTTTTTTTTTTTAAATCCTCACCTGAGGACATTTTTGCATTCATCTTCAGACAGAGTGAGAGGGAGAGAGGGAGGAAGAGGGAGAGAGAGAAACATCGATGTGAGAGAGACACATTGATTGGTTGCCTCCCACACGACCCCAACTGGGGCCAGGGACAAACTGCAATCGAGGTACGTACCCTTAGCGGGAACCGAACCTGGGACTCTCTGGTCCACGGGCCGATGCTCTAACCGCTGAGCCAAACCGTCCAGGGCAGAACTGGTTTTTATTTGGGTGAGAGTTTGCTTATCCTGATATTCAAAATTTAGACCAGATATTCTAATATTATGGAGAAAAGTGTTGAAAGAAAGGATTTTCATATGGCCATTATATAGAGGACAGAAATATGTATGCTGATCACTCTTTACATACGTGACGTATCCTGTGTGTCAGATAAAGCCAGGTAGTTTGGATTTATTTCAAGTGTACTATCCAGAAAAAATCGTTTGACCCTTCAATACCTCCCTCCTTAATGTAGTATCAGTAGAAAAGGATTGGCCTGTCAGAGTTAGAGTGAGCCCAATCTAACGATTTAACCCCTAATGCTATGCCACTTTTTTTCTGGCTTTCATGAAGTAACCCAATTGCTTGGGTTCTGTTTCTTTATCCATTAATACTTTATTGTTTCTCAACTTAAAATATTATCGAGTACCACAGATCTGATTTATCATTTTATTTGTAATAAAGTATTTTTAGACACAGGGAACTTGTTAAAGCAAACCTTTTCAAGTAACTGAATTCTCTCCAATTCAGGATTAATATGGATCTAGCAACCTGAATAAGATAGATACATCTGTCGATCAGGAAACATATAGTTGTATTTGAAAGCCTACTCCTTATCCCAGGCCCACTCTTTATCTCTGTCCTGCCTACTCTTACTCTTCAGAGCCCTGCTCATTGTCACTTTCTCAGAAACTCTTTCCGGATGGCTTCTGCTGCCTTCTCCTCCCTGACAATACCAGTGGAACCTTCAGTGACTCTGTAGCTTATTTTTCCCCTCAAATTAATGGGTTCTTGAGGGAGGAGAACGAATTTTCTTTTGAAAACCCTAGTATGCCAACCACAACAGATTCTTCCTAACTACCACAGGTTGATAGGGTACATCATGGCCATGCCAATACAAACGGTGCCAGATTAAACTAATTAATTGTCTGAGTACCTTTGGTACCCGCGTGACCATACAACCCAGATATTAAAATGTGAGCTCTGTTCCATTGTTTCCTTAAGGTGGCCTGGTAAAGTTAATCATATCAACTAAACTTTGCTTGTATGTGAGTAAGTAAAGTCAACTTTTCAGGTTGGGTAAATTATTCTTTTCCTACTAAATTGACACAGTAAAAATTAGAAACAGTCTGACAAAACAGTTAAAGCATAATTCTAAAAGGTCTTGAAATTTTAGTGCTTGATCATTTTTGGACATTTGACAGATATGTCTGCTCATCCTACCTATTGATTTGTGAATAGTCAATAGCACAAAATAGACTTCAGAGTCTCTGCTGACTTTTTGGTGTATGTTTTATATTAGCAGTGGAACAGATCAGATGAAATATAACTGGTGGAAATAAAATGGAAAGACTCTCCTGGGTTGGGGTAGACTTAAGGATCAGAACCACAGGATTCCTACCCGTCTTTAGGCTTACTTCCTATAGGAGAATCTTCGTGTGAGTCCATCTAACTGGCCACGTCTGTCTCGTTCAATGCAGGTATCAGTACCATTAAGGTTAACATTCGTCACGCCAATTCCCTGGGAGGAGGCTTCCACTGCTGGACCTGTGATGTCCGGCGCCGAGGCACCCTGCAGTCCTACTTTGACTGACCACGCCTGCTGGGGCTTATGGCTTGGCCTCAAATAAACCTAGGAAGCATAGGGACAAGGTTCATTCTCCTGCTTTAAAAAATGCATGAACTGTAGTGCTTTAAACAATCATATCCTTCACAGGGGTCTTAAGCCTGGTTTATTTTTATTCCTTTTCTTTGTTATAAGGAAAATAACTTGTGCTAGGTCTTATTCTCTATTCCTAAATTTATTTGCTATATGGCTTCAAGCATAAAAATTTGGTGAATGTGTACCAAGACAGAAATTAATCCTTTAAGTAACTTGTCCACTAATATTTAACCATCTACCTCTGTTTTTAATTTTCTTTCCAAAAGGCAGCTTGAACTGTTGGTCCTAATCTTTTTTTTTTTTTTTTTTTTTTTTACTTTTTGCTACATGTGTGAATGTTTGCATCACTTCTTTTTCTGAATGAAAGATTTGGAACACTCACAAATCTTAAGTAGAACCAGACAATTATCTCTTTTTCTAATAATAAATTTTGGTAACTTTAAATCTTCTGTTTAAAAAAAATAACCTAGACTATGCAAACATTTAAGTGAATTTTCCATGAATGTTTTAATGCTCTCATCTCAACAGTGTTGACATTTGCTACTAAAACCTTTTCATATAACTTACCTCATTTCAAGTGATTTATTTTAATCTCTTCTTATCTGTGTCTAAAATTTTTCAGAAATATTTAGTGCAATAGGATATAACTATCAGTTCCCATCTCTAAATCTTGATACTCAGTATTGAATGGATACATTGCATCTTTGGTAATCTAAGATTTGTTTACAGATGAGCAAATTATGTAAAATGCAGGCTTTAAAAGCATTAAAAAACTAATGGAGGTAAAACCTATGTGTGATGTGAAATAATTTTAATGTTGAATACTGTATGTGTATTTTTATTCTAATAAAGTTTTGTGTTACAGAATGGATTTTATTAGAGTTTGGCATCAGTCTAATTACTTTGAGTATAAGTAAATCATAGGATGTAGCTCTTGGGACAGAATTCTAATGCTCTGAAATAATCAATATATTCATCCCTAGTAGATAAAAATTGAAACCTAATTCTTGTATTCAGAAGTGTTTAGCACAGTCCACTTTTGTTTATTAGTTAACTTACTCATTCAAAAATATCTGAATGTCTTCTGAATATAAGGGACTCATTCTAGGCCCCAGAAAAGAAAAAAGAGTCTCTGTTCAAGATGCTAAATGTTTTGACGCATGAAAAATCTGGAGGGCAGGGGATAGGTTTCGACCATGCCCTTGCCACCACCTTTAGCTCCTGTGTATCCTGGTGTCCTTTTTCCTCCACCACAGAAAAACACCTATCAGTCCTACACTTGGACTGAATCCTGCTTAAAATACCTATACAATCACATGCATTGGTGCACACTTGGGGTATATATTCCCAGGCCTGAATACCACTTGGTGATTTGATTACACACCCCAGCACATTCTCCTCAGTGTCTATTCCAAACCTGCACTATATTCTCTTACCTGATCATATTATTTCATTTTTCACAGAGGAACTGGAGGCCATCATGTGTCAGTTCCCTCCGCTTTTCTGTTCCAATTCCGTACAGATTTATTTGCATTTATATTCTGTGGTTGAAGTTCTTTCTCTCCTTGCCTTTACTGGCTAAGCTTCTAAAGAGAAAAGTCAGGCCTTCCTCTCATCATTTGCCTTTACTTCTCAACCTTCTACAAAGAGACACTTCTCTCACTGTGGCAGAAAAAGAGGCAAATGTACTAACCAGGTCTCATCCATACAACTGTCCTTTAAGTCTAATCTCTTTCCTCTTTCAGCTACATCAGTTCTATTTTCTGCAACTCCAGCCTCTGTGTGTGTGTGTGTGTGTGTGTGTGTGTGTTTTCCCTTAGCAAATAATCATGCTTAAAATAGTGTTCAAACAAAAACTAGTCCTCAGGCAACTTCATTTTCCTTTAGAGCTAAGCTTCCAGAAAAAATACATCTACTATCTCCTCTATTTCACCTTTTATTTATTCCTCAATCTCCTGCTATCAGATTTCTACCTTATCACTGCAAAGTACTGATCATATCTTTGACCTGACCTCTCAAGTGTCATTTCTAGTGGGTAATATTCAGGCCTTACTGGTCATTCATTTGAATGTCTCTCCTCTTTTGGGTTTCTGTGATACCACTCTCTATCATTTCTTCTTCTTTTTTTATCCTCATCTGAGGATATCCCTTGATTTTTAGGGAGGGACAGGGAGAGAGAGAGAGAGAGAGAGCAAGTGATCAAGAGAAATATCAAGATGAAAGAGAAACATCTATCAGTTGCCTCCCGTCCACACCCTGACAGGGGATCAAACCTGCAACCTAGGTGTGTGCCATGACCAGGAATTGAACCCACAACCTTTTTGGTATATGGGACAGTGCTCCAACCAACTGAGCCACCTGGCCAGGGCTTTCCTGTCTCTTCTTATTGATATTCAAGCTGCTTCTCTGAATTTCTTCTTCCTACCCTTGAGAGGTAGATGTCCATAGGGTCCTGTCTTTGAGCATTTTCTCTTCTCTTAGATCCTCCTGGGTGGTCTCATCTGTGCATAGGTCTTCCCCTCCCACATATCCACTAATAACTCCCAGGGGCCATGTGGAAGGGGAGGCCCTCTGCCTACACTTCTAGTCTTGACCTATCCTAAGCTCTAGGTCCTGTTCCCAACTGTCTGTGGAAATTATCTGGATGTGCAAAGGAATTGTAGGCTCAACACAATATCACAATTGACTCTTCACCAAGCCATCCTGACTCTTCCCTCTTCCTCATCTTATCTTGTCCTTTCCATTGGCTTTTTGCATTGTTATTAAATAAAACCATGTTTTCAACAAAGATAGTTCAATTGAATGATTGAATAAAGTCTCTATTTTTAGATCTTATGATACTGCTCTTGGGTATGCTCTTTGTCGGTGTTGTGGAGGAAAACAGAAGCAGCCTAGTCTCCACTGCAGCTGCTATCAGTTTTCTATCTGTCATCCACCACTCCAGCAACCCAGTGGCTTCTCTATGATCTGCAGCAGGCAGAAGGCCCACCATCTGCTGTCGGGTGTCCAGATAACATGCCAACAACTTCACACTATCACTCTTCCTCGGGAACACCAAGCCTCTTTGTAACTCCCTGTCTAGTAGAAACAGCTATGCATATTAAGATGAACCATTGCCATAAAAAAATTTATTTAATTTAAAATAAAAATATCTAGTTCTGGCTGGTGTGGCTCAGTTGGTTGGGTGTCAACCCATGCAATGAAAGGTTGCCAGTTCCATTCCTGGGCACATGCCTGGGTCGTGAGCTGGATCCCCAGTGGGGTGTGTGCAGGAGGCAGCCAACTGATGTTTTGCTCTCACATTGCTGTTTCTCTCTCTCTCTCTCTCTCTCTCTCTCTCTCTCTCTCCCTTACTTCTCTCTGAAAATCAATTAAAAATCTTTTAAATAAATAAATAAAGGTCATGGATCTGACCACTGTAGTATGTTAACTTGTAACTACACAGGAATACTACCCAATAGTTGGATTTTTGGGGGGTCAACTTTTTGGATGCATAGGTTCTTTTTCAGAAATTAGAATAATGTAAAAAACACCCAGATTCCCATTACTTAGTTCACTAACTAACAGTAACAGTTGAGTGAGGTTTGATTGCTAAAGACTCATAGGGCCCAAAATGACAATGCTTACAAACCTACAGTTTTTCGCAGGAAAAGGACACAATACAGTGACTGTGTTAAAGTAAGGATATGCATCACAGCCAAAGGCTGCCTCACAGCAAAGGGTCCCGGGCAGTCACGCCTAAGCTTCATTTTGTTATCCTCTCAGTTCATGTGATCACCTGCATTTTACAGTCTGTGCGAGGCCCTGGCTTTTTTTTGCAGTTAATCAGTCATCCCCAGTCAGTCATATGATTTATGGTCATAGTAAGGTCACTTTTAGCTTGATCCTCAGTTTCTGAGATAATCAATATAGTCTATTAGAACACTGTCCGTTGTATTAGATCTAGGTCCCACCTAACCAGATTGTGACATGGGAGAATTCAAATAATCTTTGAGGCGATGCAGTAAATGTGTGTTACAGACCATAACACGCGAATGCAGATTGTTGTTGCCTCTCCCTGGTGACTGATACTGAGAATAAAACATTTTCTGTGGGATTCTGTGGGGTGAACTGGTTCACTTCTCATTATCTGTCTCTGTAGGTAGTAGGTCTCTGCCTCTGTATCTCCCCCCCCCTTTATTGATTTTAGAGAGAGAGAGGAAGTGAGAGGGAGAGAGAGATAGAAAAGAAACATCGATGAGAGAGAACATTGATTGGCCGCCTCCTGCATGCCTCCCACTGGGGATCGGGCCCACAACCTGGGCATGTGTCCTGACCAGGAATCAAACTGGCGACCTCTGGTGCATGGGTCAATGCTCAACCACCGAGTCACACCGGCTGGACTGCTTCTGTATCTTGATATCTAGATCAAATATCACTCCTCCAGCAGCTGCCTATCTTCCAAAGATTTGTGGGCAGCTCTTATTTACTGTTTTCTCTTTTCCCTTCACTTAGTCCTTGTAGGTTTTAACCTTGTTATTCTGCTACTACAATTTTAGGGCAGTTTCAAGGGAAAGTGAAGATAAATGTTTATGTTTCATCCACCACTTCAGTCTCTAGTTGTGTGGAAATCTTTTGACGATTAATTCTAAATAGCACGATAAAGAGGAAATTGAGAGTGTCCCCCAAATCACTATGGGATTTTATAGATAGTTGGGGAACCCACACTTCTGTCTCTTCAAGCTCTCAGGATATACAAATCCCAAAGCAGATACAGAAATACCAAGGCTGGGGGCAGAGCTGGGTAAGTGAAGTACTCACCTTGGGAACAAAATTTAGGGGAACCAAAAACCTCAGTAATCCAGATAAATAATACTTCAGTGCAGTATTACCAATTAAAATTTTTATTAATATTATTAATGAAAAATCCATGATGAACAAGATATCAAATTTTAAAATAAAGACAGGATCAGTAGTACTGACATTTCTTTTTTTTTTTTTTGGTACGTGCCCATAGTGGGAACCGAACCTGGGACTCTCTAGTCCACAGGCTGACGCTCCAACCGCTGAACCAAACCAGCCAGGGCAGTACTGACATTTCTTTTGCCTTGGGCTCCAATGTGGCTGTACACGACCCCAGTTGCACCCTAGGAATTGAGGTGAAGTGAACATAAACCAGCCCTTCCACTGTCTGCAGCCCAGATTCAAATCATCTGGCTTGCCCAGAAAATTCTCTAGCCTGGAATTGGATTAAGATGATACCTGATTGCTGGCACTACTGGGTGTCTGAGAAAAGCAATCAAAATGTATTCTTTGAACAAAATAGCTGACAAACAAAATAGATGCAGAGACATGGAAGTAGACAACAGACTGACACACCTCAGAGGGAAGGGGTTAGGGGGCGGGAAGAGATAAATTAAAGAACTTATATTCATATATGCATAACCAATGGACACAGACAACAGTGGGGCAGGGTGGGGGAGGGGAGCGGGGAGGAGGGTGTCAACTGGGAAAAAAGGAGGGGTATCTGTAATACTTTCAACAATAAAGATTTTTTAAAACTTATTCTTTGAAGAATAAATTTTATTCTTTGAAAAAAGATAACATCCATCTAGGCTTAAAATTATTTCTAAAAATATAATTGTATATACAAAGTACCCCACACAACCAAAGATTGACAGATGCAGGAGGAGAAAAGACCCCTTCAGTGAAACAATATTCCACAGAAACACATCCACAGGGACCCCAGATATCAGATTATCAGACACTGGCTACAAAGTGCAATCCCACAGGGAAACCCGATACCCCATTAGCAGTCACTCCCTGTTTCTCTTTCAGGCCCTGGGCCTTCACTAATCTGTTTTCTGTCTCTGTAGATCTGTCTATTCTGGACATTTCACAGAAATGGAATCACACAATATGTGGGCTTCTTATACTCAGCAAAATGTTTTCAGGTTTTATTTATATTGTAGCTCTTATCAGGACTTCACTCCTTTTTATGGCTGAACAAAATTCTATTGTATGGATAGTCCACATTTTATTTGTGGGTTATTTGGTTATTTTCAACTGATGAATGGATATGTGGGTTATTTCCAACATGTGGGTTATTTCCACTTTTGGGCAATTATGAATAATGCTGCTATGAACATTTGGATGCAAGTTTTTCTGTGGACATATACTTTCATTTCTCTTGGGTACAGGAGTGGGATTGCTTGCTGGGTCATATGGTAACTCCATGTATGACTTACAGATTTTAAAAAGTTATGTTAGGCCCTGGCTGGTGTGGTTTCGGTTCAGTGAGGGTCATCCTGTGCACCCAAGGGTTGCTGGTTTGATTCCCAGTCAGGTGCGTACCCCCAGTGGGGGTGTGTACTTCCAGCTGGGGTGCATATGAGATGCAACTGATTGATGTTTCTCTTTCACATCAATGTTCTCTCTCTCTCCCTCTCCCTTCCTATCTCTCTAAAAAAAAATATATATATATATAAACATATTTAATAAGTTACACTAAGAAATATGAATAAGAATAGCCCTGGTTGGTTTGGCTCAGCAGTTAGAGCGTTGGCCCACAGACCAATGAGTTGCAGGTTCGATTCCAGTCAAGGGCAGGTACCTGGTTGGGGTTCATCCCTGGCCCTGGTCGGGGAGGCAGCCAGTTGATGAGTCTCTCTCACATTGATGTTTCTCTCTCTCTCTCTCTCCCTCCCTGCCACTCTATCTGAAGATAAATAGAAAAATATCCTCAGGTGAGGATTAAAAAAATAATAAAATAAAAATAGGCCTACTAATATACCAAATCAGTGTAAAATTTGTATGATTTATTTGTACAATCATTTGTATGATTATATTATAGATTAAAAATCTAAGGGAAGTAGCTCACATATGAAGATAGACTAAAGAAATTAGAACTCAGTCTATTTTTAGAACTCAGTCTAAGCCACCTAGAAGGCTTGCTAAAATGCAGATTCTTGATCCCTACAACTAGAGATTCTGAATTAGTAAGTGGTCTCAGATGTATTGACATAGAACATACCACATTCCAATTTGTATTATAATTTTTATGTACAGGTTTTATTTCCTTTGTAAACTTTTTGAGGTCAGGGACCATTAATTTCTGAGTATTCATTGTCACCTTACACTTAATAGGTACTCTAGAGATATGAGAGAGAGAGAAGAGAGGAGAGGAGAGGAGAGGAGAGGAGAGGAGAGGAGAGGAGAGGAGAGGAGAGGAGAGGAGAGGAGAGGAGAGGAGAGGAGAGGAGAGGAGAGGAGAGGAGAGGAGAGGAGAGGAGAGGAGAGGAGAGGAGAGAAAGAGAAAGAGAAGAGAAGAGAAGAAGGAAAGAAAGACAGATTATGGATTGATGTCATGACGATTTAATCATGATAAATAGCATTGCCAGCCACAGAGTTTCCTGAGGTGGGCTTGCTATACTTGTTTTTTTCATAATAATTGCTGATAATTATGCTTTGATTAGCACTTTAAAAAATGAGTAAAATTGTGAACAATTATTCAAGAGCAGGGGCAGAGAACCTCTAAGAAAAGAACTCCTGGAGAAGCTCTTTTCTTCCAAACCTCTCTTTCCCCCTTGCTCCAATACACAAAGCTGGAAGGAAAGACAGGAAAAGAGTGATTAATTTAGTAGCTGGATCAAAGAATGAGAAACAAAATGGAGAAAGAAGAGGGCAGGGGAGAGAGAACCAAAGTCATGATCTATTGCACTCTCTCTAAGCCAAGAAATCAATGACCTAATACCTGCTGACATGGGGAGGGATCAACTTGAGGTCTTACACACATCTTTAAAGGAGAAAAAATTCTCAGATGACCTAGAACAAAATTGTCCCACTGGAATTCTCCTAACACCTAACACAAGACTAAAGAGAACTTTTTCCCAAAGGCTTATCCTCTGGGTCTACCCTGAGAGATCCCTTAGCCACCTTGAATCTGTGGACTGACTAGCATGCCCCAATCTCTTCCTAAGATTAGGACTGGATGGCAGGACAAGAACACTGAAGGGATTTCTTAACAACCTTATCATGGTGGCCTCTAGAATATACTTAGTGGAAAGTTAGGCTACCTTGAAGATATTTACTGATATTCAGGCAATGCTCCCAAGGATGATTTAGACTGGACCAAAGAGCACCGTATTTAGGGTAAGTGGGTTCAAGGGATTCAATGGGAAATGTCCCTCGGATCCCCATTCTTTTACCTCAGTCTTCCCTAAAGGACCAACGTGCCTGTTAAAACTGGTAAGGAAATGTCTACATACATATTCCAGATCCGATACTACCCTGGAAGGGGCAGCTATATAATCATATCACATGCCTAATATGCAATATTAGAAGTTTACATTTCCTCAGGGGATCAGAGTCTGGTGCTCTGGCTTTTGCCCAAGGCTTAACAAAAGACATGTACATACATCACACTTCTTGCACTGTCCCGTCATTAAGGCATGGAGCATGAATTTTAGAGAGCAACAGTCTGCCATGTACGGACGAGTTAGTAGAAGTGTCTCTGTCTACAAACAAGACAGATAAACAGGATCAGGATATGGGCAGCCACAAGTTAAAGAACACTCGCTACTCTGCTCATGAAACAACCCGGAAGTGGAAGTAGCAAGTTATTTTAGTGTGGGAACCTGAATTTGGAGAATTAGGTAGTCAACCATCAGGAAGGCCTCAAGTGACATGAACAGCAGGGATGACTTTCTATCGTTGTGGAACATTCTTAGAAGAAAATTATTGAAAAACCTTCTATACCCAGTAAAGCTTTGGGGACTCTGAGATATTCTTATGAAAATATCTGAGGTTATGTAATGAAAAAGATATATACTACTTACCATTCACCCAGAAAATGTTTCCTGCTATACTCAGAATTTCTGTGACTACTGTGCCCAAAGTAATCTGCAAGCAAGGTGACAAAATAAACACAATAAAAATGTATTCTCCTTTCTACTTCAGTGAATCCCCAGAACTATATGCTAATACAACACGGGTCACTTTACTGGTCTGGTCAGTGGTTTTACTTTGGTTTCAGTCAACCCCCTTGGAATTTGCTTTATATGGGGTTCCATCCCAGGACCACCCTCAGAGTTCAGGCAGAATTGCTTCATTGCTATTAACATAGAGAGTTAACGCAATTTTCCACTTGCAGATTATCACCCTGAGGTCATTTATAAATTTAACTGTCTCGTAGACTCTTTAATCCAACCACAGGAGCTGAATTAATGTTTTCTAAATTAATATATTTACTCCCCTATTGTAATGAAAGCCAAGCCTCTTTATATGCGTTATGAGAGTAAATGATTAGTCTGCAGCAAGCCTTCTAGAGAGTGGAGGAAAGACATAGTGTTAATCTTCCTCTAAACTGAGATCCCTGAAAGAATCAGAGAAACCTGTTTCCTTTCTATCCTTACCTGAGGACATTTTTTTGCATTTATCTTCAGATAGAGCAGGAGGGAGAGTGGGAGGAAGAGAGAGAAACATCGATGTGAGAGAGACACATCAACTGGTTGCCACCCACACAACCCCAACCGGGGCTGGGGACAAACTGCAACCGAGGTAGGTGCCCTTAGCGGGAACCGAACCCGGAACTCTCTGGTCCGCGGGCTGACACTCTAGCCGCTGAGCCAAACCAGCCAGGGTGAAAACTGTTTCCTGTCTTTTATTTTTTTATTCAAACTTGGCTTTTAATTACAATCAGTTTATAGGCCTCCCCATCAATATCACTGATGCTCCCAATGCCAGATAAGGAAATGACAAGGAGAAAATGGTTAAGTCTCTAGGATGATGAACAGAGTCTGAATTCATTACCCCTAGGAATATTTTTTCAGACTTTCTTCCATGACTCTCAAACTCCATTTTTAAAAAATTCTTTTAACCCAGGCCCTTCTAAGACAGAGAAAGTCTCCAGGTGCCTTATTTACCACCTAATCCTTGTTAAGGCTCCTTGTGCTAGTAAAGATAGTTGAAGATTAACAGCATCAAAAGCCAATGTGTTCTTGGATGCGGATCTAAAGTCAAGAATACTCTGGTGCAGGTGATCACAACCTGCTCACAGTAAATAGGCCGCAAATGATAATATTCTTTTAGAAGAAATCCTTTGAACCAAAATATAGCCAAACAACAACAGATAAAAAAAAAAAAAAAGAATACTCTGTGGACAATATAATAACTTACATATATAAGTCACATTGTCACTTACAAAGCACTTTCACAATGATCTTATTTGCTCTTCTTAATACCTTGTATGGTAGATAGGAATTACTAGCCTAGATTTAAAGGTAAGACTGAGGCTCAAGGAGATAAACTGGCCTGCTCAAGGTCACAGGTCAAAGGTGATAAAGACAAGAACCTGGGGTGGGAAGGAGGTTGAGGACCTTCAGTTGATCAGTCACGGACCCAGGTAAGGGCAGGTCTCATCACCAGGGCAAGGTAAGTGTGGGTCCCAGGCCTGGGATTAGGAGAATCTAAAAGGATTTGGCAGGGACAGTCACTCTACCTTGAGGTTGGGGTGCACAGTATATCTATGCCAACCTAGGGCCTGACAGTCAGGTGAGTCCAGAGAGAAGAGAAGACAAGGAGGAGAGGGAGGGTCATGTCCTCAGCTACATTTAGAGGTGCTTCCACAATAGCTGTCACAGAGGAGTCAACAGAGCAATAGGGAAGGTCTGGTCCAGTCATCTTGTTGCAGAAGAGAACCTCCATGAGGTGAAGTCCCACAGCCCTGTTGGAGGCAGAGCTGAGAATGGAACCGGCACCTGAGTCCTCTCCCATCATTGCTTCCCCTGCTCCTGCAGAGACAGCAGAACATGTGGGGTGTGAGAACCCCTCTTAGGAAAGGCCAGGGGTCAGTGCAGAGCTCCCAGAGCTGAGGAGGCATCGTGAGGAGGAGGAGGAGTGTGCGGTGCATCTGGGCGAAGACTGGTCCCTTGATTTGATTTTATTTTCATTTTTAATTAAATATATTAAGGTGACTGGCTAATAGGATCAGATATTTCAGGTATGGATTTCTATGATACAAGATATGTATATTGCCCACCACCCAAAATCAAATCTATTTCCTTCACCACATATTAGGCCCCCTTTACCCTCCTACCCCCTTCCCTTTGGCAAAAACCATACTGTTGTCTGTGTCCACGAGTTTCAGTTTTATATCCCAATGTGAGTGAAATCATATGGCTCTTAGCTTTTTCTGACTGGCTTATTTCACTTAGCATAATATTTTCAAGGTCCATCCATGCTGTCACAAATGGCAGTATTTCACCTGGCTGGTGAAATCAATAAAGAAAAATTATTAAAAACGTCCAGTCCAATGCATATGCCACTACACCCTACTGTCTGACAAAATGAGCTCTCAGCTGCTAAATTGACCTTCAGGATTGGCCACCGCACAAGGTCTTTATTGTAGAAGAAAACAATTATTGGTAAAATCTGTGGGAAGCACTAGACTCAGAGTTCTATAGTTTTCTCAGTGAGTTATTTTTTTTAAATAAAAAAGAGATGCCACTATGCTTAGTATAATAAAACTTAAAATCACTCTAGCAGCACTTCTTTTTCCTGTGACCCCATTCTTTTTTCCTCAATCAGTTCTGAGGCTGAACTTACAGTTCTGAGGCAAACTGGCTAGTTTGGATGGGTACGTTTATACATTGCGACTCAAGGTGTAGTGCACGGGTGATGGCTGGATAGCATGGGTATCATTTGGGAGCGTTTTAGAAATGCAGATTCTTAAACCAGATTCTCACTGCAGAATGACTGACTCAATCTACATTTTAACAAGATTCCTCAATGATTCATGTTCAAGTTTAAGTTTGAGAAACACTATGTTAATATACATTTGCAGATATGTTTCAATATCATTCTGAATAGGGGTGTCATACTAGCATGTTCATTAGCAAACAAAATAATATAAGATCTGCCTCAGTGTGAAATGACAGAGATAATCAGTAAGTCAAAAGATAGGTGAAAATCAAAATATTTGACTTAGGTTCGTGCTAAATCAGCTAGTCCAAAGGACTCTGAGATA
The DNA here is from genome assembly GCA_030848825.1 of Tadarida brasiliensis. NCBI lineage: Eukaryota > Metazoa > Chordata > Mammalia > Chiroptera > Molossidae > Tadarida > Tadarida brasiliensis. The sequence continues at coordinate 179,784,054 of CM061257.1, read as the reverse complement.
TTGAAATCATGCTGGTTATCATAACAAAATGTACAACTTTCATTCCAAATAACTTTCCAATTAGCATAAGTAAAACATATGGGAAAACTTTTCATCTTCATATCCCCTTTATAATCACAGAACAAGAGAATCTTATCATCTGTAAAGAAGCCTAAAATCACATGCATTTCTTTGCTGTGGCTATATATTAAAATATTCTTGAAGCGCTTTAAAACCTGTGGGGCCCTACCTCCAGATGTTCTGATTTAATTATCTGGGACAGGAACCTAAACTTCCTATGATTTAAATATGCAGCCAGTGGCCCGGCCGGTGTGGCTCAGTGGTTGAGTGTTGACCCATGCACCAAGAGGTCTCCGGTTTGATTTCCAGTCAGGACACATGCCCAGGTTGTGGGCCAAATCCCCAGTGGGAGGCATGCAGGAGGTGGCCAATCGATGTTCTGTCTCATCAATGTTTCTATCTTTCTCTCCCTCTCCCTTCCCCTCTCTCTAAAATCAATAAAGAAAAAAAAATGCAGCCAGGGTTGAGAATCACTGACTACCCAAACCCCTCATTCTAAGGATGAGGAAACTGGGAGTTTAATAAAAATGGTGTAAATATAACATATAAACAGTTTTCATAAATAAGTATGTAATGATTTCTAAAACCTGAAACTTGTTGATCAAGTGAGACTTAACTGGACAATTTTTTTACTATTTGTTTTTCTTTCTTTTAAGGAACTAAAGGTCCTCTTTACCCCTGATGTTAACTCTGTGAACACACACTAGCCTTTCTAAGCTTTCTTTGAAAGAATTACTAGCCAATCATTTACTTTCAAGAGCTGACACAGGTAAGTTTCAAAAAAAAAAACTTGGAATAACATAGTTAACTCTCACTTTTTAACATTCTCTAACAGAACTTTAGTATACATTCAAATAGAAGACCTAGGTAACAAAATTAAAGACTAAACAAGGATTAAAATCTGAGGGGCAAACAGGTGCTAAGGTGATATTTTAAAATGGCTGCACCTCCTTTGACACACCTCCCAACAGGGGTGGAGTCTATTCCTACCCCTTGACACTGAGCAAGTGTGTTATTGCTTTAACCAATAAAGCGGGGCTCAGCAAACCTTTTCTATAAAGTGCCAAATAGTAACTACTTTAGGCTTTACAGACTATATGGTCTCTGTGGCAACTACTCAACTCTGCATAGCACAAAGTAGCCATAGATGATACAAATGGACATGGCTGTGTTCCATCAATACTTTATTTAAAAAGACAGTGGCAGGCTGGATTTGGCATGAGGCCATAGTTTACTGATCCCTGCAATAGAGTAGAGTGATGCTATGTGAATTCTGAGACTAGGTCATAAAAAGCCCTGCAGATTCCATGTGGGTCTCCTGGAACACTAATTCTCAGGAAGCTCCCTCTTGGAACTTAGCCACCATTCTGTGAGAAGCCCAGGCCAGAGAGACAGACCCCATGTAGGTGCTCTGGTCACCAGCCCCAGCTGAGCCCAGGCTTGGTGTCATCCCACCCCAGGTGCCAGCATGTGAGTGAAAACGCCTCCAGATGATTCCAGTTTCTAGCCTTTCAAGTCACCCCCAGCATTGCGTCTTCCTGGCTGAGGCCCTGGACATAGTGGATCAGAGACAAAACATCCCCACCATGTCCTATCTGAAGTCTGGGAGATAAAAGAACTGCTGTTGTTTTCACATTACAAGGTTTGGAGATGGTTTATAATGCAGCAATAGATAACTAGAGCAGAGGCTGACTAAAAAACTCCAACAGCACACATGGAAGGCTAAAAATCTCAGAAAACAAAGGAGTTAAAGAATTCAATTGAAAATATTCATGCTTTTTTTTTTTTTCCAAACAACTTACGCTTGTAAGTCATAAATTTTTTAAAACCTATATCTTGTTCATACAAATAATGTAAACATTCTAGAGTAACACATGAAACATAGTTGCTAATCAGTTTGGGACAGTTCTAGTACAATGGTTTTATGGCTGTTTGATCAAACAAATCTAGTTCTTAAATATTCGTTTGATTGAAAATGGTGAGCAATTAGGATCAGCTAATTTAGTCCAACTGGCCAAACCAGTTTTTGTGTATGTGTAGAATGTTGAATGCTCGACTATGCTATGATTTCAGACACCCTGTGGGTAATATTAAACAAAGCTTATGAAGCTAGTCTATAGCAGAAAAGCTTTCTAGCTTTAAGGTCTGATCTATTCTATTAGTTACATGTAAATTATAAAATCTAACCTACTAGATATTCACTAACGCTGAACTTCAGGAACACATTGGTTAACAATTTGTAGCAATTTGGTTATATGTTAAACAACCCTCCTGAACAAGCAAGGCCCTGGAGCTCCATACCTATGCTGGGGTTCTGGGAGGCTGTGTTGGATATGGGGCTGACAGGAATGTCCTAAGAGGTACAGAGTTTGAGTTGAAGCAAATCTGAAAGTATTACTCAGAGGCACAAATTAAATCAAGTTTGGCACAAAAGAGACAAAAACCAGGCATGAGGTAAGGATACAGTCTTAAACCACACACACAGAACGAGTATTTATGAGACTAAAAATTCATCGGAAATACTTCACGATGAAGTATTTTTTTCTAAGTAAAATTGTTCTAAGACTAATTCCAACGTGTGTGTGCTTTTCTTCCCACACTACCAAGCAAAGCTCAGGACACCAGATGGGTGTCCTATAATTCATCTAAATTCTGGCATTATCTACCTGGACAAAGCATCATATTCCAAAGGCAAAGGGCTCAGTCCCACCAGACCACCCTCCACTTCAGAAGCGGATTGCAAGGCCAGGTTAACACCTGTGCTTCTGATCAACTGGCTATAAATCAGAAGTTTCCATGACCTCCCACCCCTTTGGATTCCATTAATTAGCCAGAGTGGCTCACAGAACTCAGGGAAACATTTACTTATGTTTACCAGTTTATTATAAGAGGATATAATAAAGAATACAGATGGAAGAGATGCATACGGCAAGGTGTGTGGGAAGGGGTGTGGAGCTTCCTGTCTGGGCACACCACTCTCTCAGCACCTCTCTGTGTTCACCAACCTGGAAGCTCTCTGAACCCCATCCTTTGGGTTTTTATGAAGACTTCATTACATAGGCATGATTGATTAAATCACTGGCCATTGATGAACAGTTCAACCTCTAGCCCCTCTCCCCTCCAGTCCCTCCTGTAGGTGTTTCCTACAGGTAATTCATAAACCATCAAAAATACATAAGAGAATGTTTAAAAATAAATAGGTTTTCTCCTATATTCAATATTTGGAAGAAAAGCTTAAGGTGTATGTAGGTCACTTAAACAGAGTATCTTTGCCCTGGCCGGTTTGGCTCAGCGGTTAGAGCGTCGGCCTGTGGTCCAGAGAGACCTGGGCTCGGTTCCCGCTAGGGGCACGTAACTCGGTTGCAATTTGTCCCTGGCCCTGGTTGGTCGTGCGGGAGGCAGCCACTCGATGTGTTCCTTTCACCTCGATGTTTCTCTCTCTCTCCCTCCCACTCTATCTGAACAAAAGATGGAAAAATGTCCTCGGGTGAGGATAAAAAACAAACAAACAAAAAAACAGAATATCTTTGCCTATAGGCCTCTGATTGAATACATTAGCCACAGATAACCTGTTTAAACAACCAGTTTTAACGCTTACACTTCGAAGATTTGTGTTCTTCCAGAAGATAGTATTGCAAGTGCATTTCATTTCTGTGTGATCTCTAGTACTGACACTCTAGAACTGTTTAAATTCATTTTAGACATATAATTTACCATCACTGTGGATCCAATTGTATTAACAGATCAATTCTTTGAAAGAATACATTTTGGGGAGGTTTTGGAGAAATACATTTTATAAATTGTTACAATGAATCTCACAACTGACCTTTGGCTAGTTGGTGTTTTAAGTATATTTTTTAAAACTTGTAATGTACAGTTAAGGTCCATCCTAGAGGTTGGCTACTAGAGCTAAGTCTTCCCTTATAACCCATCCTTACTTCCTGCCCTCCTTCCTTCCCTTTCTTTCTTTCACTTATCAATTTTACATAATTACTCTTTCAGTTGAACTGAAGATCAAGTCAAGTTACCAAAAAATCCAGTTATAGTTCCTGTTGAAATTTCATTGACTCCACAGATTAATGCAAGGGAAATGGATATATCTATAGCATGGAATCTTCTGATCAAGTCTTTATATCTTCTATTAAGTTTTATATTTTTCTTCATCTAGGTCCAACACACTTCCTTTTGGGATTTGCTGTTATTGTTTTGATTTGTGATTGTAATACTTTTACCTATGATAACTGAACTGGTTTTGGCTGGAATATAACAATACTATTAAGTTTTATACATTTCTTTTGTAATGGCTATTACTGAATGCTCCTATTATTTCTACTAACTTTTAAGTTGATTCCCTTAGGTTTTCCAGGTATATTATAATGTCATCTACACATAATGATAATTTTGCTACCTCCTTTTCAGTATTAAACCTCTTATTTTGTTCTTTTGACTGATTATACTGTCAAACAGTTATTATTTTTTTATGAGAAAAACCTGGGACTAGAAAAAGGCTTCTGAATTGGGGGAAAATAAAATATAGGAAAACTATTTTACATATTTTATTATTTAGATTGAGGTGCAAATGTGGTATGATGTTTCCAAACTACCTTTCCCAAATGCTTTGAATAAAAACATGCTATATAAGAAGCTTCCCAGAATTTTAGTTTGTTCAAATATCCCATATCTGCATTGCTTTGAATGAACTTACCACAGAGTCTGGCTTCCATACAGCAGCCCTTTTTCCTTATTTACCATTGCAGGCAAAGGTTCAAGGAGGACTTTTCATGGGACTTTAAACAAATCATTTTCCCAAGGAGTTTATTACATAGTGAACTTTGGATCAGAAAAACAAGAATCACACATGTAAAGATAAATAAGAACAGACTCCTCTGAGAATACAGAATACAGACCATAGCACAAAAACAACATAACTGGAGGAGGAGAAGGAAAGACCAGGAATGAGAGACTTGGCTTTCAGAGGAATGCTACATCCTTTGCCAGGCATTGGCTCCTGTCCTTTGACAACAGTTGTTAACAGTCTCTTGAGCACTGGGAGTGTCAGATGTTTTACTCAGAAAATGCTTACGGGTAGCAATCTAGGAAGGGGAAGCTAGAGGACTTGCTTTAACTTAGTACTGCTTCTGTTTTTACTTAGATTGCATGTTATACAACAATAAAAATAATATGTTTCCTAAATATGTTTATGCTTTTACTTATAATTTATAAACCTTTTTCTTTTTATATATAAATTATTATTCTGGAGGGGGGTTATAGGGTTTATGAAAATTGGTAGTGGGGAGCTAATGCCCTCCTAGATCACTCCTTCATATCACTAATCGATAAAGCACTATTCTAAATTGTATAAAAGTATAAAGTTTCAAAGGATACAATTCCTATATTCAAAAAAGCACAGTCCAATGGGTACAAAGAGAATGCAAAGAATGAATCAAAGAAGGCTGATTGTATGGTGACCTTTTAGCAGAGACTCTTAGGGAAAAATCAGAGGGAGAGAGCTCTCATAAAGCATGACTAGATAGAATGTATCCAAACTGAGCCTAACCCTTTTTAATGCTTTGAAAAGAGATGAAGAAATTTTATGGAAAAATACACACACACACACACACACACACACACACACACACACACACACACACACAATCTTAGAGCTTTTGAGACATTACTGCCATCTGGTGGCAGTAATCTTAATCCGCAGACAACCAAGACTTCCTCCCTCTATCTTCTTTGTCTCAATTTTTCTGAAACTTTAGATTTTAACCTGGATATGTTTGCTTTGATCCATCATGTCTTCCTTCTGGAAATGTATGTCCTTCAGTTCTAGAAAAATTTCTTTTAAATTTTCTCTGTTCTTTAATTTCTATAATTTGTATGTTAGAACTGCTGAATGGATCTTTTAATTTTCGTATCCTTTTCCTCCCTCCCTAGTTTTATTTTGGACTGCTTTTTGAGAGGTGATTCTTTTGGCTCCACCAAAATGTCACCAAAACAATCTGTTGACAAAACAAAGCTGAGTTTATTCTTACTGAAGTAAGGAAGAGCACTAACTTTGGACAGAGTCTCTGTATCCTCTTCAAGAGGAAAGGCAAAGTTGAGATATTTATGACCTCTCGAAGTCTGGTTTAAGGCAGGTCTTCCAATGCTAGTGCTTAATTATAAATGGACAAGGATAACCTTTGGTGCCTACTAAAGTCTCAATATATATCACTTTCACCTTTCTGAGTCTGTGTTGTTATTAACCAAAAATGAGGGGTCCCTACTGGAAAAAAGCCCCATACCTGTCTATACGTCTGCGGCTCAAGGGCAGCTGGATGTGGGATGGGAGGATGTACTACTACAGAAAATAGTCTAACATGAAAGTCAATGAAAGAAAATCCATCAGAAAGGTGGCAGTAAATCAGTAGAAACTCTCCTCAGGGAGTTTATGTCAGAGAATGTGTTGGAGGAGACAGAGTATCCAAGAAAGGAGAGATAAAGATGAGATGCTCCTTTCTCAAAACCGGAGGATGTGAGAGTGATCTTGCAGTAACTTAGAGGTTGAATCGGCTGATCAGGCTGTCTAGGTCCAGTACTTTGAGAATGACCGTCTCACTCAGAGCGACCAAGGAAAACTCCCCATATCAGTCTCATCTTAAAAGGCCTGGACACCACTTCTACATTCCTCAGGCTAATTTGCATGCCAACTCTTGCAGAAGGGTGGCTAACCTGGTGATCAGACGGGCCCAGGCCACAGCTCTGACTTCCAAATTTCCCAGGCTTTGCTTTACTGCCCCACTTGGGATGAACCCCTAGGGCATCCCGTACTCCAGTGGGTTACCCTACTCTCCAATGCCCCACCTGCTGTCTCCATTCCTCGTCCCCTCAGGTCTCCTCACAACGCCGCTCCTCCTACACCCCTTCCTCCTTGCCTCTTCCCATTTCTCCAGACCCTCCTGTGCTCCCACCCCTTGTTGCCCATGGCTTCCTATTTCTCAGCTCCGACAGTCATATCTCCCTCTTCGTTTCTACCCCTTTCCCTGGCCCTTTTCATACTCCTTTCCCACGCTCACCCAGCTCTAGCGAACCAAGGTTCATTGACCTTCGCAGGATTCAAGCCTGAGATACTGGCAGTACGGAGGCCCCGCCCCCCTTAAGGACGCCCCGATTATCCCGCCCTCTGAAAGCGGAGTCAGAAAGCGATTGGTCTCCATAGTGCGCCACCGAGGACTGGCAGCTCTTCCCACCCAACTCAGACGTGTGCTACCGAGGACCCCTGGCGAGTGGCTGTCTCAGGCCTGGTACGCTTGGGTCTGGGTTCTGTCCCCGCCCACTGTGCCTCTCCCAGCCTGTCAGTCTGTTCTACAAACCGCGGTTTTAGGATCCCGTTGTTCCTTGCGAGGAGAGCTGCGCCCAGATTTGCTTTAAATGAGAGACTGAGTCAGAATTAGAAAACCGCCCTTCCTCTTCAAATTTCCTGCTTGTTCACATGTGTTGGCCAAACTTTTAAAGAAGTCCGACAAACTGATCCTTAGCCATGGACTGAGTTCCATAATAATAGTAGCTAACACTATTATAGACGCTTTATAAGAATGAGCTCATTCTTATAAATGTAGATGTATATTATCCCCATTTTACAGGTGAGGAAACTAAGTTACAGAGAAGTTAAGTATCTTGCTAACAATCCGCTATTAAAACAGCTATTAAGTGGCAGTTAAGATTAGAACCCAGGTAGTGGGACTTCTCTGAGCCATATTCCAAAGCCACTATAACCATGCCCTCTTGGAGCCTAGGATAAATTCACAATTCAAGAAGCAGATTAAACTCCTTCTCTGAGTCAAGTTTAAAAGGCATGGAGGAGGAAGGGAAGGGTGAGGATGGGGAAGAAGACCAAGAGATTCTTTGCTTTGGCACTGTGTTCTCTGAACTTGGTGAGCTGAAAGATGAGATGAGTTCATTAAGTGTGTATACAGTATGTGGGTATCCTTTTGAAATCATTCTTTAAAGCTAACTTTTTAAAATATTAAGGCGGAAAACCTATTAAATGATCCCTTATTAAAATGGGAAAAATATGGCACTTTAATGCTGAAACATAGTAAAGACCTTTAAGGAAAAGGATATCCCTTAGGAGTTTGTAAGTTTGTTTTGTTTCTGTATTAATATTTAAAGAGATGTGTAGCAGTTATGCCAGTGTGGGGTGGGGGTTCTGCCCCTTAAGTTTATATGTGCCTTTCAAATGATTGAGTAGTCACATAAATCTCGGCTCAAAATTTCCAGAAACAGAGCTTTTCTCCACAAGTACCATTACTTACCATACCACATGTATACCACCTTACATCATATAATTTATAGAATAACTGCCAGGAACAAAAATGTTAAGAATTTGATATGGTAATATTTATTGTTTCAAATCCAAGTTCAGGTAAGGTCCATGGGCCATTTTCAATATTGTTCAGTAAGTTTTCATTATTAGGATACAGTGAACTAGACTAAACTTAACATTTTCTTTTAAGGATTTTGGTGAGCTGATTGTAGAACAGGAACTCAGTTAGCTTTGCCAACCAAGATGTAGTCTGAATAAGGAATGGTAAGGAAGTGAACCCATCTTACTTACACACAGTGATCTACTTGAATACTGAACTTTTCCACTAGGCACTGGAAAATGATGGTGCCCTTTAGAGAAGTGCTGACATGAAAAGGCAAAGGAATAGATAGTAGTTCAAATTAATACAGAACAACAAGACTGTATCAATATGTTATGCTAAGTAGATGGAGGTGAAGCCTTCAGCAATGACTAAGTGAATAAAAGATGTATTTTCCCTTTCATACCTCAAATTACAATAGTAAGGAACTCTGCAAGATGTGTTAGGAGAACTAGTTCCTTTCTTTCTTTTCTCATGCTTCATATTTAATTCTGCACCTGCTGGTAAACTCACTCCCCAGGCTTTGTTGTAATTTAGTTCATGCTTTGTAATTACTGTGATGGGTCTCCATCCTAAAAGTTAAGTTAGGTATCCTCAGGTCTCTTTACTTTTGAGGAAGAGAGAATAGAGACCCAGGCTTAATGCCTGGTATTAATTGATTGGGTAAAAATAGTCTTTCCTTCAAATTCTGCATGCTAATAGCCTTCATTATGAAGCCTTAGGCAAACAGTTAATTCTGGTTCTGAAAGAAGTGAGTATGAAACACTCTTGTGTTTTGTTCATTTGGGCATAATATACATCAGTGGTGTGACTACAACTCATTACGAACAAAAATTGGTTATTTTTATATTCTTCTTTTACTACCTTTGGCCCTAATGATGATATAGACCCACAATAAAAAAAAAATGTTTTTAAAGGCCAGCTGAAGATAATCCCTCAGAATTATAACAGTGGGCCGAAAGGACTAATTTGGAGAACTGGATGGCCTTCCCTGATATTAACCTGAAAATTCAACAGGACAGCATCCTGTAACTTTCCTTGTATGGAATCAGGATTGTGAACATAACACCTCTATTTGTGACTGCCATTGATTTGCTGTTGACTCTCAAATCTAGATTTCCAGTTCTGATTTCCTGTTCCGAACTCTAATTTCCAACTGCCTTTGCCCTGGCCCATGTGGTTTAGTTGGTTGGAACGTATAGCAAAAGTTGGCAGGTTTGATTCCTGGTCAGGGTGTATAGCCGGCTTGCGAGTTCAATCCCCAGTACAGGCATGTGTGGGAGGCAGCCGATCAATGTTTCTCCTCTCTCTCTCTCTCTCTCTCTCTCTCCCCCTCCCTCCCTCCCTCCTTTCCTCTCTCTAAAAATCAATAATATAGTAATAAATAAATAAATTCCAATTGCATTCTGCGTCGCTACCTGGGTGTCGGACAGGTATCTCCAACCCAGCATGTCTAAAACTGAATTAACTTTTCTCCTCCTTCATGATCAACCCAGAACTACTCTTCCATATTTCTCTGAATGAATAGTAAGTACCCTCTTAGACTCAAGCCAGAATTAGAGAACATTCCAGATCCCTTCCTCTCTTTATTCTTTCTTCTCATTTAATTAGTGGTCAATTTTATTGATTCTACTTGAGTCAGTGTATCAGGCATCTCCATCCTCATAAACAGTTACTACTGGTTGTCTTAGGTTCCTTAGAAGCAGAATTTAAAGAGGATTTAGACTGCACATGATTTATTGAGGGAGTGAATTTCAAGAGAAACCTTTAAGGGAGGGAGAGGAGCAGACTAGGGAAAGGAAAAGAGCCTACCTAACAAGGATGTGGTCTCAGGTCAAGTCTAGCCTGGCCTGGTCCACAGGTAAGGAATCTGAAGCATTAACCACAGAGAAGAATTATACCTCCTCGAGGCAATGGGGCCAATGTCTTGTAACCCCACCCCCAACAGGTATTGACTGAGGGCAGTGGTTGAAGGGGGTGTCCTAACTTCCTGGGGTAGGTGACTACAATCAGTGGTGTGTAATTCTCTGGAGAAAGGGGCAGCTGTGAGCCATTAGCAGCATCCACAGTCGCTCCTGGGGATTAGGGCTCCAGCCTGGTGAAAGATCTGGGTGGGATGCCACAGTGTCTACCACACTAGTCGTCCTCATCTCTCACTTGCACTACTGCAGCAGACTTCTTGTTGGAATCCCTATCTCTATACTCAACCACCTCTAATTCACCATCCACACTGCAACCAAGATGATCTTTCCAAAAAGAAAATCTGATAATGCATCTCTCAAAATTACAGAGAAAAAAAGCTAAAGTCCTTAACATTCCACAACAATCCTTCATGATAAGACCTTATACCCTCTTCCTAGTCTTATTTCCTATAACTCTTCACCCACCTACACTTTGTGACTGTCTCACACTCACACACATACAAGCACATGACTGCCCTGGCCAGTGTGGCTCAGTTGGTTGGAGTGTCAAACTCACGCTTCATACTCTCTCATGCTGCAATGCTTTTACACTGCTGCTCAATCTGCCTAGGATATCTTTCTCACTCCCTGCTCCCACTTACCTGAGAAATTCCTGTTCCTTCCAGGAGAGAAAGAATGAGAAGAGGAAATAGATGTTTGAGAGAATCGACAGGATATAAACAGAAATGAGATGTGGGGTGACAAAGGACTTTTCTGGGGTGACTGGGAATGGTGATAATATTTACAAAACAGGATGCAGGAGGAGGAGGAGCATATTTGGAAAGGAAATGTGAAGTTGCTCATCTTGTATGTGTACCTACAGCATAATTTAGAGCTGACAGAATAGACAAGTACTAAAGGCGTATAGATTTGAGTTTGATTTTGGACATATTTAGTTTGAGATATTATTAGAATATGCAGGTGAAAATATTTAGTAGACTGTTAGCAATTTAGCTCAAGTAGCTTAAAAAACAATGTAAGCCTATGAATTAGCTTTGTTAATTAAAACATAAGTAGGAGAGTGAGAAAAGGCCATGGACAAAATCCTTGAAAATACTCAGCTTATAAAGAGCAAATGGGGAAAGAAAAGCTACTGAAGCAAGCAGAGAACCGGCAGCCAGAGAGGTAACAGAACAAGAAAGTTTGATGTAATGAAAACAAAGACAAGAATTTCAAGAAGGAAGGGGTTTGCACACCCATGTTCATTGCAGCATTATTCATGCTGGCCAGGTGGAAGCAACCTATATGTCCACGGACAGATGAATATATTAAGAAAATGTGGTAAATACATACAATGGGATATTATTTTAATAGCCTTAAAAAAGAGGAAATCTGCTTTATGCTACATCATGGGTGAACCGTGAGGACATTATGCTAAGTAAGCCAGTCACAGATGGGCAAATACTGTGATTCTACTTATATGAGGTATTTAAAATAGTCGAACACATAGAAACAGAAAGTAAAATGGTAGTTGCCAGGGGTGGGAGAGGGGAGGAGAAGAGTTGCTATTTAGTGGGTATAGAGTTTCAGTTTTGCAAGATGAAAATGTTCTAGAGAACTTTTTAACAATGTGCCTAAAGTTAACACTATTGTACTATACAGTTAAAAGGAAGGGGTTGTTTAACAGGTCTTTCTGCCAAATAAAATAGGACTGGTAAGTGTGTGTACATTGTAACTAACAATTAGGTTTTCATTGATCACTTTAGTGAGAACATTTTATTAAAATATTAAAACCACTTTATCAGTGGTTGTGATGACAATTAAATTGCACTTAGTTAAGAAGTGAATGGAAGGTGAAGAAGTAGAAACAGCAAGTGAGCCCTACTTCCTCTGCAAGAAGCTTGGCCACAAAGGATAGGACTCTTTTCTGGGTAGCACATATTAAGAGAAGATTGATTTAGGGCCCATTTGATCCCATTATCTCAGGGGACACAGTCCTTCACTGACTATTATGTAATGTCTGAAAACAGTCATTTCATATATTTTGTCCAGTTTTTTAGTTGTTTACTATGAAAGAACATTTTTCATATCAGTTAAAATGGGCAGAATGAAGGGAGTCTCTTTTATGCATTTAATTTTTTAAAATCATTTTGAAAATGAAAAATAAAATGGAGAGGGAAGTCAGCAAAAAAAAAACCAATCCCCTTCCAGAGCCTTCCTTTTTTCAACATCTCCCTGAGGATTCCTGAAAGGTCAATTTTTATATTTTTTTTCTTTATTGATTTTAGAGAGAGAGGAAGGGAGAGGGAGAGAGAGATAGAAACATTGATGAGAGAGAACAGCAACTGGCTGCCTCCCACATGCCCCCCACTGGGGATTTGGCCCACAACCTGGGCATGTGCCATGACTGGGAATTGAACCCGCGACTCCTTGGTGCATGGGTCAACACTCAACCACTGAGCCATACCAACCAGGCAGTTTTTATCATCTTTAATATGTGACATTCACATTCTACATCCTCATGAACAGGGTTAGTAGCGCCTACCTGGACTGGCTAGTAATTTTGCATTCTCCAAGCCAGTATTTTAAGAGTATTTTTCTTTTTTTTTTTTTATCCTCACCTGAGGACATTTTTTCATTTTTTGTTCAGATAGAGTGGGAGGGAGAGAGAGGAAGAGAGAGAGAGAGAGAGAGAGAGAGAGAGAGAGAGAGAGAGAGAGAGAGAGAGAGAGGGAGAGAGAGAGAGAAATATCGATGTGAAAGGGACACATCGAGTGGCTGCCACCCGCACGACCAACCATGGCCGGGGACAAATTGCAACCGAGGTACATGCCCTTAGCGGGAACCGAACCCGGGTCTCTCTGGACCTCAGGCTGACACTCTAACCGCTGAGCCAAACTGGCCAGGGCATTAAGAGTATTTTTCAATAGTGTGCTATGAATCAAGAAGAAGTGTATTTTCTATTATAAAATTGAACGTTGCCCTGGCCGGTATGGCTCAGTTGGTTGGCCATTATCCTGTGCACTGAAAGGTTGCCAGTTTGATTCCCCATTAGGGAACAGGCCTGGGTTTCAGGCTTGATCCCCATTAGAGGGCGTGCAAGAGGCAGCTGATTGATGTTTTGCTCTCACATCATTGTTTCTCTCTCTCCCTCTCCCTTTCTCTCTCTCTAACAATCAATAAAAAATCTTTAAATTAAAAAAAAATTGAACCCTTTTCTTTATGCGTGTAAGCCATATGTCAGCTAACTCTTCAGCCTTTTGAGCTCTCCAAGTGAAACTCCATTCACAAAAGAGAATTAGTTAATGAGGTAGAATTATCAGCTTCCCGAAGTATACCCTTTATTTGCTCTTTCAGGGGAATATGAATGAAAAATTCTCAGTCTTTCTACGTCTGAAAATATCTTTAGCTCTCCTTCAGCTTAGCTAAGGATAGAATTCTAGATTGTCCATTATTTTTCTCAGTACTTTGAAGAATTTATTCCAGCTTAGCTAAGGATAGAATTCTAGATTGTCCATTATTTTTCTCAGTACTTTGAAGAATTTATTCCATTATATTTTAGATTCTAATTATGCTGATAAGTTTATTGTCAGTCTACTTGTTGCATCTTGGCACTTAATGTGTCTTTTCTTTTTTCTATTGAAAATTTGTTATTTGTGTTTGGAGAGCTGAAGTTTCACTACAGTGTGCTAGCTATACATTTATGTTAAGTTGCCCTGCTCAGGAAACCTAAGGATTCCCACTACATCATTGGTCTTGTGTATTAGTTTTCTTTTTTCTTTTTTTTTTTTTATCCTCCCCTGAGGACATTTCTCCATTTTTTGTTCAGATAGAGTGGGAGGGAGAGAGGGGAAGAGAGAGAGAGAGAGAAACATCGACGTGAAAGGGACACATAGAGTGGCTGCTTCCCGCACGACCAACCAGGGCCGGGGACAAACTGCAACCGAGGTATGTGCCCTTAGTGGGAACCGAACCCGGGTCTCTCTGGACCGAAGGCAGACGCTCTAACCGCTGAGCCAAACCGGCCAGGGCTGTATTAGTTTTCTTTTGCTGCCATAATAAAATACCACAAATTTAGTAGCTTAAGACAACACAACTGGTTATCTTACAAATCTGTAAATCAGAAGTACAACACAGGTCTAATTGGAGTAATCTCAAGGCCTACTGGGATAATCTTGGATAATCTCCCCTTCCCAAGGTTCTTGACTTTAATCACATCCGCAAAGTCCCTTCTGCCATGTAAGGTAACATTCACAAATCCCAGAGATTAGAACATAGACATCCTTGGAGGACCATTATTTGGTTTATCATACCTTGGGACCTCAGCATCTAATACCAAAGTCTCATCCAACTTTTGGTGTGTGTTACCAAGGGTCTTGAGTTCTCTTGATTCCACTACCTTGTTAAGAGGCTTGGCTATCACTTCTACTACCAATGCCCTCTGTGAGAATGACGCTCCTCTAGATACAGTAGTCACTTAGACTTATGATGGTGGTCCCAAGGCTACACAGAGACAGAGGAGAAAAGGAGAGAACAAATGGCCTGTACCCCTGCTCCATGGCTACATTTTTTCCCTTGAGTTTTGGAATATAGTCTCAGTTTCAAAGTTTTTCATAAATTTTGAGCTTTTTTTCTTTCTAAAACTAAACATTCTTTGTAAGTAGCTCAAAAGGAGACCATTGGATCTAGCTGTTGGATAAGCCCCATTCTCTCCCCCATTTTTGTTATCTCCTTTTTCTCTTACTCTCCATCATTGGCACACCTGCCCCAATCTCCTACCAAAATAATTAAAGTCCTCATGAATATCAATTCACTAGTCAGAACAATGATGGTCCTCATGCATATCGATTCATGCATGTGACTTATTAAACTGGTCGTGTTCCGACTAGTTCTTTAAACTGCCAATTTCTGAATACATTTGGAGGTCAGTTAAGACACCCTTCTATGGAATTACTGAATTAATAAAATATTGCAGGTTTAAACACAGTTTAGTTGGAAGATTCACTCCTAGATTATTTTCCTACAACCTACATTATTCAAGAGAATGTAACATCAGAGATTATCTTTTATCCTACCTAGAACCAAAGTCTCTTTAGATTTGACTGTCTCAGCTTGACTTTTGTCAAGCTCCTTCTTACATTATTCTGATCCCCACGTATTCTCAGGTCCTAAAATTCTCTTATAGGAGAAATTTTTTAAAAAAATTTCTTTATTGAATTTAAGTAGTTTATTTCTGGTGCTATTTTTTTTAATTAATTTATTTTTGTTACAGATGTTTCTCCTTTTTCCCCCATTGACACCCTCCTCCCGATCCCACCCCTCCACCCCTAGTATTGTTGTCTATGTCCATGGTTATGCATACATGCATATAAGTTCTGTGATTTATCTCTTCCCTTCCCCCTACTCCCCTCTTCTGAGGTTTGTCAGTCTGTACCCTACTTCTATGTCTCTGGGTCTATTTTATTCATCAGCTTGTTTTGTTCATTATATTCCACAAATAAGTGAGATCATGTGATATTTGTCTTTCTCTGATTGGCTTGTTTTGCTTAGGATAATACTGTCCAGGTACCTCCATGTGGTCTCAAAGGATAAGAGATCTTTCTTTCTTACAGCTGCATAATACTCCATTGTGTACATGTACCACAGCTTTTTTATCCACTCATCTATTGATGGACACTGGGGCCGTTTCCAGATCTTAGCAATTATAAATAGTGCTGCTATGAACATAGGGGTACATATATTCTTTCTGATTGGTGTTTCAGGCTTCTTAGGATATATTCCTAGAAGTGGGATCACTGGGTCAAATGGCAGTTCAATTTTTAATTTTTTGAGGTAACACCATATTGTTTTCCATAGTGGCTACAAAAGTCTGCATTCCCACCAGCAGTGTACTAGAGTCCCCTTTTCTCTACACCCTCGCCAGCACTTGTTGTTTGATGATTTGTTGATGGTGGCCATTCTGATAGGTGTGAGGTGATACCTCATTGTTGTTTTAATTTGCATCTCTCTGATGATTAGTGACGTTGAGCATTTTTCCATATGTCTCTCGGCCATTTGTATGTCCTGTTTGGAGAGGTGTCTCTTTAGGTCCTCTGCCCATTTTTAAATTGGGTTCTTTGTCTTCCTTTTGTTGAGTTGTATGAGTACTCTATATATTTTGGAAATTAACCCCTTATCTGATGTATCGTTGGCAATTATGCTCTCCCATATAGTGGGTTCCTTTTCCATTTTGATGGTTGTTTCTGTTGCTGTGCAGAAGCTTTTTAGTTTGATGTAGTCTCATGTGTTCATTTTTTCATTTGTTCCTCTTGCCTTAGGCGTTGTATCAGTGAAAAGTCTGCTACATGAGATAACTGAGATTTTTGCTGCCTATGTTTTCTTCTAGGATTTTTATGGTTTCACTATTTACATTTAAGTCTTTTATGCATTTTGAGTTTATTCTTGGAAATGGTGTAAGTTGGTGACCTAGTTTCATTTTTTTGCATGTAGCTGTCCAATTTTCCCAACACCATTTATTGAAGAGGCTGTCTTTACTCCACTGTATGCTCTTGCCACCTTTGTCAAATATTAATTGAGCATAATGACTTGGGTCAATTTCTGGATTCTCTGTTCTGTTCCATTGATCTATATGCCTGTTCTTGTGCCAGTACCAGGCGGTTTTGATTACAGTGGCTTTGTAGTATAACCTGATATCCGGTATCGTGATCCCTCCTACTTTGTTCTTCTTTTATCTTATAGGAGAATTCTTTTTGGAACAGGACCTATACTTCCCTGCTCAGGCTATGCAGAGCTCTGTCACTGGTTATCAGACTGTAGGCAAAAAAGGGTGGTGGAGGCATGTCTTAAGGAAAACAAGAGTTATCTTGCAATGAATCTATTTCAGGTGAGCTCATATATGGTAACCAGGCAAAGGAAGGCTGTTTTCCTCTTTCAAGAGGAAATGGACAGTTTCTTCTGGCCAAGAAGATATAGGGACTACTGTGAGCTCAAGGTTCTCAGGCTCATGCACTCAAATATTTCTTGCCCAGGCCTTAAGGTTTCACATTTTCCTACCTGGAAAAGACTTTGATGTGGAAGACCTGTTGAAGCTATGCATTCAATCTCTTTTGCAGCTCTGCCACTCTGGATCCTGAACCTAATCTTCAACAGTGTATTATTTACTGCTACAAGAGATGGGCGTCTCCTTTGTGGCTGCCATAGAAGTCCTATGGCTTTCATAGTGTTCTTAAATTGGCAATTAGTTGCTTCGAAGTTTTGTTTTCCTTTTGCAAGGCTTACAATGCTGTCAAAAGCAACCAGTCTCTCCTGCAATTCTTACTATCATTTATCCCATACCAAGCAAGTACAGCATCCACTTGGTATCCCAATGCCTTATCTTTCACCTGCACCGCATCCTAATTAAATACAGATGAAAGCTTTTTTCTGTTTTCTAATGTTTTTTATTGATTTTTTTTCTTTTCTTTCTTTTTTTTTTTTTTTTTAGAGAGAGAGAGCAAGGGACAGGGGGAGAGAGAGAGAGAGAGAAAGAAACACCAATGTGAGAGCCCAACATCGATCAGCTGCCTGCTGCATGCCCCCCCTCCTAGGGATCGAGCCTGCAACCTGGGTATGTGCGCTGACTGGGATTGAACTGGCAACCTTTGGTGCACAGGACGATGCCCAACCAACTGAGCCACACCGGCCAGGGTGAAAGCTTTAGTAACAGTGATGTATGCCACTGCAGAGCAGGGATTATGTATTATCTACTTCCCATGAGGAAAACCATGCCTTTGCCTTCAGATAGGTGGGCTATTCAACTCCAAAATTCTATTTTGAGGGTCTACTCTTAAAGACCACTTCTGGGACCAGCATTTTAACTGAGGATCCTAAGAAAACAAGGCTTGAAGCAGAAGATCATGTTACTAATGCTGTATTGATGGGTGAAATTCCAAGGGAGAAAATGGGAGAGAAAAAGGAAGTGAGGCAGGAAACAGTGAAAACAAACATGAGAGATATATTACCAAGATGCCCATCGGGTCATTGCAAACAAAGATGGTTGCTTGAACTTCCAGGGCATCTCCAGACAGTACTTATGAAGCTACTCTCTCTCAGAACCTTCTGTCACACAGGGGGAAGAGTGAGCAATGCTGGCTTCTTTCTGTCTCTGTCTCTCATTGGTTAAGGTTTACCCCCCCCCCAGACATTAATTCCCCCACACTTCTAGACTATATTGCCTAGCCCTTCCAGGGAGCTTCTTGGGGAGCCAGAGCCTTTGTATTTTATTTTGGCCAATTTTCAGGTGCTTCAGTCCTTTCTCCTGGTTAGTATACATGTGGGGCCCCTCAGTTTGGGGTGGGGGACAGATGGCAGCAGGGGCTGAGGCTTTATGACTATAGTATACTACATAGGGTTTTTGTGAGGACTCAGTCAAGTAGTACCTAGTGCCTGGCATTTAGTAAGTATTCAGCAAATGCTAGCTATTATTAGTAAGAGTAATTAAGTGAAATGTTTGTGTGTGGTTATTATGTGACATGACTGTTAGGAGTATTTTCTCTACCCCTTCTAAGCCTTTGTTAAGCACCACTAGACCCAGTCAACACTCTGAATCAGAACCAGACACATCTCAGTGGTTCAGCAGTGCCGTGGGCTGTGGTCCATCCATAGCAGCAGAGGTGTGCGGGGGGGAGGGGGGGGGCGCAGCCAGGCAGCCAAGTAGTTTTGCAACAAATGTGTAATAGTTGTGGCCACCAGCCAGGTAGCATACAGCTGTGCAATGAAACTGAGTAGTTTGCCTTTATAAAAATATGACTAGTGATAATGCCTTCCATTGTATAGCCACCATAAAATATTCTTTTAAACATTTAACTTGTCTCTGAAATCCACTAAGGAAATAAGTTGTTATTGGTTTTTATTTTTATAAATTATAGCTATGTAGTTGAGGGATAATTTTCCTATTCACAGAGTCATAGATTTGCTTCTGAAACCATGAATACAGGAACTTTCAAATGTCAAATATCTGAAGGATAATATTTTCCTTGTGAAATATGCTACATCATCCTCTGAGTTAGTTTAATCATAAATAAATATCCTTCATT
Source organism: Tadarida brasiliensis (assembly GCA_030848825.1). Classification (NCBI taxonomy): domain Eukaryota; kingdom Metazoa; phylum Chordata; class Mammalia; order Chiroptera; family Molossidae; genus Tadarida; species Tadarida brasiliensis. Next base: position 179,764,608 of record CM061257.1, on the reverse strand, counting down.
TAATGAATAATGCAAATTTTAATCTTGTCACCATGGAAAAGAGGGCTCCCTTCTCCATTTTTCTTTATGAGGCTCAGTGCTACAGACATAATGTGTATCTCCCTCGAGGGAACAACAGCTCTTAGCAAGTGGAAATATGATTTCAGCCAAGAGATTGCTGCTCTGTGTGATAAAAACTTCTTCAATATTCTGTTTTGATTCCTGCTTAAAATATATGGAAAGGATTTTTACAGTCAGGGTAAATCTATGTACTGATAAATGTAATAGACCTGAGCCTTGAGACTATGAAAAGTGAATTTGGGGCTTTTGAAAATATGTCTTTTGCTTTTCTGGAAGCAAAAGTTACATTTTAAAAAATAAAACTGGTACAAGTTATTTCGTGTAATGAAAAATGTAAGCTGTAACATGGGTGGTTTCTAATAAATTTCCTAAATCATGTTTTCCTTTTCTTTTTAATCCTTACCTGAGGATATTTTTCCATTTCTGTTCAGATAGAGTGGGAGGGAGAGAGAGAAACATCGACTGGTTGCCTCCTGCATGACCCCCACCAGGGCCGGGGATGAACCGCAACCGAGGTACGTGCCCTTGACCAGAATCGAACCTGTGTGTCATTGGTCCATGGGCCGATGCTCTAACTGCTGAGCCAAACTGGCCAGGGCAATTTTTTTTTCTTTATTTATTTTAGAGAGAGAGAGGAAGGGAGAGGGAGAGAGAGAGACAGAAACATCGATGAGAGAGAACATCGATTGGCCGCCTTCTGCATGTCCCGCACTGGGAATCGGGCCCACAACCTGGGCATGTGCCCTGACCAGGAATTGAACCGGAGACTTTTCGGTGCATGGGTCTACGCTCAACCACTGAGCCACACCAGCTGGGCAATCATGCTTTTCTTGTTGACAAATGTTTACCATAAGAGTCTGATCTTTGCATTAAAACAATTTGATGACCTAGTTGGCCCTTTCCCAGATCTACATCACCCCTATTGCCTGAATACAGATTTGGCTCAGTTCTGATCTTTGGACTTGTACCTTAAACATGGCATGGGGCACCTGTCTGGATGCTTCAGGCCACTGCCAGCAACTACTAGCCAGGTCCAATCCAGCCCTTAGCCCCACCCTTTTGAGACTACCCATGGTCCCAGGAGAGGAGTGGGATATGCACAGGACATGGAGCCAAGTGCCATCAAAGTTGCAAAGAAAAATAAGAAATATATGATAGAGTTATGCAGAAAGTACTGGGATATAAGAAAAAGAAAGTAAGCCAGGGAACTAAAGAGAGAAGAGAACATCCCTTAAGCATCTCTATGTTCCAAGTGCTTTAACATTAAGACATTTAATCTCCACAACCCTTTAATGAAGCCATTATTATCTTAATCTGCATAACAGAATAGAGGCTCTAAGAGGTTAGGTACCTTTTTCAAAGTCACTAAGATACAGATTTCTTAGGGAAAGCATTAGCTCTGTGTGGTAATTACATACATGGATGGGTGGCATGAGACAATGGTAAGAAAGAGATTCGAAAGCTAGATTTCACCCAGATGATGGAAAACCTTGTTAAGCCGTGTCCTTTTCACTACACTAGGCTGGCTTTGGTCCTCGTTAGCTCTGTAACCAAAGGCAAGTATACTTAACCTCTCTCTACTTGCATTTCCTTGTCCTTAAAATGGAGAGCGGGGTGGGGGGTGATGTCATCATGTCTGCCACAGAAAGTTCTATTAGAACCAAAGGTGACAAACTCTCCTGGATGTGAGGTGTGGGACAGTCGGAATAGTCAGGAGCTTATAGCCAAAGGAAAGAGCCAGAAGAAAGGGGTGGCTAGAAAGAAGCCCAGACAGTGGCCACAGGGACTGAGGCCTCATTTTTGTATCCAAGGCCTCATCGTCTATGGCAGGGTTTCCTAAAAAGGGCCAGATAGTAAATGATTGCAGCTTTGCATAGTCCCTATCACAGCAACCTCACTGTGCCCCAAAGCAGCCATAGACAGCAGATAAATGAATGGGCATGGTGGAGTGCCAATAAAACTATTTATGGACATTGGGAAAGAAAAACGACAAAAATACTAAAAATGCTAGTTCCGATGAGTTAATGTAAAGAAGACATTCATACATAGACAAATGCCATGCAAATTCAACTCATTTCTCATTGTGTTTAGTTGCAAAAATTTACAATCCAACTGGGTGGACATGTCATAAACACAACCTATTTAGAATAACCACAGAAGTGTAACTCAGGGTTTAGCTGCCTTGGGGTCCCCAAAGTCCTCCAGCCTACTGGAGAATCCCTCACCCTTTAAGATTTAATGGAAATGGTCTGAACCCCCATCCTATAGCAAATAAGAAAAACCAGTATTGTTCCCAATATGTCTGAGGTTTCTTGGATACCTTACCTCTCTCCTTATAATCTGTGACTATTTTACTCCTGCTGACTGCTTTGTCTCTGCTGACTGGACTGTTTACATTACACCATCTACACTGGACACTGCCTGGATTCTTGAATTCTTCAAAATACAAGTGACACCAGACCATATGTTGAGCAGACTTTTACCGAAGATTTGAGGGCAAAGCTGGTGGGGTTACTACAGCAGGGCAAATATTAGGTATCACTGCTCTAGTGCCCTTCGTCCATTTCTGCCTTTGAGAAGTCCTCACCGGCCATCTCTTCACAAACAGCCCTGGCTCAGCATCATTTTGCTCATTTTCCTTTCTTTTGCCTTCCCATTTTCTATCTGCTAATCATAAGCCCCACCCCATTCCTATTGTACTAATGTAGCAATAACTCACACTGATTAAAAGCTTACTTTGTATCAGGCAGTATAAGTGCTTTCACTTAGCAGACATTTTCTCTACGTTCATTTTGCCCCAGGTATAGGACCAAACCTTGGAGCTTCATCTTTTTATTCCTCAACCAATATTAAACACTTTTTTTTTTTTTTTTTTTTTTTTTTTTGCTAGGCAGTGCTAGGTCCTGGGCTTTGGTAGCAAAACAGACTTGGTCTCTTCCCCCGTGGAGCTTCATATTCAAAGAGCTGATAAAAGTAACTTGTTAAATAAAGACAATTCTGTCTTTGAGGGAATTACCAGATTTTATAAAAACCATTTTTCCATTTGCTACAATAGAAGATAACAGTAAGACAAGCAGGAAAAATAAGACAAAAATACAAGATGCCACATAGCAGGACATGATTGGCACACAGGTAGTTCAGAAAGTATAAATACGTTAGAAACTAATGAGATCACTTGGGTTAAGCCAGTGGGCCTGAGGCACTGGATTAGAGCGAGCAGAGGAAGTCAGGGAAGGCTGAGGTCATATGAGAATAGATATGGTGGTTAAGAGCAAGGCCTTTGGAGTCAGATAGACCCTGGGCTCAAATCCCAGCTCTGTCACTTACTATGTCACTTTGGAGAGCAACTTAATCTCTCTAAGCCTGTATTTCCTCCTTTGGAAAACTGGGATAGTAACAGAACCTTCCTCAAAGGGTTGTTGTATGGAGTAAGTGGGGGGAGAAAGCAAACATGCAAATCTCAGTAAGTAAGCAATGCCAGGAGTGTGACAAGTACCAAGCGAAAGTTCATGTATAAAGGAGCAGACTCTCTAAGGTCCTTACACTTTAACTACTTGTGGAAAGAATATCTTTGGAGCACCTTACCATTTCCACAATGTGGTTTTTCATATACATTATTAATTCAAATTTTCTAGCAACTTGTAAGTAGCTATAACTATCATCACATTCATTATTCAGAAGTGGAAATAGAACTTCAGAGAGATTAAGAATTTTCACATGGCTTCAAAGGGACTCAGGCCAAGACTCTGAATCCAGATCTTCTGGCTCCTAATCTTTTTATTTCTGTCTTAAAAGCCAATTACTCTCACGGAGGTGATAACCTGGCTTGACAACCAAGAACTGTCACCAAGAGTAGATCAGGCATCTAAAGCAGAGTCAGAAGTGGGAGTCAAACACAAACTTTGTGTACCTCAGCCTTCTAGAAATAATTGGCCAAATGTAAGTCAATATAAATGTCCATTAGTAGAGAAAGAATAGATAACTTATGTACCTCCTTACATGGGATACCATGTAGCCAATAAAATGAATGAGGTACGTCTATACAGACCGGCCTAGAAAGACGTCCACACACCTTAAGCAAAAGGGCAGGCTGTGGAACAATATGCACAAGAGGGACTTTGTGGTATAGTGTTTCAGAGAACAGATTTGACCCACTCAGTGCCTCAGTCGGCCACTCTCCTTTCCTCATCCCATGGTCCCCTTTCCACACTACTACTCCCACAGCCTCCTTTTACAACTCCCACTTTTCTTGGTCCTCCCTGTCTTTCCTCTTACCCACTCTCTTCCTCAGTTTCCTTCCTTCTCTATACCTGGGGATCCTATACCAGGGACCCCAGGAGCACTTGCTATGGAAGCCCAGCGCATGGTGCTTCCCAGACCTCTGAGTGGGCATGTTTGCCCACCACCAGGACAAGTCAGATATTGATTGATCCTGGTTGCTTGCCTCCCAGGCTTGGCACCCAACCCTGGCCAGCCCCGCCCATTTCCGCCCAAGTCACCTTGGTGCTCGCCTAGGGGGCCACTTGGCGCCAGGAGTCCTTGCGCTGAGATAGCATTCAGTCCCGGGTTTCCTGTTCGCTTCTCTGGCTGGTGGGACTCTTCTGCAGGTGGTGGTGGTAAAGATTGTCATGCTTCCTGCTGATACAGCTTGGCCCTCTAAGTGCAGGGTTTAGACCAAATTTACTTTAAAAAAGAAACTGAGAATTAGAAAGCCCACCCTTTCCCCTGAAAGGAAATAAGGTATTCCTTCCATGCTACATGCTTCCTTGTGTGAACTAAATTGCATATATAACTCAATAAATTGATAGTCGTGAACTAAGCTGCTTAAAGAGTGATGATTAGTAGCAGCTGATCCTTACATTGAGCCTACAGTGGGCAGTCAACCTCACAACCTTTCCCTATAAGGTAGGCCCAGTTATCCCCATTTCATAGGTGAGGATGCCAAGGCACAGAGAAGTTAAGGAACTTGTCCAAGATCACCCAAGGATAAGTGGCAGAGCAGGAATCAGAACCCAAGTAACCTGGCCTAGTGTCCGCTACCACCAACCACTGCATTCTGCCGCCTCTCAGGAAGAAACCAGGCCAGGGTGAAAACCAGCGTGCAGGTCAAGGGGCAGTCTACTGAGGCTTTGTTTTCCTTCATGTCAGCTTCGGAAAATATGAGAGAGGAGATAGGAATGGAGACTGGAAAGAAGACCAAGAGGTTCTGAGCTCAGATAATTGTACAGTGGAAGAAGGTAGATTAGTTAAGAAAACATACAAATGTCTACATCCATTTAAAAATATATAAGTATAATTTATTGACGTGAGATTCACATAACATAAAACTAACCTTTTTAAAGTGAACAAATCAGTGACATTTAGTACATTCATAATGCTGTGCAGCCACCACCTCTGTCTGGTTCCAAAACATTTCCATTACCCTGAAGTAAAACCCCATATTCCTGAAGTGGTCACTCTCAATTCCCCACCCCACCCCAACCCACCCCAGCCCCCGGCACCTCCGATCTATATTGTCTCTATGGACATATCTATTCTGAATATGTCATATAAATGGAATCATACAAAATACAATCATATAGTAATAAGCCTTTGTGTCTGGGTTCTTTGACTTAGCATAATGTTTTCTAGGTTCCTCTTTGTAAGTAGCATATATCAGTACTTCATGCTTCTTATGGCTGAATAAAATTCCATCATATGTACATAACATAGTTTGTTTATCCTTTCAGCCATTGATGGACATTTGGACTGTTTCCATCCTTGGACTATTGTGAATAATGCTACTATGAACACATACATGTATGTAGTTGTTTGACTACCGGTTTTCAGTTCTTTTGCATCTATGCCTAAGGGTATTGTGGGGCCATGAGGTAATCCCATGTTTAACTTTTGAAGAACTCTACATCCTTTTGAGACTCTTCCTTAAGGCTATAATATTATTAATATTATAAATAATATCAGATATAAGGTATATATTAAGCATTTTAAATCAGAGTGTCTCAATCTTAGCACTGTTGACATTTGGGGTCAGAGAAACCTGTGCCATTATAGGATGTTTAGTAGCAATCCTGGCCTCACCCAGTAGATGGCAGTAGCATCCCCCCATTTGCGACAACTAATAACGCCTCAAGACATTGCCAGATGTCCCCTGGGAGGCAAAACTGACCTTCCAATTGAAAACCACTGTTTTAAAGGATTCCCTGTAAACTTGAAGCAAATATGGCACTAAAGCAGAATCCTAAAACAAAGTAAGAGCCTTTAAGAAATGGACATTCCTTTCAAGTTTGCATATAGGAAATATTTTTTGTTTACTATGTAATGTTAAGGAGTTTGTATGTGTGACGACCAGAAAAAAATTTATCATTATATATTCATGTGTACCTTTAGTACCATAAACCTAGCTCATCCACAGAACTCCAAGAAATACAGCTTTTCACCACACTACACATTACATACCAAATCACATTTATAACAGACTGCATCACATACTTTTTAAGATGGCAACTAGAAGCAAGATTTGCAAAATATTTTTGATATGGTAATATTTATTATTTCACATATAAACTCTGACAGAGCCCAGAAGGAATTTCCTATTTGTTTCAAATAATGGAAAGACAACTGCTGATTTTCATTATTGTCATACAGTGAACCAAAGGAACATTTTAGGTTCACTGTTAAAGATCATGGTGAGTTAGTTGTAGAGTGGGAACTCCTGAGTACATAAATACCTTTACCATCAAAATCTGTCAAGATCAAGTCTGTCATGAAAATGGACCAGCCTTAGGCACACACAGCATTGGTATAGAATTCACAGCAGTTAACAAGTGCTATGGCACTGAACTCTTTATTTTCCCATGGACCGGAAAAAGAAGGAGCGTTGGTGCCATTCAGAGAGGTACTGAAATGAAAAGCCAGAGAGATACATAATGGGTCAGATAAAAAAAAAAATGCAACAGGATATATCAATAAGTTCTACCAAGCAACTAAAAAAAAACAAACAAACCTATAAATGCACCCAATCACAATGACCAATTAAATAGGACAGAATTAAGTGTATTTTCTCACTCATGCTCAAGATAATACCAGTATACTAGCCTCTATTTCCATCCCAACCCCCCCTCCACCCCCCCAGTCCCAGGCAACTGACACTCTAGTCTGTTTCTATGAGTCTGACTTAAAAATTTTTTTTGATTCTACATGTAAGAGATGCCATGCAGCATTTGTCTTTGTTAGTATTATTCCACTTTGCTTAATGTTGTTGCAAAATACCAGGATTTCCTTCTTTTATAAGGATAAATAATATTTCATTATGTGTGTGTGTGTGTGTGTGTGTGTGTGTGTGTGTGTATTATCCATTCATCTGTCAGTGGACATATAGGTTGTTTTCATAGCACAGCTACTGTGAATAATACTGTGATGAACATGGGCGTGAGATAGTGATTTCATTTCCTTTGGATATATACCCAGACATGGGATTGCTGGGTCATGTGGTAGTTCTACTTCTAATTTATTCAGGAACCTCCATACTCTTTTCCATAGTGCCTGTACTCTTTTACATTCCCACCAACTGTGTATAAGGGTTTCCTTTTCTTCACATCCTTGCCAGCACTTCTCTCTTATCTTTTTTATAACAGCCATCCTAACAGTTATAAGGTGATATATCATTGTGATTTTGATTTGCATTTGCTTGCTAATTAGTGACATTAAGCACATTTTCATGTATCTGTTGGCAATGTGAATTTCTTCTTTGGAAAAATGTTTATTCAGTTCCTCTGCCCATTTCTTAATTGGATTATTTTTTACTTTTAAAATTTTAGATTTCTGCTATTTAGTTGTATAAGTTCCTATAAGTTCCTTGTACAGTTTGGATATTAACTCTTTATTGGATATATAATTTTCAAATATTTCTTTCCATTCTATAAGTTTTTTTTTTTTTTCATTCTGCTAATGATTTTGTTTGCTGTGCAGAAGCTTTTTTGTGTAATGAAGTCCCACTTGTTTATTTTTTGCTTTTGTTGCCTTTGCTTTTGGTGTCAAATTCAAAAAAATCATTGCCAAGACCAATGTCAAGGAGTTTACTGATTATGTGTTTTCTTCTAGGAGTTTTAAGATTTCAAGTCTTACATTCAAGTCTTTAATCCATTTTGAATTGATTTTTACGTATGTTGTAAAATAGGGGCTCATCCAGTTTCATTCTTTCACATGTGGATATACAGTTTTCCCAACACCATTTATTGAAGAGACTATCTTTTCCCCATTGTATATTCTTGGCTTCTTTATTAAAAACTAAACCATTTATCCATGGGTTTATTTATGGGCTGTCTTTAGAGAGAAACATCAGTTGCCTTGAACTCAAAACCTGGGTATGTGCATTGACCAGGAATTGAACCCAAGACCCTTTGGTACACAGGATGACTCTCTAATCACTGACCCACATGGGCCAGGGCTGGGCTGTCTTCTGTTCTATTGATCTATGTGTTTGTTTTTTATGCCAATATCATACTGTTTTGATTACTATAGATTTGTAATATAGCTTGAAATCAGGAAGTGTGATGCCTCCAGTTTGTTTCTTCTTTCTCAAGATTTCTTTGGCTATTTGGGGTCTTTTGTGGTTCCATATGAATTTTTTCTATTTCCATGAAAAATGCCATTGGGATTTTAGTAGAGATTGCATTGAATCTGTATTGCTTTGGGTAGTATGGGCCTTTTAATAATAGTAATTCTTCTAATCCATGAACCTGGGACATCTTTCCATTTATTTGTGTCTTCAATTTCTTTCACCAATGTTTTATACTTTTCAGTGTACAGATCTTTCATCTCCTTGGTTAAATTTTTTCCTAAGTATATTTTTATGCTACTGTAAATGGGATTATTTCATTTCTCTTTGCAATAGTTCATTGTTAATGTATAGAAACACAATTGATTTTTGTATATTGATTTTGTATCCTGCAACTTACTGAATTTGTTTATTAGTTCTAACAGTTTTTTGGTGGCATCTTCAGGGTTTTTATATATAAGATCATGTCATTTACAAACAAACAGTTTTACATTTTTTTCTGATTTGGGTGCTGTTTCTTTCTTTTTCTTGCATAATTGCTGTGGCTATGTTGAATAAAAACAGTGAGAGTGGGAGTCCTTGTCTTATTCCTAACCTTAGAGGAAAAGCATTCAGCTTTCTACCATTGACTATGATGTTAGCTGTGGTCTTGTCATACAGGTTGAGGCAAAAGTAGGTTTGCAGTTGTGAGTACACAAAACACAGAGTTTATTCTTTATTATTATTTATTAATTATTGTATTATTTTCCACACAAACAACTGTAAACCTATTTTGCCCCACCCTGTATATGGCCTTTATTATGTTGAAGTACATTCCTTCTATACCTAATTTGTTGAGTCTTTTTATCATGAAATGATGTTAAATTTTGTCAAATGCTTTTTTCTTCATCTATTGAGATGATCATATGATTTTTATCCTTTATTTTGTTAAAATAGTATATCACATTTATTGATTTGTGTATGTTGAAATATCCTTGCATTCCTAGGAATAAATCCCACTTGATCATGATGTATGATCCTTTTTACTGTATTGTTGAATTTGGTTTGCTAACATTTTGTTGAGGAATTTTGCATCTATATTCATCAGAAATATTGGCCTGTAATTTTCTTTTTTTTTAATGTCACTGTCTGACTTTGGTGTCACAGTGATGCTAGCCTCATAAAGTGAATTTGGAAGTGTTCACTCCTCTTATGTTTTTTGAAAGGGTTTGAGAAGATTGGTATTAATTCTTCTTTGAATGTTTGGTAGAATTCACCAGTAAAATCATCTAGTCCTGGGCTTTTCTTTTTTTAAGAGGTTTTGATTACTGATTCCATCTCCTTATTAGTAAACAGTGTGTTCAGATTTTCTACTTCATGATTCAGTCTTGGTGTAGGTTGTATGTTTCTAGGAATTTATCCATTTCTTCTGTGTTATCTATTTTTGGGGGAGGGGGTTTGATTGTTCATAGTACAATTGACCCTTGAACAACATGGGGGTTAGGAGTGCCAACCTCCCTCACAGTTGAAAATCCACATATAACTATAGTCAGCCCTCTGCATATGTGTATTCTCATTTGCAGAATTGACCCTTAAACAACTCGGTTCTGAACTGCATGGGTCAAATGAACTTCAGTCAACTGAAAAAAAAATTCAAGTATAAGTGGACCCACACAGTTCAAGTACGTGTTTTCCGAGTCAACTGTAGTTTCTTATGACCCTTAGTATTCCTATGTTCAGTTGTAGTATCTGCCTTCATTTCTGATTTTTATTTATTTGAGTCTTCTTTTTCTTTACTTAGCTAGCAGTTTGTTTTTTGTTTATCCTCTCAAAAAAAGCTCCTGTTTCACAGATTTTTTTCTGTTGTCTTTTTTGTCTCTCATTTATTTCTGCTCTGATATTTGTTATTTCCTTCCTTCTACTAACTTTAGGTTTAGTTCCTTCTAGTTACTTGAGGTGCTGAATTAGGTCATTTATTTGAAATCTTTATTTTTTTCTTAATATACATATTGATCACTATGAACTTCCCTATTAGAACTGCTTTTGCTGAATCTCATAAGTTTTGGTTTTCATTTATCACAAGATTTTTTTTTCATTTTTTTCTAGTTTTATTGAGATGTAATTGACATATAATATTGTATAAAGTATGCAACATAATGATTTGATATATGTATCTATTATGAAGTGATTACCAAAATAAATTAACATCCATCACCTGACATAGTTACATTTTTTCCTTATAAAGATATTTTTTAATTTTTTTATTTCTTTTTTGACCTATTATTTAAGTTGTTTAAACTCCACATGTTTGTGAATTCACCAGTTTTTTCTTGTAATGGATTTCTACTTCGTACCATTGTGGTCAGAAAAGATGCTTGATATGATTTCAATCTTTCTAAATTTATTAAGACTTGTTTTGTTGCCTAATGTGATCTATCAGATAATTTTCATTTGTACTTGAAAATAATGTGTATTCTGGTGTTGGATGGATTGTTCTGTAAATGTATGGTAGTCTATCTGGTATACTATGTAGTTTAAGTCCAATGTTTCCTTATTGATGATCTGTCTATATATCTATCCATTATTAAAGGGGAGTTTTCAAGTCCCCTACCATTATTGTATTGCTATTTGTTTCTTATAAGGCTGGTCTAGTGGTGATGACCTCCTTCAGCTTTTGCTTGTCTAGAAAACACTATTTCTCCACTTCTGAAAGACAACTCTGCCTGATAAAGTATTCCTGGTTGGCAGGTTTTCTTTTTGAATATATCATCCCACTCCCTTCTGAACTACAAGGTTTCTGCCAGAAAATCTGCTAATGTTCTTATGGGGATTCCCTTGTATGTAACAAGTTACTTTTCTCTTGCTGCTTTTAAGACTCTTGATTTTTAACTTTTAACAATGTAATTATGTGTCTCTGTGTAAGTCTCGTTAGTGTCCCAAAGGAGAGGTTTGCAGTCAGCACATGGATGCCGGCTAATAAGAAGCTGGATCCTCAGGTACCAGCTGGGAAAGTATTCAGTCAAACCCCTTTCAGGGAGAAACTGGGAGATGAGCATTTTTGCCTGCTCCCTCTGTGCTGAACCTGGATGTACAGCTATTGGATGGTGCTTCTGTGCTCATTTAAAAACTGCAGCTTTGTTTGCTATATTTCCTATTGGACTAACCCAGTTTATTATCAGAGCTAGGTGATTTGGGTGCCTGTCCCTTCTGTGGCAGCCATAAAAACTGGGGCATTAAATATGTGTATATGGTCCTTCCAGGGAGATACTGTCAAATTTGTTTTATTGTTGGAGTGAGCTGGAGGAAGAAAGTGGACTCCACGGAGGAACACAGTCATCCCCTAGATGCATGCTGATTAGAAGCTAGATCCTCAGGCAGTGACTTGTCAAGTGTGCAGTCAGTCCCCTTCCTGGGAAAAACTGGGAAATGGGTGTTTTGCCTGCTTCTCTCTGCTCTGAGCCCTGGGGGGGATAGCCATGGAGCGTGCTCTCTCACACACGCCCATTAACAACAGCTTTATTGTTTTTTTTTATTTGCTACAGCCCTGTGGGACTCAGGAATGCAAGCCACATTGGCTATCAAAGCCAGGTGATCTTGGGAGCTTGTCCCTTGGGCAGCACCACAAAAACTGTGGCACCAGACATGTGCACACTTTTCTTTCCAGAAAAGTGCTGATGACCTGGTTTTATCATTGAAGCGAGCCTGAGGGAGAAGGTCGGGGAAGTGCCCATAGGCTTGTTTGGACTCTGGGGGGGATTGCCGTTAGCACTTAGATGCACGCTAATTAGAAGCAGCAGTCCAGGCAGCAATTTGGAAAGTATGCCATCAAATCCTTTCCTGGGAAAAACTAGGGAATGAGCAATTTTGCCTGTTCCCTCTGCACCGAGCCTTGGAGGATAGCTGCAGTGAGTGTTCATTGCCTGTTAAAAACTGCTCTTTGTTTGCTATGGTTCTGGGAGACTCAGGAACCCAGGCCCCAAAAGCTCTCAGAACTAGATGTTTGGGGAGCCTGTCCCTCAGGTGGGAGCCTTAAAAGTTGGTGCTGTAGCCCTGGCGGGTGTGGCTCAGTTGGTTGAGCATCATTCTGTGCACCAAAAAGTCTCTGGTTCAGCCCTGGCTGTTTTGGCTCAGCGGTTAGAGTGTCAGCCCGTGGACAAGAGAGTCCAGGGTTCGGTTCCTGCTAAGGGCACGTACCTCGGTTGCAGTTTGTCCCCAGATCCGGTTGGGGTCGTGTGGGTGGCAGCCATATGGTGTGTCTCTCTCACATTGATGTTTCTCTCTCTCCCTTTCTCCTTCTCTCCCTCTCACTCTATCTGATGATTAAAAATGCAAAAATGTCCTCAGATGAGGATTTTAAAAAAAGGTCTCTGGTTCAATTCCTGGTCAGGGCACATGCCCAGGTTGCAGGCTCAATCCCTGGTCAGGGTGCGGTGCATTAGGGAGGCAGCCAATCAATGTTTCTTTCTCTCACATCGATGTTTCTCCCTCCCTCTCTCTCTCCCCTTCTCCCTTTGTCTCTCTCTAAAATCAATAAAAACATATTTAAGGGAAAGTTGGTGCTCTCGATGTGCAGTCCAAACCCTTTACTCTGGGAGAAGCTGAGAGTTGGGAGTTCCCTCGATTGTATGGTATTGTGCCAGGGGTGGGGTTTATGGTGAGACTGTCTTAGCCTTTCCTACCCAATTCAACGTGGGTATTTTCTCAGTTGCCCAGTGTGTAGGAGTCACTCAGCAAGTTTCTGGTTCTCTCAGAGGGAATTAATATGAAGCTATACATTCAGTGCAGCTTAGAGGAGGGAAATGCAGGAGCCTCCTACATCACCGTGTTGGTCTAGCACTCAAAACTTATTTAGTGTAAATAAAATTGGACAAAAACATGATTTTTTTCAGATTCTAGATGCTAATGACACTAAGTAAGTTATTATAGACAAAAAATCAGTTGCAGCTTTGGAGGCAGAAATGAACAGGAGAGAATAGTCTATTAATTTTTCATTGATGGAAAGACAACTCATTGTTAAACAAAAATTAGAAATTTTCACTTTATTCATTTCCTTTAGATTATGCTTACAATGAAATCCACTGAACTGCCACAAGAACATAGGAATCAAAACTATGCCAATCTATCCAGTTTATAATTCATCTTTAATAGTATAATAAAAGGATTGTTTTTTCAGAGTGTTAGTTGCCTATTCTGATGATAACCTCCAAACACAAGAGGGTAACATCTGTTAACTTGGTATAGTAACCTGTTAAGCACCTGGCACCCGAACATCTACCTGTATAGGGAACAGATCACTTACTTAATGATAACTTTCAAATATATCTCCAGCTCTGATTTCTCTCCCGAATCCCAGGCCCCAGGTGGCCTGTGAGTAGCTTCACATGGTGGTCTCACAGATACCTCCAAATCAACATATCAAACTGAATTACCCTAAGCCATATCTTTCCCCTTTATTCCCATTCCTGGAACTAGTCCTCTTCTAAGTGAACTAGTCCCCTTAGGCCCACTTTCCCAAGCCAGAAAGGAAACAGTCATTGAGGCTCCTTTCCTTTCCTTACCTCATCCTCCCCTCCTATCTATCAATGACCAATCCTATTAATTCTCCTTGGTCTAGTGCATTGCCATCCTCATAACCACTTAGTATTGGCTGTCACCATTTCTCAGACTATTACAGCAATGTGTTTATTGGTCTCCCTGACATCTAAATGGCTATAAGAATGATCTTTAAAAAAAAAAATGTTATCCTGCTGGTGGGAATGCAGACTGGTGCAGCCACTGTGGAAAACAGTATGGTGTTTCCTCAAAAACTTAAAAATTGAATTGCCATTTGACCCAGTGATCTCACTTCTAGGAATATATCCTAAGAAGCCTGAAACACCAATCAGAAAGAATATATGTACCCCTATGTTCATAGCAGCACTATTTACAATAGCTAAGATCTGGAAACAGCCCAAGTGTCCATCAATAGACAAGTGGATAAAAAAGCTGTGGTACATATATACAATGGAATACTATGCAGCTGTAAGAAAGATCTCTTATCCTTTGAGACAACATGGAGGGACCTTGAAAGAATTATGCTAAGCGAAATCAGCCAATCAGAGAAAGACAAATGCCACATGATCTCACTTATTTGTGGAATATAATGAACAAGGTGGGCTGATGAATAAAATAGACCCAGAGACATAGAAAGGAGTATGGTTCAGACTGACAAACCTCAGAGTAGGGGGGTGGGGGAGATGGATGAGATAAACCGAAGAACTTATATGCATGCATGCATAACCAATGGACATAGACAACAATGGTAGGGGTTGGGGGAGGCCGAATGGGGAGAAGGGGATCGGGGGGGGGGGAGGAGAAGGAGAAACACCTGTAACAAAAATAAATTAATAAAAATTGGAGAAAAATAAAAAAAATTTTTGGAAAAAAAAAAAGTTATCATAAAGCCCGGTCGGTGTGGCTCAGTGGTTGAGCATCAACCCATGAACCAAAAAAATGTTATCATGCCAATGTTTAGAATTCTGTAAGTCAAAATCTAAATTCTTTAGCATTTTGCACAAAGCCTTTTAAGATATTTTGGCCTCATTTCCCAGAACTCTCTTCATTGTCTTCAGAACTCTCTTCATTCACCCATATGTCACTGCTATACACATCTTTTGCTTTGGCAGAACCAAACATTCTAGTTCCTCAAATCTTTCTTTCTGTGTGTCCTATAACTAGTTCTTTTAGCTTAATGATATATGCTTTTTTTTTTTTTTTTTCCTACTGGCTTCTTTCAGTATTTTTCTTTATCTCTGAATTTCTGTAGTTTTAAAATATGCCTAAGTATAGTTTTTTTTTTTTTTTTTACATTTATCTTGCTTGGTGTTCTCTGAGGTTCCTGGATCTTTGGCTTGCTGCCGGATATTAATTAGGGGAAATTCTCAGTCATTGTTTCAAATATTTGTTCTATTCCTTTCTTCTCCTTCTGGTATTCCCATTATGTGTATGTTAAACCTTTTGTAGTCATACCACAGTCCTTGGATCTTCTGGGTGTTTTGGGGTGTTTTTTTTTTGCTCCAGTCTTTGTTCTCTTTGCTTTTGGGTTTTGATGGTTTCTATCGATACATCTTCAAGCTCAGAGAGTCTTTCCTCATCTGTGTTCAGTCTACTAATAAGCCCATCAAAGGCATTCTTCATTTCTGTTACAGTTCTTTTTAATCTGTAGAACTTCATTTTGGTTCTTTCTGAGGATTCCTATATCTCTGCTTACATCGCCCATCTGTTCTTGTATGCTGTCTACTTTATCCATTAGAGCCCTTAGCATATTAATCATAGTTTAAAATTCCCAGTCTGATTAATTCAAGCATCCCTGCCATGTGTGGTTCTGATGCTTGCTCTGTCTCCTCAAGTTGTGTTTTTTCCTTTTAAGTATGCCTTTTTAGAGTTTCTTTTTGATAGCCGGACATTATATATACATAAAAGAAGCTGTTATAAATAGGTTTTTAGTAATGTGATGTGGTAATAAGATGTGGGGGGAGGGGAAGTATGCTACAGTGCTATGACTAGGTCTCAACCTTTTAGTGAGCTTGTGCTTCTGGGCTGTGAAATTCACAAGTATTTCTCAGGTTTTTCCTTCCCCCTTACATGGGACGGGATGGCTAGAGTGAGCTCAAGTTAGGTATTTCCCTTCTCCCAGGTCATTTAGGCTCTGGTAATACCCTAGCAGGTTAGGCTATGGTTAACTAGTTTCCCCTGGGGGTAGTCCTTGTTAAAAATACAAAGAAATAACCAACCAAAAAATACAGGCTTCCAGTCAAGATGGTGGCATAGGTAAATGCGTTCCTCACAGCCACATCAAAATTACAACTAAACTACAGAACAACCATAATTCAGAACTGCCTGAAATCTAGCTGAACAGAAGTCCTACAACTAAGAATGGGGCAGAAACACAGAATGGGCTAGTCCCACACCCTTGTGTAGCAGATAAAAATCAGGAGGGATATCTTGGTTGTGGAGGTTCCCCCCTGAGGAGTGAGGGGTCCCATCCCCACACCAGGGCCCCCAGCCTAGGGTTCCAGGGCCAGGAATCCCTATAACATCTGGCTGTAAAAACCAGTGGGAATTGTGGCTGAGTGAAACAAAGGGCTTCTGGAGTCCCAGGTGTTCCTCTTAAAGGGCCTGCACATGAACTTACTCAAACTCACTTACTCTGAGCTCCAGAACTGGGACAGCAGCTCAAAAGGCACCAGGGACATACAGGGAGGAACTGAAGTGTCTGGCATCAGGGACAGAGCTGGAGGGGCAGCTTTCTCCCAGACAGAAGTGCTGGCAGAGGGCATTATTCATTTTCTTTCTTTTTTAATTCATTTTTTTTTCTTTATTGATGTTAGAGCGAGAGAGGAAGGGAGAGGGAGAGATAGAAATATCGATGAGAGAGAACATCGATTGGCCGCCTTCTGCATGCCCCCCACTGGGGATCAGGCTCACAACTGGGCATGTGCCCTGACCGGGAATCGAACCGGCGACCTCTTGATGCATGGGTCAACACTCAACCACTGAGCCACACCGGCCAGGAACATTATTTATTTTCTGAGCCCTTTCCCCACAGGGCCGGTAGGCAGGTGCCATATCTGAGTCTCCATCAACCTGGCTCACACCGTTAGCCCACCCAACTTTCAGGCCCATCCAAGCTGTTTCCAGTGGCTTTTCCATATGAAGGCCTGTCCTGGCTCATACTTCAGACTTTTCTAAAAATCTCTCAAACAAGCAGTATCTGGCTTCAGTGTGCCCCATATCTCTCACTAAGTGGCCCCAGGCCTGGCACTAGCAAGCAGCCGGCCTTGATTCACAACTTGGCCTCTCTTGGGCACCTCCAAGCCCAGTATAAATAGCAGCCATCTGAAGACCACTTTGTAGTTCACGATGGGCGGCTCTGGGGCAGAACACAGGTGGCAGCTGATCTTGGCTTGCACTTCCCAGAGGCCCCAGAGCCAGTGCATCTGGTGAACAGCTTCAGACCATGTCAAAGCACCACCCAAGCACCTCCACAAGTGACATACTCAAGAAGGGGACTCAGCAGGCATCAGAGCTCCCCTGAAGTAAGTCCTGCTCCAAGGGATGAGGCCTTGCACAACTGATCCTCCATGATGGCTGCAGCCAGTCCTTGAAGCTGATTAGCCTGGGGGCAAATCTCTCTAACTGATATATCAACAACAATCAAAGCTCAACTACAACAGGAGGGTGTAGTTGGGGGTGGGGTTGCACCTGAAGTACCCAGTTCAGGTAAACAGGAAGGCTATTCCACTGAACCCTACAGAACATGTACTATATAAGGCCACCCTATCAAACCCAGAGACATAGCAGCTCTACCTAATACATAGAAACAAACACAAGGAGGCTGTCAAAATGAGGAGACAAAGAAATGTCTCAAATGAAAAAAACGAACAAGAGACTTCCGGTAAAGATGGCGGCGTAGGTAAACGCGGTATCGCGTCCTCCCACAACCACATCAAAGTTACAACTAAGCTATAGAACAACCATCATTCAAAACCGCCTGAAATCAAGCTGAATGAAAGTCCTACAACTACGAAATTAAAGAAGAAGCCATATCGAGACTGGTAGAAGGGGCGGAGGCACGACGGGCTGGTCCCACACCCGCGTGTGGCAGATACAAATTAGGAGGATACCTCGGCTGGGAAGGTCCTCCCTGAGGACTGAGGGGTCCCCGTCCCACACCAGGCGTCCAGCTCAGGGTTCCAGTGCCAGGAAGAGAATCCCCATCACTTCTGGCTGGAAAAACCAGCGGGAACTGAGGCTGAGGTGGCTGGAGCCCCCGGCAGCTCCTCTTAAAGGGCCCGCGCACGGACTTACTCGGACTCGCACCCTCCAGGCTCCAGCAAGCGGGAGGCAGCTTGAAAGGCACCAGAATCATATGGGGAAGAACTGAGCTGTTTGGCATTGGAGTGAGGGCTGGAGAGGCAGCTTTCTCCTGGACAGACTGCTATCAGAGGCTTTTGTTCCTTTGGTGAGCCCTTCCCTGGGCCGGGAGACGCCGCCATATCTGTGACTCCAGCTACCTGGCTCACACTGTTTGCCCTGCCCTGGTGATTCCCTGAGGCCCCACCCCACCCAACTTTCAGGCCCACCCAAGCTGTTGCCAGTTGCTTTACCACAGGATTGGCCTGTCTTGGAGCCTGCTTCAGCTTTTCCTAAATTCTTTCAAACGAGCAGCATCTGGTCTCAGCTAGCCCCATATCACTCGCTAAGTAATACATAGAAACAAACAGAGGGAGGCAGCCAAAATGAGGAGACAAAGAAACAGGTCCCAAATGAAAGAACAGAACGAAACTCCAGGAAAAGAATGAAGTGAAATGGAGTTAAGCATCCTAACAGATGCAGAGTTCATAAATACTGCTTATAAGGATGCTCAATGGACTTAGTGAGAACCTCAGTGAACTTAGAGAGGGCCTCAAGAGCATAAAAAAGGACCAGTCAGAAATGAAGGAGGCACTAACTGAAATAAAGACTAGTTTACACAGATTCAATAGTAGAGTAGGTAAAGCCAAGAAGCAAACCATCGATTTGGAATATAAGGAAGCAAAAACACCCAATCAGAACAGCAAAAAGAAAAAAGAATCCAAAAAAAATGAGGATAGTGTAAGGAGCCTCTGGGACAACTTCAAGCGTGCCAACATTCGCATCTTGGGGGTGCCAGAAGGAGAAGAGAGAGAACAAGAAATCGAAAACCTATTTGAAACAATAATGGCAGAAAACTTCCCTAACTTGGTGAAGGAAACAGACATACAAGTCCAGGAAGCACAGAGAGTCCCAAACAAGATGAACCCCAAGAGGCCCACACCAAGACACATCATCATCAAAATGCAAAAGTTTCAAGACAAAGAGAGAATCTTAAAAGCAGCAAGAGAAAAGAAGTTAGTTACTTACAAGGGAGTTCCCATAAGACTTTCAGCTGATTTCTCAAAAGAAACTTTGCAGGCCAGAAGGGAGTGGCAAGAAATATTCAGAGTGATGAAAAACAAGAACCTACAACCAAGATTACTCTATCCTGCAAAGCTGTCATTTAGAATCGATGGCCATATAAAGAGTTTCCCAGACAAGGAAAAGCTAAAGGAGTTCATCACCACCAAACCATTATTATATGAAATGTTGAAGGGTCTTCTTGAAGAAAAAGATAAAAAAATATGAACAAACAAAATGGCAATAAATACGTATCTATCAACAATTGAATCTACAAACAAAATGAACAAGCAGAACAGAAACATTCTCATAGACACAGAGAACTTTTGTTGGTTACCAGATGGGTGGGGGCTGGGGGGATGGGTGAAAAAGGTGATGGGATTAAGAAGTACAAATTGGTTGTTAGACTGACAAACCTCAAAGGGAAGGGGGATTGGAGGGTGGGAAGAAATAAACCAAAGAACTTATATGTATATATGCATAACCAATGGACACAGACAACAGTGTGGGGAAAGGCAGGAGAGGGGCAGGAATGAGGGAGGAGGGAGTCCATGGGGGGAAAATGAGGAACATCTGTAATACATTCAACAATAAAGATAAGTTAAAAAAAAAAGAAAGAAAGAAAGAAAGAAAAAACCGGAACAAAATTCCAGAAAAAGAACTAAACAAAATGGAGACAAGCAATCTACTAGATGCAGAGTTCAAAGCACTGGTTAAAGGATGCTTTATGAATTTAGGAGGAAAGTACATGAACTTATTGAGAACTTCAACAAAGAAATAGGAAACATAAAAATGGAACTAGAAAACATAAAGAAGAATCAGTCAGAAAGTAAGAATACATTAACTGTCATGAAGAATGCACTACAAAAGAAAACCCTAGAGCAAGTAGAAGGAAGGAAATAGTAAAGATCAGAGCAGAAATAAATGACATGGAGACCAAAAAAACAATTCAAAGGATCAATGAAACAAAGAGCTGGTTTTTTGAAAAGATAAACAAGATTGATGGACCCTTAGCTAGACTCACCAAGAAACAAAGAGAGAGAACCCAAATACACAAAATCAGAAATGAAAGAGAAGTAACAACTGACACCACAGAAATACAAAGGATTGTTAATAAATACTATGAACATTTATATGGCAACAAATTCGACAATCTAAGCGAAATGGACACATTTCTAGAAACACATAGTCTCCCAAAACTGAACTGGGAAGAGATAGAAAACTTGAACAGGCCAATAACAATGAAGGAAATTAAAGATGTAAGCAAGACCCTCCCAGCAAACAAAAGCCCAGGCCCTGACGGCTTCACGGGGGAGTTTTACCGAACATTCAAAGAAGAACTAACACCCACTCTCCTCAAACTATTCCAAAAAATTCAAGAAGAAGGAAGACTTCCAAACTCCTTTTATGAAGCCAGCATAATTCTAATTCCAAAACCAGAAAAAGACACTACAAAGAAAGAAAACTACAGGCCAATATCCCTGATGAACATAGATGCCAAAATCCTTAACAAAATACTAGCAAATCGGATCCAGCAATACATCAAAAAAATCATTCACCATGACCAAGTGGGATTCATCCCAGGGATGCAAAGCTGGTACAATATTTGCAAATCAATAAATGTGATACATCACATAAACAAAATGAAAGATAAAAACCACATGATCATATCAATAAATGCTGAAAAAGCATTTGACAAAATCCAGCACCCATTTCTGATAAAAATGCTCAGCAATATGGGAATAGAGGGATCATATCTCAACATTATAAAGGCCATATATGAAAGACCTACAGCCAACATCATACTCAATGGACAAAAACTAAAAGCATTTCCCTTAAGAACAGGAACAAGACAAGGATGCCCACTTTCACCACTCTTATTTAACATAGTACTGGAAGTCTTAGCCACAGCAATCAGACATGAAGAAAAAATAAAAGGGATCCAAATTGGAAAGGAGGAAGTGAAACTGTCATTATTCGCAGATGACATGATATTATACATAGAAAACCCTAAAGACTCCATCAAAAATCTACTAGACTTAATAAATGAATTTGGCAAAGTAGCAGGATACAAAATTAACATCAAGAAATCGACGGCATTCTTATACACCAATGATGAACTCACAGAAAGAGAAACTAAAAAAAAATCCCATTTACCATTGCGGCAAAAAAATTAAGATACCTAGGAATAAACTTAACCAAAGAAGTAAAGGACCTATTTTCAGAAAACTACAGAACATTGAAAAAAGAGCCCTGGCCAGTTTGGCTCAGCGGTTAGAGCGTCGGCCTGCGGACCAGAGAGTCCCAGGTTCGGTTCCCGCTAAGGGCATGTGCCTCGGTTGCAGTTTGTCCCCGGCCCCAGTTGGGGTTGTGTGGGTGGCAACCACTCGATGTGTCTCTCCCACGTCGATGTTTCTCTCTCTCTCTTCCCCCCTCTCCCTCCCGCTCTATCTGATGATAAATGCAAAAATGTCCTCGGATGAGGATTAAAAAAAAAAAAAAGGATTGAAAAAAGAAATAGAGGAAGATATAAAAAAGTGGAAGCACATACCTTATTCATGGATTGGAAGAATTAACATCATTAAAATGTCCATACTACCCAAAGCAATCTATAGATTTAACGCAATCCCCATCAAAATACCAGTGACATATTTCACAGAACTAGAACAAATGCTTCAGAAGTTCATATGGAACCAAAAAAGACCCTGAATAGCTACAGCAATCTTGAAAAAGAAGGACAAAGTAGGCGGGATCACAATACCGGACATCAGGTTATACTACAAAGCTACTGTAATCAAAACAGCCTGGTACTGGCACAAGAACAGGCACATAGATCAATGGAACAGAACAGAGAACCCAGAAATTGACCCAAAACATTATTCTCAATTAATATTCGACAAAGGTGGCAAGAGCATACAATGGAGTAAAGACAGCCTCTTTAATAAATGGTGTTGGGAAAATTGGACAGCTACATGCAAAAAAATGAAACTAGACCATCAGCTTACACCATACACAAGAATAAACTCAAAATGGATAAAAGACTTAAATGTGACTCATGAATCCATAAAAATCCTAGAAGATAATGTAGGCAACAAAATTTCAGACATCATACGCAGCAGAATTTTCACTGATATATCACCTAAGGCAACAGAAACAAAGGAAAAAATGAACACATGGGACTACATCAAACTCAAAAGCTTCTTCACAGCAAAAGAAACAACCATCAAAGTGGAAAGGCAACCCACTGTATGGGAGAGCATAACTGCCAATGATATATCAGATAAGGGATTAATTTCCAAAATATATAGAGTGCTCATACATCTCAACAAAAGGAAGACAAAGAACCCAATTAAAAAATTGGAAGAGGAACTAAATAGACACCTCTCCAAACAGGACATACAAATGGCCAAGAGACATATGAAGAAATGCTCAACATCACTAATCATCAGAGAGATGCAAATTAAAACAACAATGAGGTATCACCTCACACCTGTCAGAATAGCCACCATGAACAAAGCATCAAACAACAAGTGTTGGCGAGGGTGTGGAGAAA
Source organism: Tadarida brasiliensis (assembly GCA_030848825.1). Lineage (NCBI taxonomy): Eukaryota > Metazoa > Chordata > Mammalia > Chiroptera > Molossidae > Tadarida > Tadarida brasiliensis. Next base: position 179,741,503 of record CM061257.1, on the reverse strand, counting down.
AGGGGACTCTAGTACACTGCTGGTGGGAATGCAGACTGGTGCAGCCACTATGGAAAACAATATGGTGTTTCCTCAAAAAATTAAAATTTGAATTACCATTTGACCCAGTGATCCCACTTCTAGGAATATACACTAAGAAGCCTGAAACACCAATCAGAAAGAATATATGTACCCCCATGTTCATAGCAACGCTATTTACAATAGCTAAGATCTGGAAACAGCCCAAGTGTCCATCAGTAGACGAATGGATAAAAAAGCTGTGGTACATATACACAATGGAGTACTATGCAGCTGTAAGAAAGAAAGATCTCTTATCCTTTGCGATGACATGGGAGGACCTGGAAACTATTATCCTAAGTGAAACAAGCCAAGCAGAGAAAGACAAATATCATATGATCTCACTTATTTCTGGAATATAATGAACATAGTCTGAGGAACAGGGTAGTCCCAGAGACGTGGAAGTAGGGTACAGACTGACAATTGCCAGAAGAGGGGGTGGGGGAGGGGAGCGAAGAACCACAGAACGTGTACGCATGTACTCATAACCAATGGACATGGACAACAAAACTGGGGACGGGGCAGGGAGGGAGGGGGAGGAGGGTGACAATGGGGGAAAAAGGAGAAACATCTGTAACAAAAATAAATTAATAAAAAAATAAATAAAATAAAATAATGCACTACAGGGAATAAACAGTGGCATAAATGAAGCAGAGGATCACATCAGAGATTTGAAAGATATGGAAGCAGAAAACAATCAGAGCAGCAAAAAGAAAAAAGAATAAAATTTAAAAAATGATGATAGTATAAGGAGCCTCTGGGACAACTACAAGCATACCAACATTTGCATCATGGGGGTGCCTGCCAGAAGGAGAGGAGAGAGAGCAAGAATTGAAAAGGTATGTGAAAAAAATATTGACAGAAAACTTCCCTAACCTGGTGAAGGAAATAGACATGCAAGTCCAGGAAGTTCAGAGAGTCCCAAACAAGATGAATGCAAAGAGGCCCATACCAAGACACATCATAATTAAAGTGCCAAAGATTAAAGACAAAGAGAGAATCTTAAAAGCAAAAAGAGAAAAGCAGTTAGTTACTTACAAGGGAGCTCCCATAAGATAATCAGCTGATTTTGCAACAGAAACTTTGCAGGTCCAAAGGAATTGGCAAGAAATATTAAAAATTTTGAAAAGCAAGTACCTACAACTAAGAGTACTCTACCCAGCAAAGCTATCATTTAGAATCGAAGGATAAATAAAGAGCTTCCCAGGCAAGAAAAAGCTAAAGGAGTTCATTACCACCAAACTAGTATTACATGAAATATTAAAGGGTCTTCTTTAAGAAGAAAAAAAGATAAAAAATATGAATAATAAAATGGCAATGAATACATATCTATGAACAATTGAATCTAAAAAAACAAAATAAACAAGCAGAACAGAAACAGACTTGAAGCCCTGGCCTGTGTGGCTCAGTTGGGTGGAGCATCATCCCATACACTGAAAGGTGGCAAGTTCAATTCCTGGTCAGGACACACACCCAGGTTGTGGATTTGATCCCTGGTTGGGGCACATACAAGAGGCAACTGATCGATGTGTCTCTCTCACATTGATGTTTCTTTCTCTCCTTTCCTCTCTCTAAAATCAATTTAAAAAAAACAACAACATATCCTCAGGTGAGGATTAAAGAAAAACCACAACAGACTTATAGATACAGAGAACATTTTGACAGATAGGAGGAGAGTTGAGGGAATGGGTGAAAAAGGTGAAGGGATTAAGAAGTACAAATTGGTAATTATAGAACAGTCATAGGAGTGTAAAGAACAGCATAGGGAATATAGACAATAATATTATAATAACTATGTACAGTGTCAGTGGGTATGAGATTTATCAAGATGATCACTTAGTAAGTTATATAATGTCTAATCGGTGGATTATACACTTGAAAGTAATATAATTTTGCATGGCAACTGTAACTGAAAAATTAAAAAAAAAATATTTAAAGTAAAAAAAAGAAAAGAACTCATAGAAAACTAAGATTCAAGTGGAGCACCTGATAAAGTGATTGTATTTGACCACACAGTTCTACTGCTCTACAGACCAACTTCCCAATTGCATATTTTTCATCATATGTTTATCTGTTCCAGGACCCAGCAATTCTACTCCTGGTATTCACACAAAATAAATAAAAACATGTGTCAAAACAAACAAACACCAGAGTGCTCTGGTATATTTTTTAATGGTTCCTTTTTCTCCTCACCCAGCCGGAAGCACAGGGAGGGGGGAAAGGAACCATTTTGAAGTATACCAGAGCACTCTGTTGTTTTTGTTTGTTTGTTATTTACTGTGAGAACCTGGTCTATCTCCTGGAGGTAAAATCACAAAAGTGTGGGGATACCCCCTATGATTCCCGCCCCCCCCAAGTTTTTAACATTCAGACTTGTCCTCACTATGTCTCCAGCAATTACAGTTTCAGGTTCCTCTGTCCCTGCATAGGTTTCTGCAGCAGTTTCCACTCATGAATCTCTGCTCCAATAATCGTGACTCCCTGTATTCACCTGTTTCTCCAATCTTGGGGGCAGTGATTTGCCCTGTGTCGTTAGCTCTCTTATGAATCTAAGACGAATTATTGATTTTTCAAATTGTTAAGCGTTTTACTTGTTAGAATGGAGTGGTGACTTCCAAGCTCCTTACAAGAGGAACCAGAAAACTATTATAATATCCGAGAAATTGGTAAACAGATTCACTTTTACACTATCTGAATGCATCATGATTTTATCAATTCAACTTTATCCTCTTTTAGTTGTCACTTCTGTCTGAAGAAGCCCATAATTTTTTAGCCCCGTAGGACCATTGCCAAGTCTTCACCTAAAATGTTCCAGTCACAATAAATACAGTAACTTCTTATCAGAGAAACCACACTTCCTTTCTTCTTTCCCTGCCCTTCCATTTCTCAGTATCCCACCAACACAGGTAAAATCTGTCATTTGTCCCTACTAGAGATAATACAAACTAGAAATAATAAGAGAAAAGAACATAGATCTAGACTACCACAAATACCCATCTTCCTTCTATTTTGCATCTATATGATTACTCTCAAGACCTTATTTCTCCCAATCCCAGAAAATTGCTGAGTTGAGGATAGTGTGTAAGAGGAAGAAGCTGGGACCCTGGTGCTCACTTACCTCTGAAAGAGCTCTCTGCAGCACACATAGGCCTCATAGGTTCTATTGGTGATACTTGTGTTTAAGAAGGAGACACAATCAGTTTCGGCTCCCCTGGGAACATAGAGGATTCCTGAAAAAAGGACACAGAGATACTAAGGGGAAGATTTTACACATGTTCCTGAAGGCTCTCAATAATTTGGGTATAAATTGGAAAACACTGTAGATTAGGTGCCTTTTCTATGTGTCTGTAAGATGGATGGTTAAATCAGTATTCTGAGAGAGATCTTGTCGGGATCTAGGTATATTATTTGTGTCAAGACTCTAAATTGAGGCACCTACCTGCCACACAGGCACTGATAAGGGATACACAGGCCCCTGTGAAGAGGGCACTGACCACAATCTTGGACAAGTCACTCTTCCGGTGGGGTACCATTGATGCTGCAGACAACAAAACAAAATAACTTGATCTCTTCCTCACCAGCCAATCTGGTATGTCCCCTGAGCTCCAATTAAAGAATGCAGAAGAACAAAACACAGCAGATGAATAGCTTTTGTATCACTAACCACCAGAGACCGGCCAGCGGGACCCTAAGAAGTGTGTATATACATTAGTCCTGAGTGTTCACTAACTCAAACATTCCCCAGGTCAGGAAATGTGTGTCTGACCCTAACTCCAGTGGTTCTTCCCAAGATGTACCTGGATCAAGCAAAGCTCTGATTTGCTCCAAACAGGCACAAATGCCTGGTGTTCACTAGTTGAGATCTGTACTCTTAGGCTAGGACCAGAATTAGATGGATTTGAGCCAGAGGGATAAGGACGGCCACATTCACCTGGCCTTGCTCACATGATGCGCATCTGATCACTGCTAGATGGCAAACTCACAATCAAACAGTAATCGGGCATCAGAATTAGAACAGTACAGGCAAGTATTTAACAAAGGGAAATAAATAAACCAAAAGGAAATAGTTTCACCTTTAAATTGTTCAATCAGCTACCAAATAAATCCACTTAATGATTCCGAATATGAGCACCATAATAAATGGACACACTAAGCTGTATTTCTTCTTATAGTCTATTTCTAACTTGTATCTTCCAAACTCTTGGAACCTGCTGGTCATCCTCGCTGCCCCTGCTCTCAAGGACAACTCCACTTTCCTGTGTATCTGTGTCTGCTTCAAATACCATTCATCCCACACCTGGTAATTTGTAGCTTTCAATCCCACACTTGACACCACTCGCTCTTACTATCTATCTGCCTTATGTGTCTGATCATTTTATTTGTCTTTTGATTGCTGTGCAACTCCTACTTCTGTGAAGACAACTGGTAAGCAGCCTAATTTCAAAAAGTACCTTTGCTACTGAATAAAAAACAAAGTTATCTTTACTTATACATGCACTATGCCCATTTAATGGCAAAATAAAAGTAATATCATTATAATCTTCCTCAAAGGGAAAATAAAAATAAAATAGTTTTGGGGCCTCCAATCAAAGGGTAAGAGTAACAGAAATTGAGATTGTAAACCCAGCCTGGGCTCCATGCATAGCCAGGTAGCATGGTTGCCTTAACTCCAAATTAACTGTGCCTGAGAGGGCCCATTTCACATCAGCTTCTCTATCTGGTCTCAACTTGCACTGAAGCACCAGGTCCGCCTACCACAGAGGCTGGGTTCTGTCTGGCTTACTGGGTAGTTGTAAAAATGAATTAACTCACTCAAGCCTCCCAGCGTGATTCCTATGGAACTAAAATTGGCAAATCCACAGAGTGAAAATGTTGTAATGATTTCAGCTCTCACCTAGGAAAAACAAAAGTAAATAAGTAAATAAACTCAGTCCCATATGTGCAGTCATATAATCATGATAGAAGTTCCAGAGATCATAGAACCTCCCATCTTTTCCACACTACCCTAAGGAATATGGAAAAGATGCTCAGAAAATAATCACTTCCTGAGTTATTACAGGACTAATGATATGGAAACCACAATGGGCCTCTTTGCTAAACACTCTTCTTGTTGAAGTTCATGAAGAAGGAGAAGGCCTAGGGATGAGGATGAATGAGAGGGGAAAGACAGAGGGAGACAGAAAAGGAGATCAATTTATAGCAATTTAGACTTATAAATGAAGTAGTGGACTTTAGACCATCAAAAATAGTGTCCACCCTGGACTTCCTCAACTGTAAAATCCCGACAATTATATTATAGAGAGAAGGTGAGTCAGAGTGCAGGGGAGGAATAGCACACAGACCTCAGGGGAGCTGGGGTGCTGGAGCTAAGCATACTGTTACACTTGTTTTGTGATTAGGCCTGGGACACTGGAAAGGGATCCATGGGTGTGAAACAAACTTGTGTAATACTTTCTGTCTGCCCACAGATGATTTGTGCTTTTCTGGATTGTCACCTACAGAAATCCACTGTTTCTCGCCTTCGATCCATTCTTCCATTCCAGAGAGACGTTTGTTCTTGTATTGAGACAGTTGCTGATAGGCCACGAACTCATTTGTGAAGAACTTGATCCCCACCATCTCAGCCACCATTGGACAATCTGCCCACTCTACACCCATCATGAAAACCATGGGCCTTAGGACATAGGAGCAAATCACCTAGGTGAAAAGAGATATCCAGGAAAAGAAAGAACAAGTAACACAGGTCAGGACCCAAGAACTTTCTCTGGAGCCTTAACTCTGTCTCCTCCACCCTCCTATCCATGCTCTCTTTTAGGTCACTGTATGTCAGGAGAGCTTGCATAGTTCAAGGACCACTTAAATACACCCTAGAGGGACAGCCCAACACATGTAATTCTTTACCTGGAAAGTGAGCCCCTGTATGTCTACCAATTCCCCTAGCCAGGAGAGGGCAGCATTGATGAAGGCTAACACAGCCAAAAAGGCAATCAGGTTGGCTGCTACATTAGTAGCAAGGCCTACGGCATCTATGGCTCCATTGCTGGCAGCTTCCAGGACATTCGTCTCCTTCCTGAGGTTATTGGGCATAGGAGAAAAATATGATGTCTGGATTAGTCTCAGCCCCTTACAGAAAGGACCTGAGAGGTGATGAGTTTCCTTAGTGACCCTTTTGGTGGAGATTCCACTGAAGCAGTATCAGATTTAATTGACATGCAATTGCACTGACACCTAGGGCAGAGGATACTGGTATGCAGAAGACAGGCAGGTGGAGGGTTAAACAAACAAAGAAAATCAACATAATCAGCTAGAGGCAGAGGCAGAGGCAGACAAGAGGGGATATGGAATCAGATTATTCTTTCTCCAGAAGACTTGAAGCCTCTGCCACCACAGCGCTACTCTTGACTCTGCACCTAACCTCACCATCCCCCATGATGGATGCCTCATTAGACTCACCCACGGGGCAATTTTACCCCCTCCTTATTCTTGAACTTGGATTCCTCCACTTCTGGATATACCAACTTTGACAAGGCGAGAGCAGAAGGGGCAGCCATCACAGACGCAGAAATCAAGGATGACGCTTCAATCTGTAAGGCCAGATGTAGGAATCAGCGTGTGCAGAACCCGGACTTGGGCTCACCCAAGAGTGATCAAACAGATTATGCCTACCCCGAAGGATATGAAGGCTCCCAACACAGTGCCTGAAATGGTGGCAAACCCTCCAGTCATCACTGCGTGTATTTCAGAGAGTGTCATGTCTGCAAGGTATGGGCGGATGAGCAGAGGTGCCTCTGTCTATGAACAAGGAGAAGTGAGTCAGATTCAAGAGGATGCAACTCCCCACCCCACAGTGCCCACCCGGCCCCAGAGACACATCCTCTAGTGTGAGTGCCCTTCCAGCATGGAGCTCTGCTTTCAGGCTCTCCCAGCATCTGCCTGACTCTCTCTGGCACCTAATCATATCCTGGCTGCCATTGTTCTCATCAGTTTTCATACATGTTTGTCTTATTTATTTAAATTCTAAAATACTATGGAAGACGAATGGTATATTTTTTGGTATGTTCTCCATGTCCAAAATCATATACAGTAAGTCCTCACTCAAAGTTAATAAATTCTACAACTTTAAGCAAAACAATGTATAATAAAACCAGTTTTACCACAGACTAATTGATATAAACAAAAGTTACGTTCCTATGGCATCTCATCAACTTTATAATGAAACAAAGTTGAATGAAATACATTTTGTTCAGACATTATTCAAGGACCTGCTGTACTTAATGAATGACCTTATGAAATACAGTGCACTTCCTGAGTACATATTAGTAGCTTAAAAAGTACTCACTAAATTAATTGCAAATAGATTATTATTAAAGCCCAATGTTGATGAAAGAATAAAAAGAAATGTTTGTGAAAATATTATGAAGACCCAACTCTATAAACTGTATTTAGCATCAACTTAAGATAATGTTATTTGTCATTTAATGACTGACGACTATGTGCCTAGTGCTGTACTAGATGTTAGGGATAGTAATATAAATAAGGCAAAGTTCCTACTCTTTGGAGCTTATACTCTAGCAGAGAAAACTAAGCTGACTTTTGGATAATTTCAGTAAAATGTGGAGTGCTATGGTGGAAGTACGCAGAAATACTCTAAATACATTTCAGAAACGATTAATCAGCTTAGGGCCTTGAGAGAGAAAGACCTCAATATGAACTCCTTGTCAATTTGACAAGCTATTGTCCCTAACATTGAGCTAGTCAGTCAATAGCATATATTGAGCACCTATTCCATATATGTGTGTCAAATTATGTATTATGGGGAAGAGCCTTGGTGTTAGCTCTCAGCAAGACCAGCTATTGCCTCCTTAGAGACCCTGGAAAACAAGGATCACAGGGAGAAACCAGAACCATAGAACAAATATCCTTCATAGACATTGAAGGCAGTAAGATTTGGACCAGGATGTTTCCCTAAATTCCTGTATAAGAAGTTAGATCAGTGGTTAAGGATGTCCAAACTAAGTATTATTACACATGAAGGGTAAAAGCAATGAGCTGAGTTTCCTTTGAACTTCTGAGTTTTCTTTCATCTTCTGAGTTTTCTTTCATCAGTGATTGGCTGCCCGTACAGTTCATTTATTTGACTTTTCAGAAGGAAAACATACTTTTCTCAACCTGTTTTCTGCCACACTATTTGTTGCCGGGAAAAAGGTCAGAAGGCCTCAGGGTACTTACCATACCCACAAAGATGTTTCCTGCCACAGCCAGGGTCTCTGTGGCAGTGGTGCCCATGGTGATTTGTAAAAACCAGGCAACCTAAAGGGATGCAAAGACCTAAACAATTAACATTAGCAGCAATCTTGGAGAGTACCCAGCAAATCCCCATCCCCTTCTCCATTTAACTGGTAAGGAAACTAAGGCCTAGAGAAGTGGAGTGACAAGCCCAAGGCCACAAGGCAAGTTCCAGCGCCTGAACCAGAACGCAGGACTCTTGGCTTCCAGAACTAATAGATTAAAACTCAGTATGAAGTGGCAGTCCAGCCCATGTTCTCTTCCTGCTCTGCCCCTCAGCCTACCTGCAGCCTGGGCCTGACTGTCTGATATCAGGCATGCTTGAAAGAGTTTGCCTTTTTACATTAGTTCTAACATCTAGATCCTACATGTGCACATTTTTCCAAAGTGTCATTTTCATGCTTCTTGACAGATCACAAGATGAAAGCCCACCTCCTGAGTGGTGTAGGAGAATGACTCACCTTCTGCACTACCCACTGCACAAGGCCCAGGTAGTAGAGAATGGACATCACACATCCAAAGTAAAGGATGATCGGTAAGGCCTGTAATGAGAATGACAGGCAACTGATGAGATATTACAGTAGTCCACCCTTATCCATGGTTTCACTTTTCTGTGGTTTCAGTTACCCACAGTCAACCATGGCCAGAAAATATGTAGTGGAAAATTCCAGAAGTAAATAATTCATAGGTGTTAAATTGTGCACCATTAGAGTGGTGGAATCTCGTGCTGTCCTGCCCTGTCCCAGCTGGGACATGAATCATCCCTTTGTCTAGTGTATACACTGTTTACACTACCTGCCACCCAGTTAGTCACTTGGTAGCTGTCTAAGTTATCAGATCGACTGTCACAGTATCTCAGTGCTTGTGTTCAAGTAACCCTTATTTCACTTAGTGACTCCAAAGCACAAGAGTAGTGATGCTGGTCATTCATAAAGTGCTTCCTCTAAGAGAAAAAGTGTACATTCTCAACTTAATAAGAAAAGAAAAAAATCACATGCTGAGGTTGCTAAGATCTATGGGAAGAATGAATCTTCTGTGAAATTGTCTAATCTATAAATTAAACTTTATCAAAGGTATGTATGTATAGGGGAAATAAACGTAGTATTTATAGGGTTTGGTACTATCTGTGGTTTCAGGCATCCACTCGGGGTCTTAGAATGTATCCCTGGCAGGTAAGGGGGGACCACTGTATGAATGTGCTTGTGTCTGCCATAAATGGACTGTGTTTCAGGCCTCTAAATTAAGCTCTCAGCCTTCCAAGAGCAGCTGACACAGTGTAGATTCTCAGTGGATATATAAACACAAGCTAGTTTAGGAATAAATAGTACATGTATCATATCTATCATCCCATTAGTACTAAGCCACAAGATGTTTCCTGAGCCTTCCCCACTCCTATTTTACTCCAGTTTCAGTATGGTGACAATCAAAGGGTGAGAGATTGATGCTGTGCCTTCTATTGATGGGGTCAGATCCTCTTTTTAGGGTCAAATTGGTATATAGACTGGCTGATCTCTTGGACACACATTTTCATCCTCTGCTTTACACTTCTCCCCACACTGACCCTCATTCCTGACTACAAAACAGATAGGACCTGAAAAGCGAAGGCATTCTTGACCAGCGTATCCCCAAAGACAAAACTGGAGCCAGCCACAGTGTAGTTCAGGAAAATCTGAAAAAAAAGAGGGAGAGAGAGCGTGAACAAGTGTGAAGCCAGGTAGGACACAGAGGAACACACGATCAGCCTCATGCATGATTAGGACCTACTGCTGTTATTGAAACTGGTCTCCCTTTGACAACATGGGGACAGGTTCTATCCCCATGAGCTGCTCACTGAATGACAGAGGACTCAGCAGTTCAGTTCTCTGTATTCACTTGATTAGTTGTACCCTAATATACTCTTCCTTTCCCACCAGATCTCCCACCACCATCATTAACAAGACAGTCCAATCTCTTCATGCTTCCCCCAAATCTCCTTTCTCTGGGGTTCTGAAAGAGCAGAGCCCTTACGTTCAATTTCTCATACCTGAATCTGGTCTCCCAGCCATTGAAATGCATGAAATCCAGGATCAGTTCTGATGACCAAGATCCCAAAGACAAACTGAAGACCCAGGCCCCAAAGCACCGTCCTCCAGGACACCTGGGACCAATAAGAACATCATTCCAATGTGAGTTCTAAACCCTACTTGTCCATTATCTGGTTGGAGTTTTAAACATGGGTACATGTACTCTGGGTGAAACTAACCTAGTATGCTAACAGGAAATCTGGGGTAAAATGGAGTAGGGAACAGGGGGAAACAGGGCCGTAATATGTAAAGAGCCACATATGTCCATATGATTTTTTAAACTGTATCTACAGGTTAGATGACACACAGGCATGCATACATATATGCAAATAAAAGTGTCATAAACCAGTACTTTAATACTACTATGTGAAATGCAAGCTGATTCTCCATTCTATTTTCTTTCTTTCCTTTTTTATTTCTTTTATTCTTTAACACTGGCCTAGATCCACAAATTTGATATCAAGGCTCACTAATGGATTATAACTTACTGTTTGAAAATAAGTGGTCTAGGGCCTCTGATAACTTTAAAACTTCTCTTAGGAGCAAAATCATCAAAAGATCTAATTCCAGAGATTATAAAGAGCTTAGTTCTATGCCTTTGTAATCAATATTTGACACATGCACTTTGTAATCAGTAACACACGGCCCTTGGCCCACCCTGCATACTCCAAACTCACTGCCCTGTGGTGTTTGGAGAAGGCAAAGAGGATGAGGATGAACATGCAGATTCCTGCGAAGGACATCAGCTGCTCTGGCCTTTGAGCTGTGTCTAGAGCCAGCCACAGGATAAGGCCAACCAATGCGACTCCAGCGAACACCCTGAAGAGAGAATGTCAATACCATGTCATCAACTCAGTGAATGAAGAACAACTAATTAACCTTACCTCTAAAAAATAGTTCACCCCTAGGGTAAGTGAAATAACTCAGTAGATTAGACACAGAAACATATCTTGAGAATCATTCATCTGGTAGTTTCCTAGCTAGCAGCTCTCTTTCCAATTCTTGTACTCACAGAATGAAGTTGAAAGAGTCCAACCTGAGGATGCAAATCACATGACTTCCTTTCCTCAAGTTTCCATATCAGTAAGATGTGATACAAAGGTTCATTCTTTAAATTTTTGGTAATGAATAACCAAAATATTTTTTAAAGGAAGAAAAGTATGCATGGTCCTTCCCCATGAATCTTCACCCAATTTCCAACGACTCCAAGGGCAGGAGTAAAGGTGAAGCCACAAATCAACCCCTATGGTCTTAGGTTCCTTGATATACCAAACATGCTTGATCAATACACAGACTGGTTTCCTCATGTCTGAGTGTTGGAGTCATTTCAGTTCAAGGGAAAATAAGTAGAAAGGAGAGCACATATGAAAAGAAAACAAAAAGAGCACACTGTCCATGGAGGTGCCTCAGGAACAACAAGGACAACAAAATGCATTACAAGTCAGGGTTGAATTTTGGAGCTGTTCTTACTGTGAACTCTTCTCACTTAAAGTGAATAAAATCTGGCTTCCAGAATCTATTCTGCTAATGAATAGTATCACTTTATCTTTATCTCCTCAGTGACAACTCAATTATCCAAAATTTAGGTTGTAGTCTAGTGTGTGTCTCCAAATAATTGCTGTTGCAAACATTCTTAACACCTATTTTCTGTGTGTCCATTGGAGAATAGGCAGAAAATAGGAACTCTATAGAGTCTGAAAGTTATTCTTTCACTCCAGGCCTGTGATCAGAGGCTATATAGTTAGTTAAATGAGCTGTGGCTGCTATAGAATCCAGGTCAGTATTCACTGAACAGTAAGTTTGCTGGATAAACTCCAAGGAATTGTAAAAGACACCAGTGGGTGCAGGAAGTCTGGAGGACTAGAAGAAAAAAAGCATTAAAAAATATGAGAGAACTAAGGGATATGACCACCAAATCAATTTGATAGCTTAATGCAGCTGCAACCCTCTTTGTTTTGATTATTTCATTGCAGAAGAATATGGTTTTCCTTCTGTTACGAACCCTGACAATAAACAGACTGAAACTCTTCTCTGAAACTTAACCACTCTGCCCCCTAGCAATGTTGATACGCGAAGCTACAGGAAACAGAGGAAGTCCAGTGCTCAGAGGCCTGTTGCTATTTGCTGTCTGAGCATTGATTTTGAAAAGCATAGGTGAGGGACAGCTGAGAGGCAGCTCAGGAACTGTCAAAGGAGAAAAGGGAAGTAGACTGGGGCTTGGGACAAGTTGGGGACCAGGGATATTGAGATTTTTAACTCACCATTTCATCCAATGCTTCAGGCAGGAGTTTTGAAAAGGCTTCACACATCTTGTTAATTTTTTACCAAAGAAACGTTTCAGAGAGTGGTGAACCAGGACCAAGAGCACCAAGCAGGTGAGAACAAACAAGGCCAGTGCCCTCTGGAAATTCAAGATGCAGGCTGCCAGGAAGTAGGCAGCATAAGCTAAAAGGAGAAGGGGCAGAGTAAGGATCAAGTCAGAGCTCCCCAGGCGCAAATGAAGCTCTAGTCATGAGTGTCTGGGATTTGAAGCTAGAAAAACCCTTCAGTGATGTTGCCACCCAGACCCAGATTGAGCTGCAGTTCTCAAGGCCAGGATGGAAAACTGTTTTCTTCTCGAGGATACCCAAGAAGAGTCCAACCTAGTTTGAATACTGCATGTTTTCACTTATCTTTAATAAAATCCCTTGAGTTTACTCTGATATCCTTTTTCAGAGTAAATTTGGAGTAGATTTTATCAGTATCCACCATTAGACACTCCAAAAGTCATCTTTTCTAAAACTTTATAATCCCTGCCCTTGCCAGTGTGGCTCAGCTGGTTGAGCATCACATGCACCAAGAGGTCACTGGCTGATTTTCCCAGTTAGGGCACATGCCCAAGTTGCAGGTTCGATCCTCAGTAGGGGGCCTGTAGGAGGCAGCCAATCCATGTTTCTCTCTCTCTCTCTCTCCCTCTCCCTTCCTCTCTCTCTAAAATCAATAAACACATATTTAAAATAAATAAATAAAATTTTATAATTCCAGTCATTTTAACCTTTCATCTTGAGCAAAACCACATAAACAAGGCTACTACTAGGAAGTAAGCAGGTCCTCAAATGATGTCTTTCATTATAACCTTGATAAGATGTCATCGGAACTTAACTCTTGTTTGTATCAATTAGCCTCCTGTAAAATCGGTTCATTATACGTCACTCCACTTAAAGTGGCAGAACCTATTGACAATGTTAATTGAGGACTTACTGTGCAACCATACAGTCCTCACCCCATGGCTCCTTGACTGACTCCCAAATATAATTTTTGTTCTCATCATCCCAGTTGCCTCTAATATTGACATCAAAGTCCCATATATGACTGACAGTATATTTTAAATAGAGATTTGCTGTTTTAAAAATATATATTATATCATTGATCTTACTAGCAAACCAGCAAACAGTTAGGTTTATCTTGCAAAGACTACAAGCACCATGCCCTGCATCGAATCAAGACACTGAAATAGAGATAAGCCCAAATTCTCTGAAATGTTTAAGTCTATCAAACAGTTTTGAAAAACAGTTTATTCTCAGATTTTTCTTATTCCTAAAAGTGCAACTCAATAAATATAGTTTCACCTATAAATAATTAAGATCTCTACATCAATTAACCCTTTAGATCAGTTTGTGGATGAAGTTGTATCCCATCTAGAAACATCTTCACACAAGGTCACATTCATAAAACAATTGTATCTCTTGCTTACAGGAATTCTCAACACCTCACCCAAACAAAACAGGCCCAGCAGGATCTTCTTGAACAAGCTGGCATGTGTTTTGCAGAAACTTCTTGCCCTGGTGAAAGGTTGTAGTAGGCTCCTCCTGGTGAGAACCCAAAAGTTAAGATACAAAAATTACTCCATCCCATTTGTATCAATTCCCGAACTTAGATTACCTGGCCTTGGGAAGGATTTTCTCTTAATCAATGAGGGAAATTATTCAACCAGGGGGGACACTGGGTAGTGTCCCAGCAATGCCAAAAAGGCCAGATCGAACCTTGCCAATGGGCAGCAGGTCAAAATAACCCTACCCAACCTAGACTGGCAATATCCTCAGTAATCTCCTACCACAGAGGTGGACACTGGTCACATCAGGGAGAGCCTTCTGGGACCTACTGTTCCCATGGGATCAGGCATTGCCCAGCTTCCAGATTCAGAAAAGGCCTTTTCTTCTGAGATGCAGCTTTGACCATTCCTTCCTAAAAACCACACAAACCCATAATTCTGAACAGTCGATCAGATGTGCATTGACAAACAAGGAAAACACCAAGAATCCCTGGTGGGCAGGGCCCGAGAGAAGATACCCAACAGGGAAGACTATTCAAGTTTGATTTAACAAACATGTATATAGCACTTTCTATGTGCTGAACTCTTGCTAAGAACTTTACCAATAGTAACTTGACGAGAATTCTTGAGGTGGTCACCATTATCATTCCCATTTTACAGATGTAGAAAATGGAAAACAGAAGTTAAGTAACTTTCCCAAGGTCATGGACGTTGTAAAGAGTAAAGACAGAATGTAAACTCAGGCAGTCTGGCTTCAGGATCTGAGCTCTTCACCATCAAATTTGCTGCACTTTACCTGATTCCAGGTTCGCCTATCTCTTCCAATCTTCAGTATCCTCAGCACATTGCGATCATTTGAGCAAAAATCTCTAGTTTCCAAAATCTCAAAGCTCCAGGGAAGGTGAGCCCAGCAAGAAAGTCCAAGTTGGCCATCATGCTGAGGCAGGACAGCTCAGCCAGGGCTGGGGAGAGCCACTAATTCCAAATGCCTTGGGGTCTTGGCTCACAAATTTCCATGGCTCTTTCTCCACTGCTGCCTTTCCCATCTAACACACTCATTGTTCCTTATACACAGTCTTCCTTTTCACTCCTCCCTCTTCTCCTTTTCCTCCTCATTTCTCTTTCTGCAGGGGGGGTGCCCAGCCCTGTGTTAGCAGAGTAGAATGTGTATTATTATATATAGGTAATATGAGAAAGGAGAAAACAATCTTTGTCACTGCCTAACTGAATCAATTCAAGAGAATATGTTAGGATCTTACGAACTCTGCTACCTTTCCAGGCTTAATAGAGAATGTAGTGAGTAAAAAGGATTGCTTAGAGGTGTCAGTGTACCCAAAGGACATCATGATCTTTGGGACATTATGATCTTTGGAACATCATTTGCAAAGCACATCAAGGAATGAATTAATTTTAACCCTAGTCTTCCTTTGTGTGCCAGATATATTTGATTTGTTCCTCCAGATCCACTCTCCACCTTGCTCTGTGCCCAGGGAATCTTACCCTGTGGACTACACCAATGGGCTCCCATGCCCTCTGGCTTATCTAGTTGGATTCCACCAGGGGAACCCAGAAGGGGATCAGAGTGTAAGAAAAGACTGAGGTCAGCATATTGAGGAGGTCTACTTTATCTGACTCTCCTAGGTTCTCTTACATCTTGTCCCCTCCAGCCTAGGAGTAGTAACAGTTCACTGCTGCTAGCCTCAGGTTCTTGCACTGTCCTTCCTCGTGGTTCTACTACATCTTGCACATATCTTTGTAATGATCTCTTTGTAAATAAACCCTTTTCTAATTATCCTAACTCAAGTGTGCAATCTGTTTCCTGTTGGAACCCAAACTGATACACTAGGTATCTGATATAAAATTATAACCAGTCAAATGCCAGTTCAGCAAGGTCACTACAAAATAAGAG
Source organism: Tadarida brasiliensis (assembly GCA_030848825.1). Classification (NCBI taxonomy): domain Eukaryota; kingdom Metazoa; phylum Chordata; class Mammalia; order Chiroptera; family Molossidae; genus Tadarida; species Tadarida brasiliensis. The sequence continues at coordinate 179,725,377 of CM061257.1, read as the reverse complement.
TGGGCATGCACTATTCCAAGAGTACCTATGAATCACATGTCTATAAAAGGTTTCTGCCATCACCTTGTAATCAGACTTGACCATTTCCTGGGAACTAAAGTTCCATGGGTACTACCAGAAATCAAGAGCACCCATTTCCGCAAAACCCATTAACAACCTGATCCTAGAATATCAAGTTGGAACTGGACCTCGGGTTTAAAAAAATTAAAATTAGCCCAGCTGGTGTGGCTCAGTGGTTGAGCATCGACCCATGCACCAAGAGGTCACTGGTTCAATTCTTGGTCAGGGCACATCCCAGGTTGTGGGCCAAATCCCCATGGGGGGCATGTAGGAGGTGGCCAATCGATATTCTCTCTCATTGATGTTTCTATCTCTCTCTCCCTCTCCCTTCCTCTCTCTCTAAAATCAATAAAGAAAAAATATTTTAAAAATTAAAATGAAAAAGAAAGCCATGAGGGGCATTCCAAATGAAAAGAGAAACCAATTGAGAAGCAGTGCACAGAGGCAATGTGAGCAGGTATTCATGATCGTGGCATCCTGCTCAGCCCAGTATCTTGCTAATATTACCAAGCTCTTTACTTTACATAATGGTGCAGTGTGAGGGTTGGTATTATGTTATATCACGAAGCTGAACTGGGAAGAATTCTATGTGATAGATGGTGAAACTTGGTGCCTTGCCCATACCTTGTTGTTCTGACAGATGGTGGAGTCTTCCCAGATAAAGTGCTCTCTGTCATTAGAGAGAGTCATGACTACCTTCAATGGCCTTTTGACCCAGGCCCTTTAGTTCTGTTGTTAGCAAAAATTTCTCGTGGTTTCTAGTATATGGTTAATGCCCATCATGGACTTCCTGTGCTAATACAATTTGTCCCTTCCAAACCTCCTTCCTGGTAACTTATACAGTTCACACCCACCTACCTATCTTGCCATCCCCACCCATCCCTGCCAGGCTTACCACTATCCTCCCTGGAAGTCAGAACAGTCGCTCAGATAGCGCAGCCAGAAGACACAGCAGACTTAGTAGGAGCAGGTAGAGAGCTGGGGGAAAAGTGAAAAAGAGAAATGATCTTTAAGAAGGGGAGAGGTCATTGATATTCAATGATGATAAAATCAAGTAGCATGGTGAATGAGAAGAATATGCTAGACTTGGCAGTGAAGAGGTGACTGGTTCTGTTTGAGAGAGCTGTTTACAGGAGAGTGACTGGGTAGAAGCAGAATTGCAGGGAATCAGGAGGCTACATGGACTACTTTTTTTAAAAGTTTGCTTGTGAAGAAAAGAAAAACCAGACACTGTATATTAAGCACCTTTTACCAGCCACTGCAAGACCTCACCAATTATCCTCCCCAAAACCAGTGTTAAAGAAGTTTATGATCAAGGGAACTGAGCCTGCCAGCAGGTGGCAGTTAGGATTTAAGGATCTTTCCATTACTCCACGTGGCTTCTACTTAAAGACGTCAGACTAGAATTTCAGCTGGATCATTCCAGAATTCCAAACTTATGATTGCTAAGAGAGCAGAAAAGAAGAAGCATGTAACCATGCCTGTGAATGTCGAAGAAGCTTTCACAAAGGAGAGGACAGATGAACTGATATGAAAGGAAAGGGGAAGAAGTTTGCTAAGTGGATATGTTGCAGGCAGCTAGAAGAGAAGGTTGGGGTATCTCTAGAAGAGGGAAAGCATATTTGAGTGAGCCTAGCATTTCGAAAGAACAGTATAGTTTCCTGTCACTGGGAAGCAGGGAGCGTGTAGATTGATGGTGGGGGGAAAGTCGTGAAAAAGGACAGAAGCTAGGTCATGTAGATTATATGCCATGGTTAGGGATTTAGACATTATCTTGTAGGAAGTGGAAAGCCATTGTAGAATTTAAGCAAGTTAATAATGTGAGAAGATATGTGTTTTTCTCTGGACCGCAGGCTCTAACCGCTGAGCCAAACCGGCCAGGACAAGATATGTGTTTTTAAAAGATCGCTCTGGTGGCAGTGGGTGGGAGATGGGTTGGGGATTATGTAGGAAGTAACTGAGGGTGCAGGGGAGGACTGATATGAGGGGTGGATGGCATAGATGTTTAGAAGAGAGGATTAACATCAGGTGGAGGGAAACTGGGATGACAGTGAGGTTCCTGCCATGTGTGACTTAGTCGGGTTGAAAACATTCACCAAAATAGAGAATACAGGAGGAGGAACAGACATGAGGAAATGTGAGCTTACTCATCTTTGTATGCCTAGAGCCCAGCCCAGGACCTGACATCATACAGAAGCTTGAAACCTATGCTGATAGGAGTTTGGTTTCAATGTTTAATTTGAAGTATATATGTGACATCGAAGTGTTTAGATGTTTGGTAAATGGTTAGATATATAGGGCTGAAGCTTAGAACAAAGCTTGGCTTGTTCTTAGAACAAAGCTTAGAACAAAGCTTGTTCAGATATGGCTTTATGAATCAAGACATATAGTTTAGTAGTAAGAAGAGAAGACAAATGACACACCCTGGATATAATATCACTTGAAGGTAGACTTGATAAGTTGAAGATGCATACTCTAAACACTAAAGCAAGCACTAATATAACAAAACAAAGAGTTATAGCTAATAAGCCAATGAAGGAAATAAAATGGAATCATTTAAAAATATTCAATCAATCTGAAGAAAGGCATAAAAGAGGAACGGGAATAAAAAGAGGAAAGAAATTAAAAAATAAAATGGAAAGATATCTCATGTTCATGCATCAGAAGAATTAATATTGTTAAAATGTGCATACTACTCAAAGCCATCTATGGATTCAACACAATCCCCATCAAAATAGTAATGGCATTGTTCACAGAAATAGAAAAAAACAATCCTAAAATTTGTATGGAACCTAAATAGCCAAAGCAGTCCTGAAAAAACAGAATAAAGCTGGGGGAATCATACTTTTTTATTTCAAACTATAATACAAAGCTTTAGTAATAAAACAGTATGGCATGGCATAAAAAGGCACATAGACCAATAGAACAGAATAGAGAACTCAGAATTAAACTTCCAGATATACAGTCAACTAATATTCAACAAGGGAGCCAAGAACACCCAATAGGGAAAAATTAGTCTCTTCAGCAAACAGTGTTGGGAAAACTGGATAAACACATGCACAACAATAAAATTGTCTCCTATCTTACACCACTTGCAAAAATTAAGTCTAATCAGGTTATACTACAAAGCCACTGTAATCAAAACAGCCTGGTACTGGCACAAGAACAGGCACATAGATCAATGGAACAGAATAGAGAACCCAGAAATTGACCCAAGACAATACACTCAATTAATATTTGACAAAGGTGCCCTGGCTGGTTTGGTTCAGCGGTTAGAGCGTCGGCCTGCGGTCCAGAGAGACCGGGGTTTGGTTCCCGCTAGGGGCATGTACTTCAGTTGCAGTTTGTCCCCGGCCCTGGTTGGTCATGCGGGTGGCAGCCACTCGATGTGTCACTTTCGCATCGATGTTTCTCTCTCTCTCTCTTCTTCTCTCTCCCTCCCACTCTATCTGAACAAAAAATGAAAAAATGTCCTCAGGTGAGGATAAAAAAATTTTTTTTAAATATATTTGACAAAGGTGGCAAGAGCATACAGTGGAGTCAAGACAGCCTCTTTAATAAATGGTGTTGGGAAAATTGGACAGCTACATACAAAAAAATGAAGCTAGACCACCAACTTACACCATACACAAGAATAAACTCAAAATAGATAAAAGACTTAAATGTAACTCGTGATTCCATAAAAATCCTAGAAGAAAATGCAGGCAACAAAATTTTGGACATCATACGCTGCAGAATTTTCACTGATACATCACCTAAGGCAACAGAAACAAAGGAAGAAATGAACATATGGGACTACATCAAACTAAAAAGCTTCTGCACAGCAACAGAAACAATCATCAAAATGGAAAGGGAACCAAATGTATGGGAGAGCATAATTGCCAATGATACATCAGATAAGGGGTTAATTTCCAAAATAGATAGAGTACTCACACAACTCAACAAAAGGAAGACAAAGAACCCAATTTAAAAATAGGCAGAGGACCTAAAGAGACACCTCTCCAAACAGGACATACAAATGGCCAAGAGACATATTAAAAAATGCTCAGCATTACTAATCATCAGAGAGATGCCAATTAAAACAACAATGAGGTATAACTTCACACCTGTCAGAATGGCCACCATCAACAAATCATCAAATAACAAGTGCTGGCGAGGGTGTGGAGAAAAGGGGACTCTAGTACACTGCTGGTGGGAATGCAGACTGGTGCAGCCACTATGGAAAACACTATGGTGTTACCTCAAAAAATTAAAAATTGAACTGCCATTTGACCCAGTGATCCCACTTCTAGGAATATACCCTATGAAGCCTGAAACATCAATCAGAAAGAATATATGTACCCCCATGTTCATAGCAGCACTATTTACAATAGCTAAGATCTGGAAACAGCCCAAGTGTCCATCAGTAGACGAGTGGATAAAAAAGCTGTGGTACATATACACAATGGAGTATTATGCAGCTGTAAGAAAGAAAGATCTCTTATCCTTTGAGACGACATGGAGGGACCTGGAAAGTATTATCCTAAGTGAAACAAGCCAATCAGAGAAAGACAAATATCACATGATCTCACTTATTTCTGGAATATAATGAACTAAACAAACTGATGAACAAAATAGACCCAGAGACATAGAAGTAGGGTATAGACTGACATTCCTCAGAAGGGAGGGTGGGGAGGGAGGTAAGGGATAAACCACAGAACTTATATGCATGTATGTATAACCGATGGACATAGACAACAAAGCTGGGGACGGCGTGGGAGGGGATAGGGAGGAGGGAGTCAATGGGGGGAAAAAGGAGAAACATCTGTAACAAAAATAAATTTAAAAAAATTAAGTCTAAATGGATCAAAGACTTAAACATAAGACCTGATAGCATAAAACTCCTAGAAGAAAATGTAGGTGAAGAAGATCCTTAACATTTGTCTTAGCAATAATTTTCTGGATATGACACCAAAAGCACAAACAACAACAGCAAAAAATCAACAAGTGGGACTACATCAAACTTAAAAGCTTCTGCATAGCATAAGAAACAGTTAACAAAATGAAAAAGCAACCTGCAGAATGAGAGAAAATTTCTGCAAACCCTATTTTGGATGAGGGGATAATACCCAAAATATATAAAGAACTCATACAACTCAATAATAAAATAAAACACTCCAATTAAAAAATAGAGGAACTGAATAGACATTTTTTTTCAAAGAAAATATCCAAATGGCCAACAGGTACATGAAAAGATGCTCAGCATCAGTAATCATCAGAGAAATGCAAATAAAAACCACAATGAGCTATCACCTCACACCTGTCAGAATGGCTATAGTCAAGAAGACAAGAGATATAACTAGTGTTGGCAAGGATGTAGAGAAAAGGAAACCCTTGCACTCTGTTGGTGAGAACGTAAATTGGTTCAACCACTATGGAAAACAATATGGAGATTCTTCAAATAATTAAAAATTAGATCTACCATATGATTCAGCAATTTCACTTCTGGGTATATACCCACAGGACCCACAGGGAATGAAAACAAAATATTGGAGAGATGTATGTACTCACATGTTTATTTCAGCATTATTCACAATAGCCAAGATATGGAAACAATGTAAATGCCCATCAGTGGATGAATGGATAAAGATGTGATGTGAATATATATGTATATATTAAATTTAGAAAGAGTAATGAAAAGAAAGAGAAGCTAAAATCAGTTTGCACTGCAAGATCAGATTAAGGATTTCTTGAGGAACCAAGAATAGGAGTAAGACAGGATAAAGACAGGTCTGAGTGTGTGTCCTGAAAACGGCTGGCCTTTAGTTAATCACTAAATTTTATCAATTCTACTCTAAAAGTGTCTCTAGGATTTAATTTCTCTAATCTATTCCCACATGTACCTATATTTTAAAAGATTTTTAAATTGATTTTTAGAGGGAGAAGGAGAGAGAGAGAGAGAGAGAGAGAGAGAGAGAGAGAGAGAGAGAGAGAGAGAGAGAGAAACATCAATATGACAGAGAAACATGGATCAGCTGCCTCCTGCACACCCAGATCCCTATAATCTGGGCATGTGCCCTGACTGGGAATGGAACTGGCAACCTTTCAGTGCATGGGATGATGCCCAACCAACTGAGCCACACAGGCCAGGGCGAAATCTGTAACTGGCTGCGATCAATAAAGTGTAGGCATCACAGCACTCAGACCAGCCATGTCCATTTTGATATATATCAATTTATACACAGAAGTGAATTTCTGGAGAAGAAAACAGAATTAAAATTTTCAAGCTTATTTTCTCTGTGAAATCACTAAGTTAATTCTTAAAAATAAAGAAAACAAACAAAAATAATCTTTTGTTTGGGAGTATTGCCTTTAGAAACTACTCAATAGCCTCTTCTAAGCTTCTGAACATATGACTTCTGCACTTTTTTATAAATACTCAGACCCTTTTCCACACCATGCAACATGGCTTCCATCTGACCCATTTTGCCTAAACAACTTTCTTAGACATTACTTCTGGTACCAAATCTAATGATCAAATTAAAAGATTTTTCTCACTCCTCCTCTTTTACCCCTATTTCAGACAAAATTGTGAACTGTGCCTTCATTCTTAACACTTCCTTCTCTTTTGACTTTCAAGTCTGTACATTTTTATTTTCATTATTATCCCTCATGGTGGTCCTTCTCTGTCTTTTTTTTCTTCTGATTTTTCTTTCTCCCCATACCCAAAGCTGAGTATACCAGAAGAGCTTTATTTCTTTCTTTCAATGATATGGGAAATTAATTTCTAAACCTAAATTTTCTAATTGAAAAAAAGGGATTAAAATTAGTATCCACCTGTTGCTGTGAAAATTTAATTAATTTCATACAGCATTCTGTACAACAGTGAGTACTCAATAAATGTTAGTTGGTATTATTCTCATTGTTGTTATTTTTGTTGTCAGTCCAACCAACTCCCTTATATCTGGCCCAGGTTTAGATACAAATAGAGATGTGCATATGGTAACATCAGGTGGCTGTGAGTCTTATCACCACAATAAGACCATGAGCTTCCTGACAATGGGGCAATTTTGACCTATTCTGACTCTGCTGGCCATGATTAACCCACCTTAGCTCCTTAGGTCCTAACTGAACCGATTCCAGAACACATGTACCTCTGGTAAATGGAAGGCCCCAGCCCATCCCCAAGGCTTTGTCCTTGCTCTTCAGTCCTCCTGGTTCCCTCAGGATTTAATCCTTCTTCCTGTAAGCACAGGTAGAGTTGGGGTCAGTCATAGTGCCCTTCCAGGGGTAATGGAGATTATGAGCAGCCAAAGACCCTACAGGAGGCCATGCAGCAGACCAGAAAGCTCTGCAGAAACTAAACTGGTGGATTACCGTGAGCTCCAGCCCTGAGTTGTCCACGCCAGTCTCCACTGTGGATGGAGCAATGGCCTCTCTTCCATTTGTTTTCTTCATCTCCTGTCCTCCTCAACTGAAAAACAAATTCAGGGCCAAGGCTGAAAGATTGGTCATTCTATAATGTGGGGCTAGGGAGAATTTTTAGGGCCAGTTACCCACAGGAAAAAAAAAAAAAACAACTAAAAATCTTTAGAGGTTTAATTGATTTCTTTAAGAACTGAAAATTGGAAAGATTGGAAGCATAATTTTAATATAATAAATAATGAAATATAGACTTCTATTTCCTATTCTGAATAGGTAAGGCAGGGATTATACAACAGGAGAAGAGAATCAAAGGGCAGGAGGAATTGAAATGAATCAATGGTTCACCCACTCCCCAGGACCTAGATTAAAAAGAAGCCTGTTAGATCCCTTAAAGGAAGAGTCAGAGGCCAACTACTCCTGTCAGCCTGGGACAGACCCCACTGACCTGTGGTAGGTAAGAAGAAAACAGAAAGGGAGACAAGGCTGGGAGGGCCCCAGACCCCAGCATATTGCTGAGAAGACAAAGATTAACAGGCTTTCAAGTTCCTGGCTATATTGTTGCACAAAAGTTGTTTTTGGAACATATAAGAGAGCTCCTCGCTAGTTAAATAAAAGAAACCTGCACTTAGAATAGTCAGAATGAATGTTAATTATTCCAAATAAAGAAAGTTTTAAAACAAAATGAGAGAATCAAGAAACTAAAGCAACATTTGAGCCTCACTGTAAGCAACCCTAATAGGCAAACATTCAAATTTATAAACTCATTCTGAGATATTTCTTTACTGTGCAGAAAATTTCCTTTCCCATGGAATTTGTTTGTTTGTTTTTTGTTTTAATGTGTTCTCTTCAATCATTTAAAATATAATTTCATTGAACACACATAACAGATTTTTGTTGTGTAAATTAGGGCCTTCCTGTATAGGCAGAGAACAACCTGAATTTGGTCTAAATATGATTAATTAAGAAATTTGGCAAATCAGGTTCCTGCCCTCCCCAAACACCCTTTCTTACATCAGCTTGTAGGATTCCTTCTGTCTCCTCAGTGAAGGACGGAGAGAAAATTCAGCTCCAAGTGATCCTGACTCTGAAGGGACAGACTGGCTTTCTTGTGATTGGCCCTTTTTGTCTTGGGCCCTCCCTTTCTGTGCCTGTCCTCCCCTGTAGAGGAGGAGTGCCACTCTCAAGTTAAACATTTATATATTTTAAAGACTGTTTTGCAGGGTCAGGTCTAAGAATTCTGCAGAAACCCTTAACAGGCATATCAGCAGAAGCCTTGCCCAGCATTGAACTAGGCACTGGGAAGCATGTAAAAGAAAGAGTAAAGTCTCTGCACTCAGAAAACTTACCACTTTGTATGGGAAAGACAATTACTAGAAAGAAAGAAAGAAAACAGAAAGCAGGACTGTACAGGATTCAATGTCAAACGATCACTAGGAAGTCTTTTATTAATCCATTCAACAAATATTTATTGAGTACTCACTGTTTTGGGTGCTGAAGACACAAAGATGAATGAGACATTGTCTTTGCCATGAAGGAACTTACAAATCACTAAGGGAAGACAGATGTGTCAGAAAGGTTCATGGAGTTGGTAACATTTGCCCTGAGTCTGGAAAGTCTTGAAAGGTAAGTAGGGGATCAATGATGGAGAAGGGGAAAGATTTAACAGCAGAGAGAGAAACTTGAACGAAGGCACAGAGGTGTGGCCTTCCCTGACATGCTAAGGAGGCTGCAAAAATTAGCTAAAGAATGGAGAGAATTTTTTGAAGAATTAAGAAAGGACAAAATAAAGAAATTAGTTAAGGAATGGGGGGGGTACGAGTGGAATGGGGGTGATCAGAAATAAGTCTGGAGATGCAGTCAAGTACCAGATGCAGATGAGCTCTGTAAGCCAGGCTAAAAGTTTGGGCTTATTCTGAACAAAATTGGGAGGCAGGAGGAGGATGGACTGGAAAGATGCACATTGAGGATAGAAAGACAGGCCAGGAGACAAAAACAATAGTCGAGGTCAGACATGGTGAGGCTCTAACCAAAGCAGTAGCAGAGTTGGACAGAAGGAAACAAGTCTATAGGACTTGGTTGATTGATTGGGCATGGGGAGGATGTATGGAAAGGGAAAGGTAATTCTTCAAAATTGTTCAAAGTGATCTGGTTTCTGCCTACTCCTACCTTCCAGTAATACTTAGCTGCATGTTGTTCCCCCAACACATGATGTTCCCCATGCCTGTGCAAGTTTGTGGATGTTGTTGTTCTGCCTTTAACACACTGCCCCTATTTAGCCACATAGAAAGAACCTGAACTCACCTCCTCCCACAGACACACCGAATCTATAGCTATATATGGAACAATTTCCTCTGGGGGAAAAAACAAAACAAAACTAAAAACTGGCGGAACAATCCCTTGACATCAGGCAAACAAGAGGGAAACTACATTGAAGTGGGTAAGAAAGGCTGAGACACAATGCTATCACAAATCTTACTCCCAGCCCTACTCATGCCCCCCACTCCTGCATGGCAACCCACAATCAGGAAGGAACTCAAAACCTGAAGATTCTCCTTGAGGAGTGAAGGGTTTGTACTCCACATTGGGCACCCCAACTTTTAGACCAGCACCTGAGAGACAGCCCCCAAACATCTGGCCTTAAAGAACAACAGGGCTCATGCCCACGTGACCTGCAGGGCTGCAGTGAACTGAGGAATATCTCTTAAAGGGCCTATGCCTTCCAAATTCATTTATGAAGCCAACATTATCCTGATACCAAAACCAGACAAGTACAACACAAAAAAGAATATTACAGGACAATATCTCTGATAAACATAGATGCAAAAATTCTCAACAAAATATTAGCAAACCAAATTCAACAATACTTTAAAAGGATCATCCACCATGATCAAGTGTGATTTATTTCAGGGATACAAAGATGGTTTAACATCTGCAAATCAATCAAAGAGTCAGAGGAACAAATTGGGTGTATACTGTTGTAAAGTCTTTTTACTACATATGAGCTGTATCATAGTATTTAGACACAGAATCTGATGTTTAATGATGTATGTATGGCAACCACTAAAAAACTTTAGTGGTTAAATCATCAGCCAAAAGTGGAAATTAAATAAAATTATAAAAATACTTAATCCAAAGAAGGCAGAAAAAAATAAACGAAGAACAAATGAAACAAACAGAAAACACCTAGCAAGATGATAGATAGATTTTAATCAAACCATGTCAATTATTACAGTAAATATAAATAGTCTAAACACAACAAAAAATACAGAGATTGCCAGGTTGGATTTAAAAAATAAAAGTAAGGCCCTGGCTGGTTTGGCTTAGTTGACTGAGCATTACGCTGTGCACTGAAAGGTTGCTTGTTCAATTCTTAGTCAAGGTATATACCCAGGTTGTGGGTTCGATCCCCAGTGGGAGGCAACTGGTTAATGTTGTTTTTCTCACTCTTTCTTTCTCGCTACCTCTCTCCTTCTCCCCCCTTCCTTCTTCCTCTCTTTCTAAAAAAATAAATAAATAAAAGTTGATTTTTTTAAAAAAGTGAATGAGCTAATATATTAAAAAGTTAAAAAATAAAAGCAAGCCCAATTGCTGTGGCTCAGTGGTTGAGTGTTGACCCATACATCAAGAGGTTGCCAGTTCCATTCCCAGTCAGGGCACATGCCCGGGTTGTGGGCCCGATCCCCAGTAGGGGGCATGCAGGAGGCGGCCAATTGATGTTCTCGCTCATCAATGTTTCTATCTCTCTCTCCCTCTCCCTTCCTCCCTCTCTCTAAAATCAATAAAGAAAAAATATTTTTTAAAAAAGCAAGACCCAAGTGTATGGTATCTGTAAGGAACTCATTTTAAATATAAAAACATAAAATAAAAGTAAAAGGATGGAAAATGAGATTTCACAGAAACACCAAAAAATAAATTTAAAAAGCTGGAGAATCTATATTAATATCAGAAAATGTAGGCTTCAGAAAAAAGAATATTACTAGAGGTAAAGAGAAATGCTACATTAATGGAAAGGAGTGAATTCACCAAGAATAATTAACAGTCCTAAACCTATCTGGACTAAACAATGTAACTTCAAAGAATATAAGGTAAAAACAGATAAAATTGAAAGGAGAAATAGACAAATACACAATTATGTTTAGAGAGTTTAATATTCTTCTCTCAGTAATTGATAGAACAAGGAGACAGAAAACACATGAGGAAATAGAAGACCTAAATAATACTATTAATTTACTTTACCTAAATGACATTTTTGAAATATTTCATCCAACAAGAGCAAAATATACATTGACTTTAGGTATATACAGAACATTCACCAAGATAGACCATAAGACCATATTCTGGGCCAAAACAAACAAGCAACTTAGAATATTTAAAATACTTGAAATTGGACAAAATATACTCTAAGGCAATAAAGATATTAAGCTAGGAATCATTAACAAAAAGATGTCTTGAAAGTCCCTAAATATTTGGAAATTAAACAAGATATTTATAAATAACCTCAGTCAAAGAAGTCATAAGGGAAATTAGAAAATATTTTAATTGAATGGAAATGAAAACATAAAAATCTATGAAATGCAACTGAAGCAGTACTTATATATTTTTTTAAAAGAGGTCTAAGACAGAAGACATGTTCTAAGAAAAAGACCTAAATAGCTTTGAACACCAAAATCTTTCTGATACCCCTGACATCTTCCCACATTTGCCCCTTCCTTGAGCTTCAGGAAGGTCTTGACACTGGTTGGGTCCACCAGTGTTAATACAGTGCTAATGTCATTTAGCTACCTCTGGGGAAACTACTGAAAATGTGTTTAAAATGACACCAAGTGTGGGTTAAAGCTAGGCACAGAGCTTACAGTTAAGGCCTTTGTTCTCTCTGACCAGAGGAAAGTTCCTTGAGGAAATTATATTAAGAGGAAAGGCAGAGAACCAACAAACTGAAAATTCCAACTTTCTCATCATTGGCTGAGCTTACGTTGAATGGATATATTACATTATGTTATTATTTGCTAAGCAAGAGCACAGATTTTGAAATTATCCTTCCAAAAGGATGACGGATAAAATCAAAGTACCAAGGAGGAGTACTTGGAAGCTCTCCTGTTTCTCCCTTGCTCAGTTTCATCTTGCCTTGGCACCAGCCAGAGTCATATAACAACTGTTATCTGGGGGTGTGGAGCAGATTATCTTGTAGAGTCATACAGATTTTTAGAGCAAAATGGACCTTTAACATCTTCCAGGTAGCCACAACAGCACTGACTGTAGGTATTGTTAAGTCATCAAGCTGCAGGCAGTTTGCCTGATGGGCATGGCGTGAGGACTTTGTGCTCTGCTGATCATGCACTCAGGCCCTCAGTAAACCCAACAGCCTATTACACACCTCCCACTTTATTATTTATTTATTTATTTTTTATGTTCCTAATTTTTTTTTTTATTAATTTACTTTTGTTACAGATGTTTCTCCTTTTTCCCCCATTGACACCCTCCTCCCCCTCCCTCCCTGCCCTGTCCCCAGTTTTGCTGTCCATGTCCATTGGTTATGAGTACATGCGTACACGTTCTGTGGTTCATCACTCCCCTCCCCCACCCCCTCTTCTGAGGGTTGTCAGTCTGTACCCTACTTCCACATCTCTGGGACTACCCTGTTCCTCAGACTGTTATGTTCATTATATTCCAGAAATAAGTGAGATCATGTGATATTTGTCTTTCTCTGCTTGGCTTGTTTCACTTAGGATAATATTTCCCAGGTCCTCCCATGTCATCGCAAAGGATAAGAGATCTTTCTTTTTTACAGCTGCATAGTACTCCATTGTGTATATGTACCACAGCTTTTTTATCCATTCGTCTACCAATGGACACTTGGGCTGTTTCCAGATCTTAGCTATTGTAAATAGCGCTGCTATGAACATGGGGGTACATATATTCTTTCTGATTGGTGTTTCAGGCTTCTTAGGGTATATTCCTAGGAGTGGGATCACTGGATCAAATGGTAATTCAATTTTTAATTTTCTGAGGTAACACCATAGTGTTTTCCATAGTGACTGCACCAGTCTGCATTCCCACCAGCAGTGTACTAGAGTCCCCTTTTCTCCACACCCTCGCCAACATTTGTTGTTTGATGCTTTGTTGATGGCGGCTATTCTGACAGGTGTGAGGTGATACCTCATTGTTGTTTTAATTTGCATCTCTCTGATGATTAGTGATGTTGTGCATTTCTTCATATGTCTCTTGGCCATTTGTATGTCCTGTTTGGACACCTCCCACTTTATGGAGATGATGTTCAGTCCCTCTGTCTAACCCTGACCTTGAGAAGTCTCCGCCCACACTCCTGTCTTCCCAGGAACCTGGAGTTCATTTCCACTTACATGACCCACTGATGTCTCAGCACCAATATGTTCTAAACAAGAACTTTCTGTTATCTTCTCAAATGCCACCTCCTCCCCTAGATAAACCATTTCTTATACTTACTTCCCTCTTTCTTTCATACACACACACACACACACACACACACACACACACACCTGCCCAATGGCAACTTCGCTCACTTGGCTTTGTGTTGGAGTTAAGTATGTGTTAGAGCTAGGTACTGAGTTTGTGTTAGAGTTAAGGCCTTTGTTCCTGCTCACCAGAGGGGAAGTTTCTTGAGGGAAGAGCTTGTGAAGGAGAAAAAAAAAAGACATGAATGGAATAGAATGCAAAGAGAAGCATTTAAAGATACATTTCTTCAAATGTCACAATTTTGGATTGGGTTGACCCTGAATACCAAGCTATTTGAACTACCGGGGGCAGTTAAAATGGTTTAAAGGGGTGGTGATGACAAATGTTTTCCAAGCATGTCATTATTTTTATGATGCCTTAGGTATCCAATTATGGTTTATTTTTTGAAATGTTTGCCATTTTTCATGGAATCCTGATGCTTTTTGAATTTTGCCTTCAAGAAGCTTAAGTTCTTTTTCTCTCCAGCTTTGTCTCACGCACGTTCCTTTTAGAGTAGTGAGACACTGAACATGTGAAGAGTGTGGAAATAGAGAAGGGAGGTGATAAATACCCCTCCATACTGCAGCACTGGGCTTACCAATTCAGTGACCGTGTGCTAGACAACCTGCTTATTCAGCAAAGGGTTGCTAAAAATCCCAATAGAAAGAGCAATCAAATGATATCTGACCACAGAAAGCAGAGTGAGAATAAGTTCTAAGGAGTCATAACCTGTCTGCCCCGCCACTGGGGATTTCTATCTTCTTTCCTGCCCTCTGCTTTTACATCCTACTGTTACCTTAAATATATCTCTGACTCTCCCTCCCTCCCTCTTTTCTCTGTCTCTCCCTCAAACCTTTTCCTCTCTATTTCCCATATCTCCTTCTATTTAACTTTGCAGTGCTCCACTTGAGAAGGTTGTGATAGAGAGAGCTCTGGGAAAGTAGGCTCCAGAATGCCTGTGGGGCCACTTCAGTCCTTGCAGAGCAGAGCTGGTGATGGAGGCTGACAGTGCTAAGGGCCTGTGCATCAGGGAGCAGGTGGGTGAGCAGTCTCAGCTTTGTAATGGGAATGGATGAGGCTTGTGTTCTAGAGACTTAGTATCAACAACCACCTCTCACAATTAGTCATACCATGGATAGAATCTTTATGGTGCATTTGCTGAACTTCTTGGGAGACTTTTGACTTGGGTTCTAATTAGAAAAGCCTGACCTTTAGTATTTCTTACTGATTTATAGTTGGCTAATTACTTTCCATGGCTACCTTGCTAGGTGGAAAAAGTCTAAGAAAGTTGGTGTTGATGTCTCACTCCTGACCCTCCCCCTAGATGCTCTAACTACATCCCACTGGTGAAAGTCTACCCTTGTTTGAGAAACAAGTGATAAGGAATTAATCTTATTTGTTATTAAGCATTGCAGGGTTTATTTCTCCTGGGTTTTTTGTTGTTGTATTTTTACTTTTACGGCAGGATTGGAAAGATTTGGAATCAGACACTCCATGGGCATAATGACCTCATCCCCAAACGATTAAATTAGAATAAAAGTGAAAGGGAAAACAAAAACATTTGTATAAATGGTAAAGTGCTCCAAAAAATTTAATAGCTAAAGTGTTAAGGTCCTAATATAAATCCTTTGCTTTTTTAAAGCTATATTGTTCACTTATCATATTTCAGTCACTGAAACGCATTTCACACATTTTCTCATTTAATCCTGACCATACACCTTTGAGGAAGGTACTATTGCTATCTCAGTTTTCCAGACCAGGACACTCAGGCTTAGAGAGATGAAGCAATTTGCCAAATACCAAAGTGAGCAAAGTGAACTAAGTCTGAGCCCCCAGAGTCCTTGCTCTTACCACAACTCTCTACTGTTCATCCTGGCTCAGCCTCCTATGCCTCCCTCCCCTCTTCCTGTTCTCATAATACCCATCCTTTAAGATCCAACTCAGATAACTTCCTCTTTTTCTGAAAGCCTCTGGACTCCATTGCAGCCTCCAAAGAATTCACTGTCCTCTTTTACTGCCTGAGCTACTCACTCGTGTCAATCATGTGGCATCTTTTATATTTTTCTCTACTATTGTTATTTGTCATAATGTTGTCATATTGTATTCTGGAGAAAAAAAGTTTGTATAATTCATCATTGAAAATTATGGGTTGTTTTTGTTTGTTTGTTTTTTAGAAAATTATCTTGATTGGCTTTTGGGCTATGAAGCTCCACTAGAGCAGAGACCCTAGCCCCTAGTACATAGAAATTGTGTAAAAATTATTTGTTGAAAAAACAGAAACTCCTATGTATGTGCCCAGATATCTGGAGCAAAGGGAAGAGAATGTTATTTGAGAAGTGTACAGCACTAAAAGAAAAACACTCCATGCCAAGGCAAGTGAATGTCACCTACCTGGGAGGCCCCTCTTGAGCTTGGCACCCAGGCACCATGGGCCCAGCCTGGACATTGATGAGGTTTTTCAAACTCTATGTCAGAGCACTGAATGGGCTCATTAAAATTTAACAAAAGTCTAGAGGGAGAAGGAGAAAATGCTCACAGAAACCATCTCCTAGCATAGTTATCAACAAATTCAATAATAATAATAATAATAATAATAATAATAATAGTTAACCTTTATGGAGCACTTACTTGGTGCAAAACTCTGAGCCAAGCGCCTTTCATGTATTATTTCACTGAATCCTCCCAACCCCCTATGAGTTAATTACTGCTTATTTAAGGCCATATTTTACAAAAGCTGGGGCTTAGAGAAGTTA
This sequence comes from Tadarida brasiliensis, assembly GCA_030848825.1. Lineage (NCBI taxonomy): Eukaryota > Metazoa > Chordata > Mammalia > Chiroptera > Molossidae > Tadarida > Tadarida brasiliensis. The sequence continues at coordinate 179,708,689 of CM061257.1, read as the reverse complement.
AGCAAGTTGCCCAACTGCTGTTAAGTGGAAAGCTTAGATATGAATCCAGACAGTTGGGTATTTTCTCAAGAGGCATCACAAAACCCCCAGTGGTAGGTACCAAACTTTGCCCCTGGCTCCCCTAAAGCCCCAGAGGGCACTCATGGGGCACTGCACAGTTTGGGGATTGATTCAGCCCCTCAGTTCATATCTTCTTTGGAAGCTGCTCCAGTTCCTGGAAAACCCTTCTGCAAGCAGTGTTGCAAATAAGATAAGTGTAATTCTGCATTCTACCGAAATGAATTAAGATAACTCTAATAATAGGGAAGGGCCACCAGGCTGGCCCCAGGTTTGAAGTCTACAAACTCCACCTATGATTCAGTCCACAGGCTGCGTTCTCAAGAACTTTTCCAGGCAGAGGTTCTCCTGACTCTGTGGCCTAAAGGAGTGGAACCTGCCTGCAAGAAAGATGGGATGGGGTGGTTGCTGCCACCTCCTTGCTTCACTCCTCTCCCTTCTACTTCCGCAGGCAATCCCAATCTGATCCTTTCCAAGGAAATCACTGTCCATATCATGTTTTTGAGAGTAAGAGAAGGAAATGGGGTCCAACCTGGGTCAGATGGAGACATAAAGAGGAGGGGTCATGCCTGAGACATGTAATGAAGAAGGACAGCACAGATAAATGGGAAACCAGCAGAGAGTCTTTGGAGCTGAAGCCCCTTTTTTCTTTTCCCTTTTCTCGATCCTCTGTCTTCCTCTCTCTGGCCTGATCAAAACCTTTCTTCAGGAAAGGATCTGAGATCAGCTGCTTCACTGGGAACAGTCAGAAAGTACTCATGTGGTTTCTGTGCCCTGTTAAGGGGTTTTAAGAATCAGTGAACAAATCAGAGAGGTAGGATTTATCTTGTTCAGGATTAATTCCCCAGTGCCTAGATTAGTGCTTGGCGCCTTAATTTTGTTGAATAAATAAATTTTGGAATCCAGGGAGTTCTTTTGGGACCCTAAAATCGCACACCTCTTGGCCCTGGGCTGTGGACCTGTGGGCCACAGGTGCTGGACAGAGCTTCCAGCCTCAGCCTTCGACATCCACTTTCTGGGATGCAGCGCCTCCTAGTGGAAATCCAGGGTTGCTGCCTTGTCCCTAGATGCCTCCAAACATGAGCCCCTCTGCCACTACCTCCAGATCTCCATCTTCTCATTCTCAAAACCTCAATGTCACCCTCATCTATGAGGCCCAGTAGACTTGAGCAGGTCCCTTCTAGTAACCCCAAGTACTCACAAGATGGACAATAAAGGACTCTATTAGAGCCAGGTAGTTACCGTAGGTGAGAGCACACTTCTCAAACTAAAGGGCAGATGAATAATGTGAGAAAGTTAATAAATTGCAGTTGTCATCTTCAAGGTTTTCCCCTTGAAGATTTCCCTGCCTCTTTCCTGGTGCTGAGACCTAAAGAAGAGCTTAGACTTCAAGTTGGAAGGAGTGGGGGAAAGGACCACATTTCCAGAATCAGAAACTACAGAAGGTGGGTTTAAAGCAAGAGGTCAAGGAGAAGAGGGTTTTGTGTGACTGCTCAGAGAGGGTGTTCCAGAGCAGCAAGTGAAGTCATCCAAAGTCAGTGTCTCTAGCTCTCAGCTTTGCCAGCCCAGAAACTCCTTTTATCAGTGCACGCAGAGATAAGGAGATTCAAGGGAAATTAATCATACCAACCAAATTCTGAAGAATGTAAATAAAAGACCAATAATAAGAACAACTGAGCTTGTTCAGAACAATGCTCTTCCCTGCAGGAATATCTACATGGGCAGTCAAATCATTATCAAAAGTATGTTTTGTAGGCCTGAAGTCAAAGCAAGGGGAATCAAGTGAGTGACCTCAGAAAAAGGATATTGTGAAATTTTGATAGCTGTATGCACCCATCTCCAGGATAACTGTATACCTGCCAAGAAGGTCGGCAGTCAGAAGTGCAGGAGAACACCTTCCCCTTCTGTTACTCTTCCTACAACCAGGAACTTTCTGTTTAGCTTTTTGTAGAGCATTCCTGCCCTCAGAATATACTTCAGTCACCTTGGATGAATGTGAATGGCTAGAGTGGGTTATCTCAAGTAGTGTATGTTTGTGGGTTTTATATTCTTAGTTGGCTTTTTTTTACTTGCAATACTGTTAGAGGGAGACTAACAGAGTTTGGGAGCAGCTCATCACCCAGTATTAAAGTAGGTGCAGGAAAGGAGTGGGCGGATGGTGGCAGGGCCATCAAGGTAAAAACCAGAACTTTTCCCTGCTTCCCACCCTGACACCTCATTACAGCCTGCGGATTTAAAAACCTTCAGTGTAGTTATTTGGTAAGTGGTCAGAGGAGGAATGAAAGTTGTCACATTTCTGTTGACTAGTTCTGTTTTTTTCATGTGATGCATATATATATATATATATATATATATATATATATATATAGAGAGAGAGAGAGAGAGAGAGAGAGAGAGAGAGAGAGAGAGTTGGGCAGTTTCCCAGGCTCACCTTCCCCCTTTCTGCTCTCTCATGGTCTGACCTGTCCCATTGTGTGGTTTTAAACTCATCACATTTAGGAAACTGGCAGTGGGGAGACCCAAGAAAATCACAGCCTTCAACAGTGTTTTGCTCTTACACACTTCCGTCTTTGCTGATAAATTGTCGGTAAAGGGGGCACAACCCCATTGCAATGTCCATCTCTCCCAGGAACGCTTCCTAACTAGCTTTGCCCCACCCCCCCACCCCACCCAGGTCCCCTGGGAGCAGCTGGAGAGGCTCATTCCTCACTAAGTCCTACCTCATTCCCTCCTTGACAGTTATACAGCTGCTGTCAGCCACCTGAGAGCCAAATCCAAAACTTCGATTTTGCCTGATGCCTAATGACAGGGCTAAATTTGCTGAGTTTGGATTTAACTGCTAGTAAAAACAAACTAACAAATAAAATTTGCTTTAAACCTGAGGTAGATTAGGAAGAAATCCGCAAGGAGGAAACACCCTCTCACCTAGGAGGTCACAGAGATGGAGGCCACAAACTACTCATTGTGACTATGGAAATCGGCCCCTCCAGAGCCGTCATCTTTTCCACTTGTCACAGTGTATTTTCTACTCTGCACTCTTCTAACTCTTAATAAAAGTTTGCACGTTGTTCTTATAACCCCTACACTCCAAAGTATTGAAGTTTTAGCCAGCGTGGCTAAAACAATCACGTAACAGGAAATATGAAGGTCAGCTTATCCACTTGGCAGATGAACAACTAGAAAGAGAAGTAAAGCCCCAGTTAGTTTGTTGTTTTGCTACTTTTTAACTTGGGTAATGGTCTAAGTCAAGTAACAAATGGGGAACAGTCACATAGAGGAATGTAGCCTCCAGAGTCTAAAAGGACGCCCTTGCCGTGCCATTGTTCCCACAATGCCGTGACTCGGATTCGAACCGAGGTTGCTGCGGCCACAACGCAGAGTACTAACCACTATACGATCACGGCGAGCTACCGGGACGCCACGGGGAAGGAGTCGCCGAGTGCCGTCCTCGTCTACAGGGCCGCAGTTCTGGTCTTCCGAAGTTGACCATCGTCAGTCAGGCGCTTCTGGCCCTGGCGTGGACCCTGTAGCAGAGTACCGGCGCCGTGGACTCCCCACCGAAGTCTCCGCTGGTCGTCCGCACAAACCGTAAAAGAAAGGACATGAAAGTGCTTTGCAAACTAAAGGACTCCAGTGAGGCCAGGCCGACGTAGCCTGTAGGAAAGTGAGGCCCCCGAGTCGTCCAAACGGTGGCCCTAGGTCCCTCTCACGCCCACACTACCCTGGCGCTCACGCCACTTGAACGTGCTACGGTTCGGAATGGGGCTGTCTCTTAAATTCTACAAGAAAATCAGTTCCGACCCATCCGCGCAACTTCCTTTGAGGCGCAGGGAAGTGGAAGCTACAACGCCACCTCGCTGCAGGTGAAGCGCGGAACCCGGTCCGCAGAACAGTGGGGCTGAAGTCAAGAAAGCAAGGAGACTAGTGCGCCTGCGTATACTCGGTAACAGCAAGGTTGGAGATGGGCGGGGAAAAGGCGATGACAAATCAATGACATATTAAGGGGCGGGACTTTTAACACAGAAGATCTCCGGAGAGGAGCTGCCACCTCAGATCCTCGGTAGCTCGCCGTGATCGTATAGTGGTTAGTACTCTGCGTTGTGGCCGCAGCAACCTCGGTTCGAATCCGAGTCACGGCATTGCGTCAAGCAATGGCACGGCAAGGGGTCAGTGTTTTATAACTCTTTTCTCTCGAATCCTTAACGACATTCTGGAAAATGAATACCCATTACCTTGTGACACCGGGAAACGACGCCTTCTCCAGTTCTGCCTAAACTGGATTTCCGACAAATATAGGCTTCCAGTTGGTTACATCGGCTCTATGCGTGTTACTATTTTTGGTTACAAACCACAAAGCACTTCCAAGACTGTGTGTAACCAAAGATGCAGGAATTTCCATGGCAGCACTGGAAGCGGACTCCCAATAATAGGAAGAGTAGGCATCGCTGAGCAGTTCTTTGAAGTAACTCTTGAAGGCAAAAAGGAAATTTGTCAATCAACTAAGATAATCTCTTGTCCAAAGCCTTAAAGAACTATCGTGATTCCTCTTTGTAAATTTTCTCTCTTCCCCACTTCCACGACTCCCAAAGACCCTGGCCTGACAGGTAGGCGCTTCTCAAGGACCTGTTAAGTGAATGAATGCAGGAAATTGAGGAAATGGGAAATGACACTGAGGGAGGGCAAAGAGATTAACAGGAAATGGACGAATTTCTTGCAGTGTGGAGGGTGGGAGTGAGAGGGGGGGCGGTCAAATGATTCAGTTCGTGTTTAGCAAGAATTCTATAGGGTATGGGGAAGTGATCTGAGCAGATGACACTGGAGAGACGGGTGGTCATTGTGGATTCACGTTTTAGAACCAGTGGCACGTTCTCAATTTAGCAGAAAGCCACTGCCTACTGTGGACTCTGCCTGGTTCAAGGCGCCGTGGGGGCGGGAGCACTGATGGACAAGAAAAACCCGGCACAGGCCCTGCTGCCGCCAGGGGCACAACAGAGGTGGACATCGGGTCCGGAGGGAGAACTGCGGAGGGAGGAATCCAGGACGTCGGGGAAGTTAGAAGAAGCTGCAAGGAAGTGAGTGCTTGGGAGTAGGGGAACGACAGGATGAGATTTGTAAATTGAGTCCCTTCTATGTGGCCAGCTGGATTGTGAGGACGTTCACATCCTCCACAGAGGCGGCGTTGAGTCACTCCTGGGGGAATCCGCTGGGAAGAGCACCCCTAAGGAGCCCCCTGCAGGCCTAGGGTCGCTGGAAGGGTCTCCTGGGCACAGAAGATGGGTGTCCTCCAAGGAATGGGAGTTACAGAGCTTGTGAACACTCTGATTTACGGCCAGTGTCGAACCTGGAGGCCCAAATAGTCCCCTCTAAACTCCCACCTCTCACATGGAGCCCACCCTTCCCACTGCATCATCACCGTCACCCGCCGCTGAAGGACCAAAATACAAGAGAACCAAAGCAACTGGCGGGAGCGCAATACGCCTGCGCATTCCTAGACCCCGCCTTAGGCTGGAACCCCACCCCATAGGCGGGACTTTTAGTGACGTGCAGACTGGGAAGGCCTATAACTATTGAAAAGGACATTCAAAAGGCGCTGGTCCCAAGGCTCCGGTAGCTCGCCGTGATCGTATAGTGGTTAGTACTCTGCGTTGTGGCCGCAGCAACCTCGGTTCGAATCCGAGTCACGGCATTGTGGGAACAATGGCACGGCAAGGGGCCTCTCTTTTAAATTTTCCTTCTTTTTATTTCCCCAGTCGATATCTTTTGTATATATCATAAATCACTTTTCTTGAAATAAACCACTATATCTCCCTACCTTGAATGTTGAGCCACCTCTAAGATCACCACCTCTAGTAATTTTGATTTAACGCTTCAGTTTCAGATCAAACAGTTCGAAATCGGTATCTAAATCATTCTCTTACACCAGCAAAACAGCGCCCCCGTGACCTTGCGATTTTTTCCTCTTCATGCATTTTTTAAAAATTGGGTGGTTGTTTTTCAAGTAGAGAGTTCATGTGCACAAGTCCAGTGAACAGTAAGTCTCCTTCTCATTCTTCACCCCGTCCACCAATTACTGCCAGTTTCCAGTATATCTTTCAATGACACTCCTTGTATAAACGTGTGTGTGTGTGTGTGTGTGTGTGTGTGTGTATTCCCCTTTGCTTCTTGCAAAATACAAATGACAGCTTCCCTTCCTCCCCTTCACCCCCAGAAGTCAGAACTTGAGGTGATAGATTTGCACTGATAGGCAATCTCCCTTTACAGGGAAGAACAGTACACATGCCCTCCACCTACACTGATCCTGTCCTTTTTCCTCCCTAGGCCCTGGCTCCTGGTTGGGGAGGGTGGGAGATGTTTGGGTTGGTAAGAGAGGGGAAAGGGATTCATTACTGTGCCCAAAGAAACCTTTGGATTGGAGCCTAGGCTCTGTTGGGAAGCAGACCTATTTTGATTTCAGGTTGTAAGGGCAGGGAAGCATCCTGGGTTTAGAACTGGGAAGAGGGACTTGACTTGTTAATCCATTTGAAGACCCTCTATTTCCATCTCTCCCTAATCTTATTGTCAGAATCTAACTTAAGTCACAAATCAGTGAAGTTAGAAAATTCAAGTTCATCAAAGGCAGAACCAAATCTTACTGTTTGTGTTCCAAGCATACATCTTCTTCATAAATATTTGAACAGAGGTTTCTTATGGAGTCCATAAATAAGTGAAGTAGCCTAGTTTGTTTTTGGGTTGCATCTTAAGTGGTATTCTTTCAACACAGAACTATGTTATTTTCATATCAGACAAATAGAAAACTTGGCCCAAACGAAACTCCATCTATGTCCAGAATCTCAAAGAACAAAGTGCATATGTCAATGTACTAGGATATGTTAGTCCTCTCAAGGTTGTGGACAGAGATGTGCCCAAGGCAAGGCAAGGACCAGACTTAGAAGGCAAAACCCAGAAGGGATAAGAGCTCAGGACAGAATGAGCATCCAAAGTCAGGTGCAAACAGAAGTGATGACACCTCCACTCAGTCAGTACCCAATAAGAAAAGTGAGGGCTAAGGACTAGGCCTTGGGACATGCACAAATTTAGGAGGTTAAGGGAGAAAGAGAGGATGTGGCCTGAGAGAAAGGAGGAGAACCAAAACAGTATCATTTTAAGAAAAGTTTGGGAGAAGATTTCAAGCATAGAGCAGGTCAGCAAACTCAGATGCTGCAAAGGAGAAAGAGGAATGAGACAAAATAACTGGGTTTGACACTTTGAAATCATTGTTGACTTTTAAAACCTTCTGTAAGAACAACTGGATAATGTGTATTGAGAATCAGGAAAAAAAAGAAATGTATACTCTTTTCCCCAATAATTCCACTTTTGGGAATTTTGCCAAAGAAAATAATCCTAAACTTGGAAAAGTTATCTACATAAAGATGTTTTTTATAGAGTTATTTAGAAGGGAGGAGAATGGAAATAGCCTAAATGCTCAACAAAGTTCTGAACTAAACTAAGGTATGTTCCTTTTTTTTTTTTTAATTTATTTTTGTCACAGATGTTTCTCCTTTTTCCCCCATTGACACCCTCCTCCCCATCCCCCCACCCCGTCCCCAGCTTTGTTGTCCATGTCCATCAGTTATGCATACATGCGTATAAGTTCTGTGGTTTAGCTCTTCCTTCCCCCCCACCCCCTCTTCTGAGGGTTGTCAGTCTGTACCCTACTTCCACATCTCTGGGTCTACCCTATTCCTCAGACTGTTATGTTTATTATATTCCACAAATAAGTGAGATCATGTGATATTTGTCTTTCTCTGCTTGGCTTGTTTCGCTTAGGATAATACTCTCGAGGTCCCTCCATGTCGTCTCAAAGGATAAGAGATCTTTCTTTCTTATAGCTGCATAGTACTCCATTGTGTATATGTACCACAGCTTTTTTTATCTATTCATCCACTGATGGGCACTTGGGCTGTTTCCAGATCTTAGCTATTGTAAATAGTGCTGCTATGAACATGGGGGTACATGTATTCTTTCTGATTGGTGTTTCAGGCTTCTTAGGGTATATTCCTAGAAGTGGGATCACTGGGTCAAATGGCAATTCAATTTTAATTTTTTGAGGTAACTAAACTAAGGTATGTTCCTTTAGTAATATATTAAATAGTCATTTTTAAAGTATAAAGTCAACTTTTAAATATCATTTCCAACTAAAAAGAGTAAGATTCCCTTAAAGAAATGACTGATTACAGGTCTTCAGCAGGGGAAGTACAAGTTGAGTCTGGAATATCTTGTGTAAGAAAGCAAGTAAGTACTTAAAGATTGATAGGACTAAGTTAAAAGGACACAGAAGCCTTCTGAAAGGGCTCCTATTGGACAAATTTGAGGCAATTTGAGCATCAAAAAGAATATTGTTGTTAGTGGATTATATCATACTGAATTTAAAAAAGAATTTTTGAGACCATGGGGAGAGAGGGAGAAAGAAAGAAGAAAGAGGAAGAGGAAGAGTAGGAACTCTTTACAGAAGAATTCCAGATAATGAACAGAAGAAATGACAGAATTAGAGAGTTACCATTTTATAATCCCCAGTATACTAACAAATGCAAGTATAGATCATCATGGAAGCTAAAACCACTGGGTAAAACATTGTTGGGAGCAAATAGTTAAAAGGTCTTAGGAAATCACACCAGAACTTACTTTAACTTGTAAAGTAGAGAGAGCTGATGAACTCCAACTTAACGAAGTGATAAAGCCTAGCACCACCAATGAAGAGACAAATGTGCACTGTTGGCCTCCCTATATGACACAACATCCGCTATGTGGTGGTCTTTACAAAACTGAAAAGTCTTTTCAAAAATGTTTAACCTGAATCTAGTCATGAAGAAACTATGGAAAAAGCCAGAATGTGGAACATTCTACATGACAACTACTTTGGACACTTCAAAACAATCAATGGCGTGAAAAAACAAACTAGCAACAATAAAATGGGGAACTGTTCAAGATTAAAAAGACTAAAGAAACTTAAACAAATGCGAAGAGGGAATCTTGATTAAATCTTGAATCAGGATATATATATATATATATATATATATATATATATATATATATATATATATGATTTTGGAGGGAAAAATCAGTATAGACTGTATAATAGACAATACTATTGTGAAAATGGTGTTATGGCCCTGCAGAAAAATTCCTTATTCCTAGGACATGGCTGCTGAAGTATTTAGAACTGAAGTGTCATGATATTTGCAACTTGTAATCAAATGGTTAAGAAAAAAAGAAAAAGGAAAAAGGATAGAGCAAATATGGCAACATGTTTTTTAAAAGAGTGTATCTAGGGAAAGGGTATACAGATGTCCAATGTACTTTCTTTGCACTTTTCTGTAGGTTTGAAATTTCTTGAAAAATGAGTTGGAAGAAAATAAAACATAACAAAAATGGGAAAATTATGCAATGTTAAGTAAAACATAAGAACATAAAACTGTGTATACCACAATTATAGCTCTATAAAATAAGAACAAGAGAAATGTTTTTTATTCATTTCAACATTTGTTAAGCTCCTGCCACATGACAGGCTCTGCACTTAGTGATGGGAACACTCTGTTCCCCTTTGGAAGACTGATTTTATGGTGTCATACTTAACATGCTTAACAAGCAAGACTTTGGATCTGGCCAATTCCACCCAAGTCTCAGAAGACCCTTGCTGTGATAGCCTCACCTTGGTATCTTTGGTTCTTAGCAAGCTGCCTGGCTCTATGAGGCTCTCACTCTTGTGGGGGAGGAAACTGCATTAACAGATAATTTAAAACAAGATTAAGTACATGGTGCACACAAGCATTTTAATTATCATTTAAACTCTACCTTTATGATATCCTACCCCCTCCTCATCTAACTTTATTTCCTATTCCTTCCTACTATGAATCCTCCCCTTCTTTATGGCATTCTGATTCCCACCTCAATGCCTAATACTGACCTCCTAGTTTGGAATGACCTTTCACTCCTTTGCTTCACCTGTCCAAATCCTACCCAGCTCAGGTCTGTTTCTACAATGTGCACATGTTATTTCCCCTATTATAGTTCATGAAGCCAGGTGCAATATCAGATATTTCTGTATTTCCTACAGCCCTGCTAGTCAGTGTGGTGGGAGAACCAGCCCATCTGTATCCACTGGGAATCTATTAGAACTACAGTCTGGGACCCTATCCAGCTACACCTACAGAATCAGAAACGGCAATTGAACAAGTTCCTTGGGAGATTCATGTTCACATTAAAGTTTGAGAAGCACTGTCCTATAACACCAACTATAATATGCATAAAGCAGAAACTCAAATTTTATTTTGAGACCTGAGGCCCTGGGAATCCTAGGGGATTCTTAGTTTTACCATCCCATCATTCTCTACCCTCCCAGCTTTGAGCCCCCTTCCCTTGGGGCCTCACTGGTTCTTTGCTCCCTCAGAAGGTAGAAAGGAGCCTAAGAGTGAGGGAGGCACTGAGGCAGTGCCCAGGGAGTGATGGTGAGGTGCAGCTGCTACCTCCCCAGCAGAGCCAAAAGCAAATGTTGGTGTCTGCTTCAGGGCTACAACATTTCTGGTGGAAAATTAGCTTTACTTCTAAGACAAAAATGCCTATTGCTTCAGCATCCGAGCCTCAGGATGAGACGTATGTGATAGACAACATTGGAACTGTTTCTAGACTTGATTTATTGACTTGTCTGTTTCTATTCTGTCACTAATCTGATTGACAATGAAACCCGGGATGTGACTTAAAGTGATTTCTGCGTGTGCGCGCGCGCCGGGTGGGCCTGCTCAGAGCAGGCGCTCCCGTGGATGAAAGGCATTTATGCAGGGGCTGTTTGCGTGTGAGGAGGGCGTTTGTGGAAATGACACGGGAGAAGTGGGCACCTCTAGGAAGTTGTGTGTGATGAGAGACGCGTCTGTCTGGCTTGGGAAGCAATGTGGGTTCGAGTGTGTGCGGTGCGAGCAGTTGGATGGGAGGAGGTAGGTGGGACTCCCACAAGGGAGGGGGTAGTTACAGATACATCTTAGGAACAGCCCCTTTTCTCGCCCTCCCTAGCTTTTCCTCCTAGGGTATTATTTCCCAGTTAGGGGGCCTTGGGAGAGGGTATGGGAGGGACGGAAGGTGCCCGAAGGCTCTCCTCTTGGCGTCGCGCGTGAGCTGGAAGCTGGGGAGGGAGAACTGATGGGGACAGGTGCGCCCCCACAGGGGCACCGTGGCGACGAGTGGAGGATTCATCCTCAGTCCGGGAATCGCCCTCTGCCCTGGGGTCGCCTGCTTCACTTCTCTTGAGTCCACAATGCTGGAAGCCCGCTTCCCTCTTCTCTGCGGGGACCGGGAGAGAACGACCCTGGTAGGGAGCGGAACCCCGCCCCTCCCTTGTTACCCACGAGCCCCGCCCCCTCCCGCAGCCCAGCGGAGCTCCGCCCCTCCCCGCTCCCGCCCCCCGCGCGACCACAGCTCTCCCCGAGCTCAGTCTGGCTGGCCCCATGCTACTGAGCGGAGCTCCTCCGGCGGGCTCCGGCCCGGGGCCGCGGGCTCAGGGGAGCGCGGGGAGCGGCCCGGGGGGGTCGCGCAGGGGCGCCGGAGGTGCAGGAGCCAGCCCAGGAGGGGGAGGCAGTGGCGGGGTGGCCAAGTGGCTCCGGGAGCACCTGGGCTTCCGTGGGGGGGGCGGCGGCGGCGGTGGGGGCAAGCCGGCGCCCCCAGAGCCGGACTACCGGCCCCCCGTACCCTCCCCGGCCGCACCCCCCGCGCCACCGCCGGACATCCTGGCTGCCTACCGGCTGCAGAGGGAGCGTGACTTCGAAGACCCTTACTCTGGGGGGCCGTCCGGCTCAGCTGCCCTAGCCACCCCCGTGGTCCCTGGCCCCACGCCGCCCCCGCGCCACGGCTCGCCCCCCCACCGCCTTATTCGGGTCGAGACCCCTGGTCCCCCAGCGCCCCCACCCGAGGAGCGGATCTCTGGACCCCCAGCCAGCAGCGACAGGGTGAGTGCCATGACGGGCGAGGGTGTTCAGGAGGAGAGGTGGTTGGTGGTCTAGAGCTTTCGAGAGGGACAAAGGTGGCCTGGCCGGGGCTGGGCCCCTAGGTGTCACGGTTCCTGGCGGACACGATCTTAGTCCCTGACCCCGGGGCTCCTCGGAGCCTTCAACCACCTTTGTTCAGATTCTCGACCTACTAATCTGGGACGTGTGCCCCAAACTCTGCCTCTATCCCCTACTATCGCCCCAGGACTTGGTGACCCTGCCCCTCTGGGGCTCTGCTCTCCTCATCGCAGCCCCCTGGAGCCTAATCAGCCAGCCTTTTTCCAACGGGATTGGAGCTCCCCTCTCCTTATGGCCTTTCTGTCCACTGAGAGCAGCAGCGCACTGCCCTTTGATCTCTGACCTGTTCCCCCAGGGCAGAGCCAGCACAAAGCTTCACTCCTTGTCCTCCTCTGGTAGCCCAAGCATCCTTGCAGGTGCTGAAGCCCCTGGAAGGAGGTGAAGACTGGGGTTTCTCCCTGTGGACACAGCAAGAGCTGGCCTTTGCCTCACCCAGTCAAACTGGAGCTGGGTGGGCTGTTGTTCTCAGGGAGCTAGAACCGGCAGTATGCAGCCCTGTGCTAAGAATGCTGACCACTGAGGTTCAGGCAGGCCCACTACTGCACACCTTCCCTTGTCCCCCCAGGTGTGGGGACAGTCAGTGTTCAGAACCTGTTGCCCAGAAGGAGCTAAGCAGCTGAGACCAATCCTCTTCTCCTCTTGGACTCCCCCCTCCCTCAGTCCATTCTGAGGGCTACTAGAACCTTTCATGGATCTGCAGGCTTGGGATAAAGAGGAGAGCCGAGAATTCAGTGTTTCTGAGAACACTCACTGTGCCTCAGAGGGCCTTAATGGAGAAGCCACCCCTATGCCCAACTTCAGTTTAACCTATTCCTCCTTGACAGCTGAGAGCCATCCCCAGGTCTCTCTAGCCCTAAATTCTATGACTCTCTAGGCCACTCTGGCTCTGTTATCCCTCTTGACTCACCCCCGGGAGCTCAGCTCTGGGGCTTATTCCCCTCTTCTTATCAGAGAACAATTTTATTGGATTGGAGAACAAAGTTACTGTCCGAATCCACTGGCTCCAGGGTTGAGGCTTTCAGTGCAGAGAGCTCCATTCTGCCTGATTTCCTGGATAAGAGAGAAGCGTCAGGGTCACAGCAGAAGCCTCAGGAATGTGAATTATTTTTTCCTCTAGTTTCTGCCATGGGGCATGGCTGCCCATCCTGGGTTAGGATCCTTAGCTTGCAGAAGGAGGCTGTGCTTTCTTCAGATGTCCTTCATCTTCTCTTTTTCCTAATTGTCCCCTGCTGTTGGGTGATGTGATGGTGGTGGTGGCAGTAAGGCACAGGGAGCATTAGGCCTTGTTCTTACTATTGACCAGTCTCCTCCTCCCTGTCCACAACCCATTGGCACATGGGTCTGAGCTGTTGCTGGTCCTCTTCCTCTTAGAATGGCTTAACAGCCTGCCTACCAAGCCATGGGCTCTTCCAGGACAAGGACCATTTTCTCCTCATATCTGTGTCTTCCAAGTGATTGACACAATTTTGGGATTAAAAAGGATGCATAAATACTTCCTGGATGGTGACTGTACATTGCCAGCATGACCCAAGGGTCAGAGACTCCCCTTGTACATTTCCCCACAAAGACCCCTTAATGAAGGGGCTGTGCCCACACAACCATGCAGAGATCTACAGCCTCCTCTCACTGAGGGCACATGCCTCGCCCTGGGTCAGCTCTGTGATCTGTGGGCTGTTCAGACCTTGGAGGCCAAGAGGTGTCTGACTCCTTTGTCAGCTGCAGGGACAGGAATGAAATCTAGCAGGCTCTTCTGGGAGCCACACAATCAGTGGTTTCTTTACTGGGTGTGATGAGAAGGACCCAGGATGCCATCCAAGATGGCCCAGAGGCAGGGATGCTGTCTCCATGGGCCCCAACCTGGGGCCTGCCACCATTCAGAGAGCAGCTCCACCCCTTTGGGAGCAGAGTTTGGAGGACCCAGAGTCTTCCCTTAGGAAGAGCCCAGATGAGGTACCTGAGCCCCTTACCCTAAATCCAAGTGTCAGCACATGCCTACAGAGCTCACACAGAGTTGCTGCCCCTGGATAGTGAGCTGGCCTTGCTCTGGCCCTTGAGGCAGTACTGAGCCAGTTTCTCTGTTCTGTGTGGCTGCTTTATCCCTATTCTCTGTTCTCCCTCCTCTCAGCCCTGCAGGTCCTCTTGGCTTGTTGTTTTTGGATCACTTCCTGAGGTGAGGTGGAGACTGGGGACCAGGATGTGCCTTTGGCCAGTTTCTCTCCTCCTGGAGCCCAGTGACTGGTGCTGGGTGGGTCAGAACCCTCTGAGAGGGGCTGGGTTGTGAGGTTTGATGAAATGGGTGGAAATGCTTCTGTGATGATCAGAGAGATTGAGGGGAAATGAGTTCAGTGAGTATGGAGTAGGAGAGAATTGGGACTTAGACAGGACCCTGAGAGGCCCAGGGTGCTCAGGACCATTAGCCTTTACCCCAGGCTGGGCTCTGGCTGTTGGCCCACCCTGAGACCCACTGCTGCAGTTGGCAGGGGTACAAAGGTGGCCATCTGGGCAGGCCTGGCAGGACAGGTGTGGGAGCAGCAGGAGCCTCACCCTGCATGGGATGGGAAGGCAGGGACTCACCATCTGGCTGCAGGAAGAGCTCCCTCATGGTGTTGGGTCCTTTCTGGCCACCAGGCCATGCTCTGACAGAGGGGTTGTAGAGCTAGGCCCTCCCTTGCTCTGCTCCCTTTTCTCAGACCTTCAACAGGAAAAACCTTGTCTAGGAAAGGGGGATGGGGATGGGAAAGGGACCCTGATTAGATAAAGCTTTGAGCTGTCTGTGACCATCTGCACAGTGTGTCCTTTGCCTCCACCATGCCAAGATGTGTGTGTGTGTGTGTGTGTGTGTGTGTGTGTGTGAGAGAGAGAGAGAGAGAGAGAGAGAGAGAGAGAGAGAGAGAGAGAGAGAATGGGAACAATAAGACAGGCATCCTGTATGAAGTGAAACTAGGGCTCTTAGCTCATGGAGACATTTTTGGGGTTCATGAACCTCCTGAAATTGTGCAGCTATTTAGCATTTTTCTGGGGGAAAAGCTCACAGCTCTCAGATTCTCACAGGGGTTCACAGTGCCCAAAATATTAAGCACTTAAGAAAATAGATGTACATCATATGGTATCCACGTGGACTTGGATCCTCCAGGCCCAAATTCAGAATGAGTGAACAGACATGTAGGAAGAGTATAGCAAAATGAAGGAGATATTTGGGTGTCTGAAATTAGACAAGACATGCCTGCTCTGGGGTGAGGAGGGCGGGTAGGGGCCTTCCCTTACCCAGTGTTCATTGAGTGTTTATGTATCATTAAGTGACACATTAAGTGACACCTAGGTGCTAAAAGGGACTCATCACCCAGAAGACCTGGTCCTTGACTTTTTCAAGTTTGCTTTTTTGCTTTAATTTTCCTTCTTATGACTTCCACAAAGTCTGGAGGTCTGATCTGTTTATCTTGCATATGACCTCCAGTGGAAGTAGAGGGAAAAGAGAAGGGTCCAGATCAGGGACCTTTGTGGCCTGGTTAGACCTCTTAACCCTTTATGGCCTGAGCTGACCATCTGTGCTGCTGATGGTGCTTCAGGGAGGGCTGGGGCCTACGGGATTGAATGGCAGGCCTGTCCACTCTACCCAAGTCCATCTCCTCACACTACGGCACTCACTCCCTCTGGAAGACACCTTCAGTTTGTTGGCTTGGCCAGTGACTCGGTGATACCTCAGCCTTGGCACTCTGCCCACTGGGAACAGCTGGGACCCTGTGGACCATGAGTGGGAATGAGAGCAGCTGGCTGGGGCCTAGGCTTGGAGGGGGTACCTGTTGCCCACTCCAGTTGCCCTCACCACGGAATCAGTGTGATATTATGTGACAGCAGAGGCCAGGCCCAATCCCTATGTGAGCCTGTGGTCCTCTAGGGCCTGGGTCCCAGATGTGGGGCTTCATGGCACCTGAAGATGCTTCAGTCTTTTGGAGCTTGTTCTGTGTCTATCACTGTGAGCTCCTACAGGACCTGGGAATTTGGTCTCTTCATTTTTAATAATATAATGGCAGACATTTACTGAGCACCTACCTTGTGCCTGGTTCCATTTTGAAGAGTCTGACATGGATTAGGGCAGTTGATCCTTACCACAACCCTATGAGGAAATTCAGTTATTATCCCCAGGTAATATACAGAGAGACTGAAGCACAGGAATGTTGGGTCACACTTTCACAGTTTCACAGCTAGTAAGTAGGAGAGCCGAGGTTGACAGCCAGGCAGCCTGACTTCATACTGGCTGCCAGCATCATGCCAGGGGACCCTTGCACTTAGGGAGAGGAGCCCTGCAGAGCAGAAGTGTTCATTAAGCATTTGCTAATGAACAAGGGAAAGGAGATCCAGGGAAGGACTGAGGAGTGCATCCTGGGCTGAGTTCACCAATTTTGAATGATGAAGGCCAGCACTAGCCACCCAATCTTGAGATAGCCACAGACATACCTTGTAAGGGTCTTAAAACGGTTGGCAGCATCGATTACATGTCTGTGATATTTGAATGTTTTACAAGCATGACATTGCTTTGTAATGAGAAAGGATAGTAACAAATTTGTTTCATGTGAAGCAGTTTCTCTGGCTGATAAAATTGGGACAGGCATTCCAATAAGTGGGAACAGAGAGTGCAAAAGTGCGATCTCAGAAAAGGTAAATAGTATACCATTTCCCAAACTGACAGACTTTCAGTTGAAAGGATCTCATAGTTAAATACTTTGGACAAATGCTGATTTAAACAAAATTAGAGTGCTCTCTTTGCTGCAGGACTTCTCAGAGCCTTTAACATGCTAATGTATATTTGTTGCTACATTTCCCAATTTTTCTGGAAAATCTGTGGCAAGGCACTGGGAGTCAGGAGACCTGGGTCCCAATCTTTTTTGTTTTTTAAATGTATCTTTAGTTTTGAAAATATAACAGATGTCCCTCCTTTTTTCCCCCATTGACACCCTCCTCCCCACTCCTGTCCCCCACCCCTGCCTTCACTGGGTACCAATCTTGTCTCTGCTGCTACAAGCTGTGAACCTTGGACAAGTACCTAGACTCTGGGGCCTTAATGCCTGAATATAAGAGATTGTCATCAGGGTTAACACTTGTTGAGCACAGACCCCAGGCCAGCCTCTGGGCTAAGGACTTTTACATTTATTGCCCTCTTCCCAATCCTATGAGGTAGGTACTAATACCATCCCCATTTTACAGATAAAAACCCAGAGGCTTCTAAACATTAAATGTAAACTAAAGAAATGGATAAAAGGAGCAGTGGTAGATTTTGGGGACCTTGCAGAGCCAAATCCTGTGATGTCTGCCCCTTTGCTCTCCCTGGACTCACAAGCCCCAAGGCGGGGAGAGGTCAGGGTCTCATAGCTGGGCCCAGCTGCAGAGTGGAAGATCCAACCAGATGGTGGGCCTGCCACTACCTCAGGAGAGGCTTGGGCAGAAAGGAGAGTCAAAGCTTGACAGCTGCTCTGGGAGGGGCACTGCCCATTTGGAAAAGGCACAAGAGCTGGCTCCTGGAGGCACCCTGCTGGATGATAGAAAAGAGGGGCTTCTGGTTGGCAGGAGGTATGGGGACAGGGGGGCCCTCTGGGCAGCAGCTACTTAAGTTCTAGTTTGGAAATGGTTCAGCATTTCAACAGCATTGTGACTCTACCAGAGGGCTTGCCCAAATATCAGCCCTGGTCTTAGTGCTTTCCCTGCTAGTTTCTCCCTTCTGCCCTTGAGCCAGAGGCTTTGATCCCCCTTCTAATGCCAATTCTCTTGACAGCCTGTCCTACAGCTGCTACTGGTTGGTCAGAGTTCAGATGAACGGGGATCTGAGAATCTGTGGGTCTGGGGAGGAGACTTGCTTGTCAAGCCTCCAGGAAATGTGCACAGAGCACCCACTGTGTGCCAGGCTCTGTGATGGATGTGGTGTACAATAGTGAGCACATTAGAGTCCAGTAAAGGGCCCATACACAAAATATATCATGGCAGGGCAGAGGTACCAGAAGCCTACAGGGGCAGCTCCCCCCACTGGGCAGTTTTGCCTCCTTGTGTGACCTAGAAGCCCCTTGGAAAGCAGGCCTGGCCTATGACAGGGGTCCTCTGCCCAGGGCAGGTGCCCATTCTGCCTGGCTTCCCAGCAGGCATCTCTGTTGCTGCTCCTGACTCCCAGCCCCATGGGTGGCTCCTCTGGGCACTCTAGCCCAGGGCAGGGGGCCGAGGCTTCCTGAGCAGGGTGTGGAGACAGGAGTGGAACAGAGGAGCCATTGAGCTGCCCACAGAGCTGCCACCTGGGCGCCCACGGGCACCAAGGGCTGGCGCTAGGGAGGCCCACGCCGGCCTGGGAGGGGTCATGGATCTAGGCACTGGCCCAGGACTCAAGTGGGAAGGGTGTTGCATGCAGCTGGGACCAGGCTTGGTGAGGGAAGGGCTGGGGGGCTCTGTGGAGCTGATGGGCAGCCGGTGCTTGGGCCAGGTGCTTCTGCTTACTGAGCAGCTTCAGGGTCTCAATCCCCCTGTCTGATCCTCCACCCCACCTGATTCATGCCTCCTTCCTCTTCTGAATGAACAAGAAAATGTGCTTCCTTTGTCCATTCTTCCTGTTTTATGTGAACTAATTTAACAACTATTTACTGAGCACTTTCAGGCACTAGGAATTTAGCAGTAAACATGGTTCCTGACCTCAGGAAGCTCACAGTCTGCAGGAAGACAGATAATAAAACAAACATTTACTACACATGTGATGATAGCCCAGATGATCGTTAGATGATAGTGCCCAACCTGACCTGGGGGGAGAATGGAAAGGCTTTCTGAAGAAAGAAAAGAATCTGATCCAGGCATAGGGAAAGCTTTTGAAGGAGAGAGAGCAGAGAGCTTTCAGGTAACAATGTGATCAGATGGGTAAAGAGAAACCACAGAGGAAAGTGGAATCTTTAAATCTCTTTAACTATGGATTTTTCTTGTAGCCACCGGAGAGCCATTGCAAGGTTTAAGGATAGCATGTCTGTTGATTCAGTTACTGTTGAGTAGCTGCCATGTGTGAGTGTGAGGCTGGATGCCAAGTGGGCTGGGTACCCAACAGGCTGGCTCCAGAGCCCCCTTGGTCAAGTGGGTGGGGCCAGTTGGGGGGGTGGTGGTTGCCAGCTGGCCTGGGAGGAAGCAGCTTGGTGTGGGAGGGGGTGAGAGAATTTCTTTTCTTTACTTCTTAGAGGAAGGAGGATGAGGTGTGGTAGGCTCCGAGGGAGATAGGCAGGGATCTAGTAGAAACATTTCTCTAGTGCCTACTGTGAGCCAGGTGCTTATTGGAGCTGGAGAGACAAAAATGACAAAGAGCTCCAGGCTAGTGGATGATTTGGTGGTGGTGTTAGGAAGATCTGAGATGGTGGTCTTCTCGGAAGCAGGCAGAGGTTTGAGGGAGGAAAGGAGCTGGGGAGCTTGACTAGAACAAAGTAGAATAAAGTAGGAGCTGAAGAACTGAAGTATGACATGGTAGGAGTCTTTGGGATGTGCTTTAGAGACCCGTAGAGGGGTTTGTAGCAGTCCAAGGAACATGAAGAAGGGGTCTCTGAGGTGGGGAGGTTCCTTTTTCCATCTCTGCCTTGCTAGGGGTCCCAGATCCTCTAACCCAGGGCAGAGAGGTCACCCCTACAGCCTCCCTGCCCAATTGGCTCCCACAGTTCTGGTCTGTGAAATCTTGGCCCAGAACCAAAGCCTAGACCAAGAATGGGGGAGAGGAAGGAGTGGCCCCTCCCCGTGCCGCTGGCCCCAGTGCCACCTCTTGTTAATGCCTGTCAGCCCACTTGCAGTGCTCCCCTGAGGGGCTGGCAGCCCTGGGTGGACTGGGCTCTGTCTCTGCCTCAGCCAGTCCTTCCCTCCCTGCCCCCCAGGAGGCTGTGCCCAGCTTGGAGAAAGGCTCTATTGTCCTCAGCTTTGCCCCTCCCTGAGCACCTTGAACTCCTCTGCAGGGCGTGTGGCTTGTGGTTCCCTCTGCCTTGACTGGGAGCAGGGACAGAGTGGTGGCCATGAGCCACTTGTGTGGGAGAAAGCGTGCGATGTGGAGGGCCAAGGCCAGGCCTTTCCTGTTTCTGTCCTCCAGGAGCCCAGGGGATTTCAGCAGAGCCCACCTCCTGGCTTTCCTCATGGCTGTCCTAAGGTTGTCTTTCTCCTGGGACAGCCAGGATGCCCACTGGTGGCAGGTTGGCTGCATGATTTTGTACAAAGGGCACAGGTTCCTATCCTGGTTCCTCCGCTTATGCGGAATGGTCTTGGGCACGTTGTTCCCTACCTGCTCTGAGCCTCTGTTGCTTTAAAGTGAGGATAGTAATACCCACATGATGATACGATGGATGTTGTGCAGATAAACCAGCAGAATTGTGGCATAAAGTGAATACTCGGTCTTTCTGTCCTTGATGGTCAGCAAATAAATACTTGTTCAGCACCTGGTAACACATTGGTAGGCACGGACCAAGCTAATTTCCAAGTTGCCTACTGTGCCCTGCCCACTCTTTGAACTCTTCCAACACCTTTGTAACCAATTCTCTGAATTAATCGCCTCTGTTGAACCACGTGGTGTAAGCTCTCGCCCTGCCTGGACCCTGACTGAGGCAGGCCTTAAGGCCCGGAGCCTCATCCTGGCCATTTAGCCTAGCGGATGGCCCAGAGGCACAAAGTTAACAGAAAAGAAAGTACCACTCTTTGGCAGCCTAGTGGGAGACCCCTGAAAAGGAAGAGCCAGAGCTTGTCCCCATCTAAGCTCAGAGTCTGCCCTTGGGTACCTGGGGCTCCGGGTCTAAGGCAGTCTGTCCAGGACCCTTGCTCCGATGGAGAGAGCATCTGGGAAGAAGCAGAGCTGTCTCTCAGATGTCTGAAGTCTGCTCTCATCCCACAGGTGGCAATCCTAGAAGACTATGCGGACCCATTTGATGTCCAGGAGACTGGTGACGGCCCAGTAGGAGCTTCAGGAGCCCCAGAGAAGGTCCCAGAAAATGATGGCTACATGGAGCCCTATGAGGCCCAAAAGATGATGGCCGGTGAGTGACAGAGTAAGCGGGGGGGGGGGGGGGGGGCAGTGGTTGGGCAGGTATTGTTCCCTGAGGCTTGGCTATCTGCAAAACAAGCTCTGGGACCCACAAGACTGAGAACTGATTCCTTGGTCTCTAGAAAATATGGAGAATGCCCTTGCTGGGTCCTCGGGGAAGGTGACCACTGCTTTCAAGATAGTCACTTTGGAGAAGGAGCTGTGATTTGTGGTGCCTGAGACCTGAGGTGGTAGAGAAGGCCACACAACCAAAGGTCAGACAGATGGAAGCATTTGGGATAGTCAGGAAGGGCAAGATAGTGGTGTGGGCTAGGGGTCATTGGTCCCCAAAAGAGAATCACTAGCTTTAGGGAAGGTGGTGAGTTTGAAATGATGTGATGTCAAAGTGAAACCTCTTTATAGCAATTGGAAGCGCATGACTATAAATGCGGATGCGCTGCCCATGATGCTGGGCAAGTAGTTCAAGGAGCAAGGGCAGGACGAAATGAATAAGACCTGGCCCTGGGGAACAGAGACCAAGACACGATCCAGGGAAAGACCAAAGGAGGGCGATCAGAGAGGAGACAGGGGTGAGTCAGTCTAAGCCAAGGTCCCAGGGCAGGATGAAAGGAAGACTGGTTCACAGAGAGGCAAGATGAGAGGGGCCGAGAGGGGCAGTGAAAGGCCTTGAAGACTCGGATGAGGCATTTGGACTTGCTCCAAAAGGGGAAGGGGAGCCATTATGGATTCTTGAGCAAGAAACGAACAGGACAAAGAAGGTATTTTAAGAGGATTACAGCGGCTTTGGTGTACAGAACAGACTAGAAGAACTGGGCATCAGAAAGAGGAGTTAGCAAGCTATTGTGGAAATTACTGAGGCTTTACGGAACCAATAATTAACACCCTTTTCTTCCCCTCTGGAGCTTGAAATAATTGAGAAATAAGATCAAGGAAACAGAAAGATGGAGATAACAATGTCAGTTTTATTACTGATAAAGCTGATTGGAGAGCATTACTTAGCTATGTCACCACAATGGGCTTCTTCATACTTCACCACAGAATTAAACTTGCCCACTCAGGCTTGGGCAACACAGCATAGCTGTAGGCCCCTGTACAGGGGCAGGAGGAGAATGATCCAGAATGTTCTCTCTGCAAGAAGACAGATCAGATCAGCTGCTCTCCCTTCTTGGGAGAGGTGGGTGAGGGGGCAGAGAGCAGTCAGGAGTGTTATTCTGTGGAGCCCATGGAACAAGAGCCTGAAGAATGGAGATTCGCCCTAGCAGTGATCTAGATGTGGAGAGATAAGGGTGAGACTCACCAGGCATTCACAATGAACAGATGGGACTCAGAGAATGGAAGGCCAGGACCAGTGTAGTGGATAGAAATGGAGAAAGTGAGAGGGTGGCCACCATACTTAGATCAGAGTGGTGTGGCCCCCTAGGAGGTCCATGAGTGCCCTGGAATTGATGAGAAAATTTGCACATTTTTGGGAGGAGCTCCATAACTTTTTACCAGAGTTTCACTGGGGTGAGAGATCCCAAAAAGAGAATCACAGAACAGACTAGAAGAATGTTTGGGGAAAGTGATGAGCTTGAAACATTAAACTGAAACATCTTTATGGCAGTTGGAAACATAGATGCAAAGGATTCCATGATACTGGGCAAGTAGTTCAAGGAGTGAGGTCCCGGAGAAATAAATAAGATGTGGCTGTGGGAAAGAGACCGAGAGAAGGATCCAGAAAAAGAGACCACACCGGGTGATCAGAGTGGAGGACAGTCCATGAATAGGACAGTTTCAAGGACAGGGTGGTCAGCAGTATCTGAGCAACAAAGAGGGATTTTCCGATTGTGAAATGGTATCACTTGGGACACAAGGAAATAAATGGAGTTGGGTAGCAAGGAGATGGGATAGGAGAGGACTCTACCTTGGTTTCCTAAGTATATAAGCTCAGCTCCCCAGCCCTTGCTGGCCATTGCAGGATCTTTTTGTTTCTCACTCTGGTGCCTCTCTGCCCCTGCCTCTGTTGGGTCCCATGCTTTTGGAGCCCCAGAGGTGTTTTGAGGGAGAGGGACCCTGGATGTGTGCTCCAGAGCTAGCAGCATCTCCTCTGAAGGAGGCCTGACTCGCTGCCGGGGAGCACTGCTGGAGGAGCTGAGCCCGGCAGCCAGGGCTCTCTCACACCTCCCCTCCTGCCTTGCCCTGGTAGAGATCCGGGGCTCCAAGGAGACTGCAGCTCAGCCCCTGCCTCTGTATGACACACCCTATGAGCCAGAGGAGGAGGGGGCCACCCCGGAGGGTGAGGGGGCCCCCTGGCCCCGGGAGTCCCGCCTGCCTGAGGATGATGAGAGGCCCCCCGAGGAGTATGACCAACCTTGGGAGTGGAAGAAGGAGCGGATTTCTAAAGCCTTTGCTGGTGAGTTCTGGGTGGAGAGGGGAGGTCTGCTGGGGCCTCTGAGCAGCTTTCTGGGCTCAGGAGAATGGAAGGAGTGGAGCCCTGGGACAGGGGAGGCCCAGGAGGGAAGTGTAGTTGAGTCCGCACCATGGAGAGCTGTGAGCTGGCAGCGTGGACGCAGCGCTATGTGTAGGGTCCGAGAACGGGCACAAGAGAAAGATGAAGGCGTCTCCTTGCATCACCACCTCTCACAGGCCAAGAGGCTTGGGCCACTTCCATCTTTTGGGGGACTGGGTATATTTAAAAATAAAGAAGTTCCCAACAAAATTATAAAACTTGTGACAATGATACTTACACTTAACAAAAGAAGGCATTGAACACTACAGACAATGAAAACAGCTGCCTGTGTAGCCTTGAGAGATACCAACCCTGAGTCAGAGGGCTGTGTCTCCCAGTGGGAGGCCATGGCAGACCAGGGGTGCCTACCTCCAGAGGGATTTCTGAGAAGCAGGAACCAGTGGGGAGGGAGGCTGTGAGAAATCCCCTCTGCTGAACGAGGATAGGTTTCTTCTGTACTGAGCACCCCAGTGGTCATTCCAGGCCTGAAGTCCGACATGGAGAGGTGTGTGGGTGGTGTGAGTGGGAGGGCACAAGAGCCTGGGCACAAGAGCTTTAACTCCTGGGTCCTTGATTCAGTGAGGACATAAAGGACTAAAATGCCATTAGACGTCATTCCCATTCCCACGTTGCCCTCACTTCTCCTTGGGCAAGAGCTCATCTTGGAGCTAGACCCAGCCTTCGCTCTGTCCTCCCCACACTGGCAGCCAGACTGAGAAACCACAGGTTTCTAATTTGTTTCCTGTAAAGCGCGCACCATTGAGGATGGGCTGTTTATCTCCAGAAGTCTCCTTGGAGAATCAATACTGTTTGGATTGCTTAATGGGAAAATCTATGCTTGTCATTAGGAAACCTTGTTAGCAGTCAGGAGCCGCCACTGGCATCACTCTTCTGATTGTCAAGGCTCGGGGTTTAGGGTGTGGGGGGTACATTTCACCAAAACATCTGCCCCCAAATCTGTCTGCAGCTGGACTGTCTCAGCTAGGCTGTGGGAAAAGGAGGAAGGGGGGCAATTTTGGGGGTGCTGGGAGGCTGAGGGTGCGGTGCTGGGAGGCGTGGGCAGCTCCTAATCCCTCTTTTTCCCCTTTCCTGGTCCCTCTGGTTCCTGGAGGCTTGTGAGGGGTCAAATGAAGGGGATCCCCAGGGCTGGCAGAGCAGGACCCTGCGTCCTGCAGTTTGCCACTTGGGCCACCCACCCTTTGACCAGGCCAGCCCAGTGGGGTCAGTGTGGCTCTGCCCAGCCCTCTGAGTCCTGTTCCCCATCCAGAAGCCGCCCCTACCTCTACTCTGACCCTCTTCCTTTCTAGGCTGTCCTGTGTCCTGGCTCTGGGTTTTGGTGTCTCAACCTCTGCCTCTCTCTGTCTCTGTCTCTGTCCCTGTCCCTGTCTGTCTGTCTCTCTTTTCCCTGCTGCTACTGGCTCCAGTTGACATTAAGGTCATCAAAGACCTACCTTGGCCTCCACCGGTGGGACAGCTGGACAGCAGCCCCTCCCTGCCTGATGGGGACAGGGACATCTCCGGTCCAGCCTCACCCCTCCCTGAGCCCAGCCTGGAGGATGGCAGCGGTGGGTCTTGTTGGGGCTTCTGGCCAGGGTGACGTGTCCTCTCATCCCTCAGGCCCTGTGGGCTTGGGTTGGAGGAGCTGAGAGGTGGGGCATGGTTTGAAGAACCCAGGAAGAATCCCTCTCTTCCTGGAGGAAAAAGGAAGGGACAAAGTACACATTCCTCCCCCACCTTCAAACATATGGGGAAGGTATCTCCTAAGGGAAATACCTTCCAAATATTTTCCCCATCATGCCACAGAAATCCACTATTATAAATTCATTTCTTTGGGTAGAGCTTTGCCTGACCAGATCTTCAGCAATGCAAATAACTCCTGAGGTGGGGGTGATACTAGCTAGCACAGCAAGTGTCTAACTTCTGAGAGTAAAGGAAAGGATCTGATCCTTGCATTTGGTGTCTGAAAGATAAGGGCTTGAAAGTACTGCAAGGAGAGAAACATAGTCCAAATGGGGAGAAAGAAAGCACTAAACACTTCATCTATGTTCAGTTGAACGCTGATGTGTGTGTGTGTGCATCTTTGCATATGCACACAGGCCTGAGCACCTGTTTGTACATTTGTGCCAGTGTGAGTGGGTATTTTGTAAGTACAGGATGAAGGAGGGTCTTTGTCACCTGTGCATGTGTGCCTATGCCCGTGTGGCCCGCTGGCTTCAGCAGTACCTTGTGCAGGCTCAGCAGTCGGGTCTGCCCTGGTCTGGGAGGGCAGAGCCACTTCCAGTAGGCTTCTGTGGGGGTGGAGAGGGAAGCCTGTGGGCAGCGACCTTGGGGGCGGGGGAGGGGTGGACCAGCTGGCAGCTTTGGGCAGGATTAGTCTGTCAGGATGGCACCAACGGGAATCAGATAATTGTTCTCAGATCGATAAGTCATTTCTACAGAATGGCTTGGCAGGGTGATTTGGAGAACGGTAATGAACTCTGAGCAGGAGAAAGAAACAATATTATCAGCACTGAAGCCACCCGGAGGAGGATGGAATAGGGGAAGGCAGTAGCTGCTCCAGAGGGAGAAGCTTAAGTGGTTTCTCTTGTTGCTCCTCTCTCCTCTCCTCCCACAGTGTTGGGACTGGGAGGCTCTGTGTGGCACAGCAGGGCTGAGCCCTACCCTTACCTTCACCCCTGCCCCCTTTTGGGGGATGGACCCAGAATTCCATCCCTAAAGCCAGTCCGGTCCATGAGCATGTCCAACCCTTCCAGAACGTGCCTTTGACCCCTTTGGCCAGGAAATGGGGTTGGGGCACTGGCTAGTCTATAGGGCTCTACTTCTAGGGTCCTCAGTGTCTGTGACTGGTATGTTCCCCACAGCCCAGTTTGAAGGATCTGAGAAGAACTGCCTGTCACCCGGCCTGGAGGAGAAGGGGCGTCTACCTCCCCGACTCTCTGCAGGGAACCCCAAGTCAGCCAAGACCCTAAGCATGGAGCCCCCCAGTCCCCTGGGGGAGTGGACAGACCCAGCACTGCCTCTGGAAAACCAGGTGTGAGTGTCTGTGTCCAGCTGGGGACTCTCTCCCCTCCTGTCCCTTCCTAGCACTGGCTTGCCAGCAGGGGACACCCAGAATGGGTGGGCCTGGTCAGCTAGGGACCCAGTAGAGATGCCCTCCTTCCTCTCTCTCATCCTCAGCTGGTACCATGGGGCCATCAGTCGAACAGATGCCGAGAACCTGCTCCGGCTGTGCAAAGAGGCCAGCTACCTGGTGCGCAACAGTGAGACCAGCAAGAATGACTTCTCCCTGTCCCTCAAGTGAGTGGGGTGGGCTGGCTGGCAGCTTTAGGCAGGACTAGCCTGTCAGGATAGCACCAAGGAGAATCAGTGAGAGGACAAACACCAGGACAGGAGGAGACTCTAATATTGCCCCCGTGCCCAGCTAAGCTGGGGAGAACCCCATCTCCCATGGACATTTGCTGACTCTGGGCCAGGCCCCAAGGAGCTGGAGATGTCTGAGCTTAGCCCCTGCTCTCAAGGAGCTCAGAGTTTCTTGGAGGAAATAGTTGAGCTAGTGTTCAGTTCAGGAGGGTTCTGTCACTTAACTAGCTGTGTGGCCTTGGGTCCCCTTAATCTATCTGGACCTCAGTTTCCTTACCTACATAGTAGGGGAATAATAGTATCTACCTTATCGGGAAGCGTTAAATGAAATAATGTATGGGAAGCACTTAGATATTCTAGAAGCACAGGCAAGGACATAGGAACTTTGCCTGAAAGGATCTACGGGGTGAGATGGAGGCTGGGTCCTGGGAGGAGGGCAGGGCAGTGGACACAAAGCTATTCTTATTCACTCTGAAGAAGTGGGCGGGAGTTCTGGTTGCTAGTGGCTGACAACTGAGCTTTAAAGATCCTGGAAGAGGTGGGGGAGGCAGGGCCCTCCCTTCCCATCAGCCTTCCTCCCTGGGAGCAAATATACACAGGTCAGCATTGACCTCCTAGGCTCTCCTAGAAGGATGGTAAGTCCTCTCCTTGGCACCCAGGAGTCCCACCTGGTAGAGCCTGCACCCCACATGGCCACCTGCCAGAGTAGTGTGTCCATTCACATCCCCCCGCCACTACTGGGGCATCTGTACCATTTTCTGGGGGCACTGGAGTATAGATATACCCCCACTTCAAACAAATCCAATATGTGGAAATTTGGGACTACTAAACAGATACATTTGAAGAGAATTATTCAGTTTCACTAAAAGATAATAAAAAAAAAATGCCAGACTATAGTCATAACCTGAGTTTTATTCTTGGGTTTAATAAAACTAGCTATGTGTCCCTAGGGAACCTTAACCTCTCTGGGCCTTGGTTTCTCCATTTGCAAAATGTGTTGATGGTTACCTCTTAGGTTTCTTCTAGCTCTCATCCTCTGGGAGTCTGCAAATTATCATAAAATCAAAGGAGCATTTGGGAAAAATTCATTTGTCAAAAATGTGATTTACATAACTTCAGGAATGTGTATTGCTTTAAAAATTGTAGTTAAGATTCATAGAGCATCTACTATGTGCCAAGTAGCATATACACCATCCTAAACCAACTACCATTCTGCAAGATCAATCTCTTTTTATAAACATAGACTCAAAGAGGTATGTGACTTGCTCAAGGCCACTGGCTAATAAAGTTCCAAGAGCAACATTTGAACCCAGCACAGTCTGACTCTAATAACACTGTTCCATTGCACAGCTCCACCCCTCATCAAGTCTGGAACAGTCCAAGGCAAGGGGAGACTGCAGGGGTCTGGCTCCCTGAGCAGAGCACAGCTGAGCACAGCCGAGCACAGCCCTGCCTTAGCCTGGGGTGTAAAGGGGGAGGCAGGCCTGGACGCCAGACTCCAGCCCTGGCTGATCTGGCCCCGCCAGCAGCTGTCTGCCAGAGCCTCGTTTGCATATAAATGGTTTCTCTGAAATACAATTATGGTTTCTCTTCTCTCTGTAATGGAAGGGCTTTCACTGATAATTAAACAGCTTCCTCCAAAAGTCAAGCCAGCCCTGGTCCTGGGCCCAGCTAGTCCCACCCCAGCTCCCTGAGGGTCTGGCAACGGTTCTGCTGTGTCCTAATGGACCCATGGGACTTTGTCCCAGGAGGTCAGTTATCCAGATGGAGGCTGAGCTCTCAGCTTCCAACTCCAGTCTCTGGCTACTTGTTGCCCTTTTTGGCCAGATCTGTCCCTCAAAGAGAAGATATAATGCACAATTTTTAGAAGAAGTGATTTTTTCCAAGTGGACTATGGGAAGGAGGCTGGCCCCAAACTGCAAGGGGGTGAGGGAAGGCAGGGTCCACGCTGCTGCCCACAGCCTTGGGCCTGGGCTTAGGCATTGGGCAGACAGGGGAGGGGACCACTTACTGCCTCCCTTCTTTACAGTTCCCAGGGGTGGTACATTTTCCTGAGGCCCTTGACTCCTTTCCTCAGGGCCTCTGTGGTCACAGTCAGCGACAGCACTTATCTCAGACGTACAGATGAAAGATAGCCCCACACCCTGACACACACACCCAGGACTGGGGCCCCCAGCAGGCTTTAGGGCACTGTACCCTGAGGAGGGGAGGGAAGGATGGAGTTAAGGGCCTGTGTTTTCCTCCCACCCCTTTCCTCTCTTCAGTCATCCCACTCTCCCTGCTTTCTGACTGGTGGGCCTAGAGAAATGGGTCCAGTCAGAGACCTCTTTGTACCAGGCAACGGAGGCAAGTGAGGTTTGCCAGCTTCCCCTCTCAAGAGTGGGGGCCTCACCCTGACTCAGCCCCCTCACCAGTCCTATCTCCCACACCTGCTTCTGAGCCCTGTCTTTGTCCCCAGGTAGGCTCTGACTGGCAGGGCTCCCCTAAGCAGTACTGACCACTTACCTGTGAGTGAGTTTCATTCCTGGGCCTGGCCAACCACGTCTGTGGTAGTTTGAACAAATGTTGTTCTTGCTGGGGCCCCACCCCCACACTCTCTCTCTAAGGCTGAGGGTGCCCAGACATCTGGGAGATGGCCAGACTCTGAGGGGGGGTGGGGGTGGGGGGTCCTTGTCTTGTGGGCAGGGCCAGGCACTAATGCTGATTTCCTGGATTGTGGCCAGAGATGGGCGAGGCAGTGGAACATGTCCTCTCTGGGGGAGGACATAGAGCTGCACCCTGATGTCGCCCAGGCTGAAGGGCTGGGTGGATGAGCTAGGGGCTTGGCCCAAGGCCTAGTTAGCAGGAAGGTGAAGGGATGTCCCCAGGCCAAGGTAGCTGAATATTCTCATATTTGGGGAGCAGCACACCCCCCTTCTTGTATCTGCAAGAGAGAGCCCCAAACAAGATTCTCTTGGTTGTCACATCTGTCCACCACTGTCCTGCCAAGGGTGTCTGTCTCCACAGGAGTGAGCAGGAACCCCTCATTGGTGTCCTCCCCCACAGCTCAGAGAGGGGGAGGGTAAACTGGTCCTGGCCACATAGGCTGGAAGGCAGGAGTGCCTGGATACCAGGGTTTGGTGTGGGGGGTGTTGATCCCTCATTTGCACCTGCACACACCCTGTACACTCACTGCACACACATTTTTGGCACACCCAGTGCCCTCACCACAAAGCCAATACCTACTGTTACCTACTCACAAAATCCCACTTGCCCCCTTCCTGCTTTCTGGACTGATCTCCATCTTCCCTAGCCCCTCCACTGGTTTGGAAGGAGACATTTGCTGCAGGGGTGGGGGAGGGATGGGGACTGGAGAGGGTCCCCACTCACCAGGGTCTCTTCTCCTTTTCCCAGGAGCAGTCAGGGCTTCATGCATATGAAGCTGTCTCGGACCAAGGAACACAAGTATGTGCTGGGCCAGAACAGCCCGCCATTCAGCAGCGTCCCTGAAATCGTGCACCACTACGCCAGCCACAAGCTGCCCATTAAGGGGGCTGAGCACATGTCCCTGCTCTACCCTGTGGCTATCCGGACTCTGTAGATGAGAGGCTTGGGCACTGTGACAGATCTGGACCCAGGCCTGTGCTTGTCCTCTGGCTGAGGGCTGTGGTCCTTCCCAGGGAGGAGATCCCCCAAGCCTTCCTTCCCCCCTCCCTGGGATGGAGTGGAAGCTGGAGATTCCTTAATTTATTCGAAAAAGGAGGACTACTGGGGCCTTGGAGTAAGAGGTGGTCTGGAGCTGAGGAGAGAGGAATCCCTGGGGAGAAAGGATAGCCCCTGGAGGAGGGGGGCTTCAGAACCTCGGGTCTCCTGAGGAGTTTAAGATCTCAGCTCCAGACCCTTTCAGCCTCTGGGGCAGAGGTGGCAACCCCTTTCCCTCCACCCTCTACCCCCTGGGTCAGTACCAGGTGGAGCAGGCCGCGGGCCAGCGGGGCGCCCCGACCATCACTTCTCTCCTCCACCCCTAAACCACCGGCGGCGGGGCTCAGTCCGGAGTCTGGTGTGGGGCTTTGGGACGGCAGACCCCTGGGATGGAGATGGCATTGGGGCGGGGAAGGGCTCGGGCCGGAGGGAACTGTCTGGTCCAGGGCCCCTCGGGCTCCCGGCCAGAGGCAATAAATAAACCGAGTGCTGCCAGGCTCAGCCGCGTCCGCGCCTTCTGCGCCGCACCCCGGGCTGGCCGGGTGGGGAGCGCGAAGCCAGCACAGATCTGTTTATAAATCAGCTCTGGAGCAGACACAGGCCGGCTGTGAAAAGCGCTTTCGAAGCATCAAGTTCCTTCCTTTGACGAGATGTCAAAACATCCCCCACCGCCCCCGCCCCGGCTGGGGAGCCCCGGAGCCGGCCAGCCTCGCGGCGCCCCCTCCTCGCCGCGCCGACGAGTGCGGCTCCCCAGGAGCGCGTCCAATTTCCTGCCTACAGCCATTTGTCTGGGAGGAGGGGAGCCGCGGAGAGACAAAGAGGCAGCGCGCCAGGCGGGGGGGAGCGGGTGGCCCTGCCACGCGGAAGCCGCGCGCCCGCGGAGCCGGGAAAGCGGGCACAGCCTAGTGCGTTTCCTTTCCAGGGGAAGTGGGACCCTGCCGCCAACCCCATACCCTGAAGGATGGGTTCCCCCGGGGACCTGCAGCAATGCGGGCCTGGGGCCGGATCTCCCACTCACCCCTCCCCTGGCTGTGGCTGCCGCTGGCGACGGAGGCTGGCGGGGCCGTCCGCGCGCGCCCTCTTCTGGCCGTGCCCCTAACCGCGGGACCACACCCGCCGGCGGCCCTGGAGGCGCCCCTTCCTGGCCCACAGCCGCAACCGGCCGGGGCCTGTGGGCCCAGCCCCTGGGAATATCCACTGGGCCGCCAGGCGGAGCTGCTGTCAAGCCACCTCAGGCCCGCCTTCCTGCTCCCGTGGGCAAGCTGGACAAAACTCCCCGACGGGCTGAACACACACCCTCAGGATGGTTGCCTTGGGAGAGCAGTCTGAGGGGCCTCCTCCAGAACCTAAATCTGCAACTCCCAAGTGTGATGTGAATCATGGCATTTTCGATTTTCTAATCCAGTGGTTAATTTATTGAAATCGAGGATATGTGATCTGACAAATGCAAGAATTCTGTGGGGCCAGTCAAAAGAATCACTTGAAATTGGGCACGGCTTCAGAAATTCCCTCAAAGAGGGTTGCCCTATCTTTAAGTAGACTTGGAGGGCATTCAGTCATTTTGCAGATGCAAAAACAGTGTTTCAAAAAGGTTAGGTGGTGTGCTTGTCTGTCTCCTTGCTGTCACCTCACTACCTGATGCTCAGAGAAGGGCTGGGAGTAACTGAAGTCCTGGGGCAGGCCAGACCAACTCTGCCTCCCTGTAGGCTACTGTGTCTCACCACCCCCAACCCCCTCTTTTGCCCAGCCCACCTTCTCTAGAACCCCTCACACCTTCTCTCTTTCTCCATCCTGATCAGGCTTCAGAAACCTCACACTAGCCACTCAGAGAGGCCCTCTGTCAGGAAGGGTGCCCCTAAGCCAGGAAAGGGGTCTCTAGCTGGGGCACTTAGCCTGGGCGGGTTCCTTTATTCAGTGGACACTAGCAAGCTCATAGAACATCTGCATCAACCTAAATTGAGCGGTTTCTTCTGCCAGTACCCACCCCATCCTGAGGCAGAATAAAGAAACCCAGAGGGCGGAAAAGTGGTTTATTTGTAAAGGAGACTATGGAACAAGAAGAGGAGAGAAGGGCTGAAGAGCACTACACCTATGACAGGCACCTCTCACAGGCACCGGAGAAGTGTTATTGGAAAGCCCCCTGAATCAGAGGAAGCGGGCTGCCCCCAACCTCAATCCTTGTCTTCTCATATAAATGAATTGAGAGGAGAGATCTTGATTGCATTGTGAAATGTATTTATTAAAACATTAAAGCGAGTGAATTTATTAAAAATTGAAGCATGCACATTTATTAATGAAACAAAGTGAGCAAACCTATACATCTGGTTTATGAAGCACAGCTGGGCTCTCAGTGCAAGAGGTGTGGGCAGTTTCTGCCTTATATACCCTTCTGTCTATAAGTTTTTTTAAAATTCCTCTGCTATATATCCTGGTACAGATTAACTCTAAAAGTCTCCCCTTTTCTTTGTTATGGCTTTCTCATAATTTATGGGAAGTACCTGGCAATTAAATCCCAACTGCTGGCTTTTTGTTTGTTTATACTCTTCTTTTCCCCTCCTCCCTGCTGTGCTAGCTTCAGGATGATATGCACTAAGTGGTCTCTGATTCCTCCTCCTCCTCTCCCCCTTTCCCTTCCCCCTCTTCTCCTGCATTCCTTTATGAGAAGAAGTTTTAACCCTTTGTTCTCAAGATAAGGTCCTGCTACAAGTGGCTTGCAAAGCTTTTTGGCTTTAACTTTCCTGCCTCAGTTTCCCTTTTCCACATGTTCCAGAATTTTCCTAGCTTTTCTTGTCCTACAACACATAGAAAGATATTGGGCCAGGTCTGACTACAGTACCTGTTTAAGAACGTGGGAGAGATGATCAATTGTGCTGTTAGGGGTGCTGAGGGGGTTCCTATAAATTTCTCTTTGTGGGTCCAGCCTCTACCCCCTTCAAGATATTTGCCAGCCCTTTTGACAGGGGAGCCCAGAGGAGGGAGAGGATCTGGAGGAGTTCTAAGATGGCAGCATCTGTGCTCCCACTTCATCCTTAGGCTCACAGCCCCCCCCCCCACCCCAACACACACAAACACACACACTACACAACAGTGGAACCAAGGTTCTCAAACTTAATTCATTCTGAAAGGCTGTTCAAGAAGCGATTTGTTCAAAAACCAAATCATTTTTCCCCATTAGAAATAATGTAAATTGAATTAATTCATTCCAGACCCCCAAATGATTCAGTTTTTTCTTTTTTTTTTTTTTTTTTTTTTTTAATCTTCACCCGATTTTTTTTCCATTTAACCTCAGATAGAGTGGAAGGGAGAGAGAGAGACAGAGAGAAACATCAATTGGTTGCCTCCCACACAACCACAACCAGGGCCAGGGATCAAATCGCAACTGAGGTACATACATGCCCTTAACTGGAATCAAACCTGAGACTCTTTGGTCTGTAGGCCACCACTCTAATCACTGAGCCAAACCAGTCAGGGCCCATAAGGTTCAGTTTGAACCTTTCTCATATACAGTACATGTCTAATGTACTGTTTAATCTATAAACACTTATTTTCTTAAATTTATCCCACCACCCCCTACTAGCCTTGAACTAATCCCTTTCAGCTCGTCCCAGGGTGTCTTTCAGGTCAGTGTGCAGCATCCTCACTTTCCCACATATCATTCATTACCTCCGAAAGGCTGTCACAGGCTAACTGCTTTTCATTCGTCCAAATCAACAACAGTTTTTCTACCTCTTCAATTGCCTGTGATCATTGTTTCTTTCACACCCTTCGCAAAATCAGCACTTTCGATGGCCTCTTTGTTTTAAAAGTATGCTAATTGTCCATTTGCCACCAAGAAAAGTAAAAAACACATACAAATATTCATAGTACAATTTCCTGAGATAAACTGACTGGCGTTCTCTCCTTTGTTTGTGGCCTGAGAGACACTTTTTGTCCTGCTGATGTATCAGCATGAAAGGGTTGTGAGGTCGAGAACCGAAGTTTTATTCAACAACCGAGACATTTTTTCCATGAACAACTTGGTGGAGAACCGAATTGTTGGAGATGGGAGACATTAGAGAACCAAGGTTTGACTGTACTTGTCAGCTCTGGTCTTTTGAACTTTTTCTTAGTTTTTAAGAAGAGGTGTCAATTTGCCCCAAAACAGTAATAGCCCCCGAACCACTAGTCCCCAGACAGTGCCTCCCACCTCTCTAGCCCTAGGGTCCCTGAACCCACATGGGGTGACTGATGATGGCACCTGGACCAAGGCTGGGAGGTGGGAATGGGGAAGAGGCTGAGGGAGCCAAAAACAGGAAGTACAGAGGTGAGGTGAGGTGTGACCCAAACATCTGCTCAGCAGGGGCAGTGGGTGGAGCCTCTGGGCAGGAGGCCTAGAAATTCTCGTAATGGTGGGAGAAATGAGTCCGGTCTTGCCTATTGATAAGCTGACAAGCCTTTTCCACATTCTTGGTCATGCCAGGGGGACCACAGCTAAACACCCCAATCTTCTGGACCTGTTGGGGGAGAAAGAAGTGAAGGCTAGCTTAGTGTCCATGTTAAAGCCATGAAGAGTCCTTGATGCAGGCTCACTCCCGTGTTCCTGATGAAAGTTTGCTTCTACCATGCATGGTGAGGGCCAGCTCAGAGCTTTTAAATCTATCCCAATTTTGGTAGACCTGCTCTCTGTGGGTCCAGCCTCTTCCCCTTCCAAAGTATTTGCCAGCTTCAAGTGCAAGCAAGATCAGTGTTTCTGATTAATCCAAACAGTGTTGACTGGGTTAATCAACATTCAAGCAGAGGGACAGCTTAGTGTCTCATTAAGGGCTAACCCAGTGTTCCTGAGCAGTGGCTGGCCCAGTGTTCATGGTGAAGATTAGCAGTGTTCAGGGTGAGGCCTGGCTCAGT
Organism: Tadarida brasiliensis; assembly: GCA_030848825.1. Lineage (NCBI taxonomy): Eukaryota > Metazoa > Chordata > Mammalia > Chiroptera > Molossidae > Tadarida > Tadarida brasiliensis. The sequence goes on along the minus strand of CM061257.1, from coordinate 179,673,108 downwards.
ATTAGTGGTAAGGGTCACTCTGAGTTTATGGTGAGGACTAGCTCAATCATTGAGCTTTTCATTCGGAACAAGGCATCATGGCTTCAGAAGCAGCAAGTCCCTGTCACCTGCCTCCCCCCTCAGCTCCTCAGGGTGACCCCCACTTTTCCTTTCCCATTTCATTACCCCACCAACTTCCCAAGGATGATGGGTTCTCATTGGCAGTCCATTTCTTCCCTGATGGAGCAGGTCTGGGAGCTTTGCTCAAACCCCAGCTGATAAACTGAAGAGAACCTGGATATGGGGTGGGACTGACCTGTGGGTGAACCTCCTGCAGGGAGTTGAAGAAGGGCTCAAAGGGGGGGCGACCAAAGTGGGTGACGGAACGCAGGCCCGTGAACAGACTCCGGTTCAGCACCTTCTGGAAGTGCCGCTCACAGATGTACTGGGGGTACAGGGGCAGGACAGGCCACAGACAGTCAGGATCAGTGCCTAGCCCAAGCCAGCCCAGACCTGAGTTGGGGTGAGAGCTGGAGGCTGAGTATCAGAGCCACCAGCTCTGTGCCTCATGCCAACTGAGCCTGGCTGTCCACCCACCTTCCTTGGCCATCCTGCCTTACCCTGCTACCAGCACACCCACCGAGCTGCCCTGCCTGGGCAGCACTCACATACCAGCATGGTGGTCCTGAGGTCGAACTTCTCAGCCAGCTGGGTGATGTAGATGTGCACCGACACCAGGTCCTGGTGGTCATTCTCCTCCACCTCCCGGATGATGTCAGCCAGCCACTCAAATTGCCGCTGGGTCCGTGTCACCCAGATGAAGTAGATCTGAGAACAAGGCTAGAGCTTAGGACCCAACTCAGCTCAAGCTTCCTATATCCCAGGTATCCACACATCATAGAACTCTTCTGCCCAGCTCATGCCTCTCCCCAGACATCCTGGGGAGATGGAGTGTGTGGGGCCACAGGGCTGGGGCAGGAGATGGAGTTGCCCTAGGGCACGGAGAGGTGCAAGTGAGCGACAGCCTGGGGCACCTGAAGGTCTGATGGGGTGGGCAGCAGCTTTTTCATGCTGAGCCTGTCATGCCACTCTTTCCAATGGGCCCTCCTGAGGTTGCTAGGCTCCCAACCAACCCTAGCCCAGAGGAGGGGGTCCCACTAAGGGGCTTGTCACAGAACATCTTCAGGAACGACCCAGCTGGCTGCCTGGAGGGGATGGGAATGGACTCACTGAAAGACCAGGTGGATGGAAGCTTCCCTGGGGGGACCCATCTCCAGCTTCTGATGGGGAGAAGTGGGGTTGTATGGGTTAAGAAGCAGTGGCAGAGCTGGCTTGGACAGAGGAGCAAGGAACTGTCTGTCACCCTCTGAATGCTGACAGCAGATGGGCTGGGCCTCTACCTGCTGCATTCCTGAGCTCCTGACTCACTGCCAGGCCTAGAGAGACAAGCAGGGGCCTGCCACCAGGTCCAGGCTGGGGTGAAGGAGCCTGGTGTAGAGGGGGCCTGAGGGCCTGGGCTGTGTTCTTGGAACCAGCCATGCCCATCGCCCTGCCTACCACCTCCTGTGCTCTTCTTGAGAGCAAAGCCAGTTTCAGTTGTGCCCGACCCCAACTATGCCCTTCCTTCTCCCAGCCCGACAGTGCCTCAGGTACTAGCCTTCTGTAAGAGGGAATGGGGTTCTTTACCCCTCTCCAACCCTGCCTGGAGGGATTCCAAAGCGAACCCTATGTGCGGTGCTTCATAACTGAGAGAAGGAGCCTGGAGGCATCAACAAACTAACACTGTGTTTAGGATCTGGGGACATCCTGACCACCCCCCAGAGCCAGAGCAGCTTGGCCTTGCCTAGACCAGGAACAGAGGCAGGAGAGACAAGCACAGATAGACACAGTGATAGGGAGCAAGGTGCATGGGCTGGCTGGAGGAAGGGGCACTTACCTTCTTACAAAACACTTGGTAGCTGACTGATGACTTGAAGACCAGGTCTTTGAGGATAGAGGCAAAGGGGGTGACCCCAATGCCCCCTCCCACCAGCACTGACACCTCAAACTTATGCCACTCCTGGTGGCCCTCTCCAAATGGTCCATCGAGGTACAGCTGCAGGGAGGGGAGTGGGTTTGAGTTAAGCTCTCAGCTATCACCATAGTTCTGTAGCCAGAAATGAGAGGCAAGAAAAGGCAGGTAGGTTTATGGAGTGAGGGGGAAGTGGGGGACTGTGGCAAACAGCCAGTCTTTGGAGGGGGGAGGGGAGGACTACAATGGGTGTCTGGTGCTGCAGTCAAGGCCTGCTAAGGGGCTGTGGGAGCATGTGGCACATCTGGCCTGGGTCTGGGCACCTTCGGGTATCTGGCACAGCCGTCAGTTGGGGGTGAGTAGATCTCCCTGAGGCGAGTGGTCCAGGGCCCCGCCGCCCGGATGTGCAGGCTGAGCGTGTCCTCATGGGGCGCGGAAGTCAGTGTGAAGGGGTGGTACTCAGTGGTCCCCAGAGCCAGGCAGGCGATCCGCACCCACTGTCCTGACTTGTACTCAAAGCCTTGGGGCCGCTGGAACTGCAGGTGAGTCACTCCTGAGGAAAGGAGGGGAGCAGGAGGCTGCTGTCCTGAACCTAGCAACAATGTCTCCAGAGAGCTCCCCCACCTGCAGTCTCAGCTCTGCTTCTGGAATATGCCAGGGAAACCTCCCCCCATCAGAAGTCTTTACTCCCCTCAGGCCATGTCTACCGTGAGGAGGGGCTGGGCAACACTGGGGCTGGTGGTCAGCAGGGCAAGGGGCAGCCTGATCTGGCCTCCTCTTCTCTGTTGTGAAAGAAGCTCAGGTCCCTTGGCAAAGAGCTTCTTTTACCAGCTCCCTTGCCCCTTCCAACTCCCCAAGGCCCCTGCCAACTCCACTGGGCCAAGCTAGGTGACTGCAAGATCCAGGCTCTGCTCTGTTTCCTTCCTCAGTACCACCAAGCTGGTCCCCTGACAGCCTCCAGGCCTGGTACCTGAAGGCAGCAGCTCCGCCTTCACCACGCTGATCTCCACCTTCTTCCGGCTCAGGCTCACCAGCTTGTCACCCCCATAGATTAGTGCCGGGACCAGGAAGAAGATGTGGAAACGGGGCAGCTGAACCAGAGCGAAGCTACCATGGATGATGAGCTGAACAGAGTGAAGAATACAGCTCAGACCCAGCCACACCCACAACAGGATCTGAGGCCAGCTCGGAGCTTAAATCCCTGTATCCTTCCCCCACTGGCACATCCAACCCCCACCTCACCGTGTGCCATGCTCCTTCCAGGTTCCCAAACCTAACCATTCCCAACCCCCTCCTCCAAAGCATCCATGATGAATGGACTATTTGCATCTCTCTGACACCATCAGAGACCAAGCCACGTGGGCTCTCACCTGCACTCACGCAGTAGTTTCCTAACTGGTTTTCCACTGGGTTGCCCCACTGTGTTTGAACCTCTTCAAGGCAGCCAGTATGACTTTTTAAAGTTCGTTTTATCATGTCATCGCCAGCTTTAAAAGCCTTAGTGGCCTTCCCATTGCACCACAAGGCCTTGTGATGGGCTGATCCCTGCCTGCCAGCATTTCCTTCTCCCTGTTCTTCAAACATGGCAAGTCCTTTCTGCTACAGGACCTTTGCACCTGCTGTTCCCTCTGCCGGGGATGCCCTTCCCCTGGTTCTTCCTATGATTACTTCCATCTCATTTTTCAGGTCTCAGTAGAAACACCACCTCCTCAGGCCTCCTCCCAGTCCTCTGCCACAGCTCCCTATTAACTCCCTTAAAAGCACTTGTCAGTCACAATAATTTTGTTTCTTCATTCACTGACATGTTTACTGTTATTTTCCCCAGTGGACTGTTGGAGTGGGTACTGTATCCATTTTGTTTGCCACTGTACTCTCAGCTCCTAGCAGCTTCTGCCTGGCACATGGTAGGCACTCAATAACTTCTGAGTCAATGAAAGGAGTTTCCCCAATTTATCCTTTCCCTTTAGAGTCTAAGAACACCTAACCAGTCTCCCTTTTCCATGAAAGAACTGGCAGGCATTGTCCAGCTCTAGTCCTTTCCCCAGTAATCTGGTCAGTCACTCCTTGCCCCCCATTCTTCCCACTTGCTTGTTCCTGAGTCTTGTCAGTCTGACTTTCCCCTCCACCTCTTCTCAGGATCTGCTCACTGAGGGCTCACGAAAGGCCAAACCCCAAGGTCTCCTTTCAGACCACTTTTGCTCCCACCCTTGGCAGCCTGTAGCACAGTGACCAGCCCCTCCTTCACCCTCCTGCGACAATGCTCTCCTGGGTCTCTCTCCTCTCACTTTCCATCTCCTTCACTGACTCTTCCTTCTCCACTCTCAACCCTGTGTGTTGCCCAAGCCTGATTTCCTCACCCTCTGCTCTTGCCTTTCTATGTTCTCCCACATGGCTTGGCCTCTCAGCTGAGCCACAGCCCCTCAGCTTCAGGGCAACTCACACAGGTCCACCACATCCAGCCACCACCTAATGCCCTGTGGCCATCTACAGCCCGGCCTATCTCCTCTGTGCCCTGAATATTCTATCATCACTCACACCTCCACACCTGTGCTCATGCCCTTCCTTTTACCCGAAATGTTCTTCAGCTTCCACTCTGTCCTGTCAAACCTCAGCTTATCTCTCCTTAAGGCTTGGCCCAAGTCCCATCTTCTCCGTGAAGTCTTCCCTAACCGGTTTGGCCCAAAGGAAACTCCTTCCAATGGGCTCCTGTAACACTCAGCTCAGCAATTAATCCTGTATTGTCTGATTGTTTCGATCATTTCACATGCATGGATGGCATTTATCTCTGTGGCAAATCCTAAATTCCTGAGGGCAGAGCTTAGAGTCTTCCCTTCCCTCTGCAGGGCTTAGCACAGAGCTAGGACATAACAGACTCTCAACATTTAACTGTTAAACTAAACCCTGGTTCCTCATTCAGCTCTCCCTTCCCCCAGCTGAATGTTCCTGAATTCTTGAGCCTTCCCCCATAGGATTTAACTGAACCTCTCTGAGCTTTCCTCTGAACTGGCTCTGATCCCCCAAGTTTCCCTTTCATTGTGGAGCCCACACCCACTCCCAAGGCTTTCTGAGCATCCAACCAGGCTGAGAACAATGGCAGGGTGACCTCATGCTTATATACCCTATTTGGTGTTGGCTCTACTTTTAAACCACAAAGCTTCTGTAGACTCATGGTTGGCTGAGGAGCTGGGGGAGCAGCCTTCCAGCTCAGCTTTGGCTGTGCTAGTCCTGCCCTCTCCATCTGGCCCTTTACTTGTTGTAACTTCTATTTCTGCCTGAGGTCAAGTGGCCACACCTGTGATAAATGGGAAGGAAGCGGGTCTTTTGGCCCTGATCTACCCCCAGGGGAGATGCTCCCAAGATGCCAGGGCTAGGACTGTCCAGCAGAAAGGCTTACATCTTTCTGAGTTGCTGACTTCCCTGCTGGCAGAAAGGGTAGTTCTGAGCTCCAATGATCCCCCAAACCAGAGATAAATCAGAAAGGGGCCGTGGTCTCAGGGAGCCAAGCCAGTCTGGCTACTCATCTGGGTTTCCCATTAAGAAGCTGCTCTTTCACCAGGAACAAGAACATCACCTCCACCCCTACCAGAAACAGTAACCCAGAATGCTAGGGGTCCACCCATTACTGAGAAGGTGGAGAGGAAGGGATAGATTAGCTAGAGATTTCTTTGGAAATAAACATCATCAGTTCTAGGAAACAACCTAAGCCGAGGGTATGTAGTAATCTTTGGAACTGTGAAGTGCCAAGCCTCAGACAAGATGGAAACAGACCCTCCTACCTATCAGCGAGGACAGAATTGCACCTGGGAGGAGGCAGGGCCAACCACAGGTGCCAGCCTGACCCAGACAATGGGAGACCCCTGTCTGCCCAGAGCCAGGTGATAGAGAGGGGAGCCATATGGGCTACGCATTTCTTGAATGCTCACAGCCAAGCTATAATCAGTAGGGACACAGGGGCCTTGGGACTTAGTTTAACTTCTCAACAAGGCCCTCAGGGTGCCCTTTTGGGAACTGCCAGTGCCCATGAGGAAGGCAGACCAAGCAGAACCATGAGACAGGGGCACAGATCAAAATCAGCTCTGAAAGCAACGAGCTGAAGCAGCTGACGATAAACCCAGGGAAGGGTGAAGGGACAGGACAGGCGAGAGGAGGGAATGTGAAGGAAGGCAGGCAGGACCCCAGATTAAGGAGAAGGAAAGGGGACAGGTGGAGTCTTAAAAATCCATTTTATCAAGTCCGAGTAAAGACATTTTGAGCAAGGTCATTAACTTTATAGGTGGCACTTAGCTGGGTGGGGTGGTGAACATCTTAAGAACGAGATCAGAACAAAAGTAGCAAAACTCAATTAAGGTAAGTTTCTCTTAAAAAGGGTGATTCTCCCTTAAGTGTAGGCAGTCCACCCAGGAGCCCAAACTGGCCACTCAAAGTGGAGAAAGACTGGTTGGGCAAAATGATGTGGGGGTTCTGCAAGGAATGCAGATCAGTCTGGTAGAACCGCTACTGTGAACCCACGCCAGCAAGTCAGTCTACTCGAGAAAGTCCCCTACCATCACCTCCATCTTTTAAGTGACAAATGAAGAGGACACTTGAAATAACTAAGGGGATGGAGGACCAATGTCTCAGCCCTCTTGCCCAGACCCCACTAGCCTGGCTCAGAGCCAAAAGCCCTCACCAGGACGTAGAGCAGGATGTAGAGGTGGTGGGTCAGCCAGAAGCCCCGGAAGCTGCAGCGCCGGAAGTGGTGGGAGGCGAAGACATACATGATGGCCAGGACCAGGAGCATTATGACCCCGGTGAGGCCTGTAAAATGAACAAGGGGTGAACGGCAAAGGAGTAGGGCTGTTCGGAGCCTGCCAAGGGTCTGGATCCCTTTTCCACTCCACTGTCCTAGGGAGGGGGTGGGGAAAGCCCCAGCATCTTGCTCTGTTCCTCTCCCCTCACACCACTGATCACAGGTACCTTTCACTTCAACAGAGCCTACTCATCCTTCACAGACCTTGTCATGATATTTTTCAAGTACCTGTGTCATTATTTGTTTTTATGTCCATCACTTTCCTGATTCTCAGGTTTACAAGAACAAGGACCAAGCTAGACTACTTCACCACTGAATCCTAGTGCCTAGTGAGGGGCCGGGCACACCGTGGGCCTTATATAAAAGTATGCTGAATAAATGGATGCACAGGGTGTCTACTCTGGGCCCTCTGGGTCAGACTCTGGACACAGGATGAGCACTGGTGAGCTGGTGAATAAGTGCCACCCCCAGAGCCCCCCTGGGTTCAGCCCTGAGTTGGTGGGAGGCCCCTCTGCACAGGGAATCCCAGGACTGGGCTACACAGGAGGGTGATACTGGGGGGGGGGGGGGGGGCAGGGCCAGAGAATGGCCCCTCGAGTGATCAAGGAGGAGAGAGGCAGACATTAGGAAGATTAGAGCCCTGAAGTGTGGAAAAGCAGAGGTTAAGACGGGATCTAACCAAAGCCTATAAAAGACAGAATGGAGAGGAGAGCATAAACACAGCCTTATCCTCGAAATCCCAGTGTGCAGGAATTAGCAAGCACTCTCTGAAGTTCAAAGCAGATTGTTTTAGGATTAAAAAAATAAAAAGCTGTGCTTTGTTTCACAGAGCAGTGAGTGTAGAAAACGTGTTATCCCAAGGAGGGAACAGACTGAAAATATAAATAGGTTCAAGAAGTGTTTGAATAGATTCACAACTAATAGCCCTAAAATGGGTGATTATGGGGAGTTAGGAATATACCCCTAAATAGCCCTTGTCGACAGACTAAAAGGAGTTGGGGGAGGATCTTGCCTGGCTTGACAAAGAGCCTGGTCCCTCCCCCATGCAGCTGGGGCACAGTATTTCTCAGAGCCACTGTCCTGGTAGGTGTGTGTGTTGGGAGAGTGAAGAGGACCACTCCCATTACACAGAAGGAGGAACTAGTTCAGAGTAGGGATGGGAGCCCAGTCAAGCTCCTGAGAGAAGCACTGGAAAGCAGACTCTTACTGCCCAGGAGAGTCCTCAGGGCCAGAGGGCAGAGCCTGACTCACCATGAGAGCCCAGTGAGTGCAACTGGGCTGATCTATGGTAGACAGCACCCAGAGCCTGGAGCTTGGAGCCAGGCCCAGAAATTCACGGAGCAGGAAGGGCTCTCACCTGGCACAGTCTGGAAGAACCACCAGTAATACTTCTGGGGGAACTCAGACCTGTGGGGAAGGGAACACAAGGAAAGATCCTTAGAGGAGATGTCTGCGACTTCCAGAAAGTTCAGATGAGGCACCCCAACCCAGCCACCAGTCTCCCTTTCTGCTGAGTTGGGACTGGGGACTCATCCTGGTCATTGTCTGTCTTATAAACTGGAAGGTGACACTCTCCTCTGAGCCAAGATAATTGGCTTCTTTCCACTCACAAATAATGCACTCCCTCCCCTCACTCACTACTCACCCATCATCATGGAAGAGGCCAGGGAAGAGGCAGGAGAGGATGCTGAGTGGGCTGATGGAGAACATGTACACATTCACCACATGGCCTGCACTGTGTAACACTAAGGAGGACCAGACAGGGTGGGGTGAGCCTGGGGATGCCGGGTGGGGGTGCTCCGCCCACTCAGCCCAAGGTAGAGAATTCAGCTGGGTTGGAGCCTGAAGAAGGTCCCTAGGGGGTTTTATTTCTGATCTCTGATCACCTTCCTGTTCCTTCCCATGTCCCATACACACACCGTCCATGAACACAAGCATGGGCCCAAAACATATATTAGAAGTTCACTCCTTCGGTTTCTCTCACAGAATTATGTTTTACAACATAAAAGTTGTGAGATGGCACATTATGTGCTCTGATCCTGGGGTGTTGGTAACTTGTCAGCTGGAGGCTCGTGAGGCGGCCTGAAAGCGTGGGAAGAGGCACTGGTGGGGCTGCGAGGGGCTTCTGGGCTCACTTCCCACCGCTGCTGGGGCCACCTCCATCCTCAAGAAGGACATCCAAGACTTACACTCCAGTTAATGCAGGGAGGGAGGAGGGGCTCTCAGAGGAGGGGGAGCTAATAGGGGCGGGAGGACTTGGCGAGCATCCCGGGACCCCAGGCCCTGCCTGTGAGGACGATGGCCGTGGAGGCAATGAGGCGGTGGAAGTCCACGGCGGCGTCGAAGGGCACGTAGCGGTTGAGGAAGGTCTCTCGCAGGAAGGTGATGAGGTTGCGGCACATGGTGAGCAGGATGTAGGAGAACATGAAGGAGATGCTGGCGGCCGTGCCCCGGGACAGGATGATGCCCACATAGGTGGTCTCTGCGATGCCCGAGGGGGGCGAGGCGAAGGCGTAGTCTGCGGAGGGGCCCAGGCGGGTAAGGGGGCGCAGTGCAGAGGAGAGCGCCACTGGGGGGGTCAGCCGCCGGCCCTGGACAGCCACCACTCACGGTCGCCTCCCCGAGTCTTCGTTCAGGCTGGCCCAAGCACCCCCAGGAGGCCCCGGGGCCGGCTGTCACTCCCAGGTGCCCCGCCCCGGGGCTGCCTGTCCCCCGGGTCCTGTCCCCGGCACTCACAGTAGGCCCTCTCCAGGAAGAGGCCCGCGGCGACGGCGTAGAACACGGCCACGCAGCCGATGTGGCGCCGGTAGTTCTCCACGAAGCGCTTGAACTGCTGCACGGTCTGGTGGCGCCGGCTCCGCTGGAACTTCTCACGGTGAGCCTCGGTGAACAGCAGGGGCTGAAACACCGTGACCCTGGGAGGCAGGAAGCCTCGGCTCAGTACGGACCCAACGCTAGTGCAGCCCCGCTCCCCAGAGGGGAGCAAGGGCGCAGAGTTACCCACGCTACGTGTGATTCGGAGTCTAAAGGCTATCATCACAGCCTTGCAAGTGGTCACTGGGTCAGCTCATCCCAGGGGATGCACTCCGTCTACCCCAGTTCTCACTCACATTCAGACAGCCCTCTCCCCTCCCAGTCTGTAGCTCCCAACTCCCAGGGCTCTGTTCTCACCCTATCCTGGAGGCTCAAAGGACACCTCCTCCAGGAAGCCTTCCCTGACCTCCCAGGCAGAGATGAGCATTTCCTGGAGCTCAGAAACCCCTTGCTCTTACCACCATTATACCATTCATCAGTGGGACACTGCAATTTTCAGTGTACCAGGCTCTCTCATCAGACTGTGATGTTCTGAGCCAGTGCTTAGCACAGTGCCTAGCACCAACTAATCAATGTATGCATGCTGAAAGGATGGATGAACTGCCTGGGCTTAGGGGGAGGAGCAGGCGTACTTCTTGCCAAATCTGCGGCGAATCTCCTGGGGAGGATCTGTGTCCGTGGGGCACTGCAGTCTCTGTGGTGTCAGCTCCACCTCGACATCACTGCGGGAACAGCGAGCACTCACTCTGGGAGAGGGACTGGGACAGGAATGCAAGAGATAGGACCTTAGTTACTTAAGCCATTAGGTGCTCTGTTGCCCCTGGTCTGCCTCCAGACCCACTCTGTTGGGGAAGGGCAGCTCTTAGCCAGGGGACAGCAGGATTCCCAGAGACCTAGAGAGAGAATGAGTCTCATCCTGGGGGTCCTAGCCAAGGCTGTCACATATAGCTGTGCCCTTTACAAGGGAATCTGACCCAGGCCCCAGGTGAGTGCAGGGCTATGTCTGCAGAGTAAGAAGTGCTTTTTTTCTAATTTGCATGAAGGCTTGATGTGGGCTAGTGGGGGCTGTGATCCCAGTCATTTTGGGGAGAGAAAAGGCAACTCCCTGACCCCAGCCCTCCCTCTAACACTCCCAGAAGAGGGCTCACCAGAGCTGATCCTGGCTGATGTAGGAGGCTCTCCGGCAGAGGTCCTTGATGACTTCAGGCACCTCCACCCCTGCAAAATGCAGAGCTGGGCTAGGGAGCAGCTCAAGGCCCAGAGCCTCAGAAGGACCTGGCTCAAATGCCTGGATACTATAGAGGGTCCCTGGCCAGTACCCTGCCTCTGGGTGCCCCAGCCTCAGCCTGTGTCCCCAGTGGGAGCTAGACCCAGCCACAAGTGGGCAGGAAGAAGGCCTGAAACAAAAGTTGGCTAGGCAGGCTCCCCTAAGTGCATGTCCACTTTCAGTCTCATTTCTGGGACTAGAATCAGGCTTATGGGGTAGAGTTCAGGAACAGTATGCAACCTGTCAGCTAAGATCATTCTGCCACAAAACCCTGCTAATGACCTTCTAGCTCAAAATCTCCTAGGAGTTAAGTGTAGAATTTAGGTGGTGCATATATGGGAGATCACTATACAATTCTTTCCACTTTTCTGTGTTTGAAAATGTTCATAAGAAAATGTTGGGGGTGGGGACCTTTGCCTGTCTGGGCTGAGTGCTTAGGGACAGAGCAGGACTGAGCAGCAAAACCAGATTCTCACAGGAGGCCTGGGAATCTGCAGGTCACTTCTCAAGTGCTAAACCGATCCTGAAGATTACTCTGGTCTACAGGCCAGAAGCCAAAAGTGATTAAGTTGACTTTAATGAAATCAGAGTGTTTAAAACAAAGTATAGATGTCTATCCTCTCAAATGCTTTAGCAAACAGCAAATGTGGCAAAAACAGTAATTTGACAAATCTAGGTGAGGGGAAAAGGGATGTTCCTTGTACTACTCTTGTACCTTTTCTGTAGGGTTAAAATATTTCAAAGTAAAATTTGGAGGAAGCAACAAAGCACAACAGTTAAAAGCCAAACAGCCCTGGTCAGGTAGCTGAGTTGGTTAGAGCATCCTCCCGATACACCAAAGTTGTGGGTTTGATCTCAGGGCACATTCAAGAAGGAACCAATGAAAGCATAAGTAAACAGAACAACAAATCCATCTCTCTCTCTCAAATCAATAAAAACATTCTTTTTTTCTTAAAATGTCAAACACAATAATACTCATTGTTAACCTTCTACTTAATCCTCCTTTTCCCAAGCCTGGTCCTTCCTCCACCCCAGGAGCTGCATATCCCTGGGACTCTGGTCTGGGATCACTTCAGGCACCTGCCCCTGCTCTGCCCTCAGGCCTGGGTGCCTGCTGCGCTGGCTGCCTGGGAAAGGTGAAAAGCTGCAGAATCAGGTGTGCTGGGTCTGCACTCTTCCAGCTCTCCTCCCACCCTGGGCAGGGGAAGTCCTGACCAGAGGCCCAGCTGTGCCTTGTCTAACTTGCCCCTCTCCCCCATCTGGACTGCTCAGTTCCCCCAGGCTCACTTAATCCTGGGAGGGGCTGGGTTTGGTTTCAACATGCCCCAGAACCCCAGGCTGTGAAGACACTGTAACAACTCAGAGCAGGCCACAGGCAGTCCCTCTGTCTGCTCTCTGCCCACTCCTCACCCTGATTCAATCCCCACCCACCTGAGTCAGACGCAGGTGGGGCAGGCAGTAGGGGGAAGGACAGACAGCAGAGGTGGGTCTCCATGCACTCAGCAAACATTTACTGAGCACTCCTCCAGGGGAAAAAGTGGCAAACAAAACCAGAGCTCCCACCACCACCAGAAACCCCAGCTGAGGTGGGTATGGCTGGGGTAGGGCTGTAATGAGGAGATACTGTTTCCCCCCTGCACTGGGCTCCGGGCACAGGGGTCTTTGACAAGAAAGAGGAATTCCAGCTGCCATGTCCCACCCCATCCTGACCCTGCCCACCCCACCAGCAGGGCTGCATCATGACTTTTGTGGGTCCTAGGCACTGTTGTCTTCCTGGGCCCCTTCCTCCATTCAAAGAAAATTAAAAAGTATATATCATAATCATGTTGGTGTAAAGAATATAATCCAGGTTGGATACAGTGTTACATATTTATTATTATTATTATTCTCATTCTCATTCTTTTCTTCTGATTTTATTTTCTTATTATTTTTTTCTTTTCTTCTGATTTTAAAAGAAATTAAAACATTTCCATGGACTCCCAAAATATGTGGTCCCTGTGTACTGTGCCTGCTGTGCCTAAAGGATAAGTGAGCGCGGCCTCCGGGCTCCCTCACCTTTGACACAGAGCTGTGTGAAGCGGAGCTCGCTGTCGTGGTCCCGCAACATAAAGTGGAAGTCCTCCCATGTCAGCTCCTCCTTGTCCTGGAAGCCCGACTCCCGGAACATGGACTCCACCACCTCAGCCAGCTGGGCCTTGGACAGGCAGTTGTTGGAGATCTCAATGAAGGACCTGGGGATTGGGGGAGGGGAGCCGTCAGGCCCTGACAAGGGGCCTGGGGCCTAGACACAGGGGCCCACTGGCCATCCCACCAGGCCTTCAAAGCCCACATGGAAGGACCTGACTGGCCAAATCCCAAGCCCCCTCCTAGCGACAACAGTCTCTGGCTCTATGGGTGAGAAGGAGGAGGCCCCTGCTCTTTACTCTCCTGCTTCCTCCTTCATGTCCCACCTCTTTCCCCTAGCAGTCCCTGCTCTGGCCCACTCTCCTGACTGTCCCCCTGGACCAACCTCAGCATCCTGATGAACTCGTCCTTGGAAATGAGACCATTCCCATCAAAGTCGTACATGCGGAACATAAGGCGAGACTTCTCCTCAGGGGAGCCTAGGAAAAGGAGACCCTATGAGAGGCACAGACCACCTGCCTAAACCCCAGGCTGGCCAGACGGGGCTTTACACTAGTGTGACCCACTACTGGACACAGCGAGGGGTTGCTCTGCTTCCTGACCCTATCTGGGTGCTCCCAGAGGTCTACAATGACTAGAGACCTGGCCTAGTGCTTCCCCACCTCCAACAGGTCAGCTACACTCCAGCCTCAGTCTCCAGCCCCTTCCATTTTCTCCTGTCTGGACAATCACTCCTTCCTCCTCTACCTTTCATGAAGACCACCAGGATGTCCAGGAACTCCCGGAAGGACAGGTAGCCATTGCCGTCTTTATCAGCCAAAGAGAACATGGACTCCACAAACATGTCCTGGGGCTTGAGACCCAGGGAGTCAGCAAACTCGGCCCTGCTGAGCTCACACGTCAGGGCCTCCTGCACCTTCTGTGATGAGTCCAGGGGCAGGGTCCCTGCATCCTCCTGGTCGATGTCCAGCACCTGCGCTTGGGAGGCAGCAGAGGGAGAGAGAGAAGGAGACAGGGACTCCTTGACTTGAAGGCCAGTTGAGGCTTGTGGGAGCCACCTTTTAAGGTGTCTGCCCAGCACCCCCTCCCCTAAGCACTTCCTCATAAACCTTTTGGTGGTCCCTGTGGCCATTTATGTTATAGAACCCTGGCCCTGTGTGCTAGCTGACTGGATCATGGATGTACACTTGAGCCAAGCAGGGGACCTGGAATTTGGGACTGAGAGGTCCTAGGTCTGTCTTGACCCGAGCACAAGAAAACTCAGAAGTTGTGGATCACCTTGTCCCTCCAAGTGCTCAGAGACACACAGAGAGAGGGAAGCAGAGGCACAGAGAAAAAGGAGGCAGCCTAAGAGAGCAGTGGCCTTGCTGGCTGACAGCTTTCCCTTTCCTGGTCCTTTCCAGGACAGGTCACAGTCCTCCCTTTGGAATTCCTGAGACACTGCTATATCCTCAGAGTCAACTGACCCTTCATCAAGGCAGCTTGAGCAGGTTGCTCTTAAAGCTAGAGTTTTGACTGAGAAAAACTTCAGCTGGATAGAGAAAAAGCTGGGCTTGGGAAGGAGAAATTCTCAAGAGTCATCTTCAGCCGCACCAAAGGGCTGCCCCAGCCTAAGGAGAATAGCTGGTGAGGGAAGCAAGCAGGCTGCCAACCATAACACCTGTCTTTCCTGCCTGTCAACTGGAAGCCACTACTTCAAGCCTGGCTATGGTTTCATGAGGTAAATCTTGTTGCTTGAAATAAGGTGCTTTGGTGGGAAGAGCCTGGGGCTGGAGGCAAGAGACCTAGGTTCATGGCCCAACTGTCTCACTGTGTGGCCTCAGGCAAATGTCTTCAGTTGTCTGGCATTCATTTCCTCACCTGCCCTACCTATCTCACAGGGTTATTGTGATAAACAAGAGAGGCTGTATGAAAAATATCTGAAAGCACTGTGCAGATAGAAAGAGTTGGCAGCTTCCCCCAGGGGACAGTAGCACACCCTCACCTCCCAACACAGGGAGTTCTCTTTCATAGCCCTGGCAGATCCTGAACTGGGTGGAGGTGCCCAGGTCCTGCCCAGGCCCAGGCAATGTGTCACCCCGGGGGGGGACACTCTATTCTAGTACATACTCAAGTTCAACTTGTTTAAGGAGCAAGTGACATGGTCATGTGCGCACAGTAAATGACCATTAAATGGTAGCTTCCCTCATGAATCCTCTCCCCAGCTAGGCAACCTTGCTCCTTCTCCTCAAACACTGATTTTTTTTACCCTTCTACCAGGCACCTCTGCTCAGTCCTTTCTGCTCCTTTCTTCTGAGCCAAAACTCTTCTAACTTTGAGTCCTTGCCAAATCTCACCTCCACCATGACTTTACACCCGCCTGAAGCCTCACTACCCTTTCTGAACTCCCAGACCACTTATTTCCTGGGTCACTTTTATAGCTGTCTTTCTTTGCCGGTTATCTTCCTTTCTGCACACACCCCATCTTCCCAATGGGATGATAAACACCTTCAGTGGACGCCCATGCTGTATTATCTTATATCTCCCAAGCTTCTCTTCTCCACTATTTTGCTTCCAGGCTGCCTTTATTTTTGTGCCAGATATGGACTCAAGTCCTTGTATTTCTCTTCCTATCTTATTTCCCCACATCCTCTCAGTGGTTCTCAGAAGTCTGCAAGGTGGGCACTAACACCCCTTGGAGGCCTCTGACAGCTGCGTTCCCCCGAGGTGGGGTGACTAAGGGCTCTCGCAGCCCCACACTGCCTGTCTCGCCCTAGGTTTCTGCAGCCTGTAAGTGAGGGCAGAGACCCTGGGCAGCCCTGAGGAGGTAGTGATACATGCAGATGAGCCCCTTCCTAGGGAATGTTTTTCTGGAGGCTCACAGGGGGGTGGGATTGGAATGGGGCCAGGAGCATCTCCTTACAGTAAGGTCAGGTGACTTGGCCAAAATCACAGTAGAGTTGATTCTTGGCTGTGACCTTAGGGTTTCTGACTTTCCCTGGAGTCATCCCATGGCCTTATGCAGGAAAGGGCACCACCACAAGCAGACAGACGCACAAGAACACATCTGATCCCACGTCCACACCTGGGAGAAGAGATGCCTGAAAAAGGTCTCCAGGAGATGGCTCCGCTGCTCCCGCGTCACAGCTGCCCTCATCAGCTCCTGCTCCCGCAGCTCCCACTCCTGGAAGCTCAGCCCACTCTCCTTCAGAGCCACCCGAAGGCTTTCCACCAGTGCCTGCCGCTCTTCCTCCAGGTTAAACAGCAGCACCTACGGAGGCAGCAGGAGGGAGAGCAACCATTTGTTAAAGCCTCTTGTGTCTAGGAGCTTTTCATGAATTTTGTCGGGGGCACTGGAAAGAGAGCCCTTGCAAAAGAGGTACTATTATTTCCTGGACTCAGGGGTTAAGTGGTTTTCTTATATGTGCAGAGGTAGCATTCAAAGTCACATACATATATAAAGCCAATTTTCCCTCTCTGCTCCATACTGGAGAAGGGGAAGGCACGGAGGCCAGAGGATTGAGTGGACCATGAGCCAGACAGTCAGAGCTGAAGATCAGCCTCTGATTGAGCTCCCCTCCAAAACCTTTAACAAATCACTACAGCCTGAAATCAGGGGACAGGGAAGAACACCCAGCTTCTTCTAAGGAATCCCAACTAGGACCTGCCACAGTGTCCTTATAAAGGGAGGGGGCAGACCGTGTCTGCAAGAGGAATAGGGGACTATGGAGATCATGTAAACCTGCAGGCCCAGAGCAGGGCAAATATACTCAAATTTATCTCTCTATTAGGTAGTACAGCCAGGAACCGGAAGCCAGAAACCCTGTCTGGCCCAGTGCTCCTTTCCCTCCACCTGGCTAGCTGTGGCTGCAGACAAGAAGCCAGGGGCCAGCTGGGTCATACCAGGTCATACTCCTTGGGGACCTTGAGCAGGAGGGTGCGGCGTCCGCGGTTGCTGGACAGGATGAGGTTGACCTGCTGCACGGGCCGCAGCTGGATGATGCGGAGCACAGAGAGCCTGCCATCCACGACACGGATCTGCCCCGGCTGCAGGTGCACGAGCACAGGCCGGGAGGGCTCCTTGCGGCCCTGCCATTCCAATGCTGAGGAGAGATGGGCTGTGTCAGCTGGGGCCCTCTGGGCCTGACCTGCCTGCCGGAGGCGCATTCAAAGGAAGAAGGCTTAGCTGGAGTTAGATCAAGGCCTCCGCAGCTCCTTGCCTCTTCTTGGGTACCAAGGGTCATCCCCTTCCTGACAGCCTTGTTGTGCCTTTAGTCCATGAGAAGAATAACTACCATTTTCTGAGTGTTTGTGAGGTGCCCAACACTGTACCAAGTACTTTGCATAAACAAGTTCATTTAATCTTCGTAAATCTATGAAGAAAGTGCTATTAGTATTTCTATTTTACAGATAAGGAAAAATAAGTTTAGAGAAATTTAAAAATCTGCCTAAGGCCCAACTGGTGGAGCCAAGATTCCAATCGTCGGTCAGTCTGACTCTAGAACTTCATTAATTACTTCTCTGTTGCCTGAAGTTCCCGTGTGAGATGCACGAAGCAGCAGTTCTTGGGAATTTGTGAGTCACCGTAACCCGGTGAAATGTAGTCCACGTCCTGTGACTCCTCCCCGTGAGTCTATCACATTCCGTATATTTGGGAACGTTGGGAGGAGCAACAGAGGTGGGAGGACTCCAGGTCCAACTTCCACCCAGTGTCCCTGTGGCTCTTCCCACTGCCCTGGCTGCCTGGAGGCCTAGAGAAAGGAGGCCTTTTCCTTTGGCCCTGAGTCATGTCCTCCTCGTCACCACCCTGGCCAGCCCAAGGCCTACCTTCCACGCCCTCCACAAACTTCTCAGTCTTGATGCTCTGGCGGTCCTGATGCTGAAGCCTCTTGAAATTTCTCCTCCGGAGCCGGGCAACAATCCAAGCAACAAGCAGGCTCACTGGCAGGGCAGAGGCAGTAGGATGCTCAGAGGAAGGTGGGAGTCTGGGGAGATCAGTGGCTCCTTTGCCAGACTCCTTTCCTTGGCAAGATCTCTGCTTTCCCCAAGTCCTAGTTCTGCCCGTTCTCAAACTGTGAAGCTCCCTTCAGGGAGTGAGGGAGCTGCTTTGCATTCTATGGGGAGCTTTGGGGAGCATCTAAGATGCCTGTGCTTTCAAGTCCTTTCACACCCAGAGACTGGACCTACTCTGCCGGGCTGCTGGTCAGCCCACACACACAGCCATGCCAAAGACTAAGTCCAAAGCCTCTGCCCCAGCAACTACATCCCAGCCCTGGTTCTCCAGCAGGGATTTGCCTCTGACAGTTTCCCAGGCCCAGGCTCCTGCAAATAGCTGTGGATTGTGGATTCCCTATGGTGCCTGACCAATCTGGGCCCTGAGGGTATCCCTGGAGAACAGGGGAGCAATTTTCCCTAGTGCCAACTTATCTGCAGGTCAGACACTTCTCATGTCCCCTCCTGCTCTGATGTTTTAGTCACCTGCCCAGAGGAACATGGTTGGTTGCCACAGATGAAACTAATGCCCCCCCCCCCAGCTTGTATCTCTCACCCAACCCCACCCTGCCCATCATTTTTACCCAGGGGGAAGCAGCAGAGGGTCCCGATGGTGACCCCGAAGCCAAATCCACTGCCCTTGAAATAGTCCCGCATGACAGGGGGAACACAGGCTGGCAGGCCCTCAGTGCTGAGTTGTCTTGGCTGTGGGCAGGGATCTCCTGGGGAGGCAGAGAAAGCTAGAGACCTGGGGGAGTGCTGGGCCACAGGCTCAGGCACAGCATCACTGAGGAGGTTAGGGTGGCAGAAAGGGGGGGTGGCTCTGGGTACCAGAGGGGAGGGGGCTGTTTATCCCTGCCATTGTGCCAAGAATGTGGTATTTTCCTACTTGGATACCAAGTGTGGTCCAAAATGAACCTCAACCTCTATCTTTCCCTCATATGCACATATGTACACACACACACACACACACACACACACACACACACAAACACACAGAACCTTTCCCTCATCTCTGCTGTGGGATTGGGATTTCCTCGCTACATTCAGCCCTCCTAATGTTCTACCCACCCCCAGCCCCATCCCAGCTGAATGTGAGTCTCCTTACCAGGTCTCTCTGAGCCTCAGTCCTGCCCTCACTTGGGCACTTCCTGGAGTTGTGCAGAGGGGAACCTACACAGCTGTGTGTGGCAACCTTGGTGCCAAGATCCAAAGTTCCAAGGCCAGAACCAAACACAGCTCACTGCCCCCTTGGAGCTACTGTCCAGCTGCACAGAACCAGACTCATGGCTGAGGAGGAAGGAGATGCCAGACCCCAAACTCCCCCAAGCACCCCCTGGCCACTCACCTGCATGCCAGAAAAAGACATTGGGCTGCAGGGCACTGGCTTCCACGTTGGTGACAGCCACTATCACATCCCATAGGGAAGTGTTCCTGATCTTTGCGATCTCTTCCTCAGAGAACAACCTGGGGGTGGAGGTGGGGAGGAGTTCTCAGAGTGGGAAAGAGATGCAGGCCCCAGGCCCAAGGATCCAGATGAGGAAGAGACTCAGAGGGGCTGAGGAGGTGGCTGGACCAGCTGGGAATCAAGGGCCCACGGGGCTGTTTACAGGCAGAGGGTCTGGGCCCAGGCCCAGGCCCAGGTGGAGTCTGAGGTGGGGGCCCAGGCAGGCCTTACCCATTCCTGGTGTTCTCAAACCAGTAACGGTCACCATCCCGCAGCCGCACAAACTGGTCAAGGACTATGGCGCTGAAGAGGGGTCCAGGGTCCCCGTGGCTCTCCAGGAGCCCCCCAGGGAGCATCTCCAGCAGGGACAGGTCCTGGTTGTACAGAGCGGCTGTGGCTTCCAGTACCTGGGGCCAAGAAGGGACAGGAGTGAGTGTAAAGACCTGGAACTCACCCTCAGGCAAAGAGGTGGTCCCCAGGGATCAGTCTCAGGGATAATAATCATAAATGACAGTAACAATAACTCACTTATTATGCCCCAGGCACTGCTCTGAGTGCTTTACATAAGTTAACTCGTTATGGGAATTCTCTCACAGATCAGCTGCCTGTTTTACAGAGTTGGAATGAAACAGTCAGCCAGTCCCCTATGTAACTTATTCTTGAAAAGGTATAAAATTTGAAGGATCAGTGCAAATGTTAAATGGTACACTGATATGTTAGAAAAGATTTCTATTCTTTAGATCTAAAAAAAAAAAATGTTTAAAAAGATCAAATCCCTACATAGACATTGCCTTTTAAAGATAGTCATCAACAATATATGAGAAGCATATTCTACCTGACCTTTACTTTAGTTCTTTTCTTCACAGTGTAAATAAGCACTTGACCAGCTTAATTCCAAAGAGGCACCATTGAAGCTAAAAATGTGCTACTTTGGGTATGCCTGGGGATTCCTATCTTCATGTTGATTTTATAAAGTTTACAAGCCCCACACACATATCACTTCTTTATTGGTCTTTCAATTCTCCACTTTCCAACAGTTTTATAAAACAGTAAGGGCAAAGGCAATATAATTGTTATGCAATTGTAAAAACACTGCTGTGCCACAATGGTAAGGCACCTAAAACTGGTCTGTTGGCTGGCAGGCAATGTCACTCACCCAGGTGATAGCTTAGGGTGTGAGATCTGACTCCCCAAAGGCAGCTTGAATATTACAGCTTGTTCCTGAGTCAAGGACCTTCTTCTATATCCTCAGGGAATCGTTGGGAAGAGTAAATGAAATAATGTCTGTTAAGTGCTTGGCATGCAATAGATGCCCAATAAAGATTTGCTGGATCTGTACAGTCAGAGTCTAAAGCCTGGTCTGGTAACCTCCAGCCTGGTGTGTGATACTGGGAAGAGCAGCCTGGCTGAGCCCTGCCTCTCTCACTAGGTGCTTGTCTCTGGTGCCTGGGTTTCACTGCCCATTTTCTGTGTCTCAGTCCAGTGTGCCCTGGCCCTCCCACCCTGCCCTCTGGGTCCCGACTGCTCCTCACAGTGCCATCTCTCTGGAAGAGTGCAGGGTTGATGTCCTGCCATCTGGTAATGGGAGGCAGGCCCAGTGCTGCCCTGGCCTTGGTGTAAGAAGGCAGGCCCAGGTCCCGGCCCCGCTGCAGGCTGCTGGCCAAGTGGTCTGTGCGGGAAAACTTCAGTGGCCCAGGCCAGAAATCTGTGAATTAGATAGCAGAGGGTCTCGGGGAGCTCAGTAACACCATAGCTCCTCTAGCCCATGCCCCAGGCTCCAACCAGCCCCCGGGGGACCTGAGCCATATGGAGGGAGCTGTGGCCATCAGGTCAGAAGCTCTCTCAGCAGAGAGACAGTGCAGGTTCCTAGCCCTGGATACCTTTCCCTGCCTGACTCTGGAGCTCCAGCTGAACCTCCTCCTGGGAGCAGGAGTGCACAGCCTGCAGGGACAGTCTTGGCCTCACCTCGCACATCCTCAACCACCACATGGTCCTCTCGCTCAGCGATCTGGGAGGCCATGCCCAGCAGCAGTGCGTCCACATTTTCAGCTCTTTGTAGGTTTGGGTGCTATGGGAGTGAGGAGAGGAGAAGGGTGTGGCTAATGGGGCCGGAGTTTGGGCAGCCAGGCTCCCTCCACCTCATAGTCTATGTTCTCCGCTCAGTCTTGCTGTTCACTACCAAACCAGTGGGTCATTTCTCTTCCCCAAGTAGATTCCCCACTCATGGTGAATGATATCCGCATTTAAAGCCCATGCCACTGGGAGACAGGTCTCCATAAGTACAAGGGACCAAAAACTTTATTTATTCTATATTAGGAGACTTGAGAGTATGGTTGACAAAGACACTAGAAGATCTAGGTCTTGATTCTTGTTCTGTTTACTAACCAGCCATGTGATTGTGGTCAGATCATAAGATCTCCCTGAAATCAGTGTCCTCCCCTTACTAAAAAGAGCATTAGAGATTAATAAAATAATAAAATAAAATTAATAAAGTAATAAAAAGGGATTAGGAGGACACTGAGGTCTCTTTCAACTCAGCTCCATGACTCTGATCCTATGCCTTCTCTCTTTTCTTCCCTCCTCCCTTCCCGTCTTATGACCACTCTACACAAACTATCTGAGTTTGCTTTAAATTCATGATCAATGCTCTTGACTCACACTGACCTGGTTTGGATGGACAGCCTATCCCTGGTAATCTCAGAATCCCTCCCTTCTCCTTACCCTCAACCCACAAAAACACATTCACATGGTGCCCTGGGTGTGCCTAGTTGGAAAGTTTCCTTGGGGGCTGGGATGAATGGGGTACTCCAAGGCCTATAGGGGACCCAGGGCTGTTAAGGGAGAAGAAACATCCAGGAGGAAGCAATACATGTAGAGCTACACTTGCACAGGCCCCACCATCTTCCACACAGTCCTGAAGTGAGAGTAGAGGTTTGACTTTTGACCATGTACAGCTACCTGGTCATCTCAGACACTAGTAGGGAAGATGGCTTCGGTCCCCAGGCTGCCTCCTCTGCCCCAGCCCATCCCAGGTGGCTGCCTCAGCCTTACTGCCCACCTTCACCACACACTATAATATTATACTCACGTGCATGTGCACACAAGCACACACAACACACATATAACAACCCACATATATGTCCCCAGCCCTGACCTCTCGGCTCCAGTAGCTGTTGCAGACCCGGAGAGCTCTGGAGACGCTTGAATTCTGATTGGTGACCCTCTGGAAGTGGCAGCTGGCATTTCTAAAATACAAGAAACAGGAGAGTGGTGACTGATATCTCAGGGTCCTAATGTCAGGCATCAGCTCTGGTATCCAAGGCTGTAGCTAGGGGCCAAGCCATTGCTTCCCTGAGATGGCATGTGGTCAGGGTAGGTCCTGAGCAATCTGGGTTTTGGGAGGTCTCTCTCCCCACATCAGACCAAACATCTAAAAATGGACTCATTGAGCTTGCACGTGCTCTTTTGTGCATTCTCTCTCTCTCTCTCTCCACATATACATATACATTTTGACAAAATTTTTTTAAAATAATTTTTTCTTTATTGATTATAGAGAGAGAGAGGAAGGGAGAGGGAGAGAGAGCTAGAAACATCGATGAGAGAGAACATCGATTGGCCACCTCCTGCATGCCCCCACTGGGGATTGGGCCCACAACCTGGGCATGTGCCCTGATTGGGAATCAAACCAGTGACCTCTTGGTGCATGGGTCAATGCTCAACCACTGAGCAACACCAGCCCGGCTTGAAATAATTTTTTATTGTTCTTTTGAAATTACTTGACTATGGATAACTTGATTGATATGATTCCTTGGCCATCATCAAGTATATCCAGAAATTGTTCCAGTGTAAGAAAATCTAATCTATGAATTGTTTTAAATTATAATGTAAAAGTAAAAAAATAATCGAGGCTAGAGTCACCTTGGGTATCTGCTATTGCCTTTGTGTGCTAGAGTCCTCGAAGAGCAACTACTGACCTTATTCACTGACTGTGGCCCTCTATGGCATAGTCAGTCACCAGGTTAGTGACATGCATCAGATTGATCTATACAACTGTTAGATTTACTTATTGTGCCCACAAATTAGGGGATGGTATCTTAACTATTGTTTAGAAGATCTCTATTATTCAGGGACTTAGGAACCTGGTTCCATGAAATAAAGCTGGTCTTTTCCTCCTGAAAGTCTTTGGTGAGCTTTTTATAAAGATTTGTTTATTCAGCCCTGGCCGGTTTGGCTCAGCGGTTAGAGCGTTGGCCTGCAGTCCAGAGAGACCAGGGTTTGGTTCCCGCTAAGGGCATATACTTCGGTTGCAGTTTGTCCCCGGCCCTGGTTGGTCGTGCGGGTAGCAGCCACTCGATGTGTCACTTTCACATCGATGTTTCTCTCTCTCTCTCTCTCCCTCCCACTCTATCTGAACAAAAAATGAAAAAATGTCCTCGGGTGAGGATAAAAAAAAAAAAAAAAGATTTGTTTATTCAGAGAAAAAAATTGACATGTTTTGCTTTGTATACATTTAATTAAATGTATATTTTTAACTTAAAGTTCCCTTTTCATTATTGTGGAGCCAGTATTTTCTTCAGCACTCACACATATTTATTATAATGTCCCCAAAAGGTTTATAAACCCCAGGTACAGTGTTTACAGTTTAAAATGCCCCCAAGGTAGTGTCAAGAGTTGAAGTTCAGACCAACAGGTTTTGTGACTCACCCTCTGAGCCTCAGCCCCTCTTAACCTGGGGATTAATATCTACACCAGCTGCAGGAAAATGGACATAAAAGTGCTTAAAAACCACAATGGTGTATCTTTGTAAACAATTGTTTTTATTCTTCCCTTCCATATTCACTGTCCCCTGGAGAGATGGGCACGACTTCAGACTGATGATCCTGTCCTGAAGAGGCCTGAGGGCAATTTTTCTCAACTGACAACCCACACCCTAACCCCAAACCCACCCCCACACACATTTGAGCCCTCCTTCACCTCATGTAGACGCCAGGGGGCACCATGGTGGAGAAGAACTGCTCAGAGGCTGCCAGGAACTCCGGAGAGATGCTGGGGTCCAGGAAAGGGCGGTACCCTGCCCCACAGGAGTAATAGGAGAAATAAGCTCCTTAACCCTCCATCCTCCCATCACATGCACCCGCCCGTCTACTTGAACCCTATGGATCCTAACCACGACCTCCCCTCAGCACAGGTGCCCCCCCCCCCCAAGCCCTCACCTGCATATTCTGGGGGTGTTTTTTGCAGGAAGCTGGGCAGCCACTCATACAGAGCAATGTTCTGAAGATCAAGAAAGGGGAAAGGGGAGGTGAATGCTCCAACTGTCAGGCCGGGAGGGATCTGAGCCCAAGGAAAGCTTAAGTAGCAAGTTATGACCAGGCAGGGGCAGTCCTGGGAAAGGCAACTCAAACAGGAGAGGTGCTGAGGCCAGTCCTCCCAAAAACCAAGGAATTGGGGGATGGGGGTGCAGCTAAACCTCTTGTGTAAGGGGCACTTTGCCTCCTTACCATTCCTAGACCTGAGCTCTCTGGGGAGGGGTGGACTCCCGTTTCTGGGTGGCGGATGTCCAAGGACGGAAGGCTCTGCCGGGGAGCAGAGTCTCCTGTGGACCAGAACTTGGGGGGTGAGGTGGGGAGGGCCGTGTCACCGACCTGGTAAGTGGCGATGACCCACTTGCGCGCGTGCTGGAACAGCTCCTCGTCCCCCCAGCGCGGGTGCTCGCGGGCCAGCCTCTGTGCGCACAGGTTGTGGTAGCGGAACCACAGCAGGCCCAGCGCCTGCAGGAAGGGATCGCGGTTCCCTCGCTCCGCTCCGAAGGCTGCATCGGAAGTGGGGACGCAGGGGAGGAAAAGCGGCGGTGTGACCCAGGGGAGCGCCACCTCGCAGACCCCAGCCCGCCACCGGCCAGCCCCGGCCGCTCCGCGCCCTCCGCCCCTCCCGCGCCCCAGTCGTCCCCGAAGCCTCACCGTACAGCCCCCGGGGCCCGCGCTGTCCCGTGGCGGGGTCGGGCGGGGTCCACATGAGCAGGGGGCTCTGCGCGTCCCGGGGGAAGGCGGGGTCGGACCCGGACGCCAGCTGTCCCCCGGAGAAGCTTCGCAGCGCGTCGCTCCAGGAGTGCGAGGAGCCATAGATGGCGCTGCCGTCCAGCCAGCCCGTCACCTCGTTGGTCTGCGGGGCAGGGGACAGGTGAGCAGGGGTCGGGTAGTCGAGGCTGGTAAGGGAGGGCCAGGGCCAGGCGGGTGTCCGTGGGTGGGGGGGTGGGACCCTCTCTCCACACGACCCTGCCAGAGCCGGAGCCCAGAGCCCCACCTGCCTCGGATGTAGCTCCTGCCCCGCCTTCTGCCTAGTCTCACCAGGTCCCGGGGGTTGCTGGGGCTCTGTCCGGTCTTGGGATCCCAGCGGCTCCTCTGGAAGGGCAGCACCACGTCCCCGCGCTGGTCGGGGTCGAACACGGGGTCTCCGGGCGGGATGCGGATGTTGAGGAACTCGGCGGGGCAGCCAGGTCTCTCTACACTCACCAGGTCCGAGAGCACGTGGTAGCCTGTCCGCAAAGGGGGAGGGCATTGGAGGGCCAGCTAAGGCCACTCTCTTTTCTTCCCCTGGTCTAGTTTCCTCACTCCCAGTCCCACACTTCAAAACACTCGACAGCCATTATGGACAAGTCCCAACCTTGACTTGGCCCATCCCTCCCCAATGCTTTGTTACACCCTGGTCCAAACTGTTTTCACTGCCAGTTTGGCCTTCTCCTTGGAAACTGGGAGGTGCCCAGTGAGTGTGCCTGGGCTGTTGGGAGCAGCCTGCCCAGAGGGCCTGCCAGCCTCAGTAACATGGTGGACACTGCAAAACAAGTGTGGGCACCAGGAGCCTGGCATTCCTGCTGGGAGCCAACAAACCAGTCACTGGGATCAGGTGGCCCTAGTACCCTCAATTCGACATCCCCCCCCCTCTCTCCAGGATGAGAACCCTGCCCTGAGGCTATCCTAGGAGATACAGAGGCAAAGAGTAAGAATAGCATCCCACCAAGAGTCCCCACCAGATTATTTTCATGCTCCTACTTCTACCCTACCCCTGACCCCCATCAACAGCTCAACCTGGGGCACAGTTATACCTTCTCCAACCAGACTTCCTCCATATTCCCCCCTCCCTACCCTCCATCACCTGCCCCTCCATCTTTCTCCCCTGTCTCTCTGACCCTCCAACACTTTTCTCCCTCACACCCTGAGTCTCCCCTCAAACATGCAGGTATCTAGCTGACCCCACTGGCCCCCCTCACTTACAGGTTGAAGCCCTTACCGAAGAAGACTCCCAGCACTGTGCGGTTTTGCAGGGAGGACTGCCCTGCTGGGCCCCTCATGGCAGTGTTGCTGAGGTCTCGGGGATTGGGCAGGTAGGGCTCTCCCAAGGGCTGGTACACACCATCTGCATAGGTGGCTGGGACCAGGCGCTGTAGCCGATAGCCTGAGATGGGAGCAGTAGGGACAAGGACCAATCCTTAGAGGGCTCCCTTATCTCCTCTCTCCAAGGCTTCCTCCATACCACAGATCTTAAAACCTTAGGAATGAATGAGCCTTTGCTGGTGCCTGCCAGCCCTTGCCCCTTAGCAGTGGGTACCACCCTGACCCCGGGGCTCTGTATCCACTTGACTCTCACTTACCTTTGCTGCCCCATCTGTGCTCTTTGAGGTTGTTGTACCATCCATCAAATCGCTGCACCTCCCATGAAATGGGGTTCTGAGCTCCTGTGTGAGGATGGAGAGAAGGGGTAGCTAGGCAAGTCAGTCCATGAGAGGACGGATAGGCCTGCAGGATATGCATCCTGTGAGCCTGGCACTTGGGTCAGCAGAAAGTGGACACCCAGCACTGATGTGGAAGATAGGCTACAGAGGGAGATAAACAGAGCAGTGATTTCCAAATTCAAGCCCAATTTTTAAGCTATTGAGAGGGGGGTGGATATGACAGGGAGCACTAACTAAAGGATTGTAGCCACATGGCCAGGTGCAGTGTGCTGACAAATGGCCTCAGAGAGGAAGAGGAAGCAGAACAGTGACAGTGGGAAAGGGGATACAGGAGACTTTGCCCTCACACCTTAGCTCCCTGGGGGACACAGCAGGACAGAAGCCATTCCAAGCCTTAAGACATCATACAGAGCAAGAGCCAGCCACCCCCAAGAGCCAGCCACTCTTCCACTCAGGGAAGGACATGTCATTCTGTGATCCATCCCCAGGCAGGGGCAGTGTGGGGAGAAGCTTGGCCCTCTCCTGCTGAGCAGAGCCCAGGGCAAGGATGCAGGCCACAGGGCTGTGGTTTCGGTCTTTTTTCCAGTTTCTTGGGTGGGATCAGGGACTGATAGTCATGTGGATAACTTCGCCCGCTCTTCTTTGGGGGCATCAAGTCCTCCTTTAATTCCTCCTCTTGACCCTATTATACTCCAAAAAACTAGGGCTTGGGAGGGAGCACTCAGCTGTTGAGGGAAGAACTCGGACAATGGGCAGAGGGAAGGATCCAGAATCAGAAATACAGTGGGGGGAGGGGGAGGTCCTTCTGGTCAGTAGATCAGATGACCAGCCAGATTCCTTTCCCCAAACTAGAAGTCTACAGGACTGAGTCTCCCTCTCTCCTCACCTCAGAGAGCAGAGCAAAGAAAAGACTTATCAGCCAGAGGGAGATCCATTCCTCTGATTGTCTCCCCACTCAGACCAAGGACAGGATCTCAGAGCTACCCTCCTGCCCCATACCCAAAACACACACACACACACACACACACACACACACACACACACACACACAGAGAGATATTTGAACTGAGGAGGAGCAGAATAAGTGACCCCAAAATATGTCACTTTGGCATGTGGATTATTTTGAGCTTAAGGCAATCAAGACAGCGGACTCAAGAAAAAACTTCCTTTCCCTCAACCACCTAAAAAATATTAGATAGGGGGCTGGCCCAAAAAGAGGGCTAATACCAGAGATAACTTTTTATCTGTATGGCAGGGAAAACATCTAACCAAACATCTGCTCTTCCCATTGTCCTGTGAATGTTCCTTCTCCCCAGACCCTTCTCCCATTCCTCAGTTTAGGATGGTAAAGAAGCCTCAACTACCCAATTTGCCCTTGGGTCTCCTGTTTTTACGAAATTCAATTTGTTTTTCTCCTGTTAACCTGCCTTATGTCAATTTAATTATTAGGTCAGCCAAAGAACTCGAAGGGATGAAGGGGAAAATTTTCCACCCCTGCAGAACACAACTAAGGATCAGGACTTGGGGCAGAAATACGGTAGCCATAGACATGTAATCTCTAAAATAAGATGAACTGGCCCTGGCCGGTTTGGCTCAACGGTTAGAGCGTCGGCCTGCGGTCCAGAGAGACCCAGGTTCGGTTCCCGCTAAGGGCATGTACCTCGGTTGCAGTTTGTCCCTGGCCCTGGTTGGTCGTGCGGGTGGCAGCCACTCGATATGTCCCTTTCACATTGAGGCCTCTCTCTCTCTCTCTCTCTCTCTCTCTCTCTCTCTCTGTCTCTCTCTCTCTCTCTGTCTCTCTCTCTTCCTCTCTCTCCCTCCCACTCTATCTGAACAAAAAATGGAAAGAAAAAATGTCCTCAGGTGAGGATAAAAAATAAATAAAATAAAATAAGCTGAACTGGTGGCAGAACAAGGGGTGGGGACTGTTGGGGAGGGTATGGAGGAGAATGCCTCTTGGGAATAAGAGGTAAGAGAAAAGGAAAATCTAAGTCCAAGGCATAGAGAAGGCTGGAAGGAATGCGAATGTGATGGAAACGAATGTGATGGAAACGGAGAAGCTGCAGGGGCGGGGCTCACCATCTTATGCCTCCAGTCAGGACAGATCATTCCACAGATTTTCTTTGCTGCCTGTTCCTGCATTTCCCACCCCTGATGATCAGGGACTTGCTCTTTCAAACCTAACTTGTGGCTCCTTAAGCCCACTTCCCTCCTCAGAGACCCAGACTACAGGGAATGGCCTCAGATTCTAATAAGAGACTGTCCAAAGCCAAAGGTAACAAGATGAAATTCTTGTGGATTGTATTTCTTAAAATCATATTGTTTTAAAACACTGGTGACTTCCCTTTGGGGAAGTCAGCTTTTGGTCCGATCTGACCCCAAGATTCTTTTTTTTTTTTCCTGTGTCTAATCAATCTTTTCCTATTTGGGGTCAGGGGTCCTTACTTTATGAAGAAAGAGAGTAGATAGGGGAGAGGCAAAGGGTCCCCAGACTATAAGTAATTAAATAGGGAGTGCTGACACAGCAGTTGAAGGCTCCCTAAATCTGTGTATTTGGGAAAATATTTCATTATCCATCCATCTAGTCAACAAGCTAGAAATGAGCACCTACTATTTGCAGGCTACTGTGTTAGCTAGGGAGTAGGGATAGAGATGAATGTGATCAGCTCCTATCCTTGGGGAAGCCCAGAAGGGATTCCTCTTCTCCTAGCCATGTTTCTCCTCCAATCTGTACTCACCCGTGGGCACCCATGGCCCAACCAGAAGTGTCCATGCTAGAGCCAGGTGGAAGCCCATGATGAAAATGGAGACCCTAGGAAAAGAGAGAGCACAGAGAGAATGAGCCCTAGCAATTGAGGAAAGTCAGATCAGGGCCTCTGCAGGTCCCTATGAATCAAGGCATGGGGCTAGGCCAAGGCCACAGTATCAAAGAGCAAGAGCAAAGATCCCTCCCTCCCAAGGATCTTTCATTCATTCAACAAATACTGGATGAGCACCCACTAGGTAATGGGCACCGACCTAGGCACTTGAGTTTAAGTGATGAACAAAGCAAACAGAAATCCCCACTTACCTGGACTCCACGACCTAAGATTAATTGGAAAACCTTGCTTTGACTTAGCTTACTGCAGTGTGTGTTCCTTGGACAGAGCCTTGTTTGGAGGCCAGGATGTGGTGTTGCTGCCAGTCCACTATGTTGATCTTAAGTCACTTATCTGGTCTGAACCTTGGTTTCCTCCAAGCTGTGAGAGTAAACATGTCTGAACTGTCTACCTCCTAGCATGGTTGCGAGAATCAAATGTGAGACTGAAAAGTGGCAGGTGTTAAGTAAATATGATATAGAGAGGGTGGGCTGGAGCTTAGCTCCTCTTAGTCAACTCAAAGGTGTTCTTGTGTTTAATGCTGACTTCCTGCTCTCTCTCTCCCCAGTCGAATAAATCACCCAGGTACAACAGGGAAACTGAGGCAGCAGAGAACTCAGGTTGGGACTTTTGAGTGGCACAGGGAGCGTCCAAGGCCAGTGAGGACCTCCTAAAGGCAATGTGGAGATTGGGGGTGGAATGGGGCTGGGGAACTATCTAGTGGAGGAAGGTGGGAGCTCATGGAAAGCCTCACCTCTAGCCAAACCCTCAGGGTTCCTGGACAGGTTATCTAGTCACAGTGGAGGGAACCCAGAGAGGGTGACCTCATCCCCACTGGCCATCTCCCATTAAAGAAATGAAAAAACAAAACGTAGACCCCGTTAGAACGCAAAACCTTGTCATTCTACCCACTCCATCCCAGAGGCTGTCCAGATGCCAGCCTTTGGTAGTTTGTGAAGATCAGGTTGAAGCCTAAGGCTGGGCATGCTGAAGTGGCCACAATGGTCCTTCCCTGATCTAAGATGTCCTGCCCCTTCCTCCCTACCACTCTGACTTCTGGATCCTTGGTCCTAGACACCAATGTACCATGCAACCTGTAAAAGCATGCAGTGAGCCTTCAGGCCAGGCTGTGGGAACAACCTGGAGAAGATGGAAGTGCTGAATATCCATTCCTTGTGGGTGGGTAGCCACAATGATTTACATGGCAACATTGGTTCTGTAACCTCTCACCAACCTTGAAAGGAAGGCACAACCTTACAGGAAAGGGCTGTAAAGCCCCAGGCAGTGGCAGAACCAGGAAGAGAATACAGACCTGCCTGTTCTTGACCCACAAGGCAACTTTTCCAGCCATGAAGTCCTACAGTAGTGACTCTGGGGTGGGGAAAGATGAGTCAAGGCCCTAGGGATTCCAACTTGGTCACAAGAGAGGACTGAAGAGGAAAGCCTGCTCTCTAAATGTCCCCAATTCCCTCCCTGGCATGATGTGCTGGTGCCAGGAGGAGCTCCAGAGAGATTCCCCGAGGCCCAAGCAAACCAGGCCACCCAACATTCCCAGATCCCAAAGCATCCAGTCTCCCAAAATCTTGGTGGGGTGGAGGATAGGTCCTAACAGGACCGGCTGTAGTCTCAGGCTAGGAACCGAGGCTAAGGAGGTCAGGTTGGATTCCCTTTCCCTTAAAAATGTGGCGGAGCTGGGGCACACCCTGCCGCAGCCATGCCGCCGAAGCTTCCTACCCCCCCTCCCCCAGGCCCAGCGCCCAGATCCGCGGGCCCAGAGAAGCCCTCAGGGCTCTGACCTGCGGCGGTGTCCCCCGAGCAGGGACTGCGACTTGGATCCCGCCTGGCTGGAAGTTTGGCCCTCGATGCCCGCTCGAGTCCGACTCCCTCTCCAGTTCTGCGCCGGGGCGGGCGGGGCCGCGAGGGGTGGGGGGAAAGGAGACGTCGCGCCCCAGTTCAACGGCGGGGCGGGGCGGGGAGGAGTGGGGCAGGATAGAAGCCGGCACTCTGGGGACCCGCCGAGGTGCTCTGAGGGGACCAGGGCTCGCAAGGTGAGACGCCACGTGCTCGCGGGACTCTGGTGGAGGGAAAATGCGGTCCCTGGCTAGGGCCCGGCTAGTGCGGCCAAAAGGGGGGGAGAAAGGGGCAAATCTGCTTCCACGGGTCTGCTGAGGCCGGGAGTGGGAGGAAGACGGAGAGGTGGAGGGGAACGGAGAGGCGCTCCGCAAATCCTCTCCACACCGTGTGTTGTGGGCTCTAAGACCAAGATCCGAAAACCTGGCCAGGCGTCCAAGCAAGGCACCCATCCTCAGATCTTGTTAAAGACTGTGCCAAACACCCCGGGGGGAGTTCGCCGTGAGATCGCCGAGGTCTCACCGCGCCCGCGCCCCGCCGCACCCCGGACCGCACCGCTAGGTTCGTGCTGGAGCTGCCCGGGGTGCTGGGCATGGGGGAGGAGAAGGAGGAGTCTGAGAGACGGCTGCGATGGGACCTGCAACGTCCCTTCTCTGTGCCAGGCTGGTGTGGGGCAGCGCCGCGGAGCCTGGGGTGAGGTCTGAGAAAGTCGAGGGTGACAGAGTGGGAGGTGGAGAAGCATCCGGGACGCGGTTTGTCCGGTCATAACCTGGTCCTTAAGTGAATGAGAAGACCAGGCTTGGTGGAAGGGAGCCCCGACAAGAGAAAGGGCGCGCGCTTTCCTGACAGAACGTCCGGACCAGGTGCCCTGATTCCACTCCCGAGAGCGCCACGAGGTTCCACGAGGAGGGGGCCAGCGGCGAGAGCTGCCACGCAAGCATTGTTTGGAAGAGGCGAAGGTGGGGAAACCTGGTGCCATGTGAGTGGCGGGGATGTGGTTGCTAGGGTCGTTGCGGTCCGAGTGGTTTTGGAAGGGGCCTTGAAGTGCCGCCCTCGCCCGGGCCTCTAGGGGCGCACTTCCTGCGTCCAACCTGATCAAAATCAGATCGTCAAAGAAAAGGTTTGGTAAGAAACTAAGAGGAGGCAAGAAAAACCTCGTAAAGCCATAAACGCCACAATGCCTACAGAAATCGAATCCTTATCTTGGCTTGTCTGGATAGTTTGGTTTGTATGACTCAGCACCGCTGGGATCCTTACCTAACCTCAGCTCTTACTGAGGATTCTTGCCTCAACCTACTTTTCAGATCTTGTTCTGATTCTCCATTTAATCTTTCCTTTAATGCAACAACACACATACACATGCCCACACACGTTCTTGAAGAGGAGAGCCCGGGACAGGAGTTTCTGACAGGGTCTCCTTAGCCAGCCAGGGCTGTAAACTTTTAATGGAGTTAACCCCAACTGGAGAAATAAACCATCAACCACATTCTAGTAGCTGTGTTGTCACCAATCAGAGTTCTTGGCAACTCCAGGAATGTTTCTCACTCCCGCTTTGTAGAGAGAAGAGTCTTTACTCTATGGGTTCCAGAGATGGGGGCGGTGGGCCAGAGACTGCAGGAAGAAATTCCTGTCAAGCTGTAAGAGAGGCCACAGAGCAGTAAGAAAGCTCGTAAGAACTTTGGATGCTGAAGACTGTAACTTGTACTAGGATGAATTTTCTTAAAGATTGGAACTATTTCTTGCCCACTCTTCATACACACATGGGAACCACATTTCATCCTTTGGTAGGTATGACTGGGTGACTGTGTGTGGAATACAACTTAATATGAGAAATGCTTCAGTATTTTAAGGGACTTCAGAAAGAGAAAAGGTGTTTCTCACCTTTCCAGGTCAGGAAATAAAGGAGGACCCCAAAGTGTGAGGATTGGCCTGCCCCAGTGGGAAAGCACCCCAGTTTTGTCACAGGGGCTCTGATGCAGGGTTTTTGTGTCTAGATGTCTGTTACTGAGAACCTCTTTCTTCTTGTGCCTGTATTTCTGTTTATATGAACTTGTAGGTGTATGTCTGATTGTATCTTGTGCTTATTAATATCAATATAAATTGTGTATATATACCAGTCATGGTGGTGAGCTCAAGGAGAAGTGGGTCAAGTGAAGACTGACATGAGATTATTGTCAGATTAGAAGAAATTTTACTGTCAGACTCTCATGGCACACCAGGGAGGAAGGTGTTCCTGAGGGAAACTATAAGCTTCATAGGAAAAGAGGGTTTGCTGGATGTGGGGACTTTTCATCTTAGTCCCACCTCTTTATGCAGGAGGCCTATTGGCTTAATAATTATAATCAAATTAAGATCAAGGTCATGAAAAATTAACTTTAAAGTAGGCAATATAGATTCAGGAAGACCTAATTCATTAAACGGAACAAGAAACAATCAAGGTAAATTTCATTCATGAACTATCTTTTTGCTTTAGTCATCTTTAAAAAATATTTTGGAAAACTGGAAATAAGTTAACATTGTTCTTCTGTACTTAAAATACAGAATGCCTTTTGTTAGTGTTTCTTTGAAGCACCACGCTAATAGAGATGAGCCATTCTTGTAAAATATTTTATAACCTCCCTTTCATTTCTTTTTGTTTTAATCCTCACCTGAAGATATTTTTTCATTGAGATATATATATATGTATATTTATATATATATTATAAAATATGTATTTGTATATATATATATTTTTTAGATAGAGTGGGAGGGAGGGAAGAAGAGAGAGAGAAACATCAATGTCAGAGAGACACATTGATTGGTTGCCTCCTGCACAACCAGGCAGGGTGTCTAAACCCACAGCTGAGGTATGTGCCATTGACTGGTAATTGAACCTGAGACTCTTTGGTCCATGGGCGGACACTCTAACCACTGAGCCAAACCGGCCAGGGCCAGGGCATATAGAACCTCCCTTTCAAATAAATGCAGGAATAAATAATGTGACCCTGACCAAAATATATTACACTATTATTATTTGCTTATATTGCAAACATTTGTTTTTGAAGTTCCAGAATATAACATGCATTCTTACTATTAGCAAACTTCCTTTATCTTCGTATCTTACTAACCAAGATTTTTTTTTTCACGCGTCCACTCACACACTCGGCCCGCATGCGTCATCCATGCGACTCCAACACAACACAGAACACCCACACCCCAGGCCACTCTCCCTCCAGTAACTAACCAAGATTTTCTACATTTTATAGACTTTCTAAAAAATACAGCCTTCCATCAAAATTATAATGGCTTCATTCTAGGTATCATAAATGTAAAACTCTTAGGCCAATAAACATCTGCTTTAAAATCAATATCATTATCACATATTTTACAAAATAATTTAATCCACAAATTCTTAGTTACTCATTTTCAGTTAGAGTTAAAATATATGTTTCAGGTTCAATTAAACATGAGCATCATGCTTTGGAGAATCCAAGCATTGGAAGTGATTTTCTGAAATTTTGTGAAAGCATGAAAAATTGACAGGGTTGGTAAAAATCCCTTCCTGCCTAATCCTTAGTCCTATATTGGTGATAAGTTAATGTTGAGTGAGAGTATAGCACAGGGCAATGAGGAAGCATAGCTCCCTCTTGTGTTTTAAATAGAAGATGCTACCTGCACAGAGAGGAACCCATTCATTTGATTCCCAAAATGATTAACACATGCGATGTATAGGAGATGCAAATATAGAATAAGGAGATTAGAAGCTAAAGGAGAGAGATGTTCAAACAATTAGACTATAAGGTGATTATTGGGATTATGCAGCTTTGTTCAAAATGTAATCAGAACATTGACGGTAGAAACATCCACATAGACCCAATGGCATTAGAAGAAAGTTCACAGAGGAGTTAACACAAGCTGAGACTTGAAGAGTGAAAAGGAGTTTGCCAAGAAGGTAAGAGCATTCTAGGCAGAGGAAATAGCATATACAAAGGCATGAAGGCTTGAAGGAGCATGTCAGATTCCGGGAGAGGCCAGTAGTTCAGTGTGGCTAGAGATTAGGCTGAGCAAAAGATGGAGATAGAAGGGTAGGTAGGACCAGACTACAAAGGGCTTTCTATGTGATGGTGAGAAGATTAGATTTTACCCAGAGCAAAAAAAGAAGAAGAAGAAAAGAGCCCTGGCCGGTTTGGCTCAGCAGTTAGAGCTTCGGCCCTGTGGACCAGAGAGTCACAGGTTCCCGCTAAGGGCACGTACCTCAGTTGCGGATAGTCCTGCCCCGGTTGGGGTTGTGGGGGTGGCAACCAGTCGATGTGTCTCTCTCACATAGATGTCTCTCTCTCTATCTCTTCCTCCCTTTCTCCCTCCCACTCTATCTGAAGATAAATGCAAAAATGTCCTCGGGTGAGGAAAAAAAGAAGAAGAAAAGAAAAGAAAGAAAGAAATAATTATATTTGCTTATTAGAAAAATTGTTCTGACACCAGGCAAGACAGGATGAGGCTGAATAAGGGCAGAGGCAGTAGGGAAGGAAAAATGCATGGATGGTTTCAAGAAATATTTAATAACTAAGCTATCCCAGGTATCTGGCTTATTTGATTAATGGAGTGGTGACAAAAAAATATCAAAAACAGCCCAACCGGTATGGCTCAGTGGTTGAGCATTGACCCACGCACCAAGAGGTCGCTGGTTTGATTCCCCGTCAGGGCGCATGCCCAGGTTATGGGCCCGATCCCCAGTGGGGGGCATGCAGGAGATGGCCAATCGATGTTCTCTCTCATCAATGTTTCTATCTCTCTCAAATCAATAAAGAAAAAAAATATATATATATATATCAAAAGCAAAATAGAGACAATAAATTCAGTTTGGGACCTGTTAAATATTAAGTATCCATAGAACATCTGAGTGAAAATGCCCAAGGGATAATCGACCCTTTTGTGTTTGGAGCCCAGATAGGAGGTCTACCTAAAAACATAAATTTGAGAAGCATAAGCTATGGGGACAGATGAGCTTGCCCAGGGAATCAGGAAGAGTGCTAAAATAAGAGAGTGAAGACAGAATCCTGGAGAGCAGAAACATTTAAGAGGGAGAAAGAACTAGCAAAGGAACTACAAAAGAGAAAGCCAAAGGCAGAAGACCTGGGAGAACATGGTGTCATGGAGGTCCAAGGAGGAAATGTTTGAAGAAAGAGGGAATTGTCCACAGTCAAATACTGCAAAGAGGTCAAAAAGGATGAAAAGTGAAAACATCCCTTTAGATTTAGCACTTGGTGACCTAATGGAGAAGCTGGGGATAGGGAGAGGCCAGATTGCAATGAGTTGAGGAGATAAAGCAGTAGAAGTACCAACATAGACTATTCTTCCAGAAAGCCTGGCTATAAAAGGGAGAGAATGGATAAGATGGTAGCTGTAGGGGACTCAGAAGGTCAAGGGAGAGAGCCCTTTTTCTTTGGGTTCTTAAGATGGGAAACATTTAAGCACATCCTTGAGAGAAGGAGCCAGTAGACAAAGAGAAGCTGCAAAGTCACAAAGAGAAAGGGGGATAACTGATGAGGAAGGTGGTGGTGAAGGCAGGCTGGATTGGTGTCAGAGCCCAGAAGAGAAAGAGATACTCATTCCTCTGGGATGGGAGAGTTGACAAGTTGAGAACATATCCAGCCTAGAAGGAGAGGAGAAGGCTGGGAGCTACGATGTTTTGTAGGAGAATCACAGTATTTAGAACTAAAAGGGACCCTAAGATCATATCTAATTGCAGATAAAGAAACCAAGGACCAAGGAAGTTGTCATTTGCCTTCCTAATGTTAAATTATTCACTGAAAACCTGGAACCAGACCCAGAACTGATTTCAGTCCAGTTCTCTCCAAAAAGGACTGGAGATAAATGGAGTAATGAAATGCCCCCTCCCTCCCAATCTGGTAGCTTCCATTTATTGATACTATTCTGTGCCAGGTACTATTCTTAGCACTTTACATACACAGTCTCATTTTATACTCACAATGATCCTATGAGGTAAACATTATTATCATCCCCATTTTTAAATTTCTTTTTTTTCTTTTATTATTTATTTTAGAGAGAGGAAGGGAGAGGGAGAGAGAGATAGAAACATCAATGAGAGAAAACATCGACAGGCTGCCTCCTGCACATCCCCCACCGGGGGTCAGGCCGACAAACTGGGCATGTGCCCTGACTGGGAATCGAACCAGCAACCTCTCGGTGCATGGGTCGACACTCAACCAGTGAGTCACACCAGCCAGGCATCCCCATTTTTAAATAAAACTCTCGCCCTGGCCGGTTTGGCTCAGCGGTTAGAGCGTCGGCCTGCGGTCCAGAGAGACCCGGGTTTGGTTCCCGCTAAGGGCATGTACCTCGGTTGCAGTTTGTCCCCGGCCCTGGTTGGTCGTGTGGGTGGCGGCCACTCGATGTGTCCCTTTCACGTCGATGTTTCTCTCTCTCTCTCTCCCTCCCACTCTATCTGAACAAAAAATGAAAAAATGTCCTCGGGTGAGGATTTAAAAACAAACAAACAAAAAAAAAACTCTCTGTAAAGGTCAAGTAACTTGCAAGAGGCAGAGGCAGAAATCAAACACAGAGCTACTTAACTCCAAAGCTTATTCTTTCACTATATCACTTAACAAGACACTATCTGGTCAGGCCATAAAGCATGGAGCCTCCTGGGCAAATCAAGGCCCCAGTATAGATCACACTCAGGGAAATGAGCTGAGCTGGAATCATTGATTATAAGATGTATTTTTTTTTGGTCACATTTTGACATCTCTGAAATTGAGGTGTATCTTACCAACAATGGCTATCATGGTTTAAATTGTAGTCTCTTTCTTTCTTTCTTTCTTTCTTTCTTTCTTTCTTTCTTTCTTTCTTTCTTTCTTTCTTTCTTTCTTTCTCTCTCTCTCTCTCTCTCTCTCTCTCTCTCTCTCTCTCTCTCCCTCTCTCTCTTTCTTTCTGGTACATAAAATAATAGCATGTCTTGTAATCCATTCTGTCTGGATTTAACAAAACACAGTAGGTTCTGGTACCATTTCCCAATATCCATCTGCAAAGAGACAAATTAGAGTCAATCTATTTCTGAGATCAGGGAACAGGCAGAGACGAACTGAGCCAGTGTTTGAGCTGAAATGAGGTCTGGGAATTTAAGTCAAGGAGAAAGGCTGCAGTTGGTGATGTGTGCAGTAGAAGGACATCTGGCCCCAGCGCCGTGCCTGGTGGAGGGCAGGTGCTCTTCCAGTGCTCACTGAGGTGAACTCAATTCAGCTTGATTGTTCTGGAGTTGCCAGAGCAGGAGCCAGGCACTTGAGAAAGCTGGACAGACCAGCGTGGGCAGTGCCAGGTCTGGAAATCAGCCCTCGGATGTTATAGTTGGATTATATACTTAGCAGAGCTGTCTGGACTTTGTTCCTTTGGGGACTGAAGAGGAAAGCCAATCTTTTTGTAATCTGTACTATCTTTCACCCTTATGCTTTCACTTGATAGTAAATATAGCTCTTTTTATGTTCTGCGATCTGTCTGCTTATGCTGGAGGCCTGAGGGAGATTAAAAAAAAAAAAAGAATTATATATTTTTAAGACAGTCCTGAAGGAAGCAGAGAAGCCTCCAGGGTAGTGGTGGCACTGATTTAGGGGACCTGGAGGTTAGGAAGGGAGCATGGGGCCACAGAGACTGATTGCCAAGACCCTCATTCTCTCACAGCCAAAACACAGGGAGAAGGATGGCTGAGGGGCAGTGGAATGACAGTAACAGGGTAGTCTGGTGGGCTCCAGAGAAGAGGGGCCTCATCTGGTTCATTCTTGGCTGTATCTCCAGCACCAGGAGCAGTGCCTGGTATACAGGGCATCAGTAAACATCTGTTCCTGTAGTACAGCATCCACCTCCCCTGCACAAACCCACCAAAATGGCTGCTTTTGGACACACATTCCCCTTCTATGCTGGCCCCAAGCCAACCTTCCCAATGGACACCACCTTGGCCATCATCGTTACCATCTTTCTGACTGCACTCGTCACATTCATCATCATCCTGCCTGGCATTCGGGGCAGAACGGTAAGAAACAAACCCAGCCCTGGAGACCCCAACCCCAGAGAGACCTTGGCCTCAGGGTGAGGGGGCCATACTCTCTCACTACAACCATACTCAGGAAAGAGGCTCCAGTCCTGAGAAAGCAACACCCCACCCCACAGCAGAGAATTCCCCCACACATTGATTCAACAGATGATTATTGATTACCTATTATGTGCCAGGCACTCTGATCTCAATTGACGGAGTGACCCCAAACCTGGAAAGAGGAAGGGTGGATTTGGAAGAAGGGTGCTCCTTCTTAAACCCACCTACC
The DNA here is from genome assembly GCA_030848825.1 of Tadarida brasiliensis. NCBI lineage: Eukaryota > Metazoa > Chordata > Mammalia > Chiroptera > Molossidae > Tadarida > Tadarida brasiliensis. The sequence continues at coordinate 179,632,956 of CM061257.1, read as the reverse complement.
CTGTTATGGCTCAGAGGCTGTTCTGGCTGTTTCGGGTAGTGACCAGCTTATTCATCGGGGCCGTGATCCTGGGTGAGTGTGAAGCACAGCTCTCCCAGGCAGTGCCTCCGTCCCATCTGGTTCTCTCAGCAGCCAGTCTGGCCTCTCGTTGTTTCCCCATAGCAGCTTCTGCTTCAGGGTGGTCTTCCAGACCCTGTCCACATGCCTCCCTCATTGTGGCTGTATCCCCTCACTTTATCCTTGCCCAGAGGGGTTCGGGCCCTGGGAAACCGTCCTAGATGCATCTCTCCAACCTTCCTAACATTTTTATTCAGAGGAAAACAGGTCAAAATGAATGTCTGTGGGGAGAGGGCCTTTGGAGACTGGAGGGAGGAAATGGCAGGGGTGGTGGGGGGGCTGCTTGCTTTGCTTTGCTTTGAGAACTAGGCAAATGGCAGAGGTGAAAAGTCTCTAAGTTGAAGCTGTGTTTGCCCAGCATGGTTTATTACATTGTTTTCCTCCCCGAGCTTTTGAGTAGCTCTCCCTAAATGGGGAGAAGAAGGGAAGGAAGGGTAAGAGGAGTATGACCAAGGGAAATTAGGATTCTGACTCATTTATTCATCTCACACATTATTGGCAAACCAACCATGAGCCAGATCCTAGGCTAGTTAATGGATATACAATTATGAGCAAAATAGACATGGTCCCCTTGTAGCTCTCCCACTGACTCTAACTCAGCAATGCTCAGAACTCCCTGAGTTCCTGAATGTTCAACTCCCCAACCCCAGCTGTGAATTTCAGTTCTGAGTGGTCTGTGGGCCAGGTCAGCACCAACACATCATACAAGGCCTTCAGTTCCCAGTGGATCAGTGCTGACGTTGGGCTCCAGGTTGGGCTGAGAGGAGTCAACATCACACTCACAGGTGAGGAAGTCTCTTACCAGTGAGGGAGGGAAAAGCTCTGCTCTGTGTCTTTGGGCTCTAGTTTGTTGCGACCCAAAGAGCTACTGGATAGGGGGATGGTAGGAGGGGGAATTCCCAGACCTTGAAAGCCACCTTCTCTTCATTGAGACAAGCTCCTGTCCCTCTGCCTATTGTGGTGAGCCCCTTACCCAGGCAAATGCCCCACTCTGGCCTTTGGGTCCCTGCTGAGCACAGCTGCCCCATTTCCCAGGGACCCCAGTGCAGCAGCTGAATGAGACCATCAATTACAACGAGGAGTTCACCTGGCGCCTAAAGGAGAACTATGCTGAGGAGTATGCAAGAGCACTGGAGAAGGGGCTGCCAGACCCCGTCCTCTACCTGGCCGAGAAGTTCACCCCAAACAGCCCATGTGGCCTGCATGGCCAGTACCGCCTGGCAGGACACTACACCTCGGCCGTTCTGTGGTGAGGGTGGGATGGAGGCCCTGTTAGTCTAAAACCAGGAACAGGGTTTCTAGCCTTCTCTCCTCCACTCTCGTGGAGATCCCTATGAGGCAGGCTGGCATTAGTCACCACAGTACTCAGTTGAGAAGCCCAAGGCAGAAATCCCTACCTCACATCTTTGGGGTATCCTTGGGTCCCTGAGCCTCCACCTGGAGCCCTCCAGGTGGAGGAGCCTGGGCCAGCCTTCACAGGGTCCTGGCTCTCCAGGGTGGCATTCCTCTGCTGGCTGCTGGCCAACGTGATGCTGTCCATGCCTGTGCTGGTCTACGGTTTCCACATGCTGCTTGCCACAGGCATCTTCCAGCTGTTGGGACTGCTCTTCTTCTCTATGGCCACGTCACTCACCCCACCCTGTCCTCTGCACCTGGGCACTGCTATGCTGCACTTTCACCGTGGGCCTGCCTTCTGGATCACACTGACCACAGGTGAGGCCCGGCCCTGAAGACAGGCACTGGAGAGCTCAGGGCCAGGGATCATCATGTTGATGGGGCTGAGGGTCTGAGGGCCAGGATGCCTTTCCATTCTTTAAAGACCCACCCTTCTTATATCCCTCATCTCTGGGTTTTCTCGCCCCAGTTCCACCCCCCCTCTCTTCGTATATGTCTACTCCCTTGTCTTCTCTCTTTCTCTGTCATGTCCCTCATCCCCTAACTCTCTCTTCACCCAACTCTCTCCCAAATCTTTGAATCTCATGTCCCCTCCCACATCTCCCAAACACTCTTCTCTGTGTCCCCCATTCCTAGAACCCTTCTCTGTCCCTGCCTCACATGGCCTTCAGGTGTCCTGCTGTTTTATTGTCCTCTCCTGTCCCACTGTGTCTGTCCCTCATGCCCTTTCCCATGCCTTCTCCTTTGTGCCCTAACCTTCCCTCAGGGGTTTTCTGTTTTCAATTCTCTCTTTCCTGGGATATAAATGAAAGAGCATTGGGCTTAGAGTCCAAAACTCACAACCACCTCTCTGAGCCCAAGTTGCCTTGAAGCAAGGGTGCCAGGCCTCCCTTAGAGTGTTCTGATGCTCTTAGAAGAAAATGTCCTTGGGAGGGTGTCACCATCACTAAACTATCACTATTGCCTCATTCCCAGGACTGCTTTGTGTGCTGCTGGGCCTGGCCATGGTGGTGGCCCACAGGATGCAGCCCCACAGACTGAAGGCTTTCTTCACTCAGAGTGTGGGGGAGAACCCAGGGCTGGACTGGAATCCTGAAGAAGGGGGACTCCTGAGCCCTCGCTACCGGTCCACAGCTGAGAGCCCTAAGCCCCAGTACATTTCTCTGTCAGAGGCTTCCTCCCAGGCATGCTGTAAGGAGGAGCACCCCAAAGTACCCGACCCTGCCCTATAAGTTTCTTCTCCCTGGTAGCCACCCAGACTTCCAATCTGATTCCAGACCTCTTTTGAGTCCCATAAAACCACCAGGACTGCCCACAGTCTATAGGTGGGCAGTCTATAGCCCCGGTCTATAGGTGGAGCAGAAAAAGAAGATTCTATTTATGTTAACAAAACAAAACTAAAAACCTAAGATGCTGCCCTGGCCAGTTTTGCTCAGTGGTTAGAGCATTGGCCCCATGGACTGAGGGGTCTCAGATTTGATTTCGGGTCAAGGGCACGTGCCTGGGTTGCAGGTTCGATCCCTGGCTCTGGTCAGAGTCATGCAGGAAGCAAACAGTCGATGTGAGAGACATTGATGTTTCTCTCTCTCTCTTCTTTCCACTCTCTCTAAAAATCAATGGGAAAAGATCCTTGGGTGAGGATTAACAAAGACAAAAACAAACAAAAAAAAACCTAAGGTGCTGAACAGATGTTGGGGCTCCCCATAAACCCTGTCACATGGTAAGACCAAATGTCTCCACACAGCAACCCTGCCTTTCATTGATGCTTTGCCTGTTCAAGGTTCCATTTATTGAAACCTGGCTTCATCCACACAATGATGTGGGCAGGGAGCAGTTACAGTGTGATTCTGTAGTCCCTCTCGTCCCTCTGCACCTCTTGTTTTCCTTTCTTCTGGGTCCCTTTTGTTCTTCCTTTACTTCCCCAGCGTGTGTGACCTCTTGGTACAATGAAAGAGAGCGCTGGAGGGAGAAGAAACCAAACTTCTCACCCCAGGTCTAATATTAACCAACTGTGCCACTTTCTCTTTGAGCTTCAGTTCTCAAATTTTCCAAATAAAATTGTAAGACTTGCCAAAGACCTAAAAAATAATCCCAGGATTTACATTTTTATGCCTTGCTGACATCTACCTTGGGCTTCAGACATCATTCCCTGGTGAATAAACTGGATGGAGTTAGTGAATAAACTTCAAACGCCATTTCCTCGTAGTTCACTTAGCTGGGCCAGCGGAGGGAGATACCACTGGGTGGGTCAGTGAGAGGGTGAGGTGCCTGGTCACTGTGCCCTACCATCACCTGGGGCGGCTCAGGAAGATGCTGGCTCTGGTAGGTTCCCCTCTGGGCTCACTAGAGGGCGTCCGTCTCCCAGATCTCTACCCGGGTTATTTATTCTGCATTCTCCAGATCGAGAGAATCAGGGTTCTTGGCAAGGCAGAGAAAGAGAATGTTCTGCGGCTGCCTCCAGCCCAGCGAAGTTTCCCAAAGGCGCGTGTCTCCCAAAAGCCTGGAGAAGCCATTGAAATTTATGGAGAAAAAGTTTTAAAAAAAGGGGGGAGGGGATTTTTATTTACAGCTCACCACGGGAGACTCCAGGGTGCACCGCGCACGTCTGAAGCCGCCCACCTTCCTTGGGCGTCCGCAGCGCAACACCCCTCCCGGCGTTCTCCCGGCCCAGGTCTGGCGGGCACTGACTGCCCTCGGCCTGTGGGGTACCGAGGCGGAGTAGGAGTCCGAGGCTGAGTCGTAGGAGTCTGAGGTTGAGCCCCCTTCACAGGTTAGTACTGATCGTTAATTCCGAGATCCCGAATTGCTGGTTGTTGAGGTTGAGCGGTGAGGCCCCTTTCGCCTGGTTACCGCAGTTCTTGACGCTTCGGTCCAAGAAAGTGCGAAGAGCGCTAGGCCGAGCGTAGTGGAGACCCACCACCGCCCCTCCTAGAAGGAGGCACAGGACGCCTGCGGCGGCACGGACGCAGGAAAAGAGGGCGGTCAGGACTCTGGGACAGAACCCGTCCTGCCCCCTTCGGCTACTGGAGTCACCCCTCACATTTTCTACACTCGCGCGCGCTCTAATTTGGATTATATGACACAAGGGTTCGCGTGCTAACTGGGCAAGATGCCAAACCCTTCTGTAAAGATGGACATAACAGTGCCTGCCTCTACGAACTATCGAGAGGTGAAGAATAGTCTAATATAGGTGAACTCACTTTGTAAACTGGAAAGCACGCACCGCTATAAATCCCGTTCCTATCCCCAGCCGCCCCGGGCCCATCCTCGATCCTCACCCGTGGCCAGCGTGACCCAAAAAGCGGCACCGTAGTGACTGGTGATCGCGGAGGAGCCGAGGTGGAGAGGGCAGAGTGGCACACTGGAAATTGAGGCGAAGGCCAAGACAGAGAAGAGCGCGAAGGCGCCGGTGGCCAGGAGCGCCAGGCCTCCATAGAGCGGGACCGGCATGGACAGCAGCGCGTTGGAAAGGAGCCAGAAGCAGAACGCCACCCTGCGGGGACACCAGCTGCGCTGTGAGCCGGCTTCTCCCAGTCCGCCCCGGCTCCCACTGCCTGGCTTCCTCTACCTCCCTACCCCAGAACCAAAGCCCGGGGTGGGGTGGTAGAAGTACAAGGGGAACACTCAATGGGTGTAGCTGATCCCAGCAGTTGCTGAGTCTCTTCGGGATTCCAAATTCTGTGCGGACTACGTGATCTTCTGACCGGAAGGACAGTCATACTCACCCGAGCGAACTGGGCTGTAACTGCAGTTTACATCATCCGGTACAAACACCCACCCACACACACACAGTGTCTTCCCCCCCAGCGCTCACCACAGCGTAGCTGAAGCGTAGTGTCCCGCGATGCGGTACTGGCGGTAGAGCCCGCAAGGGCTGCTCGGGGTGAACTTCTCCGCCAAGTAGAGAACTGGATCCGGCAGCCCCTTCTCCAGCGCCTCCGTGTACTCCTCGACATAGTTCTCGCCAAAACGCCAGCTGAACTGCTCGTTGTAGTTGATAGTCTCGTTCAGCTGCTGCACTGGGGTCCCTGCGGAGCGCGGCGGGGTCATGGGGCTGAGCACAGCCCCGAACCCCGCAACTAAGTGGTTTCGGATAGTAAAGCGGAGGCGCGAGAGAAACAGGGTTGTCAGCGTTTGGGGGAAACACAAATTCATGAGGATCAAAAGCTGTATGACCCTGTGAGACCTGAGAGGTCCTGTAGCTGCCCCTGCCACACCCCCCACCATGGGGCCTGCTCATCGCAGAAGTTCACTTCGCCCCAGCCCCCTCACCTGTGAGTGTAATATTAATTCCCTCCAGGCCCACGTGCAGACCCACGTGGGCTCGAACGCGGGCTGCACTGAAGGCCTTGTAGGATGTGTTGGTGTTCACTCTGCCCACTGACCATTCTGCACTGAAGTGCACGGCTGTGAAGAGAGGCACATGGTGGGGGTGGTTAGGGAAAAGATTGGGAAGATGGAATTGGAAGAGTGGTGATGGAAGGTGGGACACTGTGAAGAGAGATGCGGGTGGAGGTCTAGGGGTCCAATATGGTATATACATGGTAAGGACAGAAGAGTGGGCACTGGAAAGAGCTGGAGAATGGAGAGAGGGAGAGGGAAACCAACCCCAGTTCTCCATTTTCCCAGCTGCCCTCTGCCAGCCTCCTTCCTCACCCCAGGTCCTCTCCCCATCTGATGCACCACACACTTACCCACGATTTCTGCACCTATGAACAGACTGAGGAGAACTCTCACCAACCAGAACCAACGCTGCAGGAACAAGCACCAGGTCAGGCCTGGGTACTCTTCAACCAGAGTCCCCAGGACCTCCCTTGACCCCATGCCACCTGGATATTTAGTGCTTCTGCAACTGCCTTCTCTCACCCCGTGTCCTTTTCCCAGTTACATTCCTGGCATTTTGAGGCTGTGGTCAGGCTTGCTTTTTGTGCAAGTTCCTCTGAACCACTGGCATTTCTGATATTTTCTGACCATAAACTTGTGCCTTCTCAACCCCATTTCTCAGTCCACCTTGCAATCTGGCTATCTCTCTCTGCCTGGTGCTCTCCCACAACCTTCACTCCCCACCAGCTATCTTGCTCCAGGTCCTGGTTCTGCCTCCTGCTCAGGTCACTGCTACCATAAGGCTCACTGAGTCCAGAAGTGCTAGGCATGCAGAGGTCACCTTCCCCAAGAGAAGGAGGCCCTGGGCTTGGTTGCCAAGTAAAGGAGGTGGGAACACAGCCTCTCAGATATTCCTAAGTACATCAGTTTCCTAGGAACCTGACTCAGGTCAAGACTCAGGGAGGGTAGGTCCTCCTTGACTTGAAAAAACAAGACAACTTAGCTTCTTGGAGAGAGGGAGGAATCTAAGGGAAAGTAGTCAGTCTGCTACAACTTTGAATCCTGTGCCGAAGTGTCAGAATCTTTAGGATGGGGGCATCCATATACAAGCATCTCAAGCCAGCACATAAATGAAATGTAGCAATCTGAGCTGCTAGTTTCTGTCCTCTTGGCCAAAGGTCATTATAAGGAGGACTGGATGAGAGTGGGGATGGAAATGGAGATGCAATATGGGGAAAGTCAGGAGGCAGCACAGCACGTGAAGACTAGAATGGGCCCCAGCATTACTGGACCAGATGGGTACCAGGCTTCTTGACAGCAGCCTCCTGAATGATTCAGCTGGATCAGACTCTAGGATGTCTTCAACCAGACCTCTCCCTGTTCTGAGAAATGTGTGCTTGCTGCACTAGACTTCTGGGTCTGCTCCACCTATGCTCGTCTGACTATTCAATGGAGGTCCTTGCTGCAGTCTTAACCTGTCCTGGGTCCTCCAGAGACAAGCTGTCCATGATGTCCTCCATCCCCAGACCCCAGCTTCTAGCACCCCCTTACCGAGTGGCCACGAATCCCGGGCAAGATGAGCAAGAAGCTGGCGGCCAAGGCCAAGAACACCAGAATAACAATGAGCAGCGGGACGCTGAAGCCAGCAGGACGCCGGGACTGGTGGTAGAAAGGCAGATCGCCATCCCAGAGAGTCATGCTGTAACACTGCCGAGTGCTGCGCGTTGGCTGGCGGGCAAGCCGGGAGCCAGGAGTTGAGCCTGCTTGAGCCGGGAGAGAGCGTCCAAGGCGTTGAAGCCCGGGTCCCACTTCTCTTTAGCCCGCCCCTAGCGTGCTAGGGTATGACCCAACGGGTTAGTCAAGCCTGAGCCCCTGGGCCGCCCCTAAGGAAGCACAGCCGCTGGCTGCCCTCAAGCGCTCTGGGTTGGCCCGGGAGGAGTCGGCTAGGCGGGAGAATGGAATTATTTCTCACAGTTACCTTCGCTGCTCTGCGGGTTCGCTCTGCGTTTGGAAGTCGCTCGGGACCCGGACACTTTTTATAGCAGCGTGGGCAGGGTGCCAAGCTGTTGTCAGTGTTTGGCAGCTGGATCCGTTCGGGAAGAGACCATGCAAATGAGAGGCGGCGGTCGCTATGCAAATGAGAGGAGCCCTGCCTCGTCAGCAGGGGGCAAGCCCTGAGTTGGTTAGATCTGTCACCTGTCCAGCCAGAGTGGACGCCGCGCAAAGGGCCTCAGAGGACCCAGAGAGTAGGGTGAGAGTGCAGCGGGGAGGCTGAGCTAGTGAGTGCGGGTGGGAGTGAAGTGGTAGAGGCAGGAAGCAGAGCAAAAAAGCAAAGATTCCAAGAGGAAAGAAGATTTCTGATCCCTACCGGGCCCTAAACCAGAGGTTGGAAGGGGCTTGGGGCCTGATCTTCCCATCCCTCTTGTCCATGAACAGATACTCATTTCAGAGTATGAGGGGCTGCATGTACCGGCCCCCAGCTTACTAGCTGCTTTCCCTTCCCTGCTTTTTCTAGAAGAAGCAGGGCGGTGGGGCGGTTGTTGCTGGGAGAGGGGATTCAAGGGTTTGGGTAAGCCCTGGAGGCTGGAGCCCTGCCCGGGACTGACATGCCACAGAAGACTTGTGTCCCATGGGTTTCTGTGGTCAGGGTTGGTTCTTTGGGTGGAGAGTGGGGACCAGTGTCAGTGCCTACAGGGCTGCCACATTCCCAGAAAAAAAGCGGCTTGCGGGTGCAGGTTTTTGGTAATGCTTCTGAAAGCTTTGCTCCAGAACTGAAAACAGCTGGTGCCTCCTCTCTCTGTGCGGGCTGGAGGCGTTGAGGACGCCAGCTTTTTGTCCCTCACGTATCACCTCCAATTCCCCAGGCTGCAAGCTCAGCATGCTCCGTGCAAGACCAGAGGCACTGGTGCTCCTGGGAGCTCTACTGACTGGATCCCTGGATCCTGTGGGTAAGCATAAGGTGCCCTTCGGATGTCACTTAGTGTCCCCTGGGGATGAGGGAAGGGAGAATTGCAGTCAAGCGGCTCCCTGAGGCTGGAAGATCGAGTCAGATCGCTACGCGGCTCAGCGGGATGGAAAACTTCCTAGAACAGCCTCCACGCCGCGCCTGTATAGCCACTTGGGTCGGTTTGGAGACGCTCGGCGAGCCGGAGAAGCACAGGTTGAGGTCATCAGGTACCGGGCGCGTGGCGGGAAGGCTAGCACTGAGAGGACCACTCTCTGACCCACAGGTGGCCAGGACGCACTCTCACTGCCCTGGGAAGTGCAGCGCTATGACGGCTGGTTCAACAACCTGAGGCACCACGAGCGCGGCTCTGCAGGTGTGTCCTGGCGGGGAGAATAGGAGGGAGCGCACCGCCAGCCTCCTGGCTGCCAGCGCAGAGAACGCCTATGCATTCCTGGGGCCATGAGACTAGGGAGAGGGGGTTTTATCACTGGTGAGGAAAGAGTAGAGCAAAGTTCGTGGGCTTGTTGGGGGCCGAGTGTTCTAACACAGCCCGTCTCCTTCCTGCTTCCTGCAGGTTACCGATTGCAACGCCTAGTACCAGCCAATTACGCGGATGGCGTGTATCAAGCTCTGGGAGAGCCTCTGCTACCCAACCCACGCCGACTCAGCGACGCCGCCACGCGGGGCAGAGCCGGGATGCCATCCCGCCGCAACCGCACGGTGCTGGGGGTCTTCTTTGGTGAGAGCAACGTGGGAAAACAGTGGGGTTGACCCACCGAAACCCCTTTGCAAGTTCACAGGAGACCGATCCGAGACTCCCAGCCACCTCCTCACTCCGCTTCTCCCACTAAGCAACACGTCGAGACATTTTTCGTCTCAAAGGGATCGGGGTTTCGATTCAGGGGTCTTTGCTCCCATAAATTCCTTCACCCCTTACTGTAAACCCAGGAGTACCACTGGACCCCCATTATAGCTCTTAGAAGCTGAGTCCCCTGCCACCGCTCTCCTCATACTCTTTTCCCCAGAGAGGTAGGGGACGTGGAAGGATCTATTAGGATATGGGGACTGTCTTGAGGGAACCCTTAAATTAATTATATTGGTTCTCGCAACAACTTTGCAGATTAGAAAGAAACCGCAGAACTAGTGGCGGAGCTTGCACTCGAAAATCTGTTTTTTGGCTCTTGAGAAACTTGGCCATGAGAAGTGGCGATTCTCACGTTTGCAACCCTCGCTCGCAGGCTACCACGTGCTCTCGGACCTGGTGAGTGTAGAGAGACCTGGCTGCCCCGCCGAGTTCCTCAACATCCGCATCCCGCCCGGAGACCCCGTGTTCGACCCCGACCGGCGCGGGGACGTGGTGCTGCCCTTCCAGAGGAGCCGCTGGGATCCCAAGACCGGACAGAGCCCCAGCAACCCCCGGGACCTGGTGAGACTAGGCAGAAGGCGGGGCAGGAGCTACATCCGAGGCAGGTGGGGCTCTGGGCTCCGGCTCTGGCAGGGTCGTATGGAGAGAGGGTCCCACCCCCCCACCCACGGACACCCGCCTGGCCCTGGCCCTCCCTTACCCGCCTCGACTACCCGACCCCTGCTCACCTGTCCCCTGCCCCGCAGACCAACGAGGTGACGGGCTGGCTGGACGGCAGCGCCATCTATGGCTCCTCGCACTCGTGGAGCGACGCGCTGCGAAGCTTCTCCGGGGGACAGCTGGCGTCCGGGTCCGACCCCGCCTTCCCCCGGGACGCGCAGAGCCCCCTGCTCATGTGGACCCCGCCCGACCCCGCCACGGGACAGCGCGGGCCCCGGGGGCTGTACGGTGAGGCTTCGGGGACGACTGGGGCGCGGGAGGGGCGGAGGGCGCGGAGTGGCCGGGGCTGGCCGGTGGCGGGCTGGGGTCTGCGAGGTGGCGCTCCCCTGGGTCACACCGCCGCTTTTCCTCCCCTGCGTCCCCACTTCCGAGGCAGCCTTCGGAGCGGAGCGAGGGAACCGCGATCCCTTCCTGCAGGCGCTGGGCCTGCTGTGGTTCCGCTACCACAACCTGTGCGCACAGAGGCTGGCCCGCGAGCACCCGCGCTGGGGGGACGAGGAGCTGTTCCAGCACGCGCGCAAGAGGGTCATCGCCACTTACCAGGTCGGTGACACGGCCCTCCCCACCCCCTCCTGGTCCACGGGAGACTGCTTCCCGCCAGAGCCTTCCATCCTTGGACATGTGCCGCCCAGAAACACCCTTTACCGGGAGTCCACCCCTCCCCAGAGAGCTCTTGTCTAGGAATGGTAAGGAGGCAAAGTGCCCCTTACACAAGAGGTTTAGCTGCGCTCCCATCCCCCAATTCCTTGGTTTTTGGGAGGACTGGCCTCAGCACCTCTCCTGTTTGAGTTGCCTTTCCCACGACTGCCCCTGCCTGGTCATAACTTGCTACTTAAGCTTTCCTTGGGCTCAGATCCCTCCCGGCCTGACAGTTGGAGCATTCACCTCCCCTTTCCCCTTTCTTGATCTTCAGAACATTGCTCTGTATGAGTGGCTGCCCAGCTTCCTGCAACAAACACCCCCAGAATATGCAGGTGAGGGCATGGGGGGGGGGGCACCTGTGCTGAGGGGAGGTCATGGTTAGGATCCATAGGGTTCAAGTAGACGGGTGGGTGCATGTTATGGGAGGATGGAGGGTTAAGGAGCTTATTTCTCCTATTACTCCTGTGGGGCAGGGTACCGCCCTTTCTTGGACCCCAGCATCTCTCCGGAGTTCCTGGCAGCCTCTGAGCAGTTCTTCTCCACCATGGTGCCCCCTGGCGTCTACATGAGGTGAGAGAGGGGCTGGTGGTGGGATAAGAGGCACAGCAATGGCACAGGCAGCAATTCAGAGGGTCCTGGAGCCTTTTATACACCTCCACAGTGTTATGGGGGAAGCAGAATTTGGGGTCCTGAAACAGGACCCCAGGATAGGAGGCTCAGTCTTAACAGAGAAATCTCCCCAGTTCCTCCTAATGGTTGAACTTCAGTTGTGGAGAGCAGGATTTGTTCAGCAGCTAGGTAACCCTCTTCCCTCCTTCCCTTCCCACCCTGTGTGGACAAAGAGCAACCTCTACCTTCAGTCCACATATATTAACAGATTTGTTCAAGGAATTTCAGGGGCCATCTCTCAGACCTGGCCAACCCCCTCTGAGTCCCTCACCTCACTCAGCCCCATCTCAGCTTCTTCCACATCCTTGGTTCCCCATTTCAGAAATGCCAGCTGTCACTTCCAGAAGACCATGAATACAGATTTTGGCAGCTCCCCAGCTCTCAGAGTCTGCAACAGCTACTGGATTCGTGAGGTCAGCCTGGGGTCAGGGTCAGGGGATGGTAGCTCAAGGTCAGTCTCATTACACAAGCTGGGTAAAGCAACAATTCCAGTTGTTGAGTGTTGCTGCTCCATGGGTGGTAGGAGATGAAGGGTAGAGTGATCAGAAAATTATCTGGGGACAACAGCTCAAGAGAGTCTAGGACTGGCCACGGGATCTTTGTCCTGAGGTACTGCAGTGGTCCAAGGTGAGAGGGACTGGGCTTTGGGAAGGGACCTGAAAGCCTACCTTGACTGAGTGTGTTGTTTATTTCCAGAACCCCAACCTGGACAGCGCCCAGGCAGTTAATCAGTTGCTGTTGGGAATGGCCTCCCAGATTTCAGAGCTGGAGGACAGCATAGTGGTTGAAGATCTGAGGGGTGAGCTCTGGAGCCAGAAGGGTTGGGGCCCAGAGGCTAGGCAGCCTGAGGATTCTTTCGAATTAATCAATAGGCAGACCTACGATACCTACAGTGCAGGAACACAGATACACACACTGCAAACAGCCATTAGAAGAAAATAAGCTTTGAAAATTTCCCCTCAACTTATAGTTTAGTGTTGTTTTCATTGTAAGTTACCTATGTCTGAGTATGTTGCAGAGAGGTGGCACCACAATCTCTTTGGTCCTTAGATCTCTAAAGATTTTCATCCAGCCCTGTCTTGACATTAAGGAGGTAACGGCTAGGGAATTTTCTTCTTGGTAACTAAAATAGTCTTGAGTCTTAGGGGAAGTCTTGACAGAAAAGTTGCCCATGATTGCACATGGTAACAATGACTCTACCCCAAGGCAAGGTTGATATGGATACAGGTCACAAGTAGACAAGTGTTGGGGTCCGGGGTGGGGGAAATAATTAATTCCAACAGCCCAATTCGAGGCTATTGGGCAAAGAAGGGTTGGGGCAACTGAGCCTATAGTCTAGTCCTCTTCCCTCCTCAGATTACTGGCCTGGCTCTGGCAAGTTCTCCCGCACAGACTATGTTGCCAGCAGCATCCAGCGTGGCCGGGATATGGGACTGCCCAGTTACAGCCAAGCTCTGCTAGCCTTGGGGTTAGAGACACCGAAGAACTGGAGTGACTTCAACCACAATGTGGACTCCCAGGTCAGGAATAGTAATAATGATAATGGCAACCAAAGCTTTCTTGTGGCCCTACTGTTCCAGGTCCTTTACACATGTAATTCATTTAATCTACATAGGGAGTGTTGTAGGGTTGATACTACCATTATCCCCATTTTATCAATGACATAGTTGCAAAGTCAGTCATAGAGGCAGGATTTAAATTCAGCCACCTGAATCCAGAGTATGTTCCTCCTCACTACATTGGACCATTCCTGCAGGGTGGCCCCTCGGGTGGGTGCCATTGCCCTATTCCTGCAGGATTCCTCCCCATGAGTTGGGTGACTCTGAAGCTGCTGATCACTGGGGCCAGGCAGTCTGGTTAGCGATAGTCACAAGATGTAGTCCTTAGGCACCTGACAGTGGTCTCACCATGGACAGGGACACACTGGTCCTCCCACAAGACTTGTCACCAACAGAAGGAACTGCCTAGGAAGAGACTTCCTCAGGCCTGAGCAGCAAGCCCATGGGGTCCTGTGTTTGAGGGGTGGGGCAAGAGTGGCTGCCCTCCCCAACACACAGACACACATGTACACACACTCCTCACCTCCTGTGGTACTCCAGGTGCTGGAGGCCACAGCTGCCCTGTACAACCAGGACCTGTCCCTGCTGGAGATGCTCCCTGGGGGTCTCTTAGAAAGCCATGGGGACCCTGGACCCCTCTTCAGTGCCATAGTCCTTGACCAGTTTGTGCGGCTGCGGGATGGTGACCGTTACTGGTTTGAGAACACCAAGAACGGGTAAGGCCTGCCTGGGCTCCCACCTCAGACTCCACCTGGGCCTGGGCCCAGACCCTCTGCCTGTAAACAGCCCCATGGGCCCTTGATTCCCAGCTGGCCTTGCCCCCTCCCCAGCCCCTCTTAGTCTCTTTCCTCATCTGGGTCCCTGGGGCTGAAGTTGCTGGAGGCCTACAACCCCCTCCCATCCCAACCATTCTTGGTTTCCTCCAACTTAGGCTGTTCTCCAGGGAGGAAATTGCAGAAATCAGAAATACCACTCTGCGGGATGTGCTGGTGGCTGTCACCAACGTGGACCCCAGTGCCCTGCAGCCCAATGTCTTTATCTGGCATGAAGGTGGGTGGCCTGGGAAAACACAAGAGATGGCTGCCAGAGAAAGAACCAAGGTTTGGGGGATCACTTGGTGCTATCCAGGGAGCCAGGCACCAGGCAGCTTCTTCTGTGTCAGTCTGGGAGGCCTGCATTAGGCTGTCTCTCCCAGTAGGGACTGGACTAGTTTGCAGGCTGCACCCTGGACTAGTTTGCAGGTTCCCCTTTTTGAGGGGAACATATTCCAGGGAGGTAAGCCTGGGAGAGAGTGTACCTGGTTCTTTACAGGAGAGAAAGAAAATTGCCTGGCTAAGGAGTAGGATCCTCAGGCTTTGAGAATTTTTGTGCCCTCTCCTCAGGTGCACCGTGCCCTCAGCCCCGGCAGCTCACAACTGAAGGTTTGCCACCCTGTGTGCCCATGACTGTGTTTGACTACTTCAAGGGCAGTGGTCCTGGTTTTGGTATCACCATCGTGGCTCTCTGCTGTCTTCCACTAGGTAGACCCTTCACCCTCACCCATCTCTCTTCTCCTTTCTCCCCCGTTCCCACAGACTGTCCCTGCCCCTCATTACCTGCTGGCTCGCAGGGCTAGTTTTTTGGTACAGTTGAAGCCAGACACAGCAGGCCTTGGGAAGGGGGCAGCATCCAAGCCTCAGTAAAACGTCAGGTATAGGCTCCCCTACCCACTGGCTCCTTCTGATCCCCCTTCAGTGAGTCTGCTTATCTCTGGGGTGGTGGCCTATTTTCGGAGCCGAGAACGCAAGAAGTTACAAAAGAAAGGCAAAGAGAGTGTGAAGAAGGAGGCAGCCAAAGATGGAGTACCAGGTGAGATGGGGCTGAGGAGGAAGGGGCAGCTGGGGGGAGGGGACTGGAAGAACGAACCAGGTTACAGATGTGGGGAGAAAGCCAGATTTTGGAACGCCTGCTCAGACACCGGTAGAATGGAATTGCCTGAGGGTAGGGGCCCAGGGACCTCTGCTGAACTGCTCTGCCCAATCGTCTCCTCCACAGCGATGGAGTGGCCAGGCCCTAGGGAGAGGAGCTACCCCATCACCATTCAGCTGCTCCCAGACAGATGTCTTCAGGTTCTGGATAGGCGTCTCTCTGTGCTGCGCACCATCCAGCTGCGGCCCCTGCAGCAGGTCAACCTCATCCTGTCCAACAACCGTGGACGTCATACCCTGATGCTCAAGATCCCCAAGGAGTATGATCTGGTATAGTCCATCCTGCCTCCCTTCTCTCAGTGAGTTCTCTCAGGTCACCCCTTTCTTAGCTACAGAGTTCATCTGTGAAAGCTGATGCTGGGAGAGGCACTCCTTTCAGAGGTCCCCAGAATGAACCGGACCCTCCTTCTGACCCTCTTGGGCTATTCACTTGTCCCCAACCTGGATAGATGGGGGCAGTTTTTTCCCTTCCTCTAACCTAAGGTCCTTTGAACAGAAGGTCGAGCTCTGAGCACTGTTTAAGCCTCCCTCCCACCCAGGTGCTGCTGTTTAACTCTGAGGAGGAGCGAGGCACCTTCGTGCAGCATCTGCAAGACTTCTGTGTGCGCTGTGCTCTGGGCCTCAACACGGCTGAGATGGGCGAGAATGAGCTGTTCAGGAAGGCCGTGACCAAGCAGCAGAGGGGCCGCATCCTGGAGGTCTTCTTCAGACACCTTTTTGCCCAGGTGCTATGGCTATGCCTTTTGGAGATAGGACCAGCCCAGGGGTTGGAGGGAACCTTGGCCTGACAGGGCTCTGTATGGGGTGAACTAAGCTTCTGCTTTGTGGGCTGGAGACAGACAGCCTTGGTTGAATCCTAGCTGTGCCACTCACTATCTGTGTGACCTTAGGCAAATCACATCACCTCTGCTCTGTATGTTAGTTTCCTCATCTACAAAACAGTGTATTAAAATAGGATCTACCCCACTGGGTTGTTGTGAGGATTCAGTGAGACAGTCTATACCAGTGGTTCTCAAAGTGTGGCCTCTAGACTAGCAGCAGTAGCCTCACTTGGGAATTGTTAAAAATGCAAAGCCTCAGAAGCCCTCACCCGGCTTCACCCCGCTCCAGACCTGCTGACGCAGGGACTCTGGGGTTGGGGCCCATAAGTCCACCAGGGGATTTTGATACACTCCAAAGTTTGAAAAACACTGTTCTATGTTGTGTTGAGCCAAATGCTTGGTACAGCAGGTCTTCCATAAACGCCATTTTGTTAGAATGTTGATGAAATGACATAGGAATTTAACTCAAGCTTATATCAATGAGCCTATGGTAAAATTGATTTCGTTACATCTCATTTCACTTAAAGTTGCAGAACCTATTGATGACATTAAGTGAGGACTTAACTGTATGTTGTAGGCAATTAACAAAAGTTTGTGGCATGTATATAACTTTTAAATCTTTGCACAATGTGCAGAGACCAAATCAGGCACATGGCAGCTTGTCTGACTTGGCAAGAAAACATAGCCCTAGCCTCTTCCTGCCTGTCCACCCATGTCTACTACATCCCCAGTACAGGCTCTCTTACTTAGCATTCCCAAACTTTGGCCCTCCCCACTTCCACCCTCTGCCCCCTACAGACCCAGCACCATTCCTACTGTATAAAGTTCCTGGATCTTGGGTCCAGAGAGAAAATGGGCCAAATGCTAGAGATTCAAGTCATCCCCTCTACAGGAGAGCTGGGGCCCAAGTCAGGAGTATATCTGAGGACCAGGAGTAGCCACCAGCTCTTACCCTTTCTGAGTTGGACTTTGGAGAGATGTGAAGGGTAACTGAACTGAGTCCAGCCAGGCCTCACTTCCTTCTCTCCCTCCCTCTACTGCTGCTCGGGTGCAGGTACTGGACATCAACCAGGCGGATGCAGGGGCCCTGCCCCTGGACTCATCACAGAAGGTGCGAGAGGCCCTGACATGTGAGCTAAGTAGGACTGAGTTTGCTGAGTCCCTGGGCCTCAAGCCCCAGGACATGTTTGTGGAGTCCATGTTCTCTCTGGCTGACAAAGACGGCAATGGCTACTTGTCCTTCCGGGAGTTCCTGGACATCCTGGTGGTCTTTATGAAAGGTAGGGGGTGGTGGGCCATCCCAGGAGCCAGGGTTCTTTCAGCAGAGAGGTGGCCTGCATCTTCCTTTCTCTTCCCAGGCTCCCCAGAGGACAAGTCCCGCTTGATGTTCACCATGTATGACCTTGATGGGAATGGCTTTCTCTCCAAGAAGGAATTCTTCACCATGATGCGGTATGGGCTGGGCCCTTCTAGTCCTGAGACTTCCTGATGTTTTTATCAGGAAAACAAGTCAGGTCAGAGGAGGATAGGTAAGGAGGCAATCTGTACTGAGAGCTGGCCCTCAGTGCATCCTAGACTCTCAGAGCAGCCAGCTTCAAACGTTTACCTGGCCAGGCCCCTGCCTCCAGGAGGGTCAAAATCTACACTGTCAACACCAGCCAGAAAATTCTCCCCCTCTAGTTAAAAACAACAACAACAACACCACAGACAACACCAATATGACCACTAACAGAAGTCCACTAACCCCTTCTGGATGCCTTTGGATTTCGTGAAGTCTGCAGCATGCCTAACTCTGCTCTATACAGTGAAGTAATGGATGGATGGAGGATGGATGACCTTGGTCACTCTTCCAATGTTAATCACCATGATATGCAGGAGGAGAAACAACCCTTCCCTCTTACTGCTTCTTAAACCATTTCAGGTTGCACTGTCCTGATAAAGATCAGTTTTCCCTATTTTCCAACCCTTCCCTCTTACTGCTTCTTAAACCATTTCAGGTTGCACTGTCCTGATAAAGATCAGTTTTGAGACTTCTTATTCCTGAAGACAGTGCTCCAGGAACACAGTCCCCTTCAGCTCCTTAAAGACAGGATTCATATCTTCTTTGTTTCCCGCTGAATGCACCTCCCCCGCACTGTGGTTGGCACACTACAGGCATTCCATACATAGTTAACTGAATAAGATGAGATAAATGAACAAATGAATAAAATGCATGCACCAGCCCAGATCCTTTTAGCTGTTCTACTCTTTTAAGCTTTTCCATTGACTTCTGCATTCCCCTTGACTGCTACATCCCTTTTACAGTCCAGAAACCACAACTGGACATGGGCTTCTAGAAGGGATAGGGTGAAGTTAGCTGACTGCAGTCTGTACCTCGCTGGGTGTGTCATTGTGGGCCCAGGCCGAGGCAGGGCCTAGGGAATTTAGGAGAGGGTCCCTGACCCCAAGGCCTGAGCTTCCACCTTCTCATCCAATACTCAGTGTGTGGATCGTCCTCAGTCTCAGTGGGATGATGTGTTTTTCCAGTGATGGCAGTACTTGCTGTGCCATGTGGGAAAAGCTCTTTTTCTCTGGATTCACACAAACTTGCATCGTTAGTTTGTTTCATGCCAAAGCACAGCCTAAGAAAAGAGTGTGGCCACTGCTGCTGCCACTATGGGTGCTGTCAGATTGGGTGTGGAAACACTCCTGCCCGTGCCTTTGGGTTTTGCAAGGAAGCAGCAGCCATTGCAGCTACATCTTCTCCTTCCCCTGGCTGTCTGTGCCCCCACTGGACTGTGAAAGGGGATCCTAGTGATGGTGTGGGAGACATCACACAAGAGAGTAGGCAGAGACCCTCTTATGGGAGAAGGCCATGGCATAGCTGGAGGCGTCCCTATACTAAGTGGACATTCATCCCAGCTGTAGATGTCCCCTGTTGGAGGGTTGCTGTCTTCAATTGGTCAAGGTCATTTTCAGTTTTGTTCTACTTTTGAGCCCATGGTCACTCCACCCAGCTTAGTGTCAGGTGCAGGCTGGATGAATACCTTCTCGGTGCTATTTTCTGGGTCACTGGAAGCAATATTAGATCATCCAGGGCCCGCCCCACTCTGTACCTGCCTGAGCCTGACCTCACCGGGTGACAGGCTGCTCTGTCTCTGGTCCTCCTCCAGGTCCTTCATCGAGATCTCCAACAACTGTCTGTCCAAGGCCCAGCTGGCCGAAGTGGTGGAGTCCATGTTCCAGGAGTCAGGCTTCCAGGACAAGGATGAGCTGACATGGGAGGACTTCCACTTTATGCTGAGGGACCATGACAGTGAGCTCCGCCGCACACAGCTCTGCATCAGAGGTGGAGGTGTGTGAGTATGTAAGGAATGATCAGAGTCAAGGAAGGGAGTGTTCTCAAAATGAGAGTTCCTGGTGGATAGGACGCTGATCTCATTTCTTTCTTAGTCCTTGGTGCATAGCACAGAGCCAGGCATGTGTAATCAAGAGTGTCACGTACCACTGTGCAATTTGTGCAGAAAACTGAGGGTTCTAGAGTGAGCTGAACACTTGGGATTAATTCATAACTAGCAAGATTACGGAAAACCTTTTTTAGAGCAGACAATAGTCGTTCAAGGAAATTTCTACTGACTATGGAATGAATGCTTGAAAATGCTCCTTTAGTAAGTGGCATTACATTATAATATTTCAGAGAACATACCAGCATTCCACACACTAAGTTCACCTACGTATTTCTTCAAAGAGCGAAAAGTGTTCAAATACGTAAGGCACATTAGTCTATATCATAACAAAATAATCAGTACATTTGTAAATGCAGTAATCTCTGTGTAGAACAGTCTAGGTTTTGTGTTACAATAAGGTCTACACGGTGTGAAAAAAAAAAAAGAGTGAGCTAAAATCCAGCCTAAATTCTGCTCATCAAGCCATGTGCAATGGTCTGGGTTGTATCTGGCCAGAGGAAAAGGCCCTACAAAGGATCTGCAGGCCCAAGCATCTATCTATCTGGAGTGGGTTCCTTTTTCTAATTGCACAGAATTGCCATATTATCTAGCAGTGGCTGCCCTGTGTGCAGTGGGTACTCAGTGTGGGGAGTGAGAGGGGCAAAGCTGGAGCAGGAGAGGAGGACATGACCAAGTCAAAGGCGAATACCACGGCAGCCTTCCCAGAGGGTAGTGGGTGGTGGTGGTGGTGGTGGTGGAGAGACAGTCTCCCATCCCACCTCACTCCACCCTACCACCCTCATGGAGAAGCCTGTTCAGCCGCTTGTTCTTCTCTCCAGGTGTTGGAGATATCTTTAAACCAAACATCAGCAATCGAGTTTCATTCATCACTCGGACTCCTGGGGAACGGTGAGAAGGAATGGGGCACTGGGAGGTCCCTTTGGCCTGGTCCCCTGCAAAGAAAGGGAGAAAGTAGGGCTGGCTGAAGACAACCCTGGGGTCAACACTGACCTCTGAAAGTTGATCTTAGCGCATGCCAGTCTTAGCGCAAATTCCAGCTGTCTCCCACACCCCATGCTGTTCAGAAGCCTGACTCTCTCCCTGCCACTCCAGGGCAGAAACACCCTATAAAACAAATGACCGGATCATATTTACTCATTCTGCCTTGCCTCCTGTCTGCTCCTCTCTGACCAGTTTTATGGGAAGGCTGTGTGGGCAGGGATTGGTCCTAGGATTCACCTCTACCCCACCCCACCCCACCCCCAAGCTCTGACCTGGCAGTTCTTCTCCTGGCCACAAAGACAAGGGGAGAACTAGTCCCATTTTCCTTTTCTCAGCTCCTGCTCCCAGAAAGTGGGGCTCCCTGCCTCAGAAGCCCCAGAGCTGGGAGGCTCTGGGCTGAAGAAGAGGTTTGGCAAAAAGTGAGTGTTTCCTAGACCCCTGAGCCCAGGAGACATGGGGAGAGATCTCAGAGTCTCTGGGATCTGCCCACACCACGCTGACACACAAGAGACCATCCTGAGTCTCATTCTACTTGTACCTGACCCGATTGGCAGGCTGTAGGGTCAAGTGATCACCCTAATCTTCAGGCTAGAGTCTGGCACTCAGACACAACACCAAGTCTCCTGGCTCCTGCCTTCTTTGGACACAGCAGTGAGGCCTGTGCAGGGAGCAGGAAGAGGGAAGGACAGAACAGACAGGAGGAAGAGGAAGTAGAGTAGTGGGGAGACAGAAGTGGGGGTGGAACCAATAAACATGAGAGGTACAGTTTTGGGGGATTGGGAGTCTTCCCCCCAAATGCTTTTTCCTTTCTCTGTTGTTGCCCATCCTGACCCCCACAAAGTCACCAGGGCTCCTTCACAGGGAGGCATTTAGGGGAGGGCAGGGTGCCTTGACCTTACAGCCACCCTGCCTCGCGCGGCTGCAGGGCAGCGGTGACCCCTCCGCGGCTGTACACGGAGGCGCTGCAGGAGAAGATGCAGCAGGGCCTCCTGGCCCAGAAGCTGCAGCAGTACAAGCGCTTCGCGGAGAACTACCGGCGGCACATCGTGTGCATCGCAGTCTTCTCGGCCATCTGCGCCGGCCTGTTCGCCGAGCGCGCCTACTGTACGAGTTCGGGTTTCGGGCGCGGGAAGGGCGAGGGGAAGCCCTCTGGGGCTGTTCCCGCTCCTCAGCGTCCCGCTCTGTCCCCAGACTACGCCTTCGCCTCGCCCCCCTCGGGCATCGCAGAGACCACCTATGTGGGCATCATCCTGTCCCGGGGCACGGCCGCCAGCATCTCCTTCATGTTCTCCTACATCCTGCTCACCATGTGCCGCAACCTCATCACCTTCCTGCGAGAGACCTTCCTCAACCGCTACGTGCCCTTCGACGCCGCCGTGGACTTCCACCGCTGGATCGCCATGGCCGCTGTTGTCCTGGCTGGTACGTGGCTCCCGGGAGTGTCCTCACTGCTGCAGCCCCTGGGACTAGCTGTGGGAGAAATAGTGAGGTGACTGGCGCTGCTTTTACTTCCATCTCTCCTCCCTGTTCCTCCTCTCTCCCTTGGGGTTGGACTAGAGTCTGCTCTGGGTGGCATCTCTAACACTCTGTCTCTTTCAGTCCTGCACAGTGCTGGCCACGCGGTCAATGTCTACATCTTCTCGGTCAGCCCCCTCAGCCTGCTGGCCTGCGTTTTCCCCAACGTCTTTGTGAATGATGGGTCAGTTCTGGGGAGGGTCCCCTAGAGACACCTGGGCAGGTCTAAGGGTATAATAGAAAAGAAAGAGATGGTCCTAGACACTCCGCTCCCTCACTGAGTAAGGGTGAGATGCCAGCCTCCTTGGGGAAGCTGAGAGGTGACTTCCTTGCCCCCAGGAAGGAAGCTGGCCTTGATTGGCCAGGAAAGATGAAGTTGGAGACACTCTCCCACATCTCAGCTTATCATTCAATCACTGGGCAAACATTTATGGAGCACATTTTATGTGTCCATCCAGGAGCCAGAGAGTAGGGATGCCAAGATACATGCAATCACGCAGCAAATACTTTCTGGGCACTTACTATGTACCTGGCACTGTTTGAGCATAAGGATAAGGCAGTGAGCAAAACACATATCCCTGCCCTCACGGAGTTTATAGAATGTGAACCAAGCACTGAAGGAAGCAGAGATCAGCCACAGTAGGAGAGTTCAGGACAACACAGGAGGACAAATTGCTGAGAGAGCAGAGGATGGAGCTGTGGGAGACTGGGTACCATGTTCCTTGGAAGGATCACGGGCTACCTGGGTGGAGGCCCAGTGCCCTCAGCCATCAGGGCCAGCAGGAACAGGATTATGTTGTGACAGTGGTGGAGCCCCTCCTGCCCCAGCCAGAGGCTCCATGTGTCTTTGCCCCACAGGTCCCAGTTTCCCCAGAAGTTCTACTGGTGGTTCTTCCAGACAGTCCCAGGTAGGGAGTTGGGCTGTGTGAGGGGTCTGGGGGTACTGTCTGAGGACTTCTGCTTTTGTCTTCATCTTTTCATGAATACACACTTGGGTATAATGGTCATAGATTCCCTTTCTAGCGTCTAGGACAAGCCCCAGCTACAGCCCCTTCAGGCAGGCTGTCCTGGGGGCCAGGGAGGGATGAGAGAGGTCAGGGAAGGAGGGCAGAATGAGGGGAATGCTCTGTTGTATCCTCAGTCCAGGCTGAAGTCCTGAGATGCTTCTCTGTCCCTGCGTCCCATACCCCCAGGTATGACAGGGGTGCTTCTGCTCCTGGTCCTGGCCATCATGTATGTCTTCGCCTCCCACCACTTCCGGCGCCGCAGCTTCCGGGGCTTCTGGCTGACCCACCACCTCTACATCCTGCTCTACGTCCTGGTGAGAGACTTCTCCGGGCAGGTTCTGGCCATGGGGCAGGGGTGAGCACTCATGATGGCAGGGGAAGCAGGCTGAATTGGACACAAGATCTCAAAATGAGACCTTGAGATCTGAGATCCCAGTCTCTGAAGCCAATGCCATCCTCATTACCCAACCCAGGCCCAGAGCCCCAGCAGAAAGTGTCTGGGCAAGGGGTGGGCAGGAAGGGGACCTGGCTGGGCCTGAGCTATACTAACTGGCCATGCCTCCAGATCATCATCCACGGCAGCTTCGGCCTGATCCAGCTGCCCCGTTTCCACATCTACTTCCTGGTCCCGGCACTAATCTATGGGGGTGACAAGCTGGTGAGCCTGAGCCGGAAGAAGGTGGAGATCAGCGTGGTGAAGGCGGAGCTGCTGCCTTCAGGTACCAGGCCTGGCTTGACCCTGGGTGAGGAGCCCTGGAAGTCGATTTAGGGGGCGTGAGGATACAGCTTCCCAGGCCTCCTGACTCCCATCTAGGCTCCTGATAGCCTCTCTGGGACCCCTGCAACTTTCCTGATGCAAATGCACCCCCAGGAGGACTTGTAGATAGTGGGAAGTGACTATGAGAAGAGACAGCTGAAAGTGCAGACAGACTAAGGCATTTAAGGACAAGAAAGACCCCCATGTGTGTGGCCTGGGTGCAGGTCAAGGAACCACATGTCCCTCTCGTACTCCTTTTTGCAGAACAACCACCTTTCAGAGATAGGTCAATGGCTCGATTTTGAGAGTCTGTTGTTGAGAGCTAACGTGGGCATTCGCATCACTGTATAGCAGCAGTTCTCAACCTGTGGGTCGCGACCCCTTTGGGGGTCGAACGACCCTTTCACAGGGGTCGCCTAAGACCATCTGAAAACACATATTTCCGAGGGTCTTAGGAACCGAGACACCACTCCTCTATCCGTCTCCAGGCGGGTCCGCCCACATGCAGATACACCCACATACAACATGAGCAACTGTATTAAAGGGTCGCGGCATTAGGAAGGTTGAGAACCACTGCTATAGAGGGTGACGAAGATGATTTTAGGTGTTAAGAAACCATTCAACCTTGAGGACTCACATAGTAAGAAAATTAACCTCATTTCCACTTTATTTCAATCAAGATTACTTAAGGACAAAGTCTCAGCATGGTGTTAGTATGGCTTTTGCACTCTTCAATACTACTTGCGAATCTCCTTTTTCAACAAAGAGAGGACAGGACTGAGGCTCAGCTCTGGTCAGGCCACAAAGATTACCCAGAAAAAACTTGATAAAACATAGTACCTTCTATTTAGAGTACATGATACTGGTTTTCCACCTACCTTAGTGACCTGAAGCTTCTTGTAAAGGTAAATCAAATTGAAAAAGTGTGTCAATTCACGAAAAACAAAAATGATAGTGCAGGAGGTGTGCAGATATGACTGTAACAGTGGAGGTTTGGTAAGCACCAGAGGTCCCCTGACCCAGTAGGCTTCTAACCAGGACAGTGGTATTGGCCCTGGACCCTTTGTGGGAAGAGAGAGTGGAGAGGAGGAGAGGGGCTGGACCAGGGGAGCAGAGAAGCCCAGCTCTCAAGTTACCCAAGAAACAGAGGGAGTCCTCTGACTACAGCCCCAGGAGCCCAACTTGCTCAGACTATGTGACTGTTCCCTGTGCCTCAGGGCTGTGGAGAAGACAGGGTACCTGCCAGTCAGGTACCAGAAGCAAGCCTTTTGATCTCTGCCCTTCTCTGCCCATGACCCCCAGGAGTGACCCACCTACAGTTCCAGCGGCCCCAAGGCTTTGAGTACAAGTCAGGACAGTGGGTGCGGATCGCCTGCCTGGCTCTGGGGACCACCGAGTACCACCCCTTCACACTGACTTCCGCACCCCATGAGGACACGCTCAGCCTGCACATCCGGGCGGCGGGGCCCTGGACCACTCGCCTCAGGGAGATCTACTCACCCTCAACTGACGGCTGTGCCAGATACCCGAAGGTGTCCATCATTG
Organism: Tadarida brasiliensis; assembly: GCA_030848825.1. Lineage (NCBI taxonomy): Eukaryota > Metazoa > Chordata > Mammalia > Chiroptera > Molossidae > Tadarida > Tadarida brasiliensis. The sequence continues at coordinate 179,607,680 of CM061257.1, read as the reverse complement.
GGAACCACTTTTGGGGCTCTGGCATTAGCAGAAGTTTCTCCTCCCTCCCCACTCTGAGACTAGAAGAAGCAGACACCCCAAGGCCAGGCTGGAAGAGGGCTGGGTGCCTCAGAAGAGGCTAGAATGTACCTGTGTCCTTCTTCTCCTTGCCTCCCCCATTTCTAGCCTCAGACCTGGGTCAGGGCCAGGCTCATTTTCATCCCCTCTTCTGTTGGCAGCTGTACCTTGATGGACCATTTGGAGAGGGCCACCAGGAGTGGCATAAGTTTGAGGTGTCGGTGCTGGTGGGAGGAGGCATTGGGGTCACCCCCTTTGCCTCCATCCTCAAAGACCTGGTCTTCAAGTCATCCTTGGGCAGCCAAATGCTCTGTAAAAAGGTGAGTATCTCTCTCCCATTCTTCACAGTGATGGGAATAAATGGACTAATTATGTTCCCACATCACAACAGAGTAGCATTAGAAAAAGCCCCTGGCGCCCTGGCTGATTTGGCTCAGAGGTTAGAGCATTGGCCGGTGAACCAATGAGTCGTGGGTTTGATTCCAGTCAAGGGCACGTACCTCAGTTGTGGTTCATCCCTGGCCCTGGTCGGGTCGTTCAGGAGGCAACCAGTCAATGTGTCTCTCTCACGTCGATGTTCCTCTCTCTCTCTCTCTCTCTCTCCCTCTCCCTCCCTCCCTCCCACTCTATCTGATGATAAATAGAAAAATACCCTCGGGTGAGGATTTAAAAAAACGAAAAAGCCCCTGGCTTATAGCACTAGGTCTGCCAGTGCCATTTATATCCAGTTTTCCAGATGCCAAATGTTTTGAGGGAGGGTAGGAAGTGTAGCCAGAAGGACTTATGCTGGGATCTGTCAGTTAGAAGCCTTGGATCAAGCCTGTGGGTCCTGACAGAGGTTCAGTGTCTGTGGGTGGTCTAGGGCCTTCCAGCCTCTCAGGTAAAGGCATCTGGGTGGAAGAACCTTGAGCTGAGTCCTGAGCTCCAACCTGTATCCCCAGATCTACTTCATCTGGGTGACACGGACCCAGCGGCAATTTGAGTGGCTGGCTGACATCATCCGGGAGGTGGAGGAGAATGACCGCCAGGACCTGGTGTCGGTGCACATCTACATCACCCAGCTGGCTCAGAAGTTCGACCTCAGAACCACCATGCTGGTATGTCAGGGCTGGCCAGGCAGGATGGGTGGGTCACCATCCAGGCTAGGAGCTGACCCTGGCTCTGCTTGGCCCTGACCTTCCTCCTCCATTCATTCCTCTACCAGTACATCTGTGAGCGGCACTTCCAGAAGGTGCTGAACCGCAGTCTGTTCACGGGCTTGCGCTCCATCACCCACTTTGGTCGCCCCCCCTTTGAGCCCTTCTTCAACTCCCTGCAGGAGGTTCACCCACAGGTTAGTCCCACCCCCACCCATCTTGGGACTCTGGCCTTCCCTGCCAGGTCATCTGGCCTGTAAGCACCCTGTGGCTCTATCTTGAGTGGAGAACCCCCCAACCTGGCCCCAGGACAAGGTCAAGTGTTGGAGGAGGCTTCAACTCCCACCTACCCACCTTCCCACCCCCAGCTCAAGTCTCCTCCTTGGGGTCTGGGGTTGATGCTCTGGTCATTCCAGCCAGGCTTTAGAATCAGCTTCCTCCTGGAAGTGAGCCTCTCAAGCCTGCAGGTCTCTCCGATCTGCAACCACTCTCCCCACACACACTTGACAGGTACGAAAGATTGGGGTATTCAGCTGCGGCCCTCCAGGAATGACCAAGAATGTAGAGAAGGCCTGTCAGCTCATCAACAGGCAGGACCAGGCCCACTTCGTGCACCACTACGAGAACTTCTGAGCCCGCCCACCCTCCCTGGTACCGGCTTCCCCTCTGTGGACCAGCCCTGCTGGCAGCTTATTTGTCAGAATTCACCTCTGGCCTCAGCTGGAGAGCTGAAAGACCCTTTCCCTCGTTACCCCACATATCCCATGCTCTGAGAAGGTAGAGGAGACCCCTCCAGCTCAAGCCACCGCAGTTTGTGGCAGACCAAGTGGGGAGGGGACAGCTCCTGCCTTGTGACAGCTGTGGAGATGAAGAGATACAATAGCATTTGCCTATGATAGGTTCCCATGTCTGGTTATCTTCCACGGAATCCATGTATTGCTTTGGTGTTTTCTTGGCCTAGGTATTTGAGGGAGGATGGAATGGGGATGTGAAAACAGCTGAGTGAGAATCTCCTGAGAGCCCAGTTCAGCTGTGATGCTAAGAACCTAGTCAGCCCAAGTGCCTCAATTCAGTCTCTGAGTCATTTCCCCTCCCCCTCCCCCTCCTCCTGTCCCTCCACCCCTTTCTGCTCCTAGAGGGTCAGGAATCCTGAGGAACAACTTAAGAACAAAGATGTCTCCCTCACCCTGATGTTCCTGGTGTCAGCCAGCAGTGCTCACTTTCCTGACCTCTTGGCATGTCCCTTGTGAGCCCATGGGAGCAGCCCTGGGACTCTGGGACCAAGAGAGTCCAGGTTGTGGGCCAGACATCCAAAACTCCTTTTCAGTTCCCCACTTCCATAGCAGTTGGGTGACCAGCTGTCTTGGTTTACCCAGGACTCCCCCAGTTTCAACACCGAAAGTCTCATCGTAGGAAACCCCTCACTCCCAAATCAGGACTTTTTAAGACCCTTCCTCTTCCTTCTTCAACTGGCTCTTTCCTAAAAAGTTGCTTTAAATTTTTTTAAAATTTAAGTATAGTTTGCATTCAGCAAAGTGTATACATCTTAAAGTTACCATGTATGTATGTTACCACTACATTTACATGATCCCAGAAACATCCCTTGTACCCCTTCCAGTCAGTCTCCCCCAACCCCTAGAAGCCACTGCTGCTGTGATTTCTCCCAATCAGTTTTGCTCATACTGAATGTATTCTTTTGAGACTGGTGTCTTTCACACAACACAGTGTCTTTGTGATTCACCATGTTGTTGTATGTATCAGTAGTTTGTTCATTTTTATTGCTGAGTTGTATCACATTCTAGAGATGTACCACAGTTTATCTATTCTTCTGTTGATGAACATTTGGGTTGTTTTTTGTTTTTTAAAATTAAGAATAAAACTGCTATGTACATTCCTATACCTGTCTTTTGGTGAAAATGATGTACTCATTCCTCCTGGGTCTATATCTAGTAGTGAAATTGCTAAGTCATGAAGTTCTCCAGCCAATGAAACCTGTGGCAGGACATTTCAGGCCATCTCCACACCCCTGCCCCAGGCCCCTCTCCTTTTGGCCTTCCCTTTGGCTCCCACCCCTCTCTATTGAAGGAATCTCTGGTAGAACTGGAAGGGCACTGGATCAGGAGCTAAGAGACCTGGATTCTAGTGTGAATTTACCCCTACATAGCTACAGAGAAAAATCCCTTACCTTCTCTGAGTCTGTTTCCTTATTTATTAAATTGTCTGTGTGGCTATTAGGAAGTCAGATAATGATAGTGGACCAGGAAATTATACAGGTGAGAAAATGTATGTGTTGTGTGCCTATCTCAGCCTACTGATAACCAGTGTTGTGGCTGGACCAGCCCTCGTGGTTCTTACTGTGATTGTAAGATGTCCTCAGCAATAACCATCAGGAAACTTTGAGACACACTTTAGTACTTATAGGACCTGGAAATTACATAGTACATCTGGGGCCACAAAGTGAGGTCATGGGTAGAGAGAGCAGGGCCTGGGGTTGTTTTTATTAGGGTTGAGGGTGGGGGCCCAGGGTTTCACAGGCTCATATTTGGTGAACTTAAAACATAAGAGTGGGAATTCAAAGCACCAGAAGAGAAAAAACAAGCTACCCAAATCTGGCCCATCAGTACCTTCCTTATTCCTTCTAAAGACCACTCAAAATATTTATCTGTCCTGCCGGCCGGTGTGGCTCACTGTTGAGCAATGACACATGCACCAAGAAGTCGCCAGTTCAATTCCCAGTTAGGGCACATGCTCAGGTTGTGGGCCCAATCCCCAGTGGGGGTGCATGCAGGAGGCGACCAATCGATGTTCTCTCTCATTGATGTTTCTATTTCTCTCTCCCTCTCCCTTCATCTCTCTCTAGAAATGAATAAAGAAAAAAAAATTTTTTTTAATTTATCTATCCCATCCTAATTCATCTCTCCTTGCTAAGCTAGAGGATGTTGTTAACATGGCTATCATGATTATCTGTAACACTCTCTACTGAACCCTCTCCTCCTTGCTCTGCTAGGGTCTGAATGAGGGTCTCTTGAAGACTCCATGAGACAAGTGTCCAGTTGTGCAGAGGGACATGCCATTATGATCTTGAGTAGCCTCAGGTGGCACTTGGCCTTCCTGGCCCAGTCCTGACTCCACATCCCAGCCAGGTTCTAGACAGAGGCATTTATTCATGCTATCTGGCTGCTCTGTCTAACCTTGCCCAGATTCCCACTCACTGCTGGGATAAAAGCCAAGGACGTGCAGAGAGTAAAAGTATCTTCAGCCTGGACTTACACCAGGACCATTAACTTACTCCCCACCCTTTGTGACTAACTCTTCCTGGGAAGTGGAAGAGATGGTGATGTTGGGGTTGAGAAAATCACTGATTGCACAAGTGGATGTAAGGGAGAGGTTAGTTAGACTTTGGAAAGTATGTAAACAAGGGAGATGCAAAAATATCTCAGAGAAAGAGGACTGCAAAAGAATGACTTGGGAAATTCATGGAAATTTTTATATTGACAGTGTAAAAGAAAGCAAACTTTCTCTGCCTCAGATCACAGATGTTGGTCTCAGGCCCTGGGACCAAGCCCAACCCAAGCCCTGCCTCATAGGAATAGAAATGAGGATGAGAATGGGACAGGGATGGAGAAGGAATCAGGTGGGATTGGATGGTGATGGGATTGGGAGTGGAGAAAATGAGATGAGATTGGATGGAAGGGCTTTGGTGGGTGGGTGGGAAAAGTGTGGACAAGCACAGCAAGATGCTGAGGCTCAGACCTGTAGGAGAGGAATGAAGGCTAGCATTTTGCCTTTTTCCAACTTTCCAGACCCAGCTTCTGCCTCAAATGAGAAGGGAGAAAGTTGACAAGATGTGTCAATCTTCCCACCCACTTGCTGAGAATTTTTTTAATAGAAGGAGCCAATTCAGCATAGTAGTTAAAAGTAAGGACTATTGACTTAAATTGGGTTTGAGTCTCAGCTGAGTGTGACCTTGAACAGACAAAGGAAAGGCTTGGTGCCTGTTTGCTCCTCCATAAAATGGGGATAATATGATAATCTGCTTCATAGAATTTGGGAAAATCCAATATTATAATTCAATGCAAGAAATATGTGCTAGCCTGGCTGGTGTGGCTCAGTGGATTGAGCATCTTCCCAAGGACTGAGAGGTCCCGGTTTGATTCCTGGTCAGGGCACATGCCCAGGTTGTGGGCTCGATCACCAGTAGGGATTTTGCAGGAGGCGACCAGTTGATGTTCTCTCTCATCAGTGTTTCTATCTCTCTCTCCCTTCCTCTCTCTCTAAAATCAATAAAGAAAAAATATTTTTTTTTAAAAGTAGGTTTTCCAAATGTGTATGTTAAAAAATTGACAAATTACTTTACCTGTTTTTACTTATGTAGACATGTTTGTGTAATTTAAATTGTGTGTATGAAAAGTTCAATTTCACAGAAAAGATTCTATATGTATTACAGTAATTTTAAATTTATACTGAATAGGTCTAGTAAATATGTGCATTCACCAGTAACCTGGAGTAAACCAAAGGGGGCATGGCTTAGCACATGTCGGAATATCTGCTGGCTCCCATTAAAACTGCTGCAGAAATTCATACCACCTGACAATAGAACCAGTTACTTTACTGGATGCTGTGTGATCACGTGCTAATCATTTGCTGAACAGTGTTTATGAACAGTGACTCTTGGATTTAAGTATGTAGACTATAGTTGTAGATATGTAATATTTATGTTGGCGAAATTACTACAGTGTTTTTTAAACATATGGACTATTTGCTAAACTTTGTTAAAAATAACAGTGAATTAATAACAAAATAACCTGTTAATTTAATTATAAGCAAATCTTGGGTAAAAGCATTTTAAAATTAACAGGATGTTAATTTTCACATATGACATACAGACAGGAAATTTTGTCCATTAAATCTGAAGTCTGTTAAATTGAGGTGTGCAAAATCGAAGGTTTACTGTACTGATTTATTACAAAGGATATGAATCAACAGCCAGATGAAGAGATACATAAAGCAAGGTCCCAAACCGAAGAGCTTCTGTCTTTGTGGAACTTGGGCTGTCAAGGTGACATGTGGAAGCACTCTGATTGACCAACATGGAAGCTCTCCAGTACAAAGAGCCAACGAGCCCTGGCCGGTTTGGCTCAGCAGTCCAGCATCAGCTCTTGGACCAATGAGTTGAGGGTTTGATTCTGGCCCTGGGCATGTACCTAGGTTGCAGTTTGTCCCTAGCCCTGGTCGAGACCTTGCGGGAGGCAACTAGTTGACGTGTCCCTCTCATGTCGATGTTTCTCTCTCTCTCCCTGTCTCTACCTCCCACTCTATCTGAAGATAAATAGGAAAATATCCTCGGGTGAAGGTTTAAAAAAAAAAAAAGGCCAACAAGTTGTCCTCCTTGGTTTTTATGAAGGCTTCATTACATAGTCATGATAAATTAAGTCATTGGCCATTGAACTCAATTTTCAGTCCCTCTCCTGTCCCTGGAGGTCAGAGGTTTGAAGTGGGAAGTGAAACTGTAATCACAGGTTGGTTCTCCTGGCAACCAGCCCCCACAGGTGGGTGGGGTCCAAAGACACCTCATTAACTAACAAGACACCATTGTTGCTGTCATCTTGGAAAATTCCAGGGGTTTTGGGATCTCTATGCCAGAACCCAGAACTGGTGATGAAGACCAAATATATGTTTCTTTCATTAAAAAAAAAAAAATTATCATTATTGTTGAATATACTACAGATGTTCCTCCTTTTCCCCCTATTGATCCCCTCCTCCCCACTCCTGCCCCCCTCCTATTTTTCCGCACACTGTTGTCTGTGTCCATTGGTTATGCATATATACATATAAGTTCTTTGGTTTATTTCCTCCCACCCCCCCACCCCCTTCCCTTTGAGGTTTGTCAGTCTAACAACCAATTTGTACTTTTTTTTTTTTTAAACTTATCTTTATTGTTGAATATATTACAGATGTTCCTCCTTTTTCCTCTATTGACCCCCTCCTCCCCACTCCTGCCCCACTCCTGCCTTTCCCCACACTGTTGTCTGTGTCCATTGGTTATGCATATATACATATAAGTTCTTTGGTTTATTTCTCTCCACTCCCCAACCCCCCTCCCCTTGGAGGTTTGTAAGTCTAACAACCAATTTGTACTTCTTAATCCCTTCACCTTTTTCGCCCTTTCCCCCAAACCCCTCCCATCTGGCAACCAAAAAATGTTCTCTGTATCTATGAGAATGTTTCTGTTCTGCTTGTTCATTTTGTTTGTAGATTCAATTGTCAATAGATATGTATTCATTGCCATTTTGTTTGTTCATATTTTTTATCTTTTTCTTCAAGAAGACCCTTCAACATTTCATATAATAATGGTTTGGTGGTGATGAACTCCTTTAGCTTTTCCTTGTCTGGGAAACTCTTTATATGGTCATCGATTCTAAATGACAGCTTTGCAGGATAAGGTAATCTTGGTTGTAGGTCCTTGCTTTTCATCACTCCGAATATTTCTTGCCACTCCCTTCTGGCCTGCAAAGTTTCTTTTGAGAAATCAGCTGACAGTCTTATGGGAACTCTCTTGTAGGTAACTAACTGCTTTTCTCTTGATGCTTTTAAGATTCTCTGTTTGTCTTGAACCTTTTGCATTTTGATGATGATGTGTCTTGGTGTGGACCTCTTGGGTTTCATCTTGTTTGGGACTCTGTGCTTCCTGGACTTGTATGTCTGTTTCCTTCACCAAGTCAGGGAAGTTTTCTGTCATTATGGTTTCAAACATGTTTTCAATTTCTTGTTCTCTTGCCTCTCCTTCTGGCACCCCCAAGATGCGAATGTTGGTATGCTTGAAGTTGTCCCAGAGGCTCCTTACACTATCCTTATTTTTTTAAATTCTTTTTTCTTTTTGCTGTTCTGATTGGGTGTTTTTTGCTTCCTTGTATTCCAAATTGATGGTTTGCTTCTTGGTTTTACCTACTCTACTATTGAATCTCTGTACATTATTCTTTATTTCAGTTAGTGCCTCCTTCATTGCTGACTGGTCCTTTTTTATGCTCTTGAGGCCCTCACTAAGTTCATTGAAGTTCTCACTAAGTTCATTGAGCATCCTTATAGGCAGTGTTTTGAACTCTGCATCTGTTAGGTTGCTTATCTCCATTTTGCTTAGTTCTTTTCCTGGAGTTTTGTTCTATTCTTTCATTTGGGACCTGTTTCTTTGTCTCCTTATTTTGGCTGCCTCCCTGTGTTTGTTTCTATGTATTAGGTAGAGTTGCTATGTTTCCTGGGCTTCCTAGGGTGGCCTATTGTAGTAGGTGTCCTGTAGGTCCAGTGGCACAGCCTCCCTGATCTCCCAGCTGTGCCTTTGAGGTGCACCCCCTCCCGTGGACTGAAAGGGTTAGTAATGTTTTAAAAGGTAAAGGTAGAAGTTTGCAAAAGTCAGAAACTGGAAATTATGTTGCTTGCATGACCTTGGCTCAGCTTTTTGTTGAGTACAGATAAGGTTTATCTGGATTGTCTGCAAGGCAATGGATAACCCAGAAGATGCCTGATGAGATCAGTGGATAACCCAGCAGATGCCTGACGAGATACCAGACCAGCCCTACTTTAAGGTGGACAATGGGACAGATAAAATACATCAGCAGAACTGCTGGAAGCTAAAAGGAGGGTATATAACCAACACCCCAACCCCAATTCGAGGCTGAACCCTTCTCAGTTCAGCCCTCCTACACCCAAGCTTTATGCAATAAAGCCATTTGGCTCTACATTGGCCTTGGGTTGTGGATGTGATCTCCCACTGGCTCAGACCTTTTATGGACTTTACACCCTCCTGTTGTAATTGAGTCTTGATCAATGAGAGGGTTTTTTTACTCAGGCTGATCAGCTGCAAGGACTGGCTGTGCCCACTATCCACCAACCTCTGACTACCTTGGATGATCATCTGTGCAGGGGCCCACCACATAGAGCAAGATTTATCAGCAGGGCTCTGGTACCCACTGAGTCCATTCCTTGAGTGTGTCGCTTGTGGAGGTGGTTGGGTGGTGGTGCTTCGCAGTGTTCTGAAGCTCTCCACTGGTTGTGCTGGCTCTGGGGCTGTTGTGGTGCGACAGAGTCAAAGACCACTAGAGAATTGAAGTCCAAATAAGAGCCATTTATTAGCCAGCCGGCGTCTGATTCCAAACACCCCTGTGACAGTCTTCGGAATCAGCCTCGATATGCTTTATTACATGCCTTTTATACCTTACAGCAAAAGTTTAATGATATAAGAAAATAGGATCTTCTTGATAGAATTCCCAGGGCTACAACAATGCTGTATAGAATTAGTTTGCCTTGCAGATAACAGGAATACCCAGGCCTACCCAGGAACATTCAGTCTGTTATCTCAGGTATTGCAAGGTACATTGGGTCACACTTAGCCCCGAGCTGCACAAACACAATGCAAGCCTAATTCCTTGAGATTGTAGGGGATGTCAAGTCTCTGACTCAAGACCTCCAGGCTCTGTGGACTCTGTCAGACACCATAGCGGCTCCCAACAACTTTTTGGTTCAGGGAGCTATAAACAAGTCAGCACAATAATTTACCAATCATCAATTATGGGGGTATAAACATGTCAGCACAGAGCCAGGTCAGCCACTGCCTGGTGTTCTACCTGGGGCCACCAGGCATAAGCTACAAAGCAGTCTGCAGATGGCTGCTTCTTGTGCTGGGCTTGGAGGTGCCCAAGAAAAGCCCAGTTGTGAACCAAGGCTAGCTGCTTCTAGTGCCAGGCCTGGGGCCACTTAACAAGAGGTATGGGGTTCACTGAGACCAGATGCTGCTTGTTTGAAAGAATTTAGGAAAATCTGAAGCAGGATCCGAGACAGGCCATTCCTTTGGTAAAGCAACTGGCAAAAGCTTGGGTGGGCCTGAAAGTTGGCTGGGGCAGGGCCTCAGGGACTCATCGGGGGCGGGACAAATAGTGTGAGCCAAATTGCTGGAATCCCAGATATGCTGCCTGCCCTGTGGGGGAAGGGCTCACCAAAGGAACAAAGGCCTCTGACAGGATGTCTGTCCAGGAGAAAGCCGCCTCTCCAGCCCTCAACCCAATGCCAAACAACTCAGTTCTTCCCCATAGGTCTCTGGTACCTTTTGAGCTGCCTCCCCCACGCTGGAGCCTGGAGGGTGTGAATCAGAGTAAGTCCGTGTGCAGGTCCTTTAAGAGGAGCTGCCTGGGGTTTTAGCAGCCTCAGCCTCTTCAACCTCAGTTCTTGCTGGTTTTTACAGCCAGAAGTGATGGGGACTTCTCTTCCTGGCACTGGAACCCTGAGCTGGCAGCCTGGTGTGGGACAGGGACCCCTCAGATCTCAGGGAGGACCTTCCCAGCCGAGGTATCCTCCTGATTTTCATCCGCCACACGTGGGTGTGGGACCAGCCGGTCCACGCCTCTGCCCTCCTACCAGTCTCAATGTGACTGCTTCTTTAATTTCGTAGTTGTAAGACTTCCATTCAGTTCGATTTCAGGTGGTTTTGAATGATGGTTGTTTTGTAGTTTAGTTGTAACTTTGATGTGGTTGTGGGAGGACGCGATACCACGTTTACCTACGCCGCCATCTTGACCGGAAGTCTGTTTCTTATCATATATCACAATATCACAGAAGCTGCAGCACAAGGAGGCTTAAACAACTTGCCCAAAGTTACCAGAATGTGAGAGGACTAGATTTGAGTCCAGAAAGTTTTAACCAGAGGCCATGCCCTTAACTATAACTGTATCTTGCCTTTCAAAAGCAGGTTGCAAGTGTTCAGGCAGATAATGTATGGAGAGCCCTTAACTGTGCCTGGCACCTAGTAATATTATTATTATTATTATTATTATTATTATTATTACTACTACTACTATTACTAAGAGACACTGAGGCTTTGGAAGGCAGAACTCCATATTCTAAGGAGTTTGGAGTATTTGGGGCTTGATGTTATGTTACTTATTCCTAGTCCAGACCTGTCCTCTGCTGATCACAACCTCCACCCCTAGAAGAAGGAGGATGAGGCCTGCCCTACCCTCACAGGGGTGGGGAACGTCTGGCCCAAGGGTCTTAAAATCAATACCAGCTAACCTCATATGCCTCACCAAATTAGCCTGATCAAATATAACAGGCTAATTTTTTAAAAAATAGAAAAAAAATCGGTTTATTTAAAGAAAAAGGGCTTGGGGATGGGGATATCCAAAGGGAAGGGCTACACATCACCGAGCCATGGGGCATTGGATCATAGCAGGCTAATTTTTAAGTTGATAATTTTGTATGGCCTGGGAATGATGTTATAAATATCTAAATGGCCCTTGGCAGAAAAAAAGTTCCTCACCCATGCAAGAAACACCAAGCTCCCAGATCATCTGAAAGTCACTCCATCTTGGTCTTGCCTGGATTGGACTTGGACAAGCAAGTTATAGGCACCCCACCCAGATTCCGAGAATCTGTAAAAGGCCTGGGAATCTTTTGAGCTCACTTCACAGGAATCCTGAATCTCTTCGAAGAACATCCTCAGATGAACTAGAGCACTAAAGCATTCTCTTTTCTGAGAGTGAGAGGCTGGCAGCAAGATTCTAGGAGCAGCTGTCAAAAATGCACTGGATGCTAGAATGGGAACCTGGCTTCTGTTCCCAGCCCTACTACTAAAATCACTGTGTGACCCTAGGGAAGTTACCTGAGTTCTCTGGGCCTCACTTTTCTCACCAAGAAAATAAAGGGATAAATAAGACCCCAGACCTAAAATTTCACTGTTTTCTTCTGCATTCATTGTCCCAAATGAATGGAAGGCCTGTATTAGGGAAACAGCTTTCTCTGCCTCTCCTGTGAGGTTCAGTTAGCTAGGGGAAGGGAACTAACATGTAGTGGCTTATACGTGTTAGATCCTATACCACATTTACGCAAATTGCTTCATTTAATCTTCATAATAGCTCTTTGGAGGAGGTATATTTGTTTGCCCCCATTTTACAGAGGAAGCACCTGAGGCTCAGAGAGCAAACTGCCTACAAGTATCCAGCTAGTAACAGGCAAAATCAAGATTTGAACCCAAGTCCCATGAAATTTCAGAATCTCTGCTCGCTCTTTCCATCCTGCTGCCTCTAAAGGTATAAAAAGAGAAGATGATCAAGAAGCAATCAAATGTTTTCTTTATTTGTTTCCCATTGTTAATTGTTCAAATAATATTTATTGAACAACTACTGTGAATACAGATCATAGATCCAGGGGACCCAAAAAGGATGCAAGACACACTCCTAGCCTTCTGGGAGTGGAAAATCAGTCCAGCATGGGGAGAAAGTGCAGTACCTCATCACACTTGCAAGCACAGTGCTGGTTCAATGTCACTCTTTCCTGTTATGCTGTGAGCCCTGAGAGGTAGGACTTATGCCTTTGCTGTTCACTGTCATTAGTCTACTGCCTACCATAGTGCTGGGCACAGAGAAGATTCTCACAGGGTATTTGGTGAATAAATTACTTTATACAATAAGTGATTGATTAAATACCAAGATGGACAGGAGAGCTGTGAGGGCCCGAGGAATTCAGAAAAGCTCTCTGGAGAAGGGAGATTGTGAGCTAAACTTTGAGGGATTAAGGTCAATTGTACAAACTCATTCTGGGCTGGAGTCTACATTCTACCTGTTCAGACTTTAGCTGTGTTTCTCTTCCACAACCAGACCTTCCTAAAGATGGCATTCCTGTCCCCCAGAAAACGCAGCCTGAAGTGCCTCAGAAGGAAAGAACATTTCAGAATTCCTACTACCAGTGTGTTGGTGATTTCCGTGGAGTGTTATCTTAGCACATAACATTAGCAAAAACAAGTCTTACCTGGTCCAGGTTCAGGAGAGATTGACACTTTTGAAAGATACAGGCCTTAGGGAATGAACTACAGTGACCCCAAGATGAGGAAGGGAGGTAGTTTAGGGCTGAGTTTTATGGGGGAGAAAAATGCCATCACTTGAAGTGTTTGAAGGAGAAGGTAGATATACAGAGTAATGGAGTTCCTCTCTGAGTCAGGCTCAAGGCTGGGTTCCCTAATATGCTCTGCCATTCAATTCTCTCAACAACCCTATGAGGCGGCCATAATTATCTGGATGTCCAACAGTAAGGGGATATCTAAGTAAACTACACAACCAAATAGAATATTATGAATCATTTCCAATGCAAGTTCTTAGATGAGCAATCTCATACTGAGAAATTTGGCAAAATATCTCAAGAGTCTTAAAATATTTAAGACCTCTTTTTCACCAATATCTCTTGTAGGAACCTATCCCAGGAAAATAATTAGAAATCTGTCCTGGCTGGTGTGGCTCAGTGGGTTGAGCATCATCCCATAGACTGAGAGGTCCCGGGTTCGATTCCTGGTCAGGGCACATGCCTGGGTTTTGGGCTCGGTCCCTAGTGGGGGGCATGTAGGAGACAGCCGATCAATGTTTCTCTCTCACATTGATGTTTCTATCTCTCTCTCCTTTCCTCTCTCTCTAAAAAATCAATAAAACATATTTTTTTAAAAAGAAGAAATCTGGACAAAGATTTACATTTTATAGAGGAAAATGCACCCAAATGTTAACAGTGGTTATTTCTAAGTGAGGACATTATGGTTGATCTTATTTTCCTCCTTATAATTGGGACATTGTTAAAAAATGCAAAATATTTGTAATAAGAGGGGAAGAAACATTAAAAATTAACCATTAAAAAACATTTAAAAAACCAATCCAAACAAAAGTCTTTTTGGAAAAACTACAATTACAAAGATTTACTAAGCATATAAAGTGGTTAAGATTTATTAAGTGAAAATAAATTGTAGCTGTGTTTTGATGGTAACTATGAAAATATTTATAAATTGTTGACAGTGCTTATTCTTGGAGGTGGAATAGAACTAAGAGTGACTTTAATTTTCTATCTTCACATTTCTGTGATTTTTTAAAATAACAAGTGTATTTTACTTTCATAATCATAAAAATATAAATATTTAAAAATTATAATTACTTACATGTGTGGGCAAAGTAGGTTTACAGATGTGAGTATGTGAAACAGCATTTATTATTGTACTTTTTTTTTTGCCATACCTAGAGCAAAAAAGAAACTTTATTTTTATACTTACAAGTTTAGTTACAAGCAATTTTGCTAAGCATTGCTTCATACTTTACAATTATCACTATCTTTTAAACTGTCTTTCTAACCAATTTTAGTTCAAAATGATCTTTCTGTCATTATTTTTCTGTAGTTTACCAACAGCTCATTATGAAGCAATATATTACTCCATGGGAAGGTTGTTGTTGTTTTTTTTAACTTATCTTTATTGTTGAATGTATTACAGATGCCCCCTTTTTTCCTCCATTGACCCTCTCCTCCCAATCCCGCCCCCCTCCTGCCTTCTCCACACTGTTATCTGTGTTTATTGGTTATGCATATATGCATAGAAGTTCTTTGGTTTATCTCATCCCACCCTCCCTACCCCTTTCCCTTTGAGGTTCATCAGTCTAACAACCAATTTGTACTTCTTAATTCCTTCATCTTTTTCACCCATCTCCCAACCCCCACCCATCTGGCAAGCAACAAAAAGTTCTCTGTATCTGAGTCTGTTTCTGTTCTGCTTGCTCATTTTGTTTGTAGATTCAATTGTTAATGGCTATGTATTAATTGCCATTTTATTGTTCATATTTTTGTCCTTCTTCTCCTTCAAGAAGATCCTTCAACATTTCATATAATAATGGTTTGGTGGTGGTAAACTCCTTTAACTTTTTCTTGTCTGGGAAACTCTTGATATGTCCATTGATTCTAAAAGATAGCTTTGCAGGATAGAGTAATCTTGGTTGTAGGTCGTTGCTTTTCATCACCTTGAATATCTCTTGCCACTCCTTTCTGGCCTGCAAAGTTTCTTTTGAGAAATCAGCTGACAGTCTTATGGGAACTCCCTTGTAGGTAACTAACTGCTTTTCTCTTGCTGCTTTTAAGATTGTCTCTTTATCTTGAAACTTTTGCATTTTGATGATGATGTGTCTTGGTGTGGGCCTCTTAGGGTTCATCTTGTTTGGGACTCTCTGTGCTTCCTGGACTTGTATGTCTGTTTCCTTCACCAAGTTAGGGAAGTTTTCTGTCATTATTGTTTCAAATAGGTTTTCAATTTCTTGCTTGCTCTTGTCTCCTGGCACCCCCATGATGTGAATGTTGGCACGCTTGAAGTTGTCCCAGAGGCTCCTTACACTATCCTCACTTTTTTGGATTCTTTTTTCTTTTTGCTGTTCTGATTGGGTATTTTTTGCTTCCTTATATTCCAAATCGATGGTTTGCTTCTTGGCTTTACCTACTCTACTACTGATTCTCTGTAAATTATTCTTTTTTTATTTTAAATTTTTTTATTAATTTACTTTTGTTACAGATGTTTCTCCTTTTTCCCCCATTGCCACCTTCCTCCCAATCCCACCCCATCCCCAGCATTGTTGTCTATGTCCTGTAAATTATTCTTTATTTCAATTAGTGCATACTTCATTTCTGACTGGTCCTTTTTTATGTTGTTGATGTTCTCACTAATTTCTTAGAGTTCTCCTTAAGTTCCTTGAAGTTCTCACTAAGTTCCTTGAGCATCCTTATAACCAGTGTTTTGAACTCTGCATCTGATTGACTGTTTATCTCTATT
The DNA here is from genome assembly GCA_030848825.1 of Tadarida brasiliensis. Lineage (NCBI taxonomy): Eukaryota > Metazoa > Chordata > Mammalia > Chiroptera > Molossidae > Tadarida > Tadarida brasiliensis. The sequence continues at coordinate 179,591,882 of CM061257.1, read as the reverse complement.
TTGTTTAGTTCTTTTCCTGGAGTTTTGTTCTTTTCTTTCATTTGGAACATGTTTCTTTGTCTCCTCATTTTGGCTGCTTCCCTGTGATTGTTTCTATGTATTAGGTAGATTTGCTATGTCTCCTAGGCTTTGTAGGGTAGCCTACCTATTGTTGTAGGTGTCCTGTAGGATCCAGTGGCACAACATCCCTGATCACCCCAGCTGGGTCCTCAAGGTGCACCCCTAGTGTGGACTGTACACCAATCTGTTGTAATTGAGTCTTGATTGCTGTTGGCACATCAATGGTAGGGATTTACTCAAGCTAATCAGCTGCAAGGACTGGCTGTGCCCACTGACCACTGACCTCTGACTACCTTGGAGGATCACCTGTGCAGGGGTCCACTACACAGGAAGACTTACTTCAGCAGGGTTCTGGTACCCACTGAGTCCACTCATTGAGGGTGTCACTTGTGGAGGTGGTTGGGTAATGGTGCTTTGATGTGGTCTGAAGCTATCCACTGGGTGTGCTGGCTCTGGGGTAAGGTCAGGCACTGCCTGTGTTCTATCTGGGGCCACCTGGCATAAGCTACAAAGTGATCTGCCAATGGCTGCTTCTTTTGCTGGGCTTGGAGGTGCCTAGGAAAAGCCAAGTTGTGAACCAAGGCTGGCTGCTGCTAGTGCCAGGCCTGGGGCCACTTAATAAGAGGTATGGGGCTCGCTGAGACCAGATGCTGCTTGTTTGAGAGACTTTAGGAAAATCTGAAGCAGGATCCAAGACAGGCCAATCTTATGGTAAAGCCATTGGAAACAGCTTGGGTGGGCCCAACAGTTGGGTTGGGCAGGGCCTCAAGGAATCACCAGGGCGGGGCAAACAGTGTGAGCCTGGTTGCTGAAGTCCCAGATATGGCGGCCGTCTGCTGCCCCAGGGAAGAGCTCACCAAAGGAAAAAATGTCCTCTGCCAGCAATGTCTGAGAGAAAGCTGCCTCTCCAGCCCTCGTCCCTAGGCCAAACAGCTATTCTTCCCCACGTGTCTCTGGTGCCTTTCAAGCTGTCTCCCCTCAGAGTTCAGAGGGAGCAAGTCCGACCAAGTCTGTGCGCGGGCCCTTTAAGAGGAACTACCTGGGGCTCCAGAAGCCTCAGCCTCCCTCAGCCTGATTCCTGCTTGTTTTTACAGCCAGAAGTGATGGGGACTTCTCTTCCTGGCACTGGAACCCTGAGCTGGGGGCCTGGTATGAGACAGGGACCCCTCACTCCTCAGGGAGGACCTTCCCAGCCAAGGTGTCCTCCTGATTTTTATCCAACATACATGTGTGTGGGACCAGCCCATCTGCTCCTCTGCCCCTCCTACCAGTTTTCGGTGTGTCTTCTTCTTTAATTTCGTAATTGTAGGACTTCCATTCACCTCAACTTCAGGTGGTTTTAAATGATGGTTGTTCTGTAGTTTAGTTGTAATTTTGATGTGGTTGTGGGAGGAGGCGATACTGCATTTACCTACGCCGCCATCTTGACCGGAAGTCTCTTGTACTGTTATTAACTAATCATTGTATTATTTATTTGTATTACAACTGTAAACCTACTTTTGCCTACCCCATATATGCAAAGACTGGCAGCAACCAGCACAGAAACATTCAAAGCTGATGTGTTACAGTGATTGTTGTCAAATCAAAATTATTATTGTGGCAGATTGTATAAAAAAAATTTTTTTTATTTCAATGTTTCTGTTTTAACTCACTAAATGTGGATTGGTTTTTTTGTACAGCAATAGAAAACTGAAACATCCTTTAACACGTTATCCCGTTTATTTTATTTTTTAAATTGATTTTAGAAAGAGGAAAGGAGAGAGAAAGAGAAATATCAATGAGAGAGAAACATTGATCAGTTGCCTCCTGTACGTGCTATTTTACTTTTATAACATTTCAATCCGCAAGGGTCAAGTTTATCAGTTCTTTCGTCCCAGTCAGCACCCTGAACTAAATGTGGCCTCCATGTCTATCTTATCTATTTCTATGAATGATTCCTGGAATAGAAGAATGCTTGGGTGTTTTTTTTTAAGTCAAAATTTCACCACCAAAAGGGAACACAAACAAGGAAGAAACAATAGGAGAAATGCTGAAGAGTTACAAATATCCCATTGATTAGACAGTATTTATTCTGAAAGAAAGAAAAGAGGAAAATATGTTTGCCTCCCTAAGGGAGTGTATGGGTGATTTTTAAAAATTGTGGTAATATCCTTCTGCATGGAAACTCTACTTCTAAGAATCCTACAGAACTATTTTATGTATTGATGTGGAAAGATATATGTACAGGGAAGTTAATATTGTTTAGAATAGCAACATATTAGAAGAAACCTAAACACCCACTAGCAAGAGAATGATAAGGGATATATGGTGATATATAGTACATCCATGTGTGGAATAATGTTGGCATTAAAAAGAATCAATATGATCCCCATGTACTGACATGGAAATATATATAGCTAGGATGTGATCCCTCTTTTGTAAAATAAAATCTGTGTGTGTGTAATATATATAGTGTGCATGTTTCTCCAAGAATATACTCCAAATCATTAACAATGGAGGCTTCTAGGAAAATGGGGATTGGGGTAAGGTAGGGACATTTATCAGCAGAGTTAAATCTCCATTGTACAGGAGAGCAAATAATCAGCAATGCCAAGAATACTAGCATAGAAAGCCTAAATGCAGCCAAATTAAACAACGAATTGATCAGCTTAGCAACCAAACAAAGAAAATAACAAGGTACGAGGGCCATATGGTGACCAAGAATGTCATGAAGAAAATGCAGCATCACTGTTTAGGGAATAATTATCTTTGGAGCTCAAACCCCTAGGTGTCAGTTATCTGCATTCAGGTTCCATCACTGCCCTGAGTCTCAGTTTCCTGCCAAATGTGAAGGTGAAGTGAGATAATGTCAAGTTTAGAGCAATATGACCCGTCCTGACATTTCCCTACATATCTACTTGCCAACTCTGTAAACTCAGAGATGAGATCCAATAGGACCATATAAAAGGTGAGTAGTTAGGGGACCCTGGGAAAAGATTTTTTAAAGAAGCTAGAATGAAACATTTTCGAACCTCACTTCTTGAGCCTGGGAAAGGAGAAGAGCCTGAAGGAAAGTTCTTACAACCTGACGAAAAAGGAATTGGCAACTTAAAGTAAGGATCTCAATGGATTTTCCTTACCTTAGTTTCAAGAAACAGAAGCCTTGAAAGAATTCATCAGGAGAGGTAGTCAGCCTTAGAAGTAATCATTAGAAACAGTGGGGACATGAACAAAGAGAAGTGATCACATCTGATGGCATGAGGTCTAGTTAAACCATGTATCAGATAAAAATACTGTGAGAACTACTGGGGAGTGAATATTTGAAAGGGTTTTTTAGACAGCAATGTACTATCAAAGGCTGAGTAAGGCCAGGAGGAAACACTTAAATCCACATTTGTCAAAAACAAGATTCAAATATGACTTAATTGTTCACAGAAATTAGCAGGAATGATACAAAATATTGTTAGAGCTTGTTATGGTAAAAATCAGTTTAAAAAAACTAGGACGATGAGGTAATGTTCCCTTCTAACCTAATTTGAAAGGACTCAGGGGATGCAGAGTCCTCCATAGAAATCACAAGATGGGGGAGCAAAAGAAGGAAGTAGCCAAGGCAAGCCTGAGGGGTGAAAAAAGCACAGACACCACAACCGCAGCCGTAAATGTGTGCCAACTTAATTCCTCTGAAAAGGAGAGGCTCATTGACTCTATTCAAGAGTAAAACCCAGTGCCATGGAGTCCACAAACATAGCTAAGACCAAAGATACAAGCATGCAAGAACTAAAGGGAAGTGCCAAGGACTGGCCCCACTGTAGGCAGTTACTCAGCTTGTCATCAGATAAAGATGATTAACGAAAAAGACCAAAAGACAGCACAAGAATGCAGCCTTGAAGTTGAAGCATGAAAACAGCTGACTTCTCAGAACCAGCAGTTTCACCCACAGTCCTTCAGGCCTCAGGAGTGACCCTTGGGCCCATGATGTAACAGACCACAGGCTGCCCAGGGGTCTGCTAGGGGTCAGGGGGTAGGGTTGTAATTGTTTGCAAGTGTCTGGCCCCTCCCTCTCCTTGCTTCTGGGAATGGGCTGTAGCCAGTCTTTCTGGTCATGAAGAGTGTGCTCTGCCTTGGGAGCCAGCAACCCGCTTATGTTCTTCAGTGTTTGGGTCTGAAAGTCACAGCTGTGACATCTTTAGTCATTCTCTTAAATTTCAAAAGTGATATAGGATCATGGTTTAAAAAAATGTAATCAATAGAGGAATTTATACAGTAAAAAAATGGAAGTCCTACAGACAACAGTACCAGAGGGAAAAGTGGAGTGGGAGGAGGTAGAAAAGGGTAAAAGGGGGATAAATGGTGATGGAAGGAGACTTGTCTTGGGGTGGTGAACACACAATACAATATACAGGTGATGTATTATAGAACTGTACACCTGAAACCTATATAATTTTATTAACAAATATCACCCCAATAAATTCAAATTTTTTTGACCATATAAGGAAATTTATTTTATTAAAAACTATAGAGTCCATTATTTCTCCCATACTTTGCCTATGATTTTCAAAGAATATGGCAAAAACAACCAGAATAGAATACTATGAGAAAGAACGATTTAGGATTTTAAGTCTTATAACATGCCCTAGGTCAGCAACCACGGCTGACCTCAATTCTTTTCATTGATTGATTCTACTCCACAGTGAATATTTGAATGTCGGCACTTATATTTAAAAAATCAGTATATCTAAGAATCTGGGATTACACCATACTTAAAAGTCTTATTATACTGTTGCTACATCCTGTCTTAAACAATGTTTCTTAAGGACTAACTCTTTAGACCCTTTAAATTATAGTCACTTAGTAGCACATTTTAAGAAGTTTAATATGTAGATTAATTCAAAATTATAAAAAGCTGATATCCTTGTTTACTGCTTGACTAGACTCTTTCATTCTCTGAAGTTCTATGATGTTGAAGAACTTGAGTTGCCTAAGGTCATAAGGAAATAGAATAGCCTAACGTGTACCTACTGCTTTCTTACTAGAGGGTGCCCAAGACATCCAAACATTCCACTGGCCTCTTCCTTTACCACCTCTTCCAAATGCAGGAGAGCTTTTCTTCTAGTCTGGCCCATGACAAGACATGTGCTGGATGACAGAAACTCTTCTGCTGCCAACCACCCTGGCAACGTCCATCTTCCCCTTGGAGTATAACTCTTCTGGAGCCCTATTTTGGGAGAAGGCAGCATGGCTTTAGGGGACCAGTGAAGAGGGCAATGGGTGTTCCTCAGGCTCTAGTTTCAGATGTGTAGAAAGATGTGGGACTTTTTAAAAATATATGTTTTTGTTGATTTGAGAGTGAGAGAAACAGATTGGTTGCCTCCTGCACACGGCGGACTGGGGATCGAATCTGCAACCTGAGTATGTGCCCTGTTGGGAATTAAACCAGCAACCTTTTGGTACACAGGATGCCACTCAACCAACTGAACCATACTGGCCAGGACAAGTTGTGGGACTTTTGTATGTGGTACCAGGGGAAGCCAAGTCTAGGGTAGGCCCAGGAGAGCTCTGGTGAGGCCTGTCTGTTCCTGCGCTGAGATCCCAGCTACTTCCCAGCAACAGTCTCCAAAGGCGCCGGTTGTGTCCCTTTCTTCACCTTGCCCTGAATATACTACTAGTTCCTTTTCTCTTATCTTTTTCCTCATTCCTCTCTCTCAGGCAATATATTGTCCTTCATTCTGCTTATTGATAACAGTTTTTCTGGAAGTTCTTTAGAACCATCAATCCTTGATACTGTCGATGACAGCAGTCTCATTCCATTCCACATAATGGGTGACAAAGGAGATGAATGATTTACCTTAGCGTTCTGGAAAGCACACAGCACAAATATGCAAACACACTCCAAAGCTATATTGTTAGGCTGCATAAGTGCAGCCTTAATATATACATGACAAGAGATTACAATAGCAATCTGACAATTGTATTTGAATCATTCACTCAGAAGATGAAGTTCCTAAAGAGTTCTACAAATTTCTTGGAGATCCAGAGAATCCAACATTTTCATCTGAATAACTCCTCTAATTCATCCTATGCCACATGGATTTGCATCTACTTGAAAAGCCAGAGCCAAGAAGGAACTTTCTACACATACCACCTTCACTTCCTCTTCGTGACTCATTAAAGTTTGGTGACTGGTACCCAGAGTCCCCTGGCATTGAGGTTTGGCAGAATGGGGAGAGTCTTCCAGTACAAGTTCATTGATGGGGTTCACTGCTCCACAGTACCCCAACCACAGTTCCCTATGAATCCTATGCCACTTTTAACAGGAGCTGTTTGTTGTTATGTCCTGGCAGTAGTCCCAGAGCTAGAAGGGACCACTAGCTTTACTAATAAGGAAAATCAGGCCTGGAGAAGTGGTGACCTGTCCAAGTTCATAGATGGTGAGGCCCAAGCCTCCAGTTTTTCCAAAGTTGGCCCAAAGCCAGAGAGCCAGTGGCTTCAGGGTACCCCTGAAGGTGCCCTGGATTCCAGCGTCCTCCCACATTGTACGTGTCGTAGGGCACCTCCCCATCTCAGATTTTCTTAGATAGTCTCAATATCAATATTTTGTTTACTTGTCTAACCAGGTCACTTCTAAAATGTGTATGCCTTTCAACTCAACTGTTTTCATTCTAAAACATAAAATCAGAAAATAAGTCAGCAGCACAGAAATGTATGCACAAGAATAGTCATCACAACTCTATCATAAGACCAAGACCTATACACTATCTAAATAACCAAAATATTGTGATTTGCTTTATAAATGATAGTACATCCACATGATGGGATATAGTGGTTTAAAATGATAGTGTATATACAGGGGGAAAAAGTAGTTTACAGTTGTGAGTACTTAAAACACAGAGTTAATTCTTGCATTATTATTAATTAATTATTGTATTATTTCCCATATGAACAACTGTAAACCTAATTTTGCCCCACTCTGTAATTATTGGCATAGAAATTTAAGAATTTATTAAATGAAAACAAATGCAAAACAGTATGTGGAGGACAGATGACTCCGTTTCTTCAACATAATAATGGTATTTAAACAAAAATGGAGAAACTATAAAAGGGGAAACTATAATTGATTAAAAACAGCTTAAGAGCCCTGGCCAGGTAGCTCAGTTGGTTAGAGTGTCCTCCCAATATGTCACAGTTGCAGGTTCAGTCCCCGGTCAGGGCATATACAAGAATCAACCAATGAATGCATGAATAAGTGGAACAACAAATTGATGTTTCTCCCTCTCTCTCTCTATCTCTAAAAATAAATAAAACATTCAAAAACAGCTTAAGAGACATAACTATGTGCGATGTGTTTGGATCCTGATTTAAGCAAACCAAGTATAAAAAAGTCACTTTTTTTTTTTTTTTTTTTTTTTTTTTTAGATTATTAGGGAAAATTGGTCTTGGATTAATGTGGTATGAGATGATATGAAGAAATTATTCATTTTGTTAATGGGAATTATGATTGTTTAAATAAAAGTCTTTATTTGTTCTGAGTGAGTAATTCCTATTTCTGATTATAATTGTACATTGTATGTGTATAGAAATGCATGAGGGAAAGCTAGAAGGAAGTACTGCAACTTATTAGCATCCCGTGGAGACAGGTTATGGCTGATTTTATCTTCTTTTTACTTACCTGCCTTTGTTTTCTGAACAATGTACAAACTTGTGTGATAAAGGAAAGTACAGTTGCTATTATCTCCTGGTGACCAGAGCACTGTAAACAGCTGACTAGAAGAGCCTCCAGGGATTCCTGCCAGGGAGGAGGAGCTGAGGCAGGCTCGTGGGAGAAGCTGGTGGCTGGTGGTTCAGTGCACACAGAGCCTGTGAGTTCATGGCAGGACCCACAGGGCTTGAGCACCACCCACCTGAAGCCTGGTGCTGGTCCCGAGGGAGCTGCACCTGCACCACGCCTCAGTGGTGTTGAACCCAGAACAGGCCCACTTTCTACCACACTCCCTCCTCACTATAGATGAACTGCTGCCCCACTTCCACCCAGCCGGGCTGTGCCTCTGCCTCTAATCCTATGTGGAACACAGAGAGGCCAGTCAGTGACCACCAGCAGGGAAGTTAGTGATAAGGCCAGACTGTCCAGGCCCAGCTCCGGGCTGTGCAGAACGCCTTGGGACCACACCTGGGAGACTGAGACTAAGGAGCAGAACAAGGTGATGCCCAGGACACAGGTGCTTCCTTAGGCTGCCCTCCCAACCTCAGGCCACCCCTTCGCACAGACATTGGATTGGAACTGAAACCCAAGAAGGCCCCTCATACCTCAATCCTGAGGGATACCTCCAAAGAGGTCCTCAGTCTCCAGGGCCTCAGAGTGATGGAAACTCTGTAAAATATCAGTGCTGGAAGACCTTAAGATCATCTAACCCAGTGATTTTCAACCCTTTTCATCTCATGGCACCCATAAACTAATTGCTAAAGTTCTGAAGCACATCAAAAATATATTTTTTGCTGACCTGATTTAAAAAAAAAAAAAAAAGGTATGCCCTGGCCAGTTTGGCTCAGCGGTTAGAGCGTCGGCCTGCAGTCCAGAAAGACCCGGGTTCGGTTCCCGCTAAGGGCATGTACTTCGGTTGCAGTTTGTCCCCGGCCCTGGTTGGTTGTGCGGGTGGCAGCCACTCGATGTGTCCCTTTCACGTCGATGTTTCTCTCTCTCTCTCTTCCTCTCTCTCCCTCCCACTCTATCTGGACAAAAAAAAAAAAAAAAAAGGTATAATTTTAATTCATTCATGGCTATTGTTGTGTTGGCTATTGTCATTTTTAAAAATTGACAATCTGCCCAGCCAGTGTGGCTCAGTGGTTAAGCATCAACTCATGGACCAAGAGCTCACCGGTTCGATTCCCGGTCAGGGCACATGCCCAGGTTGTGGGCCCGATCCCCAGTGGGAAGCATGCAGGAGGTGGCCAGTCAATGTTCTCTCCCATTGATGTTTCTATCTCTCTCTCCCTCTTCCCTTTCTCTCTCTCTAAAAATCAATAAAGAAAAAAAATAACCTCTTTAAAATAAATAAATAAAAATTGACAATCTAAGGGAAAACAGGTCAGTACCCCTGACTAAATAGTTAGGTATTGCATGTTTTAAAATTTTTTGTGGCACACTGGTTGAAAATCACTGATCTAGCCCAACCCTGCCATTTAAGAAGGGAGAAATCCAAGGCTCAGATTGAAGTGAATTGACAAATCACACAGTGAGTTGGTGTCGGGCCTGGGATTAGATAGAACCAAGGAATCCTGGCATCAGATCCTTTACATCTGCCTTTCATAGGTCTCATGGGTCCAAGACCAAAGGACAGAGGCTTCGTCCCACCCCAGCAACTCCAAGAAGCTCCCATGGAGGGTAAGATCCAGTAAGAGATCTCTTGGCAAGAACACCATCCACACATCCCATGCTGCTGTCAGGTAACCAGGGAAGAACCTCAACATCTGACTCAGCCAGGGCTTTAAGGGGAGAGGGCAGCCGGGGGTGAGGGGCAGAGGCCGTGGGAGCATCGCTGTGTAGTTCCAATATGGCAGTGGCTGCACCAGAGAACATCTGCTGCTGTCTTGAAGGCACTTCCCTCTGGTGATGAACTCCTAGCCGAGCCACTGCATTGCTGCCTCCTTTTCCATCCTGTTCTTCCCTGAGCCCTGGAGGACCTGGTTGTGTCAGGAGGGACAGGGACAGTGGAGACTTGCCTGCCACCAAGGGATGTGGGCCCCATTGTTTGGCTTCTGTACTCCAAGCCTTGGCTGAGATCATGTGCAGAGGATAGTTCTGGGAAAAGGCAAATATCCAATAATCTTATCTGCCTCCCCACTCCTAACCTCTGGGCCAACCAACTTCCCCATTGGCCCTCTTTGCTCCCCCAGAGGAAGCAAAACAGGAAGGGGCAGTACTGTGCTACACAGAAGTAGGACCGGCATGGCCAGAGAACCGAGGATTGGAGACCAGACTTCATGTCAGCCTCTGCTGTAGCAAAAGTGGATGGCAAGTAGGAGTTGCCAGAGCTGAGTCCCTTTCTCCTTTGGTGTCCGTGGGGCAACCTCCCCCTTCCACCCCCTAGTTTGCCTGCAGGGCCCTTCTCCCAGCTCTCCACCCGTACACCCTACCCCATGCTGGGAGTGCCGGTTGGGTGGGGTCCTCACTGTTGACGGAAAGCTAACCAGGTGTCAGGCACCTGTGGCAGAGCACACAGAGACTGGCTAGGCCACCCAAGCTTGGGGATCTTGTGGAGAATTTACATTCTTGGTTCCGGGACTGATTCACTGAGTCCAACAATATGTGTTGAGCACTTAGTGGTGGGGTGAGGAATGAGTTCTTGGGCTTCCTGCAGCCCCTTCCAGAGAATGCGGAGTCCAAGGTGCCCAGCAACAGCTCGGGAATACTGACTCAGGCCCTCTCACCACCCAGAAGGCTGACTTGGTGGCCCACCCACACCATCTCTTCTCTTGCCACCCTCTGCCCCTGATTGGGAACCTGTGAAACCACCACAGTAGCTTGAGAGCTCCTCAGGGGATTTGGAATGGGAAGTATTCCCTGAACTGCTGTTTTCAGTCAGCCCATTCACCCTTCGAAATTTCCCACATGGCAGGAATCATGTAGCCCATTTAACAGACCAGGACAAGACATTGATTTAGAAGACCCAGCCCAATCATTATTGTGTAATAAGTGACACAAGTCTATGTTTTTTCTTTATTTATTTTAGAGAGGAAGGGGGAGATAGAAACATTGATGAGAGAGAACATCGATTGGCCGCCTCCTGCATGCACTCCACTGGGGATTGGGCCCACAACCTGGGCATGTGCCCTGACCGGGAATCAAACTGGCAACCTCTTGGTGCATGGTTTGACACTCAACCACTGAGCCACACCAGCTGGGTGAAGGAGAGTGTTGGGAGTGGTATCACTGGAACAGCGACCACCACGGTTTGACATAGTCACAGGTGAGGTCCACCACGGTTTGACATAGTCCCTGGAGTTATGAAGGCCTCCATGGTTTGACATAGTCCCTGGAGAAATGAATTCACTGCATGGCAGGAATCACAAAGAACAGTGACTGAAGATATAAAGTAATGGGAAAATAAAAATGCAGGATGACAACTGAAGGAGACTAACCTTTGCTTTCTCTGTCTATCTGTTAGCCGTTAGGAATCATTATAGAAGTAACATGTAGATGATTAATGATGTAGATGGTAGAAAAGATTGCAGGAAGAAAAGCAAGAAAGTAATAAAGATTTAGGATAGGAATATGGAAGCTTGGAAGGATCTTAGGAGGAAAGGTCAGGAGTCTAAGAGGATGTCTGGGCGAAGGATAAAAATAGCTGGTAATTAACATATAATATACCTAAGAGTTGGGTAAACAACCAAAAGAATGTCTGTACTTATTTGCCTAAAAGATTTAGGAGAAACAATGTAACCTGCAGATATATATAAATAAATATTCTGCTAGCCTTAAGCAGAAGGATAAAGCACCTTCTGTCTCACACGTCTTTCTCTCGCTGACACCGTCCACACCTTTGGGAATCCCTGGAAATGCCGAGGCTAGACCCCGGCAAGAAAGTTTTAAGAGAAGGCAGCTAGAAAGTCTGGTCCTGGAGCTAAACAGAACTCAGAGAAGTAGGCACAGTGGGTGATGTGGCTATTGAGTGTGTGCATGTGTTGTGTGTAGACAGAAGTCTCAAGATCCTACCCTCCTCCAGAGATGACATAAGAAAAGTCGTGTGTGACCTTGAGCTAATTACCTGATTTCTCCATTTCCTTAGCTGTAAAATAATCACATGTATTTGGATTGCTTGAGGATTAGAGATCACTCATATAAATTCCCAACAGTAAATGATATTACATTTGCTGCACAAAATGTGTCGCTTTCAAAAATCCTGGACCCTTCTCTTTGTGAGATGACAAACCCGAGTCCACTCCTCCCTACACAGAGGCAGAAATCATGACAGCAGTTAGGCACTACAAGCAGACTTTATTACCCCAAGCAGTTTGAGGAATTCCAGTTACTGGTTGCAGCTTTCTTCAGAGCCTCTTCAAAGCCTCCCTCCATCCCCAGCTGAAGTGAAGGATTAAAGGCTGCAGCCCAAGTTATGTCACAGCTGCTATATCCTCATTCTTGACTAAAAATGTTAAAGTCACAAATGGACATAATGTGATTGGGCCCAACTCTTACACAGTAAAATTAAAATAAAGTCACAATTTTAGAGCTATCATTCAGACAGAAACACCAAGAGTCTTAACTGGCTATGAGAAAGGGGAGGTTTTCTGTTTATAGTTACCAGAGCCACATGGAATTGTGTAATGATCATGTGTGAGCCTTAGGTAAGTGTCTCCTGGTTGCCTAGTGACAAAGAAGCCTGCAGTGGCTGCCCCTGAACAGTGGAAGAGTATGTATGTGTGTGTGTGTGTGTGGGGGGGGGGGGGTGTTAGGAAGGTGGTTATTCACCTTGCAAACACAGTTCTCAGGGGTTGAAAATGAGGGAGTCTTCAAGAAATGTAAAGAAGTTCCCTATTTCTACATCTGGGGAATGCAAGCTGGTTTGACTGCATGTGGGATTTTGGCTTTATTTGTTTGATTGATTTTATAATTACTCTAGATTCAGGAAGCTCAGTCCCTTATTCTCCCTTTGTCATCAAACCAAATAGCACCTATGTCTAGAAACACTGTGCTCTAAACCAAAACTGCTGACAGCCCCTCATCCCAGACCCTGAGCTGCAGGTTTTCATGAACATCAGCTTCTGGGCCAGTTAAGTCTTGATAAAGTTGTCTCTTCATAACCCCATCCCCCACCTGGTCACAGTCACAGTGGAACCAGGAACTCAACAGACAGATTTTCTCCCTCAATCAACTTAAGCAACTCCAGGAAGAAGGAGAATTCCCACAATCTGCCTGCCAAGCTCTATTCCACTTGCTGAACTTTGCTCAGCAGAAACGGGTCATTCTGACCACAAGTTCCCCCAAACTATCCCTACTTGTGCTTTTAAGGCACACCAATTCCTCTATGTAAGGCTCTCTGCTTATACTGAATTATTTTAATTACCCTTACTAATTAAAAGAAACTTTTGCCTTAAAGCTCACCCTTGTCTAGCCATTTAGTCCTGAGATGCTGAGAGGGTGGGAATGAGGGCAGAGCCCAATTAATATCAGGGGTTCTGGTTGTTGGGGTCGCACTTGATCATGACTTTCAAACCCAATCCCTTTTTGGATGCTTCAAAGGCCTCCAGAGCTTTCTCCAGAGGAAACCTATGGGTCACTAAGGACTTGACATTCACAGACTTGGACGCAAGCATTGAAATCGCCATCGGCCATCTGTAAAAGATCACAAGCGTTACATTCAGCCAAGGCCTCCAAAAGTACCAAGCACAGTATCAGCTTGGCCATATTTATAGCACTGTGGTTCTGCCAGGTCAATTCTACAGGCCAACAATGGTGGGAATGATCTTATGACTTATAATTTGGGAGTACAGAGCCTGTTCCCAAATACCCACTGGCCCCTCTGCAATGTCTGCCATGAGGCCTACAATTCTTTTGGCATGAAAGCACAAGATATATGGAGGCCACTGTGAAAAGGCAGATAAGCCAGGATAATCATCAACCCCTTAGCAGCTCAGCTTGAGAGAGTTTACTGGAAAACTAGCACTCTGCTGTGGAAATGGTTAGACTCCAAAGGTGGGAATAAGGGACACTGGTGGGGAACATGGTCCTGAACAGGGTTCCCCAGCAAGGGAGAGGGTGGAGCCACAGAATGTGGGCTGGGGTGAAACAAGACTCTCTCACTTCCCAGGGTGGGCCCTGGGCCTCTGGAGTGGGAGCCAAGGGACTTGACTTCTTGCTGTTGTTCTTTCTCTCCTCCTTCCCTTTGAAGGGAGAAAATGGCCACCTGGCCACTTAAGTAAATGGAAAAGATAGGGCCTGGGATAGGAGTGGCAGACACCCAAGAAGAGCATGCTTCAACATCCCCCTCCCTCCCTCCCTCTGCCATCTCTGCCCTCCTGTTCTTTAACCAGGAGTGAATTCTCTCTTTGGACCCCTATCATATCGCATGGCTGTCCATGTGGCCAGGGAGAGCTCTTCATGAATAAATAGGCAGAGACTCTTGGTCCTAGAGGCCTGCCCTGGTCTTACTGGCCATTGGACACCTCACTTGCCCACAACATACTCACGTGTTGCAGTATCGAAACACGCCCTTGATATCCACTTCCCGGGTGGCTGCATGCACTAGGGGCACACTGGTCATCTCGGAACCCAATCCCACGAGCACCAGGGTCCCACCAGAACAAGTGGCCTGAAGAGGAAGTAAGAACAAGAAAACCTGGAAGATAAGAAAATGCAGACTTCCTGCTCACAACAACACTGCCATCACACAAATATCTGCTGATTGCATCCAAAAATTCCAGGGAATGAGTCTACCTACACCGCTGAACTCTTCAACATGGTGACCAAACTCAACAGAGCAGCCAAGTAAACATTCTCTTCTTTAAAGATCCTGAAATAATATACTTCACCACTGGAGGACCAGGCAAAGTGGGAGCATCTTTTGCTGTCCATAACATCCCACAAAACAGCCAAGGTTCTCCAGACCTCAGTGAGAACCTCCCCTACAAACAACATTGATCTTCAGCAACCCCTGAGCATCTTTCAAAGCTTTACTAATCCATACCAGATGTTGGCTTCAGCCACTTCATCTCAGCACCTGTTCCTCCTCCAGAGTGCCCACCCCACAAGACAGGGCTTTTATTTGTTAATTCTCACCTGGGAATATTTTTCCCATTGATTTTTAGAGGGAGTGGAAGGGAGGGAGGAGAAAGAGAGGGAGGGAGGGAGAGAGAAAGAGAGAGACATTGATGTGAGAGAGACACATCGATTGACTGCCTCTCACACACACCCTGACCAGGGCCCGGGATCAAACCTGCAACCCAGGTGTGTGCCCTTGACTGGGTATTGAACCCGAGACCCGTTGGTGCATGGGCTGACACTCTAACCACTGAGCTAAACCAGCCAGGGCAAGACAGGAACCACCCTCTTGGTGAGAAAACTACTAAGCATCATACAAATGGGGAGGGCTACTGGAATTTTGTGGTTTAAAAACTGCCTTATACATGCAAGCTGACATTTAGAAATATCTTTGTTCCAGAGACATTCATCCCAACAGTACTGGTCATAATTGATTTTGTCTTCCTTAAACATCTGTCTCCCTTATCAGTTCCCTCTTGGAGTTGGCTAGAGAGTGAAGTTCGTCTTGACAGTCTCCATATAACCTCCATTTTCCTCAATAAAAACACGATACAGATTTCCCACACTTAACAAAGACATGCTTCCCTGTTTCTCCTACTGATCCTCTATCAAGAGCACAGTTTTTGTGATCACAGACATGATCATGACAGCAACCCCATTCTGAATATGTGGGGCACTTATCTTTCAAGGACTGTGTATTTGTTACCTGGTTTAAACCTCACAATGACCCAGTGAGAATGTTAGGCAAGTGCCACTATCTCCACAAGAGAGATAAGAAAACAGAGAGAGCTCCTGAGTATTGTGCCAGCTCCAGAGAATTTGGGGCATCACTGTGCTTGATGTTATGAGCGACAGACAAACAGTTCATTCCAGTCCCTCTCTCTGGGGGAAGGACATGCATGGAGAAGCCTGCATCATGGGGGTGACTCTGGCATTTGTGCTTCTGAGCTGTGGGACCCTAGAT
The DNA here is from genome assembly GCA_030848825.1 of Tadarida brasiliensis. NCBI lineage: Eukaryota > Metazoa > Chordata > Mammalia > Chiroptera > Molossidae > Tadarida > Tadarida brasiliensis. Next base: position 179,576,127 of record CM061257.1, on the reverse strand, counting down.
GGTGGCCTCTCAGCCAGCTTCTTCCTGTGCAAGAATAAGATGATTCCTCCCAGCAGGGCTGTTGGGCCTACCAATCTCAGTGCTCGGCGTGAGGATGGGCTCATTGTTTGCCATGTTTCCTGTTTTTTATCAAAGCGCAGAATCACTTATAAACCACCTGTGACATATGAACCCTGTCGTTAAGAGGAGGGTTTTCACAACTGGAAAGTGTGCTGTCTCGACTGGAAAAGTAGGGGGAAGAGGTCAGAGCTGTGAGTGAACCACAGAAAACAGACATTTTCTAGGAAAATTGTTTTCCCATCAGCATTTCCTCTTTGCCTGGTGAGGAGGAGCAACACGTTCACAATGGCCATCCCAAGCTGTCAGGAGGCCAGCAGTGTGCTGATTACAGACAAAGGAATGCTTGGACTAGCTGATCACTGTTTTGTGGTGTGACCTACGCACCAAGGAAATGACCTCAATTCTACCCTAAGCATTTGCCACTTCTCCCCACTAATATTATCTAGTCATGAGCTGGCAGGAAAATGACTCAGGTATGTCCATATATGGTGCCTCCACATAACCTGCCGGCGGATGGGGTGGCCTGGAGCATTCGACAGCATCTGTCATGCATAATGGCTCCACTCCCCACTCAGGAGAGGCATAAGCCTCAGGTCTGGTGAAGCCCTTGGGTCACATTTACCTCCACGCTCACCTCAGGTAGCCTGGCAACTGGGCCCCCACCATTAACAGCTGGAGATGCCAGCTGTTCCCAGCAGGAGAAAAGAGGAAGGAAAGCCTAGAACTGAGAAGCCATGTCTTTTACTGCCTCTTTGTGAAAGGGTTGGGGGGTGGGGTCACTGACCTGCCAACAACTTGAATGAAGACAGTAGACATTACTCATTATCATAGACCTCAAGGTGCCCAAGACATGTCACGGACTGACTGATCACACCCATCACCTCTGAGTTTTGGTCTCTCTTGGCCTCGGGGCAAGGGTGCTACCTGCTCCTTCCTCCCACCACTTAATCTGCCCCTGATGCCATGGCCGTCTTGGTAGGAGGAGAGCTGGGCAGCTCTGCCAGGTGCCAGGCATGAGCGCCATGCCATACAGCTCAAGGGATCAGCTTTCCCCAGAATGTCTTGCATGGTGCCAAGTGTCCTTGTGTGTGACCCAGCTGTGACTCAGAAGGAAGGAGGAAGCCCGAACTGCTGAGGGGAAGCAGTCTGGGAGGCAGGGCAGGAGTCCCAGTGGTGGCAGCTGTCGCCGCCCCTCCCCTCCCACCCTAGCACAACTGTACACTGCCTTCTTGTCCCTTCCCCTCTCTCTCCTTAAGCAGTGCACAGAGTAGGGAACGCACAGGCATTGGATCACTGTGCTCAAGGCAAATCACCAGGCCTCGCATTGTAAAATGTGGAGAATGATGACTAATTTCATGGCTATGGTGCGGATCAGGCCTCACGTTTACAAAGCACCCAGCAGAAGACCTGGCACACGGTAGCTCCGGAACCTGGAACATATGCTCTCTCCCCTCTTTCCTCATACTTTGACCTGTCAATGCCACTTCCTTTCCCTACCTCCCAGCCAACTTCTCATAAATTACAGGTGGGTCCATGAGGGACTTGTCAGATACTGACAGCTTATCTGTTCCTAATTCTGCGAGAGGACAGTAGTAGCCAACCATGACCCTGAAAATTCACCTCACCTTTGTGACTAACTGAACCAATGGCTGTCACTTTGTATAAATGACTCCAAGACTACTGTTTTCCTCAATAAAACACAATAGGGATTTCCCACACTTAATGAAGACATGCTTCCCTGTTCCTCCTACTGATCCTTTACCAAGGGCACAACTTTTATGATCATAGATATGGCCAGCAACTCCATCTTAAACAATCTATCTTTCAAAGATTGTGAATATTTGTTACAGTGTTTAAACCTCACAGTGACCCAATGAGAATGTTAGACAAGTGCCACTATCTACACAGGAGAGAGAAGAAAAAAGAGCTATAAAGACATCCCGTAATTTTGCTGGGAGGCCACAGAGCAAGTCAGTAGAGAAGCTTGATCCTAGACTCCTGACCTCTGCTCAGTTCACTACCCTGCATCAATTCCCCAGAGCTGCCCACCAGTTTCAGCTGCCCGAATCCCACTCACGTAGATGCCCGCCTGGATGGCGGACTCCGCGCCAGTGCACTCGATGGTGACTTCTGGCTTGCCCCCCAGGAGACCTTCCACTTTCTTGGCGATTTCCTGAGGGCTCTCCTTGGAGATCTGGAGGACAAAGTCAGCCCCAACTTCCTTGGCTTTAGACAACCGAGAGGCAGACAGATCTAAAATTGAAAAAAGGTTTCCTTCAAACTGAGACACTAGATGGAGGATTAGGGAGAAAATAAAAATGGAGGTGCACCCCTGGCCTGTGTGGCTTAGTTGGTTGGGTACTGTCTCATGCACTGGGCTTGATCCCCAGTAGGGAGTGTGCAGGAGGCAGCCGATCAATGTTTCTCCCTCTCCCTTCCTCTCTCTCTAAAATCAATAAAAACATATTTTTTAAAGAAATGGAGGTGCAGGTTCTGATGGCACCGAAGCTCTGCTGTAGTAGGTGGTGTCACTGAGCCCAACACATATATCTCTATACCTTCACACACTCCCATACACACCACACATCTGCACACATGCTCTTCAAACACTTACATGCTCTCACAGATACCTTCTATACACATTCTGATAGCTTCTCACACACTTCTGCATTCCAACTACCCCATTTATCCACACACACCTGCACACCACACAACTACACACTCACCCACATACTCTCACATAAAACCTCCTTGCACAGATGCACACTCTCAGATAGCTTACACACACACATATTTTCTCACAGATGCCTTTTCCACATACGCACACCCTTTGATACCCCACGTGCTTCCATACATACCACACTGCCTTCACAAGCACACCCACACATGCTGTTCGGTAATCTCACCTCACACATATCCACTCACGTCTCTCACTCACACCACATACCTCACACACAAACATCCTCTTATAAATATACTATACTTCACACCAACTCCACATCACACACATACATACAAACACACTCTGTCTCCTGGGCTTAGACAAATGAACTAAGGGTTGAGCCTCATCTTAGGACTAAGTAGGCAGTATGGGCTTCTCAGGTCCATGCATAAAGAGCCAGGTCCTCTTCTCCCAGCAGCTTCAAAGAGTCTCCTCCTGGGCCCTGATTTGGTCATTCCCTGGGTGGGCTTTTCAACCCTGGAACCCAGAAAAAAGAGTAGGAACCCCTTCAGAAACTCAGTACTCCATGAAGGGAATAGGTCTCATGCCTCTGCCTCACACTATAGGCCCAGCTCTTTCCTCTCTGAAGGATAGTTAAAAAGAAGAAAACCTTACCAGTCACCACCACTTGAGCTGCGCCCATTGCCTTGGCCACGAGCAAATTGACCAGTCCAATTGGCCCTAAATAAAGCAGGAAATGGGAGACATTTATGAAATATGAAACAGCAGTTCTTCCCCCTGTGCAGGCCACAAAAAAGAACCGTATCCTTCGTGTGCTGCCAGCATCTATCTCAGTGCCTGACACATAGTGAGATTCTAGCCATTGTTTGTTGAATGCATGAGTAAGTGAATGCATGAGGAATTGTTTTCTGCATGAAATTTGCTCGTAGTGCTGGGTTCTGTTTGACTCTCTCCTAAAACAGAGCTATACATTTTCCACTTACTCTTGGGCACTGCTTGGGGATATGTCAAAGAACCAGAGGGCTCAAGGAAACATTTTTGCAGAGAAGTTATCTCAGAAGGTCTGGATACACTTTCCTGTTTTCTCTTTGACCCCTATCTTCTTAGAACCCATCACACTTCCCCAAAGAGAGACATATTGTTTTTAGGTGCCCTCTCAGGGTCACCCTGGAGTGCCCTGAAGTGAGCTGGCTCCCTGGGTTGAGGCAGCTGTTCAGGCAGCCCCAGGATGTTCAGCCGGGAGACCACCTGCTTCCCCACACTCTCTACCTGCTAGATGACATGAGGATTTTCACATAAAAACCAGACCCACAAAATAAGGCTATGCAGAAAATCTTTGGGGATTCTTTTTGGACACTCCCCTTGAAAATAATTTTGTGAGTTCTCACAGAATGGAAAATACCTGAAAAGCCCAACAGAGGGATTGGGTGAATTTCTGTGTGTGCACATGTGGTATGTATGACTTATCTTTTCATTATTTAAACCTCATCTGAGGACATGCTTAGAGAGAGAGGAAGGGAGAGAAAGAGAAACAACAGTCGGTTGCCTTCTGTACGTGCCCCAACCGGGGATCAAATCCACAACCCAGGTATGTGCCCTGACTGGGAACTGAACCAGAAACCTTTTGGTGCACAGGTCAATGCTCAACCAACTAAGCCACTCCGGCCGAGCTAACTTATCTTTGTGTATATATACCACATCTTCTTTATCCATTCACCCATTGATGGATACTTAAGTTGTTTTGATGGAATATTACTCAGCCATAAAAAAGAAGGAAATCTTGCCCTGGCCACTTTGGCTTCAGCTCGCGGACCAATGAGTAGCAGGTTTGATTCCCATCAAGGGCACGCACCTCAGTTGTGGTTCGTCCCCAGCCCTGGTTGGGGTTATGCAGGAAGCAACCAGTTGATGTGTCTCTCTCACATCGATGTTTCTCCCCGCCCCCGACTCTATCTGATGATAAATAGAAAAATATCCTTAGATGAGGATTAAAAAAAAAAAAGAAGAAGGAAATTTTGCCATTTGTGACAACATAGATGACCTTTGAGAGCATTATGCTAAGTAAGTCAGACAGAGAAAGACAAATACCATATGATTTCGCTTTTATGTGGAATCTAAAACAAACAAAAGAAAAACACCCCAAGCTCATTGATACAGAGAACAGATTGGTTGCCAGAGGAAGGGGGTAGGGAGTGAGTGAAATGGGTAAAAAGGGGGTCAAAAGGTACAAACTTCCAGTTATAAAGTAAGTCAAGGTGATGTAATATACAGCATTGTGACTATAGTTAATAATACTGTATTGCATATTAGAAAGTTGCTAAGAGAGTACATCTTAAAAGTTCTCATCCCAAGAAAAGGAAACTTTGCAACTCTGTATAGTGATAGATGTTAACTAGACTTGTTACGGTGGCCATTTTGCAACACAGTTGACCCTTGCACAACACAGGTCCACTTATATGTGGATTTTTTTTTTCAATAAACATGTACAGTAATGTAAATGTATTTTCTTAATAACATCTTTTCTCTAGCTTACTTTATTGTAAGAATACAGTATGTAATACATATAACATACAAAATATGTGTTAATCAACTGTTTATGTTATTGGTGAGGCTTCCAGTCAACAGTAGACTATTAGTAAAAATTTTGGGGAGTCAAGTTATATATGGATTTTCGACTGTGCAGAAGGTGTGTATCCCTACCCCAGCATTGTTCACGGTCACCTGAGGGACGAATAATTACGTTTACACCTGAAACTAATCTTATATGTCAATTATAACCTCCCTCTCCCAAAAAAAAGTGTATGAGGAACAACAGATCACATCTATAAGGAGTGTGAGCACGCAGTCTGAGTCACCAGCAGGTAAAAGCTTAGAATGATTCAGTCTGAGGCTGCTAGGGTTTGTTCAGGTGGTGGAGAGAAGGCAGCTTCCCAGTGCAGGCAGAGTGGCTCGTGGTGGGCTGGTCTCTACTCCTTTAACTGGCAGTGAGCACGGCCCACCTCTTTCCTGGATGGACCAGAAGGCCACTTTTCTGGTAGGGTTGGGAAGTTCCAAAGTTGCTCTTCCCTTTGCTATCAAAACGATTTCTCTAGTTTCCTGTCAAGGGTTGAAATGTAATCCCAAGTTGCATTCTTTAAATGAATAAAAGGGTCATGTTGCCTAGGAAATGAAATCATTTCTGCAGATACTAGTTTACTTAGCAAAATGCTGGTCACTGAGGGAATGGGACACTGTAATTCTCTCCTACCCAGAAAGATCCTAGGACAGATTTCAGCCTTTGGAGGGGGAATGAGATGTGCAGAGGTGTCCCCACATTCCTCTTTAATGAACTCATAACCAGGGTATCCTCTGTTTCTTACCAGCTCCACACACAAAGACCTTGTTCCCCAGGGTGATTCCAGCTCGCCGGCAGGCATGGATCCCCACAGACAGTGGCTCAATCAGTGCCCCTTCCTCAAAGGTGACATTGTCAGGAAGTCTGAGGAGTCAGTCATTCAACACACTCAGTTAGTACCTCTAGGTTGACAATGATAACAATAGCTAATATTTATCGAGTATTGATTTATGTGCTGGGCATTGTGCTAAGCAATTTATATAAATTCACACGTGTAAATCCTCAGAACAGTTCTATGGTAGGTAGTATTATTCCTATTTTACAGACAAGGAAACTGAGGCTTGGAGGATTAAAGAACTCGCTCTAAAGGTTCAAAACTAGTGAAGGGCTCAAAAGATTTGAATTTGAAACCAGATGTAGACATAAGCCACATTCCAGCATCCCATGTTTTTCTCAAACTGACAGCCTTTCTGGTTTCACTTTAGCAAGGGATCCCGGCTACCTCTAGCTTTGCAAAACAGTGATTTAGAAGCTGGAGTCACTCTGTTCATCGTCTCCCCATTCCACGTTCCAGAAGAAGCACCTTGGAGGGCAGCAGCTGCCTGGCTGTCCCAGGACCGGTTATGGTGGGAAAAGGGCCTGTCCTCCACATAGCTGACTAAATGCTGTGTCACCTTCCTTCACCATTGGCTTCTTGGTTTTCATTTCCAAGTCTACTGGTATCTTGATCCTTTTAAATAATCCTACTGATGATGACAGCAAACATTTGCCTAAGGATTTACAGATTAGAGAGCTTTCTCATCCATTATTTCATTTAATCCTCACCATGACCTTGTCATATGGGAAGGGCAGGCTTTATTTTTACCTTTATTCTACAGAAGAGAAAACTGGAGCTCAATAACATTAAGAGACTTGCCCAAGGTTAAAATGCTAGTGAGTGGAAAAGCAAAGTTTGAACCCAGGTCTCCTGACTCCACATCCTCTGCCTGTCCCATTTCAGCTACCTCTTGGTACAAGTAGCTCTGTAGTTAATATTTAATTTCTGCTAGTTCTTAACCGTCCAGTGTTTATTTATTCAGTGCACCAAAAACCTTCAATTCCAGCCCTGGCCAGTGTGGCTCAGTAGGTTGGGCGGCGCCCCATGTATGGAAAGGTTACCATTTCGATTCCCGGTCAGGGCACATGCCTGGGGTTTTGGGCTCAATCCCCAGTTGGGGATGTGCAGGAGTCAGCCAATCGCTGTTTCGCTATCACATGTTTCACTATCACATCGATGTTTCTCCCTCTCTCCCTCTCCTTTCCTCTCTCTCTAAAAATCAGTAAAAAATATTTTAAAAGCCCTGGCCGGTTTGGCTCAGCAGTTAGAACGTCGGCCCGCAGACCAATGAGACCTGGGTTTGATTCTGGCCAACGGCACATACCTTGGTTGCAGTTCTTCCCCAGCCCCGGTTGGGGTCGTGTGGAAGGCAACCAGTCGATGTCTCTCTCTCTCTCTCTCTCTCTCTCTCTCTCTCTCTCTATCTATCTATCTATCTATCTATCTCTCTATCTCTATCTCTATCTCTCCCTCCCTCCTAATCTGTCTAAAGATAAATGGAAAAATATCCTTGGATGAGGGGGAAAAAAATCTTAAAGAAAAACAAAAAAGAAAACCATGAAGTTCAAAAAAGAAATAAAGGTGGCAGCCAGACCACGTGCTCATCCCCATGATCCTTCTGTCATGTTCACAATCCCCAGAGAATAAATAACAAGGCCTATGGCCTGGCTGCCACCTACCACCCTTTCCTTCTCCCCTCCTCTCTGCTTCCCTCACATCATCTCCCCCACTCCCATCCACCTTCCTGCTCTGATTACTGTCATCACCCCTTCTACCCACCCCATCAACTCGATATGAAAAAACGTTTGAAATGGAATAACGCAGACTCCCAAACTTTCATGGACCCCCAACCACACCCTCAGACACCTCTGCCCCTTCCCATTTGGGCCTCCCCTAAAGCTTGTATTGGCTCTGAGCTGAGGGGGGCCTTTGGTCAGGAGCTGGGTGCTCCTCTCCCTTCACTCTGACTTCCCCTTGGAATGAGAACATCAGGGAGAAAAGAGACTGGGGATGGGGCTAAGAGAGGATTGTCATCTGGGAGATTATTCCACTGATTAGGCAGATCACACATGCCTTTTCACATATGCAGCCATAGGCAGCAGCACAGACAGAAGCACGGGGCGGAGTCCTGGGGCCCAGCCCCTTTGCCACTGACCTTGGGAGAGTTACTGGGTCATCCTTCCCCAACCTTGTTCACTGGGGGTTGAGGGAGAAGGGGGATGAGAGGGCTAAGTGTCTTCCCAGCCCTAATCTTTCATGACTTTATAAACATCAGAGAATAAGGCAACCTGGTGGTTTTCATAATAGGCTTCAGGGAACAGGCAAAAGGGTTAAAGGATGATCAAGAAGCCAAGAAGGAAGCAGGAAGGTAAATTGAAAATAAGGTGGGTAGGACAAAACAGAGACTGGTAGTGAAGAAATCCTCACAAAGAGAAACCAGAGAGGAGGGCTTGGGCTCAGGGTTGGGCTGAGGACACAGACAGAAAGTACCCTGGGAGGAGAGAAGAGGTGAGGGTTGCATGTCCCCCTAGAGGCCCCCCTCAGTCCTCCCATCACCACTGCCAGCCAGAACACCCCTCCCACAGTATTCCCTACAAACAGCCCTTCCCCCCTCCCCAGCCCAAGGCTCCCTTTCAGGGCTAACCTTGTACCATCCCCCAGGCTCAAGGTCATGGCTATGACATGATGGCAGCATTTACTGAGCACCTTCTATGTGCCAGGATTCATAGTGAGCACTTGATATGCCTTTCTCATTGAATCCAGTCAATACTTGTATGCATTTCATCATATTGGTTCTATTACCATCTCCATTGTAAGGCAACAATACTGAGGTTACAAAGTTTCAGTAACTTGCTCGAGGTCACACCGTTGGTAAATGGCAGAGACCAGTGTTAGTCTCAGGCTTTACCGCTTTGCTCTTCCGCCTTCCACAAAAACCTTGTTTGGCACTTTGAGCTGGAAAGGGCCCAGGAAAGTTGGGCTGGTTCAGGAGCCACTTGCTGAAAAGTGGAATCTGCCCATACAACCTACTTTCTTCTAGAGCAGGCTTGGATGTTGACTTAATTGAACTCATCATGAGGTCTCCAGCCTGTGACTCCTCTCAAGGCTTCCAGTGGGCACTAGAAAACTCAGATCTGCCAGACTGCCCCTGTGATTGGCACAGGGCCTCCATCAGACAAGCCCCATCCTGGCTAACAGAGCCACCGCTGGGGCCAGGCTGGGGTGGGAAGGATCAGAAGGAAAGTGGCACATCAGCACCCAGAGCTTCACAGGCTGGGGCCACATAGGAGGTGCAGCACTTTGCTTCGTCAGACAAAGCTTCTCACCCCCAAATCATTTTGAACGTTGGGGTTGTGCAGTGAGCACAGCTTGACTCCTGGCTCTGCTCTGTGCTCACCGCACGCCCCCAGTGCGTCTGCTAACCCTTGCACTAAACCGCACTACTGGTGTCCACCTCATCATTATTCTGGCAGAGGTAAGGTAAGGCATACAAAGCACTTAGTAGCACAAGGCCAGGCACCTAGTAATAGTAATTGTGACTTTACATGCATTGCCTTATTTAATTGTCTGGTGATTAAAGGAGACTGAAGCAGAGGAAGGTTAAGTCATTTCCCCAAAGTTACTGGCTAGGAGGGAGTGCATCCAGAGTCCCACAGTCACATGCTGGCTCCTCGACACGCCGACTTAGTAAGACCCGGCAAGGTCACTGCTGTTTATAGTTATCTTTCCTTTAGCTGCAGTGGAGACCAATAACAGAAGACGAACTGCAAGTTATCACTAGGATGGCTGGAAAGGAGTGAGTGACCTTAGCAACAACTTTCTATTGCTGCTCTTAGTGAGGGAATGTTAAACTGGCCCTGGCCGGTTTGGCTCAGCGGTTGGAGCGTCGGCCTGCGGACCAGAGAGTCCCGGGTTCGGTTCCCGCTAAGGGGCACGTACCAAAAAAACCCCCAAAAAACTGAAAGACTAAAACCAAGCACTGTGAGTCAGTCTTAATTCTAGTTTAGGCTGCCCTCCCTCCACTAACCAAGAAGGGCAGGCCCACCATGGGGATCCCTCATGTCTGGAATTAAGAGCTAAAAAGAACAAAGTATTATAGAAGAAAGAACACCAAACAAACAGAGGGGGAGAGGTCCCACGTGGCAAGGCAGGGCTGGGCACTAACTTATAGCAGAAGTTGGCATTGTGCTTATAGAACCGGCAGAGGTTCCCATCATCGGGGGGCGTGGCACAGAAGAAGATAGATGGTGACAGGTTGTATCGGCCAATCTTGCAGAATTCATCAGTTTCTCGGGGAGCACCAGGCTCAATGGCAACACGATCACCTGGAAGGAAAACAGGAGTAGACACAGAGATGCAGGTTCATGGGCAGATACCAGCGAGGGAATCTAGCCAAATGAGCCACCCTCCTCCCTGAAGACCCAGGGTGTCTTAAGCAAGCCCAGCCCATTAGTGCTTCCAAAGGAAACACAGGCCGCAGTCCAGATTCACACTCTGAGAGAGAATGACCAGCCCACTTCTTCACAGACTGGTTTGGCCTGCCCTTTTACCAATTCATGGACCAGACCAACTTGCCCTCCAGCTCCACAGCCACCTCCCAGCTCGGGAAACACAGAACCAATCCCATCTCTAAGGCAAGCTGGCTTAAACTGCTGCAAAAGAGGTAGCTAGTGTGTGGAGTTTGCAGACATTTTTTTCTTTACCTGTTTTGAAAACATGGGGCAAGGCCTTTGCAAAAGCCATACAGTCTGGTTGTGTTTAGACAATAAGGAGGAGTCAACTGATTCCTGCTTAGCAGAACCATTAAGGCAAATGGCCCTCAGAGGCCTCAACTCTGGTACAGCGGAGAGTAACATTCAGACTTGAGAACAGCCAACTCTATTGTACTTCTACCGGGTCTGCTTGGAAACCCAGTGTTAGAATTGCTCTTCTCTCTTAATTAGGAAAATTTTCAAACATACAGCAAAGTTGAAAAAACTGTGCAGTGAACATCCAGATATCCTCCACCTAGATTCTTCAATTACTATTTAGCAACATTCAATTAATATTTAGCAACATTCACTTTATCATATATCCATCCATCCATCCATCCATCCCATCTATCCATCTCTCCTCTATCCATCGATCCATTTTCTTTTCTGATGCATTTCAAAGTAGGTTGTAGACATTAGTACACTTCACCCTTAAACACTTCAGCCTGCATAGCGTTAACTAGAGTTCAACACTTGTTTATGGTTCTTTTTTAAGGTAAAATTTTGATATTGATGAAATGCACAAATGTTAAGTAGATCATTAGATGAATTTTAATAAATGCATTCACCTGTGTGATGTAAACCCCTGTCAAGATACAGAACATTACCACTATCTTGGGAATTCCATTCCTTTGTGTTCCTTCCCAGTCAATCCCCACCCCACCACAAAAGGGGTGTACTAGTGGTGCTAGGGCCCTCTTGAGCCTGAAGAATGTGTTATTAGCCACCAGAAAAACCCTGGGAGGTCTGCCTTTTACTAAGCAGAGACGCATTAGGCTATTTTGTTGTCTTTTGTGCTAAATGTACCCACAGAATAGTTTAGAGTCCTGGTATGTAATTAGTGCTCATTAAAATATTGGTGGCAATGGTGATAATAGTAGCAGTAATATATAGTAGCACCAACTGTTTTTATTATATTTATCATTAATATAATTATCTGAGCTGGTATTATTGTAGAAGAAATTCAAACTATATAAGATAGATGGTCATATTGCAAATAAATTAGGAATCCTTCCATGCCTTAGATTTACTGGTTCTCTAATATTTGTTTAAATTTTATAAACAAATTATATCAAGAACTACTCAATGAGTGGTTTTCTTCTTTCTAGATTAGTTGATTAGAGCTTTAAGTCAAAGTTAGCAAATGAAACTCTTAAATAAAAAATTTGTCTTCTAAAAGGAATTACCCACAGAAAACCCTGCGACCACTAAAATGTGTTCCTCCACCTGCCTCTTCCTTCTATGCCCCTCTACTTTCTCTGCTGCCCAATGAATTTTCTCCAAACTATGCTTCTAGCATTGACAATGAATTCTTCAACTTAGCATTCAAGACCCTTCATAATTAGGTGGAGTTTACATTATTAAGTTTTGTCTTCTAATTATTACATCATCGTCATCATCATATTATAATAACTCAGAGTTGTTTGGTGGTTTTTAAACAGGGACTTTTGTACAGATTATGCAAAGTTATCATCTCCACTAATTGTCTAAGACAGAACCTCTGCTCTGAGCAGCATAGACTTATTAACAACCCAAGATATGAAACTCCCACCTCCGTAATTTTATTATGATGTTCCTCTTCAGTAACTCAAATACAAAACCATTCTCAAGTCTCCACATGCTGGGCAGCCCAACAGTTCTGAGCATTTGGTCGGAAAGACCAAGGCAGGTACCCTAGCTCTAAAACTAACTAGTGTGTGACCCTGGGCAATTGCCATGCTTCACGTTCTTCATCTGTTAATGAGGAAAATAATGCCTATCTTGTAGAGTTGTTTAAAGAACCAAGTAACTTTATGTGTAAATATTTAGCACGGAGAATAACATTAGTAAATCAATAAATGTTATCTGTCTTCTCATAATTATTATTAAATGTCTAGCTCAAAGACCTATCTCCTCCATTAACCTTTTTTACACACCTGTGCCCATGACAAATGTCCTTTCTTTGAACTTCTAGAGCCCATTCTTTTTTTTTTTAAACATTTTATTTATTTTTAATACTCACCCGAGGATATTTTTACATTTATCATCAGATAGAGTGGGTGGAAGGGAGGGAGAGAGAGGGAAAGAGACACATCAACTGGTTGCCTCCTGCATGACCTGACCAGGGCTGGGGACGAACAGCAACTGAGGTATGTGCCCTTGACCAGAATTGAACCCGCGACTCTTTGGTCCGCAGGCCAATGCTCTAACCGCTGAGCCAAACCAGCCAGGGCTAGAACCCATTCTTTACTGATTTCACCCTATGGTCTTGTTTAATTGTTGGTATATATATCCTGATGTCTGGTCTCCCCAAACTAGATCGAAGCACCCAAGGATCTTATCTTCTCCCTTTTCTATATCCCTCAAAGTACCTGGCACAGGCTGGATCCATTGTTCATGGTGACTAAGCACCTGTTATAACTTAAGTTTAGAGACATCCCACTCCTTGTTATGACGTATTTAGAGACCTCACCTCACAGGTAAGAACCAGTCAGTGACTGTTGGAAGCTATGAACCTTTCACTTTGGAAGAACCCTGCAAAACCTCAGGGTCTTTCTCCACTTTATTGATGATGGAGGGCCTAACTTAACATTTCTAAATGAGACACACATCTAGCTTCTTCAGAGCTGGTCAATCTCTCCCCATGTAACTTGGCTCAAATAGCCTTCTAACTAATACAGGATGGTACCTCCTACCAACCTCCTCCTTTCTCCAAATAATATGACATCATCTCCAGGTTGTACAGTGGCCTCATCAGCAAAGGAAGGTTAAAGCCAATGGCTAGTTATGCCAAGACAGCTTGGATTTAATTCATTGTGTTAGGGAATATATCATAGTCTGCCACAGCTGAGAATTCCTCCCTCTGGGAGAATGAGTTAAGCAAGTCTAGAAACATATTGGTGGTTTCCTAGCCATCAAATAAAATAAAAGACTGCATCAAAGGCCCTTGTTGTTAGTATGTGGAGGCATATTGTGGTTCCTGGGCCTGGAACATTTTCCCCACCCCTTTACCTGGCTTATTTCTTATTCATCTGCAGGGACCAGCTTAATTGCCCCTTCCTCGGATAAGCCAGGGATGAGTAGAACACACCCATTGCACCTATATTCTTCTCAGCTGCCCTCAACATGATTGTAATTAAGTATCTGTATGTCCCAGCTCTGTCTCCCACTGTGGAAGGTAAGATCCACGTGTTTCGGACCGAGGCTGTCTTGTTGACTTTTGTATCCCAGTGTTTAACAAACAGCCCGGCCCTGAGAAAGCACAAATACTAATGTTGAATGAATAAGTTGATCCTTTAGCTGAAGGCTTTACTGACCTGGTTGTAGGTGCTTTACCAGTGATCCCACTTTAACGACTGTTCCTGAAGCTTCATGGCCCAGAACCATTGGCTTTTTCACAATAAAATCTCCAATTCGACCATGCTGCCAGTAGTGGACATCTGAGCCACAGATTCCAACAGAATGCATCCTCAGCAGCACCTCTGATAAGAAAAAGGAGGAGAAAACAAGTGAGGGAGGGAACAACCCCTCTATTGCCCTGAGGCACCCTGGCAAGTCTCTTTTGGACCAAGGAGACGGATTGGTTTCAAAGTCCAGGTACAAAATTTAGACCGCAGAAGAAAACAAACGAAACAGCAACCCCAATTGAGTCTTGCAAGGCAGGAAAGCTCCACAGAGCAAAACAACTGATGTGAGGGTTAACTCTATGTGTCAACTTGGCTAAGCTATGGTGTTCAGTTGTTTGGTCAATTGCTAGATGTTGCTGTGAAAGTATTTTTCAGATTAATATTTAAGATATGGAAACAATCTGTCTATCAATGGATAAATGGATAAAGAAAGTGTAGTATATATACACAACAGAATATTATTCAGCCATAAAAAGAAGAAAATCACCCTGGCCGGTTTGGCTCAGTGGTTAGAGCGTTGGCCCGAGGACCAGAGAGGCCCGGGTTCGGTTCCCGCTAAGGGCATGTACCTGGGTTGCAGTTTGTCCCCAGCCCCAGTTGGGGTCGTGTGGGTGGCAACCACTCGATGTGTCTCTCTCACGTCAATGTTTCTCTCTCTCTCTTCCTCCCTCTCTCCCTCCACTCTATCTGAGGATAAATGCAAAAATGTCCGGGTGAGGAAAAAAAAAAGAAGGAAATCTTGCCAACTTCGACCACATGGATGGACCTTGAGAGCATTATGCTAAGTGAAGTAAGTCAGACAGAGAAAAACAAATACCATACGATTTCACTAATATGTATAATCTAAAAAAAACAGAAAACAAAACAAACCATAAAAAAGAAAAAACCCAAGCTCACAGATACATAGAACAGATTGGTGTTTGCTAGAGGCCAGGGGTGAGGGAAAGATGAAATGGGTGAAGAGGGCCCAAAGATACAAACTTCCGGTTGTAAAATAAATCATGAGGATCCAATATACAGCATGGTGACTATAATTAATCCTGTGCTGTATATCTGAAAGTTGCTTAGAGAGTAAACCTTAAGTTTCCATCACAAGAAAAAACTGTAACTACGTGAGATGATGGATGTTAGACATTGTGGGGATCATTGCACAATATGTACAAATACTGAATCACTATTTGTATACCTGAAACTAATATAATGTTGTATATCAATTATACCTCAATTAAAAAAAAAACACAAATATTTAAATAATTAGAGTTGGTTTATTTCTTTTGTTAATCAGAGGATACTTTTCCATTGATTTTTAGATCGAGTGAAAGGGAGGGTGGGAGGGAGAGAGAAACATCCATGTGAGAGAGACACATGGATTGGCTGCCTCCCCCACGATCCCAACCTGCAACCCAGGCACATGCCCTTGACCAGGAGTGGAACCTGAGACCCTTGGGTCTGTGGGCAGACACCCTAAATGCTGAGCCAAACCGGCCAGGGATCATTAGACTTTTAAAAATATATATGTTTTTATTGCTTTTTAGAGAGACAGAGGGAGGGTGAGGGAGAGAGAGAAACATCAATCGGTTGCCTCCCACAAGCACTCTGATTAGGGATCAACCCACAACCTGGGCATGTGCCCTGAGCGGAAACAAACCGGCGACCCTTCTGTGCATGGGATGATGCTCAACCAACTAAGCACACCAGCCAGGGCTAAATCATTAGACTTTGGGTAAAGCAGATTACCCTCCATAATATAGATAAGCTTCATTCAGTCAGCTGAGGTCCTTAGAAGACAAGACTGAGATTTCCTGAAGCTCAAGACTATGACATCAGTTGTTACTTGAATTTCCAGACTGCTGGTCAGCTCTACAAATTTCAGACTTGCCAACCCCCACAATCATGTGAGCTAATTCCTTAATATAAATCTCCTCTCTGCCCTCTCTATGTATGTATAATAAATCTATAACTAAATCTAAGCCCTGGCTAGTGTTAGAGCATTGGCCCAAGCACTGAAGGGTCACAAGTTCTATTCTCAATCAAGGGCACATACCTGGGTTGCAGGTTCGATCCCAGGGCCCGGTCAGGGTCATGTGAGAGGCAACCAATCCATGTGTCTCTCTTACATAAATGTTTCTCTCTCCCCCTCCCTCCCTCCCTCCCTTCCTTCACTCTCTTTATTTATTTAAAAAAATATTTTTTCTTTATTGATATTAGAGAGACATGAAGGAAGAGGGAGAGATAGAAACATCGATGAGAGAGAACACTGATCGACCGCCTCCTGCATGCCCTCCACTGGGGACTGGGCCCACAACCTAGGCATGTGCCCTGCCCAGGAAACGAACCAGTAACTTCTTGATGCACGGGTCGACTCTCAACCACTGAGCCACACTGGCCAGGCCCCTTCCACTCTCTTTAAAGATCAATGGAAAAGTCCTGCCTGTGTAGCTCAGTGGTTGAGCATCGACCCATGCACCAAGAGGTCGCTGGTTCGATTCCTGGTCAGGACACATGCCCAGGTTGTGGGCCCAGTCCCCAGTGAGGGGCATGCAGGAGGCAGCCAATCAATGTTCTCTCTCATCGATGTTTCTATCTCTCTCTCCCTCTCCCTTTCTCTCTTTCTGAAATAAATAAAGGAAAAAAAATTTAAATAAAAAGATCAATGGAAAAAATACCATCAGGTGAGGATTAACAAAATAAATAAATAAGTAAATAAATCTATATTATAAATTTCTTAATTCTGTTTTTCTGGAGAACTCTGACTAATGTACTGTGCAAACCCTAGGAAGAAATGTTATCAACCATATAAGATATAAAACATTTCTAGGAGATAACTGTTACTAGACAATTACTATGCTATGACTATGATATGACTGATTTTTATTTACTCACAAAAGGGAGGCTGGCAGAATCTAGGCTTGGCAATACTTCGGTAGCTATCAGACTATGTTTTCATGCCTGTTGTTTTGTTTAAAAATGCAGTGTTAATTTAAACCACCCAAATATTTCAACTGGCATTTCAGCCTTCACAGGTTTGAATATAGTGAGATTTGGTGGTATTGTTGTTGTCAGTTTTCCAAGTTTAAAATAATGATGCTACTGAGCCCCTTTGCTAAAATAAGTCCTAAAGGATTACTGGCCTAGTCTGGCTGAGATGACCGTGTTATAAGTATCTCCCTGAGAAAAACAAAGAGACCCAAAGTTGTGCTATGCACCCAGGTGTCTTACACTGTCCTTGCCGCAAACCCTGGGCGATCCACTGGGTGTGGCTCTGTAGAACTTTGTCCATCTTCAGTTTTGGTAGAACAGAGGAAGAAATGTCAGGGTGAATTCTGAGATCCAAGGTAGGGAAAAGTCATTTGAGTCAGGAAAACTATCTCAGAATTTCCTCTCTTGAAGTTACCAATTTGTAATAGGAAGTGAAATTCAACTTGCTAGAACTCCAGCTGAAAGGTACCATTGTCTCCCCTTCCAACTCAAGGACAGCAAGAGGCAAGAAAGTGAGAGCAGAATGCTGCCCTGGGGAGAAAAGCAATACCCAGGATCCTTTGTGTCCAAGATAGCCCTTGTTTGGCCACCTCTAGAATCAATACCAACTTTTCAGGACACAGTGAGCTGTCTCTTTTGCTTCTCTAAAAATGCTATCTTGGTGAAAACACTTAAGCCCTAAATATACATTACTTGCTAAATACTGATAGAAATAGCTCTTGCCTGTATTCATATCACTATAAATCAATAACCCAACTGACCTTTAAGTAGCAAAGCTCTGGAGGCTCCAGGAAAGCTACCTTCAATCTGATGTTCACACAGAAGTTACAGCTGTGGGGTAAGGTGGGACAGCACACCCCAACTCATCAAGGACAGAAATGGGACCTGATTGGCTGGGTGTGAGATGAGCTATCTGCAGACACTCTGCCCCTTGCTGCCAGCCTCGCTTCAGGGTCTGGCAGATCATGAAGTGGGACTCCAGGGACGGGTGGGATTGGAAAACTGTCAGCAGGGATCTGCCTTAGTCAATAGTGTGGCATGACTTCCCCAGATACAGACACCACCCAGGAAACAAACGTGTCAGCTCAGCCGCACGCTGGAACAGTGAGAGGCCAGAAAGAGTGGAACAAAGGTGGTGGAACCCTGCCCCAGTGTGCACACCCACTTTCTGCACCTGGTTGATTAGGGCAGTGGGGCAAGGTTCCAAGCAGCCCCTCCCATCCCCACTGGACAGAAAGTCTGGGTCTTCCTGTCATGACATTCCCTTTTCTAACTAAACCATTAAGTTCTATAGACTCACTCCTTTTCAAATTTTGGATTCAGCCACCTGAATAGTGGTTTATAGTGGATAGAGTAACCTAAGGTCAAAAGAAGAACAATTTTGCTTTTGGCCCATAACTTGAAGACATTTTATGCCAAACTTTTTGGGACAAGACAGCGGTCTGATATGGTAACTATTCTCATTCTACCACTGTTTCTTTCATTGCATGTAGCAGCCAAGTGGAGTCTATCTAATCATGCTATGGACAATGAACTAGGTGGAAAGTCTAAAAAAAGCATAGTTTTAACTGGAGGCAAAAGTATAAACTGTAACAGAAGAGGGGTACAGGAGCAATGCACATGTATCTCCAGGGGAAATAAGAAAATATAAGTTGAGTATATCCCAAGGACCTACCATTTGGGCCTGGTTCAGGGATGGGATAGTTCTCCTAAAGGAAACAAAATAGAAAAATCATTTAGCATGCATAATACATTTACCTAATGAACATTTTCAATTTTTAAAAATTAGAATTTCATTCAGATGTTTCTTCTTAGACTTAACACGGGCTCAGGCCGTACTGTTGCTGGGTGGATTATGGAGGGGCTACACTGAACAGTGCTGTACTCACTCCACTCAATGGTGCACTTTGCCCAGGACTCAGAAAAAAAGTATGTCATGTGCATCTCCGGGCAGAAAGGATGTTTGGGCTGCTACCCTAGATCTGCCTTCCCCATCAGATCCTTCTGTCCTGAAAACACACCTTGTTAGATACAGATTTGTTTGGTCTGGCAAACTTGGACAGAGAAAGGATGAGGGTGTTTCTAGCAGCTGCACGAGAGCAACTCCACGGGTTGGAAAAAGTGAGGCTGTTTATTCTTTTCCCTCTACACCAGGGCACAGACTGACACTTGGTCCTCTCTTTCAAAACATCCCATGTGGAGTTTTAGAGGTCTCCTGGGAATACATGGGACCTGTATTTTGAACTCTCATAGGTTCAAAAAGCAATCTGAGTTATTCCAGTGTTCACAGCTATTATTTATTTATTTTAGAGACAGGAAGGGAAAGAGAGAGAAACATTGATTTGTTCCATTTATTTATGCATTCATTGGTTGATCCTTATATGTGCCTTGACTGGGGATTGAACCCGCAACCTTGGCATATCGGGATGATGCTCCAACCAACTGAGCTACCCGGCCAGGGCACAGTATTATTATTATTATTAGGCTCCCTCAATGCCAACTGGCTAGGAAATTCCTGGTGATGAGGAAGGACAATGAGTGGACAAATAAATCCAAGTGGTTATTTTATTAATTCTTTGAAGGCAGCCTAGAAGAGGAAGAAGGGATATGAAATGTTCACAGCACCTACTATGTGCCAGACAATGTTCTGGGCTTTACACATGTAACAGCACATGGTCCTTGCCATAGCCCACAATTTGCAGATGAGAAACCTGAGGCTGGGAAGTTCAATCATTTGGCCAAGGTCATACTGTCAGAGTGGACAAATCAGGGCTAAACCCAGGCAGGATTCCCAAGCCTGCCTCAATGCATCCTACTGCACCCCCAAGGTGGAATATGGCTTTTCTCCTTCAGGGGTGATGCAAGGAGCCATCTTTTGGGTGATGAGAAAGTCAGAGCTGGGCCTCACACAGAGCGCTCTGGGAGAAGGCAATACTCAAAGCTTGCCTCCTTCTGAGAGCCTCCCCAAGATGCTCTTATAGGTCGCAATAAACAACACTGGGGCTATTTAACTAATAAGATAAGAACCTTTATGCCAAAGACCATGCCTTCAATCTCTTCGGAACCAGGTACAGTGCTCTGCCCCAAACCTGGTGGCCTTATACTGGTTAAATATCCATTTTCCATAATAGTGTTTCCACGGAAGGTCTAAGGTTGTTGCTTATCTCATCAGCCCTTTCTGTTGAAGTAGTGCAGTGCTAATTTGAACTTGTCTCCAGTGAAACAAAGTCCACAATGACCATGCTGATGCTGACCAACTCCTCCGTCAGGTCCTGTGCTAAGTGCTGTACATGCATCACTTTGTTTAACCCTCACAAGGGTACCTTCTATTATTATCCCATTTCCCATGTGATGAGACTGAAAATGGTGAGATTTAGCAAACTGCCCATGGTAATACTAAGGTAATAAATGCTGGAGCTTCATCCAAAGCAACCTGTGTGGGCAGAGGGGCTCACAGCAGTTTTTTATCTCTTAATCATTTAAACTGGCTACATCTGGCCCTGGCCGTGTCGGTCAGTGGTTAGAGGGTTGCAGATTTAATCCCGACCAGAGCTCAGGGAGCGTGCAGGAGACAACAAATCTGTGTCTCTCTCACCTCGATGTTTCTGTTTCTCTTTCTCTCTCCTCCCTCCCTTCCACTCTATATCCTAGGGTAAGGATTAACAAATAAATATAAATAAGTAAACTGGCTACATCAGGTAGGAAGGAAGGAAGGAAGGAAGGAAGGAAGGAAGGAAGGAAGGAAGGAAGGAAGGAAGGAAGGAAGGGAGGGAGAAGAGGGTAGGGAATCCATTTAGAAATGGGCATTTCAGGATAGCTGACTATCACTGAAATATTCAAAGGAGTTAGTTGCTGGTCCCACATCTGACATTATTCAACATCAGAGACTGCTGTGTAGTTATGTTTCTGTTGTACTGAGTGAAGTTTTAAACTGTAGGTTAAAACGACCTTTATTTCAAACATAGACTAGCAACCCCTCTGCCCCCTAACGGCACCAGTAGGCAACTTCTCAGGCACTTAGAGAATTCCACCACATACTCCTCATAGCTTGCCACCAACCAGGCCAGGCCTGAGCACCCCATTTTTTGGATGCAGAGGGGGTAAGATTCCAGCTCACAGCAACTGTTGGGCAAGCAGGCCCTGGGTGTCACTAGAAATTACTGCTGTAAATATTTGCCGGAGTTAACAGAAGGGAGGGACTAGCTTTGACCTTACCGCAGAAGCGAGGTTGCAGTGACTTTCCCAAACACTAGAGGGTGCTGTGTGGATAGCCTGGTTTCATCTTGGTAGCAGAATACACTTGATGGAGAATTTCAATACCTCTCCCCATATACCAACTTTCCTTTTATGTCCTTTTTCTTGCTAACTCTAATCACCCTTACAAGTCAGCTTGGCTCCTGACTCCCCTCTCTGCAGGAAACATGCCATCTGAGCACAAGACCATGTTAAAGTCCAGCCCTTAAGTTTGTAAATATTATTTTAAGCCCAGCTGTGGAGCTTACAATGTTTTAGAAAGTTATCACAACATGGTTACTAAAGAAACCTTGCTTTTTGGTGATGACGTTAGCTACAATCCTGTTTACTTAATCTTCTCTTCTTTCTTAGATTTTGGTGGTGATATTTTGTCATTTATCCTATTTCTCGTTTATCAAAGTTCCTTAGCTCCTCAGAGATGTGGGACATTCACTTTTATCCCCACAGCCCAATCAGGCATATTCAAGGTTTCCTAAACAGGATTTCTTATCTGTGAGTGTAATAACAAGGAGACGAGTAACTATTCTTTATTGTGGTTATGTCCGTTTTCTAGCATTTTTTCACTTTTAAGTCATAAACAGTTCACATACATATTCTCCCTTCTATCCACTTGAAGTCTTCCCATCCACCCCACCCACCCCCAACTCTAAATAAATTATGGAAATACTTCAGGAAATACCGTGGGAATATGGAATCATCTTAGGTGCCTCTAGCATCTTAAATGTTATATTGCCTTGCCCAACCGATGTGGCTCAGTGATTGAGTGTGTTGACCCATGCACCAAGAGTTCACCAGTTCGATTCCTGGTCAGGTCACATGCCCAGGTTGTGGGCCAAATCCTCAGTGAGGGGCATGCTGGAGGCAGCCAATCGATGTTCTCTCTCATCAATGTTTCTACCTCTCTCTCCCTCTCCCTTCCTCTCTCTAAAAAAATCAATAAAAAGAAAAAAAAGTTTTTAAGTTATATTGCCTTTCCTAAATATAGTTTCTCAAATTATCCTAAATATACATTTCTAAATATATCTTAATGGCCTCCTTTCCTCTACTCCCACCTGCACATTTGAGTTCACGCCCTCAGTCCATCTTGCATGGGTTGTAGCACTGCCCCCTAACATGAGAAATCAGAGGAAGATCCCTTTTCTGTCCTCCAGCCAACCTGAATGGTACAGTGGTTAAGAATTCAGACCCTATCCCGGCCGGTGTGGCTCAGTGGTTGAGCATTGACCCATGCACCAAGAGGTCTCTGGTTCAATTCCCGGTCAGGGCACATGCCCAGGTTGTGGGCCAAATCCCCAGTGGGGGGCATGCGGGAGGTGGCCAATTGATGTTTCTGTCTCTCTCTTTCCCTCCCTTTCTCTCTCTAAAATCAATAAAGAGAAAATTTTTGAGAAACAAAAAAAAAGAACTCAGACCCTAGAATCTCCTGTCCATGTACAAACCCAGGCTCCTCTCCACCAGCTGTTCGACCTCGGGGTAATTGCATAACCTCTTTGTGCCCTCAATTTCCTCCTCTGTTTAATGAAGATAATAATAAAAGAGAGTACCCGACTCAGAGTAAATAAGTTAGCTTTTATTACACAAGAAAGAACACTGAAGTTCTTTTTCTACAGTTAGCTCACAGTATGGTTGAACCAGCTCTGGCCAACCTTGTCCTTTGCCTCTTGACAGGGTAAAGTTTTATGGTTTTGGATAAAAGTTGCATTTCCCTTATTTCCATGTCAATATTAAGAGAACTTGGCTGCTCCTAGAAGGCTGGAATATGGAAAGTGAAGTAGGATTCCAGCAATGTTTTAGGCTTTATTCTAATAACTGTAGATAAGAGTGTAAAGCCACAGCCTCTGCCTTAGAGTGAGGCAGGCAGGGCTTGGAGAAGGTGGTAGGTCGTCCATGCCCCAGGTCCTCAAAGCCCACCTTCTCCCACCTGCCAGGTCAACCAGTTGGCTGGTTGACCTACATACTTAAGGAAAGCAGAGCAGGAGATTTTATTTTTGCTTCTTTCCCCCTCCTCAATTTTCCCTCCTTTGAGTGCTTGAAGGTTGTTTTCTGCCCTGGCCAGTGTGGTTCAGTGGTTAGTGTCTCCAGTCTTGGGCTCAGTTCCTGGTCAAGGGCACATACCTGGGTTGCAGGTTCGATCTCCTGCCCCAGTTGGGGCATGTGCGGGAGGCAACCAACTGATGTGTCTCTCTCACATCAACGTTTCCCTCTCTCTCTCTCCCCCGACTCTCTCCCTCCCTTTCACTCTCTCTAAAAATCAATGGGAAAAGTATCCTCAGATGAGGATTTTAAAAAATATATACTTTGAAGGGGGGGGAGGAGTGGGGAGGAGGGTGTCAATGGGGGGAAAAGGAGAAACATCTGTAACCAAAAAAATTAATTTTAAAAAAGGGTGTTTGGAGGGTAGGAGGAAAACCCAAAGGTTTCCCTGTTAGCCATTTTGTCATAAGAGGCTTTGTTTTTGGCATTAGTCCTGGCAAAGGGGTCAAAGTAGAAGGGTCGGACACTCTCCCAAAGTCCACTCGGCGGGTCTCCAGCCCAGGCTCTCAGTGCTCCAAGCCTCCTGAATTCTCAAACTCCCGGTTGCACTCACTTGCTTTCCTCCCGGGAACCATTTCACCACTGGCTGATCCCTCACCTTCTTCAAGATCCCACATGAGGTGGGAAGTGAGGGGAAAAGAATCATCTCGGATGACTGCCTAATTCTTGTGGGAATTGGGGGAGATTTAAGTTTGGATGCGTTGGGATTGCAGTGTCTCAGGACATTCAGGTGGGGCTGTCCAATAGGCAGGTCAGGGGTAGAGACTCATAAACAAGAATCATGAACACGGGATGAAACAAAAACCTGCAAGAAGACTTCCCTGTCCTCACTAGGCTGGGAAGGTGACCCCTTCCTCTCCTTTGAGCTTCTCCAGCACCTAGAACTGAATCCATGCAGGATAGGTAATGAACGGATTGTTTAATTCTCAGCTGTGATAAATAAATTTAAATAGCCCTGGTGGGTTTGGCTCAGCAGTTAGAGCGTCGGCCTGCGGACCAATGAGTCATGGGTTTGATTCCGGTCAAGGGCACGTGTACCTCAGTTGCGGTGCCTCCCCGGCCCTGTCTCTCTCTCTCTCTCTCCCTCTCTCTCCCTCTCTCTCTCTCTCCCTCCCTCCCACTCTATCTAATGATAAATGGAAAAATATCCTCGGGTGAGGAATAAAAAACAAACAAACAAAAAAATTTCCTCCTAATTCAAAACATATTAACATAACCATAACATGAATTTACTAGATGATTTTTTTAGGTACAAAAATGAATGTTTGTTTAGAATGAGAAATAAAACCACAATGAATCACAAATGTTAAAAAAGCTGACTAGTAAAAAAAAAAAAGCTGACTAGTATGACAAATTCAAGACAGTAATAACTATTATTATTATTATTTGACTTACTGACATGAATAAAGGATTCTTTAAGCACAAATAAAAAGTCTCTGAGCTTTGTTGGATGCTCTAGTCCAGCAGTTTCCAACCTTTTTCATGTACCGGCACACAACCTAATTACTAAAATTCTGCGGCACACCAAAAATTATATTTTTTTGCCAATCTGACAATAATAGGTATAATTTTGATTCATTCACACCAGAAGGGTATTGTTGTGTTGGCTGTATTTTTTTATTTGACAATCTAAGGGAAAAGAGGTCAGTGCCCCATACTAAATAGTCAAGTACTGCATGTTTTAAAAATTCCTGCGGCACATCTGTTGACATTAGCTGCTCTAGTCTGTTCGTAACATTGAATAAGTGCTCACTGTGTTCAAGCCTATGTAACTGAATATTTACATTAAAAAAAAACTATTGAGCTGAATATCACTTCATAAAATCTGAACATATTTTCTCCAGTTATATGAGGACATATTTCTCCTCCTTAATTTCTGTCATGCAATTTTATTTCTTTCTTCTTTTTTTTTTAATCCTCACGCGAGGACATTTTTCCATTTTTTGTTCAGATAGAGTGGGAGGGAGAGAGAGAGAGAGAGAAACATCGACATGAAAGGGACACATCGAGTGGCTGCCTCCCGCATGACCAACCAGGGCCTGGTTGGTCCGGGGACAAACCGCAACCGCAACCAAGGCACATGCCCCTAGCGGGAACCGAACCTGGGTCTCTCTGGACCGCAGGCCGATGCTCTAACCGCTGAGCCAAACCAGCCAGGGCTGTGATGCAATTTTAAAAGAGAACCTTTCCCCACACCCATTATTCTAGTTCGCCCCCTCAGAACAGGGTTAACTTTTACCATGTCTCTTAGTAGTACTAGGGCTTATTACATAAAATGTTAAAATCCTATTTGTGGTATTTGCTCTTCCTGTTTTTCGAGGAAAATGTTAGCTTTTGTAGAGAAGGTGCTGCCCTTCCATGGCAGTATTTGCAGGATTTGATTTCCTGTTGTTTACCTGGTTTGGATTTTGCTTTAATGCTGAAACATAATTAATATAAAGGGAAGGAAGGTATTTGTTTGGGCTATTTGCTACTACCCAATTTTCTCCTTTTCTGAAGGAGTTTTAAATTCTACTAGCAGTCTCGAATGCCTCTGACTGACAAGTCTAGCTCAGGTAGTAAAGGTTAATTAGCCTGCATTTCCTCACTCAGGGTAAATGCTGCTCCTTAAAACCTATGCATTTGATGAGAGAAGCTGCTGACAGTCAGCTAGTGCAAAATTGACCAGGGAGAGAGAGACATGATGCTCAGGACCACTTGGGCTCCTGGGTTCAAGGACCTTTATCTACAATCCCTCCTCCTCACCCAGAAATCTTAACATTAAAGCATATATACAAGGAAGGGGACATTTTAAATGTGTTATATTATAGGCATAGAATTATCTTAGTTTTTAAAATATTGTTACAGGTTCAAGGCAATTATTTTGATCTACAGCATAATACATTTCCTAAAAGAGCGAAAACTCGTATCTTTATGGGACTCATTAATGTTTAACCTTGATCCTGACACATGACTTTCTCTGCTCTTTATAATTAAACATCAACCAACGCATCATCCTACAATTATTATTTTTCCTTTAATTTGTTCTCTCCACATACAGAAAATCATAAAACATTCAGGTCTGCATCAATGCCTGGAGATAGATATATATATATATCATATCCTATTGATAACACTCCGTGGTATTCAGCTCCCTGGATGTGAGGACCTTGTTGTCCTGTTCTCCCTATCCAGATGCTTGTGCCTAAAATCTGGTAGAGCTGCCTATCAGGAATAAGGGAGATAAAGTGCACTCAGTATGGTCGATGAACTATTACTGGTATGTGATGTAATATGTACATAAATTGACAGGAGCATTTAGAAATGTTTGCAGCATTTTGACTTTGCTGTAACATCCAAAGGCAGAAAGAAATACAAACATATTGGTCCATGGCCAGTTGGGAATAAAAAATAAAATTGGTCCTTCATCTCAGTTTGTGAAGCATTTGTAAGGATTACGTCTTCTAAAATTCTCATAAGTATAGAAACTAACTCATAATTTTCAAGTTCATGTGATCTAAGACTAATCCTTAGTAAATAAAAGCTAGCATTTAAGCTGGACTTTGATGAAGGAAGTTATGAGTTAACACTATTGAAAGACATCTTACACCATTACCAATGTTTGATAAAATCACTTCAAGAAAATTCAAAGTTTGGTCCTGGCCAGTTTGGCTCAACAGTTAGAGCATCAGACCATGGACCAAGGGGTCACAGGTTTGATTCCCAGTCAAATGCATGTGCCTGGGTTGCAGGTTTGATCCTAGGCCCAAGTTGGAGCAATTGATGTGTCTCTCTCTCTCACATCTATGTCTCTCTCTCTCTCTCTCTCTCTCTCTCTCTCTCTCTCTCTCCTCCCTACCTGTCTCCCTCTCCCCCTCCCTTGCTTCCACTCTATCTAAAAATAAATGGAAAAATATCCTCAGGTGAGGATTAACAACAACAACAACAAAAAAAGAAAATTTGAAATTTGTAACTGCTTCCTTTCACAGGGAGCTGCCAGGAGACAAAAATTTTAGATATCTCAAGACTTTGACAAAGTCTGTGTAACTGTGGATTGATATTGAACTCAGAATTAATTTTGTTTGTCTTTACCTGTTCGCTAATGATATTATTCATACAAATAGTTATATTTGTTCTTTGGATTTTTCTATATAGTCCAACTGTTTACAATTACTGAACATGTATAAAATAATTGTTAATACTCTTTTCATGGCTATGTAAATATTATGCTAGATGCAAATACAGAAAAATAAGACAAAAGGCAAAACTCGGATCATAATGGTTCAGATGATAGCAATAATCTAGAGTGCTTTTTTTTTTTCTTTTCTCACAATGAAGTCCATAAGACCTGACTGCTTTCCATTTACCTGCCCTTTCCTTTTGGGGAAAATTCCACCCCAACTCTTATCCCATGGTTACAGTATTGTCCTATCCCCAGTGATCAATAAGATCATATAGATACTGAGACAAGCCTTCCTAGCTCTGAGACCACACTATCAGACCAAAAGATCGGTCATCAATGCATCCTTCAGATTGATTTATGACCAAAAGGGGAAATTGTAAACGAAAAAGGACTTCTATGGAAAGTAACCTCACAGGATGATCCTAAATTCCTAATTGGGCAGGTCAGGGTGAATAGTCATGCCCCAGGTATAAAACTTTAGTAAAAGGCTTATCTTTACCTTAAGCAATCTGTCCATTGTTTCTATGCCTCTAGGTTAATGTACCTTTGAATATACTCCCTTTCAGATCCCTCCTAATATATAACCACCCCTTTCAGACCCTCCCTTCTAAAGGGGCCCACCCTCAAGATAGCACAAAATCTCATTAACTATCCTGTTATGTGATCCCCACCTTTGCTTCCTCCCACTTTCATGTAATCTTCCTTTCCTTACCTCCTTAATTTATTTTTTTTATTTTTTTAATCCTCACCCAAGGATATTTTTCTATCTCCAGGTAGAGAGAGGGAGAGAAAGAGAGAGAGAACCATCAACATGAGAGGGACACATTGACTGTGATGTTGATCTGGCATGACCCTGACCAGGGCAGGGACAAATCGCAAGATGCTCTTGGCCGAAATCAAACCCAGGACTCATTGGTCCGAAGACTGATGCTCGACCACTGAGCCAAACTGGCCAGGGCCTTACCTCCTTAATTTAAAGTGGCTTTTAAAAACTGCCCTGAGCCCTGGCCAGTTTGGCTCAGCGGTTAGAGCATTGGCCTGTGGACCAGAGAGTCCCTGGTTCAGTTCCCGCTAAGGGCACGTACCTCGGTTGCAGTTTGTCCCCGGCCCCGGGTGGGGTTGTGTGGGTGGCAGCCACTCGATGTGTCTCTCTCACATTGATTGATGTGTTTCTCTCTCTTTCTCCCTCTCTCCCTCCTGCTCTATCTGAAGATAAATGCAAAAATGAGGATAAAAATAAATAAATAGAAATAAATAATAAATAAATAACTAAAAACTGCCCTGAGCCCTGGCCGGTTTGGCTCAGCGGTTGGAGCGTCAGCCTGCAGACCAGAGAGTCTGGGGTTCGGTTCCCGGTTCCCGCTAGGGGCACGTACCAAAAAAAACCAAAAACAAAACAAAAAACTGCCCTGGCCCATGTAGTTCAGTGGTTAGAGGGTTGGCCTACATACCAAAGGTCCTGGGTTCAATTCTCAGTCAAGGGCACATACCTGGCTTCCAGGGGCACATGTGGGAGGCAACCCCCCACCTCTCCCTCTCTCTAAAAATCAGTGGAAAAAATACCCTTGGGCGAGGATTAACAAAAAAATAAAAACTGCACAAGTGTTATTCTTGGGAATATTTTAGATCTTGTTCCTGGCATATGTTATTTGGACGTTTTTTACATTGATGTCTTCAAAATCAGCTCAAGGAGGGTTCATGTATAGGGCTCCTCTCTGGGCCAAGGGCCCCTCCCTGTGAGGCCTTTACTTCTGTGACCTCCATCAAAGCCCTCACACTGTTTTGGTGTTTACTTCATCTGTCTATTCCTAGAGCAGCTGTGGTTCGGGACTGTGTTTTCCTCCTCCTCTGGGTGCCTAGCCCAGTGCTTGGCACATGCAAGGCAGCATCTCAACTAGTAAATGTAGAATAAAGGACTGAGTTTGAAATCACTCTGCGTAGAGCTGTATCACTTTCCCTTCCTCATAATTCCATCTGGTGTTGGTAGCAATAAAGACTAATAGTGTCACTTTAATTCAGGACCTTGGGTGGAGGCTCTAAGGTGAGTGAAGAGAGAACTGGAATGGAAGTCTGAACCTCTGAGTTCTTGTCCAGGCTGTTAACTAACCAAGCCTGTCACCTTGGGGTTGGAACTTCAACTGAGGAAATGGAGGGTTGGCTCAAAGCAGGAGTTCTTAGTCTGGGTTCCACAGACCTCTAGAGAATCTATAGATGGGTTTAAAGGAAGTTTACTAACTCTCTGAAATTCTTGCCTTCTGTGGAGAGAGAGACCACAGATTATTAAAGTCAAGGATTGCTAATCTGGATAATCTCCTAAATCTCTTCAATCTAGATCCTGGTGATGGGGGAAGGATGTGTTAGGGAGGGATAGATGGCTGGCACCCATCTCACTTACCCACAGCCATCCTAGGCCCATCTGAGATGGACTTTGTCAAGGGAGGCCTGGCAGGATGCCAAGGCTGACTTTGCAGCTCCCTAAACTTTGGCCTCAGGAGCCAGGGAGGGGAATCAGGGTCCACGCAGAGGAGACGTGTATATATAATGCTCTTAAAGGAATAGGGGAGCAGGATCTGAAAGGGAAAAGGCTAGAAAGTGAACCAGATGTGGACTAAGGGAGGTAAGGAAGAAAGGAGCTTCATAGACATAGAGATTCTCAAGATCCAGAAGTCTGGCAAAGGCACAGGGAATACCAGGAGTCCTGGTGATGGAGGCCTGTGCTGGAAGGAAAGGAGCTGAGTACCTAGTAAGTGCTGGGTAATCTCGTGATCATAATAATCCTGCAAAGGAGGTTTTATCAGCCCCAAACAAGAGAGAGTAAATAGAGTTCTACAGCTTTTAAATGTCCCTCTGCCGCCCCTTTCTGCACTGTCTGCCCAGAGGATTTATGGGCATGACCTAAGCCAAGCAGCCTCCCAGGTATGTCTTCTGAAAAGTGCAATGACAGAGGTGTACTGCGGCTGGCAAAGGCGGGAGGAGGTGTCAATCATCTTACAACCTTCCCAGCCTCCAGCCACGTGCCGGCCTTGGACTAGGTTCACGGAGGCACGCGACAAGAACCCTGCTCTTAGCGTCAGATGCCAGCTGCCAACCGTCCCCCTCCCCCAACATGGTAAACAACTGGAATCTGAGTGGCCAGAACCCATGAGGTGCAGGGCCGGTGCCGCGCTGGAATTGGCGAACTGGCCCGCAGCTGGGCTCCAAGGCCAGTGGGACAGGGTCGGGCTAGGCTCCCACTCCCCTTCCCGTTTTACCAGGCGCAGGTCCCCGGGTCCGTGTACCACCAGGGAGAGGTTCTCATTTTTGGCAGCCGCCATGTCGCTCTTCCCTCCGGGGTTGAAGCTGCAGTCCTCAGGACGCGTGCAGGATCTGGTGGCTGCGGGGCCAAGGGTCTCGGGTAAAAGGCTGGAGGCCGGGCTTGGGCGAGGCGGTGCGAGCCCGGCCCGGGGCGGGGCTTCCTCGTGCCTGACAGCGCGGGCGGGGCTAGCGGGGAGTGGGGCGGGGCTGCCCCACTGGCCCCTTAAGAGAGCCCTAGGGGGTGATGAGGACGCTGAGAGAAAGAGGAAGCCGGTCCGCAGCCTCCATCTGCAGCACACTTTTCAGTCTGCCTCACGTCCAGTGAAACATTGCTGCCTTAAAAGCAGCTTGCAGAGGCAACAGCCACCGTACCAGTGTTCTCAAACTTGTGCTGCAGAAGAATGGGGATGTGCTGTGTGGGGCAGGTTCTCAGGAGGGGCCTGAGGGTCTGTATTATTAGCATTGGAAATGCTAAGGCTGTAGAGGAACAGGCGCCACATGATGTAGCATCCATGTTGGCCCGGTGTCCCCAGCATGCAGCAAAGTGCCTGGCACAAGTAAGAGTGAATGAATGAGCTGGTGCATTAGTGTAAAGAAGCTGTGAAATGGGGAGCATTTGAGATCTTGCTCCCTGGCATATGTCTTCAGTTTGACTCAAACTCATAAAAATTCTGAAGAAGAAGGAGGAGGGGGAGGAGGAGGGGGAGGGGGGAGGAGCTGTGGAATGTAATCTGTGAGCCTCTTTCTCTTAACTGACTCTGCTTATTATAGAAGCAGGATTTCTGACTAAATTCTTCCTTCAAGTCTCTCTCCCTTCAGAAACACTGAAGTTTTACTCTAAGGGGAGAGAGCCGGCCACTGGACAGGCCTAACTTCATAAAGGCCCCTCCCTCCTTTGAGAACAGTGCTCAGGATTTCATTCCCTATGGCCTCTTTTCCAGATACTCTGCCAGATCCTTTTACCTCCTCCAAGAGACCTTCCCCAGCCCTTTGAGATGACTGTGTTTGGCACTCACTGCATGCCCCATATATGGGACACAGCCTGTACTTTCAATCCCTTCCCCAATGCACTGGAAGCCCACGGAAGGCAAGGCCTCATTTCTTACATAGAACCTGGTAAAATGTGCTGTACAGTGTAGGAGCTCAAAAAAATGTTTAATGATTAATGTAGATCAAGCTCTAGAACCTCAATAATGACAAAAAAGGGAAATGTGTGGAGGGGTAAGGGAGTGTTTTAAGGTATGACAAGGCAATGGGATGGATTTTTACAGGGGAATTACAGAGACAGTTCTGTTCTTTGCTTTGAGAGACCTCCCACAAAACATCAATGTGAGAGTGTAACATTGATGGGCTGCCTCCTGCACACCCCCTACTAGGGATCGAGCCTGGAATCCAGGCATGCACCCTGACTGGGAATCAAACCATCAATCTTTCAGGCACAGGATGACATCCAACCAACTGAGCCATACTGGCCAGGGCAGGAAATCTTTTGTTTTAATGCAACTCTCATATTGCCTAAAAACAAATTATTTCAGGTATAGAGCTCCCCTATTAGTCCAGTCTCAAACTGACATGGCAACTAAGGCATACTGGTTATGGAGTGATTATATCAGATTCAATTTGGGTAAGAAACAAAATTTGTGTGTGTGTGTGTGTGTGTGTGTGTGTGTGTATATATATATATATATATATATATATATATATATATATATGTCAATGACTTTGAAGATCCTGCTACCAGAGATTCTGAGAGTCCCCTACTGTCTATGTTTCCCTGAGCCATTCACTAGCTCTATTCTCAACTGGTTAACTACAGAAGGCAAAGACCACTTAATAGTTTTTTATACCTTCTCTTTATTGTATCACCAAACGATCGTTGATAAGAATGTCTAAATGAGTCCTAATGGTCACTGAAACCAGATTTTGCCTGTAAGCAAATATTTTCTTCTGGAAAATATAACTGACCTAGAATAACTTGGCTCTGGTTCATTCTCTGTGCCACTCACAATGCCTTAGGGATGACCTTTTATAGGTTAGTCTATAAAAATAAAATAAAATAAAAATAAAAAAAGAGAGACCTCCCACAAGGCCTGTCTGTTCCTGACTGGTTCCTCCAGCAGCTCTTGCACTCAGCTCCTGAGTAGGCCTTGCTCGGAGAGATGACTAAATAGGGGTTGCCTGCCTTCACTCATGAACCTGAATTTAAAACTCACTTTTCAGCCCTAACAGGTTTGGCTCAGCAGTAAGAGCGTCAGCCCACAGACCAAAGGGTCGATTCCTGATCAAGGGCACATACCTGGGTTGCAGGTTTGATCCCCGCCCTGACCAGGTTCATGCAGGAGGCAACCAATTGATGTGTCTCTCTCACATTGATGTTTCTCTCTCTCTCTCCTCTCCCTCCCACTCTATCTAAAAAACCACTGGAAAATATCCTCAGCTGAGGATTAATAAAATAAAAATAAATTAATAAAACTCACCTTTCAGCTCTGGCTCACTAGTTCAGTTAGTCATTGGGTCGTCCTGATACGTATGCCAAGGTTTCAGGTTCCATCCCCAGTCAGGGCACATACAAGAAGCAAGAAGTGCCCTGGCCAGGTGGCCCAGGTGGCTCAGTTGGTTGGAGCATTGTCCCTGTACATCAAAAGGTAGAGGGTTCGATTCCCAGAGGGCACATACCTAGGTTGCAGGTTTGATCCCCAGTTGTGCTGTGTAGGGGAGGTAATGGATAGATGTTTCTCTCTCTCTCTCTCTCTCTCTCTCTCTCTCTCTCTCTCTCTCTCTCTCTCTGTCAAATCAATAAACATGTCCTCAGGTGAGGATTTAAAAAAAAAAGAAGAATCAAGAAGCAACCAAACCAATGAATGCATAAATCAGTGGAACATGAGATCTTGCTTCCTGATATATGTCTCAGTTTGGCTCAAATAAACTCATAAAAAAAAAAAAACTCACCTTTTCCTCCTTGCCTTGTGGGGTTTCCATACAGTCTCCCAAGTATGTCTTTCCAGTGGGTGAAGTGGAAGATGAGAAAACCCCAGGAACTGAAACTGAGGGTCCTTAAGACTTTGATTAAATTTAGCTTTAAGTCCTAGCTCTAGAAATCATCTCCCCAGTATAATCAGCAACCCCTGAGGCATCAGAAGACAGCAACCTGGACCCAACTAATGATTACAAGGTAAGTACCTCTAGCAGGCTAAAGATAACATCTTAACCTAAGTTGTGTTTCAGCTCCAGAGCCCTAAGGTAGAACTACCCCATGGCTACTTTCCCATGAGACCAGACAGAGGGACACCAGACAGACCTCAGATCTGTCCTCGAGACCTGAAGAAATGATTTCTTACCCTTACCTCACCTCTGACCAGTCAACTCCCAGCACGACCCAATCCCTAACCCATGATATCTTGTGATTTTGCCCTATATAATCTGTAACCTACACACCATCAGGGAGTTCAGGCTTTTGAACATTAGCTTCCCATTCCCCCTGGGTGGCTTCATTCATAATAAAATAGCCTATTTTTATCCACTGCAATTTTTGGTGTTAAGTGTTTGGCTCTGCTAGCACCAGGTGGATAAACTCTTTCTGTTCGATAGATAACAGAATGACTTAAGAGCTGAGGGTCACTTGAAGTAGACATGTTTTTACTTTTAAATTAAGAAAACAGAGTACCAGAACCAAAGCAAAAGTCATTAAAATAATGACAGAATGGCCACACTTGGAATGGTATTTGTTTTCTCCTGAGCAATATTACTTTGAAACTGTTTTGAAGGGTCAAAGAGATTTGGAAAGGCAGGAGACAAATTTTTATTGTTATTATTATTATTATTATTATCATCCTCACCCGAGGACATTTTTGCATTTATCTTCAGATAGAGTGGGAGGAAGAAAGGGAGCAAGAGAGAGAGAGAGAAAC
Source organism: Tadarida brasiliensis (assembly GCA_030848825.1). Lineage (NCBI taxonomy): Eukaryota > Metazoa > Chordata > Mammalia > Chiroptera > Molossidae > Tadarida > Tadarida brasiliensis. The sequence continues at coordinate 179,541,185 of CM061257.1, read as the reverse complement.
ATCGATGCGAGAGAGACACATCAAGTGGTCGCCACCCACACGACCCCAACCGGGGCCAGGGACAAACTGCAACCGAGGTCCAGGCCCTTATGGGGAACTGAACCTGGGACTCTCTGGTCCACGGGCCGATGCTCTAACCGCTAAGCCAAACCAGCCAGGACCAGGAGACAAATTTAGAAATATATCTTATGACTAGGGACCTTTACAGAAAAGCTAAAAGGACAAGTTGATAAGATTCTTTAAAAAATTGATATTTTTAATATAAAAACATAAGTAGTTGTTAACAGTATTTAAACAACTCGTGACATTTCTACATAATTTCCTAACAGAAACCAGCATTCACAGTGGTGACAAACAGACTTCTAGGCATTTTACTGAATAAGGGACAAAATGCTGGCTTTGCCTTTGCTAGTGGCCTGCTTGGCACAGCTTCTCTGGGTCTCTGCCTGCCTTTCTCAAATAACAGAGCACTTTGAGGCACTCTCGCCACCGAATACAACTTCAACAGATTGTCGATACATTTCTGCTGTAAAAATACTTTGTAATTTAGAAATTAATTTACAGGACATGTATCCTCTGGAGTCACAGATCTAGAAAAGGGAGACGTTAGCCCAGGGAACATCTTATCACAGATACTGGGTTACTTCAGGTCTGAATTACACAGTGTTCTAACAAGAAAATTAGTGTGCCCCGAGATCTAAGTGTTCCAAAGATCAGAACAATTATGAAATCTTGACTTCCAGATTTCTCTATTTGGTCATCAACTATTTAACCACCCAAATCTGGTTATTTACAACAAAAGGAAGAAATAAAAACAAACCAAAAAAAAACCAAAACAACCATGAGATTTCTTGCAGACCTTGGAAATAAGGTTAGCAATGAGAGCTAAACTAGTAAAATCCATATGCAATGAATGAGATTAATGAACTTCCCTAAGGAACTAATAACATACCTGCCATTAACAAATTTTAAGGAAGAGTTAAGAAGGGTTAGGAGCTGCTCTGTCTGTGGAGTAGTCCACTCTCTGTCTCACTACTTCACTAATAAACTCTTACACTTAAAAAAAAAGGATTAAGAAAAGGGACTCAGTCCGGCCTGTGTGGCTCGGTGGTTGGGCGTCGACCCATGCACCAAGAGGTCGCCAGTTCGAATCCTGGTCAGGACACATGCCCAGGTTGTGGGCCCAATCCCCAGTGGGGGGCATGCAGGAGGTGGCCAACCGATGTCCTCTCTCATCGATGTTTCTATCTCTCTCTCCCTCTCACTTCCTCTCTCTCTGAAATCAATAAAGGAAAAAAATAAAAGATAAATAAAAATAAAAAAAATTAAAAGAAAAGGGACTCAAAAAGTAGATATTTTAGTCTAGAACTGATACCATTGTAAATAACCTGATTATTAACAAGGAAGGAGCAAAGGGAAGGAAAAATAGATGCATACCTAGTAAAGTCTGGGTGACATGGAAAGATGCTAGCCTGTCAGTCACACCTGGGACTAGGTCATTGGCCAGGATAGGAGTGGCCACTACAAGGGCTCGAATTCTGAGATATTTAAGCTTTAAAGTATCTTTAAAGGGGTTCTCTCCCTCTTGCTTGTCCATGCTCCTGGCTCTCTTGTTGCAGGGAGCTCACTCCCCTGTATTCGCCCACATGGCTCTCAGCCATGTGGACTCCGCACAATGGACTGATGGACTGTGACTAGCCTAATGCTGTGCCGAACTCAACTCCACCATAGAATGGAAACTCTGGACACTGGCTCTGCTTCTAGCTCTGCTGAATCCCCAGCTGCACCTCTTCCAGGACTGGTTTAAGAGAAATGGGACTTTAGAAACCAAGGGATATAACTCCATGCAAATAAAGCTTTCTACCACATCTCATCCTCCCATGGGGGCCTCTAGATATGTTTATTCTAGTGGTGTCCTCAAAAACCCTACTCTCACTAGCAATGGAGAAGGGCAATCCACGCAATTCTCTGATAACAGAACTATCCAGGGAAGAGAGCATGGGCACATGCTAGCACAGAAGAATAGAAGCAATGGGACCAGAGCTAAGGGTTATGCTACATGCCAGTTGAGGATGGTGACTTGGACATGGATAAATGGTGGAAATGAAGATGAAGTGAAGTGGAAAGATCCAAGATTTATTTTGGAGGTAGTTTCCATGAGAGTTAGTAAGGAATTGACTTATAGGAGTTGAGGAGAAGATAGTGGAAATGTTAATTCCCAGATTTAAAAAAAATTTTTTAAATTGATTTCTAGAGAGAGAAGAAGGGAGAGGAGAGAGGAAAACATCAATGTGAGAATGAAACATCAATCAGCTGCCTCTTGCATGTGCCCCACTGGGGATCGAGCCCACAACCCAAGCATGTGCCCCGACCAGGAATCAAATCCCTTCAGTGCAGGATATGATGCCCAACCAACTGAGCCACACCAGCCAGAGCTGATTCCCAGATTTTTGACATGATGAACTGGATGGATAAGATGCTATTATCTGATATGGGCAGCACTGAGAGGAGAGGAGTAGTTTTGGGGAAAAGATCAGGCAAGTAATTTTGGATAGGCCAAGTGAAAATGACCAAAGGGCATGTTTGATATAAGGGTCTGGGAAAGTCTAGACTAGATTTAGAAATCATTGGTATGTAGGCTGTACTCTTTTTTTTTTTTAATATGATTTTTTTAAGAGAGAAAGAGAAACACTGATCAGCTGCCTCCTGCACACCCCCTACTGGGAATCGAGCCCACAACTTGAGCATGTGCCCTGCCTGGGAATTAAACTGGGACCTCTTAGCCCATGGGATGATGCTCAATTCACTGAGCCACACTGGCCAAGCTGTATGTAGACTGTATTTAAAGCAATAAGAGAGTGTGAGATGATCTAGGGAGAGAGTGTAGAATGAAGCAAAAAAAAGAAAGAAAAGAAAAGACAGCTCAGATTTAAGCTCTGAGCGTCTAACACTGAGGGGCCAGGAAAAGTAAACGGTGCTGAAAATCAAGTGAAGCCATAATAGGAAAAGCCAGTGTTTTAAGAAGGAAGCAGCCAACAATTGAATACCGATGTGAGACATGCTAGTAAACCAGGAAAAGTGAAATAAGGAAACTGAGAAAGATAGTTAACAAGCAGTTTACAGCCATCTGGTAAATCCCAAACTTCTTTCTTCCCTAACCCCTCACTAAGGACAATTAAGAGTAAATGATTTACACTTCTCCTTTCCAACCAGAGGGTAAATAGCTTAAATCATTCTACTCAGGGAGACAGATAACAGAAATCAAATTAGTGCCATTTTTGCCAACCACTCCCAAGGACGGATGAAGTCAGGGAAGTAAATCTCACTTTGGTGTATCAGCATAAAGGTGATGAATATTCTATTGAGATCCTCCCCTAAGACCACTTCCAGAATTCTGAACCCTCAAGACAAAGACCCAGCTTGAGTTCTCTCTGGAGCAAGTCCATGCCTTTCTTCCCTCTCAGGTGCACATCTTTAGTTTTCTCTCCTAAACTCTAAGGGTCCCCATGAGACTTGCAAACAGGGGAAGAACGGGCAATGGCAGCTTGTCCTGGGCTTGCCTCCTGAACCTGTCTCCAAGGCCCCCTTTGCTCTGACGGTTCAGTGAGCTAACAGCAGCCCTACCTTAGCTCACTTTTTTCCTATAAGGTTCTACAGAGCCAAAGCAGCCACATCTAGTTTCTCTCCTGTTGATTCTTCTACCCCAAGCCCTTCCTTTGTTTCATTGTCCCCAGCTTTAATAAATGTACTCTCAAATCCCCGAACTTGTGTTGTGAAATGTAAAGTGTCTAGTGCCCTGGCTGGTTTGGCTCAGCAGTTGGAGCATTGGCCTGCGGACCAGAGAGTCCCGGGTTCAGTTCCCGCTAAGGGCACATACCTCGGTTGCAGTTTGTTCTCGCCCAGATTGGGGTCGTGTGGGTGGCAACCAGTCGATATGTCTCTCTCACATAGATGTTTCTCTCTCTCTCCCTCCTGCTCTATCTGAAGATAAATGCAAAAAATGTCCTAGGGTGAGGATAAAAAAAAAAGTGTCTAGTGGATTGAGCAACAAGGATGTCACTGGTGATCATGGAAAAAAGTTTGGGCCCAGCCAGTGTGGCTCAGTGGTTGAGCATCGACCCATGCACCAAGAGGTCACCAGTTCAGTTCCCAGTCAGGGCACATGCCCAGGTTGTGGGCCCAATCCCCAGTGGGGGGCATGCAGGAGGTGGCCAATTGATGTTCTCTCTCATCGATGTTTCAATTTCTCTCTCCCTCTCCCTTCCCCTCTCTCTAAAACAAAAAATCAATAAAGAAAAAAGTTTTGGTATGAAGGTATGAGAAGGACACGTACTAGGTTGAGGTCATTCATTCATTCATTCATTCATTCAGTAAATATGTAATAAGTATCTATGGACATGCCCTGTACAAAGTGTTGGGAATGGCTCCAGTCGGGTCGTGTGGGAGGCAACCAGTTAATGTGGCTCTATCACATCGCTGTTTCTCTCTGTCTCTCTTTCTCTCCTGCCCTCCCACTCTATCTGATGATAAGTGGAAAAGTATCCTCGGGTGAGGAATAATTATATATATATATATATATATATATATATATATATATATATATATAAAATTTGTTTCATATATATATGAAACAAAACAAACAAAGTGTTGGGGATACAATGAATAAGACAGACACACAATCTCCACTTCAGGGAGGGAAAGTCATTAAATAGATAATTAAAAAATTAATAACTCAACAATAATTATGATGAAGGCTATGAAGAAAAAGGTAAGGAAAGGTAAGGATGACATGAAATTGTGTAACAGGGGAACCCAGTCCAGTTTGAAAACTAAAAGGTCTGAGCCAGCGGTAGATAATATCCACAACACAAGGTCAATGTAGAGCAAAACAGCTTTATTGCATGTGCCTGGGTGCAGGCGAGCTGAACCCAAAAAAGGGGTTAGCCTCGAATAACAGTTGGGGTGTAGGTTATACACTCTGCTTCTAGCTTCTGGCATTTTATGCTGACGTACTCTGCATGGCCCATTGTCCACTTTGCAGTTGGACTGGTCTAGTATCTCATACTGCAGCTGCTGGGTGATTCACTGTCTTGCGGATAATCCAGATAATCTGCCTCAATAGAAGGCTGAGCAAAGGTCAAACCCAAAATTAACAGAAGGCAGAGCAAAGGTCATGCAAGCAAAGCATTTTTCACAGTTTCCGCCTTTTGCAAGATTTTAACTTTACCCTTTAAAACGTTACTAACCCGAGACTTCCAGTCAAGATGGCGACGTAGGTAAATACAATACTCGCCTCCTCCCACAACCATGTCAAAATTACAACTAAATTACAGCACAACCATCATTCAGAACCACCTGAAATCAAGCTGAACGGAAGTCCTACAACTACGAAATTAAAGAAGCAGCCACATCGAGACTGATAGGAGGGGCGGAGGCGCGGACAGGCTGGTCCCACACACATGTGTGGTGGATAAAAATCAGGAGGATACCTCAGCTGTGAAGGTCCTCCCTGAGGAGTGAGGGGCCCCCGTCCCACACCAGGTGCCCAGCTCAGGGTTCCAGTGCCAGGGAGAGAAGTCGCCATAACTTCAGGCTATAAAAGCCAGCAGGAATCAGGCTGAGGGAGGCTGAGGCTTCTGGAGTCCCAGGCAGCTCCTCTTAAAGGGCCCGTGCATGGACTTACTCGGACTTGTTCCCTCTACCAGAGGTTCTGAACCTGTGGGTCACGACCCCTTTGGGGGTCAAACAACACTTTCACAGGGGTCGCCTAAGACATAACAGTAGCAAAATTACAGTTATGAAGTAGTAACAAAAATAATTTTATGTTTGGGGGTCACCACAACATGAGGAACTATATTAAAGAGTTGCAGCATTAGGAAGGTTGAGAACCACTAAGCTCTGAGGGGAGGCAGCTTGAAAGGCATCAGAGACATACAGGGAAGAACTGAGCTGTTTGGCCTCAGGATGAGGGCTGGAGAGGCAGCTTTCTCTCAGACAGAGGTGCTGGTGGAGGCCTTTGTTCCTTTGGTGAACCCTTCCCTCGGGCAGCAGACTGGGCGCCATATCTGGGACTCTAGCAACCTGGCTCACACTGTTTGCCCCACCCTGGTGATTCCCTGAGGCCCTGCCCTACCCAACTTTCGGGTCCAAGCTGTTTCCAAAGTCTTTACCATAGGATTGGCCTGTCTTGGATCCTGCTGCAGGTTTTCCTAAATTCTCTCAAAACAGCAGCATCTGGCCTCAGTGAGACCCATACTTCTCATTAAGTGGCCCCAGGCCTGGCACTAGCAGCAGCCAGCCTTGGTTCACAACTTGGCTTTGCTTGGGCACCTCCAAGCCCAGCACAAGAAGCAGCTGTCTGCAGATCACTTTGTAGTTTATGCCAGGTGGCCCTGGATAGAACACAGGCAGTGACTGACCTTGCCCCAGAGCCAGCACACCCAGTGGACAGCTTCAGACCACATCGAAACACCACCACCCAACCACCTTCACAAGTGACACACTCAATGAGTGGACTCAGTGAGTACCAGCCCCCTGATGAAGTAAGTCTTGCTCTGTGTGTTGGGCCCCTACATAGCTGATCCTCCAAGGTAGTCAGAGGCCAGTGGTCAGTGGGCACAGCCAGTCCTTGCAGCTGATTAGCCTGAGTAAATCCCTCCCATTGACGTGCCAACAGCAATCAAGACTCAATTACAACAGAAGGGTGTACAGTCGAGGGGTGCACCTCGAGGCCCAGCTGGGGTGATCAGGGAGGCTGTGCCCCTGGAGCCTACAGGACACCTCAACAATAGGCCACCCTACGAAGCCTAGGAGACATAGCAATTCTACCTAATACATAGAAACAATCACAGAGAAGCAGCCAAAATGAGGAGACAAAGAAACACGTCCCAAATGAAAGAAAAGAACAAAACTCCAGGAAAAGAATTAAACAAAAGGGAGATAAGCAATCAATCAGATGAAGAGTTCAAAACACTGATAATAAGGTTGCTCAAGGAACTTAGTGAGACCTTGGAGGAACTTAAAGAGACCTCTAAGGAACTTAGTGAGAACATCAACAACATAAAAAAGGACCAGTCAGAAATGAAGGATGCACTAACTGAAATGAAGAATAATCTACAGGGAATCAATAGTAGAGTAGGTAAAGCCAAGAAGCAAACCATCAATTTGGAATATAAGGAAGCAAAAAAACACCCAATCAGTACAGAAAAAAGAAAAAAGAATCCAATAAAATAAGGATAGTGTAAGGAGCCTCTGGGGCAACTTCAAGCATGCCAACATTCACATCATGGGGGTGCCAGAAGGAGAAGAGAGCAAGCAAGAAATTGAAAACCTATTTGAAACAATAATGACAGAAAACTTTCCTAACTTGGTGAAGGAAACAGACATACAAGTCCAGGAAGCACAGAGAGTCCCAAATAAGATGAACCCAAAGAGGTCCACACCAAGACATATCATCATCAAAATGCTAAAGGTTCAAGACAAAGAGAGAATCTTAAAAGCAGCAAGAGAAAAGCAGTTCGTAACCTACAAAGGAGCTCCCATAAGACTGTCAGCTGATTTCTCAAAAGAAACTTTGCAGGCCAGAAGGGAGTGGCAAGAAATATTCAAAGTGATGAAAAGCAATGACCTACAACCAAGATTACTCTATCCTGTAAAGCTATGTAAAGCTATCATTTAGAATCGATGGACATATCAAGAGTTTCCCAGACAAGAAAAAGCTAAAGGAGTTCATCACCACCAAATCAGTATTATATGAAATGTTGAAGGGTCTTCTTGAAGGAGAAGAAGAACAAAAATATGAACAATAAAATGGCAATGAATACATATCTATCAACAATTGAATCTACAAACAAAATGAGCAAGCAGAACAGAAACAGACTCATAGATACAGAGAACTTTTTGTTGCTTGCCAGATGGGCGGGGGCTAGAGGGATGGGTGAAAAAGAGGAAGGAATTAAGAAGTACAAATTGGTTGTTAGACTGATGAACCTCAAAGAGAAGAGGGAGGGCGGGATGAGATAAACCAAAGAATTTCTATGCATATATGCATAACCAATGGACACCGACAATAGTGTGGGGAAGGCAGGAGAGGGGCGGGATTGGGGAGGAGGGGGTCAATGGGGTAAAAAGGGGAGGGACATCTGTAATACATTCAACAATAAAGATGAGTTAAAATAAATAAATAAAATAAAATAAAATGTTACTGAGCCTTTCAAAAATAAGGGACTGTTGTCCCCCAAAAAAGTGATATATGAGTTGTACTTGAAAGTTTTGGGTAGTCATAACAGTGAGGCAAGGGAGAGAGAGTGTGTGTTCCAGGCTGAAGGAGTCCTAGAGGGAGTGGAGACCATCATTAGAAGTCAGTAATGTGGCAGGGCCATAGTGAACAAGGGGACCCACTCCAGGGATGTACATGGGTCATCTAGTGTTTCCCATTTGTGGAAATGCAGGAGTGCAAGAAGAAATGTAGTGAGGTAAGGGAGACTGAGTATGATGAGGAGGATAACCACAGGGAAGGGCCAGTGTGGGGTGTAGGAGCCTGGGTAGGCTGGGGACAGCATTTGCTCAGATGAGAAGGCAGCCACAGAGATGGGAGATTGGTGCACACAGAGCTATCAATAAAATAAGTAAATATATCAAAGATGATGAGAGCGTGGTTTATTACTGTTGGAAAAAGGAGGTACAAATATGGAAAGAGAAAGAAAGAGAATAAAGCCTGTGTGGTGTTACATAAAATTGAAGAGATCAGTTTAAATTCATAGTTTCAATGTAGATAGAGAGACATAGAAATAAATATAGATATAAATATCTGTGTGTTCACATACATGCCATAGGTCTGTCTACTGAAAGAGCTTGGAAACAGTGATATCTGATAACAAAGAGCATATCTGGCACCCAAATCTTGGTTTCTAAATACCATTCTCCACTAAAAGAAACAACGGCTCCTTAAAGAAATGATTTAGCCCTGGCCAGTTTTGCTCAGCGGTTAGAGCACTGGCCCGCATACCCCAGAGATCTGGGTTCGGTTCCCGCTAAGGGCACATACCTCGGTTGCAGTTTGTCCTCGGCCCCCTTTGGTGTCGTGTGGGTGGCAACCAGTCAATGTGTGTCTCTCACATTGATGTTTCTCCCTCTCTCCCTCCAGCTCTGTCTGAAGATAAGTGCAAAAATATCCTCGGGTGAGGAAAAAAAAAAAAAAAGAAAGAAATGATTTAATTTAGGTCTGGGACATGAAAAGTACAAGATAAACCTGGTAAATCTTATTGTGCCAGAAAGTAAGGAAGTATTCCAAGAATGATGGGACACATCAAAGGACACAGAAGCCAATTGGAAGAGATCTACTGGCCAAATCAGAGGCATTCTGAGCATAAAAATAAATAATAGTAACAGATTATAATTGAAAGGGTTACTAACGTTTTAAAGGGTAAAGGTAAAAGCTAGCAAAAGACAGAAACTGAAAAAACGTGTTCTTTGCATGACCTTTGCTCAGCCTTCTGTTGAGTAGGGATTATCTGGATTATCCACAAGACAATGAATCACCCAGCAGATGCAGGACGAGATACCAGACCAGTCCAACTGCAAAGTGGACAATGGGCCACGCAGAGTACGTCAGCAGGAACTGCCGGAAGCTAGAAGCAGAGTATATAACCTACACCCCAACTGTTATTCGAGGCTGGCTCCCTTTTTTGGACGCTCAGCCTGCCTGAACCCAGGCACATGCAATAAAGCTGTTTTGCTCTACATTGACCTTGCCTTGTGGATGTGATCTTCTGCCGACTCAGACCTTTTATTTGGTGCCGAAACCCAGGAGGACTGTGAGGATCCCACATAGAGGACAACCGTGGGGCCCCCGGAGTCCTCTGGGCCTCCTTTTGGACTGGGATCAATCACATCCTCAGCAGGTCACCGGACCTCCAACCTTTCCTGCCGATCAAGCATCAACACCAGACACTAATTCGCTGGTGAGTGTTTTTGCCTACCGGTCTGATTCTCTGGGCTGTCCTGTTATCCCGTCTGGGACATAAGAGAGCCAGGTCTCTTGGTCACATCTGTGTGATTGTCCCTCCCAAAATCCAGCGCTGGTCGGGACACGCTCCTCAGGAACCAGGTTCCCTCAGCTCACCATATATCTAGGGACGTCTGATACAGGTGAGTTGCACGTCTATCTACTCTAGGGGAGAAGGGGAGACGCCTTCTTCTTCCACTAGTGTATCTGTCAGACCGCTAGGCCATGACATCTCACACCGCAACATGAGACAACACCCCTAGGATGTCTCCTAAAAAATCTACAGACACTAGGGCTCGCTCAGGACTTACGTCCCAAGCAACTCATTTTTTACTGCAACACTGCGTGGCCTCAGTACAAACTAGACAATGGTCACAATAGCCTGAGAACGGCACTTTTGACATTCTCACCGACCTAGACAATTTCTGTCAAAGGCAAGGAAAATGGTCTGAGTTTCCTTACATCCAGGCCCCTTTGCACTCAGATCACACCCCTCTTCATGGGATCCGATCCTTGCTTTCCCTCCCAAATCTTCTTACTCCACTCTAATCCTCCCAAACCTCTCTCTGAAGATGAGTGCTAACTTCTCCTGTTTCCTCCTTTGACCCAGCTGATCTTGTTCCACCACCTCCTCCCTCAGACCCTCTGGCAGGGCCTCCTCCTCCAGCCCTTTCTGTGGGCCCCTCACCCTACCCTGAACCTCCTACTCCAGCTCTGACTCTTCTACAGCCACAAATGACTTCCTCACACACACAATCAGGAATCATCTTTGGTCCCTATTCATCCCCTACCTTGGCCCCCAGTTTTAGAATGTCCCCTGAGGGAAGCAGCTGGAGCTGAAGGGATTGTCAGCGTTCATGTCCCCTCTCTCTCTCAGATTTGTCCCAAATAAATAAAAGATTAGGATCCTTTACTAAGGAACCCACCAATTATACTCAGGAATTCTAGTACCTTACCCAGGCCTATGATCTAACTTAGAATGATATTCATATTATTCTCTTTTCCACCCTTAATCCGGAAGATAAAAATCGAGTCTGGGTTAATGCCCAGGGCCATGTCAATAATCTGAGGTGACAAGCCCCCACTAACCCGGTAGGGGCTGAAGCAGTCCCTAGCCAGGACCCCAGGTGGAATTATCAGGGTAATGGGGTGGGTAGAAAAGCCAGGGACCATATAGTAATATGTCTCATTGAGGGACTTCAAAAAACCTCACACAAGACCATTAACTATGAAAAACTGTCTGAAATAATCCAGGAAAGGAATGAAAAACCTGCAACCTTTCTATCCTGCCTTACACAGGCTATGAGAAGATATACTAACTTAGATCCTACTAGCCCAGAAGGGATTGTCATTTTAAACCTGAGATTTATCAGTCAGCCCCAGACATTAGAAGAAAGTTACAAAAACTGGAAGAAGGCCCTCAAACCCCTCAACAGGAACTTCCATATCTAGCCTTTAAGGTTTTTAATAACCACGAAGAAGAGGCTACAGCAAAGAATAGCAGAATTCCAAATGCTTGCCTCTGCCATCAGAGGCCCCACTAATCAAAGGGGTCAGCAAACCCCCTTCAGGGGACAGAAAATGGGCGCCCACCAGAATCAGCAAAGCGGACCCCCGGGTTCCTGCTTTAAATACAATCAGACTGGCCATTGGGCAAAACAATGTCCCAATCCCCAACCACCGTCTAAGCCATGTCCTCAATGTGGAGGACCCCAATGGAAGTCAGACTGCAGACAGACTGCGCAGAGTCGGTCCTCATCCCTTTCTCGGGCTGGCGGATCAGGCACTCCAGGCCTTGATCTGATTGGCCTTGCAGATGAAGACTGAAGGTGCCCAGAAACGGACGCCCCAACCGTCATCTCGAATTCCGAACCTTGGGTAACTCTGATGGTAGCAGGTAGGCCAATTTCATTTTTAACTGATACTGGGGCAACCTACTCTGCCCTCCCCAAGTTCAAGGGACTTCTTCAACGCTCTGGAGTTTCAGTTGTAGGAATTGACGGCCAAATATCACAACCCAGGCCAACTCAGACGCTCACTTGTTCTTTAGGCCCTTATATCTTTCTCCACTCTTTTTTAGTGTTACCAGCCTGCCCCACTCCCTTGTTAGGGCGAGACATTCTATCTAAACTCCATGCTACTTTAACCTTTACTCCTTCTCTCCCCACCACCTACTCTCATTCTTTACTTTGCCTCCTCCAAGAATCGGCCTCCTTTCCTAACATAACCCCCCTACCATTACCTTCAGAACTAGTTAACCCCATGTTGAGGGACACATCAATCCCTTCTGTAGCTAAGCACCATACACCAATCAAGCTATCTCTCAAAGATCCCTCATTTTTCCTGTCCCAGAAACAATACCCTATCCCCCCAGAAGCCCAAAAAGGACTGAAACCTGTCTTAACTCAACTCCTAAAGAAAAATTTACTCTGCCCTACCAATTCTCCCTATGATGCTCCCATTTTGCCAGTACGAAAGCCTGATGGATCTTACCATCTAGTACAGGACCTCTGCATCATAAATCAGGCCGTACAGCCGATACATCCAGTTGTTCCTAACCCATATACCCTTCTCTCCCAAATCCCGCTAACACACAGTTCTTTACAGTCCTAGACCTTATTTTATTTTATTTTATTTTTTTTATCTTCACCTGAGGACATTTCTGCATAGAGCGAGAGGGAGAGAGAGAGAAAGAGAGAGAGAAACATCAATGTGAGAGAGACACATCGACTGGTTGCCACCCACACAACCCCAACGGGGCCGGGGACAAACTGCAGTCGAGGTGTGTGCCCTTAGCAGGAACCGAACCTGGGTCTCTCTGGACAACGCTCTAACCGCTGAGCCAAATCGGCCAGGGCTACAGTCCTAGACCTTAAAGATGCCTTTTTTACTATTCCCTTACATCCAGGTTCTCAAAACCTTTTTGCTTTCACCTGGACTGACCCAGACATCAGGCAGTCCCAACAACTAACCTGGACTGTTCTTCCTCAAGGATTTCGGGACAGTCCCCTCCTCTTTGGGCAGGCCATAGCCAGCAGCAAGTAGACATAAAAGGGTCCACTCTTCTTCAGTATGTAGATGACCTTCTCCTTTGTAGTCCCACCAGAGAGGATTCTGAAAATCATACCGCCTGTTTATTGAATTTCCTTGCAGAAAAAGGGTACCGGGTTTCCCCTAAAAAAGCTCAACTTACAACTCCTCGAGTAACCTGCTTAGGGCTCACTCTTACTCCCCATTCCAGAGGGATCCCTGCAGGCCGAATTCCCTCATCTCTGAAACCCCAGTCCCGGAGACTAAACAAGAGGTTCTTTCATTTTTAGGCTTAACGAGTTACTTCAGGCTGTGGATTCCTAATTTCGCACTTCAGCTAAACCTCTCTATCAGGCCGCCAAAGAGAGTCCTGATGAACCCTTAAGTCCTGTCACCCCCATTAAGGCTCCTTTTCAGAAATTACAGCAAGCCCTTACCCAGGCTCCTGCCCTCACTCTGCCAGACTTAACCAAGCCATTTATTTTATACATAGATGAAAGACAAGGAGTGGCAGTCGGACTCCTAGGGCAGCTGAAGGGGCCCACCCTCCAGTCTGCAGCGCACCTTCCCAAACAGCTAGATAATACCATTCTGGGATGGCCACCATGCCTTAGGGCTTTAGCAGCAGCAGCAGTCCTCACCCTAGAGAGCCTAAAGATTATCTTTTATAGCCTAGTCACTGTCCATTTCTCTCATAATTTAAAGGATATACTATCTCAGCGATATTTACAAAATTTAATGTCACCTTCTGGCATTCAGCAGCTACACACCCTTTTTCTCCAAGCGCCTCAGGTCTCAGTAGCATCTACCTCTCCCCTTAATCCAGTGACTTTACTTCCTTTACTATCTAAAGGAGGAAAAGAAGAAACACACTGCTGTTTAGAAATTTTAGACTCCTGTTTATCTCCCTTTCCCCATAGCAAGGACAGCCCTCTTCCAAAGGCAGATCATACCTGGTTCATTGATGGCAGCGCCTACAGCAAGCAGGGTGCCTCCTATGCTGGTTGTACAATTGTAACCCTCGAGCCTAAAGAGGTTATTGAGGCCGGTCCCCTCCCGTGAGGCACAACCTCTCAAAAAGCAGAACGAATCGCCTTAATCAGAGCTCTAACCCTAGCAAAGGGGCAGAGGGCAAACACCTACACTGACTCCAAATATGCCTTCCATGTGCTACATTCACATGCTTCCATCTGGGCTGACAGGGGCTTTCTCTGGACCCAGGGGACAGGCATTCTTGCACCCCACCTTATTTACTAGGGATGGGCAGCACCCGAACACCTTTAGGTAGCTTCCAATATAATGGCTACATGACAATCTTTAATACCTCCAACCCTAAACACGCTGTACTCAACCAAACATACCGAGCAGGCACCACATATAATATCTCTCACTATAACCTTACGAGAGGTACCTGTAATCTAAGTATTCATGATGTGTCTAACCCCTGCAGTTGGAGTTTATATGTGCAAGCTCAGAGGGACTTAAAGCAATATCAAAAAAATCATACCAGGGAAATTAGTCGCTATCTAGGATGCAGTTCTGCCGGTGGCACTAGCCCTCTCCTCCCTCTATCATGGTTTAATCATTCGAGCCTTACTATGGGTCTATCAAACACCTCCCTAGGCCCAAATATGACTGGATTACTTTGTCTACCAGCGGGAATGATGTTTTTAGGTGCACTAAACATTTCAGCCCCCAGGAGAGTGAAAGGGTTAATAATGTTTTAACAAAATTAAACTCCATTCTGACCCTCAATTACTGCACGTACACACCCTGGCAGTTTCTTTTTTGTAAACATGAGGGCCTTGAGACACCCAAAGAAAACTATAAAGATAAGGGATTAATGAAGGCCTTGGGAAACTCAGAGGAACCATGAGAAAAAAGAGATTAATAGTTGCCCTGACCTCTAAGAAGCTCCTCTCTCCCCCTTCTCTGTATCAGCCCCCCTTAATGGTGCCAAAAGTGGTGCCAAGAGAATGTAGTTTTTCTTCCTGTAGTTTGTGCCTTTAAAAGCAGACAACAAAGAAGACTCTGCACTAAGCCCTTTTCAACTTGGCCTACCTCCACCCAGGCATATGTAAATAAAGCAATTTTGCTCTACATTGGCCTTGTGCTATGGATGTGATCTCCCGCCGGCTCACACCTTTTAGAGAGGAATTACTATTCAATGCCTAAACCCAGAAAAACAGGGTGGCTTATGGGCAGTAGGATATGTCACCCCAGCCAATACCTTAATCAATTCCTTCATCCCTAATTCAATCTCATCAAGCCCTGAGCCCAGAAGCCATCACAGGGCAAAAAAAAGGGGAGTCTGACTCCTCATAGCAGGAGTCATAGCTGCAATTACCACTGTAGGCCTTGTGGGAGGAATTACTTATAATGCCATAACAGCAAAAAAACATAACTGCCACCATGGCAAATATAGGTAGAGATACGAGTGAAAATTTCAAACTTTCAAAATCCCTCAACTCTCTTGCCTGCATGGTAATAGATAACCGCATTGCACAAGACTATTTACTAGCCAAAAAAGGAGGTGTATGCATGACAGCACATATATCTTGTTGCTTCTATGTTAACTCAACCAGCCAGGTTGAGGAGAGGAAACAATGAATTCTAGATAATGCCCAGTGGCTAAAAGAATTCAGTCAGGATCACCTAGCCCAATCTATCTGGACAAGTGTAAAAGCAGCCTTGCCTAAACTAATCTGGCTACTCTCCTTCATGGGGCCCCTAGTATTAGCCTTCTTATTATTGCTTTTTGGACACTGCCTCTTGCTCCTGATTACTAGGTCTGTACAAAATCGACTGCAAATTTTAGTCAGCTGGACAATTGGTTCTAGCTCAAGTAAAAGGACCCTATCGCCCCATTCCCCAAGAAGTTATCTAACAAATTCTTCTTAGGAGTCCACGACAACCCCACACCTGCAGGAAGTAGACAAAGAGAAACTTCACCCCTTTTCCCTTTTTATCACCATTATAAGATGGGAATGAAAGGGTTAGTAACTGTGAAAAACGTGTTGCTTGCATGACCTTTGCTCAGCCTCTGTTGAGTAGGGATTATCTGGATTATCCGCAAGACAATGAATCACCCAGCAGTTGCAGGACGAGATACCAGACCAGTCCAACTGCAAAGTGGACAATGGGCCACGCAGAGTACCTCAGCAGGAACTGCCAGAAGCTAGAAGCAGATTTTATAACCTACATCCCCAACTGTTATTCGAGGCTGACTCCCCTTTCTTGGGGCTCAGCCTGCCTGCACCCAGGTGCATGCAATAAAGCTGTTTTGCTCTACATTGACCTTGCGTTGTGGATGTGATCTTCTGCTGGCTCAGACCTTTTAATAATCCACTGAATAAAATAGGAAACCATAAGACTATACTGATAAAAATTAACTAATTGATTAATTGATAGCATGACAATGAATGAGCAGTTACATAATGCAAAGCACTGCCCCACAAAGTATACATTAATTACATAGGTGTGCTGACATGTTTATAACCCCATAATTGATGATTGGTAAATTATCGTGCTGACTTGTTTATAGCTCCATAATTGATGATTGGGAAAGTTACTGTGTGCCCTCTAGCTGAACCTGTTTTGTAAAAAATTTAATCAACAGGATAGAGATCAAAATAACCTCAGTAAATTGAAATACTCCCTGAACCAAGAAATTGTTGGGAGCTGGCTATGTGTCTGACAGAGTCCACGAAGCCTAGAGGTCTTGAGTCAGAGACTCGACCTCCCCCACAATCTCAAGGAATTAGGCTTGCATTGTGTTTGTGCAGCCCGGGGCTAAGTGTGACCCAATGTACCTTGAAATACCTGAGATAACAGACTGGGTGTCCCTGGGTGGGCCTGGATGTTCCTGGGTGGGCCTGGGTGTTCCTATTATCCGCAAGGCAAGCTAATTCTATACAGCATTGTTGTAGCCTTGGGCATTATATCAAGAAGATCCTATTTTTTTATATCATTAAACTTTTGCTGTAAGGTATAAAAGGCATGTAATAAAGCCTATCGGGGCTGATCTCCGAAGACTATGTCACAGGGGTTTTCGGAATCAGACGCTGGCTGGCTAATAAACAGCTCTTATTTGGACTTCAGTTCTCTAGTGGTCTTTCTTTGACTCTGTCGTGCCACAACATAGGGAAAAAGAGTAATATTATCATGGAGAATCCTACCATACACTACCCTAACAAAGTGAGCAAAGTTAGTATCATCAGCCGTGGGACAAATTGAAATCATTTACCATTTGATAGGATGTAATGAAAAGAAAACAGCACTACTACTGAGATATTCATGTAAAAAAATACCTAAGAGGATGCTAATAATGAGAACTCATTAATAACCCAATTGAGAGATGTCCTGCAATAGTCTGTAATCCTTTATCATTTCAATGTCATGAAGTCAAAGAAAGCCTGAGGAAATGTTTCAGAGTAAAGGAAACTAAAAAGACATGATAGCTAAAGGTGACACATGATTCTGAATTAAATTCATTTCCTATAAAGGACACTATTGGGGCAATTGGTGAAACTTGAATGGGGGTCTAAGAATTAACTGACAGTAATACTATATATTAATGTTAATTTCCTGATTTCAGTGAGGCATCATGTTTCAAAGGTTAGAAAATAAATTTTTTTGTATTGTACTTACAACTTTTCTTTTCTTTTTAATCCTCACCCGAGGATATTTTTCTATTTATCTTCAGATCTTCATAGAGTAGGAGGGAGGGAGAGGGAGAGAGAGATAACTATCCATATGAGAGGGACACATGACTGGTTGCCTCCCACACAGCTAGGGCCAGGGGCTGAACCACACCCAGGTACGTGCCCTTGACCGGAATTGTACCCTTGATTCATTGGTCCGCGGGCCAACGCTCCAACCTCTGAGCCAAACTGGCCGGGGCATACTTACAACTTTTCTATAAATAAAAATTTAATAATAAATTTGAAGGAAAATTCAATAATGTATTTGCCTTTATAAGAAAACAGCATTGCCCAGCCAGTGTGGTTCAGTGGTTGAGCGTCAACCCATGCACTAAGAGGTCGCCAGTTTGATTCCCAGTCAGGGCATGTGCCCAGGTTGTGGGCCAAATCCCCAGCCAGGGGCATGCAGGAGGCGGCCAATCAATGTTGTCTCTCATCGATGTTTCCATCTCTCTCTTCCTCTCCCTTCCTTCCTCTCTCTCTAAAATCAATAAAGAGAGAGAGAGAAAGAGAGAGAGAGAGAGAGAGAGAGAGAGAATGAAAGAAAGAGAGAGAGAGAGAGAGAGAAAGAAAAAGAAAGAAAGAAAGAAAGAAAGAAAGAAAGAAAGAAAGAAAGAAAGAAAGAAAGAAAGAAAGAAAGAAAGAAAGAAGGAAGAAAACTGCATCAAGCAGAGATAAGGAAAAAGTCAGGGAAGCAATAGTGAAATATTAGAAAGAAATGAAATGTGAAGTTGGAAGACCTTAGGAAGGAAAGTGAAATAAAACAAAATCATCGAAAAGTGAAAGCAAAATCAGAAGTATCACAAAGGAATAAAGACACTAACAAAAACACAGTGAAAGACAGAGGACAGGATTGAGAAAAGTAAGCAAAATGAAATGGAAATGAACAAGTTTAAAAGGATGAGAAAGAAAATGATAGATACGGAAGATAAGCAAAAAGCAGCCTTATGAAGCAGCCCAAAATTGTACAATAGAAAATAATTTCAATGTATCATTCAAGAGAATTTTCCAAAATGAAAAATATTTGAATCTACAAATTGAAAGGTCTTACCATGTCCAAGGAAAAGTGAATATGCAAAGGTCAATACTGAGAAGCTTTTGCTTGATTTCTTTTCTTTTCTTTTTTTTTTTTTGGTACGTGCCCCTAGCGGGAACCGAACCCGGGACTCTCTGGTCCGCAGGCCAAAGCTCCAACCACTGAGCCAAACCGGCCAGGGCTTTTTTTTTTTTATCCTCACCCTAGGACATTTTTTCATTTTTTGTTCAGATAGAGTGGGAGGGAGAGAGGGGAAGAGAGAGAGAGAGAGAGAGAGAGAAACATCGACGTGAAAGGGACACATCGAGTGGCTGCCACCCGCACAACCAACCAGGGCCGGGGACAAACTGCAACCAAGGCACATGCCCTTAGTGGGAACCGAACCCAGGTCTCTCTGGACCGCAGTCTGACGCTCTAACTGCTGAGCCAAACCAGCCAGGGCCTTTTGCTTGATTTCAAAGATAATCCCTTATTTGGGCCCCGGCTGAGCAGCTCAAGTGGTTAGAGCATTGTACCAATACACCACGGTTGCAGGTTCAATCTCCAGTCAGGGCACATACAAGCAGCAACCAATGAATGCATAAATAAATAGAATAACAGCCCTGGTTGGTTTGGCTCAGTAGTTGGAGTGCCAACCCTTGGACCAAAGAGTC
Organism: Tadarida brasiliensis; assembly: GCA_030848825.1. Classification (NCBI taxonomy): domain Eukaryota; kingdom Metazoa; phylum Chordata; class Mammalia; order Chiroptera; family Molossidae; genus Tadarida; species Tadarida brasiliensis. Next base: position 179,521,757 of record CM061257.1, on the reverse strand, counting down.
TCAGGTTCTATTCCGATCAAGGGCATGTACCTGATTGCGGTTCAGTCCCCAGCTCTGGTCGGGCTCATGCGGCAGGCAGCCAATTGATGTTTCTCTCTCTTTCTCTTCCCCTCCCTCCCACTCTGTCTGAAAATAAATGGAAAAATATCCTTGGGTGAGGATTTAAAAATAAATAAATAAATGGAATAACAAGTCGATGTTTCTCTCTCTCTCTCTCTCTCTAAAATCAATCAATCAATAATTTTAATAATAATCCTTTGGGAAGCAAGGCAAATATCAAGTTGCTTATAAAGAAGGGGGGGAAAATCAAGCTTAGCTTAGACTTCCCTGTAGCAACACTTATTGATAGAAGCAACACCAAAAAAGTCCTCATGAAAAATAAGTTTCACCCACACGTCTTATACCCAGCCAAACCATAGTTTATATAAAATGGCACAATAAGACATTTTTGAACATTAAAGAATTTAAGAAATATTGTTTGTATGAGCCTTCCTTGAATAACTGGTAGATGATGAATTTAGCCAACCAAGTGATGAAGAAGAAAACTATAGCAAAAAGAGAAGGTCTGTAGCGTGCAAGTGAAGGCGAAGCAAATATGCTAATTTCATTATATGTTCATATTAAGACGTTGATAAAATAATGCCTAAGAAGTGAAGATTAGATGTATAAGTTATAAAGACACCCACTAAAACAAAACTATAGGCCAATTTTTCAGAAAAAATATTTAAAGTATGTACCACCATATTTTCAAAGTTTTAAAGAATCTTTAAAGACATGAATGAAATAAATTCGGTTCCCAGACCCAATTCCAACATGAGGATAGAGGTGGGCTCCCTCCACACTAACAACAAACAATTCTCAGACACCACTAGGGTGTCTAAGAATTCAACTTAATTCTGACACTATCTACCCAGATATAGCATCAGATTCCACAGATTAAGAGCTCATTGCTACAAGACTGCTCCACCACACCCAATATATCCCAATGTTATTTTTAACAACTAATCAATATAAAAATAATTTTTGTGTACTAAATCTTCATGATCCAGTGCATATTTTATCCTCATGTACATCTCATTTCAGACTAGACACATTTCAAGTGCCCAGTAGCTTTATCTGGCAGGTGGTTACATTAGACAGCATGGATCTGGAGTAACTTAACTTGCCTCTTCCTTCCCACTCTACCTCCCATTCCCATCAGGTGCAGGGATTTGAGTAGTGGGCCAGAAAAGTTCAGGGGCCTTGTCATGATGATGCTATGAGTCCACTGGAAACAAACAAAGTTGCTTTTCTTCTGAACCCTCCTCATTTATCCCGTATTCTTCTTCTTTCCCCTTCTAAAATCAAGGACTACTGCTCTAAGAGAATTTGATCTGTACTGGATTATAGCACCTATTTCACTTTGCCTTACAATCAGTTGTTTATGTTTCAAACTTTCAAACTAGAATATTAATGCCTTAATAGTATTTGTCCTGCTCCCTGTCATTTCTCTTTGCAGTAGATTTAGCACTTAGTCATCAATAAATGTTTGTTGAATGAATGAATGGAGATAACCCTTATAGGATCGATGAACACGTATTACGGAAACCTTTGTTTCATCTAGCACCTCCAGGTCCATACAACTCATTTCCTGATAAACAGTGAAGCCAATCAGAGCACTCTTGGTTCCAGCCTAAAAGCTGAAGGAAATACTTGCCTTTATCCTCTGTCTCACACTCATGAATTCAACAAATAGTTCCTGAACAACTTCCATGTTCTAGCTACTGTGCTTGGTGCTATGGGAGTTGCAAAGACCAGTAAGAAATATCCTTGCCCTCAAATCCCTACATATCTAGTAGATAGTATATCTACTAGATAGTAGATAGGTATATGTAAGTAATTACATTCCTTTATACCACTATTGAGATGTGATGCCCTCGCCAGTGCAGAAGGTATGAGTCCAAGTAGAATTTATGAGCACGTTTGCTTTAGCATAATACAGAATGCAAAGTAAACAGACAAAAACAAGATAGGTACTCCAGGAAAGATCAATATATTTTAATAAAAGTATAAATGGCTTCAAGTGCGTTCTCTTGGTATACAGTTGTAACAGGATGATAGATATATCACTGGACTGCTAGGCCTTTCATTTGAGTACTTCAGGGAATCACTCATGTTAAACAGGAATTTATGTTAAATAGTATTTCTGGGGATAATTTGTACCTTGTAAAAATGTATATACTCATAGGTCTAGAAGGTCCCTTAGAGATCAATTATTCCAGACCACTCATTTATAGTAGTAAAAGTTATTATCTTTTGGAAGTAGCATTCTAAGGGCCTTTTACTTTTTATATTACTTATTTATATGCTGCATTTTTTTTTTGAGAGTACATTTACTAAAGCTGAGGACAGTGAAACAAGGAAGGCCTTAGAATAGAAGAAGTTATAGGAGAGAGCCCAGGCAGGGCTGCTTTGGTTCATTGGAAAGTCAGAGGAAAGGGGCCTTGGAGACAGGTTCAGGGGGTTAATCCAGCATGTGCTGCAGCTGCCCATTGCTCCCATAGTTGCAAGTCTCCGTAGGGACCCTTACAGCTTAGGAGATACACACCTAAGAGGGAAGAAAAGCATAGGTGCTCCTGAGAGGGAGAGCGCTATTTAATTTTTTGTGAGAACACATCATACATAATCAGAAAAATAAAGTGCTTATTCCTGTTAAGACAATTTAATGGAGAAAATAATAGTCTTTGCAACAAATGGTGCTGCAACCATGGTCACCTCCTGCATGCTCCCCACTGGGGATCGGGCCCACAACCTGGGCATGTGCCCTGACCGGGAATCAAACTGGCGACCTCTTGGTGCATGGGTCAACGCTAAACCACTGAGCCACACCAGCCAGGCTGTAGTTTTTTATTTATTATGTTAACACATGCATACTACATAAGTAGGAAAAATACTTGAACACTCCCAATGTACACAGCTTGGTGTATATTTATTTATTTATTTATTATTATTATTTTTTATTTTATAATTTATTTTATTATTAATTTGTTTTTGTTACAGATGTTTTTCCTTTTTTTCCCCCCATTGACACCCTCCTCCCCCTCCCCTTCTCCTCCTCCCCATCCCTGTTGTCCATGTCCATCGGTTATGCACCCATGCACATAGGCTCTGTGATTTATCTCTTTCCCCTGCCTCCCCCCCTCCTCTGAGGCCCGTCATCCCGTACTCCACCTCCATGTCTCTGGGTCAATTTCGTTGTTCAGTTTGCTCAGTTCTCCTGTGTGTTGCCAGCTTCCTCCGTTGGTGGGGGGGTCGCCGGGCTCCCCCGCTCCGCCTGGGCTCCCCCGCAGTGGGGGGTCTCCTGGCTCCCCCGCTCTGCCTGGGCTCCCCCGCGGTGGGGGCGTCTCCCGGCTCCCCGCTCCGCCTGGGTTCCCCCGCGGTGGGGTGTTCGCCTGGCATGGTGTATATTTATTTAATACTTTTAATAATTAAAGGTCCACAGATAGGCTTGGTTTCTATATAAGAAATCTAATCAGCTGAATGTCTCTAAGTTAAAGTGTTCAGGAAAGATAATATTTGTTATGTTTCAGGAAAAGGTAATTAACATTGAGGTGTGTGTTTTTTTTTTTAAGTTTACAAGTTCAGAAGAGTTTAACCAAAAAATATGAATGTAAATAAAAGAAAAGTTACTATATGGGAAAAATAGAACTTTCAAATGCTGATGTTGAGATTAGTGATAAAATTTTGTATAATGAAATTTAAGTCATGGGAGAAAGGCCAGAGCCCACATACACTCAAATGATCCAAATGCTAAAAAAGAAAAGTGCATTTTCTTTAGAAAATCCTACAATTAGTATGTACTGCCTAGGAGAGAGTATAGTTTTAACAAGATGATAGCTTCACAAATAATATGTTATTTATAAATCTCCAAAATGTAATAAACCTGCCCTGGCCGGTTTGACTCAGTGGTAGAGTGTCGACCCACGGACCAATGAGTCACAGGTTCAATTTTGGCCAAGGGCATGGTTCCTCCCTGGCCCTGGTCAGGGTTGTGCAGGAGGCAACCAGTCGATGTGTTTCTCTCACATCAATGTATCTCTCTCTCTCTCTTTCTCTCCTTCTCTCTCCCTCTCACTCTATCTGAAGATAAATAGGGGGGGGGAAAGTAATAAACCCACCAAATTATATTCAGCATGACTATGTGAATTGAATAAAGAAGTTGCCTTCTTGCATTACTACATCTCAAGACATATTATATCTGACACAGGCTACAGCATATACCACGTGGCCTGGAAAAGCAAGAGAACTGTGTTCTAGTCCTTGTTCAGCCCCTAGTTAGTCACCCAGGCAAGACATCTTTCAAGGCCTTCATTTCCTCATTAAAAACAAAATGGGTTGGACTCTATGTTCTCTCAGTTCCTTTCCAGTACTATGATTCTAAGACACCTTGAGGGTTCATTTCAGATGATATAACACTTGTTTATATTAAATCACTTCTGATACATTCATTATCAGAAACTGTCCACAAATGAAATGTGAATTATTAAAATGTTCTTCTTCATATTTTTAAGTCATAAACAGTAATTCAGAATTCAACTATAGCATTCTAATTTTTTAATTGAAATAATAAGATGACCAGAATCATAAATTTTACATTCACGTTCACTGAACCTAGAAAAAAAAATAGATAGATAGACAGTATCGATTTATATTAGAATGTTAAAGCCAAAGAGGATCTGAGAGAGAGACTTCTTATGAAGTATGTTTCTATGACAATTACTCCATAGCAGCTGTACACTTAGAATTTGTGGGCATGTGTTACAAGCTGGAGAAAAAGTACAGCCCAAATGTCAAAATACAGAGCCAAAAAGATTCTGAATTTCCTAAAGACACATTTTTGAGGAAGAAAGAGAAGAAATCATCCCCATTTCCTCATACACCTGTCCCAAATGGGAGAATTTTAAATCATGAACATCTTTGATAATATTTTATAGAAAATATATGCCCAGATATAAGGACAATTTAACTTAAAATTTCCTCTTTAATTTATTTTTTATAGTAGACATATTAATTTCATTTTGAACATGGTATGCCAAATATCCTGAACTTCCAGGAATAAAGTCATGTAGCTCCCCAAGGAATTTCTTCATGGCATCAATTGATATATAGCCTACAAAATAAAATAAATAAGTATATATTTGAAATCTTATCATACTATTTGACATTCAGTGTTTTTGATTGATTAGAATTAAGATTTCTAAAGAAGCCCTGGCTGGTTTGGCTCAGCGGTTAGAGCTTCGGCCTGTGCCCAGAGAGTCCCGGGTTCGGTTCCCACTAGGAGCACATACCTTAGTTGCAATTTGTCCCCGGTTGGGGTTGTGTGGGTGGCAACCACTCGATGTGTGTGTCTCTCTCTCTCTCCCTCCCACTCTATCTGAAGATAAATGCAAAAAAAAAATATCCTCGGGTGAGGATTAAAAAAAAAAGATTTCTAAAGAAGATTCTTAGAAAAGAAGAAATAATACCAGTCAGAAGAGTCTCCATGACATTTGATAATTATCAGTGAACACCCTTCTTACACTTTACCTGTTCCCCACAAACTTCTATCTCCTTTTATTTTTATTTACTGATTTTTAGAGAGAGAGGAAGGGAGAGAGAGAAACACAGAGAGAGAGAGAAACATTGATTTGTTATTCCACATATTTATGCAGTCGTTGGTTGATTCTTGTATGTTCCCTGACTGGGAATCGAAGCCACAACCTTGGCAAATAGGGATGATGCCCTATCTGACCAGGGCGCTTCTACCTCCTTTTAAAACGAAGATTCTTAATTAACCACTTTCACTATTGAGAGTGTCATGTCAAGGTTGGGGATGGAACATTAAAGTACCTAGATAAAAAAAAACTGGGAAGTGTGTCTGGCTTAGAGTATAATCACCTAGAACTATCCAACTAGCTACTAATGGCACAAAGAGTTCATCTTCCCTAGTAGAACAGGCAACATTTTCCTGCATTGCTAACACTAAGATAATATTCTTTTAATAAAAAATTAATAGGAAAATTGATACTATTGTTTAGTCAACAAAGGTTCTTGGTATGAGTAATTTTGATGTCATGAATAATCTGAAATAGATACGAGTATCAAAAGAAACACTTAGAATGAGGAGAATTTAAGGACTCAATCACTTTAGCAATATTATTTTCATATCAATTTTTTATCTGAGTTATTATGTTTTATGTGTAATATAAGTATTTATGGTTTATACTTAAAGTGAAACTTAATTTATTATTATTATTTTTTTTAATCCTCACCCGAGGACATTTTTCCATTTTTTGTTCAGATAGAGTGGGAGGGAGAGAGAGGAAGAGAGAGAGAGAGAAACATCGACATGAAAGGGACACATCGAGTGGCTGTCTCCTGCATGACCCAACCAGGGCCGGGGACAAACTGCAACCAAGGTACATGCCCTTAGCGGGAACCAAACCCTGGTCTCTCTGGACCGCAGGCCGATGCTCTAACCGCTGAGTCAAACCGGCCAGGGCGTGAAACTTAATTTAAAAGTAAATCCTGTATGAGAAAAATTCTGGTAGTGCTCAAGAATGATTGAATTTAGAACACTCCCACTATCAACAGGTTATTTATGCATATAGTTAGATTGTTTCTCATAACAGATAATAAATTCACAGTTAATAAATTAATTATGAGTTCAATCATATAAAACTGATTAGCATTTTAAAAGATATTTTAATTATAGTCATTTACTTCAGAAAATCTCTCAGAGCATTATTACTATATTAGTGATATTACCTATTATCCTGTGGTTTATGGTATTTGTCTAATGGCTATGTTTCTGTGTAAAATAAACTAGTGTAGAAAATATTAAAGTCTAGTTAATTGCACATATACACTGTGTGAAGTTTCTAAAGATATGTATGAGCATAGGAATTTTAAAAATAGTTACTATAGTAATAATAATAATAACTACAGTAATAAAATTATTCCTGTAAGTATAAGGATAGGACATTTAGGTATTAGAAATGGATGATTGTAGCATTTTGAAGATTATTGTGGAGACAGTTTTGACACTGCTAAATGAAGAGAAAAAGATAAATATACAATGTCTTTTTAAGTAAAATTTCAAAAACCTATACTTTTTTTTTTTTTTTTTTTTTTTATCCTCACCCCAGGACATTTTTTCATTCTTTGTTCAGATAGAGTGGGAGGGAGAGAGAGGAAGAGAGAGAGAGAGAAACATTGACGTGAAAGGGACACATCGAGTGGCTGCCACCCACACGACCAACCAGGGCCGGGGACAAACTGCAACCGAGGTACATGCCCTTAGCAGGAACCGAACCCGGGTCTCTCTGGACCACAGGCCAACACTCTAACCACTGAGCCAAACCGGCCAGGGCAAAAACCTATACTTTTAAATTGCTGATTTAAAAACAAATTTTTAAACTCTATTTTTAAAATTATCAGTGGCCCTATTGAATACCAGCCAGATCAAGTATCCAAATATCCACCTCATTTAACACTATCCAAATCCCAATGGCCACTATTCAACTGGTTCTCTTGGTTCCATCCTCTCAATGTCAGCTTCAGTTAACTGTTTTTTCTGTTGGGTACTAGGAAATCCAAATATGGAGTCCATGGACACCTGGGTGATCCAGAACGGGCTTCTGGGTATATGTGAGCCTCTTTAAATTATAGGTAAAGTTGTTGGTGGTGATGGGGTATGTGTGTGTGTGTGTTTATGTGTGTGTGTATTAGGAAAAGGGACCTATATTTCATCAGATTCTCAGAGATACACCTATGATTAAAGTTGCCCATATAATTTATCTTCCAAACTGGGACACATGAAAGTAAAAACTAATACCAAGACAACAGGCATAAACGGGAACTGTCTTGTGTAAACTGGAACGTGTTCTCACCCTATCTATAGACTAGTTTTAACACAGAAAATATGGGGCTATCTTTAGATCAATTTTGCAAATTAATTTACTTAATGTGTGAATCATGTCTCCTCTATTAGCATGAATAATAGAGGGGGTTGTACTTGCTAGGCTAGTATAACAGCTTTATTGTACAAAATATTCCCTTGTTTCTTCCCTACTTGTGTTTACTCTAAATTTTATTTTAAATTACCTGTTACCATGTTGTTCACTGGATAATTCTGAAGAGGGAAGTACATCTGCTTTGCTACAACTGGAGTCCTTATAAAATGCTTTTCTGTGCTGAAAATGAAACATACAGAAAGTCATATTTACAGTTGCCAGAAGAGGGGGTGGGGGAGGGGAGCGATGAACCACAGAACTTGTAAGCATGTACTCATAACCAATGGACATGGACAACAAAACTGGGGACGGGGCAGGGAGGGAGGGGGAGGAGGGTGTCAATGGGGGAAAAAAGGAGAAACATCTGTAACAAAAGTAAATTAATAAAAAGTCATATTTATATTCATTTTTTGGATTTGTTTTACAAACAAGAAATTATTCCAGGCAATATACGTAGTAATCTAATTGCTCTTTGATCAGATTTCAGTCTTAAACAAGGATACCCATTATCACTATTATTATTTATCATGGCTCTAAAATTTCTGACCAAGCAGTAAGAGATGAGGAAGGGGAGAAAAAGAAATGGAAGATATATCTAGTGAGAAGGAAAAAGCAATACTTTCATTATTAACAAATGATATGATTTTATATTTTAAAAATAAATAAAATTACTGTAATTAAAAACAAGAAAAATAAACAAAAATCAATGCAATTTTCTGAAGATTTTGGAAACATATTGAGAAAGGAAAATAGCATAGTTATTAAGAGTTTGGACTTTGAATTAGGTAGCTACTCTTGGTTTCAAATTCAGCTTCACTACTTAAATAATATTGGGTGAATTATTTAGCTCTCTGAGACCCATTTCCTCAGTTGTAAAATGGGGCTGATACTATTTATCTATGTTATAAGGTTCTGAAAAACAAATTAATTATTGTGAACTGCTGAGCTCACAAGAATCTTGTATTTAGCAAGTACTCAATAACTAGTTCACCACTCAGTGTTCAATACTAGTACTATGCCAACAAAATCAATGCTTCAAAAGTTAAGTATATTTTATCTATGTTTGTACTGCACCCTCTGGTGGTTCTGCAAAGAAAAGGCTCTAGGTAAACACCTACTGAGGTGTCTATTCATATCCTTTGTCTATTTTTGTTGTTATTGGATTGGACATATTTCCCCAGATTTGTAAGCCCTCTTTGTATATTAAGGAAATTAGCCTTTGTCAAATGTTTTTCCCAATGTATATTTTTCTTTTGACTTGGTTTATAGTATTTTTATTGCCATGTACAAATTTAAAATATTTTTGGTAGTCATGTTTATCAAAAAAATTTTTAAATGGCTTCTGTGCTTTGCAGGACAACCGTTTTCTTTTGTTTGTTTGTTTGTTTTTTATCCTTACCCGAGGGAGGACATTATCTTTAGATAGAGCTAGAGCAGAGGGAGGGAGAGAGGGGGGAAGAGAGAGAGAGAAACATTGACATGAGAGAGACACATCTAGTGGTTGCCACCCACATGACCCCAAACGGGGCACAGACAAACTGCAGCCGAGGTACGTACCCTTAGCGGGAACTGAACCCGGGACTCTCTGGTCCGTAGGCCTGTGCTCTAACCGCTGGCAGGACCACCGTTTCTTGGAGAACTTATATATCTTATATCTTTCTTAGTCAAGTGAATCACTGGGAGTCACTTTCTATTTCTATTTCCCAGCCTTCTCTTACAATGTCACTTAGGATAACTATTCTCTCCTCTATCTATCTCTTAAGAATATATTCATGGTCTCACCTCTTCTATTCTCATTTTTCTTCCTCTCCTTACCAGTTTCTTATCTCAAAAAGCATAACAAGTAAGTTCAAAGGAGTGTTACACATAGAGATCCAAGAGACCTGAAATATGGATTCTCAAACTTAAGTGGTAGAATATCTAGAAGTCACAGGACCATGAAGCAATGGTTTACTAAACTTAACATAATTGAATAAACAACTTTGTGTTAAATCAGATAACAACTTACATCAAATTATAACAAACCAAAATAGTAGGTGTAAAAAATATAAGAAAAAATTATGGGATTAAAAACTTAAAATTGAAAAAACTATATAAATTAAACTCATTACTTTTTATATTGAAGAAAGACAACTACTATTGATCATTTTTATTTCAGTAGCCAAATACCAGACTTTTGTATAAACAATGCTCTTCTATGAATATTTTAAAACCACTGAACTGGAAAACATGAATTAGGACTAGATAATAAATAAGCCTGTAACAAGGGGACCTCTCATAGCTTGGCCCTAACACAATGGCAAGTCCATGTTTGTCTTTTTAAGTTTAATTTCTTAACCCAAAGTAATGATATTACAAACAATTTGGAAAGGAGAGGGAAAAATCACTCAGAACTTCCAATCCTAATAAAATTACTGCTAATATTTAGTACATTTTCTTATTTAAAAAATATATTTTTTCTTTTTTAAAATGTATCCTTAGCCCTGGCCGGTTTGGCTCAGCGGTTAGAGCGTCGGCCTGTGGTCCAGAGAGACCAGGGTTCGGTTCCCACTAGGGGCACGTACCTCGATTGCAATTTGTCCCTGGCCCTGATTGGTCGTGAGGGAGGCAGCCACTCGTCAATGTTTCTCTCTCTCTCTCTCTCTCTCTCTCTCTCTCTCTCTTCCTTTCTCTCCCTCCCACTCTATCTGAACAAAAAATGGAAAAATGTCCTCGGGTGAGGATTAAAAAAAAAAAAAGCAGTATCTTTATTGTTGAAAGTGTTACAGTACAGAAGTCCCTTGTTTCCTCCCCCCCATTGACACTCTCCTCCCCACTACCACCCCTCCCCCTTCACTGCACTGTTGTCTGTGTCCATTGGTTATGCATATAAGTTCTTTGGTTTATCTCTTCCCATCCCTCCCACCCCCCTTCCCTCTGAGGTTTGTCAGTGTGTTCTCTACTTCCATGTCTCTGGATCTATTTTGTTCATCAGTTTAATTTCTTCATTAGATTCCCAAATAAGTGAGATTATGTGATACTTGTCTTTCTCTGACTGGCTTATTTTGCTTAGTATAATACTCTCCAAGTCCCTCGATGTCGTCTCAAAGGGTAAGAGATCTTTCTTTCTTATAGCTGCATAGTATTCCATTGTGTAAATGTACCACAGCTTTTTTATCCACTCATCTACTGATGGACAGTTGGGCTGTTTCCAGATCTTAGCTATTGTAGATAGCGCTGCTATGAACATAGAGGTGCATATTTTCTTCCTGATTGGTGTTTCAGGCTTCTTAGGATATATTCCAAGAAACTGGGTCAAATGGCAGTTCCATTTTTAATTTTTTGAGGAAACATTATATTGTTTTCCATAGTGGCTGCACCAGTCTCCATTTCCACCAGCAGTGTGCTAGAGTCTCCTTTTCTCCACATCCTCATCAGCACTTGTTTGAGGATTTGTTGATGGCCATCATTCTGGCAGGTGTGAGGTGATATCTCATAATCATTTTAATTTACATCTCTGATAATTAAGAGATATTGAGCATTTTTTCATGTCTCCTGGTCTGTTTGGAGAAGTGTCTATTCAGGTCCTCTGCCCATTTTTTAATTGGATTGTTTGTCTTCCTTTTATTGAGTTATATGAGTACTTTATGTATTTTGGAAATTAACCCCTTATCCAATGTATCATTGGCACATATGTTCTCCCATACAGTGGGATCCCTTTCCATTTTGATGCTGGTTTCTTCTGCTCTGAAGCTTTTTAGTTTGATGTAGTCCATTTATTAATTCTTTTCCTTTGTTTCTCTTGCCCTAGGCAATGTATCAGTAAAAATTCTGCTATGTGTGATGTCTGAGATTTTGCTGCCCACATTTTCTTCTAGAATTTTTATGGTTTCATGAGTTACATTTAAGTCTTTTATCCATTTTCAGTTTATCCTTGTGTATGGTGTAAGTTAGTGGTCTAGTTTAATTTTTTTTTTTTTTTTTTGCATGTACCTGTCTAATTTTCCCAACACAATTTATTAAAGAGACTATCTTTATTGCCTTGTATGCTCTTATCTCCTCTGTCAAATATTAATTGAGCATAATGTCTTGGGTTGATTTCCGGGTTTTCTGTTCTGTTCCATTGATCTGTATGCCTGTTCTTGTGCCAGTACCAGGCTGTTTTGATTACGATGGCTTTGTAGTATAACCTGATATCCAATATTGTGATCTCTCCAATTTTGCTCTTCTTTTTCAAGATTGCTGTGGCTATTTGGGGTCATTTTTGGTTCCATATACACTTTTGGAGTATTTGTTCTAGATCTGTAAAATATGCCATTGTTTTGTTTTTTTTTAATCCTCACCCAAGGATTAAAATTTTTCTATTTACCATCAGATAGAGTGGAAGAGAGAGAGAACCATTGATGTGAGAGAGACACATTGACTGGTTGCCTCCTGAACGACCTGACCAGGGCCGGGACGAACCACAACAGAGGTACGTGTCCTTGACCGGAATCAAACCCGCAACTCATTGGCCCACAGGCCAACGCTCTAACTGTCAGGACTGCCATTGGTTTTTTTTGTTTTTTTATCCTCACCCAAGGACATTTTTCCATTTTTTGTTCAGATAGAGTGGGAGAGAGAGGAAGAGAGAGAGAGAGAGAAACATCGACGTGAAAGGGACACATCGAGTGGACACCTTCCGCACGACCCAACCAGGGCCGGGGACAAACTGCAACCGAGGTATGTGCCCTTAGCCGGAACTGAACCCGGGTCTCTCTGGACCATAGGCCGACGCTCCAACCGCTGAGCCAAACCGGCCAGGGCTGCCATTGGTTTTTTAGTAGGGATTGCATTGAATGTGTACATTGCTTTGGGTAGTATGGACATTTTAATGTTGTTGATTCTTCATGGATTGGAAGAATAAAAATATATTTTAAAAATAATGTTAACAGTCTGGCCAGTGTGGCTCAGTGGTTGAGCATCGACCCATGCACCAAGAGGTCGCCAGTTTGATTCCTGGTCAGGACACATGCCCATGTTGTGGGCCCAATCCTCAGTGGGAGCATGCAGGAGGAGGCTAATTGATGTTCTCTCTCATCAATGTTTCTCTCTCTCTCCCTCTGCCTTCCTCTATATCTAAAATCAACAAAGGGAAAAAAAAATAATAATGTTAACAGTAGTCCTGGCCAGTTTGGCTCAGCGGTTAGAGCACTGGTGTGCAGACCAAAGAGTTGTGGGTTTGATTCTGGTCAAGGGCACATACCTTGCTTGCGGTTTGGTCTCCAGCCCTGGTTGGGGTCATGGGGGAGGTGACTAATTGATGTGTCTCTCTCACATCAATATTTCTCTTCCTCTCCTTCCCTCCCACTCTATTTGAAGATAAATGGAAAAATATCCTCAGGTGAGGATTTAAAAAATAAATAAATAAAGGCATTTCCCTGGAAGTTAGGAATGAGACAAGAATGCCTACTTAAAAAAAATAATAATGTAACAATAATCATAATATAAAATTCTAGTTTCTTTTCTGTAAGGTTAGTCTAGCATAGTAGTTAAATGCATGGGCTCTAGAATTAGACTGACCCAGTTCAAATCCTGCTTCTCCCCACTTAATAGAAGACTTTGGGAAAATGACAATCTATCTGATCCTAGCTCTCTTTCTATAAAATGGCGATGTGATCATGATAACACAATCTCATAAGAAGATTGTGAAAATTAAATGAGATAAACACACAGTCAGTGCGTTGAATATCAATGAGGAATATGAATTCAATACCTTTTTAATTCTTTTTTGTGATCTGTGACTAGTTCACTGCTTTCCTTAAGGGCGTTTATTTCATTTGGCGTTACTTCACCATGCTGTAGATAGCAAAAGAAATCACATTTTTAAAAATCAGTACACCAATAAGTCAATCAATATTTTTTTTTACTAAAAGAAAAAAAGTACATTGGCAATATATAAAAATCATAAAATATTTACATTCCTAGGTACATTCAATCTAGTTTGGTGAAAAAAACTTAACAAAATTTTGTACACACACAATTATACTCTATATTTTGCGAGATACATAAAGAAAGAAGAACAGAATTTTTAATATATCAGCTGTGTCACTTTAGTTGGTTGAGTGTCATCCCATGAACCAAAATGTCACTGGTTGATTCCCAGTCGGGGCACATGCCCAGGTTGTTGGCTCAATCCCCACTAGGGGGCGTGCAGGAGGCAGCTGATCCACATTCTCTCTCTGTCTATCTCTCCCTCTTCCCCTCCCTCTCCCTCCCTCCTTGTCCTTTTTTTCTAAAATCAATAAAAACATATTCAAAAAATAAAAATAAAATATCAGCTATGGTTGTATTTGATAATAAAACTTTTTATTTTTATTCTTTTTCATTTTAGAAATTTTCCCTAGTGTGGTCATATTACTTCTTAGTTTTGTTGTTGTTTTTGTTTTTAATCCTCACCTGAGGATATTTTTCTAATTATCTTCAGTTAGAGAGAGAGGGAGAGACAGAGAAACATCGACATGAGAGGGACACATTGACTGGTTGCCTCCCGCGTGACCCCGACCAGGGCTGAGGACAAAACGCAACCGAGTAAGTGCCCTTGGCTGGAATCGAACCCAGGACTCATTGGTCCGCAGGCCAATGCTCTACCACTGAGCCAAACATCAACAAATCATCAAACAACAAGTGTTGGTGAGGGTGTGGAGAAAAGGGGACTCTAGTACACTGCTGGTGGGAATGCAGATTGGTGCAGCCACTGTGGAAAACACTATGGTGTTACCTCAAAAAATTAAAAATTGAATTGCCATTTGACCCAGTGATCCCACTTCTAGGAATATACCCTAAGAAGCCTGAAACACCAATCAGAAAAAATACATGTACCCCCATGTTCTTAGCAGCACTATTTACAATAGCTAAGATCTGGAAACAGCCCAAGTGTCCATCAGTGGATGAATGGATAAAAAAGCTATGATACATATACACAATGGAGTACTATGCAGCTGTAAGAAAGAAAGATCTCTTATCCTTTGAGACGACATGGAGGGACCTCGAGAGTATTATCCTAAGCGAAACAAGCCAAGCAGAGAAAGACAAATATCACATGATCTCACTTATTTTTGGAATATAATGAACATAACAGTCTGAGGAACAGGGTAGACCCAGAGATGTGGAAGTAGGGTATAAACTGACACCCCTCAGAAGAGGGGGTGGGGGGGAGGGAAGAGATAAACCACAGAACTTATGCATAAGTGATGGACATGGACAACAAAGCTGGGGACAGGGTGGGGGGATGGGGAGGAGGGTGTCCATGGGGAAAAAAGGAGAAACATCTGTAACAAAAATAAATTAATAAAAATAAATAAATAAATAAATAAAATAATAATAAAAAAAATAGGGAAACAAAAAGTGTTATTAAACTGTCTTAAAATTTTTTAATTGAAGATTCCTAGGCTGCCTGTGAGCTACAAATCAAAAATATGAAGTAAGCTAAACAAATTATGTTTCCCCTTCAAAAATTAAAGTGAAGTATTTAGCTATGGACTTACAAAAAAACTAAATGTATACTAAGCTTTTCCAAAAGGTTATGTGACAGTAAAACAGATACTGGTACCTATCACATAATATATTTATTTAATATGCTATTAGGAAATGTCTATATTTAGGTCACACATTCACTCTAAATAACAAAATAATAATAAAAATGCTCCCCCAAATCACTTACCAGATTTACCTTTGTTGTTTCCAGTGAAGTACCTCCTACTTATATATACTATAATTACATTATAATGGGCTAATATTCAATATCAATCAATATTTTGAAAGAACTAACAAAATCCTTTATTATATAGTCATACAATTTCTAGAGTCAATAGTCAATAGTACAGCAGGCATGTTCTACAAATTTTTTAGTAGAAAAAACATTGGACTAGGTTGGAGCTGAGAAAATGTTTTTCCACCTGCTAATAATATCTAGGTATGTGAACCAAGACAGATCTTTATTTCTCTTTACCTCAGTTTTCTCATTTCTAAAACTGAATGATTAAATTAATGATCTTTAATGACTTTTGAACTCTCAAGTTCTGGTATACTCGATAATTACTATCAAATAATAACCATTCTATCACCATTCATGTCCCTGGAAGCACAGTGATAAGTCAAGGATTAAATATTTTGGTCCTTGCCCTGGCCGGTCAGGCTCAGCGGTTAGAGCATCAGCCTGCGGACCAGAGTCCCGGGTTCGGTTTCCGCTAAGGGCACATACCTGGGTTGCAGTTTGTCCCCAGCCCCAGTTGGGATCGTGTGGGTGGCAGCTACACGGTGTGTCTCTCTCACATTGATGTTTCTCTCTCTCTCTCTTCCTCTCTCTCCCTCCCACTCTTATCTGAACAAAAAATGGAGAAATGTCCTCGGGTGAGGATAAAAAAAAAATAATATTTTGGTCCTTTGTACAAAATAGACAAAGAACATAAAAGAACTATTATTTTCAGATGACATTTTCGGAAGAAAAAACAAATTAATAAAAGGAGTACAAAATATGTAAGTTAATTGCTTGGCTGTAGACATGTTATATTATAAAGATGTTCTCCCTCTTTATTTACAAAAATTTCAAACTTACCAAAAATTAAAGAATACTACTATAAGTACTATATTACCTTTCACCTAGATTCACAAAATGTTAACATTTTTACCACCCTGCATTCCTTCTATCAATTTTTATTTTTACTAGACCATTTGAAAATGTTTGCAGATATTATGACATTTTACTCCTTAATCTTTAGCATACATTTTCTTAAGAAATATATTTTATCTTTATAATACCACTATCACAACTAAGAAAATGAATGTTATTTCAAGATCACCTAGTATACAGTTCATATTTAGATTTTCCCAATTGTCCTCAAATTTTTTTTTACCTTTTTTATTTTTAAAAAATCCAGAATTTAATCAAGGTTTATATATCACATTTGGTTATGTCTCTTAATCTAAAACAGTCTTCCTGCCTTTTTTATGACATTGTTTTGTTTTTTTAAATGTTTTTATTGATTTTTTAGAGAGAGAGGAAGGGAGAGAAAGATAGAAACATTGATGTGAGAGAGAAACATCGATCGGCTTCCTCCTGCACTCCCCCTACTAGGAATCGAATCTGCAACCTGGGCATGTGCCTTGACCGGGAATCGAACTGGGACCTCTCAGTCCATGGGAAGATGTTCAATCCACTGAGCTACACCGGCTGGGTTTTATGACATTGTTTTAGAGAGCCTAAGCCAGCTAGTTATTTTGTGATATTTCCAATATTCTAGAATTGCCTGAGTGCTTGTTTACTCATAATTAGATTCAGGTTAGGCATTTTGGACAAGAACGTTACAGAGATAACATTGTGTGCTTTTTATTATATTACATCAAGCTGAACATAATGAGAGGTTGTTCCAGTATTGGTGATACTAAATTTGATCAGTTGGTTAAGGTGGTGGTCTGATAGATCTGTCCAGTGTAAAGGTACATTGCTTACCTTTATAAGTAATCCATGAGGTGATCATTTGAGATCACGGCTTTAACATCCATTAATTACTCTTGCCTAAATCAATTATTTTATTGTGGGGCTTTTCTATTCTATCATTCTTTGTACATTTATTAGCTGCTATTCTATAAGGAAAATTTCTCGTATCCCACCTTTTCCTTCCTACTTTTCTTCCTCCCTTCCTTTCTTCTCTTTTTCCATTTTTTCTTTCTTTATGCTTTTGTAGTATCACTACAGAATCATGGATTTTTTTAAATTTAATGTTTTATAATCCATCACTGTTATTGTTATTTTTGAAGTTCAAATTATTCCAAATTTTGCTATTGCATAAAGATTCAGAAGTCAAAAGCATAGGCAAATTTGAAGCAGAATGGCAAAAGCTATAAAAGTCAATTTTTTATATTATATACATTTATTGAGAGGAATTATTCAAAACACTTAACAAACAGCACAACAGAGTAACTAATCAGAATCTACACTGGCAGTAAAGGACTGGTATATACTGTGCAACTATTTATTCCCTTCATATTAGAGACAGAAGAAAATTTTCAAGTTATGTGAATAATTTCATTCATACAAAAAATCTCTAGCCCTGGCTGGCTTGGCTCAACGGTTAGAGTGTTGGCCCACGGACCAGAGAGACCCAGGTTCCGTTCCTGCTAAGGGCACATACCTCAGTTGCAGTTTGTCCCCAGCCCTGGTTGGGGTCATGTGGGTGGCAACCAGTCGATGTGTCTCTCTCACGTCGATGTTTCTCTCTCTCTCTTCCTCACTATCTCCCTCCCACTCCATCTGAAGATAAATGCAAACATGTCCTCAGGTGAGGATAAAAAAAACTTTTTAAAAAATCTCAATATTATTAATGTACTAGTATAAAAACAATGTAAAATCAGATAGTGTTCCATAAAAGCATGGCCTTTAATCCTCACCCGAGGATATTTTTTTCATTGATTTTTAGAGAGTAGAAAGGAGGGAGGGAGGGGGGGAGGGGGAGAGAAGGAGGAAGAGAGAGAGAGAAACAACACATCTGTCGGTTGCCTCCCACATGCGCCTGGACTGTAGCAGAGGAAGAACCTGCAACACAAAGATGAGCCTTTGAATGAGAATTGAACCCGAGAGCCTTTGGTACATGGGTTGAGTGTTCTAACCACTGAACCACACAGGCCAGGACAAAAGCAGGGCCTTTAAATTCCTTAATGTGGATCATTGGTGCTAACATGTCACAGGTAAACATTTCTAAGATAACATTGCTTTAAAAAATTTTTGAAACTGTAGATTCTAATTAAGTACCTTACTTTAACTCTTACCTTTTCTGTCAGAAAATCTTGGTCTTGTTCCCAAATAAAACTACCAATTTTTCTTCTTATTTCTGCAATAGGGAAAAAAATCCAATACCATTTTTAAAAAAGTAAATGTAAAATTTTATGAATTTTACTTGAAGTCTGAAATTGCTAAGCCAGTGTTATTCCACTTGTATCAAAATTACTTAAGATACTTGTTTAAAATGCAGATTCCCTTTGAATCAGATCATTGAGAAGGAGCTCAGGAATTTGTATTTATAGCAAACTTTTCAGATAACTCCAATGCATTATGAGAATCATTGTAAACTTTCCCAGCTGGAATATATCTCTTCATTAGATGCCAGTGTCTTTAGGCCAAGCACTAATAAAGACGACGACTGTCCAGTCAAAATAAAAGCTGAATTTGTAGACTAGAGGTCCTCAAGAATTCAATACTTTACATTTACGTTGCTAATGGCTCAGTATATCAAAGAACTATGTCATCATTCTAACTCAAAGATCTTAAAAGTTTCCACAGTAGCCCACTCAAGGACAAAAAGGTAGCATTCTTATATATCTATTCTGCCTAGTAGTAGACACTAGGCTGGCTAACTAGCTACATGTGGGCATCATATTGAAATGTGTCACTAATCCAAACTGAAATATGCTATAAGTGTAACATAAATACTGAATGTCAAAGATTTAGTATTAAAAAAATAAAATATTTCAATAATTTTTATATCGGTTATATATCAAAATAATAGTTTAGATATATTGTTAAATAAAATATATTCTTAAAATTAATTTTACCTGTTTCTTTTTATTCTTTTTAATGTGGCTACTAGAAAATTTAAGATTAGTATGTGGCTCACATGTGTCTTCATACTTCTACTAGACAATACTGGTCTAGGTGGATAATAACGTATAGTTTTTACTTTTTAAAAGGAGCATGTTTTCATTTTTGACAGCTTTTAAAAATTTAAATACAATTTTATGTAAGATGCTAAATACAAAGACAGAATAGGAGTCATTAACTTATTTATTTACATAACCACTGAAGAGCAATTTATTGTTATAACTATGTCCTACCAGGACATGAAAACTGCGAAAGGAATTCAATCTTTGGGGTTTCTAAAACTCTTCTATAGAAATCTTTTTCAAGATTTTTTAAAATACTTTGCTCACAGGGAATTTGTCAGCTTTTCTTGACAGCTTTTTTTGACAACTTCCATCTGTCTTGCTAGGGATGAACATATACACATCAAGAATTGGGTAATAATGCAAGACCTATAAAATGGGATATTTAGAGTTAGCCCATATAAGAAAGGTAGGGTTTGAACAGAACAAATCAGGGAAAACTAAAAGAACCAATTTCAGGGTTGCTGAAATAATTAATGTGAAATAACTTTCAAAAGTATAGAGAACAATACTAATATATGGGTTTATTATCATAATGAATCTTAATCAGAAAATTTTTAAAAATTCAGAAATACAACAAAGAGATTCAAAACTAGCAAAGAACGTTTTATTGAATGCTCACATATCAGACTACTTATATTATCTCATTTTATCCTTTTTTGTTGTTGTTGTTCCAGACTCTCTGGTCCGCAGGCCAATGCTCCAACCCCTGAGCCAAACTGGCCAGGGCTCATTTTATCCTTAAAACAACTTGAGAGAAGCTACTAAAGGTTACAGAACTAGTGAGTGTTTGATCCCAGCCAGTGAACACTGTGAGGACAAGATTTGCGTATTATTCAGCACTGAATCCCCAGCACCTGGGTTGAAACCTGGCACACAGTAGGAGCTCAGTCAATTTGTGAATGAAGGATAAACAAATAAAACTAGTCCGGCCCTGGCCCGTTTGGCTCAGCGGTTGGAGCGCTGGCCTGCGTACCAAAGAGTCCCGGTTCGCTAGGGGCACGTACAAAAAAAAAAACAACCTCTAGCCAGTGTGGCTCAGTGGTTGAGTGTGGACGCATGAGTCCCTGGTTAGATTCTGGTCAGGACACATGCCCAGGTTGAGGGCCGGATCCCCAGTGAGGGGCATACAGGAAGCAGCCAATCCATGTTCTCTCTCATTGATGTTTCTATCTTTCTCTCCCTCTCCCTTCCTCTCTCTCTAAAATCAATAAAGGAAAAAAAAAATTAAAATGAGTGATTCTCATTTTAGGAAAAAAAAAAAAAACACAAATAAAACTAGAATATACATCTAGGCAATCTGATTCAAAGTCCATGCTTTTCCACTTAGATCAGTACAGTTGGGTGACTTAGCTGGATTTGGCTGTCTAACAGGGATTGGATGAATGATCTTTGCTAACCTTCTTGCAGGCATGCAGGAGGAAGAACGAAATGACCTAAAGCCACTGAATTTTTAATTTCAGCATTAGCTACTGCAGAGAGATAGTAGGCATGAAAAACTGTAGCATTATCGTCTATGTAATCGAGGCTCTGATATACTCTAGGAAAAAGAAAGGAAATATTTTAGGTTATGACATAAACAAGAATGTATTCAACCTTTCAAAAATAGAATACAAATATGGAAGTAGGGAGAGTTATCTGTAGGTAATCAGGAGACAGGGTTTAAGGGGGTGGGGAAGGGGGGCAGCCAGGTGGTGATTAGACCTCTGCTTTATAAACATAATCCGACAGCAATGAGAAGGATCACGGGTGGACAGATTGAAGGTAGAGCGACCTCTCAGAAAAATGCCGTGATAGTCAGGGAGAGAGAGAATTAGGGGTGTGTACTAAGAACATTTGAGGGGTACAATCCATGGTGTTTGGCCACTGGCTGATTAATGTGGGCAGAGTTGTTATTCAAAAGAAGCTAGGAGGGTTTTAAGCTTGAGAACACAGGACCTGGTGGTGCAGGTATGAGGGGCACTCGGGAGATGTGGTTTAAACGCGTTGAATACTTCAAGAAGTCACGTGCAGTTGTGAGAGAGACAGCTGTTAACACTGGAACTCGAGAAATGACTCGGGGGCCAGGTAGGAGGCCCTGCCATTGTGGCAGAAAGGAGAGGAGAAAGGTTATCTATTTTAATCCCCACATCTAGGGCTGAAAACGTGCTCGTTTCCAATCTCTTCTGATCATCCGTATTTATGAATGGACTGCAATTTCCACCGCCAACTCTTGGCTCATCACGACTTGAGAGGTAATGCCCGTGGCGTTCAGGTACCTCAGCGTGTCTGGGTGGGAAGCATCAGAGCTGAACAAGAAGTCGGCGGCCCTCAGGTCACTGATCGTCCCCCCTTCGGCCACTGTGGAGGCAAGAGCAAAGAAAGGGTAAGCCACTAAGAGCCTTGGGGCCAAGGCACAGAGAGGGGAGGGGTGCTACCCTCACCACCTTACCCACCCTTTCCACCCAGCTTCCTACCCCAGAATTGCCTCAGGTCCCCGCCGACGCTGCGGCAGAACCAACCCCGCTTCCCCTGAAACATGGCGCCGCCTTGCAGACGAGAACGTGGGCGAAGGAGCTGTAGCAGAGATCGCTGATTGGTCCCACGGCCGAAACCACGCTCGATGATTGGTTCTCCGGGTAATGGGCGGGAAAAGCCTGAAGCAGGAGGAAGAAGGATCGCACCACTTCCCGACTGGAGCTGACCAACTCCTAGGATTGAGGAGAGGACTCTGGGCTTCCTCTTCTGAAGCCGGGAGGCGTCAGTAGTCATACTTGTGAGTTTTAAACCTTAAGTATTAACAAAATTATTGTGCCATGTTTTACAGGCATGGGTGCAGGTTCTGTAGCATCAAATATTTTTTTTAAAATTGAAATTGACTTACAATATTATATTAGTTTCAGGTGTACCATACAGTGATTCAGTATTTATGTACATCACCATGTGATTATTTCTGTAAGTCTAGTTACCGTCTGTCGCTGTACGAAGATTAAAGTACTGCTGACTATTCTCTATGCTGTTGTTATAATCCCTGTGTCTTAATTACTTTTTAACTGGAGGTTTGTACCCCTTAATCTTCACCTAGTTTGCCCACCGCCTGCCACCACCTCCCTCTGGCAACCTTCAGTTTGTTCTCTGTATCCATGAGTCTGTTTCTGTTTTGTTTTATTTTTTAGATTTCACATATAAGTGAAATCATACTTTAAACATCTCCCTCTGTCTGATTTACGTAGCATAATGCCCTCCAGGACCAAGCATGTTGCAAATGGCAAGATTTCACTTTTATGACTGAGTAATAAAATTCCGTTGTATATATACCCCACATCTTTATCCATTCATAATATCCATGAACACTTGGCTATTAGAAATAATGCTGCAGTGAACATAGAGATGCATATGTCCTTTCGAGTTGGTTAAATACCCAGAAGCGGAATTGTAGCATCAAGTACTATTTTGAAGCAAAACTCGTTTTTTTCATTTCATTGATAACTGTTTTAATTGGACTTTTTAAAAAACATAACCACAGTCCGGGCTCGTGTGGCTCAGTGGATTGAGCATCCTCCCATGGACTGAGAGCTCCCAGTAAGAGTCCTGGTCAGGGCGCATGCCCAGGTTGTGGGCTCAATTTCCAGTAGGGGGCGTGCAGGAGGCAGCTGATGGATGTTTCATGATGTTTCTTTCTCTCTCCCCCTTTCTCTAAAAAGTCAATAAAAACATATTTTAAAAACATAACCACAATACCATTATCATAAACACTTAAAAATGATAATTTTTAATACAGTCAAATATCACCAGTATTCAAATTTCCAGTTTTCTCAAAATTGTTTTTCTTTTACAGAATCCACTCCCTCCTTAGATCAGTTTATTTTTAATGTTTTTAAAAAAATTTTTGTTGATTGACTTTGAGGAAAAGAGAAACAGCAACTTGTTGTTCCACTTATTTATGCATTCATTGGTGAATTCTTGTATGTGCCCTGACTGGGGATCGAACCCAAAACTTGACGTATTCAGACAACTCTCTGACCAACTGAGTTACTTGGTCAAGGTTAGATCCGTTTTGATAAGCTACATTTTCTGGTGTTGGGCCCATTTAATCTAAAATTTCATAAATATTGATATAAAGTTGTTCATAAAAACATTTATTTTTTTTAATGTCTGCAAGACTATGTAGTAATGGCTCCTTTTTCATTTCTGATATTAGTTATTTGTGCCTTCTTTTTATTTCTTAGTCTTACCAGAGGTTTGTCAATTTTATTAGCCTTTTCAAAGAAGAAACTTCTTACTTCATAGATACTCTCATATATTTCTTTTCTATATCATTAATTTCTGCTCTCATAATTTCCTTGGTTTTAGATTGCTGTTCTTTTTCTAATGTTTTGAAAGAGATGACTAATTTTTATCATTTGCATTTCTAAATATGCATAAAAGCCTATACATTTTCTTTCTTTAAACTGTATGCTAAAGTATTTGAGATGTTATTTTTTATTATTCAATTTATAATATTTTTGGATTTCCCATGTAAGTTATTTGATCCATGGGATATTTAAAATAAATTTTATATTTTTATTTTTTTTGTTCAGATAGAGTGGGAGGGAGAGAGAGGGAGAGAGAAAGAAACATCGACATGAAAGGGACACATCGAGTGGCTGCCATCCGCACGACCAACCAGGGCCGGGGACAAACTGCAACCGAGGTACGTGCCCTTAGCGGGAACCAAACCCAGGTCTCTCCAGACCACAGGCCGACGCTCTAACCGCTGAGCCACACCGGCCAGGGCTAAAATAATTTTTAAATACCAAATACATGGGATTATTTAGTTATCTTGTTGTTATTGAATTTTGGATTCTTAAATGCATTAAGGTAAAAGAATATGGTCTGTGTGATAAGAGTCCTTTAAAATTGGTTGAAATTCTCATTATGACTGAAGTATATGGTCAGTGTTCTGTGTGTGTTTAAAGAATGTTCTGCAACTGTCCGGCCGGTGTGGCTCAGTGGTTGAGCATCGACCCATGCACCAAGAGGTCACCAGTTCAATTCCCGGTCAGGACACATGCCCAGGTTGTGGGCCCAATCCCCAGTGGGGAGAATGCAGGAGGCGGCCAGTCAATGTTCTCTTTCATCGATGTCTCTCTCTCTCTCTCCCTCTCACTTCCTCTCTCTCTAAAATCAATAAAGGAAAAAAAATTTTTTTTAAATGAATGTTCTGCAGTTGTTGAATGTTATGAGGTGCTAGGTGCAGTGTTCTACATATGTTCATTGCGTCAAGTTTGTTCATCATATTGTCTGATTCGTCTATCAATTACTGAAAGAAGCATGCTTTACTGTGGTTTTATCAATTTCTTGTTAATTTTTGCTTTATACATATTGAAATTATGGTGTTAGGTGCATGCGAATACATACTTGTTACTTTCTGGTTGATTGAACTATTAAGCATTTAAATATGAAAGGCAAAATTTTAAAACATATGAATAAAACACAGGAGAATATCTTTCTGGCCACTGAGTAGAAAGGGATTATTTATTTATTTATTTATTTATTTATTTATTTATTTATTTATTGTTAATCCTCACCCAAGGATATTTTCCCATTGACTTTTAGAGAGAGTGGAAGGGAGGGAGGGAGGGAGGGAGAGAGAGAGAAACATCGATGTATCTTGAGATCGACACATTGATTGGTTGCCTCCTGAATGACCCCGACCAGGGCTGGGGATTGAACCTGCAACCCAGGTACATGCCCTTGACCGAGAATTAAACTGGAAGCCCTTTTGTCTATGGGCTGACGCTGTAACCACTGAGCCAAACCGGCCAGGGCTAGACAAGGATCTTTTAAATGAGACAAGTATTAACCAGTAGGAGAAGATATTTGCAGAGCAAATAACCAATAAAGGATTGGTATCGAAAACCTATAAATCACCCTATGAATCAATATGAGACAAACAGCTAAATAGAAAAATGGGCAAACACCTGAATAGGCATTTCATAGAAGAGGAAACTTAAATGGCCAATAAACTTATGAAAAGATGCTCAACCACAGTGCTAATTAGGGAAATACAAACTAAAACTAAAATTAGATACTATTATGTACCCACCTTACTAGTAAAAATTGAATTGGCAAAGACATAGGTTAATGGAAACTCCCACTGCTTGTGAGGATGGATGTAAATTGGCACAATCGCTTTGGCCAACAATTTAGCATTATTTACTTACAGGTATGCATACTGTATTCGCAGCATTTATTAGATATATACCTAGAGAAACTCTTGCTCCTATTTATATGTATATTGTATATGCATGCATATAAAATAATGTTTATGGCAACGTTGTTGTTAAAGAAATAGTAACAACCAAAAAACAAAAATAAAAAGCTAGAAACAACCACTATCTATCAAGAGTAGTTTGGATATTTAAATTGTTTTATTTTCATCCAATGGAATACAACATAATTTTGAATTTTTAAAAAACGGAAGAAGACATACAACATGATTCCATTCATTTGAAGTTCAAGAAACAGGTAGTGAAACTATACTTACGTATGTAGTATAGAAAAAACTAAATAGTACATTTGTTGGAAAAGCAGACCTGTGAATTATTTTCAAAAAGGAAAAATCCAGATACAAAATGTAGATTAGTGATTACCTCAGAGCTGAAAGAGGTACACAGGGACTTTCCAAGATTTCAATACTGTTCTGTTTCCAAAGCTAGATGATCAATTAATGAGTATAAGCTAAACTGTACATTTTTGTAGTATAAGCTAAACTGTACATTTACATTCCATACACTCTTCTGTATGTATTTTACAATTTAATTTTTTAAAATAAGTAAGTATGTCAGCTTAGGAGGATTTTATCTAAAATAGTTCATTAAATATTTGATCTTGAATAAACCACTTTTACTTGTCTGAAAAATTCATTTATCCAGAGCATCTCTTTCCCTGAAAATATTTGGTAATCCAGTTTTACTATTTTTTTCTTCTGTATCTCAGCTATGTTATACACCTGTGCAATGATATTACCACTGTTATTCTAAAAGTCCAGTTAGTTGAAGAAAAGTGCAAGGCATTCTCCTTTCAGGGTTTTCACAC
This sequence comes from Tadarida brasiliensis, assembly GCA_030848825.1. Taxonomy (NCBI): domain Eukaryota; kingdom Metazoa; phylum Chordata; class Mammalia; order Chiroptera; family Molossidae; genus Tadarida; species Tadarida brasiliensis. The sequence goes on along the minus strand of CM061257.1, from coordinate 179,494,989 downwards.
TGGGGCTTCTTTTATTTTCTACTTCATACAAGGATATTTTTGTTACTGTCAACCTCATCTCCTATACCCTGAGGTAAAACAATGTATGACAGCTCCAGTTACACTTCTTAATGAATACCATTCAGAGTCTGTATCTAGCAGAGAGGTCCCATATTGATGTTTTATGATTCATACTCATTAGCCTTTGAGTATAATCTGACTTCTAAGTAGAGGGATTGTTTAAATTATTCAGTGTAGAATAACTGATTATTTGGGAAAATACATTTTTGTCATCTAAATGTTAAGACAAATGCTGAAGAGCTGAGGTAGTATTTCAGAGAAAGTATTAAGGTGGACACCTGTAGGTACTGGAAAATATGTATATACTTGTGGTCTGTCCTTTTTCTCCTAGTGATCTGAATAAAACCTTAATTTTTTTCCTTTTTTTAAAAACAGCTTTATTGTGGTCTAATTTACAACCTATAAAATCTGCCCATTATAAGTGTACAGTTCACTAATTTCTAGTATATTTATATAGCTCTACAACCATCACCACAAAAAATTCATTTTTAAGAAAAATTTATTTCTCCAAATTCAGATTAGAATTTTTATTCATTCCTACTCATTTTTCACTATCCAGTTTAATCACAACTTTTCCTTGTAATTTTCTCCTCCTACTCTGGTGAATATTGACTTCTCCTTTGTCTGAACTCTGTAATACTTGTCTTTCCCCAAGGACAGATTTTAGATATCAATTATCCAGGACTATGCATATCACTTAAGAGGTAGCAACTAAGCCCTCTTCTATCCCCCAAACTCTTTGTCATACTACTTGAAATTCTTTACCACAGTTCCTAAAACCCCATTATTAGAAATATTTATTTATTGAATATGGACTGAATATTAGCTAGTAAGTAGTATTGTGTCAATGTTAAATTTTCTGAATTTGATAGTGATTATATGGAGAACATCTTGGTTCTTAGGAGATACTTGCTAAAGTATTTAGGGAGAAGAATTATAATGCCTGCAACTTTATCTAAGGTGGTTCAGCAAAATAACATTAGTAATAATTATATACATACACAAAATCACATAGAGTAGATATGGGGGAGACTAAGAAAATGTGGGAAAATGTTAATAATTGGTGAATCTAGGTGGAGAGTACATGGGAGCTTATCATACAAATGTGCAATTTTTCTATGTGTTTGAATTTTTTAAATCTTTTAAGAAAATTTATTCCTTTAGTTCAATGGTTCTCTGACCTAGTAGCCCATGAAAATCACATGAGAGCTTGTAGAAACTACAAATGCCTGGTCCCACCTGCTGGAGATTTTGCTTTAATTGTTTTTGGGTGGGATCTAAGCATCTGAATTTCTTTTAAATATGTATGGAGGAATCTTTTTTCATTTTGTGCTTCTTTTGCTTCCTTTAAAACATCTTGCAAGGTTTCAGGCATAAAACAAGTCCTGCCCTGGCTGGTATGGCTCAGCTGGTTGAGCGTCATCCCATCCAGGGAGAGGTAGCCAATTCTATTTGCCCAGGTTGCAGGCTTGATCTCCACTAGGGGGCATGCAGGAGGGAGCCCATCGATGTTTCTCTCTCTCTCTCTCTCTCTCTCTCTCCACCCCTCCCCCTCTCCCTTCCTCTCTTTCTGAAATCAATAAAAACATATTTAAAAAAATTTTTTTTTAAATCCTCATTACATTCTGATTGCAGTGAATTCATTTTTGAAAAGTAATTTCTTAAATGTAACCATAATCATGTCATGGCTCTATACCCCACTCAGCAGCTGTAAATGTATGTGTATTATATATGCCAATGATACATGACTATTATCTGTAATATGTATGTACCCTTCCCATTATGACAGATGGGGCTTTCACCCTGCCAAAGAGCTGTGCTAACTGTAATTTTAGATGGCCATTGCTGCAGGTCCTAAATACCTGTTCCCCTCCCCTAAAGAAAAAGCCTGTCAAATACAGAGAATGAAGCCCAGTTTTATGGGACTTCCAAGGAAAGGAAATAGGGATGATTCATCAAGGGTACTGCTGAGATCACTAATGTTAAGTACTTTAGACTTAGAAAGAAAGAACAAGCTGTAGGATGAGTATATTGGAGAGGTCAAGATGAAAAATACTGATATTTAAATTATAGACAGGAATGATGAAAAGGACATAGCAGGTGGAAATGCTTAAATGTATTTGAATACAGAAAAACAAGTGCCCCCATAGATAGATAAAGCAAGAAAAAGGGGCTGAGAAAGAGTCAGAGATTTGCTGGACTAAAAAGTATCTTGAACTAATTCAAGACAAGATTATAAAATGGCCCAGCCCGGCCAGTGTGGCCCAGTGGTTGAGCATTGACCCATGCACCAAGAGGTCACCGGTTTGCTTCCTGGTCAGGGCACATGCCCACATTGTGGGCCAAATCCCCAGTGGGGGGCATGCAGGAGGTGGCCAATTGATGTTCTCTCTCATCGATGTTTCTATCTCTCTCTTCCTCTCCCTTCTTCTCTCTCTAAAATCAATAAAGAAAAAATATTTTTTTAAAAATTAAACTGGCCCAGACTATTTTCTTTAAATCTCTGGAGCAATTTTTTTCTTTTTTTTTAAGGATATTTTTCCATTGACTTTTTAGATAGAGTTGAAGGGAGGGAGGGAGGGAGGGAGGGAGAGAGGGAGAGAGAGAGAGAGAAAAACATCAGTGTGAAGGAGACACATCAGTTGATTGCCTCCTGCACAACCCTGACTGGGGCCAGGGATCGAACCTGCAACTCAGGTAGGTGCCTTTGACTGGGAATCAAACCCAAGACCCTTCGGTATGTGGGCCAACACTCTATAACCACTGAGCCAAACTGACCAGGGCCGTTTTTTAAAATTACAGTAACAAGTTCTAGAAAAGAAGTGTGTTGCAAAATTATATTAAAAGAAAATTAAGCCCTGACCAGTGTGATTCAGTTGGGTAGAGCATCCTCCCATGCTCCAAATGGTAGCGGGTTCAGTTCCTGGTCAGAGCACATACCCAGGTTGTGGATTCGATCCCAGGTCAGGGCATGTAAGGGAAACAACAGATCAATGTTCTCTCTCCCTCTCCCTTCCTCTCTCTCTAGAATCAATGAAAAACATATCCTCAAGTGAGGATCAAAAACAGAGAAGAAAAGCCCTGCCCTGGCTGGTTTGGCTCAGCGGTTAGAGCATAGGCCTGGAAACCAAAGAGTCGTGGGTTCAATCCCTGCCAAGGGCACATACCTTGGTTGTGGTTTGTCCCCAGCCCTGGTTGGAGTCGTGCGGGAGGCAACCAATTGATGTGTCTCTCTCACATCGATGTTTCTCTCTCTCTCTCTCTCTCTCTCTCTCTCTCTGTCCCTCCCTCCCTCCCTTCCTCCCACTCTATCTGAAGATAAATGGAAAATTATCCTCGGTGAGAATAAAAAATTTAAAAAAGAAAAGAAAAGCCCTGGTTGGTGTGGCTTGGGTCTCTGGTTTGATTCCGGTCAAGGATATGTACCTGGGTTGCAGGTTCAATCCCTGTCCCTGGTAGGGGCATGTGCGGGAGGCAACCAATCAGTGTGTCTCTCTCACATCAATGTTCCTCTCTCTCTCTCTCCTCCTCCCTCCCTTCCACCTTCTCTAAAAAAGCAATGAAAAAAAAATCTTCAGGTGAGGACTACAAAAAAAAAAAAAAATAGGAAGAAGAGTATACATCTGAAAATTCTTCTAATACGAATCATTATACTGGAGACTAATGACAGCATAATAGAATTTCTGGGCACATTTGAAAAGGGTTCCCAAGCAACACAAACTCAAGTTGCAGTTTGCTTTGGTAACAATAGCATGATGATCGCTCTCATGAAAGAGGCTCCTGTGTCATAGAAGACCCTAGTGAATTAGAATGACATCTTAAAAGGTTCTGGTGAAATCCACTTACGACACTGAGAATTCTTTTTATTATTCACTATTAAATTGGGAAGAGAAACCAGGGAGACTGGTAAACTATTTCAGTACTTCTTTAATAATGCTCTGATTTTACACAATAGTATGACTAATTACTGTGGGTGTAAGATATGCAATGGTTCTTTATTCTCTCCACCATCATTAAGGCAAGGGCAGAAGTACGGATAAAGTTTTTCCATGAAAGTGCTACTGAAGGTGTAAATGTGGGTCATGGTGTTAGCATTGTAGAAGGACACCTGCCCTCCTTCATAATCTAAGTATATGCCCACCTTGTTGAGGTTGTTAGTCAGTTTCAGACTGCAAGAAGGCAAATCCAGGGCCTTTAGATCATTTTGGTTCCTTAGTCTTAAAAGCCAGAATCCTTCCTCAGGAGTTAGAGGACAGCTGCCTTTCCGAATGATGGATTCTCTGACAACTCCAACTGTCCACTTTGTCTTCTTTGCTACTTCTACTTCCCAGTACCATTTTCCAGATGTGAAGCCTTTTGAGCCCAGCACAGCCACACTTGAGTCAAATCTCTCTGGATCATCAGGCATTATCTCCTTAGTGTCACCATGCCACACACTGGTTTGGTTTTTGGAGAGCACCAAATTTGGGTGCGCTGTTTTAGGGTCTAGAGTTAATGAAGATAAGCCTGGAAAGAAAATAAGAGAAAGCAGGGCATGGGAGAAAAGGGGTGAATACAAATTCCCATAGTAAAAGGCAGTATTTACATAAATACCAGTAATTTATCTTCCCACATACATATATTCTTAGGTAGGTAATTATTTATATATACTCTTTATTGTTTTGGTATCTATGTAGCTATATTCTAGACATTTTAATATTTGTGATAAAAATCAGACTGTACTCTGAAGTGATTTATCAAATAATAGAAATCTGTACTAGTAAATATAAGAAAATACAAATGCTGAAGACATAATAATTAGGTAAGTTTGTCCTAGGAAAGCTTTCTAAGGACAGTAACTATTTCTGTTGTGATATAACACCAACAAGATGTATTCAGGATGCTTTGAGTAAACAGAGGCAAAAATGGAATGGGTTAAAAACAATAGCTAATGTGGGAGAGGACATAAGGGCCTGCCTGTTAGAGGCAGTCAAGACTGAGCTAACTAATACAGAGTTTAAAGGACAATGGTGAGAAATTTATATTTGGTTTAATAGATAATGAGATGTTTGAGGCCTAGAATGGTTTATGCCACTACTAATCAGAATGTGGTCTACAAACTGTGTGGTTACCAGTCTGGGACAAGATAGTACAGAAATCAAGAAAGAGTAAGCTCTTAGAAATATTCATAGCAATCTGACAGTAATTTTATGTCAATTGAATCTAATAATTGAAAAACTGGGCTTACACTTTTTAAAAATATGTTTTTACTGATTTTTTAGAGAGAGAGGAAGGGAGAAATAGAAACATCGATGTGAGAGAGAAACATCCATCAGCTGCCTCCCGCACGCCCCCTACTGGGGATCGACCCCGCAACCCAGGCATGTGCCCTGACTAGGAATCCAACCAGGACCTCTCAGTCCATGGGACGATGCTCAATCCACTGAGCCACACTAGCTGGGCTGGGCTTACACTTTGTAATCTTTATTTAATTCCACTTTTTCAAGTAATTGATTTATATTGTATTCTACAAACATATCAGTCCATGACAGGTTGAGATTTTAAAAACTGGTCCTTCATTCCACAGTTTTATTTATAATTGACAAATAATGTTGTGTAAGTTTATCACAGGTAATTTAACAAGCATTAGTTTAGACAAATCAGTAGGCAGCAGTATAAAAAAAAAGAATTTCTAAATAAAGAGAGGTTGGAAGCATACCAGCAAAAATTCTAGGTGTGAGATAATTGAATGTTGGCACAAAATTTGATAAAAGAAGCAAAACTGATGTATGTTCACATCATGGACATAGATGTATATATATATATTTTTGTTGTTAATGGATTTATTTATTCTTGGAAGTGAGATCAGTTCAGTCCAACTCTCTCTTCCCAGAAAAGCCTAAGTCTTTTCCATTATCCCAAGGATTTCTTTTTCTAACAAGAGACTTTGAAGAATTCTGAATTTTCACATATAATCTGAGTCTTCTTTCTTTCATGTATCCCCATACACCTTGGGTTGTTACTCTTTCCAATGTGAGAACTAGGATTTCACTGGAGGTATAAAGACTTCTTACCAATCTGTTTAGAGCCCCAGTCTGCTCATCACCACGCTTCTGACACCACCAGCTAGTTCAGTCTGCACTGGCTCTAAAGATTTCCTAGGAATCAGCATTATGTCCTCTCTTTTCTTCTCATGCCATATTCAATCCAACAGTAAGTTCTGTCGGCTCCACTTTTAAAATATATTCTGAGCCTATTCAGAATATATAGACAGATAATTTCCACAAATACCACTGGCCTGGCACTACTGCAATAACTTTTTTTTTATAAATCCTCATCCAAGGATATTTTTCTATTTATCTTCAGACAGAGTGGGAGGGAGAGAGAAAAACTGACGTGAGAGGGACACATCGACTGGTTACCTCCCGCACGACCCCGACCAGGACCCAGGGGACAAACAGCAACCGAGGTACGTGCCCTTGACTGGAATCGAACCTGTGAATCATTGGTCCACAGGCCAACACTCTACCAATGAGCCAAACCAGCCAGGGCTGCAATAACATTTTAACTGTTCTGTTTCCACTCTTGCCCATCTGCAACCTATTCTTCCTATAACATGAATGAGCTTATGCAGTTCTCCTACTCAACACACTCTTATGCTTTTCATCACCCAAGAGAAAATCCAGACTCCTACATGATGTTCCCACCTCTCTGACCTCATCTGCTACCATATTGCCCTCATTTACTTGGTCAAACCATCTTTGCCTTTTGGCTGTTCCTTGAATATATCAAGCTCATTCATACTTCAGGGTCTTTACACATTCTTTCCTTGTCACCCAACACTCTTTCCCCATGTGGTTCACTCCTTTACATTATTTGGGCCTTTGTTCATGCACATTCAGTAAAATGTTAATGCTAGAATCTAGGTAGGTATAGGAGTATTCATTGTAAAATTCTTTAAATTTTCTTGTATGTTTGTAAATTTTCACAATAAAATGTAAAGAGGGGGGAGTTACCTCCTCAGAGAGGTTTTCTCTGGTCATTCTGTCTAAAATAGCATGTTCATCCATCCATCACTTTGGGACTGTTATTCTGCTTTATATTTTCTTATGAATAATTGTTTATTGAATGTACTTTGTTTTCTTCACAATGGTTATCACTATGTGAAATTATTTATTTGTTCGTTGTCCATCTTCACTAGAATGTAATCTCTGGGAGGGCAGGGACTTTGTCTGTTTTGTTTCCTCATGTATCTTCAAAATTTGGAACTGTTCTTAGGTGTTCAAGTAACTATTTGTTAAATAAATAAGTGAACTTCAATCAAAGTTTTAGTCGAAACCTTGGCACCAACTAATTCCACCATGCCTCATATTTCTGTTATCCTTGGCCAACACCCAGAATATAGACCTCTCCAATGATTTATCCTCTAACATGCTCTTGTCCTCATTATTGTGTTCTTTTTTTTTTTTTAATTAATTTTTTTTTTTATCCTCACCCGAGGACATTTTTTTTTTTGCATTTATCTTCAGGTAGAGTGGGAGGGAGAGAGGGAGGGAGAGAGAGAGAGAAACATCGACGTGAGAGAGACACATCCAGTGGTCGCCACCCACATGACCCCAACCGGGGCCAGGGACAAACTGCAACCGAGGTACGTGCCCTTAGCGGAAATCGAACCCAGGATGCTCCGGTCTGCCGGCCGACACTCTAACCGCTGAGCCAAACCGGCCAGGGCCATCATTATGTTGTTTACTTCTTCTGCCTTCACCCATTCTCCTACTGTCCCTACCCAAACCTTTCCACTCTGCCCTTTGGAACTAACTCCCTTCCTAATTAACTGTCCTGCATCCTCAATTTACAGAATTCTCTCATCACCTCCTTACTGTAACAGAAACTTGGCTAGTTCTTTCTCCAAAATACAGATTCCAAAAGTTCAAAAGACTATTTTCTAAATTCAGATGCCAGTGATCCAATAGGCACCACTGCAACTCCCAGCCCCCTACTCTACTCCTCACCCTTATGTAAAAAAAATCACTTTTCATTTGAAGCTCTTGCCATTCAATTTCATATTACCCTCTATCTCTGTTTGATGCTGTGTATACAAACTTCCTGTTACGCTCCATGCACTTTGGGTTAACTTGACTCCTCTACCCCAACTCCAGCCTATCATTCCAAATGGATTTCGCTATCTTTAGATGTATAGCCATTCTTCCATTTTTGCAGGTCCTTGACTTCACTGTTAGTGACTTTTGAGTCCATTTCGGCTGTCCGTGTCAATGACTATATTCTGGGCCTTGTAGTAATCAGGAACTATTCATTCTCTAAAGTCTTTTTTTTTTCAAGAACCTTCATTTTATTTTTTGTTTTTTTAATCCTCACCTGAGGATATTTTTTTCCTTTTATTTTCAGATAGAGTGGGAGGGAGAGAGAAAGAGAGAGAGAGAAACATCGATGAGAGAGAAACATTGATGAGACACATCCATTGGTTGCCTCCCACATGACCCTGACCAGGGCTGGGGACCGAACTGCAACCAAGGTACGTGCCCTTGGCCGGAATTGAATCCCCAACTCATTGGTCCGCGGGCCGACGCTCCCCCGCTGAGCCAAACCGACCAGGGTGATGTTGACTATTATAAACAATGCTGTTATGAACATAGGAGTGCATATATTCTTCCTGATTGGTGTTTTGGGATTCTTAGGATATATTCCCAGAAGTGGGATTGCTGGGTCATAAGGCAGTTCCATTTTAAATTTTTTGAGGAAACGCCATACTGTTTTCCACAGTGGCTGCACCAGTCTGCATTCCTACCACCAGTGCACTAGGGCTCCCTCTTCTCCACATCCTCATCAGCTCTTGTTTGTTGACTTATTGGTGGTAGCCATTCTGGTGGGTTTGAGGTGATATCTCATTGTGGTTTTAATTTGCATCTCTCTGATGATTAGTGACATTGAACATTTTTTCATGTCTATTGGCCATGTGTATGTCCTCTTTGGAGAAGTGTCTATTCAGGTCCTTTGCTCATTTTTTGACTGAATTATTTGTCTTCCTGGTGTTGAGTTGTATAAGTTCTTTATATATTTTGGAAATTAACCCATTATCAGATGTATCATTGGCAAATACGTTTTCCCATATAGTGGGTTCCTGTTTCATTTTGTTGATGGTTTCTTTTGCTGTGCAGAAGCTTTTTAGTTTGATGTAATCCCATTTGTTTATTTTTCCTTTGTTTCCCTAGCCCTAGGAGATATATTGGCAAAAATATTGCTAGAGGAGATGCCTACGATTATACTGCCTATATTTCCATCTAGGATTTCTATGGTTTCAGAACTTACATTTAAATCTTTTATCCATTTTAAGTTTATTTTTGTGCATGGTATAAGTTGGTGGTATAGTTTCATTTTTTGCATGTACCTGTCCAATTTTCCCAACACCATTTATTGAAGAGACTGTCTTTACTCCATTGTATGCTCTTGACTCCTTTGTCAAATACTAATTGACTATAAAGGTGTGGGTTGAGTTCTGGGTTCTCTGTTCTGTTCCACTGATCTATATGCCTGTTCTTATGCCAGTGCCAGGCAGTTTTTATTACAATGGCCTTGTAGTATAGTTTTATAATCAGGTATCACAATATCTCTACTTTTGTTCTTCTTTCTCAAGATTGCTGAAGGTATCTGGGGTTCTTTTTTAGTTACATATAAATTTTTGGATTTTTTTTCCTAGACCTATGAATTATGCCATTGATATTTTAATAAGAATTGTGTTGAATCTATAGATTGCTTTGAGTAGTATGGACATTTTATTTTATTTTATTTTATTTTTTTGGTATGTGCCCCTAGCGGGAACCGAAGCCAGGACTCTCTGGTCCGCAGGCCGACGCTCCAACTGCTGAGCCAAACCGGCCAGGGCAGTATGGACATCTTAATGATGTTAATTCATTCAATCCATGAACATGGTATAGTCCTCTTTTTCTCTGTTCCCCATACTCACATCTTCCCTATTTAGCAAAACTTCTCAAATGAGTGACCTATTCACTTCAGTACTGCCTCATTCAAAATCACTCCTGAACCCTTCACAATATAACTTCTATCCATTCCACTTTTTTGAAATTGCCCTTACCAAAGTCACCAATTGTTTTCTAATTGTTTTCTAAATTCATCTTCACATTTGATGTGAATGACCACTCTCTTCTCCTTGACAGTCTCTTTCCTTTGATTCCATGTCAATTTCATTTCTTGGAATTCTCTTGCCAGAATTCCTCAGTCTCTTTTGGGAGCTTTATTGCCCTTTATTTGTTGTTATTTTCTGTACGGTGCTCCTTCCTTGACTGTATGTTCTCCCTTTCCTTAGGTAATCTCATTTACATCAATAGCTTCAGCTATTTGACTCTATACTGATTATTCCAGTCCTGGCCTCTCTTAAGTTTCAAGTGGAATAGTACCTATTTGAATATATTCACTTTGTTATCCTGTAGGACCTTCCCCATAACATGGCCACAATTTAACTCATCAACCCACTCCAAAATCTGCATCTCCTATATTTCCATCCTTGACATCACCTTCCTTTATCCCTTATCACTAATTACTGTCCAGTACATTTCAGCTCCTGAAATTCTTCTCTATAATCTATTCTTTATTTCCCAGTCCTGTCCATGCCTTTGATTTAGATCTTAATAATTTTTCACCGAGGTGGCTACTGCAGACTCTAAGTTTGTCTTCTAGTCTCTTGGGAGCAGAAACTATGTCTTTTATTTCTGTCTGCTTGAAACTCAACTTAGTGCTTAGCATGTAGTAGGTCCTCTATAAGAGTGTGTTGAATGAATGAGTAAACATTGGTGATATTGTATTGATACACACAAAACTAAAGTAAATATGTTAAAATATTTTAAGTTGGAATTGATAGAACTATAACTAGCAGGCCAAATATGGCCTGCTGCCTGTTTTATAAGTAAGTTTTATTGGAATACATCAATAGTTGTTCATTTACATATTGTCTGTGGTTGCTTTTTCACTACAATGGCAGAGTTAAGTAGTTTTGACAAAGACCACACAGTTTAAAATTTTTACTATCTGACCATTTATAAAAATAAAAAAATACCAGCCCCTTTCCTAAAGCAACAGCATCTATTATAAGGCAGAAAAGGAGAAAATATGAATGTGCAAAATAAAGGCCTAGAAATAAGACATATGAAGTATATTTTACCAAAGTTTGATCACAGTTACATTATTAGTAAAATAGCCATATATTAAATAAATCCCATTTGATTTTCTTAGATGTAAAATTATACCAAAAATAAAGAAAATTCTATTTGTGGTTTAAGTGATTGCTAGAAGTAAAGTTTGATTTTACAGAGCAAAGAGTACTGGAAGAAAAACACAATGTTATCCCAACAGCTAGAATTTGCAGAGTAAAGAAACAGAGAGGAGGGAGCAGCACACAGACTTGAACATCTACAAAGGGATTTCCTCAGTGCTATGGCTGAATACTGACTTTCAGTGAAACCAATTAGGGCCAGCTAAAGAATCTCTAGAAAGTAGTAGGCTGAACAATTTATAGAGCTCACACAAGACTGGGAATAATTTTCAATCTTGCCAGCCAGAATGGAACATCAGGCAAGGTACTCACAAGGGTAATTATATTACCTTAGAAAATGGGCTAAATTAGCCATAGTTTAAAGGCTGCTGTTGAACTACTTTAACAAAGCTTAAAAGCCTCAACAAAACTTAAAGAAAGTATCAAAAGGAACAAAGTTATTTCAGATCACTTAACTACATGCCCAAGTTAAATCCAATGGAGTTTAAAGGATTACAACAAAATCCAGCAAACAGCAATGTTAAACTGATCATGTTTGACATCCAATAAAAAATTACCAGCCAGAAGAGACAAATCTCCCATGCAGAAGAATTCCAGATAATTTATGTAGATGTTCCACCCTCAAGGAGAAGGAGCATAACTCTCCACTCCTTAACTGTAGGCTGTGCATAGTGACTTCCTTCCAAAGAGAACAGTATGGAAAGGGGAGGGAAAGAGGAACATTATAGTGGAGAAACCTGACAAACACTACCTCAGCCAGGTGATTAAAGCCAGCGTCAGTGGTCATAAATAATGCTGACAGTATGTATACTTGATATGATGTGATGAAAATGGCACTTTTAACTATGTGGTCTTCCTCTTAATAACTTATAACCTTGATATTATGAAAAAATATCAGACAAATTGCAATAATGTGGCATTCTACAAAATACATGACCAGTATTCCTTAAAAATGTTGAAGTCATCAAAAACAAGGAAAGTCTGAAAAACTGTCACAACCAAAAAGAACTTAAAGAAACATGACAACTGAATGTGATGTGACATCTTAGATAGAGTCCTGGAACAGAAAAATGACATTAGATAAAAACTAAACAAATCTAAGAAACTATGGATTTTTTAAGTTAATATTAATAATACATACATTTTTTTCAATACAAAGAAAAAAATTTAATGGGCAAAGGATGTGAACAGGAAGTTCACAGAAGACAGGTGCCAACCTCACTAGTAATCAGCAATTCAAAATAAAACAAAGCAATAGCACTTTTAAATCTATCAGATTATAAAAATGAAGTTATGGTATAAAAACATAATCAGATTTTGAGGAAGTGTGTGCTCTAATTGCTTAAGATGTGCCAGGAACTCTCTCCAGTTCTCCCCATATATTCAAACATCTAATCCCTACAATGACTTTGAGGCAGGCCCTATTATAATCTTTCTCATCTTACATATGAGGAAAGTGACTTTTACCAAGGTCCTTCAGCTAGCAAGAAGTTTTTAATTTTAATTTGTTACATATTCCATAGTTTCTTCTAATACTTACTTACATAGTTTTGTGTTTTTCTGTTTATGTTTTTTTTTAATCCTCACCCAAGGATATTTTTCCGTTTATCTTCAGATAGAGTGGGAGGAAGGGGAGAGGAGGGAAGGGAGGGATGGAAGGAGGGAGAGAGAAACATCGATGTGAAAGAGACACATTGATTGGTTGCCTCCTGCATGACCCTCACCAGGGCTGGGGACCGACCGCAACTGAGGTACATGCCCTTGACTGCAATCAAACCTGCGACTCTTTAGTCTGTGGGCCAACGCTCTGACTGCTGAGCCAAACCAGTCAAGGCTTTAAGGGTTTTTAAAAGATGTTTTTTATTGATTGGTTTTAGAGACAGAAGGGAGGGGAGAAAGAGAGAGAGAAAGACATCTATTTGTTGTTGTTCCATTATTTATGCATTCATTGGTTGATTCTTGTATGTGCCCTGACAGGGAATCGAACCCACAACCTTGGAGTATCGAGATGATGCTCTAACCAACTGAGCTACCGGGCCAGGGCCAATAATAATATATTAATATTGGTTCACTAATTGTAAAAATGTATCACACTAAATGTAAAATGACATTAATAATAGGGGAAACTGAGGATGAGATATATAAGAACTTTATGCACTATCTTCTTAATTTTTCTATAAATCTAAAAGTGTTCTAAAAAAATAAAGTTTGTGCGCGGTTGGTGTGGCTCAGTGATTGAGCACTGACCCATGCACCAAGAGGTCACCGGCTCAATTCCCGGTCAGGTCACATACCCAGGTTGTGGGCCCAATCCCCAGTGGGGGGCATGCAGGAGGCGGCCAATCGATGTTTCTCTCTCGCATCAGTGTTTCTACCTCTCTCTCCCTTCTTCTCTCTCTTAAAGAAATCAATGAAAACATATTTTTAAAAATAAATAAGTAAAGTTTGTTAAAAAGAAAAAAAAAACTAGCCTTGCAAAGCAACAGGAAATATACAACCCGTAGTCAGAAGAAAAATCTAGCAATAAAAACGTGCAGAAATAACAGTGATGGAATTAGCAAAGACATTAAAACAAAGATAATAAATACCTTCCATTTGCTTGAGAATGTAAAAGAAAACCTGAACATGGTGAGGAGAGAAATGGAAAATATACAGAGACCCAAATGAAACTTCTAGAAATGAAGTGTACCTGAAATGAAAAACATCATGAAAAGGATTAACAGAAGATTAAACAGTGCAGAAGAAAAGATGGGAGAACTTGAAAAGCCACAGAAACTATTCAAAATGAAGTACAGAGAGAAAAAAGGCTAAAGAATACTGAGCACCAATGACAAGTGAGCCAGTATCAGGCAATCTAACATGTAAAACTAGAGTCCCAGAGGGAGAAAAGAAAGGGGGATAGGTAAAAAATTCTTAAAGAAATAATAGCTGACATTATTCCAAATGTGATGACACCTATAAACCCATATATTCAAGAAGCTCAATGAACCACAAGCAGAATAAAGAAAATCACACCAAGACCCAGCATAATCAAATTGGTAGAAACAAGTGACAAAAAGTAAATCCTAAAAGTAACCTAAGAAAAAAGAAATAGTACATACAAAGACATAAAGATTAAAAAATGGTAATAGACATCTCATTAGAAACTATGCAAGTCACAAAATAATGGAGTGACATTTAAAACTACTGAAAAAGACATCTATCAACCCAGAATTGTATATTAGGGAAAACATGTCTCAAAAATTAGGTAAAATAAATATTTTTTTCAGACAAACAAAAGCTGAGGTAATTCATCACAAACATACTTGAACTGTAAAAACTGTTAAAGAAAGCTCTTCAGGCAGATAGAAAAATATCAGATGGAAATTTGTATCTACATAAAAACATAGAGCGCCCGGCTGGTGTGGCTCAGTGGTTGAGCGTCGACCCATGTGCCAAGAGGTCGCCGGTTCGATTCCCGATCAGGGCACATGCCCAGGTTGTGGGCCCAATCCCCAATGGGGGGCATGCAGGAGGCAGCCAATCAATGTTCTCTCTCATCAATGTTTCTATCTCTCTCTCCTTCTCTCTTCCTCTCTAATATCAATAAAGAAAAAAATTAAAAAAAAATAGAGCGCCAGAAATTTAAAATATGTGAATGTAAAAGATATTTCTTCATTTAAAAAATCTCTTTAAAAGATAATTGACTTTAAAAATATATGGAATTTGCCCTGGCCGGTTTGGCTCAGTGGTTAGAGCATTGGCCCACGGAACAATGAGTCACGAGTTTGATTCCAATCAAGGGCACGTACCTCAGTTGTGATTCATCCCTGGCCCTCACTGGGGTCATGCGGGAGGCAACCACTCAGATGTGTCCCTCTCACATCGATGTTTCTCTCTCTCTCTCTCTCTCTCTCTCTCTCTCTCTCTCTCTCTCTTCCTCTCTCTCCCTCCCGCTCTATCTGAACAAAAATGGAAAAATATCCTCGGGTGAGGATCAAAAAATATATATATGGAATTTGCCCAGCCAGTGTGGCTCAGTGGATTGAGTGTTGTCCTATGGACTGAAAGGTCCAATTCCCAGTCAGGGCACATGCCCAGGTTGTGGGGGCTCGATTCCCAGTAAGGTGCATGCAGGAGGCAGTCGATCCATGTTTCTCTCTCACATTGATGTTTCTATCTCACTCTCCCTCTCTCTCTAAAAGTTCAATAAAAACATTTTTAAAAGCTTTGTTAAAAAAATATATAGATGGAATTTATAATGTGTAGAAATAAAATGTATGAAAAAGGATGTGGAATGTAAAAGTATCTGTTGTAAGTTTTTTACACTATACACAAAAGCCGTTTTTGTGGTTGTTGATTTTTGTTAATCCTCACCAGAGGATATTTTTCCATTGATTTTTAGATAGAGTGGAAGGGAGGGAGGGAGGGAGGGAGGGAGAGAGAGAGAGATAAACATCAATGTGAGAGACACATTGATTGGTTGCCTCCTGCACGACCCTGACCAGGGCTGGCAATTGAACCTGCAACCCAGGTATATGCCCTTGACCAGAAATCGAACCTGAGACCCTTTGGTCCTCAGGCCAATGCTCTAACCGCTGAGCCAAAACAGCCAGGGCAAAAAGGCTGTTATTTGAAGGTAGATAGTATAAGATAAGTTGAAGATGCATATTGTGAAATCCTAAAGCAACCAAAAATATTTTTTAAATTTTTTAAATAAAATAAAGAAGTACAGATTATAAGCCACTAGTGAAGATGAAAGGGAAAACTGAAAGGCATTCAATCCAAAAGAAGATAGCTATAGAGAAAAAAAAGGAACAAAGAGCAGATGGTATGAATATAAACTCTATCATATCGACTATCATTAATATCAATGATCAATACACTTCAATTAAAAGACAGAGATTGTCAAATTGGGTTAAAAAACAAGTCTTAACTACATGCTAGCTACATAAAACACACAAGATAGGAAAACAAAAATAAGTTAAAAATAAAATGATGAGAAAAGATACACATATTAGACAAAATAGAATTCACAAAAAGGAATATTAGCAGAGATGCAGATGAATGTTTCATAATTTTAATGAGACTGATTCATCAAGAGTTTATAACAATCCTAAATGAGTATTTACCTAATAACAGAGCTTCAAAATACATGAAGGAAAACGAATGAATTGAAAGGAGAAATCATATTACCTAATTTGAAGATTTACCATCAAGCTGCAGTAATAAAGACTTGTGTTTTTGGTATAAGAATAGACAGTATAAATGGATGAACAGAATTGAAAGGCTGTAGTAGACTTACAGTTGATTTTTGACAAAAGTGCCAAAGTATTTCAGTGATATAAGAGTAGTCTTTTAAACAAATAATGTAGGAACAATTGGATATTCATGTAGAAAAAAATAACCTTGACCCTTACCTTACACTATGTACAAGAATTAACTCTAAATGGATAATAGACTTAAAATAAGAGCTAAAATGATAAAACTTCTGGAACAAAGTATAGGAAAAAAATCTGTGGCCTTGGGTTAGGGAAGGATTTTTTAGGACACAAAGAGAATAAAACATTTTAAAAATTGGTAAGTTGGATTTCATCAAAATTAAAAACTTTTGTTCTTTTTAAAAATATATTTTTTTATTGATTTTTTAGAGAGAGAGGAAGGAAGAGAGAAACATGGATTGGCTGCCTCCTGCACACCCCCTACTGGGGATTGAGTCTGCAACGCGGGCATGTGCCCTAATGAGGAATTGCCCTAACTGGGAATTGAACCAGGACCTCTCAGTCCGGGGGACGACACTCAATCCACTGAGCCACACTGGCCAGGCAAAAAACTTTTGTTCTTTGACCGAACGTGTTAAGAAAATAAAATGTCAAGCTACAGAAAGAAAATATTTGAAAAACATATGTCTGATAAAGAGATTGTATTCTTTAAAACTCTAATAAAAATATGAACAAAAGGTTGAACATACTTAATCAAAAATATATGAATGGCAAAGAAGCACCTAAAAAGATGCTCAGCATTAGTCATTAGGAAATGCAAATTTAAAACCTCAGTGTGATACTAGTGTACATCTAATGGTTAAAATTTTAAATATTGACAATATCATGTTTTGGCAAGGATGTGGAAAAACTGTGGGATTCTTATCCATTGCAGATGGGAATGTAAAATGGTATCACCACTTTAGAAAAAAATGTGATCGTTTCTTATAAAGTTAAGCATACACTTAACACACACTGCAGCAATCCCACCACTGGGTATTTGTCCCAAAGAAGTTAAAACACAAAGATTTGTAAACAGATGTTTAGGCAAGCTTATTTATAATAGCCATAAACTATTAAGTACCCAAATGTCCATCAGTTGGTAAATGAATAAGCAAATTGTGATGTATCCTTAAAACATGATTATTAATACATTCAACAACATAGGTGAACCTCAGAAAACATTGTGCTACATGAGAAAAGTCAGACACAAAAGACTATAGAATATATGATTCCACTTATGTGAGATTTTAGAAAAGACACAAGTGGAATAAAGCAGATTTAGTGAATGTCAGGGGCTGGGCATAGAAGGGAGGGATTGACTCCAAAGGGATATGCAGAAACTTTTTAGGATGATAAAAATTTTTTATATCTTGATTTTGGAGATGTTTACATAAGTATATACATTTGTCAAAACTCATCAAGTTGTACACTTTAAAATGGTGAGTTTAGCCCGACCTGTGTGGCTCAGTGGTTGAGCATCAACCCATGTACCAAGAGGTTGCCAACTGCACATGCCCAGGTTGTGGGCCAAATCCTCAGTGGGGGGCATGCAGGAGGTGGCCAACCCATGTTCTCGCTTGTCAATATTTTTATCTCTCTCTCCTTCTCCCTTCCTCTCTCTTTCAAATCAATAAGGAAAAAAATTAAAATAAATAAATAAAATGGCGAGTTTATATCTATGAGGTTTTTTTTTCTTAATCCCTTCACTTTTTCACCTAGTCCCCCAACACCCTCCCCTCTGACAGCTGTCAGTCTGTTCTGTGTATCTATGAATCTGTTTCTATTTTGTTTGTTTATTTTGTTCATTAGATTCCACATATAAGTGAGATCATGTGATATTTGTCTTTCTCTGCCTGGCTTATTTCACTTAGCATAATACTCTTCAGCTCCATCCATGCTTTTGCAAAGGTAAGGTTACCTTCCTTTTTACAGTGAGTAGTATTCCATTATGTAAATATAGCACAGCTTTTGTATCCATTCATCTATTGATGGGCATAAATAAAGGTGTAGTGATTACCAGACGGAAGTGGGGGTGGAGGAAGGTAGAAGACAGTAAAGGGAGGATAAATGGTGACGGAAGGAGATTTGACTTTGAGTGGTGAGCACAATACAATGTATTATAGAATTGTACACTTGAACCCTGTATAATTTTGTTAACCAATGTCACCCCAATAAATTCAATAAAATGTTTTTTAATGATGAGTTTATTCTATGTTAATTATATCTCAGTAAAGCTGACTTTTTATGTCAGGTACTTGGAAAAAAAATTCTAACAGGGATAGACTTGTGATTTTCAGTAAGTCACTAAGTACTAGTAATAATGAGTCTATATGAATTCTATTAAAAAACTTTATTTAGAACGTTTTAGTTCTATAAAGATTTGTATTTAGAACTTTATGTTCTTGAAATGCTATTTGTGTTCTTTTGTCCTGCTCAATTCTTTGGTATCTGCAGGATGACCAAAACTTAGTGTTCATGTTAGGCACACCTATTGGAATTAGTGGTTTTCTTTTGAATCACTGAAGCTCTCTAAATAATCTTCTAAGATATTATACTCTATATTATGAACATCAAACAAAAGAGGACTTATAAAGACCCTATTACTCAAAGAGTATGTACAATAAACTCCTCCTTCAGGACAGAAAAGTTCCAGGGATTTATATAACTGATTTAACAAAACAAATGTTTGTCACATTTGATAAAACAATTAAGTAAAATCATAGGCTGAGAGGTAATTCTGACATTCGATTCTATTTACCAGTGAAAAACATAAATTTTTAGGTCACGGTACCAGAAGAAATTCAGTCATACCAACCAGCCTTCTTTTGCTAAACTCTACCCTTCCCCCTGTCCCAGACTCTAAATTACTAATTAGGGCCACAGAAGAGGTCTCACAGATGAAACATACATTAGGAGCCCAGGAACCAGTAGCTACCACCCACTGATACCTGGAGAGAGAATGGACTGCATTTCCTTCCACATCATGTACTGGATGGGACCGTTGTATAGGCCTGGGTTCAGCTTTCTGGAGACAAGTTCTCTAGGTGTCAGCACCCTTATTCCTTGTTCCAAGCTGCAAGGGACATAAATCATTTATTCTCAGACATCCTCCAGGAGCTGAAGGTAGGGTACTAATACCATATGGAAACACCACTTACTTCTGCAGGAAAGGTTTGATGTCCTAGAATAGGAAAGGAGAAATAGAAAAGTTAGATGCCTGTTTAACAACTGCAGAAATTTCTTTGGTGATACCGGCCACCATCAGAATTTGATTGTCAATACTGGGATCCTGTGCAGATGGTCCCCATTCCATCACCACCTCTCATCCTCCATATGTCTTTTCTGATCTACATCCCTCATCTAACCCAAGATAAAACTGGCCTTATATTGCTCTGATTTTCTAGTTCCCTTTTACATGGAACAAAAGAGAAGTTAAGGTTAAGCTATATGTACCCGTGCTGCCACATAGTCTCAGGAGAAAAACACAGGTATTCCCACCCCAAGCCCACTTTTTCTTACGCTGGCTAATTAAGCTGCAGAGTGCTGAGGTGCTAACCAATGCCACTTTAGAAGTGAACCTTCAGTTAGCAAAGATTGGCAAATAGCTTTTCAAATAGGTCAATTTATAATTGCTGAGAGCCAAAGACACAGCTTAGGTTGCAACATTTTTATTTTTGAGAAATAAAACTTCAAAGTCCTTTATGGAGAAATATTAAAATATTAATATATACTTTTATTAATGGCATTTTATTATGTTCTTTTCTAGGAAGGTGAAAGTAAAGCTTTTTATTGAGTGTAAGGCAAAAGTAACCTCCTGCTTTTCTCCCAGAGAATCTTTTTTTAATTGTTTTTTAATTGTTGATAGTATTACAGTATTTCTACGCCCTCCTTTGCCTCCTCCACCCAGCCCCCAGCAGGGTTTTTTTCCCCTCCTGGTGAGGAAAAGCTTCTTCTACATCCTTTCTGACTCTCTTTCCCCTAGTAGTATACCCATAATCATGTTGATATGGAGTCTTACTTTGAGAAACTCGAAGGAGTTCTGTTCTTCCATCCTCGTCTGGATGCTCATCAACATCTCTTTAACTAGGAGACACTGTTCCTGAAGCCGGTTCAGATTCAGCTCCATCTCCTCCTTCAAGGCTTTCCCCTCTTCCTGGAGCTCATTTAAAATGTTCTTTTCTTTGCCTTGCAGAAACTGATACAGCTTTAGAAACTCCAAGGAGATGTGTTGTTGCAGATGTCGCTTGTTTTCCTGGAAATCTCCATGATCACCACCATGGTAATTACTGAGACTAGCACTTGGGGATGGGGGCCCACACCACCAGTACTCACACAACTTGGAAAATACCATAACAAGAAAATGCATTTAAATGGCTGCTGAGTATCAACATTCAACCATACTAAAAGGAGCCCTTTTTGTGGCAGACAAGGAGACTTATTCTGTCTTTCTCAGCTAGTTTAACAGTTTAGGATGAAATAGTCAAAAGTGGCCTCCATGTTCCTATTGCAGTACTGAGGTGGTAACCAATGCCATATTAAATAAGACTGTGGGGTTAATCAAACATTCTGAAATGAATGATAATACCTTCCTACCCAGAAGTGTAAGCCAATATCTACTAAGTGATGCTGTTAGACTGGGGCCATAAGGCGGTGGAAAGAAATGTCCTTATCAAGAAATCAGAACATCAGAACAGGGGGATGCCACTCTTGCTGCCAGGACAATATAAAAGAAGAGATGGGAGCCCCGACCAGTGTGGCTCAGTTGGTTGGGTGTCCTCCCATGCACCTAAAGGTTGCTGGTTAGATTCCCAGTAAGGGCACATGCTGGGGTTGTAGGGTCGATCCCCGGTAGGGGGGTGTGCAGGAGTTAGCCAATCGATGTTCTGCCCTCACAGTGATGTTTCTCTCTCTCTCTCTCCCCTCCCCTTCCTCTCTTTCTCTAAAAAATCAATTAAAATATTTTTTAAAAAGATGGGAAATGTTTGAAGCACTGAAATTGATAACTGTACACTTGTAGTTCTTAGGTGACCTCAATATCCTGGGTGAGCCATCCGATATCCTGGCTTCTTGGTTCCTTATTCTCATTTCTAGTGATTTCCACCTGTATTTACTCATTCTCTTAGTTACTCTGAGGATTTTATCATCCCCAGCAATTTCACCATCTCCAAAATTAACTTTTTATACTCACTTTCTCAGGTGTCCCTATTGTAATTATTGGGTCTCATTGAAACCTGTATATTGACCCCTTCATTTCTATTCCTTCAGCTTCTTCTGTCTTTATGTCCTCTCTTATCCAGCTGGGATTCTATGGTCCATCATTGTAATTACACTCTTGAAGAAGTCTTAACTTTCTCTTTCCTCTAGCTCACACTTTTCCAGTTTTCCTTTTACCTATCTCATCACTATATCTGTCTTATTTGTTGGTTCTGTCTTGGGCTCTTTTCCCTTCTCATTCTACACTCTCTTTCTAGGTAATATCCTCTCTTTCCACAGCTTTAAATGCCATCAATATGCTAACTTCTTATTTCTAGCCTAATCCTACTTCTAAGCTCCAGATTCCTACATCCAACTGTCTGACATCTACACTCACCCTTAACATCTAATGAATCACCCAATCCAGATTATTTTTTATCTCCAAAGCATATGCTGAAGCTATTTCTTTCTTTCCATCTCCACTGACTCTCTTGACCAAGCCACCATCATCATTCTCTGGGATCACTGCAGTAGCCTTCTAACCATTATCCTGTCATTGTCTCTCTTAATTCATTCTTCGCACAACCACCAGACTGAAACTTGCAAAATGAGATAAAGCCATATCTTGTTTAAACTTTTTAATGGCTTCTCGTTATTCTCAGGATGAAGTTTAAAATTACCTACAAGGGCCTACATGTTTGGACCCATATCTGCCTCTTCAGTCTCATCTTGCCTACCAGGATCCAGTTTTATTGGCCTTCTCTCTGTTTAACATAGCAACTGACTTCCTCTCTCAGGACTTTTCCATATGCTCTTTATTCTTTATAGAACATTCTTCAGAACACTTCCTTCATATTCCCCTCACCCCGTTCACTTAATTAAGTTACTTATCCTTTAATTCTCAATTATTAATAAGTGACTTCAGAGAACAGTCTACATTAGGTTCTCCAATTGTATGCTCTCATAGCACCCTATATTTTTATTTATAGTAATTATCACAGTTATTTTATTATCATTGGTGGGATTATTTAACATCTGTTTCCCAGTCTAGTGAAATATAGTGTCTAGTACAATGCCTGACCCACTCAATAAATATTTTTGAATGAATGAACGAATGTTAACTGTAATACCTGAACTATGAATAGGAACTCTTACAACAGGAACAAGATTCTTTGGAGATGTCATTATTTCTTTTTTTATCTTCACCCAAGGACATTTTTTTTTTTTTCGTTTATCTTCAGATAGAGGGGGAGGGAGTGAGGGAGGGAGGGAGGGAGAGAGAAACATCAACGTGAGAGAGACACATCGAGTGGCTGCCACCCACACAATCCCAACCAGGGCCGGGGACAAACTGCAACCGAGGTATGTGCCCTTGCAGTGGTTCTCAACCTTCCTAATGCTGCTACCCTTTAATACAGTTCCTCATGTTGTGGTGACCCCCAACCATAAAATTATTTTTGTTGCTACTTCATAACTGTAATTTTGCTACTGTTATGTCTTACGCGACCCCTGTGAAAGGGTCGTTCAACCCCCAAAGAGGTCGCGACCCACAGGTTGAGAACCGATGCCTTAGAGGGAACCAAACCCAGGACTCTCCGGTCCGCAGGTCAACGCTCTAACTGCTGAGCCAAACCGGCCAGGGCTGGAGATGTCATTATTTCTACCTGTCCTTCCTTCTCTCATTGTACATATTACTTCTTCCAGATGTCAAATGCCAGAGAATACTCTCCTCCATAGAATAATTAATAAAGAAATAGAACTCCCAATTTAGCTCCCCAACCTAGGGACTGATTTTCCAAGTCTCTAACTATTAACCTTGTCCTGTGAAGTTGAAAGTATAGGCAATAACATTATTCATTTGGGGGAAACTAAGGAAGATCAGATCAGATGTTAAAAGCCAGCAAACTGAGAGATCTTGTAGAGGTAGACTGGTTGTAAACTCAAAGAAAAGAAAGGTATTTCAATGGACATAGCTATCTTTAGTGGATTTGCCATAGATAAATTTCTTATTTTGCCATAAATAAGAGGAAAGACTAAACAAATCACAACCCCACAATAATCACCTAGCAACTGACACATCAAAAGGACCAGCATATTAGGGGAAAGGTCAGTCTGCTTTCTCTGTTGATTAACTATTGGGAACTTAACTCTACTGCTATATTCTTTTCCACCCTACTGTGTCCATTTTTTAATTCTATAACCCAGGTGTCAGTTAGTATATTGATAATACATGTATAGGTACCTTTCCACCCAAATCACTAAAGTTATAAGAAGGGTATATTCTAGTTCTATCTCATAACCTCCTACCCTGCTCCTCACCTTATAAGCGACAATAGCATCTTTCTGCCTGTTCCTCAGGGACTGAAGTTCCTTCATGGTTGCCTCCAGTTTATCCTTAAGGATGATAAACTCCTCCTGAGAATACCACATAGAATTAATCCACACTGACTGGGAGATGAAGGGCCATAAGAGATATCTCTCCCAAAGCCCCAATATGTCAGAAAAAAAGCCAGCTCTTGCTGCAAAAATCTTTCCTTTCCCCTGCATCATAGTTCCTGTCTTTTCCAAGAATTGTGAAGGAAATTATAAGCAGCAGAAAAACTTAGGTTTTTTTTTTTTTTTTAGTTTTTGTTTTGTTTTGTTTTGTTTTACCTTCTTAGTTAACTACAGGGATTTGAGGAAGGGAACGGAACTCTATACATTTTCTACCCTAGTTACACTGTTATAACTATACCTTTACTTACATTGTTCTCACTTAGAACACTTATTCCTTCTGCTCATCCAAATCCAAATGATTTCCCCATTCAAACTTTCTTTCACCATATATCTCTTGAATAGTTCTGTTTTTTTCTAATCTTTTCTGAAATTCTGAACATTTATGAATTACTAATGTGATAAAATTTAGCTCTCAATAGTAAACTATCTTATATTATTTCTGTTGTTTTATTCATTTTGACTAAATTTCAGGATTATAACAAGAGTGATATTGTATATGTTCATATTCTGTACAGGGTAGAACATAAGCACTGTCATGGCAGGGTTTAGGTAAATATTTGGTTAACTGAGGAGTATGCCACAGTTCCCCCACTGCTCCTTTCCACTATCAGCACCTCTAGAGAAAGAACATTGCAAGATACATTGTATTTTCTGAGCATTCTGAGCTTTCTAATAATCATCTGAATAAAAGGGTAGAATTGGAAGAGAGAGGAAACCCTACAAAATATTTTTCCCCAGCTTTTCTAAGGGATTGTTCAAGACCCAGGGTTCACCCACCGTGAAGAAATGGACAGCATCAGGGATCTGCAGGAACTCTTGAGACTGCCCTACAGACAACCGAGCATCTTTGCACTGAAAGCAGATCAGCTTCCCTTCTGGCTTACTGAACAGTTTCAGGTTCTCTCCATGTTCTGGGCACTGTGGATGGCCCTTGAGTGGGGGTAGCTCCTTAATCTTCTCTACCAGCTTCTCCAGTACAAGGTTGCATGCACAGTTGTTATACTGACATATCATCTTACACTCAGGGCAGAATGTTTCCTTTGCTTGCTGCTGCCAAAAGTTTTGAATACAGGCCTGGCAGAAGTTGTGGCCACAGGTTAGCATCAGTGGATCCTGGAACCAATCATTACACAGTAGGCAGTGTAGATCCTTAGTAATATCTTGTATCTGCACTTCAGCAGGTATCTGGGTGATCAAATCATTTACTTCAATGTAGTTGTCTGGGTCAGTGTTGGAGGAGGATTTGGAAGATACCTTTGAAAAAGAACAGTTAAAATGAGTTCCCTTTCTAGCTGTCCACTCCAGGATAGTGGGCTCCATTCCTAAAGAAGCTGAGAATTGGTGCAGCCAAAGTAAAAGCACCATAATCTCTTCTTTGTAACTGATCCAGTAAATTTAGTGTTTTGTAACATCATCGTTTATTATTACTTTCAGCCCTGGCCGGTTTGGCTCAGCGGTTAGAGCACCGGCCCACAGACCAGAGAGTCCGGGGTTCGGTTCCCGCTAAGGGCACGTACCTCGGTTGCAGTTTGTCCCCGGCCCCGGTTGGGGTCGTGTGGGTGGCAACCGGTTGGTGTGTCTCTCTCACATCAATGCTTCTCTCTCTCTCTTCCTCCCTCTCTCCCTCCTACTCTATTTGAAGATAAATGCAAAAATGTCCTCAAGTGAGAATAAAAATATATATATTATTACTTTCAACACTATTTAAACTTTTATAGAGAACCAAGACAGAAGAAAGAATATATTTTGTTATACATCCTTCCCTCCACTCACTTTCCCCATGTATCAGTTGAAAGTTTTACCTTCAACTTCTGTTCTCCTAGTTATTACCTTTTTGTTTTGTTTTTGTGTTCTAGAAGTCATGTACAAAGAATTGGAAGATCGATCAGATTCCTTAGTCAGTGGCTTAATATCACCCAGGCCTTCCACTCTCTTTAAAAAAGTTACACAAATAACATATATACAAAAAAATGCAGAATCTTAATTGTACAGTTCAGTGACTTTCCAACACTAAACACTAGTTTTGCCTGTTTTTAAATTTCATGTAAATGTAACCATGTAATATGTACTCTTTTGTTGCTGGCTTCTTTTGTCAACCTTACATTTGTGAGATTTATCCATATTGTTCTATATGTACCCATTTTTCTTGGGTATATACCTGGGAGTGGGTCATAGGATTGGCATATAGTAGATATTGCCAAGCTTAGTAGATATTGCCAAACTTTTTCTAAGTGATTGTATCAATTTACACTGCCACCAGGGTTGTCCCATATCTTTGTCAGCAGTTAGTATAAGTATATTCATTTTAGCCATTCTGGTAAATATGCTGTAGTATTGCATTGTGGCTGTAATCTCCATTTGCCTGATGACTGGATATCAGGACCATTTTCATATGTTAATTGTCCATTTGCATTTCCCTATTTGTGCCCATACAAAGCACATATTTTATTGTTGATTTGTCTTTTTATTTATTCACTATAGTTCTTCACATATTCTAGATATAAGTTCTTTATCAGATACACATATTCCAAATATCTATTTCAACTATGTGGATTGCCTTTTCACTTACTTAGTGATATCTTTTAAAGAACAAAAGTTTTAAAATTATTTTTAAACTTTTTTATTTTTAAGCATAACACAAATACAGAAAGCAGCATGGGGGGGTGGCGATTCAGCATGTTGAATTGTTAATAGACAAATAGCGATAAAAGGAGATAGAACCTTGCCAGCTACTCCATAAGTCTTCCATATACTCCCTGCTACCTAAATGCCCCTCCCCCTATTTCTGAGACGATCACTATCCTTAATTTTGTGTTAATCACTTCTTTCCTACTTACCTGTTTTGATGTTTATATAAACAAAATTATATTTTATGTATTTATGCCTTGATTTATTTACTCAGCATGTCATTTTTTAACATTTGAATACAACAGTCATATTTATGTCATCATGGTAAATAGCATAGTGCAGGGCTAGAAACTGTTAACCAGCTCCCAGGGTAATGTTTATATTAACCTTCTTCTGCCCACCCACTTTTGCTTTCTCAGGTAAAAGTAGAGCTCATTACACCTCAGTGATATGAATTATTATTTTTGTATGTGGGGGTGACATGCTATAACTATGCCTTCAGTAGATTTATCAGCATGACTTTATATACATATATGTACATATATATGTATTTTTTTTTAAATCCTCACCCAAGGATTTTTTTTTTTCTATTTGTCTTCAGATAGAGTGGGAGAGAGGGAGGGAGGGAGGGAAGGAGGGAGGGAGGGAGGGAGAGAAACATCGAGGTGAGAGAGACACATCAACTGGTTGCCTCCCAAATGACCTGACCAGGGCCAGGGGTGAACAGCAACCGAGGTACGTGCCCTTGACCGGAATCGAACTCATGACTCATTGGTCCGCAGGCTGACGCTCCAACCGCTGAGCCAAACCGGCCAGGGCTATCAGCATGACTTTTGAGATTCATCTATGTTGATACATATAGCTGAAGTTCACTCATTGTCATTGTTATATGATATTTTACTGATGAAAATGTATTCTCCATTTTATTATTAATAACAAATTGGATTGTTTTGATGTTTTGCCATATAACCAATGCTACTATAAACATTCTTCCACATGTTTCCTGGTCCATATGTGCAAGGGTTTTTCTAGCTTATTTAATATTAAACCAACCTTGCTTTCCAGGAATGAATTCATCTTGATCATGATATACTATCTTATTTATGTAGTGCTGGATTTGGTTTGGTGATTTTTTATTTAGGATTCAACCTCTATGTTCTTGAGTGAGATGGCTTTTTATTTTATATTCTTAAACTATCCTTGTCTGATTTTCCTATCTAAGTTATACTAGTTACATAAAATTACTTGGGGAGTGTGCCTTCCTTTACTGTTCTCTGAGTGTGTGTAAAAAAATAGAATGATCTATTCCTGAGTATTAGAAAGAACTCAACAGCAAAATTTCTAGGATTGATGTTTTGTTTTTAATTTTGTTTTATTTGGAAGTACTGATTTACTTCTTGAATAGTTATAGATTTATTTAGATTTTCAATATTTTCCTGAGACAGTTATGGTCATTTATATTGTTCTTGGACTATATTTTGCCTAAGTTTATAAATGTATTGGTGTAAAGCTATATTCTCATATTATCTTTTTATTATGAGATGTAGTATACATACATAAGAGTGTATAAAATATTTGTATACATTTTAAATAGTAATAACAAAGCAACACTTTGTAATTTCCACCCGGGTTAAGATATAAAACACAAACTACCAATACTTTGGATGATCTCTGTATGTTCTTCTCCTGAGATGTACAAAAGCTCTCAGTGCAGCCACTGTCTTAGCAACTTCAGCTAACCTTGCTGCTTTTCAGTTCTATATTCCTTTTTTTTACTTTGAAATTTATTTTTACTTTTTTGAACACTCAGTTATGCATTACAAAGGATGTTTTTTACATTTAAACTGGCATTTCTAGCCCAGCCAGTGTAGCTCAGTAGTTGAGCATTGACCCATGCACCAAGAGGTCGCTGGTTCAATTCCTGGGCAGGGCACATGCCCAGACTATGGGCCCGATCCCCAGTGGGGGACATGCACGAGGCAGCCAGTTGATGTTCTCTCTCATCGATGTTTCTATCTCTCTCTCCCTTCCTCTCTCTCTAAAGTCAATTTTTAAAAAAGAAGAAGAAAAAAAAATAACCAAAGCACCTTCCATGGAATGACTAAAAAAATAATGATAATAAACTGGCATTTCTAGGTATCTTATAGTAGTGGGTTTTCCAGGATAAATGGTTCATGATATTGTCTGAAATGGAACTCAGGCTTCCCCCGAGACTAAGGATCACAAATCAATAGCAAGATATATATATCCAAAAAACAAACAAAAAAGAAGAAAAGAAGACAGAAGGATAGAAAAGATTCTTTTCCAATAGGCCAAGTAGAACACAGATCCCAAGTGATTTCCATAATCCAATCCTTTTACTATCAAACTGATCTCTGGAGCCAGCAAATCTCCTCTCATTTACTCTAGTTAGACTCAATTGTCCAAGTCTAAACTCAGTGAACCAAGCAGGTGCTATAATTACCTAGCATTCCCCACCCCTCATTTTTTTTTTTTTATCCTCACCTGAGGATATTTTTGCATTTATCCTTAGATAGAGTGAGAGGGAGAGAGGGAAGAGAGAGAGAGAGAGAGAGAGAGAGAGAGAGAGAGAGAGAGAGAGCGAAACATCCATGTGAGAGAGACTCATCGATTGGCCACTACCCGCACAACCCCAACCGGGGCCGGGGACAAACTGCAACCGAGGTACGTGCCCTTAGTGGGAATCAAACCCATTACTCCCAGTCCACGGGCCAACACTCTAACTGCTGAGCCAAACTGGCCAGGGCTCGTTTTGAGAATAGAATCAAGAAGAAAAATTTTTTCTCTGTAGTTCTGAACACTTTGGGAATTTCGATTTAGGGAGTCAGCAGAGGCTTCATAAGAACTTTAAGAATATGAATCAATGAAATAGGAGTGGCTTTGATAATGACTTAAGATTAAACTGAAAAAGGAGCCCAGCCTTTCCTGTTGATTAAAATGATAATCATTACATTAAATTGGGCCTTTAGCAGCTGCCTGATTCATTTTATTTCTTCACCTGAACTAAATATGCTTAAACCTTAAATATTAATTTTGAGTACTAAATGCAGTAGATTAAAATTTTGAAATCAGTACTGATCACTAAAAATGGCAAAGTAGAGATCCCCAGGGAGAACTCCATGAAAGCAACTAAAATACTTGCAAAAACTGTCAGAATCTACTAAAATACTTACAAAAACTGTCAGAATCAAGTTTTGTACAACTGTGGGATCTTGTAAAATCTTAAAACAACCAGAGGAAAACTTAAAAGAGAAACTACTGCATTGTACTAAGATTGCCCTGTAGCATTTAAAATCACTTACTATCATTCCTCACTCTCCTTCTTGGCTGCACTCCTGGTGCAGGTTGTTAGTACCCAAGGGAATGTGGACCTTATTCTCAAAGAATTGTGATTATGCGTTTAACTCTGTCTGGTGGCTCCCTCAAGGGCCAGAACAAGGGCTTGCCTTTATTTTGACTAACTCAGAGAGTTCTAGGGCTGGGCTGCTTCCTGAGAGGTTTCTGCTAAAGGTATTTAAAGACAAAAGGACTGGACACAGCAGCCTGTGGGAAGGGATAACAGTCAGAACAGGCAATAAACAGACCAAAAAACCTGGAAAGGGCCCTGGCCGGTTTGGCTCAGCGGTTAGAGCATCGGCCTGCGGTCCAGAGAGACCCCGGTTCGGTTCCCGCTAAGGGCACGTACCTTGGTTGCAGTTTGTCCCCGGCCCTGGTTGGGGTTGTGCGGGAGGCAGCCACTTGATGTGTCTCTCTCACGTCGATGTTTCTCTCTCTTTCTCTCTTTCTTCCTCTCTCTCCCTCCCACTCTACCTGAACAAAAAATGGAAAAATGTCCTTGGGTGAGGATTAAAAAAAAAAAATTAAAAAACCTGGAAAGGAAGAAATTGGAAAATAAGATACATAGAGAATAAGGGCTTTTAAAAGCTGAAATGCATACTGAATTGAGAAGCCCACGTGCATACCCAGGTCTGGATACATGCTCAGGAAGGCCTAAGAAAACTCTAAGCTTTCACCTCTGCTGACCATCAGGCACCACATGAGCAGGAAGTAAAAGCTAAGACAGAGTTGTAAGGGGCCTGGCTAAGTGTTGAAGGAGTGCACCAACACAGAGCCAGTTGACAAAGACTGGAAGAATACTTTTTTCTTTTTCTTTTTTCTCTTCTTGGCTCCAAACATTTGAGGAAACTCTCAAAACACTAGCTGGCCACTAATGTAATGAAACACATTTCAGTGGCTACATATGACAAAGATAACAGACTTTACAAAAATAATTTAGAATAGTCGCTAAGCAGAAACAACAACCCACAACTAGCAGCAACAACAAATACCAGGGAGGGGGAGAATCTGATTTCCAGAGCTGTCACATTACAGTATTCAGAATATCCAGTTTTAAACAAAATAGGCATGCAACAAAACAAAAAAGTATGGCCCATTCACAGGGAAAAAATAATAGAAATTGTCACCTAAGGAAACCCAGACATTGGACTTACTAGATAGATATTTTAAATTAACTATCTTAAATATGCTTAAACAGGTAAAGCAACCATGGATAAAGAAGAACTAAGGAAGCCAGGAGAATAATGTCTTGACAAATAGAGAATATCAATAAAGAGATAGAAATTATGAAAAGGAACCAAATAGAAGATCTGGAAATGAAAAATGCAATAGCTGAAATAATAAATTCACTGAGGAGCAGAAAGAGAAAAGAATGAACAAAAATGCACCAAGTCTGAGAGACCTGTGGGACATTATAAAGAATATCAACATATGCATAATGGGAGTCCCAGTAAAAGAGGAGAAATAGAAAGGTGCAGAAAGATATATGAAGAAATAATGGCTGAAAATTTCCCAAATATGATTAAATACATGATTCTATACATCCAAGAAACTGAACAAACTCCAGGCAGGGTAAATTCAGAGATACACATCAAGACACATTATATTCAAATTGTCAAGTAACAAAGACAGAGAGAATCTTGAAGGCAGCAAGAAAAAAGCATCTCGTTGTGTATAAGCGATCCTCAATAAAATTTACAGCTGATTTCTCCTCAGAAAACACAGAGGCCAGAAGACAGTGGGATGATGTATTTAAAGTACAGGAAGAAAAAAAACTATCTACCAAGAATTCTATATCCATCAAAACTATCCTTCAAAAATGAAAGAGGCATTAAGACATTCCCAAGTATATGATTGTCTAGCCACTATGCTGTATACCTGAAACTAATACAAAATAACATTGAATGTAAACTGTAATGGGGAAAAAATGTTTTAATTAAAAAAAAGACATTTCCAGATAAACAAAAACTAATAAAGGTCATCACTAGTAGACCTGCTATACAAGAAATGCTAAAGGGAGTCTTCCAGGCTGAAATGAAGGGACACTAAAAAGTAAATCAAAGCAATATGAAGAAATGTAGAACAATGGTAAAGGTAGCTATATAAGTAAATATAAAAGTCAATATTGTTACAGTTTTTGGATTTTAACTCCCCTTTTTTCCTATGTGATTTAAAAGACAAACACATAAACAATAATTATAAACATATGTAAAGGGGCACACAACAACAACCTAAAGGGAGAAATGGAGCTGATAAGGAACAGAGTTTTTGTAAATTGGTATTCATTCATGCTTGATTGTTAGTTTAGATATTAATCATAACCCCTTGGGTACCCACTAAGGAAAAATACTAAACAATATGTAGAAAAGGAAATCAAAATTGTTCACAAGGAAAAAAATTAATGTGAATGCAGTAATAGAGAAATTTAGAAACAAAAAAAAAGGTATCACGTGTAGAAAATAAATGGCACAATGGCATGAGTCCTTATCAGTAATTACTTTATATGGAAATGGATTAACCTCTGATTAAAAGGCAGAGATTGGGAGAATGAATTATTCAGAATGGACATGATCCAACTATATCCTGTCTGTAAGAGACTCACTTTAAATTTTTTTTTCCTTTATTGATTTTAAAGAGAGAGGAAGTGAGAGGGAGAGAGAGAGAGAAACAACGATGAGAGAGAACATTGATTGGCTGCCTCCTGCATGACCCCCGCTGGGGATTTGGCCCACAACCTGGGCATGTGCCCTGACCAGGAATCGAACCAGCGACTTCCTGGTGCATGGGTCGACGCTCAACCACTGAGCCACACCGGCCGGACAAGAGACTCACTTTAGATCCAAAGACATACATTGATTAAAAATGAAAGGACAGCCCTGGCCGGTTTGGCTCAGCGGTAAAGTGTCAGCCCGCAGACCAATGAGTCACGGGTTCGATTCTGGTCAAGGGCACGTACCTCAGTTGTGATTCGTCCCTGGCCCTGGTTGGGGTCCTGCAAGAGGCAGCCACTCGATGTGTCCCTTTCACGTCGATGTTTCTCTCTCTCTCTCTTCCTCTCTCTCCCTCCCACTCTATCTGAACAAAAATGGAAAAATGTCCTCGGGTGAGGATAAAAAATAAATTAATTTAAAAATAAAAATGAAAGGACAACTTTGACTGGGTGGTTCAGTTGGTTGGAGTATTGTCCCGTACACCAAAAGGTTGTGGCTTCGATTTCTAGTCTGTGTACATACCTAGGTTGTAGTTCCATTCCCAGTTAGGGTATATATAGGAGGTAACCAATTGATGTATCTCTCTCACATCAATGTTTCTCTCTCCCTCCACTCTTTCCCTTCCTCTCTCTAAAAATCAATAAAAACATATCCTCGGGTGAGGATTTAATAAAAAGAAAGTGAAAAGACAGGAACAGATATTCCATACAAATAGTTACCAAAAGAGAGATAGAGTGGCTAGACTAATATTAGACAAAATAGACTTGAAGACAAAAATTGTTACAAGAGCCCGACCTGTGTGGCTCAGAGATTGAGCATCGACCCATGCACCAAGAGGTCACCAGTTCGATTCCCAGTCAGGGCACATACCCAGGTTGTGGGCCAAATTCCCAGCGGGGGTCATGCAGTAGGCAGCCAATCAATGTTCTCTCTCATGGATGCTTCCATCTCTCCCTCTTGCTTCCTTTCTCTCTAAGATGAATAAAGAAAAAAAAAATTGTTACAAGAGACAAAGAAGGACATTATCTATTGATAAAAGGGTCAGTCTATCAAGAAGATGTAACAATTATAAATATATGCATATCTCACAACAGAGCCCCAAAATATGTGAAGCAAAAACTGAGAAAATTGAAGTTAGAAAAAGAGAGTTCTACCTGAAGAGTTATAGACTCTAATACTCAATTTTTAATAATGGATAGAACAATTAGACAGAAGGTCAGTTGCATAATGTTGAGAATGTACTAAATGTCAATGAATTTTACACTTTAAAACAGTTAATTTTATGTTATGTAAGTTTTACCTCAGTAAGAAATTGAAGCCATATCTGACTCCAGCACCAGAATTTGTATATTAAACAGTATTCTGCTTTGAAGAAGGCTGTATTATAGCTACTATTTGATGGGTAGCCACCAGAAATGGCTTGGATCTTATTGACTAAGAGTCTGATAAAGTAAATATTCAATAATGCCAGCTCTGTTCTAATGCCCATACTTGTTGGGGCATACAAATTAATAAGATAGAGCTGCTCACATATGCGTCTCCACTAATATTTGTGGGTCAGGACAAAGTACAGCTTGAAGCCCCTGGCTCACTCTTCTTCTTTTCCTCTCTCGAACCCCTTACACTGTCCCATACCTCATAAGCATGCATGTGGAAAACCCAGCCCAAACAACCAAGCTACACACACACACACACACACACACACACACACACACACACACAGAGGCACACACACTTGCTCTTTGGGAATGCAGCTGCTCTTTGGGCACGCCGCTGCTTAGAGGAGTGATGGAGGCCCTGCAGTTGGCTCCGAATCTTTTGGGAAGAGAATTTTAGAGTCCTCGATATGTGGCATGTGATTTAAAGTCAGAGACAGCATAGGCTCCTTGGTCTTCTGGACTCCTTATCTTGTAAACAGGAACATAGCTGGAAGAGGGTCAGAGTAAGAGCCTCAAAGCATGGGCCCAGGGCAGGGCCCCCTATTGCCCAAGTCTAGGGGTGGTACTGCCCTCCTGTTCCATTTCACTCACCCTTATTCTACCTCATCAGCCTTGGGTTAGGCCTGTCTCTACAATCGGCCCTCATTTATGGCGGTTAATCAGTCCCAGACACTACCGCAATAAATGAATTTCCGCGAAGTAGGATTCTTTATTTATATATAGTTGTCCCTCCCCACTTTGTGCTTCGACTTTCGCCGCTTCACTCTATCCTGGTTTTTTCAAATATAGAAGCGCCAAGTGGTGAGGGACGACTGTACTCTGGAATCAGCAAGGAGGGGCTGGCCTGGAAGCAAGTCTGGGGTTTCTTCTGACAGGCCACACCTTTACCGGAACTAAATTTCTGGAGTCTCAGGGGCCCTGTGGGGCTTGTCTGATTTAGCTCTGTGGAGGAGCTTGAAGTCACCATTGATTGTTCAGATTCCAGGATTCTGAGCTCTTCTTTCTACAAAGTTTTCTGCCAGAATTGCTGAAATGACCTTGCCCACCCCAGATTTTGAAATACCAGCATCCATTGCTCCCAGCATATACCATGTCCAGCTCTGTGTATTCTTACCTTCTCTTAAATGCTAAAGCTAAAAGACTGTGATTCGGGAGTATAAAAATGGGGACTGAGATGAGATCACCTCAAAGTAGGAGGACAATTTGTATCATGGAGATTAGTATGTTTTAGGAAAGCATAATAGATGGGTCCCTGACTTTGACTAGGGAGTGTCATCAAGAGAAACATCTAGGATGCCTAAGATGGGACTTGAAAGATTAGATCTTGCCCTGGCTGTTTTGGCTTAGCGGTTAGAGTGTCGGCCCACCGACCAATGAGTCAAGGGTTCAATTCCAGTCAAGGGCATATACCTCCGTTGCAGTT
Source organism: Tadarida brasiliensis (assembly GCA_030848825.1). Taxonomy (NCBI): domain Eukaryota; kingdom Metazoa; phylum Chordata; class Mammalia; order Chiroptera; family Molossidae; genus Tadarida; species Tadarida brasiliensis. The sequence continues at coordinate 179,459,155 of CM061257.1, read as the reverse complement.
CGTCCCTGGCCCTGGCTGGGTTGTGTGGGAGGCGACTAGTCCATGTGTCCCTCTCATGTCAATTTCTCTCTCTCTCCCACTCTATCTGAAGATAAGTGGAAAAATGTCCTCAGGTGAGGATTAAAAACAAAAAGATCAGATCTTAAGCAAGAAACGGGAGGAAGATTATTATGTGAGAAAAAATGTTAAATGTACATATACTATTTTCAATTTTTAAAAAGTTTTTTTCTTTATTGATTTTTTAGAGAGAGAGGAAGGGAGAGGAGAGAGAGATGGAAACATCCATGAGAGAGAACATCGATTGGCCGCCTCCTGCATGCCCCCAATTGGGGATTTGGTCCACAACCTGGGCATGTACCCTGACTGGGAATCGAACCGGTGACCTCTTGGTGCATGGGTCGATGCTCAACCACTGAGTCACACCAGCCAGGCGATTTTCAATTTTTTTTATTCACTAGTTTTCAATATGTATGCCATGCCCTCTGAAGGATAAAAAACTTCAATGTAGACAGAAAACTTTTTCTGAGGCAGAATCCCTGAGGATTGGTACATGGGTTGCTCTAATGCTCTTGAAAAGGAAACTAGAATTCAAAATTTGCTCTGACACTCAAGTTAGTGGTAGAATCAAGAGAATCTAAATAATTTTAACCCTAAGACCACAGCTGTCTCCATGTAATGTACATGTCCTTGAGAATTTGAGTATTCAGAACTGCTCTATTTCTCACTCCTAACCCTCCATTCCCAGTTAGAAGTTCGTATTTGCCTCTATTCATGGGCTTAGTTCCATTCATATTCAGATCTATTCTAGCTAGGGGAGCATTGCTAAAATTATTTGCCTTATCATCAAATTCCATTCTCACCGATGACTATTTCTGTTGCTCTCTTCCCTTTGTTTCTAGGTCTTCACCTCTTTCTAGTCTCTGTTTCTGAAACTCCCACCAGACAACCATCAGAGCTTCTCACTGTAGCCTTCACTTCTCATAATTTCTTCTTCATATTTTCTAATTCCATACTTCTCTGTGCTTTGTTCTGGACATTTTCTCCCCTTCTTATTTTATAGATGCTATTTATATTTTGTTTCTTTCAACATCTTTGAGTTAGGTGAGTTCCTACTGAATCAGCTATTTTCAAGAGCTTGCAAGAAGATGGAGGCAGGGCCATATATGAGGCTATTTTCTTTCTTTCTTTCTTTCTTTCTTTCTTTCTTTCTTTCTTTCTTTCTTTCTTTCTTTCTTTCTTTTATTCCTCACTGGAGGATATTTTTTCCACTTATTATCAGATAGAGTGGGAGGAAGGGAGAGAGAGAGACGGAGAGAAACATTGATGTGATAGAGCCACATCAACTGGTTGCCTCCCGCATGACCTGACCAGGGCCAGGGATGAACCACAACCGAGATACGTGCCCTTGTCCAGAATCGAACTCGAGATTCATTGGTCCACAGGCCAACGCTTTAACTGCTGAGCCAAACCAGCCGGGGTGAGGCTATTTTCTTTATGAAACAATGTATGTGAGTTTTTATAGCACTTACTTCCCCCCATAATCTGCACTGCTTGGTTGCTTACAAAGCAGAGTCTGTCTCCTCCATTCTTCCTCATCAACAGAAATAAGCCATCAACTATGGCTTATTTGCCCTTGTGCAACTTCACTTTCCCTAATATCTCAAATCTTTGTTACAAATGGGAGTAGGAAAGCTCCTATTTCAGCCTTGCCTGTTCTCATTGTTCTGTATAAGGGCTTGTGCCTCTTGGGGCACTTTCTTTGGAGAGCTATATCACTCTCACTTTATATAATATCTGCATCCCTACGCAGTCATTATCACATTCCTATTTGATGTTCATGATATTGGGCAGTCCCTCCTTATAGGCTGTAGTCCAGGGTTACAGATGTCTCTAGTTACATTGCAAATAAAGTTTATCTATTTTTCATTCTCCTTGTAGTTTGAGTTAAACAAGGATGAGTTTCTGAGAGAAGGAATATCACTGTTTTTTGTGTGTTTTTTTGTTTGTTTTTTTTATCCTCACCCGAGGACATTTTTGCATTTATCTTCAGATAGAGTGGGAGGGAGAGAGAGGGGAAGAGAGAGAGAGAAACATCAATGCAAGAGAGACACATTGAGTGGTTGCCACCCACACGATCCCAACCGGAGCGGGGACAAACTGCAACCGAGGTACGTGCCCTTAGCAGGAACCAAACCCGGGACTCTCTGGTCCACAGGCCAATGCTCTAACTGCTGAGCCAAACCGGCCAGGGCGGAATATCACTGTTTTTATTCTACTATTTGAAAACCAAAACTTAAATTGTTTTTGACACTTTATCCAATATTTCCATGTATTTAGAGAAAGTGAGGAGGGGATAGAGATATTTCAATATGTCCTCTATATACCATCTCAACCAGGTTGGGTAATATAGTTTCAGCAATAATCAGTGTGGATGCCTCTCCTCAAAAATAACCAATTGAGCCCTAGCCAGTTTGGCTCAGCGGTTAGAGCATTGGCCTGCAGACCAAAGGGTCATGGGTTCAATTCCTGGTCAAGGGCATGTACCTAGGTTGCAGGTTCGATCCCCAGCCCCAGTCGAGGTCATACGGGAGGCAATCAATTGATGTGTCTCTCTCACATTGATGTTTCTCTCTCTCTGTCTCCCTCTCCCTTCTATTCTATCTAAAAATCAATGGAAAAATATCCTTAGGTAAGGATTAACAACAACAAAAAATAACAAGTTGAATTTCCTTCTATCCTACAGGAATGGGGAGTCATATTCAGTATTAAGCAGTATTATAGAAAAGGCTATGCACTATTCTTTGGAAACCTGGATTTTTCAACTAAGATTCATCCCTAATATCTACTAGATGTGTTATTCACAGTTGCTGTCATCCCCATAGTCCATGCTAAAAATCAAGCCTATATACACCATGTGGCCTCCACTCCCTCTCCCAGACCACAGGTTATTAAAATACTAGTGAGCTTCTAACCTATTTCATCGGCTGTTCAACAACCTAAGATGTGACCTAATGCAAAAAAAATAATCCAGCAAACTAGAACCTCTTGTGAATTTAACTCTGGAAATAGATAATAAGGAAGTTGACAGTCTGAAGCAGAAGTTTAAAGATTGACATGAAGTAGAGTTTGGGACATGAAAAGTCATGGCATGGAGAATCATAAGGAAACAATCTAGAAGCAGAATTTTAAGGCAGAATAAATGCAGAGACGTAGGGTGGAGAGAGTCGGTTAGTTGATAGAGACAAGAATTATAGAGAAACAAATGTGGAAAGTGGCAGTGTGACATTAGCCACAGCACTGCTCTTTGACTTCCTGGATTCCTAGGCACAATGCCTTGCCATAGCAGGGGCTCAACAAGTGATTGGAAGAATGGATATTTATCCTCACAGTAAGTGAGGTTACCTCTTTGCTTAAGGTAACTTGTCTGAATCTCTACTCTTATAATACATCCTCTACTCCAGCACTTGATAGAAACTGCTTAAAGCTTGCCATGGAGTTTGCTAAACACTCGTGTAATGACTTACTCTCAATCTTCATCCTCTTTGACTTATTGAGTCAGTCCTTTGGCTCTTGTGATACAATACTGTCCTAGTTCTCCTGCCTCTACCCACTCCTCTGCCTTGGCTGGTTTCTCTTCCTCTTCTCACTTTCTTAAATGTAAACAATCAGTATGGTCTGTCTTCAGCTCTCTTCTAGCTCTGTTCTCTCTTCTTACCAAGTGAGCCATTCATTCCCATTACTTCATGTACAGCCTCTACAGAGGTGACTCCCAAATCTGTATCTCTGAGCCCACATCTCCGAGCCCACGACTGGGTTATTGAAACTTGAACAAGACTAAAATAGAACTCATATTTCCCCCTAAGTCAGTTCCTTCTCCTGACTTCCTTATTATTGTACCACTAGTATCCCAGTTTTTCAATCTGAGTTAATCTTTGGGTGTTCTCTTCTTCCTTCCTCATCATCTAGTCAGTTGTAAAGAAAGCCCAGTTAATAATAATTGCTAACCCTCTTCTGCCTCCAAAATCTTCTGTTGCTTTTCATAGCCTACCAAAATGTTTTGTGGGTTTTTTTAAAGGGCCCCAGAATTCCTAATTCTCTACAACATCTTGCAAACTCATATTTATAGTCTTATTCCACATGGTTCTGTTGTACAGCAAAATTTTTAAATTTATCATCCTTTTATATATTAACAATTCATTTAAGTTTTATTTAAACAAAAGATTTTTTTAAAAGATTATTCTATTTTTTGTGCTAGGCTGAGTGGGCAATTCTGTGAAAGTGAAGAGAGAAAATCCGTTTATTCTCTACCTTCTCAATATGTGCTTAGAAGATCAAACTCAGAAATATATGTCCATCAGGAAATATTTAAGTACAAAATATATTGCATTTTAAGCCTGTCAGGCTGTCTTGAAAACTTTAAAATCTGATGCATTCTGTATAAGATAAAACTTGTGGGAAAACCTGGAGTTGAGGATGATTTTAAGAGAAAGGTTGCCTAGTAGAGCTGGTTTTTAATCCTAGTGAATGCAGTATCTTCTGGAAAGGGATGCCATTTAGGAACTTTATTGAATGTGTTTTAAAAATATATTTAAAGTAGATTAGTGGTTGTCAGAGCTAGGGTGAGGGGGAAATGAGGAGTGATTACTAATTGGTATGGAATTTCTTTTTGAGGTTAGGGAAATGCGCTAGAATTAGATAGTGGTAATGGTTGTACAACTTTGTGACTATGCTAAAAATCACTGCATTGTATATTTTAGAAGGGTGAATTTTATGATATGAAAATATATACTTAATGTTATTGATTGTTGATATTATATGATTATTTGATTGTTAATTCATCTTGCTGCTTGAGGTTTTGCCAATTTCCCTGACTTTCAAGAATATGGCTTCTTCTATAAAACAAGGGATTATTTAAATAATATTAGCTAAGATTTATTGAGCATTCACTGTGAAGAATGGTTTATACACATCATTTTATTTAATCCTCATAACAGTTCAGCCCACAGGCTCTGGACCCAGCAACCAGTTCTGGTGGCTCATCCTAGTAGTCACCACTGAGAGGAGACAGCATAAGGAATTCATCTCATTACCAGTGGCATTTAAATATTTGTGAAATATGAAAAGTATAACTGCAGTTCCAATTCATCGATCATCAAAGAGAGCAGAGAACATAGGATTTACAAAAGGTGCAGGTTTGGGCAGATTTGAAGACTGATACTTTATGAACTTGAAAACAGGAGCTGGGAATATAATGGTGAACAAAACAGTTTGTTCCTGCTCTCACAAAACTTAAAAGTTTAGTGAGGAATATAAAATCAAACAAACAAATAACAAAGACCCTTTTGAGATGTGGTGGTTTCAGCAAGGCCTCAGTTTCCTTCCTTCAGCCCTTGTCATTTGGACGGCTGCTGCTTTCATATTTTCATACCTTACTGCCATCACTCTCTGCCATTTTGACCCTGCTTTGCCTTATATTAGTGATACAGTAGATACAGAAAAATGCTTGTTTGGGAAAATGCTAAATTTCACCATGGTTTTATGCATTGCTAATGTTTGTTATAAGCAAGTTCATGCTCTGAATTGGAAGGGAATTATATCATCAGATTAAACAAGACTGGCCTTGTACTTGGATTCTGATTTGTTTAGGACTTTCTATTATGGCAAACTTCCAGGAAAAAACCTTTTTTTTATTATTTGGAGTGGGGCAAAAGTAGGTTACAGTTGTCCATATAGGAATAATACAATAATTATAATAAATAATAGTACAAGAATAAATTGTTCTGCATACTCAAACTGTAAACCTACTTTTGTCCCACCCTGTACATATATGTGGAGCTGTGCTCACCTTTGGTATGGGCTTATTATATATGTTTGTTCAGACCATCTTTTCCTACCAAATGCAGTCCAAAATTCATGGCAAACCAATCTTCTGGATCAGACTACTCTCGGTTATCTGGTGTGGAGTAAGTGCATTTAGCATGCTGACTTGCTCATCACTCTTGTACAGTGGCAGTTTTGGCACAGACATAGTACAGAACTCCACTGGAACTCCAAGGAGAAAGGTTTTGTGTTTCACATGATCACTACTCCAGCAGAATAGTCTATGTCATTTTCTTTTCTTTTTTTAATTAACTAAACTCCATACTTTATTCAGATTTCCTAAGTTTTTCCATAATGTCCTTTTTCTGTTCCAGAATCTCATCCAAACTATCACATTACATTTTTTAGTTGTCTTGTGTGCTTAAGCTCCTCTGAGCTGTAACAGTTTCTCAGATTTTCTTTGTTTTTGATGACCTTGACAGTTTTGAGGAGTACTGGTCAGATATTTTGTAGAATATCTCTCGATTTGGATTCATCTGATGTATTTCCTCACGGTTATCCTGGTGTTATGGGTTTTTTGCAAAAAGACCACAGAAATCAAGTACCATTCTCAACTAGTTCTATTTCAATAATGAATAACAACATTTCTTTCTTTTTTTTTAATTCTCACCCAAGGATATATTTATTGATTTAAGAGAGAGAGAGAGAGATGGATGTGAGAGAGAAACATCGATTGGTTGCCTCCATACACGCCCTATCTGGGGATAAAATCCCACAACCTAGGTGTGTGCCCTAACTGGGAATCAAACCCACCACCTTTTGGTTATGGGATGAAGCTCCAAACAACTGAGCCATCTGGCCAGAGCAGTAATAACATTTCTTATGAGTAATAGCATTAACGTCTGCATATTGACTAATTACTTCATGAAAATTATCTTTGCTTCCTCATCGTCAAAGGACATTTGACTCATAGTTGATCAAAGAACACTTTTTATTCATTTTAACTTTGAAAAGTTTTTTCACATGAAGTAACAGCTGTGAAAAGTTCATAGAAAAGGCCCTGGAAGGTTTGGCTTAGCAGTTAGAGCATCTGCCCACCGACCGAAGAGTCGCAGGTTCTATTCGGTTCAGGGGCATGTACCTCAGTTGCAGTTCGGTCCCGGCCCTGGTCAGAGTTGTGCGGGAGGCAACCAATCGATATGTCTCTCTCACATGGATGTTTCTCTCTCTCTCTTTCTCCCCCTCCCACTCTGAAAATAAATGGAAAGAATATCCTTGGATGAGGAATTTTTTTAAAAGTTCACAGAAAAGATAAAATATTATTGCTGTCCTATCTATAGGAAAAGATGCTCAATCTTATTCTAAGAGAAATGCAAATTAGAATTATGCAGTAGTACTTTTACTTCTCAGATATTCAAAGATCAAATAATTTGATGACATAATATATTGAGGATATACGGAAGCAGGAATTCCAATATATTTCAGGTAGAAGTATAAACTGGAGTATTCCTTAAAATTATGACAATAGCCATCAAAATTACAAATGCACACACTTTTTGGTTCTGTATTCTTTTTTTTTTTTTAATCCTCACCAGAGGACATTTTTTTGCACTTATCTTCAGATAGAGTGGGAGGGAGAGAGGGATGAAGAGAGAGAGAGAAACATCGATGTGTCTGTGAGAGACACACATCAAGTGGTTGCCACCCACACGACCCCAACTGGGGCCGGGGACAAACTGCAACCGACGTATTTTTTTAAAGAGCAGTTCTACAGTTGCCTGCTCACTTCCACCTATGTGGTATCCCTGTACTCTTTTTTTCTTTTTTTTTTTTTAATGATTTTTCTTTATTGATTTTAAAGAGAGAGGAAAGGAGAGGGAGAGCGATAGAGACATCGATGAGAGAGAACATTGATTGGCCACCTTCTGCATTCCCTCCATTGGGGATTGGGCCCACAACCTGGGCATGTGCCCTGACTGGGAATTGAACTGGTGACCTCTTGGTGCATGGGTTGATGTTCAACAACTGAGCCACAGCAGCCAGGCCTACATTCTTTTTTTTTTTTTTTTTTTAATTTTTAAATTTTTTCAATTACAGTTGACATACAATATTATATTAGTTTCGGGTATACACCCCAGTGATTAGACATTATATAACTTTCTAAGTGATCACGCCAATATATCTCATAGCCATCTGACACCATACATAGTTATTAGATTATTGACTATATTCCCTATGCTGTACTTTACACCCCTATGACTATTCTGTAACTATCAATTTGTACCTCTTAATCCCTTCACCTTTCCCCCCAGCATGCCTCCCCCCCTCTTCTATTTGGCAACCATCAAAATGCTCTCTGTATCTATGAGTCTGTTTCTGTTCCACTTGTTTGTTTATTTAGTTTTTTAGATTCAATTGTTGATAGATATGTATTTATTGCCATTTCATTGTTCATATTTTCACTTTTTTCCTTCTTTTTCTTAGAGAAGACCCTTTAACATTTCATGTAATACTGGTTTAGTGGTGATGAACTCCTTTAGCTTTTTCTTGTCTGGGATGCTCTTTATCTGTCCTTCAATTCTAAATGAAAGCTTTGCTAGGTAGAGTAATCTTAGTTATAGGTCCTTGCTTTTCATCACTATGAATATTTCTTGCCAATTCCTTCTGGCCTGCAAAGTTTCTATAGAGAAATCAGCTAATGGTCTTATGGGAGCTCCCTTGTAGGTAACTAACTGCTTTTTTCTTGCAGCTTTTAAGATTCTATCTTTGTCTTTAACCTTTGGCATTTTAATTATGATGTGTGTTGATGTGGGCCTCTTTGGGTTCTTCTTGTTTGTGATTCTTTATGTTTTCTGGACTTGTATGTCTATTTCCCTCACCAGGTTAGGGAAGTTTTCTGTCATTATTTTTCAAATAGGGTCTCAATTTCTTGCTCTCCCTCTCTTCTCCTTCCAGCATGACCATGATGCAACTGGAAGTTGTCTCAGAGGCTCCTTACACTATCCTCATTTTGGGGGGATTATTTTTTTCTTTTTGCTGTTCTGACTGGGTGTTTTTTGCTTCCTTATATTCCAAATCACTGTTTTGATTCTCAGCTTGATCTACTCTACTGTTGATTCCCTGTAAATTTTTCTTTATTTTAGTTAGTGTATCCTTTAATTCTGCATCTAATTGATTGCTTGTCTCCATTTTATTTAGTTCTTTTTCTGGAGTTTTATACTGCTTTTTCATTTGGGACATGTTTCTTTGTCTCCTCATTTTGGCAGTCTCCCTGTGTTTGTTCTATGTATTAGGTAGAGTTGCTAGATATCCTAGGCTTGGTAGAGTGACCTAATGTAGTAGGTGTCCTGTAGGGTCCAGTGGCATAGCCTCCCCATTCACTCAAGCTGGCACTCCTGGTATGTCCCCCCCATGTGGGCTGTGTACACCCTCCTGTTGTAGTTGAGCCTTGATTGCTATTGGCATGTCAGTGGGAGGGATTTACCTTCAGGCCAATCAGCTGCAAGGACTGGCTGTAACCATCATGGAGGATCAGCTGTGTAGGGGCCTATCCCTTGTAGCAGGACTTACTTCAGCAGGGCTGTACTGCCCAATGAGTCTGCCCCTTGAGTGTGTCACTTGTGGAGGTGGTTGGGTGATACTTCAATGTTGTCTGAAGCTGTCCACCTGGTGAGATAGCTCTGCGTTCTCCTGGGAGGTGCAGGCCAAGGTCAGTTGCCACCTATATTCTGCCCAGGGCCACTCAGCATGAGCTACAAGGTGATCTGCAGATGGCTGCTACTTGTGCTGGGCTTTGAGGTGCCGAGGAGAGGCCAAGCTGCGAACCAAGGCTGTTTGCCGCTCGTGCCAGGCCTGGGGCCACTTAGCACGAAGTACAGGGCATGCAGAGGCCAGATGCTGCTTGTTTGAGAGATTTTAGGAAAGTCTGAAGCATGAGCCAAGACAGGCCATTCACAGGGAAAAGCCACTGGAACAACTTGGGTGGGCCCAAAAGCTGGGTAGAACAGAGCTCAGGGAATCACCAGGGTGGGGCAAAGAGTGTAAGTCAGGTTGTTGGAGACTCAGATATGGTGCCTGCCCACCAGCTCTGTGGGGGAAGGGCTCAGAAAAGGAACAACAGTCTGTGTCAGCACTTCTGTCTGGGAGAAAGCTGCCTTTGCAGCTCTTACCCTGATGCCAGACACTGTAGTTCCTCCTGGTATGTCCCTGGTGCCCTTCAAGCTGCTGCTCCAGCATTGGAGCTCAGAGGGAGTGAATCCAAGTAAGTGCATGCGTGGGCCCTTTAAGAGGAATGCCTGAGCCCTGGCCAGTTTTGCTCAGTGGTTAGAGCGTCGGCCCACAGACCAATGAGTCCTAGGTTGGATTCCAGTCAAGGGCATGTACCTCGGTTGCAGTTCGTCCCCAGCCCTGGTCAGGTCGTGCAGGAGGCATCCAGTCGATGTGTCTCTCTCACATGATGTTTCTCTCTCTTCCTCTCTCTCTCTCTCTCTCTCTCTCTCTCTCTCTCCCTCCCTCCCTCCCACTCTATCTGATAATGATAGAAAAAAAAATCCTCGGGTGAAGATAAAAATAATAATAATAATAATAAAAAGAGGAATGCCTGAGACTTCAGCCACCCTCTGTCTCACTCAGCCACAATCCCCACTGGTTTTTACAGCCAAAAGTTGTGGGGACTTCTCTTCCTGGCACTGGAACCCTGGGCTGCAGGGCCTGGTGTGGGGCTGGGACTCCTCGTTCCTTAGGGGGGACCTCCGCAACCACTATATCCCTCCTGATTTTTATCCATCACATGTGGGTGTGGGATCAGCTTGTTCTGCATCTCCACCCCTCCTACCAGTCTCAGTGCAGCTTCTTCTTTATATCCTTGGTTGTAGGACTTCTTCTTTATATCCTTGGTTGTAGGACTTCTTCTTTATATCCTTGGTTGTAGGACTTTTATGTATTTCAGACGGTACTGAATGATGGCTGTTCTGTACTTTAGTTGTAATTTTGATGTGGTTATGGGAGGATACGAGTTCTGCATTTGTCCACAACACCATCTTGACTGGAAGCCTGTCATTTTACTTCTTTTTTTTGTTTTTCCTTGACTTATATCCATGATTTTCAGAAAACTTATTTACTGGTGGAAGCCAATTTACACAGATTAACCCTCTATGACACAGCTCTTTGCCCTATCAATAATCAATGAACACATCTACTTTCCAGAGATTTATGATGAAGGGATAACATATTTCTGTGATGATTATGATTTTCAGGGATTGGGAAAATATTCATAAGTTACTTCTTTTGCTCTGAAATTTTCAACCAATTAATCAAGGCTGACAGTGACATTGATGGATACCAATAATCAAGAGACATGAATTAAACCATTTCATAAGTTATTTTAAAGGATATCTTCAACAGGACCATGTAAAAACATTTATGCCTATACTTATTTTTTTATCCCAGAAAATAAAACCAAAGGACTACAAAAAATATATATATATATATCCTCATGCCCTGGCTGGTTTGGCTAAGCAGTTAGAGCGTCGGCCTGTGGACCAATGAGTCTCGAGTTAGATTCCGGTCAAGGGCACGTACCTCAGTTGTGGTTCGGTTCCTGGCCCTGGTCGGGGTCGTGCGGGAAACAATCAGTCAATGTGTCTCTCTCACTCTCTCTCTCCCTCCCTCCCTCCCGCTCACTCTATCTTAAGATAAATAGAGTGATCCTCAGGTGAGGATTTAAAAAAAAATCCTTCCCCAGCCGGTGTGACTCAGTGGTTGAGTGTCGACCCAGGCACCAAAAGGTCACCAGTTCGATTCCCAGTCAGGGCACATGCCCAGGTTGTAGGCCAAATCCCCAGTGGAAGGCATGCAGGAGGCAGCCAGTCAGTGTTCTCTCTCATCGATGTTTCTATCTCTCTCTCCCTCTCCCTTCCTCTCTCTGTCTCTAAAATCAATAAAGAAAAAAAAATTTTTTTTAATCCTCGAAACAACCTTGTGAAAGAGGTATTATGCCATTTTTAAAGAAATTAAAGCTTAAAGAGGTTAAGTAACTTGCTAGGGTCACTCAGTAATTAAGTGAGGGAGCCTGGATTAGAACTATTTATCTGACCCTAAAGCTCATTATCCTAATCTTTTTTTTTTTAATCCTCACCAGAGGACACCTTTTGCATTTATCTTCAGATGGAGCAGGAGGGAGAGAGGGAGGATGAGAGAGAGAGAAACATCGACATGAGAGAGACACATTGACTGGCTGCCACCCACACGACCCCAACCGGGGCCAGGGACAAACTGCAACCAAGGCACGCACCCTTAGCGGGAACCGAACCAGGATTCTCTGGTCCGCGGGCCGACGCTCCAACCACCGAGCCAAATCTTTGAGTCAGCAGAGAACCAATCAATGCTTTCTGCAATTGAATTTATTAAATGGATCAAATTTGTGAGGCAAAATAACTGGAACAACTTCCCACTGCTCTAGAGGAGGGCATAGAATTGGAAACCAAAGGAGATTCTGAAATTTCTCTACCTAGAAATCTTAAGAAAGCACACCCACTGCTGCCCCTTAGTGAAAGCTTAACCTTAAAGCATAGGGAGGGAAATTCAAGTCAAGAATTGATACTCATCCTTATAAAGCCTCTGGCTTGCAAGAATCACCTTCTAAAGAAGCACATCCACCTTCTTCCACTAACCTGGTCCATTCTCCTGGAGCAGGGAAACGGCAAGAAGTAGAGCAACGAAACCCTTAGAAACTTGTAGGAGAAATACTTAAATTTCCCAGAGGCTGTTGTTTGGGGTTTTTTGTTGTTGTTGTTGTTGTTGTTGTTGTTTTCTTTTTTTCCTGAGAAGTTATGGATTGTGAACTTTTGAAATCATGGATACTAAAATACTTAAGGGGATCTGTTGCTTTTTAAAGGCATTGTTGCTTTTTCTTTTTTTTTTTTATCCTCACTCGAGGAGATTTTTGCATTCATCTTCATACAGAGCTGGAGGGAGAAAGGGAGGAAGAGAGAGAGAGAGAAACATCGATGTGAGAGAGACACATCGAGTGGTCACCACCAACACGACCCCAACCAGGGCCTGGGACAAACTGCAACCGAGGTACGTGCCCTTAGCGGCAACCGAACCCGAGTCTCTCTGGACCGCGGGCCAATGCTCTAACCACTGAGCAAAACCGGCCAGGGCATTGTTGCTTATTTAAAGGCATTTTTTGCTCTTCAGCTTTTATTCCTTCAAAGAAATATTTTGAAAACTCAGATGGGCAGATTTTTTGAAGAATTAACCTTAAGAGCAGAGAAATACAATTCATTTATAAAGGACAAGCCACATGGCACAGCCAGCTCAAACCCAAGAGCAAGATATAGCCATGTCCACGTGCCCTGCCATTTTCACATGAGAAGGAAAAATTATGGACTGTTGACTTATTGGAACTTCTCAGAGTTGAAAGAGATCTTAAGTCATTTAATTTACTTCTTTCCAACCTCTGCCTGAAGATTTGAAATAATGGGAACCTCACTATTATACAAACTATTTTTTTTACCATTATGGAAAAGTGTGTATTTTTACTGACTTTGCTTTACTAAGAGTGTGGTAGGAATACGCAACTGTTTATTTTTTTTCTTTAGAAATTATTAAAAAAATACTTATAACTATTTCAACAGTTAAGGAGAAGAGAAAGAGAAAACCTAAATTTCCCGTATTTGAGGAAATTAGAACCTCATCTGAATGATTAATATACTTTTATTTATTTATTTTTCAATCCTCACCTGAGGATATTTTTCCATTTATCTTCAGATAGAGTGGGAGGGAGAGAGAGGGAGAAAAAAGAAGAAAAGGAGAAACATCGTCGTGAGAGGGACACATCAACTGGTTGCCTCCTACACGACCCTGACCAGGGCCAGGGATGAACCCAAACTGAGGTACATGCCCTTGACCAGAATCGAACCTGTGACTCATTGGTCCATGGGCCGATGCTCTACCACTGAGCCAAACTGGCCAGGGCGATTAATATACCTTTAAATCAAACTTTATAAGAAGTGGAAATTGATGGAAATGATAAGGACTTCTGTTAAAATTTCTGTTGATGGATTTTAGTGAGTTTTTTCAGCTTTCTTATAGTCAATAAACATTTTCTTTTGTCTATCAAGAGAACTCTTAGTTCAGAATATTACTTCCTTTATATTAGCTCTGAATGGATCTTAAAGAAACTCAATTAAAAATGCTTAACCTCTGAGAATTAACTGCTTTAAATGTAAAATATCAAATGTGATAGTATAACGAGCAAACCAAGTTATACATAATCTTTTTCAATCTAAAATAAAATGATATATTAATAAGGAAAGTACATTTTCATAGCATTTAATTTAATTTTTGTCAAAAATTTATGGTGGGCCCTGGCTGGTTTGGCTCAGTGGTTGGAGCGTCGACCCATGGACCAGAGAGTCCCGGGTTTGGTTCCCGCTAAGGGCACGTACCTCAGTTGCAGTTTGTCCCCAGCCCCGGTTGGAGTCGTGTGACAACCACTCAGTGTGTCTCTCTCACATCAATGTTTCTCTCTCTCTCTTCCTCTGTCTCTCTCTCCCACTCTATCTGAAGACAAATGCAAAAATGTCCTTGGGTGAGGATAAAAAAAAATTTTTTTTTAATAATTTATGATGGGTTTCATTACTTTTCTACAACCTCTCATCTAAATTCTTGGTTATTCTAAGACCTGGAGAGAATATAGAAGCTATAAGCTGTCACAGTTAAATATTCCCTGAATTTCCTTTCATGCTCTAAAATGATACCCCCTTCTGATTCGGCTTTCCAAATGACTCCTAGAAAACCAGCTGAGTTAGAAAAGAATAACTCACCTCCATTAAGCTCTATCATCAGGCCACCAGGGCAGAAGCAGGCACTTGAACTAGAGCCCAACAGGCTCAGGGTGGCTGCAGACCAGGAGTCCAGGACCTAGTAGCTTGCTAAGAATTATGCTCAGAGCTTGAAAGAAGGAGGAAAAGTTCAGGAGATGGGGAGAAGGGGCAAGGCCAGAGTGAGTTCTGGCAGATTCCGTGACAGTTTGTCAGTTGTTTTGATCATCATTAGCTTAAGAGAAAGAGAAACCCTGACTGGAATGGCCTACCTGCCTACCCTTTTTTTATGGGGGAGGGGGAAAGCAACTCATTTAGATTTCAGGTGACATTTTTTTTTTTGGTGGTCTAATCTTAAGGTTTACATATCCCCATTTCTGAACCAGGGTGCTCTACTAGAGAAGAAATAATCTCTCCTGCCCACAAGCATGAGAAATAACCACCTCAAACCTCAAGATCCTGTCATAGCATTGAGATCCCAGCTAAGTGGCTTTAATAGAGAGCTATTTCACCTCTCAGAGCTCACATTCCATTGAAACAGGCCCCTACTCTTATGTCTGAGAAAGTAACAAATGCCTGGAAAACCCCAGGCCCTAAGGAAGCAAGATGAGAAAAGCCCAATTTCAGCTTTCTTCATCAGTTTTGGCTCACAGAGATACATAGCTAGACTGTGCTCCTGAGTGAGCATAATGGAACCAAATAGCTTTTCTTAGAGTAATTCGTCTAACTCAGTATATTTTCTTGAATATCTAGCTTCTGCCTAGCTGTCCAGCCTTAATGCCCACAACTGTTCCCCTTATGTTTGGGATTGCCCAAATATGCCGTGCTTCTGTGGCTTTGCACATGTTGTCTGTTCTGCTAGGGATTACCCCTCCCTGAATCCAGTCATGATCTCTTCTTTAAACTCTGCTATAACCAGCACCCAAATTTTACCCTCCCCCTCTTCCTTGTAGAAAATATCTTGCTGGCTCTACACCAGAGTTTCTCAACTTCAGCCCTACTGATATTTTGGGCTAGCTAAGTGTTTGTTGTGGTGGGGCTGTCCTGTGAATTTTAGGATGCTTAGCATCTGCTCAGTAGATGCCAGTAACAACCCCCTATTTGTGACCATCAAAAATCCTTCCAGACATTGCCAAATATCTGGTGAGGGTATGAGGGTAGGACCTACCCCCAGTTGAGAACCACTGCTTTAGACATTTCTATAGCACCCTAGATCTTTGTACCTACCTGGACATAATTATTTAATTTTTTTATCGCATGTCCTCCACTTCACTAAATTGTGAACTGCTGGGTAGTGCTGTATCTTGCTCACTTTGACAGCACATGGCATTCATTGGATCAAATTCCTTGTCAAGTAAATGGCTACGAAATTCTGATGATCAGAAACTAGATCCCTAAGTTAAAATGTTAATTTGGGTTCATCTTGAATAATTTTGTTGTTGGCTAAAATGTTTACCAATGTTTAGTGAAAATGATTGTACTAAATCCTGGAGCCTGCACATTCTAGGGCCTTTAGCCCAGGAGGGAGAATACTGACCTAGAAGACAAAAACCTTGTCTCCCATCAGAGCACTGACTAACCTTGGCTAAGATGTGTAACTCCTCTGGGCATCATTTCTTCTATCTATAAAATCTGAATTCCTAAGACTCTCCTTCTACCTCTGAAGTTTGTGATTTCAAAACCCACATAGCAAGAGCTCTCAAATTTCACAAAGAGGAATTGAATTTTTTTATTTTACTATTTAAAAACAAAATTGTGGAGAGAAAAATAAAATAAAATAAATTGGGGAGAGGCAGTGGACAGTGATATCTAAGAAACTACATATACTGCCCTAGCCGGTTTGGCTTAGTGGTTAAAGCGTAGGACCATGGACCAATGAGTCTCGGGTTTGATTCCAGTCAAAGGCAGGTGCCTCGGTTGCTGTTCATCCCCGGCCCTGGTTGGGGTCGTGCGGGAGGCAACCAGTTGATGTGTCCCTCTCATGTCGATGTTTCTCTCTCTCCCTCCCTCTCCCTCCCTCTCTCCCACTTTATAGGAAGATAAATAGAAAAATATCTTCAGGTGAGGATAAAAAAAGAAAAGAAAAGAAAAGAAACTACATATACCAGGTTTTACCACATAATTGGTAAGGGGGAAAAGTTGCTTTTCTTTTCCAAGCCTAAATTTTATCATACATAAAATAAAGATGATAATACCTACCTCATGGGATCATTGTGAGGATTAAATGAAATTATATATGTGAAATACTTAACAGTACATGGCATATAGTGAGAACCCAATAAATGGTAGTAGCTATTATTATTATTGTACTAACAATGGTTTAGCAAATAGTTTACAAAACTTCTCTCTCTCAAATTAACTTTCTGACTTAAAATATAACAAAAGGTATAAATAGCTATTAATCTTCATGGACTCCAACAGAACTGAACATAAATTAAAAGTTCAGTTTTCCATCTTCTAGACTCCAAGGAAATTACCAAGAAGTCAGTTATTTTCTCTTTTATGCAGCACTTAGCAGATATTTCTATAATATCTTTTATTGCACTGCATTATTTCTTTCATTGTGTTATAACTATGTGTTTTCATATCTCTTCTCCACTATCTGGTAGCTTCTTAGAGAAAAGGATTGTTTTATTCATCTTCTTAACTACTACACAGGCCTACCACACTATCAAAATTTAATAAATGCCAGGTAAATGAGTAGATGAATGAGTGAATTAATGAATGGCCCATGCCCAGCAACCCATTGCACCTTCTCTCCTCCTTTTTTTCTTTTTTTAGAGTACGTTTATTAACACTGGGGACAGTGAAACAAGGAAGGGCCTAGAATAGAAGAAGAAACAGGACAGAGCCTAGGTGGGGCTGCTTTGGCTCTCTAGCAATGTTATAGGAAAGAAATGAGCCACAGTGGGGCTGCTTTAGCTTACTGGGAAGTCAGAGAAAGGGGGGCCTTGGAGATAGGTTCAGGGGTAAGCCCAGGATGAACTGCTGCCACTGCCCGTTGCTCCCCTGTTTGTAAGTCTCAAGGGGAGTCTTTCTTTTTTTTTTTCTTTATTGATTTTAGAGAGAGAGAGAGATAGAAACATCAATGATAGAGAACATTGATTGGCTGCCTCCTGCATGCCCCCCACTGGGGACTGGGCCCACAACCTGGGCATGTGCCCTGACCAGGAGTCAAACCAGCGACCTCTTGGTGTGTGGGTCGATGCTTAACCACTGAGCCACACTGGCCAGGCTCATGGGGATTTTTTTTTTTTTATCTTCACCCGAGGACATTTTTCCATTTCTTTTGTTGTTGTTGTTCTGATAGAGTGGGAGGGAGAGAGAGAGAGAGAGAGAGAAAGAGAGAGAGAAACATTGACGTGAAAGGGACACATCATGTGGCTGCCACCCACACGACCACAACCAGAGCCAGAGACAAACTGCAACCGAGGTACGTGCCCTTAGCAGGAACTGAAACTGGGACTCTCTGGTCCGTGGGCCAAGGCTCTAACTGCTGAGCCAAACCGGCCAGGGCAATTTTTTTTTTTTAATTTTTGTTTTAAATACATTGTTGTTGATGTTTTAGAGAGAGAGAGGAAGGAAGAGAGAGATAGAAACATCAATGTGAGGGAGAAACATCGATCGACTACCTCCTGCACATCCCCCACTGGGGACTGAGCCTGCAACCCGGGCATGTGCCCTGACCAGGAATTGAACCAGGACCTCTCAGTCCATGGGACGACACTCAATCCACTAAGCCACACAGGCCGGGCTCATGAGGATTCTTAAGAGTTTAGGAGAAAGAAAATTCGCTCTAAAAGGAGATTCGAGTGGGTGTTCCACAAGGATGGCATGCCACCTTCTCTCTTCTGATTGGAGAACAGAGTAGCTGCTTTTTCTGTGGCTTGGGCTTGTTCAAAAAGGAAGAGAGAAGTTGGTACTTTAAAGGCTGTCTTCTCGGCAGAAGCCAAGTGGTGTGGGTACCTGACTGCCTCTATCCTGCCACACCCACTGACAGCTCCACTGCCCTCCTTTTAAAGAATCAGTGATGCTGGCAGAGCCACAGCTGGGGCCACATGCCTTCTTCATGTCACCCCGCAGGAGAAAGGAATATGCCCTGTAGGATTTGTTTGTCTGCTGAAAGCGAAGAGGGTAGGAAAGGGCCCATATTAAATGCTACCCTGAATTAGATTTCATTCTCTGTTGTAACCTCTCAATGAACATCAGGAAATGACAAATGAAAATTGCAAAATTATCTCACTGCGGAACTAACTGAGCCTAAAGCTAAATCAGGCATCAAGTGGATAAATTTGATTGTCCACCTCACCTAATCTCATTTCCACTCATGTAAAAGGAGCTTCCAGTTTTCTATTTACCTGAAAGCTAAAACCAAACTGCCACGGCTATCAACGAACATCTCTCAAGAGCTACCATAGCTCAAAGGCTTGCTCAGCTCTGCTGGCTATGCTAAATGAAACTGTTAGACATCTAAGGGCAGGAGAGTACCAGTTAAATTCCTTAGACCAAGGTTACTTCATCCTGCCCTGTCCGGTTTGGCTCAGTGATTAGAGCATCAGCCTGTGGACAAATGGGTCTCTTAGGTTCGATACCTGGTCAAGGCATATACCTGAGTTGCACGTACCTGGGTTGCAAGTTCGATCCCCATCCCTGGTCAGGGTCCTGTGGGAGACAACCAATCAATGTGTCTCTCTCACATTAATGTTTCTCTCTTTCTCTCTCTCTCCCTTCCTCCCATTCTACCTTTAAAAAAAAAAAAAAAGTTTACTTCATCCTCTTTCTTGTACACTTCATAAAATACACTTCTATTTTTAGAGAAAAATCAACACCAGAGTCTTTCTTTCCTAATTCCATCTCCATATTTTTTCCCCAGCTTTCAAACAATATCTTCAGCTTTCACTGAGATCATACTGAATCCTTAAGACTCTTTCTCTGTGGGCTCTGTTCCCAAGGCTTTAATGACTTTTTAGCACTTGTAGAATAAAATCTAAACTCCATAACACAGCACACAGTGCTCTACTCATTATGTGGCCTTGATCTTCTCTTCTAGCTTTAGTTCTCACTTCTTCCCACAACTATGTGCACTAGTGACCAAGTTACTCACATTAAGTGAGTAATGTGACAGCTCCCTGTGTGGCAGCTCCCTTCAACCTCTGCTCTTACATTTTGTTGGGTTCCTGCTCTTGCCTAGGTGTATACCTTGACTGCCCATAATGTGTGAAGTGCCTAGTACTGTACCTGGAACATAGCTATTGCTTTAAAAATGGCATTATTCATACCTTCTTGCTTCTTTTTTTTTAGAAAGAGAGGAAGGGAGAGAGAGAGATCTTGTTCCACTTATTTGTGATTCCTGTATGTGCCCTGACCTGGGATCAAACTCCCAACCTTGTTGTAGCAGGATGACACTCTAACCAACTGAGCTACCTGGCTAGGGCTTGCTTTAATTCTTAAAAGAGAGAATATGTCATGTTCCCACTAAAACAAACCCTTGATCCTAGTGCTTATATTCCAAATCCCTATCAAATTTCTGTCCCTGATAAGCTGAGCTAAACCATGAGTCATTGTCCTCAAACATGCCTATGGGGGATGGGAGTTAACAAGAAGGGGGCATAAGAGAACTTTTGGAATGATTAAATTGTTCTATATTTTGATTGGGGTGTTGGTCATACGAATGTGTATGCTAGCTTAAATTCTTCTAATTATACACTTAAGATCAGTGCATTTTTCTGTCTATAAAATTTACCTTAATTTTTAAAAGTCAGAATCCTATTTCCCTCCCCCCCCCCTAAATCAGATATCAAAATCTGAAATGTCTACATAAGCTTGGCAGGTAAGGTAAATATGTAGTGGGCTGGGTAGAATACAATAGGGAAAGTTGAGGGCTGCTGGCAAACTGGAGAGAGTATGCTCTTTATCCAGATCACATGGACAGTGCGTGTAAAAGCAGAATCTGTATTTACCAGGTACCTCAGGTGTTCTGATTATTAGCCAAATATGTGATGCACTGTGCTGTGTCACAGAGCAATTAATATTCTCCAAAGTGGGATGCAAAAGATGATCTACTGAAATGTAAGAAGATAATACTTAGAACTTTTTCTATTATTTTTCATTTTCATGTTCTTTTTCGTCCTCATTTCATTTCAGAACAAACAAAAGAACCCACAGAAGGGAGTATACCACATTTATCTTGCATATCCTGTGCTAAGTCAAGCAACTGAGGTCTGGAGTATAGGACATCCCAGGGACTGCAGTGAGTACACAGACAATGCAGGATGGGCACTGCTCCATTGACAAGACTGAGCCTCCAACACTGCTACAACCATTGTAAGTAAGGAACAAACTTTACTGCACATTTCATTCTGAAGGAAAAGTAGAGAGCACCACGAAAATCATGCCCTCTCCAATTCTAAAATGCAAGCTGAATTGTGCTAAGTGATTCTCTGCGAAAAAAAGAAGAGTTAATGTGTGTGTTCGGGGTGGGGAGGGAAGGAGGTTTTCCCAAGGCCTGTGACCCAGCCAGGCTGCTGGAGTAGCTGGGATGGTGACACAGTGATGTGTTTGTTCAGAGAAGCATGCCAACTTATTGATCAGCTGATTAGTGTGGTAGAAGACAGGCACACCTGTAAAGCCAGGGTGAAGGCAGTCCTTCCCTGGCATGGCAGGTCAGGGAGTCCAGAACCACAACTCTAGATTCCAGTGTGCCTAGGCAACTCCCCAGGCTGGCCTTGAAAGCCTCTAGTCCCAGAAGGACATGGTGCCTCCCTGTGGTAATACCCCACTCCAGCCTGCTGGTTGGATAGGTAGTCAGAAAGGACTGACTTCCTTCCACTCCAGTGGAATCAGGAAATCCAGAGAAACCCAGAAAGAGCATCCTGCCTACTCCATTAATTAAAATAAAGGCTCCATTGTTCTAAACAAGACCCAGTATAATAGTTGCTTAAACAAGCATGAAGTTTATTTATTTCTCACGTAAAAGTCTAAACTTGTATTTGTGGCTCTGGTTTGCAGAGTTGTCAGTCTCCCAGCTTCCTACCATCTCAAGGCTGTTGCTCTTATTTACATGATCCAAAATGCCCACATGTAGCCAGTTAAAAATTGATTACTATGAGAAAAAAAGGGGAAATTGCTTTGAAGACCACCACTAGTCTGATTCACTATAACAACAAAAGTTCAGGCCTGAAGCATGAAACCAAAGGAATCAAAAAGCAGGCTTTTCGATTGTGAGCAATAAAAGAGTTTTCATACACTCCAGAGAGCAATTTTTAAAATCAGGCTTTTTGAGCTCAGAACATTGGATGCCAACAACTCCATAGTTTATGCACAACAACATGGAAAAATCCAATCAAGGGGTTTGTCTGTCCTGAGCAACACAGCACACATCATATATAAATGCGGTGGTACTGATGGCAGTCAATTTTTTTCAAACAAACTGGGCAATTTTTAGTATATTTAAGGGAAGTGCAGAGGCACCAGCTACAGAAGATGTGGCCACATTCTGTAGAGTAGATGTGTCGTCTACTCAATTCAATCTCCAAGTACCCATCCATACAACTTCGGCACTGGATATAACCAGGTAGTGTGCAACTTAAAGTCTCCTTTTCCAGGGCATTATGGTAAGCACTGTTGGTCATATATACATCTCTGTCCCTCATCAGCCCCTTCTTTTCACTGCTCACCACACAGATGTCAGTTTGTCCTTGGAGTAGCCTTTTGTTTCTCCTTGGCCTCCTCCGTTCCTCAGTAGTCACAACAGAGTTATGGTGAGTTAGGTCAATCACTGCAGGTTCTAGAGATTCAGAGGTGAGGTCAACCACTTCATCACTTTCTCCAAGTTCTATTAATTCTGCTTCCAAGACCAGCTCAGGAGTTGGGCCTCCTTCCACAGCTGTATAAAATTCTCGAGGTTGTCTGGAATTCACCATGCTACCATAGCATGTACTCGCATTCATTATGCCTTTTGGATCCAGTCTTCAGAAAAATAAGTGATCTGTGCCAAAGTTTACAGTGAAAGTTAAAGTCCTCAGTGTCTTACAGCTGTTGGTCAGTCACTCTCTGACTTATATAAGAATTTAGAGTCCAGATTTTCAGGTATATCTGAACCCTGATCCTGGTTCCAGTCCTGTCTCTCCACCTCTACAACTGCTATGTTTCCAAAGGAGCAAACAGTGTGAATCTTCTGGGAGCCACTTATAATACAGCTAGCTCAATCTGAATTTTTAACTGAAAAATAAGAGAAAAATTAAGCTTTAGTAATATTTAAAATAAGATTGATAGCAATATAAAATGTATAGACATATAGAGAAAAATGCATACTTAACAATTTTTGATAGTTATGCTTTTAAACAAAGCTTAAGTTCTCTGTCCCTCTTCATTCCATGTCCTGATGGTAGGGGGGAGGACAGCCCAAGGGCCCTTACAGCACACAATCATAGACACCAAGAAAGGGTCACAATTTTATTCAAGATCTATTAGGAGGAATTCCAGGAAACCCTTTTTTACAAAGTAAAAATGGAGAGACCAAAAAGTTCTATGCAGCCCTGGCCAGTTTGGCTCAGCGGTTAGAGCACCGGCCTGCGGTCCAGAGAGACCCGGGTTTGGTTCCCGCTAAGGGCATGTACTTCGGTTGCAGGTCCCCGGCCCTGGCTGGTTGTGCGGGTGGCAGCCACTCGATGTGTCCCTTTCACGTCGATGTTTCTCTCTCTCTCTCTTCCTCTCTCTCCCTCCCACTCTATCTGGACAAAAAATGAAAAAATGTCCTCAGGTGAGGATAAAAACAAAACAAAACAAAACAAAAAAAAAGTTCTATGCATATTTGAGTTTCTAATAGCAAATAAGAAATAAACTATTTAGTTCACATAAAAGTTCACCTTGCCTAGGATTCTCTTTCTAACAGAGGCAGCAAGTGGAGTTTTAAAGATTTTAGCCCAGATTCTGTTCTAGGAAAGAGAGGATAGAGTTCAAGCATTCATCACAGAGAGACTTGGTTTGAGTCTACTCTCTGTGACTTTTGGGTACATGACCTAGATGGTTAAAATTCTCAAAACTTTATAAAATTTCTATAAATTATTTTGTAATTTTAAAATAATGTATCTCTATCCATTAAGGAAATGCAAATAAAAGCCATAATGAGATGCCATTTCACACCAACTATGATGACAATAATATAAAAGATAATAATGTTGGTTGGCGAGGATATAGAAAAATTGGGACTCTCATACACTGCTGGTGGGGATGTAAAATGGTGTGACAGCTTTGGAAAACAGTTTGACAGTTCCTCAAAAGGTTAAACATAGAGTTACCAGATGACCCAGACATTCTACTCCTAGGTTTATACTCAAGAGAATTGAAAACTTATGTTCACATGGAAAACTTGTATATATTGATAGCAGTATTATTCATAATAATGGCAAGTGGAAACAACCCAAATGCCCATTAACTGATGAATGGATAAAAAAAAAATGTGTCATATCCATACAATGGAGAATTATTCAGCACAAAAAGTAATAAAGTGCTAATACTTGCTATAGTATGAATGACCTTTGAAAACTTCATACTAAGTGACAAGTCAATCACAAAGACCACTTCACTGTATGCTTCCATTTATATGAAATGTCAATAATAGGCAAATCCGTGGGGAGAAATGGGAGTGACTGCTAATTGGTACAGGATTTCTTTGGGGGTGATGTAAATGTTCTAAAATTGAGGTGATGGGCCCTGACCAGGTGGCTCAGTTGGTTGGAGTGTCCTCCCTGTACACCAAAAGGTTGTGGGTTCAATCTCTGGTAGGGGCATGCACGGGAGGCAACCCTTGGATGTCCCCCCCCTTCCTCTCTCTCTAAAAAATAAAAAATCAATAAAATTGAGGTGATGGTTATACAACACTGTTAATACACTAAAACCCATTGGATTGTATACTTTGAATAGGTAAATTGTATGGCTTGTGAATTATATTGCAATAAGGCTTTTGCCAAAACAAATATATAAGCTTACATAGAAATGTTACACAAAACAGCTGACAGATCTGGTTTGAGATACAAGCCTTAAAACCTGGTTGAAGGCCCTGGGGGTTTGGCTCAGCGGTTAGAGCGCCAGCCCCGATCAGTGAGTCGGGGGTTCATTCTGGTTCAAGGGCACTTACCTCGTTTCGGTTCCTCCTCGCCTCCCGGCCCTGGTCGGGGTCCCACGAGAGGCAGCCAGTTGATCGATGTTTCTCTCTCTCCCTCCCACTCTATCTGGTGATAAATAGAAAAATGTCCTCGGGGAAAAAAAAAATTTAAAAAGCCTGTTTGAGGAAGTATGGAGCTCCAAAGGAAAATGGGGTGAGCCCAGAAGAAGGCACAGTGCTCAGCATTCCACCAGATGCGCTGACCTGCTTACTGAGGCAGTACTTTTCTTGGACCCCACAGACACCTGCATCTCACCGAATCACTACCCTCAACTACATACTTGCTTTTCGAGACCCGCCTGCCCCTCCCCCTTCGCGATGCGCCCAGGAAAAGCGAAGCCTCCAGAATGAGGCTGGCCAGCCTGGGAAGGCAGTACCCACTATCCCCAACCCCACTCACGCACCCAGGGGCTCATCAATGACCGAGGTATTTTGCCCTGTTCCACTCCGCCCTGCCCAAGTAGCTATCCAGAGATAATGGAGCAGGAAGCGTGCGCTCCAGCAGTGCCCCACTTCCAGCGTCTCCGCGTCTCCGAGGCCTTCTGGTCCAGTCTGGAAGGAGCCAGAGAGAGCTGAACCTGGGTGCCTGGCTACACTGGGCGGAGAATGGTGATCGGAGTCACAGGGCCAGTAAGAGTCGGTAGATAGAAAGAAGTAAAGGAAGAGGATGGCGCGGGAGGGGGTACACGCCTTGAACGCACCCAGGCTGGCAGCAAAGCCCAGTGAAGAACAGAGCCCAAGTCGCCAAGCGAGGAGTCGAGGAACATATTCCCACCAACCGGGAGGCGGAAGGCACTGCCCCACTTTTAACCCGCTATTTTAGTTTCTCAACTGCCCAATTAAAACCCGAGCCTGGTGACAGTTCGTCACTGGTCTCTGGGCAAAAAGTGCTGTTCCAGGCTAGAAAAACGGGACTTTCCCATCTTAGCTTCCTGTTTGTCCAAAGTCTCATGCTTTCTGAGAAATGGGGAAGGGCGGGGTTGTGTTTGGTTTCCCTCCCCACCCCCCAACCCTTTACCCTGGTTATTAGATCAGCTACCCCCCACTCTAGAAAAGCGGTTGTCAATGAAGGCTGTATGTTTTCCCAAAGAGAAGTTTTGTAAATTACTAAGCTAAGAGAAGGGGGTGGGGGTGTGGGTGGGGGTGGAGGCTAATATAATTTGTTTAAAAATATATAAAAATGGGATCAGAAGTAGCACCTCAGCTTGAAGTGCCAGAGATAGGCAAATGCTGATGCTCTGAAAGGGGCATGATGATCAGGATGTCTGCCACGGCTGCCAAGATCTGAGCACCATTCTTGGGTAATATTACACACAAACCACTAAGTTACATTCACAGTCTCGTCTCTTGGTGTTTTCCTTGTAGGTCCTTGGGTCAACAGCAGTTTCAGGTTAAAACTGCTGAATTCTAATTCACATTTCTGTATATTTTGGATTCTCTCTTCCAGATGCACTTTCTCCCCTTTACTGTGGTGAATTGCCTTAAGTCATGGCTTTCATCTTACAGCGTTTTCTCACTGTCACTTCCTTTGGTCATTTAAAGTATGGGGTCCTCTCAGGCTATCCCTACAGGTCTAGATCCTGCATCAAATCAAATGCTGTCTTCCTCTGGTTTCTTGAACCTTTCTAAATTCTCCTTACAGGGGAATTATAAGGAAATGTAAGGAAAACTATTTAATAAAGATTAAAATTTAAAAATAGCCATAACAGCGCAGCCAGTGTGGCTCAGTGAATTGAGAATCATCCCATGGACTGAGAGGTCCTGGATGGATTCCTGGTCAGGGTACATGCCCAGGTTGGGGGCTTGATCCCCGGAGGGGGTTGTGCAGGAGGCAGCCGATTGATGTCTCTCTCTCACATTGATGTTTCTCTCTCTCTCTCTCTCTCTCTCTCTCTCTCTCAAAAGTCAAAAATATTTTTAAAAAATAGCCATAACAGCCCTGGCCAGTTTGGCTCAGCGATTAGAGCGATGGCCCCAGGACCAAAGAATTGCAGCTTGGATTCTGGTCAAGGGCACATACCTCGGTTTCTGTTCAGTCCCGCCCCGGTCCAGGTAGTTCGGGAGGCAACCTATCAGTGGGTCTCTCTACATCTATGTTCCCCCCCCCCCAACCCACCCCACGCTATCTGAAGATAAATAGAAAAGTATCCTCGGGTGAGGATTTAAAAAAAAAAATAGCCATAACAAAATGGAGAGTGATAGGTACAGACTGAGAAAATCCAGTGGGGTCCAAAAGGTGGTAATCCTGTAGTAGGAGACTGCAGAGGTTTATGATATCTTTATTTTTATTATTTGATGAGGAGGACAATTTTAAAACAATTCTACAATACATTTTCTAAAAGAAAAGTTTTTTATATTAATTAGCCAAATAATTCTTCAAATAATTTGCTTCAAGCTGAGAGACAGCTTCTTTCAGCTCTTTTATCGACATACTCTGGGGTGAGACTGGCCCTCTGCCTGGGAGAGTGGGAGAATCTTGTGGTTTCCAGCCTCCTTCCATTTGGCCAGGCCATGGTAGGTGATGGTTGGCTCAGCTGCCATATTCCCCAGTATTTAGAAGGGCATAACATGGGACACATTGTTGGCCATGGTGAGTAGCAGGAGGGAAATAACCTCTGCTTAAGGTCTAAGCCTGCCTTATTTCACCATCTATTCCTTCACTCCCAACTCCCCCTCAACCCTCCCCTCCCTTATCCACACACACACACACACTCACACTCACATGGGGTTTCAGGAAAATACCAACTGATACTCAGCAAAGTGGCTTTTAGCAAATTAATTTCCCAACAGACTAGTCAGATTCCTCTTCCTTATTTATCCTTCTCTAACACCTTGAGTAACTAACAACAAGTTAGGGCATGACTTTACAGACCTGCTTGTGTGCATGATACAAATATATAATGCATGTGCTTTATATAGTTTGGGCTTTTTAATGACTTATATTTTCTAGAAATATTTTTTTGTTTCAGCAATATAGCATGATTATTCTTCTATGTCAGTATGTAAAGTCTAATTCTTTATTATTGACATTTAGACTTTCATTTAATTTGCATTGCACAATTATATTTTTTAAATATTGAAATAGATTTATTTCAGGTATATAAGTCAAATGTTATCAACAGTGCATCAAATATGCATACTGACAAAGACTCTCTCCTTGACCAAATTTTAGATAAGCTCCTCTGAGACCCTCCTTTTCTTTTTTTAATGTGATAGGATCATCTTTCCTTTAAAAATTTTTTTTTTAATTACAGTTGGCATACAATATTATATTAGTTTCATGTGTACAACATAGAGATTAGACATTTATATAACTTACTAACTGATCACCCCAGTAAGTCTGGTACCCATCTGACACCATACATAATTATTACAATATTATTGACTATATTCTCTATACTGTACTTTACATTCCCATGACTATTGTTTTCTTTTTTAATTAATTTATTTTTGTTACAGATGTTTCTCCTCCCCCCCCCCCCCGACACAAAATAGTTGTGTTGAATGACTTGGAACAAGAAAGTCCTTTATGATTTAACTCAGTGGGTCTCAACCCTCCTCCTGATCCTGCCCAGCCCCCCACCCCCACCCCCGCCAGCATTGTTGTCTACGTCCATTGGTTATGCATATATGCATCTAAGTTCTATGATTTATCTCATCCCTCCCCTCGACCCCCTCCTTTGAGATTTGTCGGTCTGAACCGTACTCCTTTCTATGTCTCTGGGTCTAGTTTGTTCATCAGCTTATTTTGTTCATTATATTCTGCAAATAAGTGAGATCATGTGGTATTTGTCTTTCTCTGATTGGCTTATTTCGTTTAGCATAGTACTCTCCAGGTTCCCCCATGTCGCCTCAAGGATAAGAGATCTCTCTTTCTTACAGCTGCATAGTATTCCATCGTGTAAATGTACCACAGCTTTTTTTAATCCACTCATCTATTGATGGACACTTGGGCTGTTTCCAGATCTTAGCAATTGTAAATAGTGCTGCTATGAACATAGGGGTATATATATTCTTTCTGATTGATGTTTCAGGCTTCTTGGGATATATTCCTAGAAGTGGGATCACTGGGTCAAATGGCAGTTTCATTTTTAATTTTTTGAGGAGACACCGTATTGTTTTCCATAGTGGCTGCACCAGTCTGCATTCCCACCAGCAGTGTGCTAGAGTCCCCTTTTCTCCATACCCTCACCAGCACTTGTTGTTTGATGATTTGTTGATGCAGCCATTCTGGCAGGTGTGAGGTGATACCTCATAATTGTTTTAATTTGCATCTCCCTGATGATTAGTGATGTTGAGCATTTTTTCATATGTCTCTTGGCCATTTGTATGTCCTGTTTGTAGAAGTGTCTATTTAGGTCCTCTGCCCATTTTTTAATTGGGTTCTTTGTCTTCCTTTTGTTGAGTTGTATGAGTACTCTATATATTTTGGAAATTAACCCCTTATCTGATGTATCATTGGCATTTATGCTCTCCCATACAGTGGGTTCCCTTTCCATTTTGATGGTTGTTTCTTTTGCTGTGCAGAAGCTTTTTATTATAGTTTGATGTAGTCCCGTGTGTTAATTTTTTCCTTTGTTTCTCTTGCCTTAGGCGTTATATCAGTGAAAATTCTACTGCGTGTGATGTCTAAAGTTTTGTTGCCTACATTTTCTTCTAGGATTTTTATGGATTCATGAGTCATGTTTAAGTCTTTTATTCATTTTGAGTTTATTCTTGTGTATGGTGTAAGTTGGTGGTCTAGTTTCATTTTTTGCATGTAGCTGTCCAATGCACAATTATATTTAATGAGCATAGTTAAGCTCCAGTATTCCTCCTCTTTGATCAATCTCTAGTTCTGAAATGGGGAAAGAAGGCATGCTCCAGAGGAGCATTACATTGGACCATCAACCAGCAAACAAGCTTTTCACAAAATAGTTGTGTTGAATGACTTGGAACAAGAAAGTCCTTTATGATTTAACTCAGTGGGTCTCAACTTTGGCTACACATTAGAACTATCTAGAGATTAAAATGACAATGATAATAATAATAATAATAATAATAATAATAATAGTAAAACCAATACTGTGAAAACTTATGTTTCCAGATCTCAGCAATTGTAAACAAAAACCTGCACATGATATTTGTATCAGCTTTATTCATAATTGCCAAAATTTGGAACCATTATGTTCTTCGTTAGTTGAATGAATAAATAGACTGTGGTAACGCCCAGACAATGGGATATTACTTAACACTAAAAAGAAATGCACTATCAAGTCATGAAACGACATGAATGATCCATAAATGCATATTACTAAGTGAAAGAAGCCAGTCTGAAAAGGCTACATGCTGTATGAGTGCAGCTATATGACATTCTGGGTAAGACAAAACTATGAGGACGGTAACAAGATCAGTGGTTGGGAGAGCAGGTAGGAGGAATGAATGTTGGGAGCACAGAGGATGTGTAGGCTGTGAAATACTCTGTATAATACCATAATGTTGGACACATGTCCTTATACATTTGTCCAAACCCATAGAATATACAACACACCAAGAGTGAACCATAATGTAAACTATGACTTTGGTGATAATGACATGTCAATTGGTAGGTTCATCAGTTGTAACAAATGTACCACACAGGTTGGGGATATTGATAATGGGGGAGGCTATCCTTGGTGGGAATAGGAAATATATGGGAAATCTCTGCACCTTCCTCTCAATTTTGCTGTGAACCTAAAACTGCTCTAAAAACACAAAGTCTTAATAAAATAATAATAATAATAATACTGTTGTCTGGCTGGGCTCCATACTTAGAGACTGTGGTTTAGTTGATCTGGATTGGAACCTAGAAAGCTGGGTTGTGTTTTTTTTTAATAGACTTTATTTTTTAGAGCTGGTATTTTTTAATAAGTTCTACAGGTGATTCTAATGTGCATCCAGGGTGAAGAGTTACTAGTCTAAGTCACCCCTCAATTTTCTCAGCTAAGTTCCTACAAATCTTCCCCCCAGGTATCCTTCCTCTGCTGTTTGGAATTACCCACACCTGTCATACCTCTATGTCTCATAACTTGCCCCCCACCCCTGCCTGAAAACCCCAGGCCCCACTCACCAACAGGGAGAACTATTACCCACCAAGTCTCAGCTCAAGCAAATGGCTTCCCTAACACCTACCTAAAGTTTCTGATGTTCTCTGAACACACTTTCCTATCACCTAGTTCTTTGGGCTTACCTATGCTATACTCTATCAGGATGCATTAATTGTTTGAGTGCATGTCTGCCCCTCCCCTAAACTGAGCAATTTGAGAGCAATGCTGTGTTTTACTCATCTTGTCAGCACCTAGCACTAGGTAACTGAAATTCTTGGTCAAATACCAAACACTATATACCAGGGGTTTATACTCTTCTTCAAGTGCCATTTGAAGACTATTACCCTGTTTGAAAACAAAAGGTAAGAGAGGGAGAGATGGTCCCAGTCCCCTACCCCTGGCACAGGCCCTGCCCCAGCCTGTGTAGCAGTTCCTGCATGTGGATGCTGCATGTTTGGTCTGGGGTTTGGATGCTGTACTGTCCCACTGCCTGTCCCTTCTGGTAAAATAAAGATCTGTTATGCCCATGCCTCCCCCAAAAAAATTTAAAAAAAAAAAAAAAGAGAAGGAGAGATGTCTAAAAACCTGGACACATTGTTTTATTTAGTGAAGCAAAAACATCAAAATATTAAGAGGTAAATATGAATTTTATATGAAAATTCTTTCATAATGTAAATGTTGGACACAAGAATCCCTTCCTTCCTAACTCTAAGCCACCTGCAACCACCTAACTACATAGGTCAACCAGACATAGAACCAAAGTAAAATTTGTGTTGACATTAATATGACTTCTTAATTTCTGTGCATAAGCATAGTGGTATAGAAGCATTAAAAAGACAGAAAATATAATTTGTAATTAGTCCAATCCAAATGAGGCATCTTCAAACCTGAGGGGAGGAAAAAAATCTTGTTAGCAAAGATACTTATTTTATTTGGATTACAGATTACACCACCCAATTTGTCTAGCTTCTGCTGTATACATCACCATTTGTAAAAGAAGTAGCTGCAAACAATTTTCTAGACCCATTACAAAGAGCATTTCCCATTAGTTTATCCCATTAATTCTCCCACAACCTAAGAGAGAAGAATGCTGGTATTGGAGTTCAGATTCTGGCTCTACCATTTAGTTACTGTGTGACTCTGGGCAAGTTACCCACCTTCTCTGATGCACTCTTTAATTAATTTCCCTGTCCTAAAATATAACAGGAGATTTGAAGAGGTTTTCTACCTCTGTACTCCATCCGAAGATGCAGAGAAGTCCAATTCCTCCCTCTTTCATGCTGCTAGAGCTCCTAGTAGATACATCTATTTTAGTATCTTTACATTGCATTATAACAATGTTTCTATTTCTCTCCTCTATTGTACTGGGAGCCTCTAGAAGGCAAACACAGTGCCCAGACGCTAAGGCTTAACAAGAGATTGAAGGAATGGGACATCCTCAGAACCATGTCACGCCTCTCTTCTGAGTGAATAATAAAGCAACTGCTATGCAACAGAAGAGAATGGTTGGTTCATTTTTGAAGGCCCACAGATGCCCCATGTAGAGATGGCAGAAGAAAGAGCAAACCCTTGCAGGTGATGTGGGTAACCAGCGACCTCTATCCTGTCACACCACACCAGCAGCTCCTCTGACTTCCTTTAGGGGGGCAGTGATTCTGGCAGAGCCACAGCTGGGGCCACACACCTTTCTCATGCCACTCCACAGGAAAAGGGAATGTGACCCCATAGGATTCTTCTCTGCCTGCTGAAATGCTACCCTGATTAATGTCCTCCATATACTGAGGGTTATCATATTAGTGCTGCCTGGAACTAGTCCCCAGGATAATGAAACAGAGAAACAAAAAAGCTGCTTTTTTTTTTTCTTTTCAGTTAGAAACCTACCTCCATGGTGCCGATTAATTGTACTTATCTACGAAAAAGAAAAAGGAAAACAATAAGTTTTACTTTTAAAATACTATGCATTAACAAATGTCTGGCAGAATAGCCTGCTGTTCGTAACCAAGAATACCTTGTTTAAAATTACCTAGTAGGACTCAAACCTGCCAGCTAGCTTAGATCCCAACCCAGTCAGAGTGCTAGAGGAGTCCAGGATTGCAGGGTGCTAGCAGAGCAAGACTTACAAAGGCCCATGCCTCCCTGAGACTCATGTTGGTTCTAAGTATCCATGAGGCTTTCAGGAAAGCCTAAGGAAGCCAGTAGGTAAGAAGTGTTGGGAACCAGCATGCATTTGTGCAAGTGCTGTTGCTGCTCCTTGCGCTTGCCACAGGAAACTACCATTTCCAGGACCCTGCTGTGCAGAGGCCTCTCAGAAGGTGCCACTTATCAGAGCTTTTATAACATTTCCTGACAATCCCAGTATGCTTTTTTTTTTTTTTGAAATATCAAAACAGCTTTATGCTGTGGCTATACTCAGATACAACTGTCAGCAGCTAAAGAACGAACTTGAAAACTTACCCCACTTAACTTTCTTGGGCTCAGTGAGAGTAACATGATTCACAATGCAGCTGTATTCATCTGTTGCACTGGGAGTGAAATTTGCGTGCACCAGAAGATAGAAAGACCAGTCCTTGTTGAAAGACAGGTCTGACGTCTCCACTTTCATCTTATCTCCATTTTTCAGCAAATCAATGTCAATCTGGGGTGGATGGAACCCAGATACGAAGCAGTTCAGGAAATTTGGCTTTCCATTCTCTGCTGGATGCCGTGAGTAAACCTGAACTTTTGGAGGACCTATGAAACATCAGGGAAAGACCAATGAAAATTGCACAGTATTTCACTTGGGACTACCTTGGTCTAAAGCTAGATCAGGCAGCAAGTGTTCAAATTTGATCATCCATGTCTCCCAATTCCATTTCCAATCTCTCCAAATAAGCTTCCATTTTCCAAAAGGCTACCTCCATTTTGAGGGATAAACCATAGCCTAGTATCTTTTCCACATAATTCCCCTACACATGCCTTTTTGGCTTTTTCTAGCAGATTTCTAGTATCTTCTTCTGTCACTAGAGATAGTGCCAAATCTTTAAGAATCCTTCTGTGGAGGCTCTCAAGAATTTTTTTTTTTCGGATATGAAAATGAACATTTAATCAAAATGAGAAAATAAATCATAACAAATAGCGATTTTTAAAAAACTGACACATCTAGAAAAGCTGACCCCAAAACCCAGAAAGGGTAATAATATTTTTATCAGTTTGCTGCGCAATAGCCCTCGATAGCACATTTTCCCCACATTTTTTACTGTATTCTCTTTGATCACTTCTTTATCTGGCAATGATTTTGATGGCTTCTCAGTACCCACAGAATTCCTTAACACATCACTCAAAAGTCTACATGATTTGGACCTAACCTACTTTTCAAACTTCATTGTTTTACTTCACCTAGTAGCCACATAAAACACTCATGTTATTTATTGTACCCTGTTTTAGCCCTGTCAGGTTTTTTCTTATGTTTACATCTTTCCTTTTTGGTTCCTGCTCCTGCCTAGATCAACATCCATCTGACTTTTCAATGTGTTTTAAGTATCTAGTAAAGTGCCTGGCACACAGCAGTTGCTCTTTAAGTGACAAATACTATTACTATTTGTTCAGGTTCCTAAGAGTGTCAACCCTAAGTATGTTCTTACAAAACACAACCTCTTCATCCTGCCCCAAGCTTATACACCAAACGCCTAGCTGATTTTGTACCTGATTTCATGAGCTACAAGATTTAAATGCCTACAGAAGCTGGCAAATAGCTTAAATGAGTGAGTTTGGCAGAGTCAAAACAATAGGAAAGGGTGAGGACTCTGGCAAATGGGAGAGAATATACTCTCCATTATGACCAGTTAGAGTAATGTATGAAAATTGGAATTGCATTTTAGTCAGCACCCTGAAATGAGTCCTATAACTAGCTGGGTTGAGAATACATTGCATAATGCCACAGAACAGTGGTTTCCAAAAGAAGGTATATGACTAGATCATCCCTGGGGGTACAGAAAGAAAATATAAACTCTATTTCTACATTTTTCATCCAAAATGAAGTGTTATTGCTACTACATATACAGACTGACATTAATGTACATGTATAATTCACTTTAAAACACATGTACAGCCCGGCCGGTGTGGCTCACTGGTTGAGCGTCGACCCATGCACCAAGAGGCTGCCAGTTCGATTCCTGGTCAGGGCACATGCCCAGGTTGTGGGCCAAATCCCCAGTGGGGGCATGCAGGAGGCGACCAGTTGATGTTCTCTCTCATCGATGTTTCTATCTCTCCCTTCCTCTCTCTCTAAAATCAATAAAGAAAAAATATTTATAAAAAAATACATGTACATTCAGAGTTTATGATTACTACAGGGCAGCTGCTCCTCCAGATCTAGAAGGTGGTGGGGAAGAGAAGTACCAGACCATTCTGTCCATATGTATCTGCCTAGAAACACTCCATCATTAAAGGATAGGTCGCCAAGAAAGGAAATAACAAAAGTCCACAAGAGCTGGACTGAAGATCCCAATGAAGCCCTGATTTTTTTCTCATAAAGTTAAAAGTGAAGATAAACCAGAATGCTCTTTGTATTTACGTTTGTAATAAATAGAATAGAATAAATGCCACAAGAGGAAGAGAAAGGTTCATCTGGCCTGGAATTCTCACTTTGAGGGAATCAGGTAGGATTTTGCAAAAACATGAAAATCTCTTCTAAGAAGAGGACCAGTATCAGCCAGGCCTGGATTTGAATCTGGACTCAGCCCCTCATTGGGTTTGTGACTTTGGGAGAGTTATTTTAGCTTCCAAAGCTTACCTGAAAAAGTAATGTATGCCCACAGTGAAACAAACAAAATCCACACATGGGATTGAGCAGAAAAATTACCCCCAGAGGCAATCACCATTACCTATTTCTTATGTATCTTCCAGAAATGATCTATACAGAACATGTATTACTTTAGAAATTTTCAAATTAAGATTTTTTAAATGTCAGCTTGTTATTTTTCAAAAGACTTCGTCAGCAGCAAATATCAACAATAGTGATGACAGACATCATGCTTTATTTTGTAAATAAATTATAAATTAAATACTTTTTTCTCATCATCAAAAGACCACACTTCACAGAGGCTTTTATGAGGGGGAATATAAGAGGGTCCAGCATATTACAGGGTATCTGGACCATGCTCAATGTCCCTGGTGTCCCCAACAGACAGTCTGGGTAACTACCTTGATTACCCTTATCACTGGTTTTACAACCTCACTGATTAAACTTGGCTTTTTCAAAACTGAAAGTAGAGGCTGAGTTCATCATGGAAAGAACCGGGCAAGGAGCCAAACAGGAAGCCCTCTTTATTTACTTATTTTTTTATTAATTTATTTTTGTTACAGATGTTTCTCCTTTTTTCCCCATTGACACCCTCCTCCCCATCCCCCCACCCCGTCCCCAGCTTTGTTGTCCATGTCCATCAGTTATGTATACATGCGTATAAGTTCTGTGGTTTATCTCTTCCCTCTTCCCCCCCACCCCCTCTTCTGAGGGTTGTCAGTCTGTACCCTACTTCCACATCTCTGGGTCTACCCTGTTTCCTCTTTTAAAAAAAAAGATAACAGGGCCCTGGCGTGTTTGGCTCAGGGGTTAGAGCGTGGGGAGCAGACCAGAGTCCCTGGTTTGGTTCCCTCTAAGGACACATACCTCGGTTGCAGTTTGTCCCCTGCCCGGTTGGGGTCGTGTGGGTGGCAACCACTCCATGTGTCTCTCTCACATCATGTTTCTCTCTCTCTCTCTTCCTCCCTCTCTCCCTCCTGCTCTATCTGAAGATAAATGCAAAAATGTCCTTGGGGCCCATGGCCCTGCAGCTTGTTCCAATCTCACAACCAAAGGAGGCTACTCTGAAAAACGCACGGATTACATCCAGTAAAAAGGCTTACACCTCAGCATAATGCTCTGGTCAGGAGCCATTGTCTGCCATTTATTCCCTGTGTGATGAAGTTACTTGAACTCTTGGTGCCTCAGTTTTCTGATCTATGAAATGCTGGTAATAATCTTCATATTTACCTCGTAGGCACACTTAAGACTTAAATGACATAAAGCCCACAGCGTCCACCCGCACACTGTGAGTTCTTAAAAACAGGTAGCTCTTATGGTTATTAAAAGTGAGATGTAATGGGAACAAGTGAGTTAATGGTGTGAAAGCGCTCTGTAACACCTCAAAGCATTCTACAAACGTCGCGTGCTGATCCCCCGCCAAGGTTTGATCTCATATTTATGGGAAAGTGCTAAGGCACAGGTGAACCTGGCAGGCGCTAGGCGGAAACCCGAAATCCAGCGGCTCCCAGCGAAGCAGAATTGCGGTGGACAGATTTACCCCGGCGGTGCCTCCCCCAAAGCCCAAATGTCTGTCTCCACCCATTCTCAGTCCCCAACTCCGTGCCTTTGGGACCCCCGTACCCTCCTTCTCCTCCAGCTGCACCCCGGCAGCGACAGGTCCTGCGAAAGAGCGGAAGAGAACCCTCCCTCACCCGGGTCGTTCTGAAGCTTACCAACACCCCGAAACTTTGTCCCCATCTACCCTGCCCAGGCGGCCCAGCGGTCTACCCCACCCCACCCCACCCCCCTCAGAGAAAGAAGAAAAAAGTTTGAGTCCTGGGCTCGCACCCACACCGCTCCCCCTCCCCTGACCGGGAAAGAGTACTTGGGGAACCGGGGTGTTACAGAGTAAAGAGAGAGAGTGCCAAGAGTGCCAAAGTGGGTAGGCGACCGGGAGAAGAAGGGCGAATGGAGGAGAAATGGGGAGGAGGGGACACTTACGCTGGATGGCGTCCAGGCCAGACAGAGAAAGCAGCCCCAGCAGGACCAGTGCCACGGGGAGAGACATCGCTACCACAGCGGCGAGCACGGCTGAGGAAATGCGCTCCTGACCCCCGCGCTTCGGCTTATATTCCACGCGTGTGCCGCCAATCAGAACCCTGCCCGTCACCAGTATCCTAGCTGGCGGTGCTGGACCAGGTTAGAAAAGGGACTTTTCATTTTCAGTTTCATTTTCCTATAAGGCCTCGTGATGTTTAAGAAAGCATGGATTGGACAGTGTGGGTTCGCTATCTGTAAAAGCACGCCTTCTGATCTTGGGTGCGCCTCGGAGTCTGGGGTGCTGATCGCCCATTTTAGAACTTCAGTCTGGACTCATCTTTGTCCCGCGCCCTCGCCCTCCGAACCAGCCCGACATGCTGAGTCACTTGCTTACTTGCCTCAATCAGTTAGAAGACTGGAACCTGCAGTTTACATTTGAAAAAATTAAAGCCCAGAAAGATTAAGTGTGTGGACAGAGGATGAACCATGCCAATAGAACAAGGTCTCTTGTTAATTATTATAGATGGGCCCTGGCCAGTTTGGATCAGCGGTTAGGGCGCCAGCTCGCAGACCAATGAGGGGTGGGGGATCGATTCTGGTCAAGGGCGTGTACCTCGGTTTCCGTTCCTCCCCGCTCTTGTCGGGGTCGTGAGGGGGTGGGGGGGGGTCGTGAGGGGGTTGGGGGGGTCGTGGGGCAGGCAACCAGTCGATGTGCCCCTCTCACGTAGATGTTTCTCTCTCTCTCCCTCCCACTCTATCTGAAG
This sequence comes from Tadarida brasiliensis, assembly GCA_030848825.1. Taxonomy (NCBI): domain Eukaryota; kingdom Metazoa; phylum Chordata; class Mammalia; order Chiroptera; family Molossidae; genus Tadarida; species Tadarida brasiliensis. Next base: position 179,420,711 of record CM061257.1, on the reverse strand, counting down.
ATAAATAGAAAAATACCCTCAACAACAAAAAAATTACAACTGGAATACACTACTCTGTAGGTTTCTGGATGTGCGGGACAAGAAAAATAGTCCAGGAACCTCGAGCACTCCTGAGAACAGCCCAGAGAACTGTCTGGAGTAGAGGAGGACCTTCTTACTTCCTGAATCCCTTCAGGGAAAAGTTTCGTTTTTTTGTAAAGCTCCCGTGTCAAGGAATTCTTATCTGTATCTTCCTGTTGTTGTTTAGGTGATTTTCTTTGTTTTGTTGATTTCTGGGGAAAACGACCACTGATAGTAAAAGCAGCAACTACTTTGAGCTTTTGAGTTTACAGACCCCTTTAAGTGTTTTAAAATGGTGCTTGGCACGTAGTAGGTATTCAGTAAACTGAATGAATAAGTGAACTAACAAAGAGGGCGTGAATACCTTAAACTCTAGGAGGTAGGAACTACCTCTCATTTTTATGGGTAGGGAAAATAAGAGACTAAGGGACTGGTATTGAAACTCTGGCCTGATTCCATTGGCATTCATGCTTCCGACACTTAAAGGGCATGACAATTTTAGTGAGAATTTAAGTTGCACCCAGCCAAAGAAGTTAAACCTACTGATTATAAGAGCGTGACAACATTAGACAGATTCATTAAGGAAACCTACACTCCAAGATAACAAAAAAAGATGCTGTCAGCACATGGCTGCTGAGTCCTCTGGTGTTCTCTGCTTGCAACAGTCAGAAGAGGAAGTGAACCATGGGGGCAGGGAGGTGCAGAGAGCTTGGAAATCACCTTGGTTTTCAGTTGAAGGGAGTTGAATTGTGTTTCCCCAAGGAGTACAGCAAATATCGTCTGGATTTCTCTCACAGATTTTTAGACCTTTTAATAATCCCTATTGTGGAAGCCATGGCTAAACTAGAAAAGGTTGAACATTCTCCACAAATCTAATGAAATGAGATAATGCCCAGAGAACCTCACACACTTGTTAAATATTATAGTAATTACAAGACAAGACACTTGTCTTGTAATTACTGTTATTTACCTAGTTTTTCTATCAGCTCTAACTATAACTCTCTTGAAATTAGGAAGAATTTTTATATATTAAGTTGTAAGTAGAGACATTCCTGCCCCTCCCATTTGTTTGTAAGTGTTTGTTGTTGTTTTTTATTTTTTTTTCTTTATTGATTTTAGAGAGAGAGGAAGTGAGAGGGAGAGAGAGATAGAAACATCGATGAGAGAGAACATCGATTGGCCACCTCCTGCATGCTCCCCACTGGGGATTTGGCCCACAACCTGGGCGTGTGCCCTGATGGGAAATCCAACCGGTGACCTCTTGGTGCATAGGTCGATAATTAACCACTGAGCCACATCGGCCGGGCTGTATGTGTGTTTTTTTTTATAACTCATTTAAGGTTCTTAAGGCCTGGAATGTTAGTGTTGAATATTTTCTACTGACCTGGGAGTACAGGAAGAGACTAGGCCATTTTTACCTCTAAATTCCTTGTCTATTACATCACAGAGAAATACTACATTTAAAATTTATCAAAGATAGATTATGACCTACTTAGAAACCAATTTTAAGAAACCAATTTTAAAAGTGATAAAACAATGTAGTGAACATAGAAAGTATATTTTTCAATATTCTGTGTTTAGGGGAATTCCTGTATTTTTCTTGGGTTTCCATTTATAACATGTTTTGAATAGTAAGGGTGAAAAAGAGATATAAAACTAATTTATTTAAAAAAAACAAGAGCATTGTTTGCTAGTAGGTCAATCTTCTAGAAATCTATAAACACAGCAGTTTGTTGTTGTTGTTGTTTTTAAAGATTTTATTGATTTTCAGAGAGAGAGAGAGAAACACTGATGTGAGAGGTTTCGGCTGCCTCCTGCACACCTCCTCCTGGGGATCCAGCCTTGACTGGAAACAAACTCGCAAACTTTTGTTGCACAGGATGATGCCTAACCAACTGAGCCACATTGGCCAGGGCTAAATACAGCAGCTTAATAGTATTATCTCCCAGTAGAGAAATTAACAGATGGACTTTTTTTTTTTTTGCCTATATGACTCCTAAAAATATTTTTTTACAGTGAATGTTTATTCAAAGTAGCAAGTATTTTCAAAACTGAGAAAGAACTGGAATGCTCATATCCTCCAGGTGGTGATTGTGAACCCCAAGGAAGAATATATCTGCCAAGTAGGACTCCTTATGGTTAACTGGGTCCAAATTCCTATCTAGAGTCTAGCAGCCCATTGCTGACAGAGGTCTATCATACAACACTACATTTCAGGGAAAAGCCACAGACTGAGATGCCAAGCCTCCTGCATTGTGTTCCTGCCATCTAAGCCTACCCTTAGAAAGAGTTCCTGGAATCAATCTGGCTGGTTTGGCTCAGCGGTAAGAGTGTCGGCCTGTGGAGTCCCAGGTTCAGTTCCTGCTAAGAGCACGTACTGTTGCAGTTTGTCCCCAGGCTCCCGTGTGGGTGGCTGTGGGGCCGTGTGGGTGGCAGCCACTCAATGTGTCTCTCTCTTGTATTTCTCTTTCTCCCTCCCGCTCTATCTGTAGATTAATGAAAAAAAAAAAAAAAAAAAAAAAGTCCGGTGAGGATAAAAAAAAAAGTTCCTGGAATCATTTTTCAACCAATGGGCTCAGACCTGCCCCATCCAATTGGAGCAGCACAGCTATATCTTTTTTTTTTTTAATCCTCACCTGAGGACTTTTTTTTTTTTTTTTTTTTTTTGCATTTATCTTCAGATAGAGTGGGAGGGAGAGAGGGAGGAAGAGAGACAAACATCAATGTGAGAGAGACACATCGACTGGTTGCCACCCACACGATCCAACCAGGGCCAGGGACAAACTGCAGTGGAGGTACGTGCCCTTAGCGGGAACCGAACCGGGACTCTTAGGTCTGCCAGCCGACACTCTAACCGCTGAGCCAAACCGGCCAGGGCTATATTTTTTTATTAAACAAAATTTTTTAAAATCCTCACCTGAGGATATGTTTGTTGATTTTAGAGAGAGGGGGAGGGGAGAGAGAGAAACATCAATGTGAGAGAGAAGCATCAGTTGGTCGCCTCTGTATGTGTCCTGACCACGGATGAACATGCAACCTAGGTATGTGCTCTGACCAAAATAGAATCTACAGCCTTTCCCAGTAGAGGACAATGCTCCTACCCACTGGGGCCCACTGGCCAGGGCCAGCACAGCTACTCTTCCTCTGCATATTTACTAACCTAGCAGAGCAGCTCTATAATGGCCAATCAGAATGCACAATTCTACCCAATCAGACAGTGCCATTTGGACCAATTAGATTGTGTAGATGTGGGTTTCTTATTTGCATAGAAATGGACCAATCAGGGATGGGGCTGGAACTTTCTCTATAAAAGCAGGCCTCCTACCAGAAGGGATTGACAAGAAATATTCAAAGTGCCCTGGCCGGTTTGGCTCAGTGGTTAGAGCGCCAGCTGGCAGATCAGAGAGTCCCAGGTTGGATTCCCACTAAGGGCACATACCTTGGTTGCAGTTCATCCTGGCCCCTGTTGGGTTCGTGTGAGTGGCAACCAGTCGATGTGTCTCTCTCACATCGATGTTTCTCTCTCTCTCTTCCTCCCTCTCTCCCTTCCGCTCTATCTGAAGATAAATGCAAAAATGTACTTGGGTGAGGATAAAAAAAGAAATAGTCAAAGTGATGAAAAGCAAGAACCTACAACCAAGATTACTCTACCCAGCAAAGCTATCATTTAGAATTGAAGGACAGACAACGAGCTTCCCAGACAAGAAAAAGCTAAAGGTGTTCATGACCACCAAACAAATATTATAAGAAATGTTAAAGAGTCTTCTTTAAGAAGAAGATAAAAAAATATATATGAATAATAAAATGGCAATAAATACATATCTATCAACAATTACTTTAAATGCAAAAGGATTAAATGATTCAATCAAAAGACATATGGAGCCTGAATGGATAACAAACCAGACCCTTACATATGCTGTTTACAAGAGACTCACTTAAAATCGAAAGGCACACACAGATTGAAAGTAAAGGGATGGAAAAAGATATTTCATGACAATGCAAACAAACAAACAAACAAACAAAAAGTTGGAATAGAAATACTTATACCAGAAAAAAATGAACTTTAAAACAAAGGCTATATAACAAGAGACAAAGAAGGACCCAGCAATTTCACTTCTGGGTATCTATTTGAAGAAACCCAAAACACTAAATTGAAAAGACATATACATCCATATTTTCATTGCAGCATTATTTACAACAGCCAAGATATGGAAGCAACCTAAGTGTCCATCAATAGATGAATGGCATGTATACAATGGAATATGACTCAGCCATAAAAAAAAGAATGAAATCTTGCCAAATGCAACAACATGGATGGACCTAGAGGGTTTTGTGCAGAGGAGTGAAATAAATCAGACAGAGGAATACAAAAGCCATGTGATTTTGTTTATATGTGGAATCTGAAAAACAAAATAAATGACAAGCAGTGCAGAAACAGACTCATAGATACAAAGATCAGATTGATAGATGCCAGAGGAAAGGGGAGCTGGGGTCAGGGTAAAAAAGGTGAAGGGATTAATAAGTACATATTGATAGTTACAAAATAGTCACAGGTATGTAAAGTACAGCATAGGGATATATAGTCAATAATACTGTAATAACTATGCCAGGTGTCAGATGGGTACTAGCTTTATTGGGGTGATCACTTAGTAAGTTATATAATATCTAATCACTGGGTTGTACTCCTGAAACTAACATAATATTATATGTCAACTATAATTGAAAAATAAAAAATTATTTAAAGTCAATAAGTAAATAAATAAATAAAAGCCTTTCTTTTGTGTAGGTGAAGCATTTTTGGCTTCCTCAGGATGCTGCATCTCCACAGTTTGCAAACTGTTTACCTGAATAAATTTTCTCCTTTTACTGCACCCCAGATTAGAGACCCCTGTTGGCATTACATTGGTGGCATTTTTTTGTTGACAGAATGTAAATGGTACAACTATTTTGGAAAACAGTTTGACAGGGGGAACATCAGGAACATTAAGAAACATGGAAGGTGATAAGTTAATTATCTTGAGTTTTATGATGATTTCATGGGTATATATTTATATTAGAAGTAATTAAATTGTACACTACACTTTAAGTGTAATTTATTGTATATCAATGATATCTCAACAAAGCTGTTAAAAAATACCCTATAAACACAGATACCTGTATTGTTGTCAGGCAAAAAAAAGAAAGAAAAGAAGGGTATTAAAGTCGAGAGAAAATAGGAATAGGTTAAAGCTCAAATGAGTTGGGTTGCACCTGAGTGGATCTGTTTTCTAAGATGAGCTCATCCAAACAGCCAGAAAGGCAGGTCCACCCAAGAGGAGAGGAACAAGCATAGGTAGGACATATGTGCCAGGGCTCTTCATTTATGTCATTAAACCCTTGCAAGTCAAAGTAAGATCCATACCTCACTAGCATCAGTACCACCTAGGAGCTTTTAGAAATGCAGACTCTTGGGCCTACCTCAGACCTACTAAACAAGAGTGCATTTTAACGACATCCCAGGTGATTCATATACATATTAAATTAGCAAAGCTGCTAACCCAAACTACACAACAATCTAGAAGGTAGGTGTTACTTTTTTCTATAAATAAGGAGACTAGACTCAGAGAAGTAAGATAATTAACCACATTTGCACTGAGTTGGGATTCAAACACTGGTCTGATTTCAAAGGCCTAATAATTTCCACTAGACAATCATTTTCTGAGAAGGGGTTCATGGAAGGGGTTCATTGGGTGGCCTGGAGATCAAGATGAGGATTAAAAGCATATGAGAAGGTGAGGAGAAATAAATAGGCAGGATCTAGCACCACAATATGTAGTATTTTTAATTGACATTTATTTTTTTTTCTGCCCACAAAAGTAATATATGTACATGATAGAAAACTGGAATATACTAAAACATATAAAGAAAAATATTATAAAACTATCTGTAATCCTACAACCTAGAGATAACTATTGTTAAATGTTTAATTTAAGGAGTTTGAAAAATGTTGCCTGCTACAAAGTACTACAGCCTGGTTAGGTCTGTTTGGGGGCTGGAAATTGTCAGTTTTTTGTGTTAAATTCTATTAAATTCAGCAAATGTCAGTTGAATTCAGTCTTTGTGGCCAATGTTGAGTTCTGTAAGGCTAAAGGGGAAAGAAGATGCAGACCTTGACCACTGGAAGATTTCAATCTGGAGTTCAAATCAGCCCAATAATTAATTAGCACCCACCTAATGTTCGTGCTGATTAACTTCTCAGATTTGAGAGCTGTTACACAATGGGCAAAGGCCCAAAGGAAATAGACAGAGGGGGAGTTTTGTTCTTTATTGATAGTTACTAAGTCAGACACCATACATAGGTGGAGGGGGGGAGAAACTTCACAAGATCCGTATAAGGTAAGTACTGTCATTTTTATTTGAGGGAGAGTGCATGGGAAGACTAAAGTTGAGAGGGTTAAAATATCTGGTAGGTAGGGAATCTCTGCCTCACAGCCTTGTATGTAATTGCCAAGATCTATCAATTGCCTACTTGTTTTTATTTGGAAAAATCATACAATCTTGCTATAAAAAACATCCAGTAATACAGAACTATAAAATATGAATTTCCCTCAAATCCTCTTCCCAGTAGTAACCACAGTGTTTAAAGTACTTTTAAATTTTTTTGTAAAGTACTTTTAATTTTTAATTGTAAGTTCAGTACGTGACTGTACGCCTATTGTAAAAATACAAACAGAGGTCTACTAAGTGAAAATGAAAGTTCCCCTATGTGTCTCCTCCCATCTCACTCCCCTCCCCTCAGAAACCAATGTTAAAGTTTGGTGACTATCTCTTAGATATATATTGTACTTAATTTGGAAAGTGAGGAATTTTTTTTTTTTAATCCTCACCCGCAGATACTTTTTTTCTGTTTATCTTCAGATAGAGTAGGAATGAGAGAGAGAAAAACATCAGCGTGAGTAGGAATGAGAGAGAGAAAAACATCGGTGTGAGAGAGACCAGGGCCAGGGATCGAACCTGCAACCCAGGTACGTTCCCTTGAGGGGAATTGAACCTAGGACGCTTTGGACCCAAGCCAACCCTCTAACCACTGAGCAAAACTGGCCAGGGCTGAAAGGTGAGGAGTTTTTATTTATTTATTTATTTTTATCCTCAGCCGAGGACATTTTTGCATTTATCTTCAGACAGAGCGGGGGGGGGGGGGGGGGGGGGGGGGGGGGGGAGTGGTTGCCACCAGGCCGGGGGAAAAACTGCCACCGAGGTAGTGCCCTTAGCGGGAACTGAACCCGGGACTCTCTGGTCCGAGGGCCAATGCTCTAACCACTGAGCCAAACCAGCCAGGGCCACAGGGAGCATTTTGGATACACTTACGTTTGAGGGAGGGCTATCATCAGCTCAGCAGCTGAGGGGATAGGAGTTTTCCTAAAGCCTGGATTGGCCAGAAGCCTTGGTTCACTCCCTCCTATTACTGCCCCCACTGAGCTGGGTCAGCCCCTGATGGCACTGCCACTGCTGGACTCTTTCACAAAACACTGTGAACCAAATGAGTTAAACCACTCTTGCTTCAACAGCCGTTGCCAACCTTAAACAGGAAATGAGAGTAACAAAAGGAGCCCTCTGGTCCCCAGGGCAAAGATGCCTCAAAGCTGTGGCTTCTTACTTCTTAGCCTGGCCCTAACTGATCAAGTTTCAGTCCTCACCAAAATCAGTCATTCAACAAACTTTTACTGAGCACCTTGCTAGGCGCTAAACACTGAGCTGGTACTGGGGAAAATTCTTTCCTCAAGGAGCTCATAGACTATGGTTTATAGACCTGTAAATAGATTATGATACCAGGAAATCAACTACCTCCACCCGGAGGAGTTAAAGAGCCTGCAGAGGACTTTGGTGCCAAGGGAAAAACCTGGACTTTATCCTTTAGACCATGATGCAGTTGCCAATGGAGAGAGGGTTTTTGTTGTTGTTGTTGTTATTGTTTGTCTTTTGGGCATTTTTTGTTTGATATTTTTAAAAGCTTTTCCAGCCCTGGCCGGTTTGGCTCAGCGGTTAGAGCGTCAGCCTGCGGTCCGGAGAGACCTGGGTTCGGTTCCCGCTAAGGGCACGTACCTCGGTTGCAGTTTGTCCCTGGCCCCGGTTGGGCCGTGTGTGGGGGGCAGCCACTGGATGTGTCCCTTTCATGTCGATGTTTCTCTCTCTTCCTCTCTCTCCCTCCCACTCTATTTGAACAACAACAACAAAAAGTATACCATTAAAAAATAAAAATAAAATAAAAGCTTTTCCACATAGCTTAATTTTTTTCTAATTATAAAATTTATATTCATTATGAAAAGCTCAGACAATATAGGTAAGAATAAATATGAAAATTTAAGTCACCTGTCATCCTCTCACCCAAAGATAACCTTTGCTAATAAATTAATGTTTTTTTCCAGACTTTATTTATATACTGATATAAATTTGGATATATGTGTTTACAAAGATGTAATCATTCTGCATATATATTTTTATTTTTTATTCTTTTGGACCAGCATTTGTTTATTTTGGCCAAATGCATGTCTTGTTGCTTGCTCTATTCTTTTCAGCAGCAGCACCTGCTATGCTGCCAAGTAAACACTGAGAGGAAGGAGGCTGGATACAAATGCCATAGTCTCCTGCTCTTCATGAGTCTCTTAGATTACTAAGTCAGAGAAAAGTGCAATGAGCCTCTTAAATGTATTATTTTGGATGTTGTCAAACATAGAGGTAGGTGTTTAAGGCGGTAAGCCTGATGGAACACACTGGCTTGGGGCATGCTTGTAAACAAACCAGCAGCCGCAGATTTCAGCTCAAACAAGGACCCCTCTCCCCCAGGCCCCAATGGCCCTTTTAACTGCATGCTTAGTCCCTTGCCTTCATCATTTCTCTTTGGTTTCACCTGAGGAAGCGCTAAAGGAAGGGCGATCTGGACCAATTCAGCAGCAACATTGGGTCGCAGTGAGAGAGGCAGTTCTTGAAGGTCTTGAACCAGTGACTCACAGTCCTAGTAAATTGCTGAATTTTGCTTTGGAGATGAAGCTTCCCCATCCCACTTGTTCCCTCAGCAAACCCGAACTGTGAAGAGTCTCCTGCAAAGCTGAGCACACTGAAATCCCCTCTGTGATTCTTCACTTTCATTGTCGACCTCTTTTTCAGGATCTTGATATCGATCCCAGTTAGAGATTATCTGTCTCTTAGAATAATTTCCCAGTTCATCATTCTGTTCTCCATAGGTCTCTGCATCACTCTCATCTTCAACCCGCCCGAGAGCTCCTCGGTCTGCCTGCATCCGGGAGCTGCTGGCAGTGCTGAGCGAGCGGGAGCCGGCCGCGGAGACGCCCTCGCCCCACCAGAAACGGGCGGCATGGAGGAGCCCAGAGAGACCTGCCCAGTGGCAGCGAGCAGGGCGTGCGGGCCAAGGGTGGAGGCCGGCCCTGAGAGGGCCCCCTGCATATATTTTTTTTTGCAAACAGCATTTTTATTTATATATAATGGGCAATATATCTATTTCAATGATGATAGAGAGCTATATTGTTTTTTCATGCTTTCATAGTAGTTCATTATATGAATATACCATATTTTTAACCGAAATCTGTATTGGGGACATTTCCAGCTTTCCCCTAATGTAACTTATCCTGCACACTGTGAAACTGCCCTCCAGAAACGTAGTGCCAGGGTACAGTCCATCGTAGAATAAGAGAGGGTGCTTATCTCCCAACATCCTGACCCAGGAGGGTTATTATCATTGAAAACATCATATCTCCTTGTTTTACTATGTATCTCACTCCACCCACCCCCCTTATTGATATCAGGGAGAGAGAGGAAGGGAGAGATAGAAACATTCGATTGGCCGCCTCCTGCACGCCCCCCCCCCCCCCCACACACACACACTGGGGATCAGGCCCACAACCTGGGCATGTGCCCTGACCTGGAATCAAATTGGCAACCTCTCTGTGCATGGGTCGATGCTCAACCACTGAGCCAAACTGGCCAGGCTTACCATGTATCTTAAGGCAGTCAGTTCCTGCTGGTGTGGCTCAGTGGTTGAGCATCGACCCATGCACCAAGAGGTTGCCAATTTGATTCCAGGTCAGGGTACATGCCCAGGTTGTGGGCCTGATCCCCAGTGGGGGACATGCAGGAGGCGGCCAATCAATGTTTTCTCTCATCAATGTTTCTATCTCTCTCTCCCTCTCTCTCTAAAATCAATAAATGAAAAAAAGAAGGCAGTCAGGTTGGACAGTTTTTCACAGGTTTCTCATTCTGTGAATTTCCTGTTTGTGGTTCTGTCAGCCCAAGTTCCTAATCAATAGAAACAGACACTGCCTGATGTAACAGAGAAGATGTTTATCTAAACAATATTTGTTAGGCAAGTTATTATCAACTGCTAAGTGAAGGATGAACAAAAGTTAATTTTATCATCCTCTCAACTTTTCTTGTAGGGTTGAAGTTTTCAAAAATAAAGTGTGAGGAGGAAGAGAGTCCTGAAAGGGCAGATGTCCAGGAAGGTTCAGAAAATGACTATGCTGTTGCAACCTGGAGATTCTCAGCCAACTTGAATAAGTGCACCTCTTCCAGCCCAAGGATGAGTGACAAGAGCCAGCTGGCTCCTGGACCCGCCTCAGCCCTCCTGGAAAGAGACTTCATCAGGTCATATCCCTGATGGCCTTGCTGGAGATCAACTACCAAGGTTTAAGTAGAGCAGGATAGGGTATTGATTTTCGTCTTGCCTCTTTAGGAAGCAAACCCTCAGCTTGAACAGAGAAAATCAGGAGGAGTACACATGGTAGGAAACTGAAGTTGATTGTATATTTAGCACCATTTCTGAAAGGTGACTTTCTTTGAATTAATCCTGGATAACATGGAGAAACAGGAGCAAGAATAGGAGGGAATATATTACAGACACAGATGTGTTAGATATGAAACCAGAGACATCCTGGAACCATCAGCAGCATCAAATCAGGGTTAAGCAAATGTAATCATATCCAAATTCTGTTTAGAGCATTTGAAGCTCATGATTGAAATATACAATGAAGCTACTTTGATAAAGTTGATTTCTGGGGCACAACTTAATGGTCTTGGTGGTGATGTCAGCCATTAAGTTTTAGGCTAAATCATCTGTTTGACGATAAGTAAAAGATTAAAATGCCAAACTATTCCGCATTTAAAAAAAAGAGACTGAACATGCAATAAACTGTCACAGTCAAGATCATTAATAGTTTCTTCCAACTTGATTTCAGACAGTTTTTCATGTGAAACAAATATAATTTAAATGTGAAAGTAGTCTTTACTTTTACCACTTTATGTAATCTTATTTATTCAATTGTAATTTTAGTGTGGAACATAAATATTTTGCAGAGTTTAGGTATAATTCAATGAAGCCCTGTTAATAACTGCATTTTCCTAAGTTTGAAAAAATTTTCCAAATGTCATAGGTGATTTAAATAAATGAACACTGAGCCTAAATACCAAATCATCTGTTTTTTAAAAGTTTCTCTTAACCAGGAGTTTCTTTGTAAATGTGTCAAATACAGATTAATCACAGAAAGTTGAATGTAGATTTGGAAGACAAAGTCTCAAATTTCACTATCTACATATGCACCTCTCCTATAATGTAAATAGAAGTATAGTTTTGAAAAGAAGTAACGTTTTTGATATTTTCATAACCAAATGTTATATTTCAATGTAAAATATCAGTAAAAGAAAACAGTAGTCTTATATACTTAACCTATAGTTTCCAAAGGTAATGGCTATGGGCTGAATATTTGTGTCCCCCCAAAATTCCTATTTTGAAATCCTATCCCCCAAGGTGATAGTATTAGGAGGAGGGTCCTTTGGGAGGTGATTAGGTCATAAAGGTGGAGCCCTTATAAAGGAAACCCTGAGAGCTACTTTACCCCTCCCTTCTACCATGTGAGGACACAGTGAGAAGGCACCCATCTATGAACCAGAAAGTGTGCTCTCACCAGACACTGAATCTGGTGACACCTTGGTCTTGAACTTCCAGCCTCCAGAACTGTGAGAAATAAATTTCTGTTGTTTATAAACTACCCAGTCTTCGGTATTTTGTTATACCAGCCTGAATGAACTAGACACTCACATTTGAACAGTTAATTAAAAACTCAAGTCATACATTTCTTATTTAAATTAGGTCAAATTTTCTGCCTGGCCAGTGTGGCTCAGTGGTGGAGTGTCAACTCATGTACCAAGCAGTCACTGGTTTGATTCCCAGTCAGGGCACATGCCCAGGTTGTGGGCCTGTGGCCAATCGATGTTCTTTCTCATCGATGTTTCTGTCTCGCTACCGCTCCCTTCCCCTCTAAAAATCAATAAAGAAAATAAAATAAAATAAAAATAAATAAATTAGGACAAATTTTCTTTTTCTTTTTAAATTTTTATTGATTTGAGAGAGAGAGAGAGAGAAAGAGAGAGACATCAACCCGTTGCTCCACCCACCCATGCATTTATTGATTGTATGTGCTCAGACCTGGGGTCCAACCCAAAATCCCGGCATATTGGGATGATGCTCCAACCAACTGAGCTACCCAGCAAGGGTGACAAATTTTATTTTTGAAGAAGTAAAAATTCCCTAGCCAATTTTGCTCAGTGGTTAGAGCATTGCTCCCCACCCCCACCCCCCCGACTGAAGGGTCGCAGGTTCAATTCTGGTCAAGGGCACAAACCTGGGTTGCAGGTCCGATCCCAGCCTCAGCTGGGGTCGCCATTCGGGATGCAACCAATCAATGTGTTTCTCTCACATCGATTTCTCTCTCTCTCTCTCTCTCTCTCCTTCCCTCCCTCCCACTTTCTCAAAAAAATAGAAATAAAAATTATGGTCAAAGATTTTGTCTCCATAAGGACACAGATGTTCTGTGTTAACAGACATTCAGCATTTAACTGATGTATAGGATTTTTAAAGTGAATGTGAGAGAATAATAGCAGTTTTATTTTTATATTATCCATCAACAGTGTTATGTTAATTTTGACATGGTTGCTGATTGGATAATATTGATTATCAGCAGTTGTGAAGGAAATATTGCTAAAAGGACTTTGGATTAACATAAATATTTCCTTTTCTGAGCCCTCAAAATTTTCAGAAAAAATAAGAATCTTCACCTAAAAGCTCTTTTAAGTAATTCTTAAAGGTAAATCTAAGATTATCAGATCAAAATAAAGTTCTTTTGACCTTGTTTATGGTTTTATTTATTTATTTTGGCCATTCAGAAGCCTTACACTTTTATGTAGGTAAATTTATCAGTCACCCTTCATGGCTCATGGATTTGGGGTCATGGTTAGAAGGGCCTCTTCTATTTACTCCACATTTTTTTTAAACTCTTATTTTCTTTGACTATTTTTTAGGTTTAATTTTTTTAAAATATTTAAATCTTTGCTCCATAAGAATTTACTTTGGCATAAATATGTCTTCAGTATAGAAGTTTTACTTTTTTAGTCAAATCTATGTCTTTTCTTTTATGATTTCTGACTTAGGTATCATGAGGTTTGTTTTCTTAGAATGACATTTATTGGGGACACTGTGGAGGGTGTGCTGGAGTAGGACACAGCCAGGTAGCAGGCAAGAAACCCCATATGAAGAAGTCTCTGAGGGGAAAGATCATTATTTTTCACTTCAGTCAGTTCAGCTCAATTAATATTCACTGAGAATATACTCTGTTGCAGATACTGTGTTAAGTGCCGGAGGCACAAAGATGAAGAAGACAACATTTCTGTTCTCAGGTGGGGGTGACAAATACAGAAGCAGAAGTCAGGTCAATGTGGTAAGTATAACGAGAAAAAAAGTGTAAGGACCAATGAGTGCACATTAGTAGGGCACCTCATGGAGCTTGGAATGGAGGAAGATGAGAAGGATTTCTGGAGAAGGTAAAGCTTGAGCTGAGTTTAGTCCCCGCCCCCCCCCCCCCATTTGAATATTTAGACTGTTAGAGTAAGGCAATTTTTTTTTTTTTAGAGTAAAACAATTTAATAAAGAATCTGAAACCACCTTCCAATTAAAATAACACTTCTTTTGCTAATTCATTTTGCTTATGTAACACAGTGAATAGCATATTATCTGCTAAGATACACATGTTTAATGTCATTCAAAAGAAAGACATAAAGAACTGGGACAGGAAACAGCTTTAATCAACAATTGAATAAAATGTCTCAGACAAAGAGTAAGAGATCTCCAGGGCAGAGAGAGGGCTCCATAGGAATACCACTTTCCCCATACAGCTCAAAGCAGTTCACTATTTCTGAAACCCAAACTAGAAGGTAGGGAACTTGAAGACAGGGTTAGATTTTAAAGGTCTGTAGAATAGGAGCTGAAAACCACTGAGGTGCTTTCAGTTGGGAAAGGTCAGATCTGACAAAAAGACTTGGAAGTCATCAGCATGTAGGTGGTAGGAAAGCATAAGTGGAAGAGATTGCCTAGGAATAACAAGTTACAGAAGATTTAACCTTTTGGAGGATTCTTGATCCCTGTGAGAATGTGATGAAAGTGCTGTTTCTCCAGAAAAATGCACATGTTAAAAATCACACAAATATATACACTGATTGCAGGGGACCCTCAGATTCAGAACATTTGATGTAGAGGAGCAAGAGAAGAAGCACGAGGGATAGGATAGTTGAAGGATGGCCACAGGATGAGGAGAGCAGGAAAGGGGCCAAAGGAAGATGACCCAAGAGGTACAGGAAGAACCTGGAGACTGAACTGTCAGGAAGCTGTGGGAGAATAGAGACGTACAGAGGGTATCATCAACAGTGTCAAAGGCTGTAGAGACTTCAACTAAGGTAAGGACTGAAATATGTCTTTTGCACTTATAGTTACAAAATTACTGGTAACTGAGAATAGTTTCTGAGTAATGATGGGTAATGGTAGTATCAGATTTTTTTTTTTTAATCCAAGAAGTGTTCAGTGGTGGCAGCTGGGTAGAAGTGAAAGTAGGATTTTGTTGTGATGGCGTGTTTGCAGGGTATTAATATAAGGTTGAAAAATTATCAGTTGTCCATAGAAAGGATTAAGGGGCTTGTGAGATGATGTCAATCTGTCCCTGGTGCTCCCATTAAGACAGAGTCAAAAGCCAGAGAGCAGCAGTTGAAGAAATGATGTGAGTTGAGAAAATGGAGAAGCTCAGTTTGTTGGGTAGGAGAGAGATAAGGAGCAGTTAAAATAAGAAACAAAAACAAGAAAAGGATTTTGTTTGTAAAAATGAATACATTCTGATATTTCCATTCTATGTTCTAAGAAAAAGAAAGAAGGAAAAATCAAGAAGCTGAAGACACAGAGGAGAGAAGCATGACTGAAGTGGCCAGAGGGCACAGAATGTAGAAAAAGAGGTTGGACCAGAAAAGGTATACCTGGAAGAATGAGGTGAGGAGGCCTGTGCCTGCATGCAAATAAATTTCCTCCAACTATGGATTGAAGTAGATCAGCCCACACGGCCTCTATTTTCTCTGTAACATAAGAGGTGAGGTGACTGCTGAGAATAAAGAGATGGGAGTCATGTAGGAGACTTAAGAACAATGATTATGTTTTAGAGCTGCTGAGGATTGAGGGACAGGAGAGGAAGCTGAACAAGGAGAAAGAAAAGAATGGTGATGGAGATGGTGTCAGTCAGTGTCCTGGTAGGAAACAAATAGCACATACGAGTGGGGTAACCAAGGAAAGTTTTGTGATGGGTATATTTACAGTGTGAGCAGCGTTAAGGGAAATTCATAAAGGATAGTGAAGTATCCCTGGGGCTAGCAAGAGTGGGGACCCTTTGCACACCTAGGCCTCAAGAGGAAAGAAGAGAGCAGATACACATCTCAGAGAGAATGGATATAATTTAGGAGAGGGCTGCCACACTGGAGCCCATATAACATAGATGTTGAAATTATCTGCCTACTAGGCAGCCTTCTCTGTCTCTGGGTTTTGATAACGGCTCCATTTTCTGGCCCTTGCCCTAAAGTGGTAACCACCAACTATTACCACTCCCAAGGTACTGTACTATTTCTTATAATGGCACTATATTCTTTCTACACCTTTATAAATATCCCTTTATTAAATTCTACTCAAATTATCCAATTTAAGTGAATTATCTACTTCCTGCAGAATCTCTGACTTTGGTATGGTTTTTTAAAAAAAGATATAAAATAGACAAACTGGAAAGAAGAAGAAAGGGGATAATACATAAATAATGTTAGGAATAAAAAGGAGGACAAAGTACAAAATTAAGCATGGATTTAAAAAATACTCATATTATGAACAACTTTATGCTAATAAATTTGAGCTTATAAGAAATGGACACATTCCTTGCCCTGGCCGGTTTGGCTCAGTGGTTGGAGCATCAGCCTGTGGACCAATGAGTTGTGGGTTTGATTCCGGTCAAGGGCACGTACCTCAGTTGCAGTTCATCCCCAGCCCTGGTTGGGGTTGTGCTGGAGGCAACCAGTCGATATGTCTCTCTCACATCGATGTTTCTCTCTCTCTCCCTCTCTCTCCCTCCTACTCTATCTGAACAAAAATGGAAAAATATCCTCAGGTGAAGATTAAAAAAAAATAAAAATGGACACATTCCTAGAAGATTATATAATTTAACAACACAACCCTAAGATGAAACTGGAAACTGGAATCTATCTACAGCCATTAAAGAAACTGAAACTATGGATTAAAAATTTCCCCATACAAATAGGACAGTCCTTAGGTGTTTTAGTCAGTAAATATAAACATTTCTAATGTATCTTTGATCCAACAATCCTGTTTATTTGTCTGTACTTCTTATTCTTTGGGAAGCTCTAAGAGGTCCTCCCTGAGTGGCATCTGTCTTTTTCATTGCTGTACCCCAAGCCTAGCACAGTCTGGCTTAAATTTAGCCCAATTAATCTATAATCTATGCCAGGAGGTTAGGAAATCTAAGGAACCAGTAGACACATGACTTCAGGCAAAGGTCACTAGGTCCCAAGTGAAATTTCAAACAGCCAATGCAGAGCTGTAATCTTTTTTTGTTGTTGTTAATCCTCATCTGAAGATATTTTTCCATTAATTTTTAGGTAGGGAAGGGGGGAGGCAGGGAGAGAGAGAGAGAAACATTGATTGGTTGCCTCCCGCACACACCCGACCAGGGCCAGCGATCAAACCTGCAACCCAAGTATGTGCCCCTGACCAGGAATCGAACCTGCAACCCTTTAGTCCGAGGGGCAATGCTCTAAATGCTGAGCCAAACCGGCTAGGGCCAGAGCTGTAACCTCAAAGAATAAGCCCTATTTTACCTGCTTGGTACCAGTTGGTACAAGTTCCTTCAGAATGAAAATCTGCATGCAGCAAGTGGCTGTCCCTCAGATGTGGTCTCTATGACAACCTAATAACTCACTTCTGGAACACTGAAATTTACCATTTGGTCCTTTTAATAATACTAAAGTGAACTATTAGGAAGTTCATGAGAGAAACAGCTGAATAACATTACCAAAAAGGCCTGAACCCAATTCAGATATTTGAAAAGTTTTTCAGTAACTTTCAAGCCACTTAAAATTTCCCCCATCCATATAGTTCTGACCTACAGCAAAACTTTTGCAACAAATATTTTTATTTAGAGGCATCAAGAATCATAGTCCTATAACCAGGACGACAGAGCCCTAACTTGCCTTTTCGATGTAGAGAAATTAGCTTTGTTTTTACTTTTTTTCAGAAGTTCTACAAAGTCCTGTGGGGTTTAGCTGAACACAGGATGTGGTCACAGAATCAGGATCACCTGGGGGTTCAATGAAGCTCAGGTGGGTCTTAGGCTTTGCCTACCAGCAGTACTAATATGCTTGTTTTTGTTGTTACTGTTTTCTTTTTATTCTTCAGCTTCTGAACCAGTTTTCCATTACAGCAGCCAAGAAGATGTAAGATTGTCCATATAAGTCATGCAAAAGCATTTTTAACTTGAAGATCTGGCTTCCAAATTCACAGGGAGTCCCTCCTCAGTTAGAGCTGGGTAGCAGACTTACGTTCACGGGACAAGGTGAAGGGCAAGCGTCACCAGGTGGACCACAGGGATCCACAAGTGCCCTGAAGCACTGAGAACTTGGTTGCTAGGTAATCTCCCCAGGATCCACCAATTTTCCTATCCAATTTTGGAGCAAAACCAAAGATTGACAGAGATTCTCTTTTTGCATATCTGCTCCCAAATATCATTCCCCAAAACTGTACTCAAACCTTGAATGGTTAAAAATGCAACTTATTTTTCTTGCCCTTTCAAGGGTTTTCTTTATTATAAGATTATGTTCTCATATTTCTATCAAGATGTCGTTGTTGGGGGATGCTGGCCCTTTAACAGGAGAGTAGGGGAGGGGCTGTGACTCTTAAAGCCAGGGGCAGCAAGCCAACACTGGCCCAGGCTGCCATGGCTAAAGTAAGCAGAAAGGACAGCAACAGTCAGGTAGTGGGTGTCAGCAACAAGGCTGCTGTGAGGCCCCTTGTGGTGCACAGACGGAGACTGGTGGTGTCTGTGTGGGAGTGCTTCTCCAACTCCTACCCTGTCCCTCCGCAGGACAGCTGTCTAGAGCTGGGCTGGTGAGGTCAGAGGGTGGGGGTTTCGGGCAATCCTGCTCCTTGAGATCCTGGGCCAATACTCCACTGACAACCTTGCAGGGGGCTCACCATGTTTTAGGGTGCCATGCCATTTTTACTGAGGAGGAAGGTGCCTCTGGGTCTCTTCCCTTTCCCAGATTTCCCTTGCAGAGGCTGACAGTGCTCTCTCACCAGAGGAAACAGCCGTGGAGGAAGTCCGCCAGCCTGCAAAGATGAAATATCTTGAAGGTATCATTAAGTGAGCCGTAATGTCTGGACAAAAAGCCCAGCGGTGTGGAGACTTGCTGCTCTGGTTCAGTGTGTGGACATGGGCTTGCATGTCCAGAATTGTTGGGAATGATTCCAAATTCTTCTACTTGCTAGCTATATCATGCTGGGTGACTGAAATCACTTTTCTGGCCCCCTTTTTCTCACCTTCCTTCATAGTGAAATGATCAACAACAAACTTGTATGATTGTTGTGAGAGTTAAATGAACATATACATGTAAGGTATCTGGCACACAGTAGGGTTAACTTGCAGTGAGTCAGGGCAGCTGGAACTTGGTCGATTAAAGAGGCATAGAAAGGGCTGTTAAGTGGAGGAGAGCAGGTGGAGAAGCCTGTGATGGTACCTAATGAGGGAACTGAAGAGGGGATGTAGAAAGTGAACGTGTTTGGCACTTGCCAAGTCCTGTTTGCTCTAGAGGAGGACAAGTAGGGGGCCTCTGGGGGTATGGAGGCTGAATCGAACCCTCAGAACAGGAGGCATTGTTTGAAGGTAGTGCTGGAGATGGCTCATGAACAGAAGTGCTACTGAGAAGCAGCCTTTCTAGACAAGACTCCTCACACCTGAGGCCCTGTCTACTTCTTCAGGCCCCCACTCAAACCAAGGCCCAGGCAAGTCCTGTGGCCCCTTGGTCTCTGAGGAGGAGCTGGTGTCTGCCTCCCAATTGGAGGAGGAGGAAGAAAATGAGGAGGAAGAGGAGGATTTGGATCCAGATCTAGCCCCGGACCTGGAGGAGGAAGTAGATGAAGAGGAGGAAGATCTTGGGGATCCAGCTATCCTCAGTGCTGTCCATAACACCCAGGTATCATGGCAGGAAGGGCTAGAGGGACGGTTGTCCTGAACTGTGTGCAGCTCACAGACTGTGGCTAAATATCCTCTCCTCTTCATCCCTTTCTAAGACAGGTTCTGGTTAACACTTTTTATTTCAGGTTTGAACCTGAGTAGGGGCTCTCTCTTCCTTCCCTCTTTCTTCCTGTCACCCACTTGGTTTCTAATGCTGTCTTCACCTTAAAAACCAGGTCCTAGCCCTGGCTAGTGCGGCTCAGTTGGTTGGACGTCATCCTGTGCACCAAAATGTTGCCAGTTCAATTCCTGGTCAGGGCGCATGCCTGGGTTGTGGGCTTGATCCCCAGTAAAGGGGGGGGGAGTATAGGAAGCAGCAGATCAATGTTTTGCTCTCACATCCATGTTTCTCTCTCCCTATCCCTTCCTTTCTTTCTAAGAGTCATCTTTGACCCTGGGCCCCTGTGTCTTAGCAGTCCATTCCTGGTTTATTCCCTTGGATTCTTACAACCAGTGGAGAGAGACAAGGATTCCCATGTAGAATGAAGTGACTCAGACCTTCCTTCAACCTACTCCTAGATGCCAGTTTTGCTTCCCCTCAGGGAAGGAGAGGGACCCTGGCCCAGTTGACTTTGATTATGAGGCTTCCACTGTCCTGGGTGTTGGAAATGGTTGGCCTTGCTGCCTGCCTGCCATGAACACAGATGAATTTAGAAGACACCACAGAGACTCATTTGAGCCTGGGTTTCTTCCCTCCCATTTTATAGAGAGGTCTTCCCAACTCTCCTGGAATCAAGGCCTCTGGTGTGCTGGGGATGTCACCTGCCTCCTTGCACTTTCTATGGCAGGTGAGTGGCTCCAGTCTCCATTGTGTGAGAAAGTAACTGGGTACTGAGAAGGAGCATGCCAAGTGTCCCTTATTTCTATTATGTTCAGTCTGCTCTTGACCTTGCTCTGGAGATTAAGCACCCAAAGTGAAGTGTAGATGTGGGAGGTGGGAGTCACCCATCATGTAAGGAAACTTGGTAAATGACAGGGGTGGTACTGGAACAACTGGCCATTCATGTGAAAAAGGACAAACTAGATCCCTACTCCCACTTCCCTGGATTTCAGCAGATAAGCAGCACTGAGCTTAGGGCTAGAAAGAGCACTTGCCCTTCAATTAACTGCATAATGAGAACATGGTCTGGGATGGAAGAAATGCAGGAAATACTGCAGGGAGAAGAGAAGGAAACTGCAGTTCTGAGGAGGGCTTCAGGTGAGTCAGAAAAGAGACAGCTAAGCATTGCCCCAGTGGCTGAAGGCACAAAAGCCTGAGAGAATACTATCACAGAGAGGAGAGGAAGAGGTGTTGGCTCACCAGACAGTAGGAAGAGCACATGCCCCCACATTGTCAGGGACTGAAGAGCTGCTCCATAGGAGGTGACAAGCTCTGTTGGAAACAAGGATGGGATCCACAATCTGGTGACCTTAATTGGCTTGAAGTTTCCACAAGATAGCAAAATGTCCAGTGAGGTTCTTGAGGGAAAAGGCAGGTGAGAATGCAGAGGCCGGAAAGGCACTTAGCAGCAAGAACAGCATGCTGTTGGTGGAGATGCCCTTCTCCCAGGCCTCTTATTTCCTCTTAGACCCTGGACTACTTGTCGCCCATTCCTTTCCGGCCTACCCTTCCCTGCGCCAGCTCTCCAGTGCGGCACTTTGGACCCCGACTGCTCTTACCAGACCCATCTCTCTTCTGCAGCCCACCGACCTCATGGCCCCCTAGGTTCAGGTACTGGTTCAGGGTGCCAGGGACCCCAGTGTCCACAACAGTTTGAGCTCTTCTCTGAAAATCTCAGGAGGTAGTGGCTGAGGGAGTGGTGGGGGCTACTCTACCAGCTACCACAGAAAAATACAGAAACTTAAAAAGGAAAATCTGAGGTAGGGTCCAACCACTTCTCCCTCACAGATGAGGAAATGAAGGCCCAGAGAGACTAAAAGAATTTACTTGAGGGTTAGTTGGCATGGCAGAACTAAGATTATGACTCAGAACTCCCAATAACCAGCTAAATGGTTTTCTATTGTGTTAAGATTTTTTGCAGCCAAATTGCAGAAAAGTATAGTTTGGAGGGCAATGTGGGCCCTGCTGAACTAGGATTGTGATGTTTCATGTGGCTGACTTTGGGGGGGTGCATAGAGTGTCCTTAGATATCCAGCTGAGGTTACCAGAGGCTAAGTGAGTGGAGGGGGTAGGGAGCTGAGACCTTGCTTTCAGCCAGCCCAAGTTTCTTTCTAAGCCTTCCCAGTCATCTGACCCAGCTCCACCCTCAGCACCAACGGATCTTGCAGCTGCGACAGCACAGTCGAACACCAAGGTAAAACCCAGACAAGGAGCGGGGTTGAGGGCAGCTCATCTGCATGCTGGGTATTTCCTCCAAAGCCCCTGCACAATTAGAACTCCAATAGTGTTGCTCACCTCTGCACTCTCTCCTTGCCTTCCCGGACAGCTCCCTGTGCTCACCTTTTCTTGGGAAATTCACTGTGGCAGTGGTGGGTGGGTCTAAAGGGATGCTCCTCCTGGCTTAAAGGCCCCCAGCCAAGAAGCCTTGGTCTCAGCAGCCAGACCCCTATGCTAACCTCATGACCCGAAAAGAGAAGGACTGGGTGATAAAAGTGCAGATGGTTCAGCTGCAGAGTGAGAACCCCTGCCTGGATGACTATTACTACCAGGTGAGCCCCATGCGCTCTTCCCAGCCTTTGACCATGGGATCAAAAGGGCCTGGACTCCACAGGCCTTCCCACATCCTCTCTTCAGCTCATAGGGGCCATATTTCTCAAGTTGACATTCCAGTCTCATTCACCCCTCTATTCTCCTACATGTCAGCCAAATGAGGTTATTTATGATTTCCCAAACATACTGAGACTTTTGTCTCCATCCTTTGCCAAGAATTCCCCTCATATTCAGCCTGAGAATATGGACTTTTTCACCTTTGCACACTTTTGTGAGTCTTTCGAAATGTTTTGTTATAAACATCCATCTACTTACCTTTACTTTTTTACATAGAAAATACAGGGATCTTAGAAATAGTGGGATTCGATTTGTTGAATTGAACAAATGATAGATAGCAGACATTTTGACTCATCTCCTCCTGCTTCCTATCTCCCCTTTATTTATGGGGCAAATCTTTGTTTATGGGTTTTGGAGTTGGCTAAGCTTTGTTTTACTTTCTCCTTAACCTCCATGAGCCCTCTTCCAAGGTTCCCACCTTTATCTCCTTCCTATTTAGTTTCTTCTTTTCTTTCCACCTGCTTCAAAACTCTCCTCTTTTTGTCAGGATCACTGAAAGTGAAATAGTTTTATACTTTGGCCTTTTTGGTACTGCTCCTAAATGAAGGAGCTTCTTTCAATCCTTGTTGGGCTCTGTCAAAGGCTTTATTTTAGTTGGGATTTTACAGAGTTCTTTAAGAAAATATTAGAGCTGCTGAGCAAATTCTCACACATATAAAACTGACAGAGGGGCCTATTAACAATAGTGCTATCTCTGTACTTCAAGCTACTGATAGTCTTCATGCCACCAGATAACTCTGACTTTGGAAAGCACAGGTAGAATCACAAAATCATAGTAGGGAGATGGAGGATCTGTGATGTGCAGAATACTGGGAACAAGGAATGCAGGAAGGTTGCAGATGCTGGGACAGGTTTGCTTCCTGGCTTTACACTTTTCTCTCTGCCTTTCTATCAGACTTGGTAGTGGTACCTAGCTCTTGAAATCCTTAGTATGGGGATCCCAAGGCAGGTAGCATGAGGCCCAGAGTGTTTAAGATACTTTAGAAATACTGCCAATAGGACCTAAGGTACCAGGATCATTTCTGGAATGGATACTATAGGAAAGGATGTGTTAAGAAGTTGAACTTTCAGAAGATGAGTATACATTTTTACATTCCATGGGCTCTCAGAAATATTATCAAAAATTAGAGAAGAAGGAGGCAGATGAAGAACTGCTTGGACGAAGGAGCAAGGTGGAGTCCCTCAAGCTGGTAACACCTTACATTCAAAAGGCAGAGGCTTATGAGTCAGGTAGGACCAGGGCTGACATGCTGGGTTGGGATGGCCATCAGGGTGGACAGAGGGTGGAAAGGGGAGTGAAATATGCCTGTCATGACTCCTTTCCTACAGTGGTTCGAATCGAGGGTTCCCTGGGTCAGGTAGCCATGTCGACATGTTTTAGCCCTCGCAGAGCTATTGATGCTGTACCCCATGGGACTCCGGAGCCGGTAGGAGCATTATCTTCCCAGAACCTTTTTCATCCTCCCTGTTTTGGAGAAAGGTCTTAAGCATCTTCATGCTTAAGTTCAGATTGTGACCTAAGAGAGAGGAATAAGTGCGATCAGACTTTGTGTTAGCCTCTCCAGCTCAATTTCTAGCTCACCCTAGGCCTGGGCTGCTGCTGTGGAGGTGTGGCTGGTGGCTGGGGACTCTTTCTTCTAGGAGACTGGAGCTGTAAGCAGTCAGAGGCTTCGGGTGTTGTCCTGGATTGAGAAGGTGAGATCAACTCTTAGAGATGAGTTCCTAACTTACCCTTGAAAAATGGGGTATTGCTTAAATTGACCTCTTCTTCCTCTCTTCCCACCTCAAATTCCCAGATGTTTCTTCAGTTACTAGAGATAGAGGAGGGCCAGAAGACTGGGTCTCCACAGCCCTGCTACTCTGAGCAGCAGAGAAACCAGGTTGAAAAGCTCTTCCAGGCCTTAAAGACCCAGGAGCAGAATAATCTAGAGTGAGTGTGGAGAGTCACACCTCTGCCCAGGAAGGGGAGGATCAGCAAAGACATGGGCTTTGCTTCAGCCTCTCCTTTCTGGCATGTAACGCTCTCCTCTATGTATGGTCCTGAAAATATCCCGTCTCACTCATAGGGAGGAAGCAGATGGCTTCCTGCAGGTGCTCTCTGTGAGGAAGGGGAAAGCCCTAGTGGCCCGGCTGCTCCCCTTCCTGCCCCAGGATCAAGCTGTTAGCCTTCTCCTGGCTATCACCCACCATCTGCCCCTCCTGGTCAAGAGGGACGCAGCTGATCAGGTACTATGGCATTAAGTGGAGAAGAGAAGTTTTCATGGATGGGTTAGGGATGTTTTCTCTTGCTCCAGTTCCCACCCCCACATATGCCAGAGAAGGTGCTGGGCAGTTAGGAGTGTCAATCCTACCACCTTCAGGTGAAGGAGTTACTGAATAAAATATAGCATCAGCTGAACATCTTTGGGTATAATGAACAAAAGAAAACACACAGGCCTTGGTTGCACAAGTGTGAGTGTGCTATGGAGGGTGAGAAACTAAGGACGCCCTGGCAAGTGTTGAGCCCTATATCTACTTTTCTTAGGGAAGGCATCCTAGAACAAGTAAGTGTTGAAGAACCAGTGTTGGGGATGGAGAGACATTAGTGGTGATAGGTCTAGTAAATAACCTGACCAGGTAGGTGATAAAGGCAGGTCAGCAAGAAAAGGGATCAAAGGTAGAGTAGGAGGAGGTGAAGTTGAAGTTGTAGTGGAGTCTGAGAGAGGCACTCACTGACCTTGCAGGTCCTACAAATGTTATTCAAGCCTCTGGGAAAATATATCAGTCACTTGACCTTTCATGAACTCCTCCAAGAACTTCAGGGACTAATGCTGCTTCCACCTGGCTCCTCAGAGCGGCCAGTCACTGTGGTGCTTCAGAATCAGGTAACATATCTGGGAAGTTTTTGTCTCTCCATAGATGGTCTCCAGGTGGTATCACTGGCAAGGAATAAATGAGGGAATGTTCTCATCTCTACAATCTCCTCATCTCTCCAGCTTATCCTCTGCAGTGCTTATCAAATTCTAGTGAGCATTAGGATCACCTGGAGAGCTTATTGAACACCAGTTCATTGGGCCCACTGCCAGAGAGCTCATTTAGTAGACCCGGGGTGGGGCGTACACATCTGCTTTTCTAACGAGCTCTCTGATGATGGTGCTAGTATGGACCTCTAGAGCAGAGATCACCCAGGTTTTAATACAAAAAAAAAATCTAAACCACATCACCATGTGTGTTTATAAGACATTTATATGTAACACTATACTAATATTAGGTACATAATAAATACAAAATTAGAACATTTTAAAAGATGAGACTCTAGATATGAAGTTCTGATATCTTCTAATATGCCAGTGGATTGTCTTATGAACCCCATCTCTGAAGATCTTTCCTAAAGCAGTGCTTCTTAAAGTGGGGTCCACAGACGATCTGCATCAGATTCCTGGATCCATTCCTGATCTACAGGCTCCGACTCCTGGAGGCAGAACTCATGAGTGTACATTTATTTAGTCAGCTCCCCAGAAGAACCTTTTGGGAAGTTCAGAGAAGGGATTCCCTTGGAAAGG
Organism: Tadarida brasiliensis; assembly: GCA_030848825.1. Lineage (NCBI taxonomy): Eukaryota > Metazoa > Chordata > Mammalia > Chiroptera > Molossidae > Tadarida > Tadarida brasiliensis. Next base: position 179,394,696 of record CM061257.1, on the reverse strand, counting down.
TCTGAGAGTTCTTTGGCCAGCCAGTGTAAAATCTGACAGTTTTATGGGTGTTGGACTTTATTTGTACATGTAAACTTGCTCTTTTAGTTGGGAGGACAAACCAGGGAAGCACTGAATGCCTAAGGTAAATTTATTTTCCCTGGGTACTTTATCACTTGCAGTTTGGAATATCTTTGCTCTATGCCCTGCTGAGTCATGGGGAGCAGCTGGTATCCCTGGATCCGTCCCTAGAGGAATCCAGCAGTGACCATATAGCTTGGTAAGGTCATAACGGCCTGGAAATATTACTTCAGTACACCTGGGATGTGTAGACTGGGCCAGATGAGATATTTCCTGAGTGGTGGATTCAAGCATTAGGGAAGAAGTTGGTCAAAGGGAAAACTAGCAGAGTTGTACCTGCTCTGCCTTACGCCCCCTCCTCTCCCCCCCTCCCCCGCACTGCCCCTGCCCCATAGTCCCTTAGAGTGTTATTTTCCATGGGAGGTAGTGTAACAGTAATTAAGGGGACAAATTTTAGAGTCAAACAGATCTAGGTTTGAATTTTGCCTCCCATCATTTATCACTATAACTTTAAAAAAAAATGTTTTCCTTTATTGATTTTAGAGAGAGAGAAGGGAGAGGGAGAGATAGAAATATTGATGAGAGAGAACATTGATTGGCTGCTTCCTGCATGCCCCCCACTGGGATCAGGCCCACAACCTGGGCATGTGTCCTCACCAGGAATCGAACCAGCGACCTCTTGGTGCATGGGTCGACACTCAACCACTGAGCCACACCGGCTGGACTATTGCTATAACTTTTGGGCATGTTACTTACCTTCTCTTAGCCAGTTTCCTCATTTATAAACTAGGGATGACAGAACTAACTACTTAGACTTCTTAATAGTAAGAGAGAAGATGTGTAAAGCACTAGGCACTGTCCTGGCATGTCAGATGTGCAAATGTTCTTAATTGTTACATGCATAGAGGGTGATAGTGGTGGTAAAGGATAATAAGGACTTTGGCCTTGAGTCTGTTTCCTGAACAAATGCAAATACTTTGATGTATTTCCTCCTCTCTGCCTTCCAGGACAGACATAGTGATTCTGATTGCCTGGGAGATAGCTCAGATGCCTACAGCCTCTCTGGCAGAACCCCTAATCTTCCCCAGCAACCTTCTTCCCCTGTTCTGTCGCCACGTGGATAAACAGTTGGTACAGCAGCTAGAGGCTACAATGCAGTAAGTTATGGCAGAACAAGGTCATAGCCCCTTGTTCAAGTCCAGTTTAGGTTCTGTCACTTCTCTATTTCTTTATTTTTTATTCCTCGCCCGAAGATATTTTTCTATTTACATTAGATAGAGTGGGAGGGAAGGAGGGAGAGAGAGAGAGACAGAGAGAAACATCAATGTGATAGAGCCACATTGACTGGTCGCCTCCCGCATGACCCGACCAGGGCTGGGGACCAACCACAACCGATACGTGCCCTTGACTGGAATCAAACCCATGACACATTGGTCCGCAGGCCAACGCTCTAACTGCGGAGCCAAACTGCCGGGGCTTCTCTCTTTCTCTTTCTTTTAAATCAAGAGCATGGAGTATAGCTTGCTTTTAGAAGTAGTTCCAGACACTCTGGCATTTACTGAGTAACGAGTCTACCTCAAGTTAGGGCCCTATGGCCTATTTCTTCAGACAAACCGTTTAATTAATTTACAGGTGCTAAGTTATTTGAGGGCAAGACTTAATTCAAGAAACTGAATTGTTCGTTCAAGAAATATTTGAGGGACAACTATTCCACAATATAAACATGAACAACATGGAGGTCATCTCTGTCCTCAGAATTTACCATCTGTTGGAAAGAGTCAGATATTAATTAAATCACACTAATACTTTAGAAAATGGAATTGTTTGCAGTTAACACCTGTTCTCTTTGTAGGCTTGCCTGGATCTACTGATCTCATTGTTCTGGAATACGTACATGTGGGAAAAGTTTAATCATCAGACGCTAGCTTTATGGGCTATGTCTACAGGGATCCAAGAGTCTGAAGACATTTCTTATGCCTTGATATATTGGAGAACCCTGCCCCAAACATTTTCTTATATGCTGTCTTCAAAAACCTGAATGATGTGCCTAAAAAGGCATGGCACAACAAGGTATAATTAAAGAGATAATATAATGATGCGTTGAAATTTGTTTGTAAGTTAGGAGGTATAATGAAAGCCATTTCTTATGTGTGAATGCTCTAAGAAGGTCATTAATATGAAGGACAAGGCCTTGTTATGTCTAATGAAAGTATGACCTTGGAAATTTCTTCAGTGTTGCCTTTTTTTTTTTTTAATTCCTCACCCAAGGATATTTTTCCATTTATCATCAAATAGAGTGGGAGGGAGGGGGAGAGAGACAGACAGACAGACAGACAGAGAAACATCGATGTGATAGAGCCACATTGACTGATTGCCTCCTACACGAACTGACCAGGGCCGGGGACGAATCGCAACAGAGGTACATGCCCTTGACCGGAATCAAACCTGCAACTCATTGGTCCTCAGGCCGATGCTCTAACTGCTGAGCCAAACCAGCCAGGGCAGTGTTGCCATTTTTTATAAAGAGAAAATAGCCCTAGCTGAGTTAAGAGAGTTGACTATAAATACCTCTTTTGGGATATGAAATGTTTGGTTTAACTTAACAAACAAGGTTACCCATTTGTCAGTAAACACTGGAGTGCCTTTTATGGACCAGGAACCATTTTAGGTGTTAGGGTAACAGTGGTCAGCAAGGAAAGTCCCTGTTCTTCTGAAACTTTCATTCTGTTTGGACAGGGACTGAGCAAAGAAAGCATCAAGTGGCGGCAAATCAAATACCATGGTGAAAACAAAACTAGGTGATGAGTGACTGGAGTGGAATGGTCCAGGAAGTTCCCTGTCAATGTTACATTTAACTGAAATGAAAAGTATTTCATGTAGAGTCACTATTGAGCACAAAGCCCTCAAACTGAGAATGAACTTGATGTGTTTCAGGAAAAGAAAGTGTGGCTGAAGTACACAAATAAGTGGGGAGGGTGATGAGCTTGGAGAGAGGTAGGCAGTGTATAGATCTGTAAATCATGATTTTTAAAAATTTGGATTTTTAACTGCGATGAAGTCAGAATTTTAAAAAGGAAAGTAACGTGACATGATTTGATTTTTAGAAGATCACTATGACTGCTTAATTGTTAGGGAACAAGAGAAAGAAGAGGAAAATGTTCAGAGGTTTTTTCCACAGCTCAGGCAAAAATTGAAGAGCAGTGGTGACAGAAAGCAGAGAAGAGATATGGAATAAATCTTGGAAGTAAGTAAGAGTTGACACACATTGCTGATTAACTGGATAACGGTGGTGATTAAGAATCAAGGATGACTCCCAGGTGGAGTGAATGGTGGATGCCCCACGCTGAAATGGTAAAATGAGAAAAATGTTTGTGAGGGGCTAAAAATCAAATTTAGACAATTTATATTTGAGTCCTGTTAGAATTCCAAGTAGACATAGCAAGTAAGTAGTTAAACGGCAGTCTGGAGTTGAAGGAAATGGTCAGGGATAAAGACACAAAAGTGGAAGTTATCAGCATATAGATGTTATTTAAAGATAATAAAGAAGAGATTATATAAGAAGAAAAGCTGACTGAGGAGGAGCTATCAGTGAAATAGGTAGAAAACTAGGGGAGTGGTGTTACCAAAGTTGGAAAAAAAAAAAAAAAAAAAGTACTTTAAGAAAGGAGTGAGGGCCCTGGCCGGTTTGGCTCCGTGGTTGGAGCGTCGGCCCAGGCACTGAAGGGTGGTGGGTTTGATTCCTGGTCAAGGGCACATGCCTGGGTTGCAGGTTGGATCCCCAGCCCTGGTCAGGGGGCGTGTAGGAGGCAACCAATCAATGTGTTCTCTCTTTCCCTCTCCCCTCCCTCTATTCCACTCTCTCTAAAAAAAATCAATGGAAAAAGTATCCATGGGTGAGGATTAACAAAAAATAAATAAAAGAAAAAAGAAAGGAGTGAGGAACGATAGGTGATGGCTAGTTGTGGCAAAATAGAGGTCATTAATCTTGAGAGACAGTTTTGGTGGAGATGGCAACCTGATTAGATGGGTTGAGGTGAGGGGAGAGGGAGTTTTTCTGACTACAAGCCGAGTTGACTACGAATTTTCTAAAAGGGGAAGTACAAATTGAACAGTAGGTAGCCGTTGATGTAGGTTAAGGATGATGTATGTTTTAGAACAGAAAGAATTTGCCCACTCAGTGCTAGCAGAGCCAAATACTAAACATAGAGAATTGCAGTGGAGAAATACTGGCTATTTTATTGATGAATGGTATTATCCAGAAGAATTGGAAGCTAATGCTCAAAACCTGGAATTCCTCCATGGCCTGTAGGTTGTAGATTATGTAGGCAACTGATGGTTAGAGGTGAGGTAAGGGTAATGAATAATTTCTTCAGGTCTTTTTTTTTTTTAATCCTCACCGGAGGACATTTCTCCATTTTTGTTCAGAGTGAGAGGGAGGGAGGGAGGGAGGGAGGGAGAGAGAGAGAGAGAGAGAGAATTTCTAGAGCCAAGATTAAAACTAAATTTAATCAAAGTCATGAGGACCACCGGTTTCACATGTTATAGCATGTCTGCATGATAATGAACACACCCCGATAAAGAGGGAGAAAGCAATGCTGGAGAAAAAGAATTTTACAGACACAAAGCCCTAGGACAAGAGGGGGATTGGAGTTAAAGCACAAACAGAGGAGCTAATCTTTCGTAGCCCTGTGACCCCATCTAATTGTGGAAAAGAATGTGTTGATAAGAGAGGCACTGCTGCCCTGGCCGGTTTGGCTCAGCGGTTAGAGCCGCGACCTGCAGTATAGAGAGACCAGGGTTCGGTTCCCGCTAAGGGCATGTACCTCGGTTGCAGTTTGTCCGTGGCCCTGGTTGGTCGTGCGGGTGGCAGCCACTTGATGTGTCCCTTTCACGTCGATGTTTCTCTCTTGCTCTTCCTCTCTCTCCCTCCCACTCTATCTGAACAAAAAATGAAAAAATGTCCTCAGGTGAGGATTAAAAAAAAAAAAAAGCACTGCTATCTATTAGGGCCCTTACCAAAATGCCTACTCCACACCTCTTCTCACCCCTCTGCTCCTCTCTCTGTCTCTGCTGCTGATCTTGGGTCATACTTCCCTGAGAATAGTAGTAATGACAAGGCAACTCCACCCCCCCCCCCCACCCCTTACCCTGTTTCCCTGACCCTTTCAACACTCAGGTCAACTCCCCCATGATGGATCAGTCCACACTACTGAGGACATTGTACCACCTCAGGGCTGTAAACAAATAAAAAATAGCACAATAAGAAAAAAAGCAGGAACCGAGTTCCAATAGCTAGGTGGCAGCTAGATTGAGGCTGCAAAGGGTAATGCCACAGTGAGCAAGCTCTTACAGCCTGCTTAGGCCGCTAAATCTAGGCCCTGAACCATTTCAGGGTAGTTAAGTAAATTGAGGCACCCTCAACCATTTCAGGGTAGTTAAGTAAAGACAGGGCTTGAGGCACCCTCAACCATTTCAGGGTAGTTAAGTAAAGACGGGGTTTGAGGCAAACGCAGCTGCACCCTTGCTGGGGTGGTTGGCGCCGGCTTCCCCAGGCAGGGAAACAACCCGGCCGACAGCCGATCCGCAGCCGCGAGAGTCACGAGGCAGCGGGAGGGTCGGCTGCTGCGCATGCCCAGGACGCAGGAAAAAAACTGCCGGAGCTAAGATGGCAGCGGAGAAATGGTCCGGAAGTGCTGCCGCCGGTGGCAACTGCGGCACTAAAACGATGGAGCGGGTTCTGCCTATGTTGTTGGTGCCGATCCCCGCCGAGGCATCGGGGCGTCTGGGGACCCGGGCGCAACTGCACAGAGAGCAGGAGGTTCTGGGGAGCCTGACCGCTGCAGGCAGCCTTCAAGTGCTTTCCTTGACGCCGGGCGGCCGGGGCGGGGGTGGCTGCTCCTTGGACGGCCCCTTTCGGCAGTAAGTGCTGCGGCGGGGCTGGGCAGCGTGGGGGGAGTCCGGAGCCCTAGGTCGGCTGGCCCTCATGTCCCTCTGCTGGCTTGGAGATAGCGGGAGAGGGATGACAGCCGCGTAAAATGCCTGACAGCCGCGTAAAATGCCTGAGGCGAGCTAGGTTCCCTCTCGGAACCTCCCCGGCTCTGGTGCGTTTCTTCACCCTCGCTTCCCGGTCCCGGGTGGGCGGAGCGGCGCGCCTGGAACGGCCCGGCTTAGCCGCTGCTGCTTTTCTTCGTTCAACAAAGTTCGATTAATCGTCGTCCTGCCGTGCGCCTTGCGCATTTTCTTCTTTTAGTAAAATCCGTTAAAGATACCAGCTGGGGATCATGTTTAATTGGAATCATCCAGATACCTTTTTCTTGCCTCTGAAACAGGGGGAGTTCCTTCACAAACGGACACCCCCCCCCCCCCCAAGGACCGAGAGCCTGGTTTGTCCACACGTTTATTCACTCAACAGATATTTGTTAACGCGCTTACTGTTACCTAGGAGCAATGCCTAAAAAGTTGAAAAAGACAATTCTTATACTTGAGGCTTGCATAATTTAGGATTGCAAGGGGCAGTTTTCTTAAATCATGTATTACTTTCCACTTTTGTAACTCTCGGTCCAGGATTTAGTTTTTACATCATTAAGTTTGGTAGTGCCCTCCGAGTCTTTATAATAGAAAACGTTTTGGAAACGATCAGCTCTTTAAGACTTTGAGTAGCCAAGAGGTGCCATACCTTCGAACCTCCAGGTTGTATAACAGTGTCTGACAGTAGAGATGCGTTTGTTAAATCAGTGAACGCTTTAATCTGTTCTGTTTGTCTTCTTTATTCCTGATCTCTAGTTGATAGGAAGAGGAAACTCTCCCTAGGGGAAGTAAGCTTATTCAACAGTAGTTAAGTACCCTATGGATAGATCTTTGTAAAGACAGGGATGAGGCAGAATGAAAAGCAGAATGCTTTAGGTGTTTGAGAACTTAACAGAAGACAAGATATACACACATGAATTAATGGGGCATTGATCAACTATTGCATGAAATTAGGGGGGGCGTGGATCAAGAAAAGCTTTTTTATTTGAATTGAGTTGAATTTTAATTTAGTTAAAATACTTCATAGGGTAAAAACAGGACAAGTTTATAGTCAGGGTTTATATCATACTTTTCTCAAAGTATATATAGTCCCTTTGTATTGTTGAAATCACTGTACATTCTATATTTTGTCACTTTCAGTGAAAACTGTCTTTCCACATGCTAATATAGTCCATGTGCAAATGATGTTAATGGTGTCACAGTATTCTACCTTTTAAATGTATCTTAATTTGTTGAATATTTTCCATGTTCAACTTTAATATTATTAGGGAGACAGAATGAGAGAGATGACATCTTTTTAATTGGCTGCCTTCCAGTGGCATAGAAGCCTTACCCACTAAGTGTGTGTTCCCCGAAATTTGTATGTTGAAACCTTAACCACCTATGTGACTGTATTTGGTAATTGAGCCCTTAAGGAGGTAATTATGGTTAAATGAGGTCATAAGAGTGGGGTTCTAATTCTATAGCACTGGTGTCCTAATAAGTAGAGGGAGAGACACCAGAGATCTCTCTCTCCAAGCACACAGAGTAAAAGCCATGTGAGGACATAGCAAGGAAGTGTTTGAAAGCCAGGAAGAGCTGCCTCACCAGAAACCACTCTGCTGGCACCTTGATCCTGGACTTGTAGCTTCCAGAACTGTGAGAAATAAATATCTGTTGTTTAAGCCAGAAAATATGTATATATTGTTTTCCACATTTTCAGTGTAAACAGCCAGGAATTGGGTATTAATGAAAAAAAAAATCAGTCTAGGTATAAGGATAGAAATGTATAATGTGTTAATCTTTTTCTCTAATAAGGACATAATAGCACCAAGTTCAATTTTTCTAGATATGAAACTTACTACTTCAGTAGAAAAAAGCTTTTTTAAAAAGATGAAACTTTATCAGTGTAGTATCCTCATCTTATTCCATTGCATTGTTTTCAGAATTGGGGCTCTTTAGTTTTTTAAATGTAACTTAACTTGAAGCTATAGCATCATTAGTCTCTTTTGGTATGTTGACATTACACTGCTTTAAAAATTCTGTAACTGTACTGGCCAGCATGGTAGTCATTAGCCACATGGGACTTAAAATTTTAAATTTATTTCCTCAGTTGCATTACTCACATTTCAAGTGCTCAGTAGCCATATGTGGCCATTGGCTACTGTATTGAGCAGTGCTGATATACAGGACACTTTCATCATCACACAGAGTTCTGTTGGACAGCTATTCTATTGTATACCATTTTGGAGTCTTAAGGTCTATTAATACAAATAATCACTTTCTTTTTTAAAGTCATTGAAAGCGTTTAAGTTAGCAAAACTTACTTTGTTAATTGTGAGCACCACCTCATACAAAGAATATACATACTTGGTTGTTGAAATTTACCCTTGATCGTGACAGTTCTTTTAAATATATCATCAGTCGGGATATAGGATGAAGAAATAAAAGCAGCCATCATTTCTTGCCCCATGACCCCTTTTCACCACCCACTTCTATATTCTTGTGTTGGTATGAAGGGGCTGAGGCAGAAGAAGTAGGAAGAGGAAGGGGAAAGGTGGGAAGTCCTAAAGCAATTTATTTTCTCTTAAATTGGATTTATAATTAATGCTTCCAGGTGAACTAAAGAACTGTTCTCTACTCATTCTGCCCTTCCAATCTCACCATTGTGGGTAAATATTATTGTATATATAGAATATAAAAAATAATATAAACTTTTTTCTTAGCTTTGTGTGGGAGGATTCTCATAACAGTAGCACACCAACAGACAAGCCCAGACTGCTCGCTCTTAGTGAAAATTATGAACTGCTCATCTATGAATTTAATTTGAAAGATGGAAGATGTGATGGAGCCATTTTGTATAACTATAGTAAGGAGACTTTACAGAAGCTCATTGAAGATCAAAATATCAGTAAGTATTTATAGGTTGTCTTTCAGCATGTTTAAATCTGTGACATTACTGTGTAATTTTGTATATTTCAGGAAAGGTTGTTATATAGGTGACATCAGGGTAGGAGATCTGCTTTGTCCAATACTAGCCACTAGCCACTTGGGGTTCTTGAGCACTTGAAAAGTGGTTAATACGAATTATAATGTCCTTTAAGTGTCAAATACATACCAGATTTTGGAGACTTAGTATTAAAAAAAGGTAAAATATCATTAATAGGTTTTTGTATTATTTGTTGAAATATTTTGGATATAATGAGGTAAGTAATACATTAAAATTAGTTTCACCTGTTTTTGTTTTGTTTTTTCAATGCTGTACTACTAAAAAAAATGTTTAATTACATGTGACTTACATTTGTGGCTGACATATTTCTGTTGAATACTGCTGATCTAGACTAGTTACAGAGCTATTTACTATGTCCCATTCTGAGGACGTCAGGGAACAGAAATCAAGGCACTCAGGCTTCTATTTTTAAGGCAGTAGCATATTTGCTACCCTTGATTTTAAGGTTCCTTCTCTTTCATTTTAAAAATAAAAAAGTCTATGATTGTTCTTGTTAGGTCCCATGGGTAAGTAGGCTTTTTTAATCCAGTGTGCTATCAGACTGGCCATAACAGAAATAACAGACATGTAGACCATCTTTATTCATCCCCTTACCTCCCTTCCACTGACTACTTGCTTAGGTGCCTATGAATAATAATTGCCTAGAACTGGACTGAGTTAAGTGCTGTTTCTTTTTTGTTTTACCTGTTTGTGTTGTTTACAAAATCAAATTTACCCATTGTAACATTGTGGCCAGTGAGTTTTAAATAATATTCTTTTGTTTCACAGGTATTTCCTTATTATCTTTGAGGATTCTGTCATTTCACAATAACACATCATTATTGTTCATCAACAAATGTATCGTCCTACACATCATGTTTCCTGAAAGAGATGCTGAGATTAGAGCACTCAACTACTTCACATTACCCTTGCCTGCACAGGCAGTGGACAGTATTATTGATACACAGCTCTGCAAAGGAATTTTTTTTGTTTTGAGTAGTTTAGGCTGGATCTGTATCCTTGGTGGTAAAAATGTTGTTATGCAGGGGAAAAGAATACCTAGAAAGATTAACCTTATTTGGCTTTTTGTTTTAAGGAACCTGGGGTGTAGGTAGATGGTTACATTTTCAGTAAAACTTTTCAGGGAAAAAGACCTTCCTGAGCTTAAAATAATTATACTGATTCATACTCCATTCAAATCTTTTCCAGTGTAAAAACTTTTTTTCCATAGATAATCATCTTGTCCAACTTATTTGTGTTCTTTTTAAATTGTGTATACTTTGCATTACCCATTTATTCAAACATGCTTATTAAATATCTGTTGTGTGCTTGTTCCAAGAAAGGTTTAGATGACTGCTTATGATATGATACATCCATTTTATCACGAATGATGATTCGATCATATTAGCGAATCATATAGTTTGCTTAACAGACTACTTAGTTATCTAAAGAGATAACGGGACGTGGGGGAGGGGTGATAACGGAGGCAGGCCAACTGCGAACCCGGAATATTCGGCTGTGAAAGCAAAGACTGCACATGAAACAAATTTTAAGTGCAGTAAAGATTGTCTTGTGTTACTTTACATCCCACCATCAACCAGGAGAGCCCCTATTATTGAATGAATGTTCGAAGTAATTAGTTATTTAAAAAAAGAAAAGAAAGATCCTAAAAGCATATTTGGACAGTTTCTGGAAGAGGTAGAGAAACCAACTGGGTATATGCACTCTTTTGTTTGATTTCAACTAGCAAGAGAGTAGACTAGTCGATTGCATTTCACCTTCGGAGTTTTATTCTTGCTGAAACTGTCAATAAAGGTACAAATAAAGTGAAATTACAGTTATTTTAACAAAGAAGAAATCTGACAATTTTATTTATTTTTGGAAAATATGGGTTTTTTATATCTAGCAGATCCATAGGTCATCAGCAAAATTATTTCAAAAGCTTGGAAAATGACCTGTTATGTGATTTTGGAACTTTTATTTCTGAATTAAAGGAATCGTTTTTTATTTTATTTTAGATATATCAGCCTATATTAAAACTTCTTTTGTAAAAATGTCAAATTATGGATTAACTTCATTTGTGTTGCCAGATTATGGAACTCTGCTGTTCAACATAACACTAGGCATATGTGGCTTTTGAACACTTGAAATTGGCTAGCATGACTGAGGAATAAATTCTTAATTGTATTTAATTACTTTAGAGTTAAAAGCTGATGCTTGGTTCAGCTGTTGGAGAACTTTTAAGTATGTTTGGAACGACTTTGGTTGTTTTAAGTTCTCAAATGCAAATTTTATGAATTCTAAATACAGATCAGGTATTTTCAGTGAAAATTTATTGTCCAGATTGAGATATGCTATAAGTGTAAAATATCAGATTTCTAACACTTATATGAAAAAAAGGATGCAAAATATTTCAATTGTTTTACTGATTACATATTGAGATGATATTTTGGATATATTAGGTAAACTATATTATTAACATTAGGTTCACAGGTTTCTTTTTATTTATTTTTTAATCCTCACCCGAGGATATTTTTCTGTTTATCCTCAGGTAGAGAGAGAGGGAGAGACAGGGAGAGAGAAACATCGACGTGAGAGGGACACATCGACTCGTTGCCTCCCGCACGACTCCGACCAGGGCCGGGGATGAACCGCAACCGAGGTAGTGCCCTTGGCTGGAATCGAACCCGGGACTCATTGGTCGCGGGGCCGACACCCTACCGCTGAGCCAGACCGGCTAGGGCTCTTTTTACTTTTTAAATAAGACTACAATGGCAAATGTGGTTTGCATTATATTTCTCTTGTATAGCACTATTGTAGAACACTAGTGGAAAATATTGCCAATGTCTCAGAACCTGGCACAGAGTGGGTATTCAGCAAGTATCGTTGAATGAACTATCAGGTTGTTTCTTAGGTCACCAACTTCGTAGTCATCTGGTTACTATGATGGGAGTAGCCTCAGTGTCCTGTTACTGTATGTACAAGGTTGGAGCTGTGTCCATACTGTGGTTTAAATGGTTAGGCACGCTGAAGACTGGCATTTTCTTTAACTCTAACTCAAAGACATTTTTGACATTGTGGATGGTACACGTGTAGCTCATGTGGATTTAGCACTTCACCAAGAAGATATATGTAATGAGCAGCAACAGGAGCCAGCCAAGATTTCTTCCTTTACTTCACTGAAAGTGTCTCAAGACCTAGATGTTGTTGTGATTGTCAGCTCTTCCATCTCTGCAATTGCTCTTAACTTAAATTTGTATTTCAGGTATGTAGATTACTGCAATCTCTAATTTGAGGTAAATAATTTGAGCCATAAAAGGTTAAAATGTATTTGTTAGCTTTTCCTTAATATTAGTTTTCTTCCTCTATTCAGTTAGGTCATATTTTAGCTACTACATAGTGAGGTTGTTATCATATAATAATGTGTGCAAATGACCACTGGTTACCATTTTATTGATGTATATCAAAATTTAGATTTATGTTATTATATATGGCTATGTCATTATATAAGTGGAAGTAATCAAGCATAATTTTATTTATTTATTTTTGTTACTCCTCGCCTGAGGATATTTTTCCATTGATTTTTTTTTTTTTTTTTTTTTTTTTTTAGGTAGCGTGGAAGGGAGGGCGGGGGAGAGAAAGAGAGAGAGAAACATTGATGTGAAAGACAGACACATTGATTGGTTGCCTCCGCCCTTCGGTCCTTGAGTAGATGCTCTAATTGCTGAGCCAAACCAGCCAGGGCTCAAACACAGTTTTAAAAGCCCTTGGCTATTATACATTGTCTACTCACCTCTTGCTTCACATTAAAGAAGAGAAATGGGATTTACCCTGTGTTTGAATTTTTACATGGATCAGCGTCCTCACTTTCTTGGGGATTACTTATCTCTCTTCTTTTTTTAACTTTATTGTTGAATGCATTACAGATGTCCCCCCTTATCTTTCCCCATTGACCCCCTCCTCTCCAATCCCACCCCCCTCCTGCCTTCCCCACACTACTGTCTGTGTCCATTGGTTATGCATATATGCATAGAAGTTCTTTGGTGTATCTCATCCCACCCTCCCTCCCCCTTCCCTTTGAGGTTCATCAGTCTAATGACCAATTTGTACTTTTTTTTTTTTTATCCTCACCCAAGGACATTTTTTGCATTTATCTTCAGGTAGAGCAGGAGGGAGAGAGGGGTGGAGAGAGAGAGAAACATAGATGTGAGAGAGACACATCGACTGGTTGCCACCCACACGTCCCCGGAACCGGGGACAAACTGCAACCGAGGTACGTGCCCTTAGTGGGAACTGAACCTGGGACTCTCTGGTTCGCGGGCCGACGCTCTAACCACTGAACCAAACCGGCCAGGGCCCAGTTTGTGCTTTAATTCCTTCATCTTTTTCACCCATACCCCCAGCCCGCTCCCATCTGGCAAGCAACAAAAGTTCTCTGTGTCTAGGAGTTTGTTTCTGTTCTGCTTGCTCATTTTGTTTGTAGATTCAATTGTTGATAGATATGTATTAATTGCCATCTTACTGTTCATATCTTTGTTCTTCTCCTTCATGAACAAAACCGTTCAACATTTCATATAATACTGGTTTGGTGGTGATGAACTCCTTTAGCTTTTTCCTGTCTGGGAAACTCTTTATATGGCCATCAATTCTAAAAGATAGTTTTGCAGGATAGAGTAGTCTTGGTTGTAGGTCGTTGCTTTTTACCACCTTGAATATGTCTTGCCACTCCTTTCTGGCCTGCAAAGTTTCTTTTGAGAAATCAGCTGACAGCTCCTTTGTAGGTTACGAACTGCTTTTCTCTTGCTGCTTTTAAGATTCTCTCTGTCTTTAACCTTTGACATTTTGATGATGATGTGTCTTGGTGTGGACCTCTTTGGGTTCATCTTGTTTGGGACTCTCTGTGCTCCCTTGACTTGTATGTCTGTTTCCTTCATCAACTTAGGGAAGTTTTCTGTCATTGTTTCAAATAGGTTTTCAGTTTCTTGCTCTCTCTCTTCTCCTTGTGGCACCCCCATGATTCGAATGTTGGCATACTTGAAGTTGTCCCAGAGGCTCCTCACACTATCCTCATTTTTTTGGATTCTTTTTTATTTTTGCTGTTCTAATTGGGTGTTTTTTGCTTCCTTGTATTCCAAATCAATGGTTTGCTTCTTGGCTTTACCTACTCTACTATTGATTCTCTGTAAATTATTCTTTATTTCAGTTAGTGCATCCTTCATTTCTGACTGGTCCTTTTTCATGTTGTTGATGTTCTCACTAAGGTCCTTGAGCATCCTTACAACCAGTGTTTTGAACTCTGCATCTGATTGATTGGTTATCTCCATTTTGTTTAGTTCTTTTCTTGGAGTTTTGTTCTTTTCTTTCATTTGGGACATGTTTCTTTGTCTCCTCATTTTGGCTGCCTCCCTGTGTTTGTTTCTATGTATTATTAGATAGAGTTGTTATGTCTCCTAGGCTTCATAGGGTGGCCTGTTATTGTAGGTGTCCTGTAGGCTCCAGTGGCACAGCCTCCCTGATCACCCCAGCTGGGCCCTCGAGGTGCACCCCTTGTTTGGACTGTACATCTTTCTTTTGTAATTGAGTCTTGATTGCTGTTGGCATGTCAGTGGTGGGGATTTACTCAGGCTGATCAGCTGCAAGGACTGGCTTTGCCCACTGACCACTGGCCTCTGACTACCTTGGAGGATCAGCTGTGTAGGTGCCCACCACACAGAGCAAGACTTACTTCAGCAGGGCTCTGGTACCCACTGAGTCCACTCGTTGAGGGTGTCACTTGTGGAGGTGGTTGGGTGGTGGTGCTTTGATGTGGTCTGAAGCTGTCCACTAGGTGTGCTGGCTCTGGGGCAAGGTCAGCCACTGCTTGTGTTCTACCTGGAGCTACCAGGCATAAGCTCCAAAGTGATCTGCCGATGGCTGCTTCTTGTGCTGGGCTTGGAGGTGCCAGGAAAAGCCAAGTTGTGAACTAAGGCTGGCTGCTTCTAGTGCATGGCCTGGGGCCACTTAACGAGAGGAATGGGGCTCACTGAGACCAGATGCTGCTTGTCTGAGAGATTTTAGGAAACTCTGAAGCAGGATCCAAGACAGGCCAATCCTATGGTAAAGCCACTGGAAACAGCTTGGGTGGGCCTGAAAGTTGGGTGGGGCAGGGCTTCAGGTGAATCACCAGGGCTGGGCAAACTGTGTGAGCTAGGTTGCTGGAGTCCCATATATGGCGGCCCTCTGCCACCCCCGGATAAGGGCTCACCAAAGGAACAACAGCCTCCGCCAGCACGTCTGTGTGGGAGAAAGCTGCCCCTCCAGCTCTCGCCCGATGCCAAATAACTCAGTTCTTCACTGTATGTCTCTGGTGCCTTTCAAGCTGCCTCCCCTATGCTGGAGCCTGGAGGGTGCAAGTCCAAGTAAGTCTGTGCACTGGCCTTTTAAGAGGAACTGTCTGGGGCTCCAGCAGCCTCAGCCTTCCTCAGCCTCAGTTCCTGCTGGTTTTTACAGCCAGAATTTATGGGGACTTTTCTTCCTGGCACTGGAACCCTGAGCTGGGAGCCTTGTGTGGGATGGGGACCCCGCACTCCTCAAGGAGGACCTTCCCAGCCGAGGTAGCCCTCCTGATTTTTATCCAACACATGTGGGTGTGGGACCAGCCAGTTCCTGCCTCCCCCTCCCACCAGTCTCAATGTGTCATATTCTTTAGTTGTAGGACTTCCATTCAGCTCAATTTCAGGCGGTTCTGAATGATGGTTGTTCTGTAGCTATAATTTTGATGTGGTAATGGGAGGAGTACCCCAGTCTCTTAAAGGAGTTTGACAAGATACAGTAAGCTAACTTTCTCCAGCTGAGAATTTCCTCAGGCGTTTCCCTTGGAGAGAGAGCACACTTTTGGCTGTCAAATATATTAGTAAAAATTGAGTGCTTATTTGTGTGTTTTTTTATTTAGATACTATTCTGGTTGCTTCTGATTTTATGTTTGAGGGGTGTGTATGTGAGAGCGCGCTCGCGCGCGCGCACACACACACACACACACACACACACACACACACACACAGAGTCGTCTATATATTGCAACTTGCTTGTCTAAAAGTCAGCCAGTCCACATTTAGGTCTTTTAGTATTTAGGGCCATTCAAACCATTAGGATTTTTGGTCCTAAGTTAATATGAATGAGATAAACAAATCTTTGTAATTGGAATGCACTTTGATGGGATTTATTGCTTATTGGATCACAAAAAAATGATAAATTCATCTTTACATACTTATCAGAACGTCTCATTACTGTGATTTTTTTTTTTTAATCTTTGAGCATTTTTACTGACTAAAACATACTTGTATGTGTAGTTACCTCCTGATCATCAGTAAAAACAATTTGACAGGTGAAGAGGGAGGAAAGCCTACTCAGCCACTCTGATCCTTGAGTGTAGAGTTCTATTCCTCTGGCAACACTCCAAGAGAACTCTGAGTAGGGCACCAGACATATTCCTTTGAACACATTTCATTTAACTCAGCCATGTAACATCAGCCAAAGAAGAGCTACTGTTCTGTTTCCTGGAGTAAATTTAGGGATCTGTTCTGTCCAACTAAATGAGTGATCTCTGTTTATTGATTATTTACATAAATGCTCTTTAATTAGTGTAATTTCTTTGGAGTTTACTGCATGTTTTATTTTTTAAGTGTTCTCTGAAATCTAAAAGTGTTTCTGTCTTTCCTGCCTCATGGCTCTAGCTCTTCTTTCCCCTGATACAGAATGTCAGCCTTTCCTTTTCATTTTATCAAGTCCTGTTCATCCTTTGATAATCCACCTCTTTCATGAAGACTTTCCTTACTAAAATCCCTTCCTTTTGTAATTGTATACTCATTTTATAATTTTCCTCTTCTTTGAGCTTCTGTAGCACTTCTGCTTTGAACTACCATTTAGCACTTAATTGTATAGTCTTGTATTATTTCATGGTTTGTTCTCTCAGTGATTTTTTTCTTCCAGTTTACCTTAGCTGTCCACTCATAGTCACACCCTGGGCTTTGTCATTATTTGAAACTGCTCCTCCCTCAAATCACTATTCTACACATCTCACTCACCACAACGTCTCAAAATTTTCCAGTTCACTTAAGTACTCCCACTTCACTTGTCATCTGACCCCATTGGAATTTCCTGTTCATTTACCTTTCACTCTCCAGCCCCCTCCTGTCTTCACTTCCCTCCCCTTTCAGCAGAAGTTCTGCAACCCAGTATTTCAGTCACTTTCTTGAATGCACCCTAAACAACTCTTGTTCCTGCTCTATGTATGGTAGTACTTGGTCTGACAAAGTCATTTCTTTTTTTTTTTTACTCTGCCTTCTTAGTCCCTGCACCCAAGCAACTAAGCATTTGTGTGAAAATCACAAAGAAAAATTGATGCCATTATAAGTTCACATTTACAACCTTCAACTGGTCTCTCAATATTGCCTGGAAATTTTACAATGATTTTTTTCGTGAGCCCATTTATTACAACAATGTTTTTAAGCTTCCATTTCCTTCAAGTTTCTATTCATCTCTCTCTTTTTTTTTAAATTATTTTTATTAATTTATTTTTGTTACAGATTTTTTTCCTTTTTCCCCCATTGACACCCTACTCCCCATCTCCCCCCACCCCGTCCCCAGCATTGTTGTCTATGTCCATTGGTTATGCATACATGCATATAAGTTCTGTGGTTTATCTCTTCCCTCTCCCACCCCCACCCCCTCTTCTGAGGTTTGTCAGTCTGTACCCTACTTCTCTGTCTCTGGGTCCATTTTGTTCATCAGTTTGTTTTGTTCATTATATTCCACAAATAAATGAGATCATGTGATATTTGTCTTTCTCTGCTTGGCTTGTTTCGCTTAGGATAATACTCTCCAGGTCCCTCCATGTCGTCTTAAAGGATAAGAGATCTTTCTTTCTTACAGCTGCAGAGTACTCCATTGTGTATATGGACCACAGCTTTTTTATCCACTCATCTATTGATGGACACTTGGGCTGTTTCCAGATCTTAGCGATTGTAAATAGTGCTGCTATGAACATAGGGGTACATATATTCTTTCTGATTGGTGTTTCAGGCTTCTTAGGGTATATTCCTAGAAGTAGGATCACTGGGTCAAATGGCAGTTTAATTTTTAATTTTTTGAGGTAACACTATAGTGTTTTACATAGTGGCTGCACCAGTCTACATTCCCACCAGCAGTGTACTAGAGTCCCCTTTTCTTCACACCCTCACCAGCACTTGTTTGGTGATTTGTTGATGGTGGCCATCTGATAGGTGTGAGGTGATTCTATTCGTCTCTTTATTCCAGTTCTTCTTGGGTAAATTTGCCTCCTGCTTTAAAAAAGAGTAGATCCCATATGATGGGAGCTCCTTTGGTTTCTCACATTAAATTACAGAGCCACTTTTCTTCAACCATCTTCTCTGTCCACTTAATAGGAGGGATTTCCCACCTCCTGTGAAAGCCCATCCCTCTATGTGTGCTCTGGATCTCACTTCTTCCCTCCTCAGGGACCATTTTCCATTTCCTCACTTTTCTATGTTTCCCACCTCTTAAGTATTACATCCACATCCAGTTAATCACCAGGTCCTAGCCATTCTATCTTCATAAATGTTTCTTAAATCTGCCCACTTAACTCCTCTGTCATCACTCTGATCCATCCCACTATCATCACTTATCTGAACTAGCTTAACAGCCTTGTAATTGGTCTCCCTATGTCTGTTCTTACCCCCTCAAATCTATCCTCTGTAGAAAAATCAAAGTGATGTTGTTAAAATCTTGTAAGAGGTATAGCCAGGTATTAACATCTGGGGACAGGGTATATACCTTCTCCATGTATCATCTTTTTCACTGTCACCTTGCCTTCTATAACTTATTTTCATCATCTTGACAAATCCATGTCAACATACTACCTTCAAACTGTTGTAAGGGTTAATAATTTAACTAAGTGCTTGGAGTTTAAATGCCTCCCTTTCTTCCCCCAATGACTCTTCTGCATCTGATCATATCACTTCTCTGCTTAAACCTTTATTTAGCTTCCTTTTCCCCTCCCCAAGATAAAAACTAAAAATCCTTAATAACCCGTAAAGCTCTGCACCATCTGTCCTGCCAACCTCTGCAGCCTCATCTCACACCACCTTCTCGTTCACTATGCTTTAGCCACCTAGCTTTCTTTGTGTAAGTCAAACATGACAGCCCTCTTTTTGTACTCTCCCACACTCCTACTTTGTCTTCCTAGTTTTTATGGCTTTCCCCTGTCTTCACCTAAATCTTTGTGGTGTTGATATAATGAATGCTTAAAAGCCTTTATGGTCACATTGACCTCATTCAAGTCCAGCTCCACTGTTTCTCTGAGCCTTAGTTTCCATATCTGTAAAATGAGAGTATATTTATTTCTTAGGGTTGTTGAGAGGCTTAGATAAGATCATTTATGTAACTTTCTTTTTATCACATCTGCAATATAGTAGATAATAAATGCTCTTATATCTTTGTAAAGCTAACGTCCTTAAGGGTCATATTCTTTTTTAAAATTCAGATATAATTGACATATAACATTAGTTTCAGGTATACAATGTAATCTGTCTCTCTCTCTCTCTCTCTCTCTATATATATATATATATATATATACATATATATATATATATATATATATACACATACACACACACACACACACATATATATATATTTTTTAGCCCTGGCCAGTTTGGCTCAGTGGTTAGAGCGTCGGCCTGTGGTCCAGAGAGACCCGGGTTCGGTTCCCGCTAGGGGCATGTACCTTGGTTGCGATTTGTCCCTGGCCCTGGTTGGTTGTGCAGGAGGCAGCCACTCAATGTGTCCCTTTCACGTCGATGTTTCTCTCTCCCTCTCCCATTCTATCTGAACAAAAAATGGAAAAATGTCCTCAGGTGAAGATAAAAAAATATATATATATAATATGTATATATAATATATTATATATATAAATAATTATATAAATAAATTATATATATTATATATATATATATATATATATATATATATATATAAATAAATGATTACCACAGTAAATCTAGTTAATATCCATCACCATACAGTTACAAATGGGTTAAACTCTTAAGGCTGACTTGATCATTCTGCTATAAGTAATGGAGATAAAGAGGAGCCCTGTTCAGGGAAACTTATTGTCTACACTGTCCCTTCTCTTCGACACCCCTCCCAACCCCCCCCCCCCCCCAATTTTTAGCTGGAGCAATAGTAACACAGATTTGGATTTGATCATTTTTTACCGTGCCTATTATTTTAAAATGTAGGAAACACCCAAGACACCTATTTTGTGAAAAAACTCTAGAAGATATTCCTATTGAAGGTGCTAAGGGAATAGACGAAGACGATCCTGTGAATTCTGACTACAACATGAAACTGACCAAGTTTTCATTCCAAGTTGATAGGTACAGAAACCTCCTTTTTGGATTTACTTTATTATTTTTATTTTTTGTCATGCATACTCCATACCTTGTCACTGAAGGTCTTTACAGAGATAGACACTTTTTTGAAAAAGTGCAGCTTGTTCCTTGTTTAGTGTTTTACTTAGTGCCTTTCACTTATAACAGGTGTGAGTTTTACCCTGTTTTTCAGGTCTTGGAAAGCTCAGCTATTATCATTGAATGAAACAATGAAGAGCTCCAAACTGGAAGTTTCCCATTGTGCTCCATGGT
Source organism: Tadarida brasiliensis (assembly GCA_030848825.1). NCBI lineage: Eukaryota > Metazoa > Chordata > Mammalia > Chiroptera > Molossidae > Tadarida > Tadarida brasiliensis. The sequence goes on along the minus strand of CM061257.1, from coordinate 179,373,960 downwards.
TCAAGGATATTTTGCATTTGGAGTCCTCTGAATCTAATAACCACTGTACCAATGTGCCAGATTGGGCCTTCATTCCACAGGACATAATGCACAGTCAGTATAATTTTCCACAGAAAGATCTTGCCAAGACCAGTGATCCGGGAAGAGCATGGAAAATAATGCACATCAGTGAACAAAAAGAACCCATTGAACTTAGATGTGTGTCTGTGACAGGATTCACTGCATTGTTTGCTTGGGCAGTGGAAAGGACGGGCTATGCCATTGTCCTTTGGGATTTGGAGACCGAGGGCATGCAATGCTTTTCCCTTGGCAAAAAGTGTATTCCTGTAGACAGTAGTGGAGACCAGCAACTGTGTCTTGTTTTGACAGGTAAGAATGTCTTGTATCAGGTTGTCCATTGCTGAGAAGACGTGCTTTCTTTGAATGTATTTTACTTCTGCTGTCCTAGTGATGTTAGTGCCTACTCTGTTCTCTTTCATAGAGGAAATTTGGTGTTACTCTTAGGAAAGTTTTCTCACATGATTTCTGCTGAGCTAAATGCTAAGATACTAAGTCAGAGAAAGTTTAAGAGTAATAAAGGTTCACTTTTATTGGGGAAGTCTTCACTTGACTTAGATTTGTACAAGCACAGGTTACAAGCTGGCTGCTTGTGGGCCGTGTTTGAACTGCAGATTTATTTTGTTTGGCTTATACTATCTACACTTGTTGAAAAGATTTTATTTATTATAAACATGTAAAATTAGAGGATTTCACACAATATCTGGATTTCCAGCTGTTCCTGACAAGTAAGATCCTACAACATTGGACCTATATTTCTGTGGAGTCATTTATGGGTTGTAGCTGAATTTCAGCTCTTAGATGATCCATTTTCTTTCTGGTTAGCTTTCTCTTGCAGGTCTCTCACCTCCTCCTTGGCCCCTGTAGGCATTTGGTTTGATATTTCAGATACACATTCATTTAGCATTTATGCCATAACCTCCTACAAAGCTATTAAATGCTATGATTGAACTAACCATGTGTGTCTTCACTTTTGGTAATCATGTATTTCTATGTGTCAAAAGCATGCTATTTATTGTTTTATTTTAGTAAACCAGAAATGTGACATCTCTTTAAATAATTAAAGATTCCAGGTATTGATTGTGCAATTTAGTGTTATTTCATAGACTGCATTGTTCTTACTAGAATTTGCCTTATGGTCAGTGTTTTTAAAAAAGAACACTTTAACAACATTGAAAGGTCATGATGAATTAAGGTCATAATAGTACCTGGTGTCCAATAAATAAATATATTTGTAATTATAGTGCTAAAGTATTGGATAATTGGAAATTAATTCCTGTTATAACCCTAAAATCTAAATCCTACTAATCTTTTAAAGCTAACTTTTATTTTTTTCTGTAGAAAATGGACTCTCTCTGATTTTCTTTGGTTTGACTCAAGAGGAGTTTTTAAATAGACTAATGATCCATGGAAGTGCCAGCACTGTGGACTCTCTCTGTCACCTCAATGGTTGGGGGAGGTGCTCAATCCCCATACATGCACTAGAGGTAACAGAATGAAATGTCTGTAGAATTTTGTGTAATTATTTTCTGTGATATACTCCTATTTGACTGAAGAATTGGTGGAATTCATTTAACCTAGCAGCAGAAAGAGAATTCATTTAACCTAGTCTTTATCCATCGTTTTGCTTAGTTCTGGCTATTTCACTACCCTAATTCTGCTTAGCAGTTTACACTTTTTGGCTTTAAAAGATATAAGATTATATAATAAGCACAATTTAAGGAAACAAAAGTTACAAGAAATGGAGGCAACAATAAGCCAATGAGACTAAATGAAGTGGAAGCAAGCTATGGAAAGCTTGAACAGGAGTAATCTTTTACTCCTACCTTGTAGTTCCTACTCTTCTAATCCAGCTATAGAAGCAGCATCACCTGAATTTATGTAGCATTTTCTAGTTCACAAACACTCTGTTTATATGCATTATCTAATTTTGTCTTTTAATTAACCACATGAGATGGGTTGGGTAGTTTTCATTCATTTTATTTTACAGATGAAAATCCTTAGGCTCAGATGGTTGAGTGAGTGGCCCATAGCCATACTAATAAAGACAGGAGCTAGAGTCAAAGTCAGGGCACTTTCTACTATACCACACAACCCCTGAAAGGTCAAAAGTGGAAGTTAATAATATTCTGTGCCAGTTTGTTTTTTTAATGACAGCTTTATTGAGATATAATTCACATACCATAAAATTCATCCACCTAAAGTATACAATTCAGTGGTTTTTAATATATACAGAGTTGCACAACCATCACCACTTATTCCAGAACATTTTCATCACCCCAAAAGAAACTCTAATTACTTCTTAATCCTTGAAGACCCTAAGTGCCAAACACGAATCTACTTTCTATCTCTATATTTGCTTTTTCTAGACATTTCATATAAATGGAATTTTAAAATATGTGGATTTTTGTGACTGGCTTTTTTCACTTACTGTGTTTTTGGGGTTCAACCATGTGGTAATATGTTTTAGTACTTCATTCTTTTTTTATGGCTGAATAATGAATACTTCATTATATGAATATACCACATTTTGTTTGTCCATTCATCAGTTGATAGACATTTGAGTTGTTTCCACTTTTTGGCTATTATGAATAATCCTTCTATGAACAGTGATGTAAGTTTGTGTGTCACTCTGTGTTTTCATTTCTCTTGGGTATACAGCTACCAGTATACCTGGGCTATTGAACTTTTTGAAGAACCACCAACTATTTTCCACAGCAGTTGCACTATTTTACATTCCCACCAGCAATATGTGAGGGTTCCAATAGTAGTTCCACATGCTTGTCAACACTTACTGTTCACATTTTATATTATAGCCATCCTAGTGGTTGTGAAATCAAAATAAACTGGTGTCTCGTTGTGATGTTGATTTGCATTTTGCTGTTGATTAATGATGAACATGTTTTCATATGTTTATTGGCCATTTATATATCTATCTTTTTGGAGAAATGTTCTTTGTCCATTTCTAAATTAAGTTATTTGTGTTTATTGTTGAGTTCTAAGAGTTCTTTATATGTCCTGGATACTAGACCTTTATGAGATACAAGATTTGTAAACAGTTTCTTATACATCTACTGTTGCACTGTGCAAGCGTTTCTCTATGGTGATGGTGAATTGCTGGGTCTTAGGGCATGCATATCTTTAACTTTACTAGATACTACTGTAGTTTTCCAAAGTTGTTTTATCAGTTGTGCTCTCACTAGCCATATATATGAGTTTTCGTTGTTATGTCTTTGCCAGCACTTGTCATATCCAAGATTTAAAACATTTTTGTGACACATGAGTGGAAATCATATGGTTCTTGACTTTTTCTGTCTCATTTATTTCCCTTAGCATATTTTCAAGATCCATTCATGTTGTTGCAAATGGCAGTATTTCATCTTTTTTTTATGGCTGAGTAATATTCCATTGTATATATGTACCACATCTTCTTTATCAAATCATCTGTCAAAACACATTGAATCCTGTATAATTGTATTAACCAGTGTCACCCCAACAAATTTAATAAAATTTAAAAAATTTTTTGCCAGTCTGATGGTATGATGGATTTAAATTTGCATTTCCCTGATTAAGGCTGTGCATCTATATATATTTTATATTATGTTTATATCAACATATAAATATAATATTATGTTGGAATTTGGAATTTTTTGGTAAAGTGACTAAGTCTTTTGCTTTTTATTCTCTTGGGGTGTTTATCTTTTTCTTAGTGAATTATAGTGTTTGATATATTCTAGATACTAATTATTTGTTGTAAGTGTACTTTCTTCATGGGGTCTCTAATTTTTAAGTAATTTAATCAATCAGTGTTTTCCTTTATAGTTTGTGACTTCTATTATGAAGTCATAAAGATATTTTTATATTTTTTCCTAAGTTTTAAAATTATGATGAACATTTTAGTCCTTCTTGATTTGGAACTTATGTTTACACATGGTATGAGGTAGAAACCTACTCCTCTCCCCATCACACTGATTACCATTTGTCTCACCACCATGTTTTTCGAAAGTTCTTTTACTACTGATCTGAAATGTCTTGACAAATTTCCACATATGCATAAATTTGTTTCTGGGTTCCATTGGTGTTAGTCTGTCCTTGAGCCAATTCCATCCTATTTTAATTATAAATCTTTCACTTCATTATTCTTGAGGATGTTTTTGTTATTCTCCCTTTCTCTTAACCCTGGCTTCCGTATTTTATTTTATTTATTTATTTTTTAATCCTCACTCGACATTTTTGCGTTTATCTTCAGATAGAGCGGGAGGAAGAGAGTGGGGAAGAGAGAGAGAGAGAGAAACATCGATGTGAGAGAGACACATCGACTGGTTGCCACCCACACGACCCCAGCCCCAACTGCGTACGTGCCCTTAGCGGGAACCAAACCCAGGACTCTCTGGTCTGCAGGCCGACGCTCTAACCGCTGAGCCAAACCGGCCAGGGCTGACTTCCATATTTTAGTATCAGCTTGTCAAGTTTCATGGAAAGCTGTTAGGATTTTTATTAGAATTACGTTAAATCTATATATCAAGTTGGGAAGAATTGACATCTTTAGGATATTTAATGTTCCTATAGACGAACATAATCTCTCTCCCCATTTTTTAGTCTTCATTTAATGTCTTTCAATAAGAATTACAGTTTTTACAGTAAGAGCTTGATATTTTTTGTTAGCTTTATTTTGGGTGTGTGTTCATATTTAAATATATGTTCTAATATATGTGTATATATATTTATATTTAAATACTGTGTGTATACTGCTATTAAAAATAGTATATTTCTAATTTACATTTTGTTAGCAGTATATAGAAATAGATTTAACTTTTACATATTGAATTTTGTATCCAGCAAATTTGCTAATTTCTCTTACTCTAATAATAATTTACCTGTTAGATTTTACTGAAGTTTCTATATAGTTAATTTACATTTAACATAAAAATAATACAATTTGTTTCTTCTCTTCAGATCCTTATTCTTTTTACTTTATTTCCTTGCCATAGTTTGCTGCTGGGACCTCTAGTATAATAGACCCAGAAGTAATAGTGGGCATCCTTATCTTATTCCTGATTTTAAAAAAGGATACCTGTAATATCTCACTATTAAGGTGTGTGTATATTAAGAAAACCTTTATAAGATTAAGTTCCCTTTTATCCCACCTTTGAGTTTTTATTATGAATGGGTATTGAATTTTATTAAATGTTTATTCTGAATCTACTGAGATAACTATATGAATCATCTCCTTTAATCTGTCACTTTAAACCACATTAATTAATTTCATTATTTTTATTTTGAAATATATATTAAAAAGTATACAGAATATATGTACAGTTTAACAAATAATTGCAAAGCAAAATTCTTGTAACCACCATGTAGTTCAAGAAATAAAACATTACTAGCACTTTAGAAGCTCCCTTGCCCTCTACTAGTTTGGATATTAAATATTCAGTTTATGTTCTTTTAGAGGATATCCTAGGACATATAATGTGTATGTTTAAATTAACAAACCCAAACTTAGTAACTTTACCTTTCAGTATAATACACGTCCATTGAATGCTTTAACTTCATTTACTCTTTCCTTACTTGTTGTTAGTGTTGTGTGTGTGTTTTTAACCACATTACACATCCTTATTGTGTATTTAGGTTCATTTCTTTTTACACAGATATTATATATATATTTTTTTACTCTTCATTTCTTCTCACATTTTAGGCCTTCCCTGTGCCTGAAATATATAATTTAGAATCTCCTTTAGTGAGGAACTGACTGCTAATGATGTCTAATTTTCTAATGATGTTTTTGTTGAGTATGGAATTCTGGGTAGGCAACTGATTTCTTTCAGCACATTCATGATTACTTTCTACTATCTTCTGGATCCCATTGTCACTGAGAAGTCAGCTGTTGTTCGTTTGAGGGTAGTCTGTTTTCCCCTTCAGGCTGCTTTTGGGATCATTTTGTTTTTAGTGTTCTACAGTCTCACTGTGATTTTATGTCTCACTAATGAGTCAGGATCCTCAGTTGGAAAAATACTAGTCTTTATGATATTAATTTTTATTAAAAAAACATTTTTTTTCTTTATGGATTTTTAAAGAGGGGAATGGAGAGGGAGAGAGAGATAGAAACATCGATGAGAGAGAACATCGATTGGTCGCCTCCAACATGGCCCCCAACTGGGGATTTGGCCCACAGCCTGGGCATGTGCCCTGACTGGGAATTGAACTGGCGACCTCTTGGTGCATGGGTCGATGCTCAACCACTGAGCCACACCAGCCGGGCTGATACTAATTTTTAAAACATTTGTTAAGACACAGTTTATAGCCTAGTAAGTACTCACGTTTTCATAAATCTTCGAAGTACTTGCAAATTAAACGTGTTTTCCAGTTGTCACAATGGTACTTCAGTCACAAGTAGTTAGACTTTTCAATACTTTCCTCAGTTTCTCTTAACTTATATGGGTTTTTGTTACATTACGGATAATTTCTTCGTATCTTTCTTACAGCTCACTAATTCTCTTTTCAGTTACATCTAATCTGATATGAAACAGTTCTTTTGAGTATGTAATTTCAATTTTTATATTTCTTATTTCTAGAATTTCTATTGGGTCATTGTTTTTAAATGTGTTATTTTGAAAATTTACAGAGAAACTGCAAAAAATAAAATAAAGTATACTCTAAGTACTTTAGCATATATCTCTTAAGAACAAGAATATTCTCTTATTTAATCATACTTAATTCAGTTTTTCCTCCCACCACCCAGAGCAAAGGCATAGTTTGTTTATGGTCTTCCTTTGGGGGCAGAAACTTTTTTTAGTTCAGCCTTTTTTTAGAGTATCACTTCGAATGGACCCTCGGTTTACCCTCTCTTTTTTCCCTCCATATATAACTTCCACCAGTACTTCTCACCCCAGCTTTCCTGGTCTGTTAACACCCAGAACTTTGGCCCATTGGTTCTCAAAGTGTTGTCCTTAGACCAGCAGCATCACTATCACCTGGGGCTTTATTGAAATGCAAATTATCAGGCCCCATCCCAGACCTAGAAAATCAGAAACCCCAGGGCAGGGCTCAGCAATCCACATTTTTATAAGCTCATTAGGTGGTTCTTACAGTACTTCAGACTAGGAGTAGCAAACTTTTAATGTAAAGGCCAGATAGTAAATATTTAGGCTTTGCAGGCCATGTGGTTTCTGTTTGGAATATTCAGTTGTGCTATTGTAGCCATTAACAATAAGTAAATGAATGGGTGTGGCTGTGTTTCCATAGAACTTCATTTACCAAAACAGGCAGGGGCTGGATTTGATTGGTGGGCTTTCGTTTTCCAACCCTTGCTTTAGTCCATCAGAGATCTGCGGATGATTTCAGGGAGCAGTTGGCTTTGAAGCTCAGTTACTTTGGTGAAAGCCTTTGTCTTTCTCCTCCTTGTTTTTATCCCCTGAGAATTTTTCTCTCTTTCTTTCTTGTTCAACTGAGCATTTAAAGATGCACACACACACACACACACACACACACACATATTTTTAAAAATCTGTGATTTCTAAGTATTCGCCATGGAGACGTTCCTCAAGATACCTAGTCAGAAATGGGGGTCTGTTTTTAGCCTCCTTTTCGGTCAACTTTATATCATACTGCTTTAACATTTTAATTCAAATAGACTATAACTTCATTGTAAGGGTGATCCACAAGTACTAGCATTGAATTGTTTTAGAATTACAGAACAGTAGAGCTGAAAGGGTGTTCCTGTCTAACCTCCTGTTTCTGCTGAAGCAGAAATTGATGTTCAGAAAGGTTAGAGACTTGCCCCAGATTGCATAGTTATTGTCAGAATCCTCACTAGACCCCAGGTACTCTTGCAAGATAAAGATAACTTTGTGTCTTTAGTCTCAGCACATTAAGTTCTGAAGTTTAAAAAAAAAATTGTATCCTGAGTTTTTTTTCTATTGTAATTTTTTCCTGACTTTCTCCCATTTCAGGCCGGGATAGAAAATCGTCAGCTGGACACAGTAGATTTCTTTTTGAAGAGCAAAGAAAATCTTTTGAATCCATCCCCAAAATCTTCTGTACCTGATCAGTTTGATCACTTTCCATCCCAGTTATACTTAAGAAGTAAGTAAAATAAAGATGTCTACATTTGTGTTTATCATTTTATCTTTTTAATCACTTCCAAATTATCGTGTTTTCTGATGACTTATTTACTTATTTACTCAGTCATGAGATTTTATTTACTTGGTGGAAACTTTATAACTTTATAAATGGGGTGTTTATTGTTCATATTCTGTACTGTGTTTTGTATTTTTAGTGTGCAAGAAAGATCTTTCAAATTCAAGAAGATTTTATTCAAAAGGGAATAACATTTATTTGCAAAATTGCCTACCCTTGCAAATGTCTGAGATGTACAGTGCCGGTACAGCTGGCTGAGTTATGGGTTGGGACTTGTTCTAAGAATTTTCATATACACAGTGGAATACTATGCAGCTGTAAGGAAGAAAGATCTCTTATCCTTTGAGACAACTTGGAGGGACCTGGAGAGTGTTATACTAAGTGAATAAGCCAGTCAGAGAAAGACAAATATCATATGATCTCACTTATTTGTGGAATAAGCTGATAAACAAAATAGACCCAGAGACATGGAAGTAGGGAACAGACTGACAAACCTCAGAGGGAGAGGGGTTGGGAGGGTGGGAAGAGATAAACCAAGGAACTTATATGCATATATGCATAACCAATGAACACAACAATACTGTGAAGGTGGGGGGTGGGGTATAGGAACAGGAGTGGGGAAGAGGGTGTCAATGGGGGAAAAAGGAAAAACATCTGTAACAAAAATAATTAATTAATTAGTTAATTAAAAAGAAAAAAAAATTTCAACCTGACTCATCTGCTGCATTACCAACACTTTTCAAGATTTGGGCTTTCCTTTTTAATAAACAGGAAAGCTAGCTTTTATTCTTGAACCAGGTAGCTATACAGATCCTCTCCTCAGAGGCATAGGGTAATAGTGTGTTTTCCCCTGTACATAACATTTATAATCTTATAATTTTTTTTTTTACCTGATATATCATAGGCAGCTTTCTTGTTAATAATATATATGCTTATTATTTTTGGGATTAGTGAACATTTGGTCCTGTTCAAAATATACAGAGACATTTGGTCCATGTCCAAAGGTCCTTGAAATTTGGTCTTGTTGTAAACCAACATGAGCATATTGGTCCATGCCAAATGGTCCTTGACATTTGATCCCGTCAAAAATGTCCATGCTTAGGAAACATCCCTGGGTTCAGAAAGCCCATAACATTTATTTATACTTTTGGTTTATAGGATTAACACATAAAAAACACTGTCATATATTGTTGGTCCAATAATTGTGTTGTGGCTGTATTGCCAATAATAACCCTTCTTGCCTTGGTGGCCAGCAGGTCATGGTACATGGGATTAAGGTAGATGAGTTGGCGCAGACCAAATGTCTTTGTGGATGTTTTGGAGAGGATGTTTTTGGACATAGAATTTCATTGTATGGGTTATACCATAATTTACCCAACTAAACTTCTATTAGGCATTTGGATTGGTTCCGATTTTTACTGTTACTTTCAGTGTGCTGTAAATGCTGTGTGTGTAAAATTTCACATATGTACAGTTAATTACTTGGATAAATTTCAAGATGTGGAATTTCCATGTCGAAGTACACATTTTATATTCTTAAATCCTTTAATTGTCCTTTAGAAAAATTTTACTAATTTGTACCCTAGTTTTATGAAGAAAATAACAGCCTGCTTTTTCCATTGATGTAGTGTTAGTTCTCACTAAGAATGTGGATTAGAAATTTTTTTTTTTACAAAAACATTCTCTTTTGTTTTGAGTGCAGAGTTTGGTCTCCTCCCTCTTGAATTGCTAACTTTTTTATGCTCCAGATTTTTTTTAATCTGCTCAAAATTATAGAAAAGGGTCTAGTTTGTGGTGGTGAGTGGGCTCCATCAGCAATTATCTGGTCATTATTTACTACTGTTTTTTGGTGGTCCATGATTTCTCATCAGTTCACTCTCACCTGCATTGCTCCTGTCCTAAAGGGTAGGGGAATGAGTCTGGAACTAAGAAGCATGGGAGCCCAGCTGGTGTGGTTCAGTGGTTGAACATTGACCCATGGCAAGAGGTCGCCAGTTCGATTCCCAGCCAGGACACATGCTCCAGTTGTGACATGCCCCAGTTGTGGGCTAAATCCCCAGTAGGGAGCATGCAGGAGGCAGCCAATCGTTGTTCTCTCTCATTGATGTTTCTATCTCTCTCTCTCTCCCCCTTTCTCTCTAAAAATCAATAAAGAAAAAAAAAAAAAGCATGGGAATGGCTTTATCTGCTCTCCCAAGGGAAGACCCATGTTTCCCATCCTTGTCACTCACACAGATACAGTCCTAGAGCTGATGCTGAGATAAACAGGAATCACTTCATTAGGGCCTGCAACCGACAAATGGAGGGTTCAGGGGCCCACACTCCTTGCTTTCACGTGCATGTTTAAGAGAATGGTTTTGGAATCAGACAAGCTTAAGTTTTGGCTCTGCCACTTACTTTCCAAATTAGCTTGGGCAAGTTATTTATTCTCTCTGATCCTCAGTTTCCTCATCTATGGAAAGGGGGCTATAACACCAACCTCTCAGGTTGTTGAAAGGAAAAATGAGATAACACTTATAAAACACCAGATACAATACTTAAGATACAGTACGCAGTCAGCAAAATGATAGTTACTAGTAATACCAGTAAGTAATGACTAGTAGCAAGTAGAATCACTAAAATTTGCAGGTAATAAGACTATATAAAAGTTTTGTGAGCTTTTTTGAGCATAAGACATTGGTCCTTATTTTAGGTTTTAGAGTTGCACCATGGTATTTTTGGATATGTTCATTTTATTGGGAATATCCTGGTGTTCATGTTAATTTCTTTGGTTCTTTCTCAGATGTAGAAGAGCTGACACCAGCATTGGATTTACTTTGCTCAGCAATTAGAGAAAGTGATTCTGAAACCCAAAGCAAAAACTTCTCAGAGCAATTGCTTAATCTTACACTGTCCTTCCTTAACAAACAAATAAAGGAGCTTTTTATTCACAATGAAGGTAAGAGTACCAGCAAAGCGTGCAGTTATCCTATTCCTGTGCCAGAACAGAGATAAATGGGCCTATTGCATGAGAGCGCATAAGCCAGTGGAGTGCCATTTGCTAAAGTTGGGTAAAATCAGTGTGTAACTGAGTGAGTGAAATGGGCTTTAACACTGGGAAAGTTGGCAGAAAGGACTAATCATTGTGAGAAGGGTTATATTAAACCAAAGAGTTACTTGTAAATAGGAAAAAGCTTAGATTTTATGTTTGAAATTTTGAAAACACTGAGTTTGAATTTTGACATTTTCTAGAATTCTTTATAACAGCTTGTGATATATTCTCTCTTTCTATATGCACACACATATTTTTATGTGTATATGAAATTGGTACGTTGGTGTTTTCCATAGAGTTAGATGAACATCTACAGAAAGGAGTGAACATTTTGACCAGCTACATTAATGAACTGCGAACCTTCATGTTTAAGTTTCCTTGGAAGCTAACAGATGCTGTAGATGAGTATGATGTAAATGAAAACGTCCCCAAAGTAAAGGAGAGCAATATATGGGAGAAACTTAGCATCGAGGTAAATATGAGTAATTGTCACTTCTTTTATTTGCCAAATGCAGAGGATCTGAGAAAACAATAGAAGAAACAGAATTTAGACTCCACACTGTGATTCAGAAACTTTGGTAAGGGTTTTAGGTTTTATGGATTTGGAGATCTCTGGGCACAAAATCAAATTTATGTTTACGGGCTTTATTTATTTAATTCAGAACACAGATAAACTCCCTCTTAGTGCCATATCTGCCCACTTGTCTCCAGTGACAAATACCCAACCCCAAACCCATGAGCAACACTCCCTGAATGTCTAGGGCCTGACACTTTGGACTTATGCATTCTACCTGATCTTTGAACTGCCGCTGGTGATTCAACCTTAGGAAACTTATTTTATGACACTATCACCTGGAAGTATACTCAATTTGAGTCCTATCTCAGATTCTAGTTAAGGTATTTTGCCAATTAAATTTTCTTTGCTCATCTGCTTGCCTTTCTTTTTATAATAGAGCTTAATACAACCAAACTCTGCTGGAGTAGGGACTGGAAGAATCCACCCACCCACATAGAGAGTGTTGGCATTGGAAAGACAAAAGCCAAAATAGCTTAACCCAGGTGATCAGCGTCAGTAGGGAGTGAAAGTGATATGGTTAAGAGGCTGCCAGGTTCGCAGGACTACTGTTCTTGGGGTAGAGACATAGGAAAGTACAGTACCTTGTGTAACTGCATTTTCTGTATCTCTTATTTATTCTCTAGCCAAAAATTACTTGATTTTTTTCCTACTTTATTTGGCTTCTCTTTTCCAGTCTTCTTTGCAGGTTTCACCTCCCCTTCCCTGCTCTGCAACCCCCTTTAGTGTCTTCCAAGGCTCCATCCATGATCCTCTGCTCTTTTTACCCAAAATCATTGGTTTTTAATTTTGGGAAAGGTTATAGTTTACTTTGATGAAAGCTGTGGACTCTGTCTCCAAAAAAATACATGTGAATATATGAGTGTGCACATACATACAATTTTGCACATGGCTTAATGGTGTTTATACACCCTTCTAAAGCCCCTGGTTAAAAATGTCTCTTTTTATTCTGTCTTGGGTTTAGGTCTTTAGTTTATGCTTGATTTCTTATTACTTAAATTAGTGCAGTAACCAAATGCCTCACAAGCTTGAATTCCTCTCAGTCCATTTTCCACGTTGCTGCCTGAATATTCTTCTTAATATATATATATATGATATCACTTCATGCTTTTAAGATCCTTCATAAGTTCAGGATAAAATCCATCTCACACACAATGCCCTTCATGATGGAACCTCTGAGTTTCTTTCAAGTCTCATCTGCTACTTTCCCAGCTTTTTTTCCTGTTATATCGAGTAATTTGGGAGTTCCCTGAAGACTTGATGCTGTTTCTTGCCTTTATGCCTCTGCACATAATTTTCCCTCTTTTTGGAACTCTTGTCTTCTTTTCTCAATATATATAACACTTACTTTGCTTTAAAACTTTTACTTCATCAGTCATCTCTACTAGGAAGCCTTTTCTTTGTTGTCACTCCTCTTATTTAGATGCTCCTCTTCTGAATCCTCCTCTCTAGCCCCCTGGGTGATACCTACATCCTCTCCCTTATCAAACAGAACTATAATCAGTACTTTATTTCTGTGTTTTCCACTAGTCTAAAAACTCCTGGACAGCAGGGTCTGTGTTTCAGTCAACTTTATACCCTCTGTGCAAAGACCCAAATCTAGTAGTAGATTTTCAATAAAAGTCCTGTAGTGGGTGCTTAATAAATGTGTAAGTCCATGTTGATAATCATAAAAAGGAACTTAAAAGACACGTTTTTCTTCCTTTTCCTAGGAAGTTATTGCCAATGCCATTTTAAACAACAAAATACCAGAGGCACAGACTTTCTTCAGGATTAATAGTCATTCTGCTCAAAGACTCGAAGAGCTGATTAAAATAGGCCTAGATTTAGTCTTTGACAATTTGAAAAAGAACAATGTAAAGGAAGCCTCCGAACTTTTAAAGAATATGGTGAGTGGTATATTCCGTTTGTCGGATCTTAAAGTCCCTAAAGTAAGAGAAGATCTCTACGTACTTAATACAGTTTCTGGTTGATATAAGAATTGATTTATTTGTGACTGCCCTGGTCATTGGGAAATCAGACTTGATTCCAGCCAATGTAAATCGTTTATCTCGTAGTTACAATGGAACTACTGATATAATGAGAATGTACAGCCTTTTTATGTAGATGTGGTAGAATGAATATTTTTATGACATGGAAGGCCTTATAGAGGATCACATTTAGTCCTTTGAAAATGCCAAGATGAGTCTGGCTGGTGTGGCTTAGTGGATTGAGCGTTGTCCCATGGACTGAGAGGTCCCGGTTTGATTTCCAGTCAGGGCACATGCCCGGATTGTGGCTCGATCCCCAGTAGGGGGATTGCAGAAGGCAGCCAATTGATATTTCTATCTCCAGGAAAAATCAATAAAAAACATGTTTAAAAATAAGTAAATAAAAATGCCAAGATGAGGCTTAAGTTTTTAGTACAAATGCTCAAATTGGAGCTAAGTTACATTTCTTTTATAACTTTTTGGGTGTCTGGTAAGGAGGAGACAAGATTTTCTGTTTACAATGATGCAATGAACTCAACATGTGTTGGCCACCTTTGTACCACTGTTACTGATTTGTAACTTGAAAAGGCCACAGTTGACCAGGGCCCAGCCTCTCACACCCCACAAGATGTAGACAAGAGGTTGACTTGACCTACTGAATATAAAATAATAAAGCCAAAATGTTACCGAAAAAAAAAAAAAAAGAATTGATTTGTATTCATAGTTGTATCACAGACTAAGAAATTTGTGTAGCTTTTACTAGGAAATAATGACCATAATACTGAAATGTTTTTTGGTACTGAAAACTTTCTTGAAGATACTTTTTTCCATCATTTGCTCTCTGTTAGACTTGGCACTCTGGTTAGAAGTGGACAGTGTTTCTCATCTAAGGCTTCACACATATCAAAGCCTGCACAGGACCTCATTATTTGGTGGGGGACATTCTATATTGTTCATGTGACCCCTTACACCTCCATTTGAACTTTCTAATGGCTTATACCTTTACTTCATGCTCCATGGTTTTACTTCATTTGAGGAGGGGAATTCCTAGAGTTAGGGCTCCTAGACTAAACTAAGATGTGGCCCTAATCTTCATGGTCAGGGTCTTTCTGGAAGTGTAGAGGAATGAAACTATCTAAGAGTTGTTATTTGTATTGACTTTTGTTTTTAAGTGAATCATCATAGCAGATAACTGTAGTTTTAGTTCAGTGGTAGCCTGTCATTACCTTAAATTGTTTGGCAAAATGCTTAAGGACTTTAGGCATAGGCAGTAAATATGTATGATAAATGTAGAAAACGAATGTTCACAAGAGCAGGAAAGCTGTGGAATTTTATACATGTCTATAATAGAGTACTTCTGTATCCAACATATATATTTATATTTACAATAGCTTCATTATGAAATTAAGTTTTTTCTGTTTATTATAGGGCTTTGATGTAAAAGACCAATTGCTCAAGATATGTTTCTATACAACTGATAAAAATATACGGGACTTTTTGGTAGGTAAAGATGAGACTACGTAGTTTACATTTTCTGGTAAACCTTGGTGAAACTTCAAAATAAACTATTTTAACATTCAACTGATATCCAGTAAGTAAAAGTAAGACAACTTCTTTGTCTTTTTAACTGATATTTTGCATTTGTGGTAAAGAAAATTCAAAATATAATTCTTAAGTGGCATTTAATTTAATAACATTTGTTTTGCAAATGTGCTTGATTTTTATGAGGTCACTGCTTTAATTACTTTTTATTCAAGGTTGAAATTTTAAAAGAAAAAAACTATTTTTCTGAAAAAGAGAAAAGAACTATAGACTTCGTGCATCAAGTTGAGAAGTTTTATTCAGAACATTTGCAAGAAAATATGAAGATCCAGTCCTTTCCCAGGTAGTCTCATTAGCCCCCTTTTGGTAGTATTGGAAGAATATTTTAGACAGTAGTTAGTTTTTAATTGTTAGTGAGTATGGATTTCTTCTGAGAACTGAATTTATACTCCCTATGAAGGTAAAACTTGTATCACCCAGAAGAGACTCAAGAATTTCCTGTTCTTTCAATATGTGCATAATCAGATATATATATATATATATTTAAGATAATAAATACAAAGTTAAGAATGTTAAAGTATGTGTTTCCCAAAAGAATAGAAGTTTTTGAGCAGATAAAAAGAAGTGATGCTTTTTCCTCGAAAATTAAAAAATAATTATGTCACTGTTTTAGGTATTGGATAAAGGAACAAGACTTTTTCAAGCACAAATCTGTTTTGGACTCATTCCTGAAATATGATCATAAAGATAAATTTAACAAACAGAACCATAGAATTGCATTAAATTGGGCTCAGTGGTGGAATCAACTAACACAAGAATCTATCCTTCTCCCCAGGATAAATCCAGAAGGCAAGTATGAAAGAGCCTGAAATCTGAACATATTGAATGAATATTAAATTAGGCCTTAGTATATTTTGGTGTGTCTCCATTTTAGAATTCCTTTGGGAGGAAAATATTCAGTTGTTTTAAAAATGCGAGTCATTAAGACCTCTTATCTCAAGATTTTTGTAAGGGACTTGTAATGTAATAGTGAAAGAGAAAAATTGTATGGTTCAGTAAACAGATTTCAAGGCTGAGTTCTGAGACCCTGCCTCAAAGTAACATTCTTTATTTTTCCAAATAGTTTTTGAGTTTTTTTCTTGTGTAAACTGAGGATCTATATAACTTACAGTGATAAACAGTGGTAATTCATAGGTGTCAAATTCATGTTTATTATTATAGACAAAGTTTTTATATTAAGAAAAAGAAAAGGGAAAAAGAGGGCTGAAAAGATAAGTGAAACACACAGCTAACTTCCAAGCTTTATTTAACCCCTGTACTAATAAGAAGCAGCATTTATGTCTTCCTCCAGCTGAATATTTATTATAAAATGAACAGCAACATAAAAGAGGAAAATAGTAAAAGAAGCAGAGAGCCTGAATAATTCATATAGATAAATATCCAGATCATCATATTTAGTAAGTTGATTAGTATTGAGTTTTGTGTCAATAAACATAATTCATTGCTATTTTAAAATGTATTTTGTTCTTAATGTAGAATATAAATCATATTCCCCTGAAGCCCTCTGGAGATACCTCACAGCTCGCCATGATTGGTTAAGCATTATTTCGTGGATTGGAGAATTTCAGACCCGCAATAGTTATTCTTCACTTCAGCAGAACAAATGGCCTCCTCTGACTGTTGATGTTATTGATCAGAGTACTTGCTGCAACAACAACATGAGGAATAAAATTTTAGATGAGCTGGCCAGGTACTCTAACTGTGGGGAAGAGCAATAAAAAATAATTCTGTAATATTTCCCTTGAAATGCCATGAATCCAATGGAACATTGTTTCATTGTATTTTATTTTATTTTTTTATTTTTTTCATTTTTTGTTCAGATAGAGTGGGAGGGAGAGAGAGGAAGAGAGAGAGAGAGAGAGAGAAACATCGACGTGAAAGGGACACATCGAGTGGCTGTCACCCGCATGACCAACCAGGGCCGGGGTCAAACTGCAACCAAAGTACATGCCCTTAGTGGGAACCGAACCCGGGTCTGTCTGGACCGCAGGCCGACGCTCTAACCGCTGAGCCAAACCAGCCAGGGCTGTTTCATTGTATTTTAAAATCGAAAGGGCATTATTGTATATTGAGGTTTTATTTTTTTAAATCCTCACCCAAGGATATTTTTCCATTTATCTTCAGTTAGAATGTGAGGGAGAGAGAAAGAGAGAAACAGTGATGTGAGAGAGACACATCAGTTGGTTGCCTCCCACACAACCCCAACCAGGGCTAGGGACCAAACCGCAACCAAGGTACGTGCCTTTGTTTGGAATCGAACCCGCGACTCTTTGGTCTGTAGACCGATGCTGTAACCACTGAGCCAAACCGGCCAGGTTGTATATTGAGGTTTTAAAATCATATGCATTTAGCGTCATGTGGTATTGAATAGGCTCTTAAATACTAGATGAAGGTTCTTCCCCAAACCTTATATGTGCTTTGGTGTGGAAATGGTAAGCTTTCAGTGGGGCTACAGGGACCAAGTAGCAAGAGCTGAGATGAGGATAGCTTAGTATCCTGTAATGTCTCCCACTCATCTTACTGTACCCATATGCTATGTATGGTCTTGAACGAAAGAGGACTACTCAGTTAAGAAATTAGTGAAGGGAATGAGCTCCTGAAGTGGTAAGAAAAGACTTTAAACTTTAATTATTATAATTCCTAAAAATAATTATATTAGATCAAACCATGTGAACTTGCCATTTGTGTGGGTCAAAAATGGATGAATATCAGCAATGTCATATCATTCAACCTAATATATCTTCCTAACCTATCAAAATAATATAAGGAAACTTAATATGTATGTTCATTTTTTTTTTAATCCTCACCCAAGGACATTTTTGCATTTATTTTCAGATAGAGCTGGAGGGAGGGAGGGAGGAAGAGAGAGAGAAACATAGAAGTGAGAGAGACACATCAACTGGTTGCCACCCACACAACCCCAACTGGTGCCTGGGATGAACCACAACCGAGGTACGTGCCCTTAGCAGGAACCAAACCTGGGACTCCCCGGTCCATGGGCTGACGATGCTCTAACCGCTGAGCCAATCTGGCCAGGGCTGTATGTTCATTTTTAAGTTTCTTTTTAAAAAAAATTTTTTTTTCCTTATTGATTTTAAAGAGATAGGAAGGGAGAGGAAGAGAGAGAGAGAGAAACATTGATCAGTTGCCTTCCGTATGTGCCCCAACCAGGGATCAAACCCGTAACCCAAGTATGTGCCCTGACCAGGAATCGAACTGGCAACCTTTCGGTGCACAGGACAATGCTCAATTAGTTGAACCACTCTGGGTGGGGTAATGTTTTATTTATATATAAAGTTTAAAATAGGCAAAACCAAATCATACATTATTTGAGGTTACATATATGGATACTGAAACTATGAATAAAACTAAGGGGATGGTTATTACAATAGTTAAGGAAGCAAAAGACATGCGGTGGGGAAGGAATACAACAAGGACTTGCAAGTATAATGTGCTATAATCTGGCTGGTGGTTACATGGTGTTTCTTTAAATTCCATGTAATATATTTTCTGTACTCCTTTGTATGGTGTATATGATATATTTAACAGTAAATTTATAAAAAGTAATATTTCAATGCAAATTGCTATTGTTTAGTAGTTCATTTATTTAAATTATTCTGCTTTAGTTTCTCAATGATTTTATTTGTATATTTTGATGAATTTCTCAGTGCTTAAACATCTAACTTCAAGAGCTAACCACTGTTGCACAATGTATTGCATAGTTTCAGCCAAAACAAAAAAATGGAGATAGCTTATTTTAGATTTTTGAAATATTGAAGGTAACTCAAGACTGTCATTACTACCTTTAAATACTACAATGATTCAGAAACCTTTGTTGGAAACCAGCAAAATGTGTCTCATAATGTATTTATACAGTAAGAATTGGCAGTTTTAATTTGTAAATACTTTTTTTTTGTAAATACAGTAAGTCCTCATTTAGCGTTGTCTATAGGTTTTGTGACTTTAAGTGAAACGATGTATAATGAAACCAGTTTTACCTCAGGCTAATTGATATAAACAAGAGTTAAGTTACTATGGTATCTCATCAATATTATAAGTTACAACAAAACAGCGTTGAGAGAAATGAAAGGATACTATTCAAGGACCAGCTTTAGTTGAGACTTTAATGGAAATGGTTTGATGTACTCTGAATCTAGCAATTTTGTAACTTGCCATCTCTTAAACCTGCCCTATAGGAATGGGATTTTTCTTATATCTGAACTAGAAGACTTTGAACTCTTCCTCCTACGACTGAACCGTATTGGGGGTGTGATGCAAGATACCCTCCCTGTTCAAAACTACAGGTCCAAAGAAGGTTGGGATTTCCATTCTCACTTCATTCTCTATTGTCTGGAACACAGTCTGCAGTATCTTCTTTATGTCTATCTCGACTGTTACAAGTAAGTACTGAGAATTGATTTGTCCTTAAGCAGGTCTTCACATTTCCTCTTTCAATTCTAGAGTAAACTGTTGATTTGGCTGATTTTTTTTTTTTTTTTCATTTTTTGTCCAGATAGAGTGGGAAGGAGAGAGAGGGAGAGAGAGAGAGAAACATCGATGAGAGAACATCGATTAACTGCCTCCTGCATGCCTCCTACTGGGGATTTGGCCCACAACCTGGGCATGTGCCCTGGCCGGGAATCGAACCAGCAACCTCTTGGTGCATGGGTCGATGCTGAACCACTGAGCCACACCAGCCAGGCTCCATTGATTTTTTTAAGATAAAGTGGGAGGGAGGGAGGGAGAGAAAGACATAGATGCGAGAGAGACACATGGACTGTTTGCCTCCCGCATAATCAAACCTGCAACTGAGGTATTGAACCTGTGACCAGGAATTGAACCTGTGACCGTTTGGTCGGTGGGCTGATGCTCTAATCGCTGAGCCAAACCAGCCAGGGCAAGAACATTTTAATTATGTGTAGTAAGTACTAGGAATTCAAACAGAGGATATATTTCTGGTTCATATCATTAAGGCTTACTTACACACAGAAATGTTTTCCCCAAAGCTACTGGGAAGAGATGATTTAAAAGCTGTGTTTTCAAAGGATGTATTCTCAGTCCTAGCTTCTCTGTAGTTGTGTAAAGGTTTTTAAACTCTTAAGTTTGAAAATGTTAAAGAGTTTTTATTGTAAAAACAATAAAATACAGCCAGGCTGATGTGGCTCAGTGGATTGAGTGTCATCCCATGGACTGAGAGGTCCCAGTTCGATTCCCTGCCAGGGCACATGCCCAGGTTGTGCACCTGATCCCCAGTGGGAGGCATGGAGGAGGCGGCTAATTGATGTTCTCTCTCATTAATGTTTCTATTTCTCTCTCTCTCCCCACTCTTGCTCTCTCTCTCAAAATCAATAAAGAAAAAAAAATTAAGCCCGGCCGGTGTGGCTCAGTGATTGAGCATTGACCCATGCACCAAGAGGTCACCAGTTCGATTCCCTGTCAGGGCACATGCCCAGGTTGTGGGCCCGATCCCCAGTGGGGGGTATGCAGGTGACCAATGGATGTTCTCTCGCATGATATGTCTCTCTTTCTCTTTCCCTTCCTCTCTCACTAAAACCAAAAAAAAAATTTTTTTTAATATATATAAAAAATCAATAAAACATTTTAAAATAATAATAAAATACAAAGTGTCTTAAAGTACAAGGTATCTGTAACTCTTTAAACAGAGCTGGTAATATTTTACTCTGGTAATAAACACATTTTATTTATTTATTTATTTTTTTTCAGTTCAACTTTTTTTTATTTTTTTTCTTTATTGATTTTATTTTTTTTAATAATTTATTTTATTATTAATTTGTTTTTGTTACAGATGTTTTTCCTTTTTTTCCCCTATTGACACCCTCCTCCCCCTCCCCTTCTCCTCCTCCCCATCCCTGTTGTCCATGTCCATTGGTTATGCACCCATGCACATAGGCTCTGTGATTTATCTCTTTCCCCCGCCTCCCCCCCTCCTCTGAGGCCCGTTATCCCGTACTCCACCCTCCATGTCTCTGGGTCAATTTCGTTGTTCAGTTTGCTCAGTTCTCCTGTGTGTTGCCGGCTTCCTCCGTTGGTGGGGGGGTCGCCGGGCTCCCCCGCTCCGCCTGGGTTCCCCCGCGGTGGGCAGGGTCGATCGGCCCCGATCCGCCTGGGCTCCCCCGCGGTGGGGGCGTCTCCTGGCTCCCCCGCCCCGCCTGGGCACCCCCGCTCCACCTGGGTTCCCCCGCGGTGGGGGGGAATAAACACATTTTAAATATTATTATCTCTGTCTCTAAAATTTTCCTCTATTTCCAGATCATAAGACAACATAAGTGGGAGTGTATTATGTTATATTTACTTTTTAATTCCGAGGTTCTTTTTGTAATGCTTATTATCACCTGAGCAAACATGGTTGTAATTGTCTTATCCTGAATGTTAACCAGAGAGTTTGTTTTCTTTTGTTTTATATACAGGCTTAGTCCTCCAAATTGTCCCTTTTTGGAAAAAGAAGAATTACATGAAACTCACCCTTGGTTTGAATTTTTAGTTCAGTGTCGAGAAGTTTCCAGTAACTTAACAGGTATGGATGTATTGTATTAAATACAAAAATTTCTTTGAATAAATAACCGGTCTGTTCAGAGTGGCATTTAACTTGTGAACTCTTTTAAATAAATCATTTGGCTATGGACAAATATTTGACCATAATCTAGTCTTAAGCTTTGTTTAAGAAGCAGAAGACCAAAAATGTTAGCCTCTTCCTAGCCAAGAAAAACCAGACTTGAAACAGATAGAGAGTGTAGTTGTTTCCTTTCCCTCTTAGCCTTGTATTCTATTCTCTTTGGACATCTCTCATCCTACCAGTTTATCACAGGCTGAATTCCTGCTCTCTGGCAGATTGACACCCTTTTCCCATGAAGAAGTGGTCTGTCTGCTTTTAGTAAGAAGCTCCAGATGGAGTGAAAAGAAATCCACAGTATGTGTGGGCTTGTTGTGTCTTCTGTAGCAGAGCTGCTGACAGAGAGCACTGCTCTGGTTATAATCAGATAGAACAGCCCTGTGATCCCTGAGGGCTTAGATGGTGTTATTAAGGAATGTCAACAGCTAATCTTTCACCTTTATGTAATGTCTGGTTTCTTTCCAAATGAAGAATTTTTTCATAATGTGTTTTTTGTTTTGTTCTTTTGGTGCTGATTATAAAGTAATATATGTTCATTGTAAAAAATAATAATAATTGGAAGCCACAGACAACTATCGAGAAGATAAAATGTCCATAGGTTGACAGCCTGGGTAGATAGGAAGATTTCTAGGTAACTTTTGATATAGTTTAATGTATTTTGTTCTAGTTATTTTCCCCATACTTTTTAAAACCTAGTCTATAGTATTTTCATTCATCTAACAAATATTTATTGAGCTCCTCCTACCTTGCCACATTCTGTAAGTGCTAGGGATACAACCAGAAGCATTTGTGTATTTGTATACTACTTTTTTTTTTACATAGTAATTATAAGAATCTTCCTGTGTTCCTAGAAACAATGACCATTTTATGTTTACATAATATTTCATTGTATGGATATACTCTTATTTACTGTTCTCTCATTTTTTACCATTGAGGCTGTTTTAATTTCCCTCCTATAAATAATAGCCTTAAATATATTTGAACATAAAATTTTTGTCCTCTTTTCAGATTATTTCTTTAGTACAGATAGGTTTCTGGATATGAACTTACTGGGTCAAAGGTTATGCACACTTTGAAGGTTCTTACTATAAGACCAGATTGCTTTCCAAGGGGTTTTTACCTTTTTGTTTTTTGATTATTCCTCACCTGAGGATATTTTTCCATATATTTTTTTAGATAGAGTGAAAGGGAGGGAGGGAGGAAGGAAGGAAGGAAGGAAGAAAGAGAGAGAAAAACATCGATGTGAGAGAGAGACATCGATTGGTTGCCTCCTGCACTGCAGGACGTGACCAGGGCTGGGGATCAAACCTGCAACCCAGGTATGTGCCCTTGACCAGGAATTGAACCCTTCGGCCAGAGGGCCGATGTTCTGACTGCTGAGCCAAACCTGCCAGGGCAGTTTGTACCATTTTATCTATAAGACCTAGCTATTCTACACACCCTGTCCAGCTCTAAGATTGAGGATGATTATTATTTTTTAATGATTATTGTTTTGATAGGTGATATATGGCATCTAATTATTTTAATATACATTTCTTTATTGTTAGTGCATTATGTGTTTTTATGTGTTGGACATTTATAGGTTCTCTTTTGTAAAATGGTTACTTGTTTTGTCCATTTATCTGTTAGAGTCAGTATTTGAGGCATTGTTTTGTATTAGCTCTTTGTTGAAGACATTAATCCTTAGGTTATCATCTGTTGTAATTTCCCCCCTAGTTCATTACTACGTTTCAATTTTTTAACATAAGTTTTTATTTTTATGTAGATAAATCTTTCATCTTTTTCTCTTTGTGATTTTTTTTTTATTGCTTTTAAATTTAGAAAGCCCTTCTTACTGTGGATTGAGTTAAAGATTAATTTTCTTTCTCGGAATTATATAATTCTTACTTTATATTAAGGAAAAAAACATACTCTTTTATTTTCTAGATCCTAAACTGATCTTCCAGGCTAGCCTTGCAAATGCTCAAATACTGATTCCCAGCAACCAGGCCAGTGTAAGCAGTATGCTGTTGGAAGGACACACTCTCCTGGCCCTTGCTACCACAATGTATGCTCCTGGCGGTGTCAGCCAGGTATGGACAGCGCCTCTACCTGTTATGGCAAAATAGGACTGATTTTAAATTTAGCAGAAATATCTATGGATTTTCTAGAAATCAGCTGATATTAAAATATAACCACTTACAAGTATTTCATTAGATTAAAGAACATAAAACAAGGATGAATTTTAAAATTTTATATCATGTCCTCTTAAATTGAAAGGGAACTAATATGTTGTATAGCGATTATCTTTCCCCTTTATTTGTTTTCTAATGCTCCAGGTTTATTTTCAGGATAGAATCAGGATCTGATTGTTTCTGGAGTGAGTATGTTTAGATCTGTGCTTTGGAATTATTTTGTACTCTCTGTCATCTTAAGTAAAAGGGAAATCATAATTTTTAGCTATGTAAACTCTTTTGAGGGATTCAGTGGAAATTTGCCTAACTCTGTTTTTTTTTAAAGTTTTAGTATGCCTGGTTGGAGGGAACTTATGAATGCTTTTATTTATTTTTTTTTTCTTTGAGAGAGAGAGAGAGAGAAACATCAATGTGAGAGAGAGACATTGACTGGTTGCCACCCGTACAACCCCAACCGGGGCCGGGGACAAACCGCAACTGAGGTACGTGCCCTTAGTGGGAACCAAACCCGGGACTCTCTGGTCCACGGGCCAACGCTCTAACCACTGAGCCAAACCGGCCAGGGCATGAATGCTTTTAAACATTTAATCTTCAAAGATTTCTTACTGATGCTAGCTTAATTTAACACCACCTCTTTTAGATTGTTGCAATATACCTTAACTTATATGGTTATTTATTCCAATGTTCTTAATCACCTATCAGAAATTAGGCATAGAGTAACATGAACTGAGCAAGAATCATCTAGTCTAGTAATTTTTCTCCTAAAATATTTACTATTTAATATCTCATTTAATGTTTAATATTTAAGTACTTTAAATATTATAGTAGCAGTCTTTTTTTTAAACAACTTTTCCACCCACAGTTTGAAAACCACTAATCTAGCTGAAATTCCTAATTTTGTACATGAGGAAATGAAGGCCTGATGTTAAATATCTAGCCCAAGGTCACACAGGTAGTTTGTCTTAGAACTAGAACAAGAACTATTGGCTTCTGACTCCTTGTCCAATGCTGTTTTCACTACCACGTACTTGTTCAAGCTAATCTTGTTTCACAGGTTCTTGTGAAAAAAGGACTTAAATTTGGAGAAGAGAAAAACATTATTGTACACCATGTTATCTGTGTTTTTATTTAGGTTGTTCAGCATGAAGAAAATGAGAACTGTTTGAAGAAAGTAGATCCCCAGCTACTAAAGATGGCATTGACTCCATATCCCAAACTAAAAACTGCTCTCTTCCCACAGTACACTGCCCCTAGTGTCCTGCCACCTGATATTACACTCTACCATCTTATTCAGGTATAGTATTTATTTAGGTATCTGGTATTTAGGGGTATCAGTCAGGGTTCAGCCAGGAAAACAGAAACCACTCTGGGTCTTTCAGACGGAGAACATTTAATGTAGAGAATTACTTACAAAGAGTGATGGCAGAATGGAGAAACCAAACACGCGATGGTGACAGCCCCAAAAGTGACAAAGAACAAAGCCATCAAAACCTCTGAGGCTGCAAGAAAGTGGTGTTATTAGAATCCAAAAACTGGTGCCATCTCTGGGAGCTAAACTCAAAACCAGGCTGCCTAATAATAGGAGCTGGGAACATAAAGGGTGGGGCTGAACCTTAGAGGAGATACCCTAGAAAACAAAGAAGGGGAAAAATATCTTGGTTTCTTCCCACCTGTAATCGCCGATGTTTTCTCTCATGGCCAAACCTATCTGCTAGCCAAAGGGCAAATAGGCTTGGGAAATACAGTTCTCAGCAATACAGGGAGAGCAGGGGAAATGTGGAAATGGATCTGAGCGCAGATAGTTGACTTCCATCCTTATCTGCTGCTTTCGTCAAAAGCCACTCCCTTCTACCACTGATAACTTCCGTCTCTTCTCAGTAAAGAGCACTGTTTATTTAAATCATGCTTCTTAACCTTTTTTAGGACAAAGACCTGAATGTGACAGATCTATGAGCCCCTCCACCCAGAAAAATTTCACAGATGCATATAATTTTGCTTATATTTCAAAGGAATTCACAGATTCCCTGAAACCTATTCAGGGACTCTCAGTTAAAAACACCCTTTGTTCATTTCTTATTTCAAAGGGCTTTTGCTTTTTTTCCTCTGGGTACACATATTCCCATAGTGCCTTCAATTCAAAATAAGCCTTATAATCTGATAAAGGTCCAAAATCTTTCTTACTCTAATGTGAGGAATTCTTAAGGTATAGACTGTTGCTACTCAAAACTGTAGTCCCCAGGCAGGTGCCAGTCCATGAATTGCTTGTTGCTGAGATGAGATTAGGATCTGCACCAAAATGTAAATCAGTGTCACTAAGCATACTGTTTAGTTCAGCATCTTTTAAAAATAATTTTTCTTTATTGACTTTAGAGAGAGAGGAAGGGAGAGGGAGAGAGACAGAGACATCGATGACAGAGAACATCAACTGGCCACCTCCTGCATGGCCCCCACTGGGGACCAGACCCACAACCTGGGCATTGTCCTGACCAGGGAATCGAACCGGCGACCTCTTGGTGCATGGGTCGATGCTCAACCACTGAGCCACACAAGCTGGGCAGCTTTTGTTTTTTTAAGTCATGATTTCCACAGGCTTCTTATCTCCTTGCAGACCAGCATTTTGAGTAACACTAGTATAAACTTTGTATAAGTGGATTATGTAAAACCATAGTTTCACTACCTAAAGTGGATTCAGTTAGCCTAAAACAAAAGTGGTTTCAGATTGTTCTTTGTTCTGTTTTCAACTTGGCTCATGCAATTTTTTAAACCTGTTATTTCAGGAAAAGTATTCCTTAATAGACCACAAATTCTTCCTTGATTTAAAATAAAAGCTGCTCTTTCCTTAGACATCCAAATCTTGACTTAATAGTTCTGTTTTCTCCTGTATCCCTCCCACCATGTGTTTATATATAGTCTTTGCTAAACCTTTGGCCTGGACAAATTTCCAACAGCCACTGTTTCCTGCTCTCAAAACTTTTCTGACTTGCCCTTAGTCTGCTTTTTTCTTTGTTGTTGATGATTTGCTCATCACATAAATTTCTTTAACCCTTGATCTGATTGTCTTATTCTTTTCCTTTCCTGACCTGCCTTAGCTCACCTTGTCATGTTTACATGGTAACATTTTCTAGCCTTAGTCCTCTTGCCTTTTAATTTCTAAAGCATTTCTAAAGTCCATTTTACATTATAATTAATCCTGCGTCTACCAACAAGTGTGCACTTTGCAGACATAATTTGAAGTGAAGAGAGTCTTTAAAAGGAACACAGCCAGTTCTATTTTTATTAAAATAGAAGTGTCTCATACATTCTTTTTTGTATTTAGCCAGGTTCAAAGAATTTATGTCCAGAAAGATAAGATTTTTTAAATTACCCTGGAGAAGGGAAGCAGACTACCTATGAAGTCCTTTCATATAATTTTGTTTATTTATTTTAGAATCAATTAACTTTTTTTTTTTTTTCCTTAAAGAGCATGGTGGGAGAGGGCTGCTGCCCCTAGGAGGGAAAGGAGGCTCTCACAGACGTTAATAATGACGAAAAAATGGTTA
This sequence comes from Tadarida brasiliensis, assembly GCA_030848825.1. NCBI lineage: Eukaryota > Metazoa > Chordata > Mammalia > Chiroptera > Molossidae > Tadarida > Tadarida brasiliensis. The sequence continues at coordinate 179,346,243 of CM061257.1, read as the reverse complement.
GCAAACATTCAGTCAGTCTCAAGATTAGTTTCCTCTTTTGGAGGTTCCTTTAAAATCATTTTTTTAAAGTTCAGTATCTGATTTGTTTAATTCTAAATACATTTCACCCTTCTGGAAAAATGGTTATGTGGGCATCATTGATTTCAAGAAAATCTTGTCCTATCAGGTAAATTGGGACAGATTTGAGTAGCAACAATATATATTGTCCCAAAACATTCTGTAGTTGGGAACAGGTTGTGATTTAAAAACAGGCATTGGTTGATTAGATATCCCTACCACTTGTACAGAAACTACTTGGAGGGAGAAGGCAACTTTGTTGGGTGTGGTTAAGAACAGATAAAGTAGCCCCAGTTTCTACAAGGGCCTTAGTAATTTCCTTTCTTTCATTTTTTCCTAAACTATTAGTAAGGAGAAGGGGAAACGCCCTCTCATAGTTCTTGGAGCAGCCCTATGCTTACTTCTGTTTCTTTTCTCTCTAAATCCATTTCAGTTTTCTATAACTCTGCCTAAGGTGATCTGGCTTTCTGCAATAAAACCAGACTCTTCTATAGGAGTTCCCCAGCAGATCTTACTTAGTAATTCTGTTGCTTTGCTCCCATAAACCAGTAAGTATACTAATTGAAATAGGTCAGAATAGTCAAGATCACATGTTCTAACAGTTAAGTTAAATTCCTCTGTGAACCCATCAGGGTTCTGGAAAAAGTCTGGGAAATGTTTAGGTAGATTCTTTAATTCTGTACAATCACTGGTTTCCCTCTGCCTAGTTGGTAGGGAGCTGAGGTGGAGGAGGTGAGAAGAGAAAGAAGAGGGAGGCGGAAAGGAGAGTAAGTCTGAACAACAACGTAAAGGGTACAGCAGGGCAGTTGGAGAAGAGGGAAAAGGAGCATGCTGGCATTGAGCAGCTTCAGAAGCCTTCCTTAGTTCAGAGACAGGCTCTAAAAGTTCTTAACTTTTTTTTAGAAAAGAGAATTTATCTGTACTCCTCCTAGAAGCTTATAATTTCCAATCTAGATAAGTTTCCCATTCAGTCCATTTAACTTTCAAGCCGGTTTTTTCTAATTTTGCATGCAAAAAAAATTAATTTAGGAATCAAAAGAGTTCCATTTTGGCCATCTTTAGTTGATACCACTTTTAGTTAAATCTTCCTATTTCTGTAAGTACTTGCAAGTAAAGGCTTTCTATTTATTGTATATCTACGGGAGTATTAATGGGAGCTGGAAGTTGCAGGCCTTGGAGGCATGATATCCTACGTTAATTTTAGTTTTATTTGGGATCTGCAGAGTCTGCACAAATTTCTAGGGGTATTGTGTAGTGGGTTGAAGTGAGCTGCTTATGGATTGAGCTCCAAGGGGCTGTTAGAATCCATTAACTTTTAACACTGATTTGACTTTTCCCTTTTCACAGTCATTATTGCCCTTTGATCCTAGCAGATTGTTTGGCTGGCAGTCTTCCAATACACTAGCTATAGGAGGTAAGTCATTATGGGTACTTCTTGTTTTGGAAGCATTTGAGCAATGTTGATCCATAGGAGGAGTTGATTTATGTAAAGCCAATCCATTTTTTTTTTTTTCTCACTGCTTTCTGTTTTAAAAATAAGAGGGGGTGAGGGAGGGGAGCGATAAACCACAGAACTTATAAGCATGTACGCATAACCAGTGGACACGGACAACAAAACTGGGGACGGGCCCTGGCTGGTTTGGCTCAGCGGTTAGAGTGTTGGCCTGCGGTCCAGAGAGACCCGGGTTCGGTTCCCGCTAAGGGCATGTACTTCGGTTGCAGTTTGTCCCCGGCCCTGGTTGGTTGTGCGGGTGGCAGCCACTCGATGTGTCCCTTTCACGTCGATGTTTTTCTCTCTCTCTCCCTCTCTCTCCTTCCCACTCTATCTGGACAAAAAATGAAAAAATGTCCTCAGGTGAGGATTAAAAAAAAAAAGAAAAAAAAAAAAAGAGAAAACTGGGGATGGGGCAGGAGGAGGGGGAGGAGGGAGTCAATGGGGGAAAAAGGAGAAACATCTGTAACAAAAATAAATTAATAAAAAAATAAAAATAAAATCCTCATAATCATCAAAAATAAAAAAATAAAGGTGTATTCCAATTAATTGAAAACCTATTATGAGTTAAAAGTCATTGTATTAGGTCACTAGTGCTGTACTTGCTGGGAAATGTAATAATGTACTTATCTGCTTAATTTCCTCCCCCCACCAAAAAAATCCCTTTGTTAGCAGGATAGTATTTTAAGTGTTGACATTACATAAATCCTAGCTGTATCATGTAATAGCTGTAGGACCTTGGGCAAGTGATTTAACCTCTCTTCAATTTCCTATAAAATAAGTTTAATATCCCTGGCCGGTTTGGCTCAGCGGTTAGAGCGTCGGCCCATGGACCAGAGAGTCCCGGGTTCGGTTCCCACTAGGGTCACGTACCTCGGTTGCAGTTTGTCCCCAGCCCTGGTTGAGGTTGTGTGGGTGGCATCCAGTCAATGTGTCTCTCTCACATCGATGTTTCTCTCTCTCTCTCTCTCCCTCCCTCTGTCCCTCCCACCCTATCTGAAGATAAATGCAAAAATGTCCTCGGGTGAGGATAAAAAAATTTTTTTTAAAGATAATAATAAGTTTAATAACAGTGCCTACCTCACATGTTACATTGAGAATGAAAGGAGACAAGGCACTTAACAAGCTCTCACAGTTCCTGGCATATGGTCAGCACCAGATATACACACATTGCCTTCCTCTCTAGACCGTAAGAATTTCTGTGTGTGTGTGTGTGTGTGTGTGTGTGTGTGTGTGTGTGTGTGTGTGCCTTAAAAGTATAGTTAACATACGTATCCATTCTTAAACTCTGCTTTTTCTATTTTTTTTATTTTTGCATTTAGAGTTAGCTTTTAATATCATGTTACCTTGTGGTGCCTCTACCTAAATTACTCTAAAGTTAGCTTCAAATTAGTACTTAGCACATAATATACAACCCGTAAATATTTATTGGCATACATAAAAATGAATTTCCTAAAACTTCAAATTTCAGTATATTGAATTTACCTAGTGTCCAGAGCCCATTGCAGGCCTATAATAGATGTTCAGTAAATATTTGTTGAGTGCTAAATAAAGCAGTGCTTACTGTATTTTCAAATGAAAACACATGTTCTAATCTCAGTGAAATTACTAGAGAGCATATAGTATCCCCTGTCCTGTTCTTATGTCTCCAAATCCCATCACTTAGCCAGGGTCTTGACCTCCCTTTTGGAGATTGAGCACTCTAGTAAGTACACACTAGGGATTCAAGAAATTGAAGGCATGTTCCCTACCTGGTTTTTAGACATTTAAAACATATTGAGCAAATAAAGCACAGTGTAAATTAAACAATTATGAAAACAATAATACAGATTTATAAAATTGGAGAGTTTTATTTAATTAGAATGTTTACTAACTTTTTCACATGGTTTTACCACTGAAAGGGCATATAAAGTGACTGCATGATGACTTTGCTTCTGCGGCAAGCCAGAGAAAATTTTCCCTTCAGGTAGAATTTCCTCTTACACACAATCTGCACACTATCCCCCAACTTCTAAAAAAATCAGTCTTATTTGAATAAAAAACTTAAGTTTGCTTATTTGGCACCTGGAAGTACCAGTATACTTGATGTGTCAGCAAATATTTAATGAATGAGTGGTTTTATATAGAATTATAAGTGACCAAAGTTACTCTGATCTCACAAAGCATATAGATAATGCATGTGACAACTTTTAATCTCCAAGAGGGTGTACTTTTCTTTTTTTTTAGAAAGGGGGTAGGGGAGAGGAGAGAGAGAGAAATATTGGTGTGAGAGACATCAATTGGTTGCCTCCCGCAGGAGCCCCAACTGGGCCTGAGGATCGAACCTGCAACCCAGGTACTTGCCCTTGACCAGGAATCAAACCTGGAACCCTCTGGTGCATGGGCCAGTGCTCTAACCACTGAGCCATGCCAGCCAGGGCAAAGAGGGTGTACTTTTTTTTTTAAATCCTCACCCGAGGATATTTTTCCATTTATCTTCAGATAGAGTAGGAGAGAGAGAGAGAGAGAGAGAGAGAGAGAGAAATATCGATGTGAGAGAGACACATCGACTGGTTGCCTCCTGCACAACCCCAACCAAGGCTGGAGATGAACCGCAACCGAGGTACTTGCCCTTGGCCGGAAACGAACCCATGACTCTTTGGTCTGTGGGTCGACACTCTAACTGCTGAGCCAGACCGGCCAGGGCAAAGAGGGTATACTTTTAAGTAATAGCTTTGTAAGATGACAGGACACCATTAAGGTCTTTGTCTTTTCTTGTAAGAGCCAAGTCAATATAAAAAGGTTTTGGAATTCCATGGGAGAATAAAACTTTATTTCAGAAATAAGCTTTGAACTTTGAAAATGAGAACACATACACTTTTCCAGAATTGGTTCCTTAACAGTTCAGAATGTTCTCAGTAAGTGGTTAAGAGACAAATATTAGGTCTTGACAGGAATGGTTATTTCATACTAACTTTTCATGTCAAAATATTTCTGGCCTTGGCTGGTGTGGCTCAGTTGGTTGGGCATCGGCCTGAGCAGAGAGAGAGAGGTCATTGGTTCAGTTCCCTGTCAGGGCACATGGCCAGGTTGCAGGCTCGATCCCCAGTAAGGGGCGTGCAGGAGGCAGCTGATCCATGTTTCTCTCCCTCTCCCTTCCTCTCTGTCTCTAAAATCAATAAAAACATATTTAAAAAATATGTATCTTCTGACTTTAAATTTCTCTAAAAAGAGAAAAACAATTTGTTGGCTATTTTCATGGGCACAGAGAAACTTTGAACTGAGTCCCTCTGCTGGTCTTGGAAAAATGCTACCAACATGTAGAAAATAAGGTGCTCTATGCATACAACATCAGAAAATATAGCTAGTGATAACATAAGGAGAGTATAGGAGAGTATTAATATGGAGAAAAAGATGTCCTTCTCATGGTATTTATTGGAATGGTACAGTGAGTTGGCCTTGGTGAATAGAGGACATGTAAATATATTAAGTAAGGAGTTTATTGCATAATGAGCTGCATGAATGAACTGAAAAGCTTTTGTAGATCTTTGGCAGAGATTTTGTAGTTAAAAGGTTATTGCCATCATGAAGTTAAATTAGAATTAAAGCATCTAAAATTACAAGTAAGTTCAGTGGGGGGAAAGCACAATTTATAAGTTTTCATGCAGCTTCTCAGGTACACATTTTTTAATAAAATGAGGGCTATCTCTCTACATTAAAATAAAATTATTACATTTTGGTGGTTCAAAATGATTACAGCAACCAGTTTTCGTTTACCATTATAGACTTAAGTTTTCCATGTGCAGAGCTACAATTAATCATGGAGAGGTGCAGAGCATTAATATTGCTTCACTTTCCCCCCAGATGTATCGAGTCATCTCCCACATTTCTCTAGCCCTGACCTGGTTAATAAATATGCTGTAGTGGAACGTCTGAATTTTGCTTATTATTTATATCATGGACGGCCATCGTTTGCATTTGGTACTTTTCTGGTCCAGGAATTAACTAAGAGCAAGACACCCAAGCATCTGTGAGTATTTAAAACATAATTTGTACTGTTAATAAAAGGCACATCTGTGTATTTTACCTGTGCATTTAAAAAAATGTGCTGGAAACATGTATATCAGAGCTAACTGATTATATTTGGATGGTGATTTTTTTTTTTTCCATTTGTGCTTTTCTGTGTATCCCCAGTTTTTGGCATTTAGTGTGTGTTACTTTTGTTAATAGGAAAAAAGATTAAAAGTGTATTTTAAAAGATAATACAGTTTTAAATCATATTTTTAAGAAGTGATCCAGCAGCTTACCAAATGTTAGCCATTATGCTAAAAAGAGAATTCTATAATGAGATGTGATTTCTGTATTTAAGATTTGTGTTAGGTTTACTTTATTGATTTGTTTTATAATTAACAAAGTAATGCATTTTTATGGTAAAATATTCAAATAGCCTAGAAGAGTGGAAAATGAAATATAAAAATCCCTCAATCTTCTGTCTTCATTATGTATAGTATATAAACATAGTTAATTTCTTGCATGTCTTTCCTCAAAATTTTTCAATGTATATAAAAGTACATATGAGTCCTTTCAAACGTATGTGCTTTAAGATGTCAAACTTTAAGTGGCATTAGTTTTCTTGGTAGCTTGTGTACATATAATTGACAAGATCAAAAGTTGGCAGTCTTTCGGAAATTCTACTCTGTTCCCTGGGTGAAATGGGAAGCAGAATAATTTGGACTATGAGTAGGTGTTTTAGGAGAAGGTAAAATATAAGGAAGTGGGGGCTATGGAGCCAAAAGACAGATAAAAGCTACCAAGAGCCTTAATGAATGTATGCAAAGAGCCCAAAAAGGGAAGGGGGAGGAAGCCAAAAATCACGTGTCTGACACTCCATGTATCACTGGAGTGATTCCATCTGCTTTTCCTGATGAGATACAATTTTCATGTGCTGATGTGATTTTGTTTCCTTTCTTTTTCAGGATCCAGCAAGTAGGCAATGAAACCTATGTTTTAGGCCTCTCTTCCTTCCACATACCCTCAATAGGAGCTGCCTGTGTTTGTTTCTTAGAATTGCTTGGCCTTGACAGCCTCAAGCTCAGAGTTGATATGAAAGTGGCCAATATAATTCTGAGCTATAGGTGTACAAATGAAGATGCTCAATACAGCTTTATCAGAGAGTCTCTAGGTACAGCACCTTTTCTTTCTGTGGCTTGGTTTAGAGGACATGGGATGAATAGGTCTAAAGCATTGAATTGTGAGTGTTTGGGGAGGAAACAGTTATCTTCCTGTTTCATCCTTTTCCTACAGTGTTTGTTCTTTTACTTACTTTCTTGGGGCCTTTACTTGGTTACTGAAATGGCCTTGGACCACACTTTTCAAACAGAAATGCCCAGTTCCTAACCTTTTCTCTTGACCAAATTTGTCTTTTATATTTCTTATAGCTGAAAAGCTGTCTAAACTGGCTGTGGGTGAAAAAGCAACCACAGAAGAATTGCTTGTTCTCTTAGAGGAGGGTATATGGAGCAGCATTCAGCAACAGGAAATAAAGAGGTTTGTGAGTTGCAATCCCAACCTCTTTTCCAGCAAGCTTTATTGTCCCCATGTGTGTTTGCCTAGTCTCTCTTCAAACACCTCAGACCAATCCCCCTAGACTTTATCTTCTTACAGCATACAGCAGATACTCAGTAAATGGATAATGGGTTTTAATCACATCTTACCATTAGTAAAATGAGGGTGAAGATAATGATTCCCTCTTCAGAGATGGAGTTTCCAAGAGATGGGGAGGAACTTTGTCTCCTCCACTGCCCTACTGGTCAGGGAATTCTGTTAAGTGTTACATGTTGAAATCATTTCAGAAGATATGGGATGGATATCAACAAATTCGATTCTGATATCCTTAATTTTTTCTTGCTGATATGTCAGTTGATAATGCAAGTTGAGGTGACCATCTATCCACCAAGCCCATCTCCTTATACTGGGTGAGGCAAAAGTAGATTTATAGTTGTGAGTATGTGAAACAGAGTTTATTGTATTATTTATTAATTATTGTATTATTTCCCATACGAACAACTGTAAACCTACTTTTGCCCCACTCTGTACATTCTTGCTATCTTTCCTTTGTGCTATCCCACTGGGACTGACCCAGCCACCCCAGACCCTGGGTACCCACCATTCTTCTGTAACTCCTATCACTGACTGTTCTCAACAGCTTCCTACTTTCAGCAAGAACAGGTACCCTCCCCTTAGTGAGGCAGTCCAGGCCCCTCTCAGGGCTCTGATTCTCTAAAGTGAATCATGAAAGATAATTAAGCACTCAGAAGATTTCTTGAGTGACTATTTTCTCACTTCTAAAGTTTGTACATAGCTAGTTTGATAGATACTTGCCTGATAAAAGGAATGAATAGTACCAGCATGCTAAGAAAGCTATTACTGGTAAGAGTCCTTTTTTGTTTTTTCAAAGCAGTCTAATAAATATTTGGTATTTGTTGAAAAGCTTTTTAGAGACTATACTGTAATTAAATTTATTTAGTTTTCACTTATTTTTTAGTTTAAAACTAAAGCAATATTTCAACATGTTTTTTTCTCTACCACGCCCACTCTCAATTATAGGTTATCCAGTGAATCTAGCAGCCAGTGGGCATTAGTGGTACAGTTCTGCAGGCTCCACAATATGAAACTGAGTACATCTTACCTTAGAGAATGTGCCAAAGCAGGTGATTGGATACAGTTTATTATTCATAGCCAGCTCCATAATTATCACCCAGAAGAGGTAAGCCACTGATCGTTGCCAGTTATTCAAGAAGAGGATATTGGAACACTTCTTAGAATAAAAATAATATTCTTTCTCTTGTTAACACATAGACTTTTTTTAAATATGATACTATTACTTTTACTAAAATTTCAGTGGGTTGGCTTCAGACAAAGAATAAGTCATTGGTACTAAAGAGATGAAGGAAGAATTTTGTGATTCCAGATTGCAAATGGACATTCATTCAAAAGCAACAAAGCAACTTTGTAAAATTATATGGTCACCTCTGACAGTTCAGATTGAGAAAGAACAATTTTGCCTATGCTTTTCTCTAACATTGTCAGCTCCAGCTGAAATTGAAACTGGGTTATCTGCTTTGTACACTCTTGGTGGGATTGCAAATTGGTGCAGACACTATGGAAAACAGTATGGAGGTTACTCAAAAAATTAAAAATAGAACTACCTTATGAACCAGCAATTCCACTTCTGGGTATTTATCAGAAGAGATCCCAAACATTAATTCAAAAAGATATATGCGAGATTCTCGAAAATGGCAGAGTAAATGGAAGCTACACAGACTATCTCCCAGGACTAAACTGAAATTAAAACTAAAATAAAGACAAATTGTCGGGAAAAAGCAACAGAAAAGCAGCTTGCAAGGACCATATAACCAGGGACACTGAATCGATCCTGGTAGGATTGTGGAGGTGCAAGAAGGGGGCTGGGAGCCCACGGACAGCATCGGTCTTAGCTGTGAGCAGCGCCCTCAAGGTTAAAATCCCAAGCTTGCTCCACAGCACAGAGGGCCGGGACAGAGCGCTAAAATAGTCACAGCCACTCACCTTGGGCTCCGGCAGAGGGAGGGCAGACTGGACTGGAACTGTGTGGGGACACTCGAGATTTGGAGAGCGCTCAGAGCTTTTGCTGAGTTGCAGCCACGCAGGACGGTGGCCATCTTACTCCTTCCCAGGGCTCTGAGGAGAGGCGGTGGCCCCTCCCTCGGAGATTCAACCCCACCCAGGTGGGCCAAAGAAATGCAAATTGAGGCTCATTAACAACCAGCATCTGCCCCACTCTTGGGAAATCCTCTTACACTGAACACCTGAGGGAGTTTTTCATTCAACTGAGAACCCAAGGCTCTTCAAGTAACCGCAACTAATGGCCTCCAGGCAAAAAGCTAGAGGATAACTGAACCGTTCCTGGGCTTGCACATCTACCCAGGAAAGTAAGACTTGACAGTGGTGTTTACCGTGGGTCCTCCCATGCTCATCCAAACCCAGTAGAGGGAGCCACAAACAGCAGAACACCAACACCCACAGGGAAAATTTGGCAGGCTCCAAAATCCACTGAGATAGCCAAAATGGTGAAACAAAGAAACAAATCCCAAATAAAAGAACAAAAGACCTCTACCGAAGATAAGATAAATGAAATGCAAGTTATCAGAGGTAGAGTTCAGAGCCATGATCTTGAGGAAGCTCAACAGCATGAGTAAGGACATCAACACCATGAGTAAAGATATAGAAGCCTTGGAAACCAACCAAGTGGAAATGAAGAATGACATAGCAGAAATAAAGAACACATTGGAAAGACTAAACAGCAGAGTAGAGGAAGCTGAGGACCGGATCAGTGAATTAGAAGACAGGGTAGAAAAAATCAACCAATCAGAAAACCAAAGGGAAAAAACAATGAGAAAATAGGAAGACAGCTTAAGAGAACTGTGGGACAACTGGAAATGGAACAACATTCGCATCATAGGAGTCCCCGAAGAAGAAGAAAATGAGCAAGGGTTAGAGAATATATTTGAAGAAATAGTGACAGAAAACTTCTCTAATTTGGTGAAGGAAGAAGGCATTCAAGTTCAAGAAGCACAGAGAGCCCAAGTAAGAAGAACCCAAACAGGCCCACACCAAGACACATAGTAATTAAAATGCCAAAAATTAAAGACAGAGAATCCTAAAGGCAGCAAGAGATAAGCAACAGGTTACCTACAAAGGAACCCCCATAAGGCTATCAGCTGACTTCTCAACTGAAGCACTACAGGACAGAAGAGAATGGCATGAAGTAATCAAGGTAATGAAAAACAAGGATCTGAATCCAAGACTACTCTACCCAGCAAGGCTATCATTCAAAATAGAAGGTCAAATAAAGAGCTTCCCAGACAAAAAGAGGCTAAGGGAATACATTAGCACTAGACCAGCACTGTAAGAAATGTTAAAAGGACCGCTGTAATTAGTAGGAAGGAAAATAGAACCACACTAAACAAAAATGGCAATAAATAAGTACATATCAGTAATCACCTTAAATGTAAATGGATTGAATGCTCTGATAAAAAAGACACAGAGTAGCGGATTGGATAAGAAAGCATGACCCGTATATATGTTGCTTACAACAAAAGACTCACATAGGTTGAAAGTGAAGGGATGGAAAAAATCTTCCAAGCAAACGGAAAGGAAAGAAAAGCTGGGGTAGCAATACTAATATCTGATAAAATAGATTTCAAAATGAAGGCCATAACTAGAGACAAAGAAGGCCACTACATAGTATTGAAAGGATCTATCCAACAGGAAGATATAACCTTGGTAAACATATATGCACCCGATTTAGGAGCACCAAAATATATTAAAAGTCTTCTGGAGGACTTCAAAGGAGAAATCGACAGGAATACAGTCATAGCAGGGGACTTCAACACCCCGCTGACATCACTGGATAGATCCTCTAGACAAAAAATTAACAAGGAAACAGAGACTCTAAATGGAGCACTAGACCAAATGGATTTAATAGATATCTACATAGAATTACACCCCAAAACTACAGAATTCACATTCTTTTCAAGTGCACAAGGGACATTCTCAAAGACAGACCACATGATAGGACACAAACTAAGTCACTACAAGTTCAAGAAGATTGAAATCATATCAAGCATCTTCTCAGATCACAATGGCATGAAACTAGAAATCAATTGCAACAAGAACATGCAAAGACATTTGAACACATGGAGGCTAAATAGTATGTTATTAAGCAATGAATGGGTTACCGAGGAGATCAAGAAAGAAATTGAAAACTTTCTGGAAACCAATGAAAATGAACACACAACAACACAAAAATCTATGGGATGCAGCAAAAGCAGTCCTGAGAGGGAAGTTCATAGCACTACAGGCCTACCTCAAGAAACAAGAAAAATTTCTAATAGACTATCTAACCTCACAACTTAACTAGAAAGCAAACCAAAAGAAAACCCCAGAGCAAGTAGAAGGAAGGAAATAGTAAAGATCAGAGCAGAAATAAATGACAGAGACCAAAAAAACAATTCAAAGGATCAATGAAACAAGGAGCTGGTTTTTCGAGAAGATAAATAAGATTGATAGACCCTTAGCTAGACTCACCAAGAAACAGAGAGAGGGAACCCAAATACACAAAATCAGAAATGAAAGAGGAGAAGTAACAACTGACACCACAGAAATACAAAGGATCGTTAACAAATACTATGAACAATTATATGGCAACAAATTCGACAATCTAAGTGAAATGGACAAATTTCTAGAAACACATAGTATCCCAAAACTGGACCGGGAAGAGATAGAAAACTTGAACAGACCAGTAACAACTAAGGAAATTGAAGATGTAATCAAGACTCTCCCAGCAAACAAAAGCCCAGGCCTGGATGGCTTCACGGGGGAGTTTACCAAACATTCAAAGAGGAACTAACACCCATTCTCAAACTATTTCAAAAAATTCAAGAAGAAGGAAGACTCCAAACTTGTTTTATGAGGCCAACATAATTCTAATTCCAAAACCAGAAAAAGACATACAAAGAAAGAAAACTACAGGCCAATATCCCTGATTAACATAGATGTCAAAATCCTTAACAAAATACTAGTAAATCAGATCCAGTAATACATCAAAAAAATCATTCACCATGACCAAGCGGGATTCATCCCAGGGATGCAAGGCTGGTACAATATTCGCAAATCAATAAATGTGATACACCACATAAACAGAATGAAAGATAAAAAACCACATGATCATATTATCAATAGATGCTGAAAAAGCATTCGACAAAATCTAGCGCCCATTTCTGATAAAAACGCTCAGCAATGTGGGAGAGGGATCATATCTCGACATAATAAAAGCCATATATGAAAGACCTACAGCCAATACCATACTCAATGGGCAAAACTAAAAGCATTTCCCTTAAGAACAGGAATAAGACAGGAATGCCCACTTTCGCCACTCTTATTTAACATAGTACTGGCAGTCTTAGCCACAGCAATCAGACATGAAGAAAAAATAAAAGGGATCTAAATTGGAAAGGAGGAAATGAAACTGTCATTATTCACAGATGACATGATATTATACATAGAAAACCCTCCATCAGACATCTACTAGACTTAAATGAATTTGGAAAAGCAGGATACAAAATTAACGTCGAGAAATCAAAGTCATTCTTATACACCAATGATGAACTCACAGAAAGAAAAACTAAAAAAAAAATCCCATTTACCATCGCGGCAAAAAAATTAAGATACCTAGGAATGAACTTAACCAAAGAAGTAAAGTACCTATTTGCAGAAAACTACAGGACATTGAAAAAAGAAATAGAGGAAGATATAAAAAAGTGGAAACACATACCTTGATCATGGATTGGAAGAATTAACATCATTAAAATGTCCATATTATCCAAAACAATTTATAGATTCAATGCAATCCCCATCAAAATACCAACAACATATTTCACAGAACTAGAACAAATACTTCAAAAGTTCATATAGAACCAAAAAAGACCCCGAATAGCCACAACAATCTTGAAAAGAAGGACAAAGTAGGTGGGATCACAATACTGGATATCAGGTTATACTACAAAGCTGCTGTAATCTAAACTACCTGGTACTGGCACAAGAACAGGCATATAGACCAGTGGGACAGAACAGAGAACCTGGAAATTGACCCAAGACATTATGCTCAATTAATATTTGACAAAGGTGGCAAGAGCATACAAGAATAAAGACAGCCTCTTTAATAAATGGTGTTGGGAAAATTGAACAGCTACGTGCAAAAAAATGAAACTAGACCATCAACTTACATCATACACAAGAATAAACTCAAAATGGATAAAAGACTTAAATGTGACTTGTGAATCCATAAAAATCCTAGAAGAAAATGTAGGCAACAAAATTTCAGACATCATATGCACCAGAATATTCACTGATACATCACCTAAGGCAACAGAAACAAAGGAAAAAATGAATACATGGAACTACATCAAACTAAAAAGCTTCTGCACAGCAAAAGAAACAACCATCAAAATAGAAAGAGAACCCACTGTATGGGAGAGCATAATTGCCAATGTTACATCAGATAAGGGGTTAATTTCCAAAATATATAGAGTGCTCATACAACAACAAAAGGAAGACAAAGAACCCAATTAAAAAATGGGCAGAGGAGCTAAATAGACACCTCTCCAAACAGGACATACAAATGGCCAAGAGATATATGAAGAAATGCTCAACATCACTAATCATCAGAGAGATGCAAATTAAAACAACAATGAGGTATCACCTCACACCTGTCAGAATGGCCACCATCAGCAAATCATCAAACAACAAGTGTTGGCGAGGGTGTGGAGAAAAGGGGACTCTAGTACACTGCTGGTGGGAATGCAGACTGGTGCAGCCACTGTGGAAAACACTCTGGTGTTACCTCAAAAAATTAAAAATTGAATTGCCATTTGACCCAGTGATCCCACTCCTAGGAATATACCCTAAGAAGCCTGAAACACCAATCAGAAAGAATATATGTACCCCCACGTTCATAGCAGCACAATTTACAGTAGCTAAGATCTGGAAACAGCCCAAGTGTCCATCAGTGGATGAATGGATAAAAAAGCTGTGGTACATATACACAATGGAGTACTATGCAGCTGTAAGAAATAAAGATCTCTTATCCTTTGAGACGACACGGAGGGACCTAGAGAGTATTATCCTAAGTGAAACAAGCCAAGCAGGGAAAGACAAATATCACATGATCTCACTTATTTGTGGAATATAATGAACATAATTGTCTGAGGAACTGGGTAGACCCAGAGACGTGGAAGTAGGGTACAAACTGACAACCCTCAGAAGAGGGGAAAGGAGGGGAGGGAAGAGATAAACCATAGAACTTATATGCGTGTATGCATAACCGATGGACATGGACAACAAAGCTGTGGACAGGGTGGGGGTGATGGGAAGGAGGGTGTCAATGGGGAAAAAAGGAGAAACATCTGTAACAAAAATAAATTAATCCAAAAAAAGAAAAATTAACAACAACAAAAAAAGATATATGCACCCCTGTGTTCATTGTAGCATTATTTACAATAGCCAAGATATGGAAGCAACCTAAGTGCCCATCAATAGACAACTGAATAAAGAAGCTTGGCATATATATACAATGGAATATTACTGGGCCATAAAAAGGAATGAAATCTTACTATTTTAGACAACATGGATGGACCGAGAGGGAGTTATGCTAAGTGAAATAAATCAGACAGAGAAAGACAAATACCATATGATTTCCCTTATATGTGAATCTAAAGAACAAAATAAACAAACGAAACAGAAACAGACTCATACAGAGAATAAACTGAAGGTTGCCAGATGGGAAGGGGGTTGGGAGCTGGGTAAAAGCAGTGAAAGGATTAAGAAGTACAAATTGGTAGCTACAAAATAGTCATGGTGATATAAAGCGCAGCATAGGGAATACACAATACTATTGTAGAAAACTATGTATGGTGCCAGGTGGATACTAGATTTATTTTGGGATCACTTTGTAAAGTATATAATTGTCTAACCACTATGCTGTACACCTGAAACTAATATAAAATATTGAATGTCAATTATAATTGAAAAATAAAAATAAATTTGGTTGTCTGTTTTAATCAACTAATATATTTTCCAGGTGAAATCGCTTCTCCAATATTTCAGCCCTGTCCTTCAAGACCACTTAAAGCTAGCTTTTGAGAACTTACCCTCAGTGTCTAACTCCAGAATGGACAGTGATCAAGGCTGCAACAAGTCCCCCCAGGAACTCCAGAAAAACAAAGAAAAGATAACTGATTTCTTTGAAATTCTACTCTGGTGCTCAGAGGAGCCAAACTCCTGGTGCTGGCTCCTAGCTGAAGCAGTGAAACAACAGGCCCCTATTCTTAGTGTCCTAGCCTCATGTCTCCAGGTGAGGATCACGAGAAGCCTAAATTAACAACCCAGAGAGCAATAGAAAAAGTGGGGAGGGACAGGGAATGCTGATAAGTCAGAGAGAGTGTGGGGGGATGATGACATTGAGGCTTTAGCCTGTGTTTCCAAGGTCACTGCAACTTTTTATGCTTCTCCAGTTTAGGATCCAGGCCATCTAGTGCACTTTCTCGTGCCCTAACATATAGTAGCTTAAGTGGTCAGAGCCTTGGTTCCTGGTTGGCAGTCATAGAGAAGGATGCTTTAGTGGACTGACCACCACTGCCTCTGAGCAGGGAAGAAGGATACTCTAAGACAGTCCCTTGGTCAGCAGTTCTGTGGAAGGCAGTTGTGTTTTCTTATACTTAGTACTTCTCTAACTTTCACACATTTCCTCTCAGTCTCTTGGCCTTTTGACCTGCCATACTCTACAGGATGGTTTATAAAATTCCCTTGGTTCTTCATTAGAGTTTGTTTCACGTTTGAAGGCTTTTCAAGCCATTTTAACCAGTTTAGTGAGGTGACTTTTTCTGAACAGGAAATAGCCATCCGTAGTTGTAGCATTGCTGGAATCTTCCTCTATCGGGTAATCCAAGCCTGGTGGTTATTTTATTTTGAAATGTTCTTATCCAATGGTAGGATGCCAGTGCTATTTCTTGTCTCTGTGTTTGGATCATCACTTCTGTGGAGGACAATATTGCAGCTGAAGCGATGGGACACATTCAGGACTCAATAGAGGGCCATACTTGGGACCTTGAGGACCTCTCAGTCATCTGGAGAACATTATTAACAAGGCAGAAGAGCAAAACTCTCATCAGAGGTTTCCAACTTTTCTTTAAGGTAGCGATAGTCACTTCATTTATTTCCTGAGTTTAAAGGGGTTACTTCAGAATTTTCCACACTGACTTTTTCAGTTGTTCCTAACCCTGGATTTATTTTTTAGCCAACAACAAATAATGACAATAGAACTACTATTTATTTAGAAAAGTGCTTTCTATACATTATTTTAGTCAAGTCACACAATAATAATACAAAGATAATACTGTATGAGGATATTATGAAGTGGTTTGTCCTCATTTTATAGGGCAATAAACCAAGGCTTACAGAACTTAAGTAACATGTGCATCGTCTCAGAGTATTTTAGTAAGCAGTGTACTTACAATTCAGATCCATACTTTCTAATTCCCAAACTCCTGTCCTCTGACTGAAAAGCTCCTACTAAAGTGACGGAACTGGAAGGATTGATGCCACAGGCAGCAGTAGGTTGGCAGGTCAGTGGAGCCCATGATCCAGGAGTGTATGTAGAGGTTTCCTGGCACCATCTAGTGGACCATGTCCTGCTCATGTGTGTGGGACCAAGTATAGAATAGACAGAAAATGGACTGTTGAGTAGATGTACCTAGATGAAGTATCTTTTTCCAAAAGGAAGAAGAAGTATAAATTTAACTCCCTTTCTTTTTAACATACATGATTTAATTCTACTATGAAGCTGTTGTTAATAGTATTTGTTTTTTACTTTAACCTTCTCTTATATTGCCATTATTAATGAGAAAATAGTATTAAGTTCAGGATTTTGTCATTTCTTTCAAACTCTTCTTCAAAGGATTCCCCATTACTATTGATGATGGAGATGTATGAACTGTGTATGTTCTTCAAGAATTACAAGGAAGCCGAAGCTAAACTACTGGAGTTCCAGAAGAGCCTTGAAACTGTAAGTTAGAATTATGTGCTCTTTCTCACTGATCTGAAATTCATTAGAGTGGCCTGTTGTCTGCTAGTTGATGGGATGTGGCAGCAGGTGAGTAGCTGTTATGGGGCATAATTCAAACTAGCTCATTTGTATTGTTACAGAGATGGCGAGGCAGGGCAAGAGTTGCAGTGGCCTTGCCTGTAAAAAACACTGCAGTTGCCAGGGATGACAGAGAGGTTTAATCTAATGTGTTAACTCTGATCGGTATCCTGATGCTGCAGCCAAGTTCAGTGAGAAAGAAATTAATGGTATCTGCTATGGATGCTAAAGAAGAGTATAGTGATCCATGGGCCACATTCTACCAATTCAGGATAACTCTAGCAGCGTTGAGTGTGAAGGGTATTTAAAACTCCTCTATTTATTCACTGTGACAGAAAAGAATATCTTTTTTTTTTTTTTATCAACACTTGTAGTGGTCCCTGTTCAAATGATGTTGAGCCTTGTGGTCAATTTCAGACTTTGCCTATCAGAAGTTTGTTTCAGGCTTATTTATCATATAGAGCTAATTAACCATGGTGTGTGTGGGGGGGGGGGGCGGGTAGGAATTTATAAGAAAGGAAAAGAAACATGCCTTAGTCCTGCTTGTGGTTTCGGCCCTTTTGCCTACTCTACTACAAAAGAGCTCTATGATAAATGAGACAAACTATTTACTGATTCTACCCAACAAATATATCACAATGGAACTTCAGGCTTTTGCTCTCAATCACATTGGTCTTAACTGTAATGAAGGTTATTATTTATTATTTGAAAAGACAGAATCAGTTATTCAAATATGCCTGAGGTTTCTAAATCACAGAAAATAGGGATATTAATTTCCTTGGTTTATCACTCTCCATGGCTAGGGCCCTAGCATGTGTCTTCTTTTATTATTATTATGTTTTTATAGTGGTCAAATACACATAACATTTACCATCTTGGTTTTTTTTTTTTAATATTTTCTTCTGTATTGATTTTAGAAAGGAAGGGAGAGAGAGATAGAAACATCGATGAGAGAGAACATCAATTGGCTGCCTCCTGCATGTCCCCTACTGGGGAATGAGCCTGAAACTCAGGCATGTGCCCTGACCAGGAATCGAAACGGCAGCATTTTGGTGCATGGGATGATGCCCAACAACTGAGCCACACCAGCCAGGGCGGTTTACTAGTATTTTGTTGAGGATTTTTGCATCAATAATCCTAAAGGATCTTGGTGTGTAGTTTTCTTTGTCCGTCTTTGCTATCAAAATTATGTTGGTTTCATAGAATGAGTTAGGCAGTGTTTCCTCCTCTTTAATTTTTTTGAGAAGTTTGAGAAGGATTTGTGTTAGTTCTTTAAATGTTTGATTCGCCAGTAAAGCCATCAGGTTCAGACTTTTCTTTGTTGAGAGACTTGATTTCTGACTGTCCTTAATAGTTATAAGTCTGTTCAGATTATATTATTTCTTGCCCGGCTGGTGTGGCTCAGTGGTTGAGCATCGACCCATGCACCAAGAGGTCGCCGGTTTGATTTCCAGTCAGGGCACATGCCCAGGTTGTGGGCCAAATCCCCAGTGGGGAGCATGCAGGAGGCGGCCAATCGATGTTCTCTGCCATCCATGTTTCTATCTCTCTCCCTCTCCCTTCCTCTCTCTAAAATCAATTTAAAAAAATTTTTTTAAGTAAAACAGATTATGTATTTCTTTGTGATTTAGTCTTGGTAGGTTTTGTATTTTTAGGAGTTCATCAGTTTCATCTAGGTTATCAATTTTTTGGCATACAGCTTTTTTCACAGTACTTTTTTTTTTTTTTTTATCCTCACCCGAGGACGTTTTTTTTTTCATTTTTTGCTAAGATAGAGTAGGAGGGAGAGAGAGGAAGAGAGAGAGAGAGAAACATCGACGTGAAAGGGACATATCGAGTGGCTGCCACCCGCACAACCAACCAAGGCCGGGGACAAACTGCAACCGAGGTACATGCCCTTAGCGGGAACCGAACCCGGGTCTCTCCAGACCACAGGCTGACGCTCTAACCGCTGAGCCAAACCTGCCAGGGCTCACAGTACTTTCTTATAATCATTTTTATTGTCTGTAGAATAGGTAGTAATGTCCACTTTCATTTCTGATTTTAGTAATTTGAGTCTTCTCTCTTTTCAAAAATGTATTCAATTTTCAGTTTTGTGACTTTTCCAGTTTCCTTTTGTTATTGATTTATAACTTTATCCCCCTGTGGTCAGAGAAGATACTTTGTATGATGTCTATCTTTTAAAATCTATTGAGACTTAATTTGTAGTCTAATGTGTAGTCTATCCTGGAATATATTCTGTGTGCATTTGAGAAGAATGTGTTTCCTATTATTGTTTTCTTATCTTTGGTCTGATTATTCTGTCCGTTATTGTGAGTGGGGTATTAAAGTCTCCAACAGTTATTGCAGAACTGTCTATTTCTCCCTTCAGTTTCATCAGTTTTTGCCTTATATATTTTGATGGTCAATCATTAGGTGTGTAAATGTTTATAACTGTCATATTTTCTTGCTGTATTGAACTTTCTATTAATATATAATGTCCTTCTTTATCTCATCTTTTCACTTTCTACTTGATATGTCTTTAGATCTCAAGTGAGTCTCTTGTAGATAGTGTATAGTTGGATCATGTGGGGTTTTTTTTTTAATTTTTTTTTTTTTTTTTATCCTCACCCGAGGACATTTTTTCATTTGTTTTGTTCAGATAGAGTGGGAGGGAGAGAGAGAAAGAGAGAGAGAGAGAGAGAAACATCAACGTGAAAGGGACACATCGAGTGGCTGCCTCCTGCACGACTCAACCAGGGCCAGGGACAAACTGCAACTGAGGTACATGCCCTTAGCAGGAACCGAACCTGGGTCTCTCTGGACCGCAGGCCGATGCCCTAACCACTGAGCCAAACCGGCCAGGGCAGGATCATGTGGTTTTTATTCATTCTGCCAATCCCTGTCCTTTAATTGGAAAATTTAATACATTTACATTTGAAGTAATTACTGACAAGGAAGGACTTACTGCTGTCATTGTGCTATTTTTTATATGCCTTATAGATTTTTTTTGTCTTTCGTTTCCTGCATTACTATCTTCTTTTATGTTTAGTTGATTTTTTTTTTGTAGTGATTTGCTTAAATTCCTTTCTCATTTCATTTTGTGTCTATTCTATAGCTATTTTTTTGTGGTTACCATGCAGGTTACACTTAACATCCAACACTTTTAACACTGTCATTTTATATACCAGATTAACTACAATAATATCCTAAATCTGTTCCTTTACAGCTCCATCCCCACTCCTTTCTCTTAAATCATATTTTTTAAAATTGCTACAATAATACTAACTTTTATAATTGCTGGTGTATTCACCTTTATTGAACTCTTTATTTTCCATACAGCTTCGAGGTACTGTCTAGTGTTCTTTCATTTTACCTTGCAGGACTTCCTTTGAGTATTTCTTGTAGGGCAGGTCTAGTGATCGATAACTCCCTCAGTCTCTGTCTACATGGGAATGTCTTAATTTCTCCCTCACTTTTGAAGAACAGTTTTGCTATACATAGGGGTCTTGGTTGACAGGTTTTTTTCTTTGAGTAATTTAAATGTATTGGCCCACTGTCTTCTGGCCTCTAGATTTTCTGATGAGAAATCTGCTTATAATCTTATTGAGGATCCATTGTCTATGATTAGTCACTTCTCATTGCTTTCAAGATTCTTTGTCTTTTGAAAGTCTGATTATAATGTGTCTCTGTGGCTCTCTTTGAGTTAATCTTAAATGGAGTTTATTGAGCTTTTGGATATTTATATTGACGTCTTTCATCAAATTTGGGAAGTTTTCAGCCATTATTTATTAGAATATTTTCTTTACAGCCCTTTCTCCCTTCTTCTGGGACTCCCATGATATATATTTGGTCCTCTTTATGGTGTCCAACATGTCCCTTAGGCTCTGTTTACTTTTTCTCCAGTCTGTTTCTTTTCCTCTTAATCTATAATTTCCATTGTCCTATCTTCAAGTTTGCCAGTTCTTTCTTCTGCCTGTTAAAATCTGCCTTTGAATGCCTCTAGTGAATTTTTTAAAATATGGTTTTATTGATTTTAGAGAGAGAAACAATAATGTGGGAGAGAAACATTGATTGGCTGCCTCCTGCATACCCCCTACTGGGGATCAAGCCCACAACCCTGGCAAATGCCCTGATTGGCAATCCAGCCAGCAACCTTTTGGTGCATGGGACAACGTTCAATCCACTGAGCCACACTAGCCAAGGCCTGGCCTATTTTTTAATCGGGTTGTTTGTTTTCTTAATGTTTAAAGAGTTCTTTTTATATTTTGGGTAACAGTCCTTTTTCAGATATGTCTTTTTTTTTTTTTTAATCCTTACTCGAGGGTATTTTTCCATTTATCAGATAGAGTGGGAGGGAGGTAGGGAGAAAGAGAGAGAGAGACATCGATGTGAGAGAGACACATTGACCGGTTGCCTCCCCCATGACCCCTACCAGGGCCAGAGACGAACCACAACCAAAGTACGTGCCCTTGGCTGGAATTGAATCCGTAACTCTTTGGTCTGTGGGCTGATGCTCTAACTGCTGAGCCAAACCGGCCACAGCCAGATGTGTCTTTTGTAAATATTTTTTCTCAGTCTGTGGCTTACCATCTAATTATCTTGACATTGTTTTTTGTAGAACAGAAATTTTTAATTTTAATGAAGTTTAGCTTATCAGTTTGAGTTTTACATTTAGGTCCTCCCAGGTATCTTCTTTTTTTAATTGATTTTTTTAGAGAGCGAGGAAGGGAGAGAGAGACAGAAACATCCATGTGAGAGAGAAACATTGATCGGCCACCTCCCGCATGCCCCTGACTGGGGATCGAGCCCGCAACCTGGGCATGTGCCCTCACCGGGAATCAAATTGGGACCTCTCAGTCCATGGGATGACACTCAACCCACTGAGCCGCACCGGCCAGGCCAGGTATCTTTTTATTCTTGCCTGACTTCTCACGTTCCAGCCTCCTGAAGAGGGGCAATGCAGCAACTCCATCCTTGCCCTAGCCCTTTATTTCCATATATTTTTTCCTGCTATAGTTTCTTTTCTTAGAGCAACAGAGGTAGGTAAACCAATAAATAAAGACTAAGAAATCATGGTCTAATTCAAACTAATGAGGCCTGCTACTTGGGGTCATTTTCCAAGCATTTTTAGTATTTCATTGAAGTGACATAAATCCAGGCTTCATAATTGAAATCCTCTAGCAATATTATAAACTATAAGCTAACTAGTAGAATCAGCTCAGCAGTGTTAGCAAGTCTTTCTGAGAGATCTGCCTTCATATGTGAATTTCAGATCTTCTGCACCCAAGGGCAAGCCTATATTCTCTGAAGAAGCTTTTAATTTCACAGCAACTCACGGGGCTGTTTGGTAATCATTAACTATGGGTATTTGCACCAGTTCACTCCAAAGTAGTCTTGGGTCTCTTTCCCATCTTTGACTTTCACACACACAGTTCTCTACACCAAGATGCCCCACAAAGAGGCAAATTACCAAGAGGGCTTATTTTAGCCACTATTCTGAGCCACACTGCTGATTCTTGCCATAGAAAGGACCTGAAGAAGTGTCCCCTTTGTGATAGGAGATGACTTTTGATGGCACCTTGGTTTCCCTAGATATTCTCACATTTGGAGTTTTTGATTTGTTGTTCCTGTGAAACCCCTTTCCCTGACCCTCTCTCTTTTTTTATAGCTTGAAACAGCAGCTGTAAAGGTCCATTCTGTCATCCCGGTTCCATGGGTGAAGGAGCAGGTGTATTTTCTTTTGAAGCTTATGCTGCGGCAATGTAGAACCCAGTATGAGCTGGGGAAGCTTTTGCAGCTGTTTGTTGGAATAGAGCATCTCTTCCCTGATGGTAAGACAATCCTTACAGTTAAGCTGCTGTTAAGAAGTTAACTTTATTAATCTTGAAGATATTTTAGAAGGGCATTTCGGGAAATTAACATTACATTCACAATCCATAACGGGGTATGAAGAAGAGGTTATGAAACTTCAATCATGGTTAAAGTAGTCAAAACAAAGTACAATAGGATATAACGTAAATAATAGAACTGTCAAAGCAGTTGTCAAATAGCCACACTTACCCCTGGCTAGCCTCTACATTACTCTGTCACTATCATTCTTTTCTCTGACAAGTAACCTTAACATGTCATCACTGCTCAGGGTCACAGACTTGTTTCAGAAATGTCAAGTTCATTTTGAAGGTCTCAGAGACAAATTGCGCTTATTTTTTGCAGGTGTTTCCAGACATTGGCAGCCTCTAAGCTTGTTGCTTATTGAATGAAACCAACATTGCCTTTTACTTTCTTTCTACTTGTTTGATAATTTCAAGTTTTTGTTGAATGATAATATTCTTCTTTTACACTAGATTCCGACATTTACACTACTAGGGTTATTGTATCACATCTAAACTCACATATATTCAGCTGGAGAGCTCAGTTGCACAGAACACAGAGAATGCTGGGCTCAGTGCCATTGTTGTAGGCTGTGGGGCTGATGACTGGGAGAAAAGAGGGCTATTTCCTAAATATAGGGTAGAGAAGATGACTATGTAGACCAAAGAGTAGATCCTTTTACATATCAGTGTTTTCACTGATCTTTAGTATTTTTAATTTTTTTCAGAAATGAATTTCCTATTTTCTTGCCTGAGTTACTCTATCCTTGAAAAATTACAAGGATTGTCTAGATTGCTGACATTACTATAATGCTTTTATTCATATAATTTAATTTAATTATTTTTACAGAGTATTTGTGTGTGTGTGTGTACCATGTATGTGCTTAGAGAAGAGAAATATGTGGGTTTTTTTTTTTTTTATCCTCACCCGAGGACATTTTTTCATTTTGTTCAGATAGAGTGGGAGGGAGAGAGAGGAAGAGAGAGAGAGAAACATCGACGTGAAAGGGACACATCGAGTGGCTGCCACCCGCACGACCAACCAGGGCCGGGGACAAACTGCAACCGAAGTACATGCCCTTAGCGGGAACCGAACCCAGGTCTCTCTGGACCGCAGGCCGACGCTCTAACCGCTGAGCCAAACCGGCCAGGGCTATGTGGGTTTTTTTTAAACCTGTGTTTTATATGATGCCAGCCGAGAAACTCAGCATACTCACACTTCACACTGGTAGTAATTGTGCAGGATGTCTCACTGTCTCTGGAACTACCTAAATTAGACCACAGCCCAGCAGGTGACATTGGGAGTAGGCTCTTATAGAATGCTTTTCATGCTCCTCCTTTATGGTAAGGCACACAGAGGATTCTCATAGACTATTTGGGAGTGGGAGCAAACCCAGCCACATAGGTTGTTGGCAGAGAATTCCTAATGTTACTGGTGATAAGAATTTCCCAGGGACTTCAGGAAGAGCTCAGCTGGGTCTCACTGGGTTAAGTAGATAGATATCCGAAGGAGCAAGTGATGCTTCATTCTGAATACAATGTGCTACTACTGGTCGGCTGCAGTTTCATCTGCCCTACAAGTTCTGTGTCTTAATCCACATAATACCCACACTGCATGAATGAGTGAGCAATCATACAAACAAATTTGTTCAAGGTAGGAGAAAAATCCAGAAAGAGATAGGACTAACCTGAATGAATGGCAAATCTTCCCAAGATTGACTGAGTTGCTACTACATAGTAGACCACTAACCTCTGCCCTGTGTTTAAAGCCAGATGTGTGGATGAGTCCATGTGCCATCCTCTAATAGTTCTTACTATAAAGGAGCTGCCTATGGTTTCCTCAGCTCATCAACCAGACTAGAAAAAGAGGTTTGAGTTTTTCCTTTAACCACATTATTATTTTAAATCTACATATTTCCCTCCTGATATTTAGTTACTCTTGAAATACCATAGTAGCATTTTATTGATGAAATGTTTATATCCTCTTCTCTTTGGCACAGGTCTAGATATAAAGAAGCTGTGTGTCCTTAGCCAAATTTTGAAGGATATATCCATAGCCATTAATCATATAATTATTACCAACTATAGCCTTGAGAATTTTCAGCACGAATGTAGATCTATTTTGGAAAAACTGGAGACAATTGGACAATTTGCTTTGGCTAGGAGGGTAGCAGAATTAGCTGAGTTACCTGTGGACAACTTGGTTATTGAAGAGGTAACGTACGTCTTTTAAGTTACTTAAAATCATAGCTTTTGAACTGCTATTAAACAAAGAATCAAATGAGATATGTAATTTATAGAAGATGAGGCTTTTTTATTTTTGACACACATTAATTTCAGAAATGGATGAGCCTAGGATTCCCATTATTGAAGAATGTATGCTTTATTATTTTTAATGTGTTTTTATTGATTTTAGAGAGATAGGAAGGGTGAGGGAGAGAGAAACTTTGATGTGAGAAACATTGATCAGTTGCCTCCTGTACACACCTCGACCATTGAGCCTGCAACGTGGGTATGTGCCCTGATAGGGAATTGAACCGGCAACCTTTTGGTGCATGGGACAACACTCAACCAACTGAGCCACACTGGCCAGGGTGAAGAATGTATGCTTTAAATGTAAGGTTAGCTTGCAGGATATGCTACAACTATTTTCCTTTGAGTAGAATTAAATATAAGGTGGCTTTTCCTTGAACCCTATTCAATTAGATAAATTTAGAATTGTTTTCCATACCTTAACTTTCCAGATGAAATACCCAGGAACTTATATAGCCATGTCCCATGTTCTCTGACTCAATTTTTAAAAGTATGGTATAATTAGGGAACAGTAGCATTTATGATACTTCGTTAAATTTCACAGATAACACAGGAAATGCAGACCTTAAAACACATTGACCAGTGGTCCCTGAAAGAAGCAAGAATTGACTTCTGGAAAAAATGCCATGAGAATTTTAAGAAAAATTCCATTTCAAGCAAAGCAGCGTCTTCCTTTTTCTCAGCCCAGGCCCTTGTGACATGTGAGTACCCTACTGAGGAGCGCCATCTGCTGCTTACCCTGGCAGGGCACTGGCTCGCTCAGGAGGACCTGGTGCCGGTGGAGAAGCTGGAGGAGCTGGAGAAGCAGATCTGGCTCTGCCGTATCACCCAGCACACCCTCAGAGGAAACCAGGAGGAAATAGAGCCAAGATGTTCTCAACAGATCTCAACTAGTGGTGAACTTTCCTTTGATAGCTTAGCCAGTGAGTTTTCATTTTCCAAGTTGGCTGCTCTGAACACATCAAAATACTTAGAACTTAATGGCCTTCCATCCAAAGAGACTTGTGAGAACAGACTAGATTGGAAGGAGCAGGAGTCATTAAACTTTTTGATTGGACGCCTATTGGATGATGGCTGTGTGCATGAAGCAAGTCGAGTATGTCGGTATTTTCACTTCTATAACCAAGATGTTGCCTTGGCACTGCACTGCAGAGCACTGGCTTCAGGGGAGGCTAGTGTGGATGGCCTGCATCCAGAGATCCGTGCTTTCCTACAGAGTGCTGAGCTGCTGGAGGAAGGAAAAGAACCTCGCATTCCCCTAAGGAAAGTCCCAAGCAGTAAGTAAAGGAGATCAAACTGCCCTGGGTCCTAACCAGTGTGTTGGCAGGAAGAAAAGCGTTCCTTTTGACATAATATTTACACTAAGTTGAGAGGATAGCAACTCTTTTCCAGGTAATCCATAAACTAGGTAATTAGTCGATGAAGTAGAAATACCGATGTCTTAACTAGCTATGTATCAAAATTAAAGGGAATCCATCTGACTTGTAACTAGTTCATTGAAATTGTATACAAATAATCATGTTTCTAATTGTACATTGATAGTGTATAGAAATATGGTTAACTTTTATGTTAACCTTGTATCCTGTAACCTTGCTAAACTTGCTTATCCTATGGGTTTACTTGGAATCCTTGGGATTTTCTACAGAGACAATCGTGTCATGACTAAAGACAGTTTAAGTTCTTCCTTTCCAATCTGTATGCCTTTTGTTTCGTTTTCTTGCTTTATTTTACTGGCTAGGACTTCCAGTACAATGTGGATAGGAGTGGTCAGAGTGGACATCCTTGCCTTGTTACTGATCTTAGGGAAAAAGCATTCAGTCTTTCATCATTAAGTATGATGTTAGCTGTAGGTGTTTTGAAGATATGCTTTGTTATGTTGAAGACATTCCCTTCTATTTCTAGTTTGCTGGCAGTTTGGAATCAGTGTTGAATTTTGTCATGTTTTTTTCTGCATCCATTGATAGATGTGTTTTTTTCTTCTCTAAACTATTAATATGGGGGATTACGTTAATTGATTTTTTAAAATATGTTTTTATTTATTTTTTAGAGAGAGAGGAAGGGAGAGAGATACATGGATCGGCTGCCTCCTGCACGCCCCCTACCGGGAATCAAGCCCGTAAGGCAGGCAAGTGCCCTGACCGGAATCGAACTGGGACCTCTCAGTCCATGGGATGACACTCAGTCCACTGAGTCACACCGGCTGGGCTATGTTAATTGGTGTTTTAAATACCAATTTAAAACACCAGCTTTGCATTCTCAGGATAAACCCTACTTGGTCATGGTGTATTATTCTTTTTGATATATTACTGGAATCAGTTTGCTATTTGGGAATTTTTGTATTTATGTTCATAAGGAATATTAATCTGTACCTTTTTTTGTACTGTGTCTCATATTTGTATCAAGGTAATGCTGGTTTTGTGAGTTGTAAAGTTCTCTTTCCTCTTCTATTTTTTTTTTTTTATCCTCACCTAAGGACATTTTTCCATTTTTTGTTCAGATAGAATGGGAGAGAGAGAGAGAGAGAGAGAGAGAGAGAGAGAGAGAGAGAGAGAGAGAAACATCGACGTGAAAGGGACACATCGAGTGGCTGCCTTCCACACGCACGACCCCACCAGGGCCGGGGGACAAACTGCAACCGAGGTACGTGCCCTTAGCAGGAACCGAACCCCGGTCTCTCTGGACCGCAGGCTGACGTTCTAACCGCTGAACCAAAATAGCCAGGGTTCCTCTTCTATTTTTTTGAAAACATTGTGTAGAATTGGTTATTTCTTCTTTAAATGTTCAATAGAGTTTTCCAGTAAAACAATCTACACCTGAAATTTTCTGTTTTGGAAGATTGTTCATTATGAATATCTTTTTTTTTATTATTATTTTTATTGTTGACACTATTACAGATGTCCCCTATTACCCCTCCCCTGCCCTTTGCCCAGCTCCCCCCAGCCCCCCTCACTCCAGCAGCCATGACAATCTTATAATTTCTTTTATGACTAATCAGTTTAATTTATTCTTCTTGGGTGAATTTTGGTGGTTGTGGTTTTTGAGGAAACCTTTTTTTCTTGTCTTTTAGATTATTTGAACATTTTTAGTTTTTCATTTTAGTTTATTGTGATTTTGAATATATCTTTGCATAGTTTTTTATATTGTTTGCTTTAGGGATTACGTTATACATTATTAATGGCTCAGTCTACTTAAAGTCAGTTGTTTTTAATTAAATTTATTGAGGTGACATTGGTTAATGAGATCATAAAGGTTTCAAGTGTACATTTCTATGATACATGATCTCTTTATTGCATTGTGTACCCATGGCCCAAAGTCAAATCATCTTTTGTCACCATACATGTGGCTAAAGTCAGTATTTTACCACTTCAACTGGAATGCAGAAACTTTATCACATGTAGATCACTTTATTTCTCTCCCTTTACATCCTAGTTGTCTTATTATATCTACAAACATTAGATACCCCATCAAACAATGCTATAAATTTTGCTCTCAACCAGAAAATATATTTTAAAAACTCAAGGGGAAATAACTTATTATGTTTACTAAGGTATTTACAACTTTTGTTACTCTTCCCTCGGTCCTGATGTTTCTGGTTTCTTTCTTCTGTCTGAAGGTCTTCTCTTAGTAATTCTTTTAGGGTTGTCTGTTAGCAGTAGATGCTCTTCATTAGTGTTTCTTCATCTAAGAATGTCTCTATTTCACTTTCATTTCTGATGGATGGTTTTTGCTGGATATAAAGAAATTCATTGTTTTTTGTTTTGTTTTTCAGCACTTAAAAAATGTTATACCACTTCCTTTTGATCTATCTCCGTGGTATCTGATGAATAATCTGCAGTGATTTGAATTATTTTTCCCATATAGGTAATGCATTTGTCTCTGGTTGCTTTCAAGATGTTTTTCTGTCTTTAGTCTTCAGCAGTTCGATTATGATGTGACTGGGCATGTATTTCTTAGTGTTTATCCTGTTTGGGATTTACTGAGCTTCTTGAACATGGTTTATGTGTTCCACCAAATTTAGGTTGTTTTCAGACATCATTTTTTCACATATTTTTTTCAGCACCATAGTCTTACACCTGTCCTTTTGGAACATGAACCTTAGAACTTTTTTTGGTGTCTCACAGGTCCCTGAGACTTTGTTCAATGTTTTCCAATCTTTTTTTTTCTCTTTGTTATTCAGATTTGATCATTTCTGTTCATTTGTCTTCAATTTCACTGACTCTTTTCTCTGGCATTTTCATTATGCTGTTGAGGTTTTGTTTTGTTTTTTTTTTTCATCCTCACCAGAGGATATTTTTTTCCATTGATTTTTTTGAGAGAGTGGAAGGGAGGAATGGAGGGAGAGAGAGAGAGATCGATTGGTTTCTTCCTGCACACAATCGAACCTGCAACCTAGGTACATGCCCTTGACCAGGAATCAAACCCATGACCCTTTGGTGCGTGGGCTGGCACTCTAACCACTGAGCCGCACCGACCAGGGCTGCTGTTGATTATTTTCATCTCTGTGATTTTTAAGTTTCAGTTATCGTTCAGTTCTAAAATTTCCATTTTATTCTTCTTTACACCTATTACTTTGCTAAGACTTTTCTCTGTCTCAAGAGCAGTCATAGTTGCTCGTTGGAATATCTGTTTAATAGCTGCTTTAAAGTCTTTATCAGACAATTTCAACATTTGTGTCATTTTAGTACTGTGTCATCTGTTGATTGTCTTTTCTCATCTGAGTTGAGATTTTCTTGTATTTTTATATGTTAAGTAATTTTGTGTTGCATCTAGACATTTTGAGTAGTATGTTTTGAGACTCTGAGTCTTATTTAAATCCTATGAAGAATTTTGATTTTTTTTTTTAGCAGGCAGTTGACCTGGTTAGGTTTAGACTATAAGTTCTGACCTACTTTCTGTGGATTCAGTTCAGTTTTCACATTCTTTGTGGTAATATTCAGATCCATCCATGTGTGTGCCATCCTCAGGTCAGTCTGTGACCTGGGTAGTGGTTTACCTGTAAATTCAGTTCTCAGAATCTTTGATATGCTGTTTAGGATCAGATTCATACACGCAAAGCTCGAGAATGAGCCCTAGCGTTTATAAACACCTTTGTGTTGCTTTCCTGAATCTCTCTCCCAAGTGCTTTCTGGTTTCCTGAGGCTTCCCTTTTCAGTCCTCTGGCTGAAAGCTGGAGGTTTAATTACCCCATTCTGTCATGCACTTCCCTGACTTTGCCTGCAGCCTGGGCCACCGTGCGTGCGGGAGGCTAATGCAAAAAGGAACAGGGGTTCCCTCCACCCTCTTGGGACCAGAGCTCCTCTGATCCACAAAGAAGGTCCCTATCTGAGTTTTGGCTCTTGCCAGCTTCTGCTTCAGCCTCTGCCACCAAGGCCAAGGGGTTCCTTAGGAGCTGAGATGAGAGAGAATGAGCATTAGGAGCTCCATTTCCACTCCTTGAGCCCATACTAGAGGGCTTCTCCTGGGGAGCACACTCTCTCTGTGCCTTGGTGCTTGGTTCTGGGTTTTAGGTGGCACTGCATTCAAGCTGGAGGTTACTAGAAGGGAAGGAAATGGTAATTCTGTTCATCTTCAATCCACCTGCTACTGTTTTCATTTCCGAGTCCTCATATAGTGCTGCATGCAGTGTCCAGGTTTTATGTTGAGTTCAGTGGGAGAGGCAGGATGGAGTAAGCTTCCTCTACCTTACCTGGAACGGGAACCACCCATGGAGGATTTTAAGCAGAGGAATAACATGGTCTGAGTTGCTTTTTACTTTTGTCTTTAAAATGTATTTTTTAATGGATAATATTTTAAATGCAAAAGTATTACACACTTAGTGTAACAAATAACACAAAACAGAAATGCATGAAATAAAAAGTGATGTCATTTACCCATTCAACACCACCCCTACCAGATTCCCTAAGATAATATCTTTTACTTGCTTGGCATGCATTGTTTTCTCCATGTGGGCTCATGCACACACACATACACACACACACACACACACACACACACACACACACAATTTATTTCTTACAAAAATGAAATATTATTCTACATTTTTTTCTGTCAGTACACATGCTAATCTTCTCTGTGTTGTTCCAGTTTCAGTATATGTGCTGCCAGCATGAGCGTGACCTCCTTTTAATGGCTGCAGAGCATTCTACATGGATGTGCTACTATTTAACAATGATTTATTGATACAGATTAAAATTTTTTAATTTTGTTTTTGCTATTAGAAACAGTGTTATGTAAAAAATCTACTTTTTCCCCCTAATAGAAACAACTTGATCAAATAAGAACACTTTCTTCTATTTCAGACTATGAGCTTTTATTTAAAAAAAAAAAAAAAAAGAGTGGAAATAATGCTGTACGGGGTGGGAGGGGGGCGAGATCGGGAGGAGGATGTCAGTGGGGGGAAAAGGAGAAACATCTGTAACACAAATAAAGTAAAATAAAAATAAATAAATAAAATAATAAAAGAAATAGTCCTACATTCTAAAAATAAATAAAAGAGTGGATTTTAATTTTACTGTTCCCTTGAGGCATCTATCCAGATGATCCTTATTTTTTGTGATTTGCATTTTAGAAAGATTCTGATGAGTATGTGGAAGATTGGCCGGGGGGTGAGGGGAGGCTGGCAGCAGGAAACAGTAACAGCCTCTTAGATGCAGGGTGATGAAAGCTAGAACTAAAGTAGTGATTGGAGAGATGGTTTGGAGATACAGTCAGCTAGACCTGGTGGCTTATTTGATATGAGGGGAAATTGGGAGGAGAGGGTGTGGAGGACAGTCTAGTAGTCAACTTTGGTGATGATCTCTAGCGTGTTCCTTAGGTTGCTTTGAGTCTTTTGTAGCCCCTGAGGCCTTTGAAGTATTTCAATCTGGGATTTCCTGAAAGAAGGCAATGAAAGAAGTTTAAGTGGTCCCAGACCCAGGGGTACTCATGGGGGTGCAATGCAGGAAGCTGTGGGCAGAGAGGTGTGGTCATAGTGGGCTGGGAGAGGCCTTAACCTGCCAGCTTCACCTACCCTCACTCACCTCCTTCAATCTGTATTTGCTTCCAGCTTCAAGTTTGGATAGTCAGTCATTTGTGATGCTGTCCCCCAATGATGAAGTGGTGACGCATCTGGAAACTCTGACAAGCAGATGCCTCCATGGGAAAAACTACTGCCGGCGGGTCCTCTGTCTGTATGAACTTTCCAAGGTAGGTGCCAAAGGGTGGGGCCTCCATAGGCAGTTCCCTCAGAGAGGGAGGGAAGCGGGATGCAGGACGCTGGAGGTAGATTGTGGATGTGGACATTGCCAAGTCAGCCCATTAGGTGATGGTCATGACCTGGGAGTAGAGCTCTTGTTGGATGTTGGCTCCTGTAAATCCATCTTTAGGAATAATGGGGAGGATGCCAGGCCAGGTGCCTTGGTGACTTGAGTCCTGGCTGCAGCTTAGCCAACCAGAAGTTAGGGAGAGACATTTCACTACTCTAGGCCCCTAGTTCTTGATCTATAAACAACTTGACCACGAGAGTCTCTTCTAACCCTATCTTAGGCTTTGCTTCAGGATTGTTTGGGGCTTTCCATGTAGGGGAGAGCCCAAAGTAAGTTTTAAAGTAAAATAAAATGGAATATGATGACCCTAAAGACAGGAACCAGAGCAGGCAGGAATTGTTTGTGGCTTTGTGCTTACTAGAGGAGAAAAATAGTGGACTCTAAGTGAAGTGAAAGAGCACGAGAGAAATAAATTGGAGCACTACAGCCATTTGCCTTGGAGAAGGTTTAGAGACTTCTTTGGAAATGGAGGGTTTTGCTGCTGCCGTGGGAACAACACGGAAAGGGCTCTTGCCTTTTATTCAACTTTCTCATATTTTATAACATTTGAAAAGCTCACTGTTCAACATGAGATAAGTCACCCGATGCTTTCTGAAGACAAGCCTTTCTCTTCCTTGGATTTGGCTCATTGGTGAAGTGATAGAAAGAGCTAGATACAGTGCTTGCTTCTTTTAAGGTTCCTGCTCAGGGTGAGCGATGGTCTGTCCACATCAGCATTCAGAAAGGGCTCGCTTTTTCCTGGCTCCTAACAATAGCTTTGACTTTGTCTTCCTTTCAGGAGTTGGGCTGTTCCTACACAGATGTTGCTACCCAGGATGGTGAGGCCGTGCTCCAAGCAATCTTGGCCTCTCAGCAGCCTGACCGATGCAAGCGAGCCCAAGCCTTCATCAGCACACAGGGCCTGGAGCCAGACAAGGTGGCTGAACTTGTGGCTGAAGAAGTGAC
Organism: Tadarida brasiliensis; assembly: GCA_030848825.1. Lineage (NCBI taxonomy): Eukaryota > Metazoa > Chordata > Mammalia > Chiroptera > Molossidae > Tadarida > Tadarida brasiliensis. The sequence goes on along the minus strand of CM061257.1, from coordinate 179,312,562 downwards.
CCGGGAGCTGCTGTCCCCATCAGAGGGAGCAGGTATGCTGCCCTCCAGGCCTCCCCAGCCTTTCAGACAACTTTCACAAGTACCCAGGGTTAAGGATTTGGATGTTATGCTCATACATCCTGCATGCTGCCCTCTCAGGTTGCACTCATAAGAGGAGAACGCATTGCATTTATTTTGTTGTTGTTTTTTGTTCGTTTATTGTTTTATGATTATGCTTAGAGTAGCTGTGCCTTTCTCTGACCTAATGAACTTCTGCTGTTCTGTCAGATGACCACTAGGCCAAGAGGAGAGCTGCACTGGGAACTCCTTCAGCATTATTTCCTGATTCCCAGGCCTGGGCAGCATGGGGCTCTTATCTTTCTCAACTCTCTCAAGGTAAAACCAGCGCCTTTTCCCACACCTTTCTGTACAGGACATAAGCAGATGGTCACCCCAGCAGAAGAAAGCCAGACATTTCTTCAGCTGACCACTTTGTGTCAAGACCGCACGTTGGTAGGCATGAAGTTGTTGGAAAAGATTTCCTCCATTCCCCATGGGGAACTGTCCTGCAGTAAGTTCTTGGCCATTTTCTTACATGTTTTGGGCCCCGGTAGGTCTTTAAGAAGTCTTCCAGAGTTAGTCTTTCCAAAACTCAATTTGGATCCTTCCTGCTCTGGGTCCCCTACTCCTTCAGCATAGTTCATTAGTTCTGGGTAGAAAGCTGTAAGCTCATTGAAGAAAGTTTAGAAAATATGTGTAGAAAAGCAGCCCCAAATTTAAAATCACATGAAAAGGTAACCTTTTAGCATTTGTCATATTTATCTTATTTTACTATTAAATTACCTTATAAAGTGGATATTATTGTCCCCATTTTAGAAGGAAACTGAAACTTGGAGAAGTTGATTATTTTAACTTTAAATGGCAGAACTGGTATTTGAACCCAGTCTGTGTGATTTAAAAGCCCACTCACTTTCCAAAATGTCTAGTTCATTACAGGCATTCAGAAGTATGTGTCCGTCTGATCTTTTTCTATGTAAATCTGTAGGTTTTCATTTTTCAAAAATGGCATTATACTGTGCATATTATTTATAATTAATTTATCAATATGCTGTCATTAACATCTTTCCATGACATTGAATATTCTCCTATATAATTTTTAATGGTTATACAGTATTTCTCTCATATGTAATTAAAAAAAAATTTTTTAATCCTCACCTGAGGATATTTTTCCATTTATCTTCAGATAGAGTGGGAGGGGGAGAGAGAGAGAGAAACATCGATTAAGTGCCTCCCGCACGACCCCAACTGGGGCTGGGACCTAACTGCAACCGAGGTACGTACCCTTGACCAGAATCGAATCCGTGACTCCTTGGTCCTCGGGCTGACGCTGTAACCGGCCAGGGCTCTTATATGTAATTTAAAATTGTATAGCCTATTGTGGGACCTTTATATTATTTCCCATTTTCTGCTGTTTTAATACACTGGCAAACATCCTTATAGGCAAATCTATGGGCACATCCATGGTTATTTTCCTAAGATAATCTCCTGATTCAACAGTATGCCCATTTTTAAAGTATATATATATATATATATATATATATATATATATATATATGGCCAACTTTTACTCCAGGAAAAAAAGTTCACTTCTTTCTCACTTAAACAGAGTATGAGAGGAGCATTTCCTGGTACCCATTCCACTTTGCAAATTTGATAGACCCAAAAAAGGCATTTTAATGATGTTTAGTGAACAAATAAATGGAAATTTTTAAGGGTTGAATAGTTTTATTTTAAAAATAGCTTTCTGTGTCTCTTCTCAGTCCAGCTCAACAGTATTTACAGAGTACCACCTATGTGCCAGGTACTTGAAAAGTCAGGGACATGGAGAACAGTAAAGCAGCAGTCCCTGGAGCCCAGACTAGGGGTATACACAGAAAGAGCCAGACTGATGGGGTCAAGAAAGATTTTCAGAGGAAATTTCCAAACCAAGGCCTGGAGGATTCGTAGTCAAGGTTGCTCAGTAGTCAGTAGGTTTGGGGAAGGCTCCACAGGTACCAAGGCCCATAAGGCACAGCATGTATTAAGGCTGGGAACCCTTTTGCTATCGTCAACATTGCAAACATTTTCCCCAGTTTGCCTTTTAAATGAGCTTACAGTGATTGTGTGTAATAGTTTTAAATTTGTATGTAGTCAAATCTTTCATTAATCTAGACAGCCATCAGAACTGCAGAACATCGCCCTGGCTGGTGTCACGAAGTTGGTTGGAACGTCTTCCCATATACCAAAGGTGGTGGGTTTGATTCCTGGTCAGGACCCATACCCAAGTTGCCAGTTCAACCACCGGTCGGGGCACATGCGGGAGGCAACCAATTGATGTTTCTTTCTCTCCCACACTAAAAATCAATTTTTAAAAAAAGTGCAGAATATTACGTGGCACTTGATTAGGTCCCAGGACTCTTTACTGAGACACAAAGAATGCCCTCAGGTTCATGTTGGCATGTACTCCATCAGTTTGTCTCCAGAGAGTTTCTCCATCATTACAAATCAGGGATTCCTTGTTCTCATGTATAGGGCCACAAAAGGTCACTATGCAGTCACTACATGCCTGTCTTTAAGGAGATATTGTGCTATCACTGAGAAGAATTTAGACATTGTCAGGGTGCTATCCCAGAGCTGGAGCTGGTGAGGTCGGGGATCTCAGAGGACTGGTGAGTCTTCTCCATACAGGCCCATCTGTAGACCATTGGGGGGCCAGGGTTCACAATCCTATCTGACCAGAACCCCACTAACCAGCCACAGAGCTGCTGATTCTGGCCCATCACTGCTTCACACTGACATGCCACATGGAGGGCATTATCCGAGTTCTGCAGGCCGCTCGGCTACTCACAGACAACCACTTGGCCCCCAACGAGGAGTATGGGCTGGTGGTAAGTAAACCCTTCATCCCTACCTTCCATCCTAAGGAAACCTCTGAGAACAGATAGGAACCAGTTCAGAGCTGATGTAGTCTTATGGAGTCTGCCCATCTGGATACCACTACCTACTTGGTAGCTGGCTGGGCAACTCAACCCTCTGCTCCAGGTCATGAGTTCTGTCAGAACCAGATTGCTTCGAAGGAGAAATCAAGAGGATCCCTACCATGCTCCAGGGCTGTCATGCCCCTTGCCAGGGCAGTTTGCTTTTCTAGAGGCTAAGACAGCTATATTTTCCCAAAAAAATAAGGTTCAGACCTACCTCTTATCTCTGAATTGAAATGAGCTGACAACTCAAGCTTCCTGTACCTCCCAAATACTCTAGGCTTGAAACTGACCCAATTGGCTTAGTAAGCCATTGGGCACTGCAGTAAGGAGTGGTGAGAAGGAAAAGAACGCCTGTCCAGGAGGGTGGCACTTCAGCACTTGATAGTCATTTTTAGAGACAACAGGAGGGAACAGCAAGTGGTGTCCCAATGACTAGCATTTCTGAGTCCCCCAGAAGCAGCCCTTTGTTGGGTACATGGGAGAGGGAGCTAAGCATGGCAGCCTGGCCATTTGCCCCTTCTACCCCAGGAGCTTGGCATCTGCAAGCAGCCTTGATGAGGGTAGTGGTCTGGCCCAGAGAAGTCCATGCTAATGGAAGCTGCCTTCTCCCTTTTCAGGTGCGTCTCCTCACCGGCATTGGAAGGTACAATGAGATGACATACATATTTGAATTGCTGCATAAAAAACACTACTTTGAAGTGCTGATGAGGAAGAAGTTGGATCCGGTAGGTGTATGGTATTTTGGGCTCCAGGATGACATGTACTTTCAGGAGTCTAAGACTTTCAGGAATAATTCCAGTCAGAGCAGACCGCTGGGATATGGAGGGAGGGAATTAAGGACCTTCCTAGGATGTATATACTGTAACCAGTAACCTAAGTTTACAGAGTTCAGACCAGTTAGTAAGTATGGGAACAGATGCTAAATAGTAAAGAAAATAAGTCTGTACATGTCCACCTCAGTTGTCACCTGCTTCTACTATCTTAATGTCTGCTCTGACAGGGGCAAAAACCTTTCCTGAGAGCCATGCAGAAATAGACTAGCTCAGACAGCCATGTCTGAGGACTAATTTCACAGTGGAGAATTTTCAGAGGACCATGAAAAAGTGTGTTGCTGAGAACTATTGGGAAGTGAATGCCAAGGCCTGGGCCTGGAAAGCTGTGGAGCTATTTATGACAACCAGGAAGGAGGATTGGAAACAAAGGCCCAACTTGCCAGGCCTTTGGGCTCTGGGTGCTTGTCTGTCCTCAGCATGCTTATGTGACACCCAGCATGTCACTCACAGAGCCTGTTTTCAAGTCATTCATTTGGCTGATTCATTGCTCCAGCCTACTTCACCTCTGAAGATTTAAAAGCCACAGTACACTTTTGGCTTCCGGGTACTTGTGCTGAGCCAAGCAGGATTGAGACAAAGCAGAAAAACTCTCCTCGGTGCTGAGCTAGTTTCAGGACAGGCCAGTCTAGTCTTAGGAGAGGAGCAAGTCCTGGACACCTTTAGGATCCCCCAGAGAGTATCTAAATTGTTTTTGAGGCATTTTTGTTTCTGCATTTAAATATTCTTTTAATAAATTTATTACAAAAGTAATGCATATTCAATGTTAAGACACTTGGAAAACAGAACACAGAAAAAGAGCCCTCTGTGTCTACCATCTGGAAACAACCACTGCTAACATTTTGGTATAGGCCCTTCCTTTGCATATGTACCCACAAACATACGTACATACACATTTAATATTTTTAACAAAACTTTCATCATGCTGTCCAAATATGAAATAGCCTGCCTTTCTCACTTGATAAGCATGTCAAGAATATTTTCCAAACCAACATGTTTTAATGGCTGTTATTTCCTTAGCCCTTATTTTGAACATCTGGGTTATTTCTAATTGTTTGTCATTAAATATCCTTGTTACATCCATCTTAGCACTTCTCTCTGCTCATTTCTTTAGTGACAGATCTAGAAGTGGAGTTGCTAGAATAATGCATGTGTGCATTTTTAAGGCTTCTCCTTTCTGGCAGGTTTTACTATTCACACTCTCAACTGCAAGGGATGTACCCGTTTCCTTATACTCAGGAGAGCATAAACTTTTACATTCATTTTTGTCTTTTCCTTTTTCTTGGGAGTTTTTAAGGAACTTTAAGAACCAAGGGACTCGGCCAGTCCTGCTTCCCTTGCAGTCCCTGGTTGAGACCTTGGTATTTCTTTTTTTTTCTGGGCAGACTGGTACCCTGAAGACAGCCCTACTCGACTACATCAAACGCTGCCGCCCTGGGGACAGTGAAAAGCACAACATGATTGCCCTGTGCTTCAGCATGTGCAGGGAGATCGGGGAGAACCATGAGGCAGCTGCCTGCATCCAGTTGAAACTGATTGAGTCTCAGCCTTGGGGTGAGCAGAGGTCACAGCAGCACCCTCAGGAAAGGTTCTTAGGGCTAAAAAGGGCAAGAACCCATGAGATTGACTAATACCCACCTCAGCTTCTAGCAGCCACTCAGTGGGGCCCCAGCTGGGCAGAAAGGAGACAGAAGGGGACTTGGAAACTTTTGTCTGTCTTGTAGCCAGGTGTCCAGGTGTCATCTGTCAGGAACCAATGTGTATGTTGATGCTGTGTAAGCCTGCCTTGATGTTTCAGAAAGAAATGAAGAACTCAATGGGGCACTGAATTCTACTCCAGAATGTGTGTGCTTCTGGCCCAATACCCTTTAACTGAGTGAGACATACCTGCCTGTGAACATGAGCTGGGATATTTCTAGTCCAGCCGGTGATCACTGAATGTGGTGGCGAGTAGCCAGCCTTGGGAGTCAGACACATCCAACAGGTTTCCTTTACTCCTGTGCAGAGGACAGCCTCAAGGATGGGCATCAACTGAAGCAGCTGCTGCTGAAGGCCCTGACTCTGATGCTGGATGCAGCAGAAAGTTATACCAAGGTAACCATGGAGTCTTATTCAACTGGTTTTGGGGCTTGGTGTCTTCAGGAATTATTTCGTCTCTTGGCTCTTCCAAGTTAAGGGGGAGGGAGTCATGGTCCAACTGGGGGCAGGAGTGGTTCAGTTGCTGGAGGGTTCATAGGGAGATGATGGCTACAGGCTTTACCTCAGCCTCCCTCCACCCTGTCCCTCAGGACTCCTGCGTTCGACAGGCCCTGCACTGTCACAGGCTCACCAAGTTGCTAACACTGCAGATTCACTTTCTGAACACTGGCCAAAACACAATGCTTATCAACCTGGGCCGCCATAGGCTGATGGACTGCATCATGTCCCTACCTCGGTTCTACCAGGTGAGCAAGAAAAATCTAATCAGCAGTGCCAGCATCCTCGCTCCTGCTGTCCGTCTAGTGGGGCCCAGAGAGTGTGTGACTTGCCTAAGGTCTCAAGGCTATTGACAAAACTAGGACAGTTCAGCTCTCCTGACTTAGCTGTCTGATATACAACTTGCCCATGGTAGGTATTTCTTGCTAGCATGTTTGGACAAAGGTTGGAGAATGGTAAGACACATTGTTAGGCCAGCAGAGAGGCAGAGGAACATACCTGCTAGTGGCCTGAAAGCATCTCTTAGCCCTAGCATTTTACAGAATGGTGCACCTGGGTTAGCACACGGAGTCAGGGCTTCTGAAAGCCTGGTTCTAATCCTTTAATGAGGGATGATTTCAGGGAATCAGCCCTTTCACTGTTCCTTGTACAGTTTAGTATGAAGAATATTCTTTCTCAATAGTTTTATTAATCCACTGAAGGATGGATGGTGTTTGGGGGTTTAGGAGAAGGGAAATGTCAAACTAACACCAAACTTTTAATCGGTTCTGATACAGAGCCTTTTAATATGATTGGTAATGATCACATTCACCATATGTGTACAGTATAACGTTTTCTAGAACAACCTGCCTTCAATTTTACATGAAACAGATTCTAATGGTGTCCTTCTTACCTCCATCCTTTTAAGGCTTCTATTGTGGCTGAGGCCTATGACTTTGTTCCTGATTGGGCTGAAATTCTATACCAACAAGTGATTCTCAAAGGAGACTTTCATTACTTGGAAGAATTTAAGCAGCAAAAGTTATTAAGAACCAGTATATTTGAAGAGATTTCAAAAAAGTAAGTATTAAAATGCCTCTGCTTTGGATAAAGCATGGGTAAGAATTTTATGGCTAAGTATAACAATCCTGTAGCCACCACCCCTGTGCTTGAGATGACAGAGATGTCAAGAATCCCTAGAAAGAAATCTTTTAACAAATTTAGGCAAACAAATGAATGCAAACACTTTGCTTATGGTCCTCTGTACTAAAATGGGAGGACAGCTACTCAGCCAGCCTGAGGTGCCAAAAATTCTCAACATCAGAGGTCCCCTTTGGAGTACTGAACTTATTCTAATTAAGTTAAGCATTAAGATACTGATTTTTAATTAAATAATTTCAATTTTCATCAGGCACCCCCTAATGCTAGTCTTAGATAATTTCCCAGAACCTATCTAGCAATGCACCTTACCTTCTCCTCTGTAGGGAATCGTGTCAGAGCTGACAGCCCTTGCTCAAGATACACAGTTATCTTAACCTGTACATTCTGTTTCTTTGTCTAGATATAAACAACATCAGCCTACTGACGCAGCTGTGAAAAACCTGAAGAAGTTACTCACATATTGTGAAGACATCTACTTGTACTACAAGCTGGCATACGAACACAAATTTTATGACGTTGTGAATATGCTTCTGAAGGACCCTCAGACAGGCTGCTGTCTAAAGGACATGCTAGCAGGTTAGATGGATTCCAATGACATGAGCATGGTTACATAGGTGCCTGGTTTTTTGGTACTGAAATGAGGTACTGACAGATGTTTGTGATCACAGTAGAATAATGCACTGGGGAGTTTTGTAGTCCAAGTTATAAACCCCCAGAACTGAGCATACCAATCCTTTGTGAACAGTGGGTAAATAATGAGTTTTCACAAGGAAATTTCCATTTTAAAAGTAATTGTTCCTGTGTACCATTTTATATATATAGATACTGGTATTAAGATAAAAAGTTCCATCTTCCTCAGGGTAATTTTAACTCAAGGACATGATAAAATATTCCATTAGTTAGAAACTGATCTCTATAATAGAACAGATTTTAAGTAAATTCAGTGCATGTCATTATTAACTGCTAAGGAAATCTTAGCCCTTGTCTGCCTTAAAACAATCTTTATTTGCTGTAATTATTGCTGTGTAGTCACTGCTTTCTGTTAATTCCTCAAATCATTTGGATGGTCCTGTCTTCCACTTAGTGGTCTGACAGAGCTTTGATTGAGGCTCCTCTTTGTATGTAAGAGAAATTGAAAACATTTTTTGCTCTTTCCTTACTTTTGAGTCTGTGACAGATTCTAACCACAAATTTGGTTAAATTGCTTAAATACAAAATAAAGATCACTCAACCTCTGTGGTCACAGCCATAACCTGAGTTATAAGCTCAGTTACTCCAAATACATAGTTCTTCTAGGTACCTTACTTAGGCCTTAGTATCTAAACAACTAGATCATTTCCCCCAAATAAGACGAGGAAGGCAGACCTATATATCTTTGTTGATCTAGGATGACACTATTAAGGGCCTGACAAATCCTTTTTCTTTTAAAGCTATTAACTACTCGTCAAGCATTTATTAAGCTTTGTAAGTATATAGAGAACTCTGGTCCCAAGAGCTCTGTTCTGTACTCTCCAAAAATATCTCTTGGGAGATAACACAAAATTTAAGTCCTCACAATAGTGATTTTATTAAATTAGTTGCTTTATAAAACATTGCAGATGTCATAATTGTTAACATAACAATTTACCAAACTGTAGTTAACTGGTGCAGCTTGCTGAGCATGTTTTATAAAGGAAAGGAAATGCCAAAACCCTGTTTAAAGTTGTTCCATTGCAGCCCAGGAGAACAAAGGAGACACTTCAATCAGGCAAATAAAACAGGTAGGGTTTCCCTCCCCCATCTGAAGCACTTCATCAGTAGAATAGTCTGATAAACTAGACAGTCTGCATTCAAGAGATTCCACAACTTGTAATGCAGTAACGGAGAGGTTTACCTTCTTCAGCTTCAAAGTTGGAGGGTTTTGGTCATTTAATATTTAAGTATCAAACTAGTGCTTTTCAGCCGCCGTATCTTCACTCTGAGATAAGCAGTCTTCTTCACAATATATGTTAATATCCTCACGCTCAATTTTAAGACAAAGCAATTTTAATACTAGGTGCACACCACATGCCCTCGCTGCAAACTGCTTTTCTTGACAAGTTATGAAGTAGTTCAAGGAGGTATGGTTAAGGCTGTATTACTGAATGGTGCTGGTCAATACTACACAATTTTTTGTCACGTTGCAACCTTTGTTTCCAATTTAGTGACTGCTGCTACAGAATCAGATAGCAACAATGACAACATTATTAGGTTTGTGTGTTTTTTAAAACTATGATTTAGTAGCAACTGAGGTTCCCAATTTTAACCCCTTGGCAGCAAGATCCAAGTTCCCTCATTTGCACATTAGCACCTAAGTGTCAAGGGGTTAAATAACCAGCACAAAAGATACTGTACTTCTGATTGTAGCATTTGGCAGAACTGAAAGGAAAGGAAGTTGTGCTACATGTTGAAGGGATTGTGGGCAACAGAAAGAAGACACCAGAGAAGATAAAATGTCACATGAAATCTTCATAGTCTTGTACATATCCTCCATCATAACCACCATAATCTGCCAGATCGTCTTTCATGGTGGCCTTTAATCCCCCTCCAGGAACCACACCTTTCTTCTTCTTTTTGGCTTTGCTTTGCTAAAGATAAAAGAGAGTTAATCCATGAGACTTTATAGACCATGTGTATCTTATCCGGTATAGCAAAAGAGACACCAAAGCCTCTGGTCCCAGAGATCCCCAGACTTAACCCAGGGTAATTTCTATTACTAATTCAGAAACCAAGACTGTGAACATGTCTGTTAAAAAAAAAACAACAAAAAAAAACAGAGACAGTAAATGTCACTCTCTTATTCTATTCCAGTTTTAATGGTATTAGTGAACTGCAATACCATTAAGTTTCCCAGGCTTGCTGAGAATATTATGCCTGCATCACCATCCTAATGCTAATGTAACACACACTGCCCCCCACCCCCACCCCAGTTTCTCTTACCTTTTCTTGCTTCTGTTTCTCACTACACAGCACAGTCAGTGAATTGGTGATCTTTTTCAAGTCATCAATTTCCACTTAAAAAAAAAAAAAGTATATCCACTAATTTTGTTTCTATCATTCTTCCTTACCCACCAAACACATGCCCTTCCATAACACATCCTTGATGCTCAGTGAGGAGCATCTGAATGAACATGGAATGACAATTCTTAAACCTACAGATGACAACTCCCCACTTCCTGGGGTCTCCCTTTTCTAGCACAGAACTAGAATGAAAATAGATTATCTCAGAAAGCTGTGTCTTACCAGGAAACAAGCCTGTTCAGTGAACAATATATCCTTCCATCTTTATAAAAATATAAAGCTAAAACAGCCATTAGTTTTTAGCTACAAAAAAAAAGTGTACTTTTTTTGGTTAGGGAGCACCTTCGAAAACAGGAAAAATAGTATATGCAGAATATGCCAACTAAGGGTGTATCACTGATCAAATAACCCCCAACTTGTTAATAATTTCTCAAAGAAAAACCAATTTAAAATCCATGATATAAGAATTCCTTTTTCTCAATCTTAAAAACAGTAAATACTTAGCAAAACCAGTCCCTTACATATTAGTGCTGTATCACCCCTAGTCATCACTCCCACACACCCAGGCACCCAGAGAACAGGTGCCAGCTCTGTTGAGCAACTTGCACCTGGGTCACAGACTTCCTCTCATTTGTAAAATCAGCATTCACTTGCTGTGTTCTCAGCTCTAAAATCTTATATGCCCACAGAGCGTTTTCCCCAAAAGACACTTCCTAGCCCCTTTCAAGATAGAATTGAATAAAAGAATAAGCTAGAGTTTTATTAGCTGTTGTGGCAACAAATCTCAGATGTTTCTTTGGGAAGTCACTGTATAAATATAAAGAAGGCAGCCTCAAAAAAGGAAAAAAAAACCCACTAAAACTAATTGTATGTTTGTAGAACAACAGTCTCACAGTAACTGCCAAAAAGCAAAATCTAAGTCTATATATTATAGCATCCCCACCCCCTAAAAAAGTCAACCTCCATCTTCCTGATGTGCCCTTACTGAAAATCCACCCACAGGGGCTAGAGATTAGAATTACTTACATGAAATACACACATCTCGAACTAAGGCTTCCAAAAAACTGGCATAATATAGTGACTTTTCATATTGTGTAATTTTATCTTTTAGTAACTTTCCAAACTCTGTGAAGTCATCTCTTGAAGATGGGTTCATAGCATCTATTCCATAAACTGTATTAGTAACACCTGTAACAGAAAGAGAGCACTGAAAATATCAAAAAGATTTTTAAAAATTTATAAACTTTAGATAGCTGAATAATCCTGTTACTTCATCTTTTCTTTAATCCTCACCCGAGGATATTTTTTTTCCATTTTTAGAGAGAGTGGAAGAAAGGGAGGGAAGAGAGAGAGAGAGAAACATCGATTGGTTGCCTCCCACACACACCCCAACCAGGGCCAGGGATCAAACCTGCAACCCAGGTATGTGTCCTGACCAGGAGTCAAACCTGAGAGACCTTCTGGTGCACGGGACAATGCTCTAACCCACTGAGCCACACCAGCCGGGCCTATTGCTTCATTCTAAAGTGGGCCTAACCTAGGCCCACCTGGAGTCCTTGAACAAAATTCAGAGGATCTGTGAATATGAATGAGCAAAAAAATTACAGCTTTATTTTCACTAACCTCTAATTTAATGTTTCCTTCTATTTTGATAATAATAGACAACATATCACTGTAGCCAAACCTGACTGCTACCAATAGAGATCAGATACTTTCTTACCACATTACAGTTGTTGCAGATATCTTGACATGTTGTTCACAGTCAGCGTTATTTTCAAATTACATTACTTATTAGACCTGCCCTAGATCTTATTTAATGCATTAATAAAGAAGTATGTAGTTACTATATCAAAAGTTATTTTATTCTTTTGTTAGCTATTTCAACATAAAAGATTTCTTTTGTGCCTGGCTGGTGTGGCTCAGTGGTTGAGCATCGTCCCATGCACCAAGAGGTCGCCAGTTCAATTCCTGGTCAGGGCACATCGTGGGCCCGATCCCCAGTGGGAGGTGTGCAGGAGGCGGCCAATTGATGTTCTGTCTCATTGATGGATTTCTATCTCTCTCTTTTCCTCTCCCTTCCTCTCTCTCTCAAATCAATAAAGAAAAAAAGAAAAAAAATTTTTGTAAGTAAAATCCTGTATTTTTGGTATTTAAAAACATCAGATTAAAAAGGGGCCCACAGGCTTCTGCAGACTGCCAAAGGAGTCCCTGGCACAGAAGGATGCTCTTAAACAGCCCATAATAAAGTGGGGAGAAAAAAGAAAAAGCTGGTTCCTGTGAAAGTATCCAGCTAAGCAGGAGTAAACCACGTGTTAAATCCCAGTAGAAAAAGTATGATGTCCAAAAGGATTCTAGTCTAAGAGACAGCATGCTTTTTTTGTACCCTCCTCCATTGTCAAGTAAATCAGTTGTTAACAATGTCACTGATTCAGTATTTTAATATGAGAACCACAACACTGAAATCCTATTAACCAAACGATGACTATACGAATGCATGTTTTTGCCTTTTAATCTTTAATTGGTATCCCATATTAGGATTTATGGGTACCACATAAACCCTTCTCTTTAATAAACACGATTTTACCATCCTTGAAGACATAGGATAATGGTTGAGTAGCCTCTGTAATGAGATGAGTGCAATTAAGACACTGCAAGCACACACCAGTGGATAGGAGCATCAACAGCAACTCTTGGGATTACTAGTGGCCCAGGGAAAGATAAGGCCATACCTCCCATGGAAAGGAAATGATTATTACAGTCAGCCTGCTTGATCCATTTTAAAGAAGAGGGGTGGGGGCATTAGATCCCTCTTGGCTCTAGGTTTCAATTTCAAGTTATTTCACTGTTTCAACCTGACCTTGAGTACTTGGAGTACTCTGCAAAATACTCAACAGGTGACAACAACAAACTTGGTTAAACAAAGTGAGAGCTTTTAATTTCTCTGATCATGGTCATTACTTTTACCCTCTGTGCCATATAACTCTCCCCCTGGAACACTCTGAACTTATCTATTTACAGGGCCCTGAACATGTCTTTTATCTCATGCACTAACCACAGCTGCAGGTATGGCACACAGAATGGGAGCTGTCTAGAGATATGGCATAGTGAGAGCCAAGAAGGGTTGCAGAAAAAATTACCGAGCATAAGAAGGCACAACCAAAGTGGAATGCCACCCCCTCACCACCACCCTCTCCTGAGACCAGCATGCAATATTGTCTGTGTCTTATACAGACTTAAGACAATAGGACAGCCCTACAGGCAGTTCGGTATTTAAATCTCAAAGCTACAGACCTCATATCATCCAAATTTCATCCAACTGATGAATACTCTTAAAACAGTGGTAGACCTTATTTGGGTCCAATGATTTTTTTTAATCCTCATCCGAGGACACTTTTGTATTTATCTTCAGATAGAGCAGGAGGGAGAGAGGGAGGGAGAGAGAGAAACATCGGTGTGAGAGAGACGCATCGAGTGGTTGCCACCCACACGACCCCAACCGGGGCCAGGGACAAACCACAACCGAGGTATGTGCCCCCAGCGGAAACCGAACCCGGGACTCTCCGGTCCGCGGGCCAACGCTCTAACTGCTGAGCCACTGGCCAGGGCGGGTCCAATGATTTTTTATCTTAATAATCTTTTGACATTCAAAAACCTAAACATGTATCTCACTCTACCATAATAAATGAAATCTCAAATATAGAGAGAATAAAAACTACTTTCTAATATCTAGCCATTATCATGTTTCTTCAAAAAAGGTGCTTTCTGAACTTTCATAACTAGTAAGACTTTCACAGTAATTACTTGGAACCTCAATATTGCATTGCGATCACACCCCCACTTACCAAAAGTTTCTTTTGCTAATTCAAGGTCTGCTTCTTCCTGTAATTTCTTTAGCCTCAATTTATCTGCTAATTGTTCTTCCGGTGTTAGCACTTTAGTTTCTTCAGGTTCTTCTAACTAAAATGAGACAAATGTAAAGTTTTAAAAGGGCTGGAATCATGATAGGTGGACCCGGTACATCTGTATTATATGAATTTTTTGTAAGCACATGTAATTATAAATAGTAAACACTTATACATTCTGTATTTTGTCATTCTCCTAAAAACTTTAGATATTCTTATCCTAATATATTACAGGAAAAAAACCTGAGGCAAAGAGAGGTTAAGCAACCTGCCCATGGTAACAGAAGGTTAACACAGCTGACAAAAGGACAGCTGAGATTTGAACCCAGGAAGAATGTGTTTATTTCTATAGCCTTTTTAAAAAATAAAGAACCGAGATTCCAGACAAGGTGAAAATAGCACTCTCACGTACTGCTGCTAACACTGTATACTGAAACAACCTTCCCAGGGCAACATGGTAATACATGTCATGTCTTAAAATGTTCTTTATATGCTTTAATTAAATAATTTCATTTCTAGGTATTTAAGAAATAAAAGATGCACACAAATTTTAACAGGGATGTCCAATGGAGTATTATTTATATATTTTTTTCCTTTATTGATTTTAGAGAGAGAGGAAGGGAGAGGGAGAGAGAGATGGAAGCATCCATGAGAGAGAACATCGATTGGCTGCCTCTTGCATGCCCCCCACTGGGGATCTGGCCCACAACCTGGACATGTGCCCTGACTGGGAATCAAACCAGCGATCTCTTGGTGCATGGGTTGACGCTCAACCACTGAGCCACACCGGCCAGGCTATTATTTATCATTTTAAATAAATTTAGAGACAACCTGAATGTTCAACAACAGAATGTTTAAATAACTTATGGCATATCCATATGACAATATTATGCAGACATTAAAAAAATTTTTTCCCCAAAGAATCAGAAAAATATTTCCCCCTTATCTTTGATAAATACTACTTTGTACTATTAAAAACAACACATTACCGCTCTGGCCGGTTTGGCTCGGCAGTTAGAATGTTGGCCCACAGACCAATGACTCGTGGGTTCAATTCTAGTCAAGGGTACGTACCTTGGTTGCGGTTTGGCCCCGACCCTGGTCTGGGTCGTGTGGGAGGCAACCAATTGGTATGTCTCTCTCACGCTGATGTTTCTCTCTCTCTCTCACCCCCACCCCACACTCTATCTGAAAATAAATGGAAAAATGTCCTCAGGTGAGGATTAAAAGAGACAACACATTACTTTTAAAACCACACAAGAGAAGTTGTCACTGATTGAAGTTGTCAATCATACGCCACTGAGATGACAACAGTTTAATGTATATCATTTCTATCTACTGTGATATAATTTTCTGCAACAAACAGGTATTGCTTTTACTATAATGAGTGGAAATCTTCATTAATATTTATCAAAGTAGGGAAAAGTGAAGAATTTGTGCTATTCATAATTATCCATGCCCATGCAGTTTGAAGATTTTGATTCATAAGTCCACTTCCAAAATAGATCATTTTATTTCTCATGGAGAAGATGAAATGAGAAAGGTCATTATGCCTAGTTAGGAAATCTCAGAACATTTTCTAGAAAGAAAAAGGGAAATATCTAGTAATCTGGACATCAATATTTCCTGTATCAAAACTAAATATACAGTAGCGTGGTGGTGAAGGTAGGGGGGGAGGAGGGAGCAGGGCGAAGGGAGGAGAGGGGGCATATGCAATACTTTCAACAATAAAGATAAATTAAAACAAAAACAAAAAACTAAATATACCTTAACTCAGTACACTCTAAGATTTATGTTAGAGACTAATATCAAGATACAACAAAATACAGTAAGTATAATTCTAACTTTAATGTCCAAGAAAAGATCCAATCAATAGAACCACTGATTTCTGAACATATTTCACGTTTAAAAAATAAAGTTAAAACCTGGATGGGTGGCTCAGTTGGAGCGTCATCCCATATACCAAAAGGCTGCAGGTTGGATTCCCAGTTGGGGGTGCTTATGGGAGGCAACTGATCGATGTTTCTCTCTCTCTCTCTCTCTCTCTCAAAATCAATAAAAACATATCCTTAAGTGAGGATTTCTTTTAAAACTTAATAACCTTAAATTGAAAACAAACAAAAATGTATAACAAACTAGACATAGTGACACAGAGTTGAGAATTCAAATGACTTTAGAACACAGGACATAATTATACATCTTTAGCAGGATACATTCAAAGCTCAAAAAGAATTGCAAGGAAATCCTAAACTTCATTCAGTATCTACATTGTTAGTAATATTGGTATTGTAAAAAAAAAAATTGTGTTAATTGTCAGAATAAGAGAAAATACCAGTATGAACTAATGATTACACACACACTTTCCTAGCTTAATCCACAAAAAGGGTTGTAAACAGCAAGGCTACCACAATAATACTAAGTACTATAAACATCTAGATTTGGCCTCTAAAATCATTTCTCACAAAAAGAAACGTCAAAGGAGTAGCTGATTTCAGGCTTAAGGAAGAGAGTTTATCAGGTAAGCCTGGTACTTCTTTGTGCCAGAAAACAAGGAAGCTTTCAAAGACTAATGGAATACTGTCAAAAGGATGAAGACAGGAACTATTTAAAGGGATTCCTACGCGCTGAAGTTGAGAAAATTTGAGCATCAAAAAAATGATTATCTTAGTAAAACACAATTAATTTATAAAAACCTAAGTAAAGAAATTTACTCAAAAAACCCCCCACAAAATCCCTCATTTTTCAGCACTTGAAGTTATTACAACCCCCTCCTCCTTACTCTGAAAATTGGCAATTAACAAGAAAGTAATTAAGCTTTTACTCTGCCTTTCTAGTTACAAACCATATCCAAAGTTAACCAAGTAGCCCAAAAAAGCCAGCCAATAAAAAAAAAAAGGAAGAGAAGACACAGAATGAGAAAAATCACCATTCTGCAATACCTAATGAAATAATTAGACAATCATCAATAATACAAAACTATTGGGTGAGAAGCTGACATGAAACTGGATTACTTGCCAGAAGAAATATGTAATTTTATGAGAAGGATCAGGCTGTCTCGACTTTAACCCAGTGATCAATTTTAGCATCACTAATAATAGGACAGACATTACATGACTACTGATGTGATGTGATATGATGCGATATGAAGCACACAGCATTACCTCTAAAGTATTCCATTTTGGGACAACTATAAAATGCGTGGGGGGGGAGTAAATGGGGGAAAAAAAGGAGGGATATGTGTAATAACTTTCAACAACAAAAATATAAAGTTGACAGGAAAAAATAAAGACTTTGATCATGATATTTACAAAAATCACTTTAAAAAATAAATGGAATTTCAAACATTTCAAATAATAAAAATCTCTGATAACTTCAAAAACGCATGTTTGTTATTTATTTGATCTTATTTTAGCAAAAAATAATGGATGCAGCAAATATGGCAAAACATTAACAACTGTTATGTATATGATTATTCATTATGCTCTTTACTTTTATGCTATATGATCTCATATGGAACAATCTCCACGGTACAGTAAATAAAGCAAGGTGAGCCCTGGCCGGTTTGGCTCAGCGGTGAAAGTGTCGGCCTGCGGTCCAGAGAGACCCGGGTTCGGTTCCCTCTGGGGGCACGTACCTCGGTTGCGGTTTGTCCCTGGCCCTGGTTGGTCGTGCGGGAGGCAGCCACTCGATGTGTCCCTTTCACGTCAATGTTTCTCTCTCTCTCTCTTCCTCTCTCTCCCTCCCACTCTATCTGAACAAAAAATGGAAAAATGTCCTCGGGTGAGGATTAAAAAAATTAATAAAATAAAAAAATAAAGCAAGGTGAAAACTATAAAAAAAGAGAACATACAGTTGTATCCAAATACATAACTACACCTTGGAGACATTAGAAACCAAAATTTACTTATGGGGTACAGGCAGAGAAACAGGATAAACAAGTGAGGGATTGAGAGTGCTTCTTAATATTGTTCTGATTTTTGAATCATGTAAATGTGTTATCTATTCAAAAAATAAGTTGATTAATACAAGATTCCTGATCTTGTTCCAAATATTCAACAACAAAAACACAGTGGCAGAGAAACAGACACTTTTTGTATTTTACTCAATATGTACACTGCAAATAAAGACTAATCACAACTAGAAAGAACTACAGGCACAGGCAAAAATCACTAACTGTGGTTGGTCATTACACAGTCATGACTGTTCCCAAATGTTTGTGAAAACTTAAAAGGCATTCTAATACATAAAGCTTCTGAGTTTGTTTCTTGCAAAAACCACAAATTTACTTATCACTTATCTGAGGGTGTCCATTTCAAATCTTTTTACAAAGCCCCTCCAACTGCTAAGTAATATTTGTTGCCTGTTAAGACACTGTACCACTACTGATGTGAGAGTTCTGTATTTTAGAAAATTAATGGTACTTACTCGCTTTTTAATTTCTTCTTGCCTTTTCTTCTGTTGCCGTTCTTTCTCTTTAATCTTCTCTGTTATTTTTTTCTTTTCTGAAATTTTTACTTCTGAAACTAAAGAAATTTTCAATCAATTATCTTGAATATTCTCCAGTTTATGGATAAAACAGACAAGATACTTGTATACTTCAAGAGACCAAACCTCTCCCAGCTCCAATTACATATGGTGATTTCCTGGTAAATAAGAGCAGGAAAATGCTGGGACTCTTTACTTTTTCCTCTCTAACCTGAGCCCTAAGATCCAAACATCTGCCTTCATATTTTCCCACATCCTTTAGGCAGGACTTAAATCATTCAACTATGATACCACATCCTTTACTCTCTCCTAACACTAACAGTGAAACATAAAAACAGCAGGTATCTAACTAATCTGATTATGTTTTGAGAGGAGAGAAGAGAGGCAGGGAGAAGAGAATAAAATGGGAACGGAAGGATGTTTTGTTTCTAAATACCAAAATCTTCAATTTTGTGAGCTTTTGTCATTTGTCTTAACACAAGCATCCAGATGCTCACCAAGACATAAAACCAAACATGTAGAAACCCCAGTGGCTCACCTGGTTTTACTTCTGCTTCATCTTTTTTTTCATCATCATCGTCATCCCAGTTATCCTAAACAAAAAAATCTCCATTAATAATTCTTTCACTTTTCCATGTGAACTTTATTATCAACTTGTCTAATTCCACAGAAACATGGTTGGTATTTTTTTGGTACTGCATTAAATTTATAAATTAATGTTGGAGAACTGACATCTTTATGTTGAGCTGCTCTCGCCAAGAAAGAAGGCTATCTTTCCATTTGTTCAAGTTGACCTCTATATCTTTCAAGGAGCATTTTAAAGTTTATCTCTTAGAGGTTTTGCACATTTCTCTGTGGGCTTATTCCCAAGTAGTTCTTTTTCTGTGTTACTACTATAAATATAGGGATGCTTTTTTCACTTTTAAGTCCTCTAACTGGTTATATGTATATAGAAAAGTGATTAGGTTTATTGTTTTTGTACGTGACAGAGAGAGAGAAACAAACACTGATTTTGTTGTTCCACTTGTTTATGCATTCATTGGCTGCTTTTATGTATGTGCCTTAACTAGAGATCAAACCCACAACCATCGCATATCAGGACAACGCTCTAACCAACTGAGCCACCTGGTTAGGGTAGGTCCCCCCCCACACTTGGTTAACTAACTGTATGTTAATTTTATATCCTGCTACCTTACGGATTTCATTTACCACTTAAGTTAGTTTTATAATATATTCTCTAGGGTTTTCAAGGTATACTACTACCATATTAGCTGCAAAAAAGAGATAGCTTTACTTCTTTACCAATTCTTATGCCTCCAAATTGATTTCTTTTATCTAATTGCACTGGCTAAACCTCTAGAGCACAATGTGAATAGTGGCAGAGATAATGGGCATCATTGCCTTGTTCCTCTAAGGCAGTGGTTCTCAACCTTCCTAATGCCGCGACCCTTTAATACAGTTCCTCATGTTGTGGTGACCCCCAACCATAAAATTATTTTCATTGCTACTTCATAACTGTAATTTTGCTACTGTTATGTCTTAGGCGACCCCTGTGAAAGGGTCGTTTGACCCCCAAAGGGGTCGCGACCCACAGGTTGAGAACCGCTGCAAGGGAAATGCCTCTAGTGTTTCCCCATGAAGTGCTATGCACCCTACCACATTGATGCGGTAAAATTTAACAATCTTTTCTTTTACTGCCTCTTGATTTTCTTACAGCAATGAATTTTCTTCTAGAACATAAATGATTTTTTTTTCATTTAGATATCTGATCCATTTGGAGTTTCTTTTGTATGGTGTGAAATATGGACCTATTTTATCTTTTTCCAAATGGTTACCTAGCTGTCACAGCATCATTATTAAAAAGTCCACCTTTGGACCTGGCCAGTGTTGCTCAGTGGTTAGAGCATCAGCCCATGCACCGAAGGGTCACGGGTTTGGATTCCCTGTGGCATGTGCCTGGGTTGCAGGTTCAATTTCTGCCCCGGTCAGGGTGCATTTGAAAGGCAACCAGTCGGTATGTCTCTCTCACATCAATGCTTTCTCTTTCTCTCTCCTCCCCAACCCCCAACTCTGCCTGAAGATATTAATAAATGGAGAAATATACGTGGGTGAGGATTTAAAAAAATAAATAAAAATAAAAATCAATGGAAAAAAATATCCTTGGGTGAGGATTAACAACAAGTCCACCTTTGCCCCATCATTTACCATATACTATATTTTTATAGGTACCTGGTCTATTTCTGCTTTCTATATGATCCATTAGCCTATTGTCTCTTCATACACCAGTATTATACTGCTTTAATTACACAGGCTTTATAGTATTTTTTAAAATATGTTTTTATTGATTTTTTTAGAGAGAGGAAGGGAGAAGAAGAGGTAGAAACATCAATGAGAGAGAAACATCCATTGGCTGCCTCCAGCACGCCCCCTGCCCGGGAATGGAATTAGTGACCTCTGGGTGCATGGGATGATGCTCAATCCACTGAGCCACACCAGCTGGGCTATAGTAGGGCTAGTCTCCTTTTGTAGGTTTTTTTAAAGTGTTTTCCTGGCCATTCTTGAGTGTGTGTTTGTCCATATTTTATATTAATTTGTCTAATTCCATAAAAACACTTCTCCATTATCAAAACACAGCCCTGGCCAGTTTGACTCAGCAGTTAAAGAGTGGCAGACCAGCCCTAGACGGTTTGGCTCAGCGGTTAGAGCAAGAGAGACCTGAGTTCGGCTCCTGCTAAGGGCACGTACCTCGGTTGCAGTTTGTCCCTGGCCCTGGTTAGGTCATGCGGGAGGCAGCCACTCGATGTGTCCCTTTCACGTCAATGTTTCTCTCTTTCTCCCTCCCACTCTATCTGAACAAAAAATGGAAAAATGTCCTCGGGTGAGGATTAAAAAAAAAAGAATGTCAGCCCACAGCCCAAAGTGTTGCAGGTTTGATTCCCAGTAGGGGACATGTACCTCGGTTGCAGGTTTAATCCCTGGCCCTGGTCGGGGTCCTGTGGGAGGCAACCAATCAATGTGTCTCTCAAACATTGATGTCTCTCTCTCTCTCTCTCTCTCTCTCTCTCTCTCTCTCTCTCTCCCCTCCCTCCCTTCCACTCTATCTAAAAATCAATGGAGAAATATCCTTGGGTGAAGATTAACAAAAAAAAAAAGAAAGAAACACACAAGCCCGGGCCAGGTACTCAGTTGCTTAGGGTATCGTCCCGATATGCCAAGGTTGCGGGTTCAATCCCAGGTCAAGGTACATACAAGAATCAACCAATGAATACACAAATAAGTGGAACAACAAATCAGTGTTTCTCTCTCTTTCCCTCTCTCCCCCAACCTTCCTCCCTCCTTCTCTCTAAAATCAATAAATAAAAATAAAAAATAAAAACACAAGACTACCAAACCAAAACTAACAACCTCTCTTAAATTCATAGTTGTTTTAAAATAAAAAATTAAGGCTCTGGCCGATTTTGCTCAGTGATTAGAGCGTTGGCCCATGGACCAAAGAGTTGTGGGTTCGATTCCGGTCAAGGGCATGTACCTCAGTTGCAGTTCATCCCCGGCCCTGGTCGGGGTAGTGAGAGAGGCAACCAGTCAATGTGTCTCTCCTCACATCAATGTGCACCCCCCCACACACTCTATCTGAAGATAAATAGAAAATCCTTGGGTGAGGAGTAAAAAAAGAAATAAATAAAAAATTAAGGACTCTACACTCCTTACTTTCCCAAATGTACAAACATCCAACATTCTAACCATTGGTTCAATTATTTCAAGCAATATTCCATACAATACAACCCTGGTTACTGACCTAAATCTACACAATACACTGCAGGGTTGGCAAAAGTAGGTTTACAGTTGTTCATATGGAAAATACAATAATTAATACAAGAATAAACTCGAGTCAAGAAATGATAAACAGCTTCATGTAACATACTCCCTAACTTGGGCGAGTCACTTTAAGGTGGATCTATACACTGTCTTTTCTATGCCTAACATAGTCATTGAGCTAAAAATAATCCAATGATCAAACACTTTTCTAAATGCTCCACAGAATTCAGAAGGTTTAAGTTTAATAAGGATAGACACAGTCCTGTGTTTAAATAGGGCTTTAATGTACAGGCAGCCTGGACACTGTCTAAGCAACCACAAGCACACTATGATACGTCATTTGAAGCTGAGCCATAGAATGCCAGATGCAGAGCAGGCAGCCCTGACACTGCTGGAAGATGCAGAGGCTAATGTGCCTTAACTATGACACCAAGCTTCTGGTTTTATAAGAAGACAGATCATAAATCTGAATCAGTCTAGGTATATAAACTAATAAGCAAGTCTTGACTCTCTTTTTTTTTTTTCTTAAGATTTTTAGAGAGGAAGGGAAAGGAAGAGGGAGAGAGAAAAACATAGATGTGAGAGCAAAACACCCATCAGATACCTTCTGCACGTCCCCAACCGGGGATCAAGCCTGCAATCCGGGCATGTGCCCTGACAGGGAATCAAACCAGCAACCCTTTGGTGCACAGGACAATGCCCAACCAACTGAGCCATACCAACCAGGGCAAGCCTTGATTCTTAATAAAAATCTGTAAGTCCACCAAAAAAACAAAAAAATCCTAATTAAGGCTGCCATGAGGTCTGCAAGCACAGTAGAAAGAACTTGTATAAAAGTAAAAATGTTTTTATAATCACCTTGCCTTGGCAATTTAACCCATAGTTCAGAGTTCACAGAATAAAAGTAAACCCAAGAGTAGATTGGTGTTTGCCAGAGGGGAGGGGGATTGGGGCACTGGGTGAAAGAGGTGAAGGGATTAAGAAGTATAAATTGGTAGTTACAAAATGGTCACAGGGATATACAATACTGCACAGGCACCCAGCCAGTGTGGCTCAGAGGTTGAGCATCAACCCCTGGACCAATAGGTTGCTGGTTCCAATTCCTGTTCAGGGCACTTGCCCTGGTTGTGGGCTCAATCCCCAGCAAGGGGGCGTGCAGGAGGCAGCCAATCAATGTTGATGTTTCTCTCTCATTGATGTTTCTCTCTCTCCCTCTCCTTTTTTCTCTAAAATCAATAAAAACATTTAAAAAAAATACAGCATAGCCCAGCTGGTGTGGCTCAGTGGTTGAGCGTCAACCCATGTACCAAGATGTCGCCAGTTCGAGTCCCAGCCAGGGCACACGCCCAGGTTGTGGGCCTGATCCCTGGGGGGGGGCATGCAGGAGGCAGCTTATCAATGTTTCTCTCTCTCCGTTCCTCTCTCTCAAAAACATCAATGAAAACATATTTAAAAAAAAAAAAAAAAAAGGAACAGTAAACTGTAGCCCTGGCTGGTCTAGCTCAGCAGTTAGAGTGTTGGCCTGCAGAATAAAGAGTTGTGGGTTCGATTCCCAGTGAAGGGCACATGCCTTGGTTGCAGGTTTGATCCCCAGCCCTGGTTGGGGTCGTGTGGGAGGCAACAATTTACATGTCTCTCTCACATGGATGTTTCTCTCTTTCTCTCTCTCCTCCTTCCTCCCTCCCACTCTATCTAAAAAGCAATGGAAAAATATCCTTGGGTGAGTATTAAAAAAAAAAAAAGGACACTGTAATTGAAAGATAAAAATTAAATAAATAAAATTAAAAGCTGTATTAGTGGTAAAGAAAAAAAGGGAAGAAAGCAAACCATCTAGTCATTGTTGGGACATATGAGATACTAGAGTTAGAAATTAGACAGCCAACGTTTGCATTACCTTTTTGGTTTGCTGGAGTATTACATCAACACACCATAGGACAAAAAGAACCAGAGAACTAAAAATAAAAGTTAACTGCCATTTTGCTGTTGTTTTAATCTTCACAGAACATAAGAGAGAGGGGTCAGTGAGCAGTATGCTGAAGATAGGAGGACCATTTCCTTATTTCCACAGACAGCATATATTTACAACTCTCTTCTAATAGTGATGATGATGATGATGATGATAATAATAGTAATAGATAGCATTTACTGAGTGCTTACTTTGTACCAGGCAAAGGGTTTTATATGTAAGTAACACAGTAATCCTCACAAAAGTCCTATAAGTAAAATGGTGTTGTCCTCATTATACAAAGACACTAAGATCCAGAAATAACTACCACGATATCTCAGTGAAAAATAATGAAGGAGCCCAGCCAGTGTGGCTGAGTGGATTGAGAGGTCCCATGGATTGAGAGGTCCCAGTTCGATTCCCAGTCAGGGTACATGCCTGGGTTGCAGCTCGATCCCCAGTAGAGGGCGTGCAAGAGGCAGCCGACTGATGTATCTCACATCAATGTTTCTATCTCTCTCTCCCTCTTTATCAGAAAAGAAAATAAATAAATAAATTTAAAAATAAAAAATAATGAAGGAAACTGTTATGAATGGGCCAAAGTTCCTTTAAAGTGTCATCATAAACATGACTTCTTACCTTAGTCCTGAAATACAAAATAACTATCTAGGAACTAGGTCCGTCCCTCCCTACCAAAATTTGTTCTTTCAATTAGTTCTGAATGAGCTCCTGTGAATCACTGATAATCTCCTCAAAGAGAAGGGTTATGGTTCCTGCTAAGAAGATATGCCCAGCTACAACTACATACATCAGTTACCCATCTCAAATTGCCTGTGATGATTTTATACTAATTTTAAGAAACTTGCCCTGGCCAGTTTGGCTCAGCAGTTAGAGTGTCAGCCCAAGGACCAAAGAGTTGCAGGTTTGATTCTGGTCAAGGGCACGTACCATGGGTGCAGTTTGGTCCCCGGCCCTGGTCGGGGTCATGCAGAGGCAACCAATCAATGTGTCTCTCTCACATCGATGTTTCTCTCCCCCCCCCCCCCCCGTCTGAAAATAAATGGAAAAATATATCCTCAGGTGAGGATTTAAAAAAGAGAGAGAGAAAGAAAGAAAGAAACTAGTCGAGCACCTCAGGTACTGGAAGGCTAAGAAGGGAGAGGTATGGCTGGAAATGAGCAGTTTCCCATTCCAATAACGATGAAATAGAGAAACAGATGCAACAAAGCATTTTTGTTCAATGCTGATGTTCCTCAATTCCCTTTCCCAGTAAAACATCACCCCACCCTACTATATCACTGCTCCCTCAGTATCTCATGTACACTAATTCTATGTCCCACATCTCTATCCTTGTCCCTGGTTTCTCCATCAAAGCAAAAACCTTACCTTAGATAGTCAAGTTAAGCTGTCCCATCAGCCAGACATAATAAAACTACCTAGAATTCCACAAAAGAGTGGATTTTAGTAGCAAAAAACAGTGGTTCCTTACAAGTCCTGAAAACAACCCCACTGAAAGCCGTGCCTTTGCTGTCACCCTCACCTCAGAGGCTCAAACAAGTCTGACCTGAAGTTTCTACCATACTAGTGACAAATCCCTAAAGAAAAGAGCATAGTGATGTCAACAAAAAGAGACTGGTCACATTTCCAAATAGGTATAATCCCAAAAGCAAAAGGCCAGGTAGCTTTCCCCAGGAACTTAGAGATTTCGTTTCCTTAGTTAATAAAATTTGCAGGTACCCTAAAAGTAAATGTAAGGTAGAATTGTCTAAATCTGCCCAATTTTCTGTAAACACTAGGACTTTGTAAATGCTGACAATAAATTGAGATAAAATGCAAAAAGGATTCCTAGAGAAACGCCTAAAAAATTAACACTTTAAATAGGAAGTCTATAATTTAGTAAGCCTTAAATGGTTATTTACTTCAAGAGACTGCCTATCAATATCCAATTAAATTCCTTACCTAATTATTTTAGGTAGCCAATAAATCTTCCAACTATTATATACAATGTATCTCCTTTAAAATGTCTAGCTTCCTTAGAACAGATGCTGTTTATAAACTTCAACTTGCTTATCTACACTTTTCTTCTACAGATACACACCCAACATCACTTGAGCCATTTCTCTGAAAAAATATGGCTGCTTTTCAAATTTAAAAACAGCTTCTGAAGTGAACTGAGAATTGAAAACAAAACAAAATTTTTAAACCCCGATTTCTTTTTATTTCTAACAATGCGGCCAGTAGTTGGTTGGTCTATCATTTTTATAACATACAACTACAGAATGTCACTTGCAATGAGAGAACACATTGAGGGCTGAAAATGCTTTCCAACTTAAGCAAGATATATTTATAGATCGTCAAATAGATGTAGCTTCAAGAGCAGTAAAATTCTGCCCCACAGCCATGGCCCACTAACTTATACTCCCCTTCCCCCTTTTCTTTAAGTACTAGTTTGGTTTAGATAAAGTATAAATCTCTTGCAGGAAAAGAGAGCCTTTTACTGGCTAGTGTTTTGTA
This sequence comes from Tadarida brasiliensis, assembly GCA_030848825.1. Taxonomy (NCBI): domain Eukaryota; kingdom Metazoa; phylum Chordata; class Mammalia; order Chiroptera; family Molossidae; genus Tadarida; species Tadarida brasiliensis. The sequence continues at coordinate 179,285,696 of CM061257.1, read as the reverse complement.
AGCTATACTGACCTGCTCTGAAAAGCCTTGAAACTCTGTAATGGCCCCTGGCAAGGCTGGACTTCCCAAAAAATTTAAGTTTTTAAAAGAAGTTCAAACATTCTTCCATCATCTCAGAACTATACTGGTCTCTGGAAGCCAAGTCACTCATTTAATTCAATTTCATTACGTTTTTAACATCGTATTATGTATGTGGTTCAGCACTCAGCTGAATTTCATCTCAGTGCCTGTCTAACACTTATCAATGTTATCAATCAATGCTACTTTAAATTCCCAGTGAAGCAAGATCATAATCAAGACACTGAACTCTATAAACAAGTGGCTTGTTTTCAGTGTTCAGCATTACAATAAAATTAGGTAAGTATTTTTCAATAACAAACATGCTTCCTAACTAATCACTTACATTTATAAAAAGAGTTGCCCTGGCCGGTTTGGCTCAGCGGTTAGAGCGTTGGCCTGCGGTACAGAGAGACCCGGGTTCGGTTCCCGCTAAGGGCATGTACCTCGGTTGCGGTTTGTCCCCGGCCCTGGTTGGTCGTGCGGGTGGCAGCCACTGGATGTGTCCCTTTCATGTCGATGTTTCTCTCTCTCTCCCTCCCACTCTATCTGAACGAAAAATGAAAAAGTGTCAGGGTATTGCCCTGGCCAGTGTGGCTCAGTTGGTAGAGCATTGTCCAGTGCAGCAAAAGGTTGCTGGTTTGATTCCTGGTTAGGGCACATGCCCAGGTTTCGGGCTTGATTCCCAGTAGGGGGCATGCAGGAGGCAGACAACTGATGTTTCTCTCTCTCTCTCCCTAAAAATTAATAAAAACATATATTTAAAAAAAACTGTCAGGGTATTGAAATGATATAATAGGAATTTTCTTCAAAATAATCTCGCTGGGGGAGGAAAGCAGTAAGTGAGAATATAGAAGAAAAAAGATTGGCCAGGAGTTTACTAAACTTTTCTTTCTACCTCTGTATATGTTTGGAATTTTTCATAAGAAGTTACACACACATTTCAAGATACCCATTTCCTGGCAAAATGCCCACCTACTGAGTATTTCCCAACAATCTCCCATTTCTTTGAAATATAGATCCCCTTCTTCAGAAGTGCTATTTCCAATGCTTGAAAAATGTCCTTACTGTGGCAGATTTAAGCTATTAATCCACAAAGGATCCTAACAGATAAATGAGTAGGATGATGCAGGCAGTTTTCAACTAAATTCTCTAGGATCTTTTTTGTTTTGTTAATCCTCACCCGAGGATATTTTCCTACTGATTTTTAGAGAGAATGGAAGAAAGGGAGGGGATTAGAGAGAGAAAGAAACATCAATGTGAGAGAGAGACATCGACTGAGTGCCTCCCACAGGACCCCGACTAAGGCCAGGGATTGAACCTGCAGCCCAGGTGCATGCCCTTCACCAGGTATCGAACCCATGACCCTTCAGTCATCGGGCTGATGCTCCAACTGCTGAGCCAAACCGGTCAGGACCTCTAGAATCGTTTTAAGGAATTCTAGAAGCAAATGGCTGAGACGCTTGAACACAACCAAGAACAGTTTTCTCAAAATAAACTTTACATCCTTTGAATAAATCTAGCTTCTAATCTGTTCTACTGAAATGCTGGGAGACTAGTAAAATTCAGTAAAAGTTGTATTGTCCCTTCTTGCAGTGGGAAGGTACTCACTGCCTTCCTGTCAACACAGCCTACACATCATTCCAGCAATGGAGAAGGAGTCCAATGATATATACCAAACGAACAATTCCTCCCACTGCCTCTACATAACATCAGTATACTAAGAAAAGTAAAATAAAGCCAGTGTAACAGGAAAGTATATTCCCTAGTTCTAACCTTTATAAATTGGAGAAAGCATAGGCTTTCCCCCTATGAATATTAACACTTTTACAGTTTCACCTAAACCACTTCTGCCACTGCCAGCCTGCTATTTGAAAAGTCAAGTGAAGCAAAATGCTATGTCTACTGAAAGATAGTAAACTACTGGAGTGAATCACTGTAACAAAGACCTGTTTTCCTTTCATTTATCAGGACATTACAAATGACATTAAATCTATATTCTTTTTTTTTAAAAATAATGTTTATTTAAATTTTTAAAATTTTTTTAGAGAGAAAGGGAAGGAGAGAGAGAGAAACATCGATCAGCTGCCTCCTGCATGCCCCTCCCCCCCCCCCCGGGAATGGAGCCCGAAACCCCGGCTTGTGCCCTGACTGGGAATCCAACTGGGACCTCTCATTCCAGGGGACAACACTGAATCCACTGACCCACCCTGGCCAGGCTGAATCTATATTCTTAAAGGTTAAACACTAGATACTGATGTAAATTAAAGAACTTACTGATTCTACATATCTTCTGAATACTTTATAAAATATTCACATATTGCCCAGCCAGTGTGGCTCAGTGGTTAAGCATCGACCCATGTACCAAGAGGTCGCCAGTTTGATTCCCAGTCAGGACACATGCCTGGATTGTGGGCCCAATCCCCAGTGGGGGGCATGCAGGAAGCGGCCAATCAATGTTCTCTCTCATTGACGTTTCTCTGTTTCTCTCTCTCTCTCTAAAATCGATAAAGAAAAAGATATTAAAAAATAAAATAAATAAAAAATTATGAAAAAAAATTCACATATTGTATTAAGGACAATGATTACCCGATCTCATGAAAATGAAGCCTTGTTTGCAACTCCTTAGGAAAGGATCAGGTACTAAAACACTAGAATTCAGAAATCTGGTATTACTACCATCCAAGGAGACAAATTTCAACTCTAGATTGGTAACTTTTGAGCAAGCAAAAACCTGCTTGATAAATATGGTCATTCCATTTAAAACACAAAATTCACAGTAAACAGCCACTGTGAGGAGAACTTACTCCTTCTGAGCTTAGGAAAAAAAAAAAAGTGGCATAAAATAAACCCAATACGCGAACTAAACAGCCTAAGCATGTTCCATTAGCCGGAAAAAGACTATACCTTGAAAAAGAATATTTTTTGAGTGTCTACCAAGTACCTGGCATCTCTACTTAATGCTTGCCCTATTATCTCATTTAAAATGTAAATTAACCCAAAGTAGCTCCTATAATGACAATGTATAGACTGGGAAACCAAAACAGAAAAATTTTTAAACTTGTTTATGACCACAAATATAGGAAATGTAAAGGCAACAATTAACCCAGGTCTGTCTGATTCCAGAGTCCAGGAATCAAACTACTTCATGGATATCATGAAATCTTAAAGAAACTCAAAAGAAATAAACCATTATTTAAACTCAGATATAAAAAGACAAGTCCAGTTTTCTTCTCCAAGATCAACTTCAAAGTTTACATAAAAGAAATAAGCTATTTGTATAAAAGAAATTCTGCACTGAAAGGATGAATGGATGAGATGACTTTCATGGTCCTTTACAACTTGTAAATCTCCAAAATTAATTCCAAGTGGTCAGAATTATACTCATCAGGATTGACACATTTAGATCCAATAATCTCAGACAGTCTACTTAATGATCACTCCAGACTACTCCATTCAAACCTCATTTTCTGGTACTTTTGTCCAGATTTCTCTAATCTTTTCTTCTCATTTGATAACTTATTTCCAATTTTCATTAAGAGATGTCTTAACTGCTGCATCCAGGCATGCATCAAAAAATTAAAAAGACAAGTCTAAAATAAAGGCCCTAAACAGAAAATCCTCTACAATGTAGGAAAGTAACATATCTTGCAATGTAGGGGTTAACATAATCCACTCCCAAGTCTATACAACATGTAAATGAAGCACCTGAGGATCTTTGCAACAATACTACTCATTTATTAACCCCAATGTGTGCAAAGCTCTCATCATTTCTGAACCTCAGGTTGTTCGTGGATAAACTAAACATTTACCTCATCAGACTCAGGAGAAAAGGGTAAAATCCAAACAAAAGCAGTATTAATATTAAGTTACTAGTGACTATCTAGTAACTTAACATTTTATCTTAAAAATTTTCAACCCAAGCAGAAGGACTTGTACAGTTGAGTATATGCTAAAGAATAGAAGTTAGGAGGAAAACATCCACTAAATAAATCAAAACCACAAAATACCGCTTTCTAATTCATACAAAACTTTATCTGCACAAATATAAAAGAAAATTGAAAACTTTGTTAATAAGAGTCTTAACACGCTGGGCTTGAGACTATTGAAGCTAATTTAAAAGAAAAAGAATGCCACAGTCATAATGTCATCTGAAGCCATATGAGCCCCCAGGAGGTTTCAAGAACAAACGACGAAAATAAACGTGGATCAGATCTACAAGGCGTGTGAAAAAAAATAAGTACTGGTCCCCTCTCTACTCCAACCACCTAATCTTGGATATCTCATGTTAAGATTAGTATCACTCTGTCAATTGTCGGCTATTTCAGTATTCAGTTCATCCTCTTACCATAGGGTGTGGGGAGGAAGGCTAAAAGTTATTTCACTTTACTGTTTCTATTTCTCATGTGAAAAAAAGGTTAAAATTAAGCCACAATATTTCACTTATCTAACTGTACAAACTCTACAAATGGGCCTTCGGGGACGACATACATGAATTACTGGCTCTGGGGAGACTTCAGCGCGAAAAGGCAGGTGCGTTGCGAGATTTTCCATATGGGATAAGCCATGCTCAGTCCTCAAGTTGTCAGTCCCACTTCGGCGAGAGGCTCCAAACTACGAAGTTTGCACGTGGGCCGGCCCCGTCGCTGCTGTCACCTCCCGTCGGCTGTTGCCGGGTGGGATCAGACCGGGGCGCGGACCGACAAAGAAGGGCTGGGAACGGGACTGGGGCCGCCGCCGCCGCCCTCGCCAAGGAAGTCCGAAAGGCCATGCTGCCCGTCTCCGGCCCACACGGCAGGCGGACAGAGGGGAAGAGAGCACCGCCAGGCCCTAAGCTCGCGCCTGGACCCAGGGCTCGCAGGCCCGGGCGACACCCCTGGGCCCAGAGTCCACCCGCCCGCCCGTCGGTGGGCAACTCCGCCCGCGACGGCGCCAGCCCGCTCAGACGCAGCCCGGAGCCCCGGCCCGCACCCACCTTGACGTCCTCGTCCTCGTCCTCGCCTTCCCAGCGGTCCCCGCCGGCGGTGCCGCCGCCCCCCACCTTCCGCACCGGGTCTTCCACGGAGAACGTGTCCGCGTCTACGGAAGAGAGCGAGCCGCGTTAGTGCCTGCCTCGGCGAGGGGCCAGCGCCGCCCGGGCCCTGCCCCCGAAACTTCTCCTCACCCCAGGAGTCGGAGTCCCCCGCCGCCGCCGCCGCTGCCGCCGCCATGTCGAGCCGGGTGTGAGCGAGTGTGAGGGGAGAGCCAGCGAAGAGTTAGCGCGGGGGAGGTGAGTCACTGGATTTGCTCTCGTTGGCCCGCGCAGGGCAGGCTGGGACCGTGGCTGACTGGACGCCTGGGCCCAGGCCCCGCCCCCTCTGGCGGCAGCGACGCGCGCGCGCGCGCGCGGGCGGGAAAGGGGCGTGTGGCGTGGGGCGTGGGACGTGGCCCGTGGAGCTTCGGGTAGCGCGGGAGGGTGTGGTGGAGTATTCAGTACCCAGCGACGCGGTGCTAGGCGAGAGGAAGCGGCCAGAGAAGCGCCACGCTAGCCCGGCGCCGGGGAGGAAGCATGAATGCAGAAAGTTAGCTGGGATGTATCTTGCCTGGCACTGGCCGGTCCTTGCTACTGCTTCCCTGCCTATCCCACCACCTCCCCAACCGATCGGTCACTTTGGTCGCCGCCTGTGGCAGCTGGCGGATACCAAGGAGACCCCCAGGCTCGGATCGTGCTCTGAACGCCATGTCCGCCTGTGGGACGGTGGACGGGCCTCCCCGACCCCCGGAGAGCGCAGTCGCGCGCTGGGTGAGGGGACTTCCGTGTGCAAGCCGGCGTGCATGGTGCGCCGGGTAAAGAGCGAGTGCAGAGGGGGCGTTCCTGGCAGCCTTCCCTGCCAGGGTGCTCGGACTCAGCTCCTGGCGCGTTTGCCTCGCGGTAGTCACGAAGGGATCGAAAATAGCCCCAGTGCTCGAGGATTTTTCCCTTCCTGTGAGCCGCTTGAGGCCAGTACACGACTCATTCTTTCGCAGAATAACTTCTGAACTCGGTCTGTGATAGACATAAACTCTAGCCTTGTCCTCAAGGTATGCACAATCAAGTAGCTAAGATAGACACGTAAATAAATTTCGACACAGTGTGATGACAAACAAAAAGAAGCATTGTGAGGTTAATGTAAAAAGGTAACTTTAACCGTGGGGAGAGCAGGGAGATGCGTGGGAAGGCTTCCTGAGGTTAGCGCTGCAGAAACTGGAGTTTGAAAGACCAAGTGAAATTTGCTGAAGTGCTTTTCTGGTAGAAAGAACACAAGTGGTCCCTGACCTGACTGAGTGGTGAAATTGGAGATAAACTGAACAGGTAAACTGATCATAATAAAGGGCTTCAGATAGGCTAAACTGCATCCTGACCTGTGGGCTCCACTGCGGGGTTTTTAGAAGTGAACAGTTTCAGATATTTTTTTGTTTTTATTGTTTTCTTAATTTATTTTGAATATGTAATACACGTACTTACTACACCATTCAGGTTGTAAAAGGATATGTACAATGATCAGCCATTCTTTCTAGTGGTAACCATTGTTTCCCATTTCTTGTGTGTCTTTTCAGAGAGTCTACAAATACACATTTTATAAAGATGGTCTTTCAAGAGATATTCTACAGTCCAGTTACTCAAAGTTTGTTACTAATCCAGCAGCAACACCTGAGGAGCTTGTTAGAAGCAGAATCTCAGGCCCCATCCCAGGCCTAATGAATTAGAATCTGCCTTTTAGCAAGATCCTCAGATGATTCTGTATATTACAATGTGACAGGCAATGATACACAGACATCCATTTATAAAGATGTATTGGAAGGAGTCAAGACAGCAAAAGTCAGGGAGAGGCTAGGCAATGGTAACAGAAGAAGGAACCAATCTGAGAAGTATGTAAGTGTTAAGATAACATTAGTGACTGTGATGGTTAATTTTGTGGATCATCTTGGCTAGTCCATGGTACCTAGTTTTTGGTCAAACAGTAGTCTGGTTTTTGCTGTATTTGTTACATGGTATTAACATTAAATCAGTAGACTTTGAGTACAATAGATTACCCTGCATAATGTGGATGGTTCTCATCCCAGTAGTTGAAGGCCTTAGGAAAACACGGAGGAAAAAGGAATTCTGACTCCAGACTGCCTTTGGACTCTACAGCATCAGGTCTTCGTGAGTCTCCAGCCTGCTGGCCTGCCCTGCAGATTTCAGTTTTTTTTCTTTTTAAAGGAACTAATTTTGTTTTTTTTTAAATCTTCACCCGAGGACATTTTTGCATTTATCTTCAGATAGAGCAGGAGGGGGAAAGAGAGAGAGAAACAGCAATGTGAGAGAGACACATCGACTGGTTGCCACCCACACAACCTCAACAGGGGCTGGGGACTAACTGCAACCAAGGTATGTGCCCTTAGCAGGAACCGAACCTGGGACTCTCAGGTCCGCGGGCCAACGCTCTAACCGCTGAGCCAAACTGGCCAGAGCTGCCCTGCAGATTTTGGACTAGCCAGCTCCCAAAATATTGTGAGGTATTTCTTAAAATAAATGTCTAAATATACACACATCCTACTGGTCCTGTTTCTCTGGATAATCCTGACTAATACAGTGACTGATTGGATGTGGAGTTGTTGGGGAAAGGAGAAATAGAGGATAATACCTTTGGAGATGGAGCGAGGGGTGGTGACACCCATCCATGGGTGCTCCAGTAAAAAACTGGGAGCTATCTTTTTGTTTGTTTGTTTAATTTATCTTTATTGTTGAAAGTATAGATGTCCTCCTTTTTTCCCTCCGGGAGCTATCCTTGTTCTCTTTCTCACACCCCCTAAATTCAATCCATCACCAAGTTCTGTGATTTACTTTCAGTATTAATCTTGAATCCATTTAATTACCCCCATATGTCTTGCTACTGCCCTAATCCAAGCTTTCTGTAGACAATTCTACTATAATAACCTCCCAGTCTTCCCACTCCACAATCCATTCACTACACACCAGTCGGTGGCTTATTTTTAAATGTAAATCGGCCCTGGCTGGTGTGGCTCAGTTGGTTGACCTTGCTCCCATGCACTGAGAGGTTACAGGTTCTATTCCTGGTCAGGTCACATGCCTGAGTTGCTGGCTTAATCCCCAGTAGGGGGCATGCAGGAGGCAGCTGATGGATGTTTCTCTCTCTACTTCTCCCTTCCTCTCTCTAAAATCAATAAAAACATATTTTTTAAAAAATGTAAATCAGGTTGTGACACCCCTTCTTCCCAGTTGAAAACCCTTTGGTGTCTTCTTATTATTTTTATAGTTAAATCCAATTCCTTACTGTGGCCTGCAAGGCCCTGCATAGACTGACTTCTCTCACCAGCCCCCTTATGCCATTCTCTCATTAACCTCATTGCTACCAGCCCTGTAAGGCTACTAAGCCTTTTCCTATTTTTGTACTTTTTGCTTACAATGCTCTTCCCACACACCTCTCTGATTGATTTTTTTTTTTTTTTTTTTGCATCCATCTTCAGATAGAGCAGGAGGGAGAGAGGGAGGAAGAGAGAGAGAGAAACATAGACGTGAAAGAGACATATCAAGTGGCTGCCACCCACACGACCCCAACCGGGGCCGGGGACAAACTGCAACCGAGATACATGCCCTTAGCGGGAACCGAACCCGGAACTCTCCGGTCCGCGGGCTGACGCTCCAACCGCTGAGCCAAACTGGCCAGGGCCCTGTTTGCATGATTGACTTCATTTCTCCTTCGTCAAAGTGCAAATGTTAGCTTTGCAGAAAGGCCTTCCCCAGTTGCTCTTTCTCATCACTCTGTTTTTGTCATAGCATTTATCACAATCTCTAATGACTTTATTTATTTAATATCTGTTTGAAACACAGGCACCTTGTCTGTGTTCTTTACTACTGTATTCTCAGTGCCTGACATGTAGTAAATGCTCAATTTTTTGTTTTTGTAATTTTTTTTTTTAAATCCTCACCTGAGGATATTTTTCCATTTATCTTCAGACAGAGTGTTAGGGGGAGAGAAAGAAAAAGAAAGAGAGAAACATTGACACAAGAGAGACATATCGATTGGTTGTTTCTTGCACAACGCTGACCCAGTGGGGATCAAACCGCAACCGAGGTACTGCCCTTGGCCAGAATCGAACCCGCAACTCTTTGGTCCTTGGACCAACGTTCTAACCGCTGAGCCAAACTGGCCAGGGCTGCTCAGTGTTTTTTTGTAAATATTTTTTCTTTATTGATTTTAGACAGTAAGGGAGAGAGAGAGATAGAAACATCGATGAGAGAGAACATTGATTGGCCGCGTTCTGCTGCCCCCCACTCGGGATTTGGCCCACAACCTGGGCATGTGCCCTGACCGGGAATCGAACTGGCGACCTCTTGGTTCATGGGTCAATGCTCAACCAGTGAGCCACACCGGCCGAGCACTGCTCAATGTTTTTGAAAATGACTGTATGGTGCCTGTCATCACAGTAAGGAATAAATTAACTTTTGGCCACACAGATCTTGACATTCCTGTGGGACATTCAGATAGAAATTGCTAGCTAGTATATGTTTGGAACTATAGAAGCCTGGGCTACAGATAGAGGGTTAGGAGTCATCTGATTTTGGCAGTAGAAAGAATCATGTGAAAGGCCATCTGAAGATAGGATAGAATGAGAAGGAACATTGAAGGGCATCAACATTTAAGGAGCAGCCAGAAAAAAAAGGTCTGGAGATAGAGTAAGATTTTAAAGAATTTGTACCACTGTGGACTATGGTGTATTTGAAAATTCACTGTTGGAAATCAGGAGACCTGGGTTCTAGACATTCAAATGTTCAGATTATATTATACTGAACACTAGTCACTTCTGATGAGGGGTGAGGAAAGCTCACAATGATTCCTCCTTGTCTGGAAATTGTCCCAGTACACAAGTGTAAGTGGAGTCCCCAAAGCCACATTTGCTTCTTTGCCATAGCTGATTTGGGAAGAAGGGGTCAGAAGCAGACGAACTGTGAAGTTAATGAAGCTCTAGTTTCAGGGCCTCTCATTGCATGGGCCCTCCATTTTTTCAAGAAAGTCCTCCAAATTGTATATACTTCAAATGATATAAAATTTGGATCTGACCCTAGGTGGGATATAAGTAACCCAGTGGAATCCTCATTCTCTAGAAGCTAGTCTTCAAAGATGGCCCTTTGGTGAACAGTATTCAAGCCTTTTGTGGTCCCCTCCTCTTGAGTCTGGGCTAGCCCTATGATTCATTTTGACCAGTAGAATAGGGCAGAAGTGACACCCAGTGTGAGGCCATAGCAAGCCTTGCAACTTACACCTGTGTTTTTTGGAATGCTCACTTTGGTGGAAGCCAGCTGCTATTTAAGAAGTCTTACTACCCAATGACCACCATGTGCTGTTTCAAGATAACCATATGGAAAGGCTGTTTAGGAAGAGAAATACTCAGCCAGGCCCTGGCTGTTTCAGATATCCCAGAAGAGACGGTTGACCTGGGAGTAAAGAAGCAATCTTGGACATCCATCCTGGTTGAGCCTTCAGATGACTGAATCCCCAACTACCATTTCAGTGCATCCCCAGAAGACCCCAAGCCAGAGTTGCCTAGCTGAGCCCAGTCAACTCACAGTCTGTGAGAGAGAAATTATCTTAAGCCTCTTAAGTTTGGAGGCAAATTGTTATATAGTAATAATGGAAAGATTCTCTTTCCCAGGGCTTTAGAATTTGGAATGAGACTTTCACTGTCTGGGAATTGGTGGCTGATGACAGTACCTGAAGGGAAGACCACAAACCCCTGATGGAGTGATGACTTCCCAGGCCACCTTACTGCCTCTTGCCTTCTCTTGAGGTCCAGTTGTCCAGGTTTCCTTAAATACCATGAGGTACCCCAGTATCTTTCCAATATTTTATTCTTGGCCTCAGCTAAAAAATTTAAATTCATTTTAGTAGTCTAATTTTAGATAAGAAATCTTGAGAGTGGGAGTGGGGATGAGGGTGGGGTCAATGGGGGTGGAGGGGACATCTGTAATACTTTCAACCATTAAAAATTAATTTTAAAAAAATCTCAAGAGACTAAGCTCTGCTATACTTAAGTCTGGGTATAGCACATAGCAGGCACTTCAAGTGTTGAATGACTACACGAATAAATTTCTATTTATTCAGAAAAAACTCAGAACTGAGTTTTTTCCCAGGAAAAACCTGCCTATCGGGCCATTGTTTCTCTTCATGAAAGGTAGTCCCAAAAGAAAATTAATACAGCTGAGTCCCAAAGAAAGACGCTCTTTTATTATATTATTAGTAAGCTCACAGCACTGTAGCAGTAACCTGAACTAGGAAATAGTAAATAAGTGACTAAGAGAATGTAAGATCAAATCAACTATCCCAAGGTGGAGTTTCAGGAAAGCAAGACTGGGTATTTCTGAACTGGTAATATAGTCATCTGTATTAACTGGCCTGCATATGTTCTAAGACAATGTATCTAAAAAAATGTTAACAGAAAGGTGAAATATAGAGAAAACAAGGCCAAAGAACAAGATTTTGAGTCTCCAGAGAAAAGGGTAAGCTGACCTACAGACTTTTAGCAGATATCTAGTAGTAATGAGGATGTCCTGTTGACTTGATGTTAGCCATTATGATTCTCTTTCAATAGACTGGTTCTACCCTTAGCAAGCAGGCATGTGATTGTGCTTTAGTTTCGTAAGGAGGAAACTTGCCTACAGTAAACGAATGAAATGGAAATATAATTTAAACGTTAGTGTCTTGTGCCCTGGCTCATTTGGCTCAGTGGTTAGAGCCCAGGGACCAAAGGGTCTCAGGTTCAATTCTGGTCAAGGGCACATACCTGGGTTGCAGGTTTGATCCCTGGCTCTGGTCAGTGTCATGCATGAGGCAGCCAATCAATGTCTCGCTCTCCCTCCCTCCCTCCCTTCCATTCTCTCTAAAATTCAATGGAAAAATATCCTCGGGTGAAGACTAACAAGAAGAAAAAAATTAGTGGCTTGTGAGTTTAGTGTGAACCAGTTCCACTGAGTCTCATTAATTCTGAGCTGCACTTGAATTATTCAGTTTTCTGGACTTAAAAATAGAAGTGCAAACTTTGAAATGGGAGCATATTCACTTATTCAACAAATAAATACTGAGGGCCTACCCTCTACCAGGTACTCTTCTAGGTTCTTGGGATACTAACTTCAAAGTATGAAACTACACGTAATTGAAAATGAGGTGTAGGGGTTGGAGGGGCTATGGAAAAATATCAGTGTGCAGCACTGATAAATTTTTGAAGCAGAAATTGAGAATTTATTCACACTATTGTGCATATTGTTGTTTTTTAACGAGGAAGCAGAGAAACAACTGTCTAGAATTGTGTGCTGGGGAATTCATTTAGTCCTTAAAACTAATGTGTGGCCCTCGCCAGTGTAGCTCCGTTGGTTGGGTGTCATCCCACACACCTAAAGGATGCTGGTTCAATTCCCGGTCAGGGCACATGCCTGGGTTTCAGGCTCTATTTCCTGTTGGGATGTTTCATGCGCACATCAATGTTTCTCTAAAAAAAATTGGGCCCGGCCGGTGTGGCTCAGTGGTTGAGCGTCAACCCATGCACCAGGAGGTCGCCAGTTCGATTCCCGGTCAGGGCATATGCCCAGGTTGTGGGCCCCGATCCCCAGTGGGGGGCATGCAGGAGACGGCCAATAGATGTTCTCTCTCATTGATGTTTCTATCTCTCTCTCCCTCTCCCTTCCTCTCTCTCTAAAAATCAATAAAGAAAAAATAATTTTAAAAAAATTGGTAAAAAATATTTTTAAACTGTGTGATTCACGCTAGTCTCTAGGGGAGCCCTATAATCACACATTCCCATTTTACAGATGAGCAGAGTAATTGATCAGTGTTGACAGATGAACACCTCTGCCTTTAAGAATTTCATTGTTAAAGCCATAGGATAGTAAAGGGCAGCAAAAATGAAGCAGAGCTGCTCATGGCTCCTTTTTAAGTAGAAGTGCCTTAAGCAACAGACTCAAAATCTCATAAAGATGAACTAAGGCAGAAGAGGTTTTAATCGCAAATAGAACCAGGTTAAAACTCATTTATAAAATACCCAAATCACTGAGTCATTACATATATAAAAAGATTTGATTTGAATAAACAACTATGTAATTGAATGACTGTTTCCATTTTAAACTGCCTCCCAAAAGACTGCCCAAGAATCTTATGACACAAAATACCAGCATCTGCCTGCATTAAACTCCTACACATTATTCTATACTTACTTTTATATAGTGCCATAAAATGCCAAAGTACCTTCCTAGTCCTGTCAGTAAACCAGACACGCAGTGATGTCATTAGGACTTTAACCTCCTCCTGACCTCAAATTGTCCATTATGATGCTAGCACCCAATGCATTAACCATTTGTTGTCTTGGAGAAATGAATACATTGTGTGGGGAATTAGATAAACTTCTACATCTTTTATCTGGTCTTCCACCCATCCACTCTATTGCCTAGGTGGCAGCCAAAGTGGTCTTTCTTGTTGTTAATCCTCACCCAAGAATATTTTTTCCATTAATTTTTTTAGAGCATGGAAGGGATGGAGGGAGGGAAAAAAAAAAACACACCTACATGAGACACACATCAATTGGTTGCCTTCCACATGCACCCTGATGGGCTGGGGATCGAACCTGCAACCCAGGTACATGCCCTTGACTGGGAATTGAACCCGTGACCCTTCAGTGCATGGGCCAATGCTCTAACCACTGAGCACACCAGCCAGGGCCCAAAGTGGTCTTTTAAGACAAATCTGATCGTTTACTCCCTTGATTTTACCCCTTGCCCCCCAATCAAACCTGGCTTTACATTTTTTCAATATTCTACAATTCTTATCTTAAACAGTACTCAGCCAAACCAAGCCTGACTTCCAGACTAGATTGTTAGCTCCCTCAAAAGCTTTTTTTCTCCTTCATGACCCTTTTCCAACAATACTGTCTCCACTGCTACACTGTAAGCTTGAGGGCAGTATCAGGTTTGCTTTCTTCTGCCATTTGTGGTGTCTAACACATAGTAAGGCTGTTTTAAAATTAATTTTACTCTCATTAGGAAGGCTACTTATAGCTACCCTCAACAAATACTGTCATACTTCAAATCTAAAGCTCTAATTTGGTTCACCCATTACTAAGAGACTTCTAACTTCGCAAATCATGAGCCTGCTACCCCAACTACTTACTAGACTTCTCAAGCCAGTCAATACTGTTAAATTTCCTCATCACCCATTTCTTCCTGAACACTCAGCATATTTTCATCAACACGTTAAGTCAAAGTCATAGGTGACCTCTCCACGACCATTTCTCCAGTCTTCATTTGAATGCAACCTACTGCTGTCTTTTTCTTGAAAACTCTCCCCGACATCTACGGTAATACTGATTTTACTGCCCATTTCTGCCCCCTCTAACTTCATCTCCCAAAACTATGTTTATCTTCCACATACACTCAAGAGAACTAGCTGCTTTAACATTTCCATTCTGGTATCTGTGTATTGCTTTACATGTTTCATCTTTGTGATTGTGAAAGGTAGCTGCTTTGTCTAGTAAGTGGATGAGTTAAGGACTTGAATTCAGTCAGGTCTTTTGACTCTGAATGTTATGCTCCTATTAACCATACTCTCAAGTCAACTACTCGCCAGGAACTCAGTCATTTATTTCCAAAGGCCTACTGCAATGACTCTCAAACCTCTGTGCATTAAACTCCTTTGGAGCTTGAGAGTAGGGGAAATGATATGTTGGTCAAACATTACAGACTTCCAGTTGTATGAGGATATAATGTTCTGGGGTCTAATGTACAGCATGGTGACTGTCTTGATAACAATACTGTATTGTATACTTGAAAGTTGCTACTAGAGACTTTAAAATGTTATCATAACAAAAAAATGGTAATCACATGAGACGAAGGATGTGTTAACCAAACCTACTATGGTAAACATTTCAAAATATATTCATACATCAAGTCATCACATTGTATACCTTAAACTTATGTTATACATCAATTTTATTCAATAAAGCTGGACAGCCCGGGCCGGTTTGGTTCAGCGGTTAGAGCGTCTGCCCCGCGGACCAAAGAGACTCAGGTTCAGTTCCCGCTAAGGGCACGTACCTCAGTTGCAGTTTGTCCCCAGTCCCAGCTGGGGTCGTGTGGGTGGCAGTCAGTCGCTGTGTCTCTCTCACTTCGATGTTCCTCTCTCTCTCTTCCTTCCTCTTCCCCTCCTGCTCTAAAGATAAATGCAAAAATGTCCTTGGGTGAGGATTAAAAAAAAAAGCTGGAGAGAAAATCTCATCAGATAGGGAGTAGGACCAGAGTGCTATTTTGCAGCTATAATGGCTTGTTATTTAACCCATTACATAAAAGTATAAACTTCTCATCTTAGGTCACCATAATCTGGTTCTTGCCATCTGTCCCTACTTTTTAAAACCCCTTCTTCATTTCAGGTTTTATTCAAATGTTTTATTTCACTTCTGCACATAGTAGTACTAGAAATGAATAGCATTCCTTCTAGTCATTCCATTGAGTAATGGTAATTTAGACCTAGATCCTAATCCCAGCTCTGTGATCCTGGGAAGACACTTTTCTAAACACATTTCCTTATTTGTAAAATAAAGCAGCACACTTGGAAGTTGGAATTTCCTCCTAGTTTAAAAATTGGATCATTGAACTCTGGGGCCTACTTTTTACCACAAGCTTTTACATCGAGTTATATTTTTGTATAAGAACATTTATGTACAAACATGCTTATACAAGAATGCCATGGCCTTGGGAAATAGCCTGTTGCAGTGACACTTGAATTCAAGTCTCCTGGAACAGTTATGAGGTCTTGGGTGACATCCCTTTCTGAACCTCAGTTACCTTATGTCTAACCTACTCTATGTTTCTTACAGGTCTGTCCTGAAGATCAGCAAGAGGGAAAGAAATGTGGAAAAACTGTGTACTTGTAAACAAAAAGAGCATTATACAAATAAGTTGTTAGCTATTACAGTGTTTCTAATGGCTGATAAAAATATCGTCAAAGAAAAGTGCTTCCATAAAAGTTTTATTTATCCCCACAACAACCCTGTGAGGTAGGGTGATCAGGGCATTTGAAGATGAGAAAACTAAATCTACATTGCTTGTTCATAAGCTATACTGCATAGTAAATATGTAGAAATTAAACTGAGATTTTTAAATGTCCATGACTTCATATTGATTCACATGGAAAAAGGCAGAGAGAATATTAACTCCCCCCTACCTTAATGCCAAAAGGACAATGCCTTGAAAAATCCCATTTCAAAAGATGAAAGTAGTATTTTCATTGTTTATTTCTACAAAGATTTATAAAATAAAAAAATAGTGAAATATTTTACAATTTATATATAATGGTCTCATTCAGGGATATGTCCTTCAGCTGTGTATATGATCAACTATTCCAAGTGCTAGGAATGCAAACTCTTAAAAGTATGAAAGAACGATAATGAGCAGTAGCTTCAATCTTCTTTATTATTCCTCCATGTATCTTGAATAAGTTCTGTGAAATCTGGTCCCAGTTTGAAAAGAAAAAAGAAAAACTCTACCACAGAGATGTCTGGTAAACTTTTATTTTGTTGCCTACTCTCAAACCACTGCCACATTTAAAACAGTGATTTCCCAAACCTGGCTATTAGAATCACTTGGAGGGCTTTAAAAAACAAAACAAAAACAAACAAACAAAAAACAGAACTCAGGCTCCACTATAGACCCAATGAGACAATTTTGCAGGGGTTAGGCCTTAGAAATCTATTTCCAAAGCTCAGAGTAATTCTAATGAATAGTCAGGTTTGGGAACTACTGATGTGTTTTAAAATATTAACTAATATCAAAACCATAAAGTAAGTATAAACTTGTTGCTTTCTTATCCCCCTTTTAAAATATTCTCAAAACACATTATATCCCAAGAATTCTTGCCTCTGGGCAAGTAATTTCAAGATACAGAGAAACATTTTATAAAAATGTATCCTAGTGAGTGAGACTTGGATTCCAATAATTTAAGCAGTATTTAAATATAAGATACTGAGTTTTGTGGTTCTTATTCTGAATGTTTAAAATGTATTTCATACAGGTTCCTAGCAGGCTTTCAACTTAGGGGAAGACATGAAAAGTAATGACATAATCAAGCACACATCAACACTGAAAAAATACTATACTCGAACATAGGTCATGAGAGGAATAAGAAAGTGAATGAATGACAACCTAAGGCCTTTTGGCCCATACATTTTTGTTCCCAGTCCACTCTTCCCCTATAAGGGGAAATAAAATAAACATTCTTTCCTAGTTGCTTGGCATAGTTATTCGGTGGGTAACTATTAACTAAGTTAATTTTAGATACACAAGATTAAAAGAGATAACAAATAAATAACTAGGAAGACAAAGAGAAATCAGGTCAGAAAACCTTAACTAGCTAATGATGTAGTATATAACACCATCATGTTAGTACAAATAAATGAAGGCTTCAGTGTCCTTTACATTTCAGCTTTATGTGATTGACACAAGACGTGGAAAAGATCTGGTCCTTATGAAGAATTCTGTGCTCGCTGTAAAGATTTGTAGGAATAATGAAATACTTTCTTCATTGATGAGATGAAGTCTCTGATTTTCAGGTATGTTGACTGAACAAAACAATGAAAAATGAACTTCTTTAGAAGGTTGAATGAAAGTAATATCTAGTTGAAAAAGTCAATGGCCAAAGAGAACTTTTTTTAAAAAAAACCATTCTATGTTTAACCCTAAAAACAAAACAAAACAAAAAAACAGAAAAACCAGAGAAATATAAAAAAAACAATGTACACATACATTTTCACTGACAGTTACAAGAAAATAACCATTTATAGAAGTCACAACGCTTTCAACAAATCCCCTCCCCCCCAATTTTGGGAAACAAGATAAAGCAATCGGGTAAATAAATATACATACTAGCTAATATAAAACAATTTATGGTTTCAAATTATTATTAATTCTTTTAAGACCCAAGGAGAAATTTGGTGATATAAATCTGATTAGGGCTACATATATTACATGGAACTAAAAAATACAACTGATTAAAACATTCTAACAATAATACAAATATTTAAAAGAATGTCTTAAAAGTCAGACATTTATCACTGGAAATATCACAATTATAATATGTATTTCAGAGCTGTAATGTGTATATAGGTCACTTTTGCTGTGTCTTATCAGGTATCCATCTCTCCTGCATTTACTATAGTCAGTTTTTAAGAGTTCATGTTTCTGCGTGAACTATAGGAACTGGGCACATCTCAGTTCATAAAATATACACCTCCGCTTAACTAAATGGAAGTGTTTAAGATAACATCTATAAACAGATAAAAGGGGTAATGAGAAGATAAAACAATGTGGAAGGAAGCTGGATAGTTGTCTCTATAAATTATTTAAAATTCTGTATTAAATTTAAAATGACTCAAGTAATGAAAAAAATATATATTTAATTGGTCTCAAGAAATTTTCTCAGGCCATACAAAATTTCCCTTAGTTTATTTCTTTATAGAATCTTATTATGCTTGATTCATTTGTCAGTAGACTTTAAGGAACTCTCCCTAGCATGGGACTGAAAACAACTTTACTATTAATAAAAGATGATTAAAGTGGGTATTTATTTAAAGTGCCCACAGGCACAATGGTATAGGTGCTTACATTTCCCTTTAAGTTATGGGAAAGCCCTTTGAGACTGTTATTTACTTAATCAGAAAAGCTTTCAGCAACTATTACGCACGCTGAAAGTTTAGATCTTGTATTGGTTTTGGATTTTGCTGTTTGAGCATTAAAAGGGAGCAAGGAGAAATGTAACTAGTTTCACAATTTTGAGCAAGAGCATATGTAAAGGTAACGTATGTACATTTTATTTCAAGAAAGACAGAAGACAAACAGCATAAAGATGCCCAGATGCCCTAAAGATAAATACATTTCAAAGATTCTCATTAAAATGAATCTGTAGTATTTTTTCCTGCAAGCAAAATACCTTTCTTTAAATTAAAACAAAAACAAACAAAAAAAAACCCAGTATTCTGAATTGCAAATGCTTCTGTTTTTTTTTTTTTTTTTTTTGCAGAAAACCTGCCATGATTATTTAATGAATAAGGATTTACCACAAAACAGGCTTGCTCTACATGCTAGATTTTTAAACAGTTCAGTGACACAATATGCTAACTACATATACAACAGATAATATAGTAAGAAAACACTCAACCTGATGAAAAGTTAAAATTTTCATTAATACACTGAAAATTGACATAACTCATGCCTTTAAAATCAAAAATACAAAAATTAAATGTTTTTCTAAAAAGATTTCCTTATTTTAAGGATTCATTTGAAAATGAAGCTGCATGTAATTTGTACAGTAAGTTGTACAAGTAAACAGGTAATATACATAAAAAATTAAGTGACATACTCCTCAATTATCAGTTGTCCACCTTTAATTTCCAATACTGTACTTTCTTAACAAGCATACAAAATATCAAACTTCTCTTTAGAAAAAGTGCCGTTCTTTGACATCCTTTACACAAAAACAGTCTGAGCCTGTGGCATGTTAATGCAGTCGAGAGGCAAAGCATACTAACCTTACAAATTCTACCTTCCATAAAAAGCCTCCCGAAAAGGAGATTACACGCCACTATAAAAATATCAACCTCTTGTGGTAGCTGCATTAGAGAACCAAGGCTTGAAGACTATTTTCATATAGTATAGAAAACCACTATGAGAGCATATTAACTGCATTGGTGGCTTGGGAGTTTACTGTGCCACAGGATTATGCATAGCTACTGTATGGTACCAAGACTGTTACACAGAGTTTTAAATTGATTGTAACCGAGAGCATAACAGAGGTACTACCAGCCCATGCAAAATAACTAAAAATACCGAGTCACTGTGCTGAATACTTCATTCCTAGAGGAAACCAAAGGCAGCAGTAACCAAATCAAGCCCAAAAGATGACCAAACACATTCTCCTCAAAGATTGGTGAGCACAGTGAAGTCTGAGGTATACCTTTATCCATTAAGTCTGTGTGCCATTGCAAGATATTACCATTTGGGAACACATGCCATCACAATGGTTTAAATCATTTGAATATTAGTCATTCATATATTCTTATCTACCCAGTCTCTTGATTTTTGAAAAGATTTCACCTACAGTAGAATATTACAGAAACAAAATATAAATGCATGTCTTTCTAAATGAAACTTACATGGACTAAAAGTAGAGAATATTTTTAAACAAATATACAATATGCAGGCAGACAAAGCAGGAAAACGGCCATTCAAATGTGTAATAAAAAACTAAAAATTAACTATTTCCAGAAAACTATGAAGCGCCTCAACTAAAAGGAATGCATAATGAAATTCTAATCTAATACAGGTCAAAAATGTAAAAAGGTTATAAACCTTAACAGGAAAAATAAAACGACTTTTACTGGCCATTCCTGTTGAAATGAGAATCTTAAAGTAACAGAAAAGTGGCTACAAACCCACTTAGAGCACCAAACAGAGAGAAAATAAAAGTCCATTTTCATCTCTGTTATTATCATAAAATCCTGTGTGACTACAGGTCAAACTGCTGGTGGCAGAAACAGAATTCTTTATAAACTGCAGATGTCCTGTACATAAAAAAATTTCACTGGAGTTGCACTAGTTCTAAAGACTCTTCTGTTTTAGCCTACCTACTGTATGTATTCAATCTGAGATAAAAGTCTCTTTCTGTAACCCTTGATTATTATTGGGCACCAAAGATAAGAAAAGCAAGACGGGGTACAAAAATGCAAAATTTCAACAGTAATGGCAATGTTTTGTCTTAGTCCAAAAGGGTCCTGCATTCTCTCCCCCTTCATGATTTGACAAGTCTTTGTACTTAATCTGGGGGCAGCAAATCATGCAAGCGAAATCTGTCTCTGATGTGAGGTCGAACATCTTCATTCTGTGTGGAGAAAAATACATTTTAAAGGCCATGCAATTTCAAAAATATGATCCTCAGACCATTATGAACATTCTTACTTTGCAGAAAAATATATCACTATCTATTTTCCAACTTATATTCATTTGTCAAATATAAGTACTACACAGAAGCAGTTAACTTATAATTAAATTTAGATGTAAAAAAAAAACTGCCATTAAAGTCTTAATTTTGTAAGAACAATTATGCAGTTACAGGCCAAAACCAAAAGCTAGGTAAAAGCGTTAAGCCATTGAAGTCTATTTCATATATTAGTTTTAAAATTTATCCATGGATATAGGAAAATAATTCCCAGAATAGTTTTAGTAGCAGAAGCAATAATTCTACACCTGAATTATGAAAGCAAAATGAAACTGATTTAACAAAAGTAGTTAGTGACTTGCAAGAGGAAACCCAGTGAATAATCTTTAAATTTTTAAATACTGATAAGTATAATTTTAATATAATTTATAAAGTTTGATAACACTTATAATTCTTTTCAATCTTTGCTCTAATCTTGCACCACAATGACTATTTAAAGCAATTCAAAAGATTTCAATAAAGTTGAGCCAACAAAAACATAACAGAAAAAGATAAATAAGACATACATACCAGTTCTACAAGCTTCTCCAGAAATGGAATCAATTTTAGGAGTTCATTGTCATTTTTATCCATAAACCAGCTTTCTATAGGGATTCCATTAGATAGCTAAAATGATAAATAAGTAATTAAATCCTCTTTTTTGCTTCATTTTGCCTACTTTGGAAAAGAAAGAAATCAGCCCTGGCACGGTAGCTCAGTTGGCTAGAGCATAGTCCCAATATGCCAAGGTTGTGGGTTCAATCCCCTGTCAGGGCACATACAAGGTCAACCAATGAATGCATAAATAAGTGGAACAACAAATCAATGTTTATCTCTCTCCCCTCCTTCCCCCTCTCTAAACCAAGAAATTAAAAAAAAAATATTTTTTTTAAAGAAAAAAATTGAAGCCTTATTGGGTTTTCAGCATTTCTTCTTAGTGTATATAAAACTGAACAAGAAAGATCCATTAAAACAAGTTTGGCATTAATGTAACTAAAAAACATTCCTTTACTCATTCAAGAGACAGTTACTATTAGTCAATGCTAGGCATTGTGAATGAAGGGGTATTGCCAGTCTAAACAGAGAACACTGTTAAGAGATCATATATTTATTTATACACAGGGACCATGTCCCATTCATTGTTTTATTCCCCCAAAATAGGATAATCTGAAACACAGGAACATAACAAATTGACTCAGTGCTATTTCACTGAAGATTCTAAAAACAAGAATGCAAACATTATTTGTTTTATAGTAAATATTCTCTAGGATAAAATATCTTTTAAACATTTACACAGAACATTGTGTTTGAGATGGAGGATAATTGAAATGATTTTATCTAGGAACCAAGAAGAAATTCTTAAAAACATATTTCAAAATGCAAGTAAATAAAAACAGTGACCTAAACTGAACATGTTTCAATACTATATGCAGTTTACCCACTTTTTTCTTTTTATTTGGACATTTTAAAACACAGAAGTTAAGGGCAAATCTTGTTTTATCTATACCCAACCCACTTTCCACCATCCACATTCTGTACCTATTTATTGTGAAGGAAATCTCAAACAGATCACATGAACATATATATTCATAATGTAAAATATATCTTGCAAGAGTGGTTCATCTCTAGTCAAAGTTGTATTTCAAAGAATCAACAAAGGGTGCAAACATATTGACAAAATAGTCCAAGAAAATATTTAGGAATGTTAAATCAGACCAGAAGAACATGGTGAAGCTATCTGTAACTGTCAAACAGGTTTACAATTACATTACTGATGTAACAACTCACAAGAATGCTATTAAATGATGTATATCTTATAGTCCCTTCTTATTCACAATTACTACTCAGATTTTTCTTTAGGTTGTACTCAATTTAAAAGAAACTTTTCCACAAGGAATATACCAATTTGGCATTTCTAATTCTAAATGTGACACAGGGAGATTCTACCAGTGAAAATCCTGTTCTCCTATCATATTGTTTGGCAGCATTTGTCAAAAATTATGATTTTTTTCCAATCTGAGTTTATTTAGCAATCCTCTTCCTACCTGATATGCAAAGGCTTGTGGTGAGTTGTCAATTATTATAGTTTTTGAAAGATCTCTTCCAAGGATATTTAAGTCCTTTATATAGTTTCCTTGTACACAAACACAATGTTCACGAAAAAGTCGGTGCCTAAACATAAAAATAAAAACAAATTAACTAAAAAAAAAAAAAACTAAAAAAAAAACAAAAAAAAAAAACCTCTAAAAAGTACAACATACACTGAAACATATATATACACACATTACCATAGGCTTTACAGGATATGCCTTATTATTTTGTCTCACAAAAGAAATTCATATACAAATGTGGGCCTAAGCTCTGGGCTACAGTTTTACTATAAAAATTCTTAGCAACGATTGAAACCTTACAACCAAATATTACCATGCCTTAAAGAACTTTGGTTTATCCCAAAATATTATATTAAATAATAAAGAGGGATTAAAAACTCTGTAAATTGTTTTTGTAATTTATTTACCCAGGAAAGCTCAGTTCAGATGCAGCATCTGGTTGTCAGCGAGGTCCTGCTTTTTAACCAATTTTCCAGATGGTTGACTGAGGCACAAGGAGGTCAAGTGACTTGCCCAAGGTCACAGAGTAAGTCAGTGGTTAGCCCCGCATTGGAACCCAGGATCCTCCTGGTTCCCAGTCCTTTGCTCTAACACAGCCTCCCTATCCCTGTACATGCCAGAATAGAAAATATAAGAAGGAATGTTTCTGTGTTGGCATTAAAAAAATGTTTTTAGTTTCCCTTATAGTTTTTGAGAAAAGGTGTGGAGGCCAAAACATTCCATCATTTCAACTTTCCCCAAACGCCCATCTTTTTTTTAATTTAGTGTGTATGTATGGTCATTTCAAAAAACAAGGATTGAATGAAATGATGAATTTAGATCTAAGTATAACATGTAAACTGATGTTTCACCAATGATAGATGCTAAGCTGAAAAATGCTGTATCATTTTAAAAAGCTTTTAAAGGTTTTATAATACTTAGGTACTGTAATAATTATATAATCTTCATTTCCCACTCAAAAATATTAGTCTCTGTATATTATATTACTAATAACTGATATAGATCACCTTGAAATATTCCATTTATATACATTAATAATTTGGTAGTTTGGCTTCCTTGTGTCTTAATCCAACTAAACAATTTTTCAAAAGCTAGGGCCTACTCATACCTGTATTTTTAATCACGCAATTTCAAGGAAGGGGCATTTTCTACCAACAAAATCTGTCATAGTTCGACCACCACCACCACACCCAACAAAATTCAACCTTAAAAATATCAGTGCCAATGGTGATGGCAAAAAATAAGAATTTTAGCCCTGACCAGTTTGGCTCAGTGGTTTGAGCGTTGGCCCGCGGACCAGAAAGACCCAGGTTCGGTTCCCACTAAGGGCACGTACCTCGGTTGCAGTTTGTTCCCGGCCCCAATTGGGGTTGTGTGAGTGACAGCCAGTCAATGTGTCTCTCTCACACTGATGTTTCTCTCTCTCTTCCTCCCTCTCTCCCTCCCACTTTAAGATAAATGCAAAAAATGTCCTCGGGTGAGGATAAAAAAAAATAAATAAATAAGAATTTTACAACCAGACAAAATACAGTTACATAAATAATTCTTTCCCCTTTATTATAAAAAATAATTTTAATTAAATGATCTTATATTTTTAAAAGGTTTAAAGACAGTCCTACTTTGAAAAATAAGACTATTTAAAAAAATAAGACTAAACAAAAGGATTCAAGTAATTTATTTGCATAAACATTTAGACATGAGGAAACTGGGGAGGCAGATAGATACAGCTGTACATGCAGGTCACTACTGATGCTTTTTCCCCAATAGCAGCAAACTCACCCAAGACAGGAGACAACTGAATATGTATATGGATACTAATACTTACTTTAAACTATATTAAAGCCTTTCCAGTATTCAGAAATCTGCGGGTCAACAGCATATATTTGAAGTTTTAGAAAATAACTACTTTTTTTGCCAGTCATCAAATTTGCATTTGGACTCATGGGATTCAGAGATCATAGGAATTTCTGAGTCTACCTTGTCACCAACATAGATAATTCCCTATAGCACTCCAATGAATTCAATATATTGTTCAAAACAGGCTTTCCTGTTTTTCAAAATACAACAAGATAAAATAAATTTAAACTAAATGTGAAGATTTTAGAAAACAAGTTTAAAAGAAGGTGTTAATTTTGAACACCTTGAGTACAATTTGTCCTCCAATAAATTGTATGAGTACAATTTGTCCTCCAATAAAAATGAAAGCTCCAACAGTGGCTCACCACTGTTCCTGGAACACTGGAAGTACTGAATAGAAATCTTCAGAATGAATGATCAAAGCAAAATCATTTGTATACTTTCGTTGAAGTTGGGTAAAATGAGCATACATTATAATATACTTTTATGAACAGAAAATACACTTTCTATTTTATACTTTTATAAAATAGAATTCTCAGAATTTCTTCTCAAAATACATGTTCTATTTTGTATGTCTAAAGTTTGCTTATATTAAAGATAAAAAGGAAACTAACTACAAGGACAAATTTTAATCCTTTAGATTAAAAAAAATAATAATAGTTCTATTTACAAGAAAGAAAATCTCCTAACTGTGAACATTAAAAAAAAGCCTTCACCATAGTTGCAATCACTCAATAATAACAGTAGAAATTAAGCTTAGGATTTTCCACTATGACAATATGGGAGAAAGTATTCAAGAAAATGAACACCCAGCTATTAAGGCTGTTATCAGCCTTTTATGGAATCTCTCTCAGCTCTTGGTCAAAAATTGTTTTAAAATTACCCAAGGCATTCCCACCTAACCAGGAACACACTGTATCTGCTGGCTCAGGACACACACAAGGCACTGAGTCCAGATCAGGATAACCTGAGTGACTAAGAGAACTGCAATTTCCAATTAGATTCATGTAACATTTTCTTTCCATGGAAGATAAATTTGCTCTTGAAAAAAGCAAAAGAGTTTAATTTGATCCTTTCTGTTAAAATTAACTTTTCTCTACACCATTAAAAAGGTGACAAAACATGCATCATCTCAGAGACATTAAAGAAGTGAAAACATCATGCACACAGTGAACAATTCCACATGCTCCCACTCTCCCCCAAGTCCCAAAAGAAGTGAGGATATAGATGTAACAATAAATAAATACATTTGATCTTTGTATCCTTTTAAAGAGCGTCTGTCTGGAGTTATATCATTAGGAACTCTTAAAGAGTTTCCGGCTTTAAAAAATTCATTTATTTTCACCATTCAACACAACAAATCTCTATGTAGCCAACTGAAATGGCCATGGAAGTTAAATATAATCATAGTAATTTCATAGATCAGTGTGACAGACATTTCCACTATTTCTTAATTAAATTTACCTGACCAGTTGCTTTTTAGGGTCTAGTATGTTCAGTAACTTGTCTGCATACACCTTCTTAGAAGCAGTAAAAAGAATGATCTACAAATTCAGGGGAAAAGAAGTAATCATTATACATGATCTAAATATGGGTACTGTGTTGAATAAAATAAAAATACTTATGTAATTAGCTCATGCATGTTTACCTCATACATCTGAGACATTCGTTCCAGAAATTCCCTGAAGAATGGCCTTAATCTCACATAAACCTGAAGAAATACAAAGATAGGTTTCAGCAAATAAACATAAAATAGAAAACTTATTTATAAGATATGTTGTATTCTAACTCTGGATATATTATAAAGTTCATACATATTTTAAAGAAATAGAAAAGTTTACTAAGTACCACTCAACAAAATATATTTCACATACCAAAAATTACTTCAAACAACCTTTTGACAGGGTAATAATAATCATTGATGATCATTTCACTTTTTAACAGTTAAATAGCAGCATACAATAGTAATTCATGGAATATAATTCTAATAAACATTTAAACTAAAAATGGAAGGTTTCCCTCTGAGATTTTGATCCACCAATCAGCTCCATCTTCCAGCCAGGTAGCATCCATCCACTTATTAGGCAGGCTGTGTGTCCATCTCTAGCTGATGTCTCAATGACCTTCCTCAATAATTACTCAGAATTTCTTCTCAACAATCACCTGCTAAGAATAGCTTTATTCCAAATTTCTATTAAGGTAAATAATGTTCAAGAAAGAGATGTTTGGATTGGTGGGTTTAAATAACTGGAATTTTTTCAGAAATCAATTTTTTTGTTTTACATTTACTAATTCAGATGTGGCAACTAAATTAGTCCTATTTGGCTACTTGAGATAAAATTATATAATAGTCAAACATGAGTTGTCAGAACCTACTGGCACTATCAGGAAAGACTACAGCACTCAAAGAACTGCCTTATTTCTTTTTCTTCTTGCCTACATTTAATGTAGCTCTTATAATATACTCCAATATTCAAAAAGCACAGAAATATAAGCCATAGGCAACCACTAAAAAAGATTTTGACTCCTTTAAACTGTATTCATTTTGTGAATAAAATTTTGTACTCCACTCAAAGGTGATTATTAACCTCAAATACCGTTAACAAACATTTGCAGAACACCTGTATACCAGATTCACTGGGTTGAGATAGAAAAAACAAAACAAAACTGTGGTGGCAACAAATTAAAAATCTAGGCTTCACTGAGTTTAACTGTCATCAATACACATCCACATAAAAATGCCTTCATGATAAAATTTTAGCTCTAGGAATGTTTTAGGGGCAGACCAGAGACATCCAGGAGTTAGGGATTATGTACTACTAATCTTTGTAACTTCCAATGCCCAAAGGGCATAAAACAATGCCAAATAGATGGTAAATACTCAATAAAAATCTGTTGAGTAAATGAAATAGAACTGCCTAAAATTAAGCAACACAGACAAAATAGAGAGGCAAGCCTACATGACTATATAAGGACAACTATCAAATTTCTTCAACAACTTAATCATTTGAGTAAGACAAATTTTGAACAATTATTAATATGCCAATAATATCATATAATCCCACCCCAGGCGAAAATGATAAAGGTTCACTTGTTTTAATCCTATTAGGTATTTTATCTCAATTTCTTGACTAGCCAAATAAATAAATAAATAAAAAGTAAGCCACCTACCCCTAGCTAATAAAAATAACCAAGTCTTTAGCATCCAATCACTATCATTTAGGATGAGTTACAAAAACTTTAGCTCTGATCAGTGTAGCTCAGTGGACAGAGTGTCAACCTGAGCACCGAAGGGTCTTGGGTTCAATTCCTGATCAAGGGCATGTACCTGGATTGCAGTTGCAGTTTCGATCCCTGCCCCCGCCCTCCACGTGTGGGAGGCAACCAATTGATGTCTTTCTCTCCCTCCCTCCCACTCTCTCTAAAAATCAACGGAAGAAATATTCTCAGGTGAGGATTAAAAAAATAAAAACAACTTTAACTAGAGTTTCTAATTTTAACATTTTCATCTTAAAACATTTAGTATAGTTTGTGGCCTTGGTTGGAAAACCACACACCTTACTTGTTTGGTAATCCAAGTAACTGACAGATATTAGATATATTACTACCTTAACTGACAAAATCATTAAAAAAAAATAATTTTTCTTTATTGATTTTAGAGAGAGGGGAAGAGAGAGAGAGAGACATAGATGAGAGAGAACATCAACTGGCTGCCTCCTACATATCCCCCTACTGGGATCAGACCCACAACCTGGACACATACCCTGACCAGAAATCGAATGGGCGACCTCTTGGTGCATGGATCAACGCTCAACCACTGAGCCACACCAGCTGGGCAAGACTGAACTGTATTGACATACAGACACACATATAGGCATGCCTCCAAATGCTTCAAAATCTATTTCACAGATGCTCAACTCCATTTTCCTCTCCTAAATAACAAAGATTCAAGTCCTGAGTTGCCTACTTCCTATTTTCTACATTCTTTCTCTACTATTTCAGCAACCATCCTTCAAACTTGCAATTCTTCAAAACCATGTTGTCTTCCAAATATAAGACTAGGCCAAAAGTTTCATTTCAGTCTAGTATTTATATATATGTTTCTCCTAATATACTGCAATTATTCTAGCTGAATTACAAATAGTTTTCATCTTCTACCAGTAAACCAAATATATTTTGAAATAAGTTAACTTTAAAAATAATGTATAATGCTATAAGAAATAATCATTATATAAAAATATAATACCCAGACATGTCTTCAGTAAGATTTATTACCCCAAATAGGTATTTATGAATATGTTCATTATTGAAAAGTTTTAAAATAAAATATATTATACTAGTATCAGCTAAACAGTAATGTTGGGACTGATTTTTACCAAATTTAAATTTTATACAAAAAAGTAATAAATATATAACAGAAAAATAACATTACATTAACAAAACTTGAGATGAACAATACCTGACAGTTAGCCTGTACTTGTATTAAGACAATGAACATGTTCTATAACCGTGTACATAGATGGTACTAATAGGCTATAAATGGTTAATAGAACTAGATTTAATAAGAGCAGTCATTAAAATAGCAATCCAGTTATACATTGATTATAAATATTGTGTGATAAAGTCTGTCTAAATTAAAATCCATGTCTAAGTATGCAATGTGAAATTATATATACTGAGTAATTTGTGTTTACTAAACTTTTATCTATTATCATAGATAACTTTAGCAGCATGACAAAAAAAAGGAAATAAGACACTGAAAGATAAGCAGTTTCAATTTGTCAGCAAGTGACTGTGTAAAAAAAGGGCAGCTTTAAGCACACATTTAATATGACCTTAACATATTCAAAGTGAAACATCTTTAATCATTTTTCTGTGATATCCTTAGAACATATTGCTACACTGTTAAATGTTAAAAAAAAAAAAAAAAAAAAAAAAAGATAAATTCCATGAAATTCATCCACTTAAGAGTACGGCACTTTTAAATGAAAAACAATTTGTGAATGCTATTTATTTCACTTATTTCATTGGCAGTAAGAATTTAAAGCAGAAAACTAACAAAGCTGGGAATGTGAAAAATGAGATGCTACAAGTAAGTGAAATATCTTAGTATTAATAGAAACCACAGGAGTAACCCTTCTGTACACCTGTCTCCTCGTCTATAAAATGGATATAATAGTACCTACCTCATAAGGTTATGAGGAGGATTAAATAAATTAATGCATTTAAAGTACCTAGAACAGTGCCTGGCACACTGAAACTACCAATAGCTATTACTACTATCCATCTTACTATTTAAAAGTAATCTATGTTAAGGAGAATAGCTGGAATGATTCTATGGGGCAGAATTGGGCAACCTTAACTCAAAAACCTCAAGGCTACAAACTATATTTTTAGAAGAGGGACAGTAATAATGAATTGCATAAGTTGATAGCTTAATTATTCAATGTGCTTAACATTTTTAAAGTCTTTTTATAAAATGTTTTTTAAATTGATATTTGGAGAGAGAGAGGGAGAGAGATAGAAACATCGATGAGAAACATCAATCAGCTGCCTCCTGCATACCCCTTACTGGGGATCAAGCCCGAAACCTGGGCAAGTGCCCTAACCGGGAATCAAATCCTGCGACCTCTTAGTATATGGGATGATGATCAACCACTGAACCACACTGGCCAGGCACTTAATATTTTCTTAACCTCAATACCAGAGCATGGAGATAAAACCCCAACCTTCTCCATTGAAAGAGATTTGCTCAGGTAGGCCCTGTGGAGGCTTCAACTTTATAACCCACTGGGTGATTTCACAGTCATCTTTTCACACAGTTCCAATAAGAGTTAGATGGCTGGTGGGGATAGTATTTGTAGGTGGATCAATCTGGGTATGAATAAGTAAATACTAAAATATCAGAACTAATATAAACAAAAACAATTTTTAAAATCCCTAAACTAAAAGCTTTTGCAAAACCTTATATTTTACTAAGTAGAAATAAATTTAAAAAGGAATTTTCTTATAGAATCCAAATGGGATAAAGTGAAGCCTAATATATTCTTATAAATGATATAGTAAAAGTTAACAACAAAAGAATAATTTTCAAGTAAAACCAGTCATTATGTGTATATTTTAATTTAAATGTGTACATTATATTTGTGTATATATACAAAATACTGATGTGCTTATATTAACATAAAGTTTAGTCATTTTAAGAGCAAAAAAAGCCTTTGCAGTAACATTAAAATGCTGCCTTTAAAAACAAATTCTACCCCTAGCCGGTTTGGCTCAGCAGTTAGAGCATCAACTTGAGGATCGAAGAGTCGCAGGTTAGATTCTGGTCAAGGACTCTGGCCTTGGTTATGGTTTGGTCCCCAACCTGTCAGGGTCGTGTGGGAGGCAACCAATCGACGTGTCTCTCTCACATCAATGTTTCTCTCTCTCTATTTCTCCCTTCCATTCCATCTGAAAATAAATGGAAAAATATCCTCAGGTGAGGATAAAACAAAACAAAAAACAAATTCTAAACTCTGAAGTCTCCAAATTTAATATGCTTAGTAAAACAACTGTCACCTTCTCCTGAATTTGCAGAACATTATCAGCTATTGAACAAGAAGTTCCCATGTATTTTTTAATAACTGCTTCTAATTTTAAGATACATTTACAAAGAATACAAAGAACTCCCCATGGAATACATTTTATCTTTGAGAAGTAAATAGCTATAGGTTTCAGCTATATTGTTCCTTTTTAACCTAAAAATTAATAATGAATAATTATGATGAAAAAGAATGAGTGCCAATGACTAACTATACTTACTAATAAGGATAGGAAAGTTACTTTTAAATTGTTTTTAATATTTACCTACAATTATCAAAATATTTTTCCAGACCAGCTAAAATATTACTCCTCAATACTAAGTGTCCATGACACCATATGTTTTAAGACACAAATATACACACTACTTTTGTACAACAAAATTATGCTTTATGAAGGTCAAAATAAAATGCCTCTTCGTTATTGTCAATTTAAGTCAGAGCTTGAGAGAAGAAAAAACTTGATTAGGTATTTACTACAAAATCCTCCATTTAAATGATTCTTTTTTTTCTTCATGAAGCAAAAATAAAGATGACATTCCTAGGAAAGACTATAGAAGGGATAGAAGCCTCTTGTTCCATGGTATAAAATATTTCAGATCCTTATAAAAATTATTCTAGGCTGTAAGGTCCTCAAGAAAACAAACAAACTATAATAATGGGGAAGAGGCTGAGCTTTGCTAAACATGAGGTTTCCCACCCACTTCTCCCCCCAACTTTTCCCATAAAAACAACCTCTACTAATAAAGTATCCTTTAGCAAGGAGCTCTCTAGAGGATCCTATCTCTCCTTGAGTGCTTACCACAATCTGATTTCTGGACAGCTGACCCAAAGTTTGTTGATTTTACTGATCTTCAGAAAGCCACTGACTGGCTAAAGTCTTATAGGTGAACAGAGTAAAAAATCAGATGGCCCTGCCATACTTTACAGAATGAGGAGTTGGACAACACAGTTACGTTTGGCTGCACTGTGGTGAAACATATGAGGCATCTTCTTTTTGTCTTCAATTAGCCACGTTTGGGCTGAGTAGCTCTATTACATCTTCAAAAAACTGAGCTCCAGTTCTTGATGGAGACAGAGGAAGGTCATTGAGGAGGTGGTTCAGCTCAAGAGCTAAGTGAAAAATCTGTCTTTTGATTCAGTCCTGCTTGTGGATAGAAGTCATCTTCTGGATGGAAGAGGGAGTGAGATGACCTAGAGTCTTGAATTGGTGGATCTGCAGGAACAGAAACTAAATACAGTGGAGACCTCTTAACTGAGTAACACCACGAGATGGATTTCCTGACAATGTGTCAATATAAGCTAAATATAAAAATTAAACATGTGCATTGGGACTGATCATGCACTTGTTTCTCCAGATATCAAATGCATTTGTACCATTCTATAAATAAAGTTTCCCAGTAACTAATTGCAAAACAATTTATGGCAAAAGTACCAATTTAAGAGGGGGGAAGACCCATTCAAACAAAAATCTATACACTTTGTCTTTGTGAGTACCATACCCTCACTTAAAAAAAAAATCAGTTCTTCTTTCGAATTACTTTCTCTCTATATACACAAACTATAATCTGTCTATCCATATAGTGTCAGTGGTTAACATACATCAAATTTTGAGTTGAAATTTCTAGGTATTTTTCTTATCCCCTAGACATGGAATTCAAGTATACTCAAGGTGCTAAACTGAAGCATGAATAATATACCTGCTGGTAAATTCTAAGACTTGCAGTAACTAAGTTGACTCCTACTTATCAATCAAAAGAAGAATACATAGATCATGAAGTCAGGCAATCTTTACATGTGAGTAGTGGCCACCTTAAATTACTCTTCAAACTTTCATCTAAAAAAAACCTAAGAAAGTCTACAACCAGATTAGAATGGATATAATTTTAAATTTCTCTAAATATTAACAAGAATTTTGATGAACATTTGATTACCTACTTCCCCTTAAAAAGAATCTGAATATGTAAATTTACTGTATATACTCTCATAATAATTAGACCAAGGGTCAGCAAGTTACGGCCTATGGGCCAAATCCAAACTGTCACTTATTTTTGTAAATAAAGTTTTATTTGTACACAGCCACACTTAACAGTTATGTACTGTCTATAACTACTTTCATGCTTCAATGGCAGTAAAAGCAGTTGCAACAGAGACTAAAAAACCTAAAATATTAACAAATGGCCCTTTATAGGAAAAGGTTTGCCCAACCCTGATATAGACAATTATGGAAACACATGTAAGACAATTTACACTTTACACTGTTTTAAAAGAAAGAAATATAACAAATAGATTTAAAATTAGGTATAGCTCAACCATAACAAACTTACCACAAAAAGAAAGCAAAAGTAAAATAAGTCCCTAGAGGACAGCATTTGGCTTTGAATCAGATGAAGAATTTGATCCTATCTCAACTTTACTTTTTAATTTTTAAGAGTATATATATATATATAAATGCTATGGAACTAACATATTAAGAATATGTAAATAAATGCCATGGAACTGTTCACTTAAAAATAGTTAACTTTATGTTGTGAATTTCACCTCAATACATTACTTTTTAAAAGAGTATATACAGTACTTTACAGGTTTCTACCTTTAAGTGGGCCACATTATATTGCAGTGGTTAAATATGTAAGTTACATCTTACCTAATAATGTGGTTTCTCCAAAATCTCTTAGATCATCTCAGACCCTTGTGTATATTTCTTCTTTGCCAGTAGATGGAGACAACACCACTGAAAGTTTAAAAGACATCATTCCCTGTTTAAAGGGAGCTTGCTGGTCTGAAAACTTGGGGGAACTCTAATCCAAGATTTCTTCAAGTTATTTTTTTTTTAAAGCAGACAGAACAGCCATGCCAAAACCAGAAATCCAAGGAAATTACCCAATATTAACTATGGACATCCTCAAAAATTTACTGAAGGGGAACTAAACTCTGTACATGATGTAAGTAACTAAATCATAATATTAAATTGCAATCATCTCTATAACTTTTAAGATTCAAACTTCCATCTCATTGCTCCTAATTTAGGCAATATCATTTATTTTTCAGTTTCAGAAAGTATAACTCAGAATATATAAGAAAAAGAGTTCTTTGAATTCAACAGAGGTAGTAGTATAGTACATATAGGATTTTGTAAGTATTAGTCATATGCACTGCTAGAAGCCTTTAATTCAAAATAAGACAACTATCCAGATCCACATGAAAATAAGAAGTTAATAAAGAAGAGAAATGAAGCAGAAGTGATCAAAGTAGTAAGAAAAAATTCAATTTTATGGTCACACTGAAAAGAAATTCTCATGAAGGAGAAAGATCAAACTCCTACTTTCTAAGTTTCTTATTTCACTATTAAAAGTTACATAAATAGACCAAAACCATCTTCAAGAAATAAACTTCAAATCTGAAAATTTAAGACGTCACCTCAAAATAATTTTTAAGTAACAGCTTTATTTTCAAAATTCAGAGCCAGAAAGCCATTGTTTCTAAGTGCAATTCTGAACAACCAAAAAAAAAAAAAGCAAACAAAAAAAAGGTATCAAGCTAAAAAGAGAGAACTAAAATATTCCTATACTATGTTTATTTGACAAAAGACTCCTGTGCACTAAACAAGAACAACCTATTGGCAGAAAATGTCTTACTAAGAAAAAGATTTACCTTAAACCAAGTAAGAATTAAAAAGGAATAAATCCCTTATTTTTATGTATATTTTGCTCACCCTCTGATTATGTATCAAAACTAAAATCAGTTTCCATAACAGGGAAATGAATATAGTACTCAGATATTACAATACCTACAATACCTATCTAGGTTAAACTAGAATTCACAATAACTGCTAAAATAAATCCTCTTAAAACTCATTACAAAGTAAAGTAGACTCTGAACCACAAGCTTCTATTTAATTCTGAAACTGAAAACTAGACCCAAGTTCTAACTGCCTATTAAAAGCAAATAAACAACCATAAACACCTTTTCATCATCTTCATGGTCAATGTTCTGTGGCTTTATTTAGTTAATCCTTGGGTTGGCCTCCTCTTGACAAACAATAAACATTTAGACCCTTTTCCAGTCCTTCAACAACTGGTATGTATGAAGGTAATACTAATTAAATAACAACCATCACCACAGAAAGGCACTTTCCTTGCAATTTTCAAAGTATATTCAGATATATTAATTCAAATTTTATGTTAGGAAAATCACAAACATAATGTAAAAACTATAACCAACACATAAAATGTAATTCACAGTGAAATGTAAATATCTGTATTTTGCACTGTTACCTGTTCAACAACACAGATGAGAGAGAAATGCTTATACCCAAACTTTTTAAGTAAAGCAATAACTAGAAGAGTATCCTGGAATTCTGTGATGATTATAAAGTAGATCAACCAAACTGCTATCTACAGACCATATTACTACAAAAGGAAATACGAATGACCAACAAGGAATGAGTTTTCTTTATATCATTTGGATTTCGGAGAAAAATAAAACATACCAGGTATTAACCTGGCAAGTTCTTCTTAGGGATCTATGATGTCAGTGCTCCTGCCTCCACCTGCTGGCAAATAGATTATAAAACTAACAGAGATCACTTGGTAAAAAAAAGTTCACATCTTTTTGGTATCAAATTAATGTTTTATGTAATTATTTAGTATGATGCTACTCTGTGTTAATAAATCATTAAAGTATTGATGAAATCCAATACAAACCACATTAAACTTCACCAAAAAAAAAAAAAGAATTTCTTAGTTCAGAATGTTATCTAACAGGCCAAAAATCAAGTTAAAAAAAATTTTAGTTACCTGATAAATGACATCTTGAAAAAGGACTGGAAAAGTAAGTGCTGCGTCTTCTAGTTCATTTAGACTACAGTGTACTAGTGTTTCATCCTTAAAATAGAAAACACATATTAAACACATATATATATCCATGATCACCAAAAACATCTATTTAAGCATCCATTCATAAATGGAATTTTACATTCATCATACATCACTATGTGTAACAGAGCAATTTAGACAGACTTTTCTTTTTTAAATTACTGATTTGAGAGAGAGAAAGAAGGGAGGGAGAGAGAGACAAACATTGATTTGTTGTTCCACTTGTTTATGCATTCGTCGGTTGCTTCTTGTACATGCCCTGACCAGGGATTGAACTGCAACCTTGGCGTTATCGTGGACAATATTCTAACCAACTGAACTACCCAGCCAGGGCTGGACAGAATTTTCTAAGTCACTGTTTCTCTGGTGTGGTCCCTGAACCAGCAAGCAGCATCAACATCACCTGGGAACCAGTTAGAAACAAAAATTCTCCAATTCTATTTCTGATAATTCAGAAACTGTTTTAAAAAGCCCTTCAGGTGATTCCGATGAATGTTCAAGTTTGAGAACCACTGCTCTGAGTTTCAACTTTTTGTTTAGTAAACCACATATATACTGCTTTTTGGAAAAACAAAAAAAACAACAAATGGAAGTTTAGAATCCAATTATTACAT
This sequence comes from Tadarida brasiliensis, assembly GCA_030848825.1. Taxonomy (NCBI): domain Eukaryota; kingdom Metazoa; phylum Chordata; class Mammalia; order Chiroptera; family Molossidae; genus Tadarida; species Tadarida brasiliensis. Next base: position 179,248,570 of record CM061257.1, on the reverse strand, counting down.
ATATTCCAAAAAATGCATATATTCTATTCATATAGCTCCTTATCCTTAAATCTTTTATTAAAATGGATGTTTTAGTACCTGCTGAATGTTTTCAGACATAGAAACACTGTTTAACTAAATTAGCAGTCAATGAAGACTTGCCATCTTTGATTACCAAACCCTGTTTTCTCATTAAAGGAATAAGGCAAGGATCATTCAATCTGCGATATGTGCAAATATTTATATTTCTCAAATTCTGAATGATTTTTTAAAAATAAGGCTTCCATTTATAGTAAGTGACAAAACTTAAAAAACTGTTTATCCCAAAATTTTCAATGCATTTAAGATTAATTAATATGAAACACAAATGTTCATATCCTGTTATCCCACATCTTACTAGCTGGAATGTTCCTTTTAACCTAAAGTTAAACTTTCGGGAGGCAAATAGCATATACCTCATCTCCTTAAAAAAGGTATTGTTTCCTACAACTGAGTCATAACTAATTCTACCACTTCATCTATAGCCTGACTTTACCCATTCTGCTTTATCCACTTCTGTAAAATAACTCAGCCAATTCTTATCTTTATTTCTGTTTGTCTTCACATGGAATTAAAAATTTCATGGCCAGCCTGCCTGGTGTGCTTCAGTGGACTGAGCATTGTCTCATGGACTGAGAGGTCCCAGTTTGATTCCCGGTCAGGGCACATGTCTAGGTTTCAGGCTCCATCCCCAGCAGGAGGCGTGCAGGAGGCAGCTGGTCGATGTATCTCTCTCACATCAATGTTTCTATCTCTCTCCCACTTCCTCTCTCTCTAAAAAACCAATAAAAACATAGTTAAAAAATATATTTTTTTTAAATTTCAGAATACGTACATGTTTATAAGTAAATATGTAAGACTATTCAGTCACTTATATTCTTTTAGGTATTTTGGGCTGGTATTTTAAAAGAGTAATTTAACTCCTTTATTTTTCTTACATCTGCAAATAATAAACTTACCAGGTCTAAAACTAGGGAGAATTCTGGTGTGCTTCTTGTTTTCAGTGGAAGAGCAGGTTTCCTATTTAGTTGTTCTTCTGTCAGTGGTGGTACATGTTTGATGAAATAATAGCTATAAATCAAATTTTAAGAAAATTTCAACATTTCTACTTTTTATAAATATAAAACATATTACTAAATTCAGCCCATCTTTAATTAAATGACGCACATTTAAACTAGTAAACCATATGTGTAAAATGTAAATTAAACGGAAAATATAGAAATTAGTATTTCAGTAACTCAGTGAAAGTATTAATACCTATAGGTCACATGCTCTTTGCAATATACCATCCAGCTACCCCTCCACACATATACTCTCATTCTGCTCCAAGAAGGAAAGAAAAAGAAAGCAACTCACGGGTCAAATACTTCCCAGTCTTCTTCATAGGTGGCTTCTGCATGGGCTGATGAATAACCACTATCTGGAGTTATTGGTGCTATTTAATAAAATGAAAAATAAAATGTTACTTGTACTCACTTAATTTTGCCATAAAGTATACAGTTTACTGCCTTTATATAAGATCTTCCTGAAGCCCTGTATATTTTAGGTTAAAGATAAGACAGAAATAATTTCTAAACAGTATTTAAAAGCAAATTTACTAGCACATAGCTCTAATTCCAGATCCAAAGGAAAAAACTACTGTTACAGACAAAATGGCAAGCTATATCATGGCTAGCAGAACTAAAAAATCCTAAGAGAAAATTTACTATTTACTATAAAAATACATTGCACATAATTCAATTTCTAAGTGGAATGTGTTTATATACATAACTATAAAAATTTAATAGTACTCTTATAGCAGCAATACTTCACAAAGTGCCTTGTACATACAGGCAGTCAATATATGTGTGCTCATAACAGATCCAAAGCTAGATTTTAACCTACATACATGAACAGTCTTTAAGAGTCCATGAATCCCTTGAAGACTTATGAAAAAATGTTGTGTGTACATTTTCCCAGGAATCTCACGGCTGTCTATGATATGAAATAGTTAAGACATGCTGCTCTACAAAGAAATCACTGCTCTAGAAGACCAATTATTTTACTTATAAAGTATAAGCAAGTTAAAATAATAAAGAAGCAATTCTACATTCCATGACACATAATTAGGTCTATGTTTTAGCTAAAACTGTATCAACTGATAGCCCTTTAGAAATTATATTGGGAATTTTCTAAGACAATAATTACAATTTAAATTCAAAGAAAGGAAAAAGATAACTTACAACAAACTAAACAAGTAATATCTCACTGATAAAAGTTTAAGGTGGGTGCTACAGACTGAATGTGCCCGCCTCCCCCTGCCCCCAACTTTTATACATTGAAACCCAATCCTCGATATATTTGGAGGTGGAGCCTTTGGGAAGGTCATGAGGTCATGAAGATGGAGCTCTTGTGATTGGGATTAGTGACCTTCACAGAGCTCACACAGCTTCTGCCATGTAAGGACACAGTGAGAAAACAGCTGTCTGTGAACCAGAAAGTAGGCCCTCACCAGACACTAATGCTGTCGACAGTCTGACTTGGATTTCTCAGCCTCCTGAACTATGACAATTACATTGTGTTATAGCAGCCTGAAAGAACTAAGATAGTGGAAATCAATAAAAATTGCTGTAATTTTTGTAACAACTTTATATCAATTGAACAGTTCATTAGCACAAGGGGATAATGGAAAAATATATCTTCCAAACACTTCTGTTTCAAATTCCTATTAATCTCAGAGAAAGGGAATAAGGAGTATTTGAGTACCTTCATGCTAATAAGCATTTTTCATATTTCATCTCTCCTACCCTCAAAACCCTGAATTATTATTACCATTTTAAAGCTAAGAAAACTATCTCTCAGATCTTAAATAAATTGTCCAAGGTCACAAAGCTAATAAGCAAATGGTAGAGCCAGCCTCCTCCTCCTCCTTTTTTTTTGCTACACCCTTGAAGTTAAGGAAAAGTAATAATTTTGTCTCTCATACTCATCTTTTTTTTTTTTCTTTATTGATTTAAGAGAGAGAAAGGGAGAGGGAGAGAGAGATAGAAACATCGATGAGAGAGAACATCGATTGGCCACCTCCTGCATTCCCCACTGGGGATTTGGCCCACAACCTGGGCATGTGCTCTGACAGGGAATTGAACCGGCGACCTCTTGGTGCATGGGTCGACGCTCAATCCATTGAGCCACACTGGCTGGGCCCTGTTACTATTTTAATAACTGGCAATTTGTACTTCTTATTTCACTTAGCATAACACCCTCTAGTTCATCCATGTTATTCCAGATGGCAAGATTTCATTCTTTATTATGGCTGAGTAATATTCCATTGTTCAATTATTTTTAACAGCACTCACCACACTGTATAGTTATTTTTGTGTATACCTGGCTCATCAATTAGATCATGTACTCTTCAGGGTCAAGGAGTGTATCTACTCATCTTTATAAACAGTGCCCATCACAAAAATAGGTGTTCAATAGATGTTAGGGGAATAAACAAATGAATGAGACAACTGGAGTAAATCCTACTCTTCACCCCTCTATAAACCCCTAAGGTTATAGAAATCCCTTCTCCATCTTCACAGTTGTCAGATAAAATGAATAGAAAAGTTTATACGGCAGAATAAAAATACAGAAAAAAACATCAAACTGGAAGCCAAAAGCCCTGGACTTTACCATTCAATAGCCTATAACACTGGGAAAAGTAATAAGCATAAAATGATAGGTCAACAGTAGGTTCATTTGAAGTCTTATCCACCCAAGAATGAACTATGTGTATAATCCATGTTGATTTGCTTGTTAGATTCAGTATTATTCTTAAATTATACCATAATTTAACATTATAGATATTAACATTATAATGTTTAACATAGGCATTAATCCTCTGACAAATTTAAAATTAATCTCTATTATGCCACTTTTCTCTTCATATTGTTATTATAAGCTGAAGTTTCACAATTGTATGCATTTTTCTTTAAATGTTTTCTATTTCAAGGATTTTTTAAAAAAAGTTTGTCCTTTATATTCAACAGAAGAACATCATTCTACTTCCTTATATTTCTTAACCAATACATATGTACTAGGCTCTTTCAAATACCTAGTACCAAAAGGAATTAAAAAAAAAAAATTCCAAAATAATAGTCTAAAATCTTCACTCTCTGGGAAAAGATGGCCATCCTCAGTTTTATTTCTGCTTTTAAGCATTGTGAAACACAATTTCATCTTTTTGCCTTATAGGTCTATCACAACCCCTCAGAGGTATAAAAAACACACAGAGGTACTGTGTTTCTACATTTCTATGACAACTTGCTCAGGAACTCAACAATTATGTTAGGCTTTTATAATGATCCAGAATTAGGCTGCAAAGCTTCTGTATAGGGAGAGATCTAAGAACAAAATGTCATATATGTAGGAAACAAATCTGAAGGTATGAGACTACCTCTAGGTAGGAACTTCAGACCTAAGGGTCTAAGACTGTTACATTTATAATAACTATATTCATAAAATAAGCACGTATTATGCTAGCTGTGTTAAATTTCTCTAAGTAGTACTGGTACAATAAATAAACTGTAAAATGTCAATATTAGCCCGGCTGGTGTGGCTCAGTGGTTGAGTGTCGACCCATGCACCAAGAGGTCGCCAGTTTGATTCCTGGTCAGGGCACATGCCCAGGTTGTGGGCCAAATCCCCAGTGGAGGGCATGCAGGAGGCAGCTAATTGATGTTCTCTCTCATCCATGTTTCTCTCTCTCTCTTCCCCTTTTCTCCCCCCCTTCTAATATCAATAAAGAAAAAAAATAAAAAAATAGCAATATTAATATTGAATCAAAACAATCTTTTTTAAAAATTCAATTTCAAAATGACTAAATTTTGGGGAGAAAGTTTTATTTCCAATTTTAATTTTCTTAACTTCAAGAAAGAATAACTTATACACTTAATGTGTATATTTAAGAAAAATATGAAATATTGTATTTTTATAAACTATTCTTGAAGATGCATAAGACATTTTCCTCACCTGTAAGGGGTGGGATATCACGATTAACTGTCTCTTCTGTTTCTTCTAAACCATTATTTATTGATGGCCTCACTTGAACTGCTTGATTTGAGTAAGCTGCTCCATTAGTTGATGTAGTAGTACTGGTAGTGATTTCATCCACCTGTTCCATATCAAGTTGTTTTACTATCTCTTCAGCTTCCACAGCCTGTCCTGGGGAATCGGATCCTGATGTTCCTGAAATCATAATTCGGTGTACTCAAAATCATCATTTAAAAATTCACAGGGGTGGGAGAATAAAATATGTTGTTTAAGGGTACAAATTTACAAAGATTAATAAATAAGCCCTAGAGATCTAGTGCACAGTATAGTAAATATAGACAATATTGTATTATAATCATCAAACTTGCTAAGAGAGTAGGACTTAATTATTCTAACCAATATAAAGAAAAGGTAATTATGGACCATAATAGCAGTGCTAATTATAACAGCTTTTGTATTACAATACATAAATGTACCAAATCAACATGTTATATACCTTAAATTTATACAATGTTATATGTCAAATATATTTCAATAAAAATAAAATAATTAAAAGTCATAAATACTTAGAAAAACTAAATACAACAAAACAAAGCTGAGGATGCCACTGTTTAGTGAGTCTCTTTTAGACATTTCAAACAATGAGGAATAAAGACTATTATAAGCTAGAGTAGTATTTGTGAACAAAGTTATGAAGAGTGTTCAAATAGTTTAGAAACACCCATTTAAGGTCAGTTATAATTTAGAACTTTTTTTTTGAGATATAACTGAGATATATCACTGTTCAAAGTTTCAGATATACATATTGATTTATACAGTGCAATGACTACCAACTTATCGTTAGCTAACACCTCTACCCCACAACATTAATTATCATTTCTTTTTAGTGGTTGGAACATTTAAGATCTATTCTCTTAGCAACTCTGAAGTATATAATACAGTATTGTTGACTACAGAACTTCTTTACATTAAAGCAAGTATCATTTAAGTGCCTGCTATGTCTAGGTACTATATATATATATATATATTCATTATCTTCAAAGAGCTGCTGATCATTTCAGTACTAAGCATCCTAGCCACTGTGGGCAGTTGTGATTTTTTTTTTAAATCCTCACCTGAGGACATTTTTGCATTTATCTTCAGATAGAGCGTGAGGGAGGGGGGCGGAGAGAGAGAGAGAGAAACATCGATGTGAGAGAGACACATCGACTGGTTGCCACCCACATGATCCAACCAGGGCCGGGGACAAACCACAACCAGGTATGTGCCCTTAGCGGGAACCGAACCCGGGACTCTCCGGTCCGCGGGCCGACGCTCCAACCTCTGAGCCAAACTGGCCAGGGCGGCAGTTGTGATTTTTAAACCAGAGGTAATTATGCAAGAATGAGCTAAATGTTTCCCTAACCATGGGGATCTTTTCATTCGAAGGCACAAGGACAAATTCTCAACAAGATTCCATCTTAATTAAGATTTAAGTTAGTTTCCTCATTATACTCAGTCATCACCTACATGATCATGCTGCCCAATTCTTCTTCCACTATGCAATGACCCCCAACTCTTTCCTTTTTTTTTTTAATCCTCACCCGAGGACATTTTTTTTGCATTTATCTTCAGATAGAGTGGGAGGGAGAGAGGGAGGAAGAGAGAGAGAAACATCAATATGAGAGAGACACATCGAGTGGCTGCCACTCGCACAACCCCAACCGGGGCCAGGGACAAACTGCAACTGAGGTACGTGCCCTTAGCGGGAAGCGAACCCGGGACTCTCTGGTCCGCAGGCCGATGCTCTAACCGCTGAGCCAAACTGGCCAGGGCCTTTTTTTTTTTTTTAACTATTTTATTGTGGGTTGTTTTTTTTTTTTGGTACATGCCCCTAGCGGGAACCGAACCCGAGACTCTCTGGTCTGCAGGCCAACGCTCCAACCGCTGAGCCAAACTGGCCAGGGCCTCTTTCCATTTTTTATAGAATCCTCCAAAACTCATTTCCAACAAAATCAACCTCCAATACTCTCTACTTCCTCACAGAATATTCCTTCTGCTAATTGCTTTAAATGTAACCTTTTTCCAAAAAAATATCTCTTTTCTGATACCCTTTCCTCAAAGCTCTTTACTCTCCTACACTCAACATACTAACTGAATCAGAATTCATTTATCTCAATTGTTGCTACCAGATCATTGGTTTCCACTAATGTGTAAAAAGTTCCTGCTCCTTTGAGATTGATGTTGCCTGGCTATATAATTCTTCACTTATCTCCACTGCTGTCATCTGCCATCTATTCCCAGCATCCTCTCTTAATCACAGAGGAATTTAACACCTAAATTTAAGCATTGTACTACTTTACTAAATAAATGCCTGTCTAGTTATTACAGGTGATGCAAATGACTCATCCAATGACTAATCCTCAAAGGTCTTACCCTCTTTAGCTTCATCTTCATTCATACTGCTCTTTAGTAGTGATTAACATGGCCATAACCTGGACATTAACAGTAAGAAACTGTTCACCTGTGAAATCTAAAATTCAAATATATTAATTCCCTACCACAACCTCCTAATCTTCTAATTATCTCACATTCCTAATACACGTTGATAATCATGTTTGATAAAGGCCAGTCAGCCTCTCTCTCTCTCTTTTTTAATTAACAGGCTTTATTCACTTTATTTTTCTTGTATAAAATTATTTGGTGGCCCCAGCTAGAGCCTGGGTCCTCTGCACAGAAACTCTGGTGTGAGTCTTTACAAAATGGTCAGTGAGTTCCTGATAGGGAGACTTGGTGAACACAGAGATCAGGGGTGAGATAACTGTAGGTTTTAGAGATGGCAATAAAGGTGGCCTTGGCAAAGTTGCCCAGGATGGCAGTGCAGCCCCTGGCCAAGATGTAGCAGTCGTCGATGCCAGCAATCATCAGCAACTTCTTGGGTACAGGGGCTGAGACTATGCCAGTGCCCCTGGGTGTGGGGATAAGGCGCACCAGTACAGAGAGAGCCACAGGGGCTAGTCACCTTGCAAGGGACAGTATGGGGATGCCAATCTTGTTCCCCCAGTAGCCTCACTGCACAGGAACAATAGAGAGCTTGGCTAGGATGATGGCCCCACGATGGCAGTGGCTACCTTCCTTCAAGCACTTAACACCCAGACCAACATGTCCATTGTAGTCCCCAATGGCGACAAATGTCTTGAACCGGGTCCTCTGGCCAGCACCAGTCTCCTTTATTCTAAACACATCCCTCAACAGCTTCTTCCTCACCCTCTTTATCTAGTTAGACTTCATGGTGTATCATTTATTAAACTACTCTCAAGCCAGGAGCCTCAATGTCTTTTGCTCCCTTGTCTTTCCTCTGTCATCCATCACAGAAATCCCTACTGGATCAATCTAGCCTACAGGCTTCACAGGAATGAAAACAATACAATTATAAAGACTGTTCATACTCCAAATTAAAACCCTCTAATCTTAGCGAGGCCTATAGCATGCTGCTCAGTGTGTTTGTGAGTGACTCAGCTTTTACCTATACTCTCCCAACAGCATACATTCTAAACCTTCACCATTCTCTTTAATCCCTGCCACCAGAATTATCTCAGCAAATGACACCATTTCCTCCTTCAAAGAAAAAACTGTAACTATCAACCTCTACCTAACACACACCGTCACAGCTTTCCTCCAGCACCAGAGAAAAATGTTTCTTCTCCCTGTTTCTTTTTTTTTTAAGTCAAGCCTTTATTTATTTATTTATTTATTTATTTGTTTGTTTGTTTGTTTGTTTAATCCTCACCCGAGGATATTTTCCTATTTCTCTTCAGACAGAGTGGGAGGGAGGGCAAGAGAGAGACACATCAACTGGTTGCCTCCAGCACGACCCCAACCAGGGCCGGGGACAAACCACAACTGAGGTACGTGCCCTTGACCGAAATCAAACCCGCGACTCATTGGTCTGTGGGCTGAAGCTCTAACCACGAGAAAAACCAGCTAGGGCTCTTCTCCCTGTCTCAATTCCAATCCTTCTACCTGTTCTCTTGATCCCATCCCTGTCAGCAGACTCCAGAAATTTTCTTTGTTAGTTATTTTTCCCTCTATTTTCAACTTCTTCCTCTTAGACCCTTCCCTGAGACTTAAAATCACGCTTGTGTCTAACAAATACAAACCATCCCTTGAGACTCTGTGACTTCTCTAGTTTCTTTCATATTCATGTTTCTCTTAAAAGTAATCTACACTTGCTGCTTCCTTTTTACTCTCCATTTCACTTTTTTTTTTTTTTTAAATCCTCACCCGAGAACATTTTTGCATTCATCTTCAGATAGAGCAGGAGAAAGAGAGGGAGGAAGAGAGAGAGAGAAACATCAATGTGAGAGAGACACGATGACTAGTTGCCACCCACATGACCCCAACCGGGGCCAGGAACAAACTGTAACCAAGGTACTTGCCCTTGGCAGGAACCAAACCCGGGTCTCTCAGTTCTGCAGGCCAATGTTCTAACTGCTGAGCCAAATCGGCCAGGGCTCCATTTTACTCTTAACCCTGTATGTTAGGATTCCAATTCCAACCACTCCTCTGAAAATGTTCCGGCAAAAGAAGCCCAATGACCTTTTATTTATTTATTTCATTTTATTTTTATTTTTTAATTGATATTTTAGAGAGAGAGAGGAAGAGAGAGAGAGAGATAGAAACATCAATGTGAGAGAGAAACATTGACTGGCTGCTTCCTGCACATCCCCTACTGGGGACTGAGTCTGCAACCCGGATATGTGTCCTGACCGGGAATCGAACTGGGACCTCTCAGTCCATGGGACGACACTAAATCCACTGAGCCACACCGGCCTATTTATTTATTTTTGTTAATCCTCACCAGAGGACATTTTTCCATTGATTTTTAAGATAGAGTGGAAGGGAGGGAGGGAGAAAGAAACATCGACGTGAGAGACACCCATCGACTGGTTGTCTCCTGCACAACCCTGACCAGGGGTGGGGATCGAACCACAACCCAGGTACATGCCCTTGTCTGGGAATCGAACCCGAGGGCCGAAACAGCCAGTGCAAAACCAATGACCTTTTCACTGGCAGGTTCAGTGGTGTCTTTTCAATGCTCATTTCCTTTTCTTCTATCTTCACAGTTGTTTGACCATGGGTTTTGACACTCTCTCTCCCTTTGGCTTTTATGACACACAGTCTCCTCTGGCTTCCTTGATGTTTCCTTTGTTTGCTGCTTTTACTCTGTCCAATCCTTTAATGTTTTTGCCCAAGATTCTGATTTTAGTTGGCTACCAACTAGACCATTTACTTCACTAGTTTCAACTAATATCTAAAAGAAGTTGATAACACCAATGCCTACTGCTTAAACTTAGATTTCTAAGCTCCACTCCAGAATGACACATTGCTAACTAGACATTTTTATTTATTTTTTAAAATATGTTTTTATTGATTTTTTTAGAGAGGAAGGAAAAGAAACATCGATGTGAGAAACATCACTTGGTTACCTCCTGCACGCCCCCTACTGGGGATTGAGCCTGAAACCCTGGCATGTGCCCTGACTGGGAACCTAACTGGGACCTTTCAGTCCATGGGATGATGCCCAATCCACTGAGCCACACCACCCAAGCTACTAGACATTTTTATTTGGTTGTTTCATGGCATCTCAAACTCAGCATGGCTCAAATTAAATTCTCTCTCTCCCTGGAACTTACTTTTCTCTCTTGAAAATCTAACCTTGTGTCACCTTAATCTCTTCACTTTCACCGACAACCTGTGCCCAAAAGCTGTCCATTCTATAACTCTGATCTTTCTTCTTTAATACTACAATTAGGTTGCATGAAGTCTAATTGTTCTCCCTGCACCCAGCCTCTTTAAAATCACCTACACACTACTACCAAAGAGATCTTTAGAAAACACAAATCAGTTCTTAAAGCTCACCAGTTTAAAAACCTTTTAATCACCCCCCACTAAGGATAAAGTTCAAATAGCTTACATGTTAGCTCTATAATCTGACTTCTTTACAATTCTATTTTATCCCTTCCTGTGCACTTCTCAAATCCAATGCTCCATCTGTGACAAACTAATTTCAGTTTCTCAAATACACTATGCCTTTGCTCATGCTGCTCCTTCCACCTTTACCATTTTTTAAGATTCAGCTTTTCTCCCATCCAAGTACTAACCAGGCCCGACACTGCTTAGCTTCTGGGATCAGACCAGATCGGGCTCATTCTGGTATGTCTATAGACTTTTCTCAGCTTTTCTAAGCAGTGTTTTGTGAACCGCCAACCAGAATACAGAATCACTCTATTCGTTGAGTACCCCACTGCCCCATACCTCTATCAATGCACTTATAAAAACTTATTATACTTATTTACATATATCTCTTCCTCCTGTAAAAAGTAAGCTTCTTTCTATTTTTAAAATCCTCACCAGAAGTTATTTTTCCATTGATTTTCAGATAGAGTGGGAGGGGGAGGGAGGGAGGGAGGGAGGGGGAGGGAGGGAGGGAAGGAGAGGAAGAGAAAGAGAGAGACACACACACAGAGAAACATGGATGTGAGAAAGACACATCGATTGGTTGCCTCCTGCACGAACCCAACCAGGACCGGGGATTGAATAGCAACTGAGGTATGTGCCCTTGACCAGAATCGAACCCGCGATTCTTTGGTCAGCAGGCTGATGCTCTAACAGCTGAGCCAAACCAGCCAGGGCAAAAAGTAAGCTTCTTGAGAGCCGGAACCATGTGTTAAACATCTTTAAATCTCCAGTGACTATGAAAATGGCTGGAATACACAAGATGCTCAATATTTGTGTAATGAACTAAAATCTTCAAATCACCCTCACATTTAAAAAAATGTATGTTTTTATTAAATTTTTTTTTTTTAGAGAGAGAGAAAGGGAGAGAGAGATATAAGCACCAATGTGAGAGAGAAACATCGATCAGCTGCCTCCTGCACGGCTCCCACTGGGGATCAAGCCTGAAACCTGGGCTCAATGTGCCCTGACCAGGAATCACACCAGGACCTCTCAGTCCATGGGTGGGCACTGAATCCACTGAGCCACAAGGGCTAGGCAAGTCACCCTCACATGTAAGTATAATTATCCTCTCTCACAGATTAAGATGTTCAAAAAAACTGGTCCAAGGTAACATGGATAAAGAGTGTCAAAGTTGGAATTTTAAAATAAGTTTAACTTCCAAGTCCATTCTTTCCCCACTACCCCAAGCATTTATTTCCAAAGATGTTCTATGAGGCACTAGTTCTACAAGATGTTAATAGATGTTCCACAGAATAGGGTTCTTGGTTAAAAATGTCTAGGAAAGCCTTGGCCGGTTTGGCTCAGCGGTTAGAGCGTCGGCCTGCGGGTCCAGAGAGACCCGGGTTCGCTTCCCGCTAAGGGCACGTATCTCGGTTACAGTTTGTCCCCGGCCCTGGTTGGGTCGTGCGGGAGGCAGCCACTTGATGTGCACCTTTCACGTTGATGTTTCTCTCTCTCTCTCTCTCTTCCTCTCTCTCCCTCCCACTCTACTTGAACAAAAAACAAAACAAAAACAAAAAAAGTCTAGGAAATACTGGGTTAAAAAGTTAAAGGTAGTCTTGTTTTTTGTTTTGTTTCCACTACAGGACTTCATAGTCAAATTAATATGCTAACATGCATTATTTTTGCCCCCAGGAGTTCTTGAATTTACAGTACACCATTCTGCTTCTTAAAAATTACACCAACATACAGAAATATAATTCAAATTAGAATTTTAATAACCAGGCAACAAGCATTTAGTGACTATTTTCCATGTGTCCAATACTATATCAAACAACGTGGTAGATGCAAAAATAAAGACATAAGCTCTTACCTTCAAATAGTCTAGAGACTAAATTATCATATAAATTAGGTATTAATCATCAGAAAATATAAGACACTAAATCTTTTTAAAAAATACATTGATAAAGAAGCCTATTTTGATTCTTTTGCAAATGCATTATATAATGAAAAACTTCAATTCATATGAATTAGGGTAGTTTTACTATTTGTCTAAATTGAACATCCTGGGGGGGGGGGGGGGGTGTCCAAACAAATGATAATAAAAAATAAACTGTTGCCCAGCAGGTGTGGCTCAGTGGTTGAGCACTGACCCATGCACCAAGAGGTCGCTGGTTCGATTCCCGGTCTGGGCACATGGCCAGGCTGTGGGCCCGATCCCCAGTGGGGGGCATGCAGGAGACAGCCAACTGATGTGCTCTCTCATCGATGTTCCTATCTCTTTCCCTTCCTCTCTCTCTAAATCAATAAAAAATAAAATAAAAAACTAAGTAAATAAACTGTTATAAAAAAATGACCTCGCCCTGGCCAGTCTGGCTCAGGGGTTAGAGCAATGGCCTGCAGACCAAGGAGTTGCGGGTTAGATTCCAGTCAAGGGCACGTACCTTGGTTGCGATTCAGTCCGAAGCCCTGGTCGGGGTCATGCAGGAGGCAACCAGTCAATGTGTCTCTCACACATCAATGTCTGTCTGTCTCTCTCTTTCTCTCCCTCCTTCCTCCCCTCCCTCCCACTCTATCTGAAAATAAATGGAAAAATATCCTAGGGTGAAGATTAAATAAATAAATAAATAAATAAATAAAATAAATGACCTCATTTCAACCCACTTGAAATATTTTTTTAATTCTACTTTATTGATCTAGAATACTGAAAATGCTTCTAGATTCTTTCCTGTACACACTCTTAAGGATTACAGAAGTCATCCCAACATAGAAAAAATAAAACTTTCCCTCCAGCCCAAAGTTTATCAACTAGCTTTTCAGATAGTGAAAGCAGAGTTCATTCACTTCAATAGAATTAAACATATCCTATATTTATTTCAGACACCTAAAAACAAACAAACAAACAAACAAACAAACAAACAAAAAACATCATTTTAGGAGCTCTGTATTTTTACTGAGGCTAAAAACAAACATAAGATGCTGACAAATATTCACTAAGATCAAATAGATCTTTTAAAAACCTAAGAAAACCATTAATTTTTTAACCTAAATTATGGTTAATGGTTTATACTTACCATTTTTATTTGCTGGTGAAAAAAAGTTGAAGACAGGAGAAAATATGGTCCCCAACAGTGTAGTCCTTGGAGGACTGCCAGAGGAAGGGTTATCTTCTAATTTTCCATTTTGTTTTACATGTTGATTTGTCATTTCATAACTACCAGCTTCTAAGAAAGAAACAACAAAAAAAGTTGCAATCTAGAAAACATGACTTTCAGAAATGTGTTCTAATTCATTATAAAAATAATTTTCCCCTCAAAACACTGCATGAAGAGCAATGTTAGGAAAGTTTATTATTTAAAGAAATCTTGAGGTAAATCAGTAGTAAGTCAAACGATCTTTATATAATTTTACTTCTAATCCCTTAAAAATATTAACATTCACTGAGTTTTTCAAAGTACAGTTGACCCTTGAATAGCATGGGTTTAAACTATGTTGGTCCACTTAAACTTGGATTTTCTTCCATAAATACACAGTCAGCCCTTCACATTCCCAGGTTTTGCATCCACAAATTCAACAAATTTATTATACTATTATATTAAAAACAGTATTTTTGATCCATGGTTGGAAATCTACAGACACAAAGGACCAATTGTGTGCATTGCTCTATGCCATTTTATATAAGGGACCTGACCATCTGCAGATTTTTGTATTCACCAGGGTCCTGGAACCAATCCCCTGGATACTGAGGGACAACTGAAGTTTTGGGGAAGTCAAAAGTTATATGTGGATTTTGGAATCTGCAGTGAGTTGGGTGCCCCTAATACCCATGTTGTTCAAAGGTTAACTGTAGATTTACATCTAGAATTCCATAGACTGAAAGGCTTCAAATTAACACAGGGTAACAGAGAATGAAATAAATAAATTCTTTGTAAGTAACGCAAGTTATAATATCAAAAAACACAAATGTAAGTTTTTGTCTTTGGTTATTTATGTTTCGGGATTCTGCTTACTTCACAAAACCTAACCTCTAATCTATTTCTAATGAATAACAGCAACATAGCTCTATTGAAGCAAAAAACTATGTATAGCAGTGTCAAAAACTCCTTGTGGATACTGAGGCACCATTTCAAAATGGTCAGGAAGAATAACTAGTTTTCTTTAAGTTTCTTGTGAATAACAAATTTTCCATGGGTTTTTGAAAAATACTTTAAAAAATAAGTTCAAAGGTTTTGATTAATCATCCTTGACCTTCCACAACCTTACTACCTACCTTATTTCTTTCCTTCTTTGCTATAGCTCTTTTAACTTTGTACTTTATCCTTTTTCTCCCTATTGGTCAATTCTAACAATAGAGATCCATCACTGCATTGAGAGGAAAAAACTAAGAAATTATTATTGCTGTTATTTAAAACAGCATTGGTTACAAGGCTGCATACTCTTAAGTGTTGTCCTTCAGAGATTTTTCTGCTTGTCCTTGTTTTTCTCCTTTTTGACTTTGAGGCACTTGAACAAAGTTTATCAATAGCAACACTATTGACCTTTGGGCTGGATAATTCTTTGTTGTGGGAAGATGACCTGTAGGATGTTTAGTAGCATCCCCTCAACAGGTTGTGACAACCAAAAAGGTTTCCAGATATTGACAGATGTTGCCTGGGGGGACAAAACCACCCCTAGTTGAAAATAACTGGCCTGAGTGATCCAACCCTCTCTGAGCTCTGAAATTTCATGAGAAAGAAACAAATTCTTTGTACATATTAAGTACGTATTTCAAATTTGTACGTGTACAAATTAAGTCACAACTATTATGGCTTTCAAAAATAAATTAGAAGTCAAAAACGTTGCTCCATATACATTTACATGCTAAACAGTATAAAGCTAGTTGCTCTGCCTTTGTCATTTTCATCCATCAAAGTAGATTTATAGTAAGAAGGTAAAATTTCATTTCACTTCATGCTATTAATATATAATACAAAGGAGATTACAAAACCTAGGCAGAAACTGCTTAAAGCAGATTTTTAAAAACAGAAAAGGAACATGTTGGGTAAGATCTCTGCCTATACCTAATAAAGCAATTATCTAAATATTAACAAACCTCCATTTACTTGACTTTTCCGTCTTACTCGAGATATCTGTTTGTTAGGTTTTCCTCCTGCTCTTGGTGTTGATGTGATCAGATTATTATCTATATCACGTTCAATTCTACTCCGTTTCGAAGGATTTTCTCTCTCTTCCTTAAGATATAAACAGAAAAACATTCACTCAGTAGCCATTCTGCCTTATAGGTTACACTTTTAAAATGATAAAATATGATATGTACCCCAACCATGTCCACTGCAGCATTATTTACAATAGCCAACAAATGGAAACCTAAGTGGTTCACTGATGAATAAAGAAAGTGTTATACATATATGTAATGCAGTATTATTCAGCCACAAAAAAATAATAAAATTTTGCCATTTGCAAAACCATGGGTGGACTTTGAGGGCATTATACTAAGTGAAATAAGTCAGAATAGAGGAAGACAAATACTGTATGACCTCACGTATATGTGGAATGCAAATTTTAAAAACAAAAAAAACATACCTCATAGATACAGAGAACAGACTGGTAGTTGCCAGAGGTGGGGGTGAGGAGGGGGAGATATGAGTAAAAGGAGTCAAGAGATACAAAATTCCAGTAATAAAATAAATAAGCCATGGGGATGTAATGCACAGCATGGTGGATATAGTTAATAATACTGAATTACACATCTGAAGTTGCAAAAAGAGTAAATCTTTAAAGTTCTTATCATAAGAAAAAAAAACTCTGGAACTACATATGGTAATGGATGTTAACTAGACTTATTGTAGTGATCATTTCACAATATCTACATTTATCAAATCATTATGTTGTTTACCTGAAACCTATTGTATGTCAATTATACCTCAAAAAAAGGGACAAAATGTAATATGATCTACTTTCCCCCATTTTTCAAATCTAGGAGTAACAAAACAGAATATCTAATATTGGTAAAAAACAGGAAAAATTTGAGTGTCATAAGAGTATTTATTAATGCAATTACAATATACAAATATTATTACAGCATTCTCACAATTCAGATCTTTTCCCCAGGGTCCACTCAATTTCCATGCTATTGAAATACTGAATTGTACAATGTGTACTGAATTTTTAGCAATTTTCCTTTATTCCTAGAACTGCTTAAAAGAACAGAAGTCGTTTCATGAGAACAGAGTGAGAGAGAGAACCTTACTGGAATTTTCTGACATATCACATATCACCAAAAATGACAAAAATAATAGGGTCCACCACGGCCACATCCTCAATGCCAACTTTAATTCTTTAAATGCCCAAATTAACACTAGAGTCTACTTCTTAACAAAATTCTCTATTCATTTCCTTAATGGGACAAATCCACATATGAACAGTCCATAACATTTTCACAGTATTACTGACTGAAGTATATTCCAAGCAATAGCCTGATTTAAATTTCTCCATCTATTTTTCTCCTTTGTAAAATTTTTTCTAACATCATCTGCCACGAGTCATTTTCTTACATTACTGTAGTATTGGCTTGTAATTCCTTGCTGTTTTAATGAAACTACCTGAAATATATATATATTTTTTAATTCTCATCTGAGGATATTTATCCATTGATTTTTCAGACAGACTGGGAGGGAGGAGGTGGAGCGCAGGGGAGAAACATCGATTGGTTGCCTCCCGCATGACCCCAACCAGGGCCAGGGATGGAACTGCAATTGAAGTGTGTGCCCGGAATCGAACCCTCGGCTCTGGTCCATGGGCTGACGCTCTAACCACTGAGCCAAACTGGCCAGGGTCAATTCTTAAGTTTTAAAATGTATTCTGAGTAGCGTGATGAAATCTCACACCATCCAGCTCTGTCCCCACCTAGGATGTGAACTGTCCCTTTGTCTAGCATATCCACGTCTTATATGCTATTCTACCTATCTGTTAGTCACTGAGCAGCTGTCTCAGTTATCACATTGACTGTCTTAGTATCGCAGTGCTTTTACTTCAAGTAACCCTTACAAGTAGCCTAATGCTTCTTTACAACGCCAATGTCATTCACCTCATTTCATCTTATCACATAGGCACTGCCAAATAGTTTGAGACAGAGACTACATTCATATAACTTTTATTACAGTATACTGTTATAATTGTTCTATTTTATTGTTATTATTTTTACTGTGCCTTTTATAAATGAAACTTTATCATAGGTATGTATGTATTGGAAAAATCATAGTATAGATATGGTTTGGTACTAATTAGCAGTTTCAAGCATCCACTGGGGGTCTTGGATCATGTCTGGTGAATAAGGGGAGACTACGTATAGCACAAAATAATGCCTCAGCGATCCACAACAAAATTCCTCAAATTTTTACTTTTTATCATTTCTTTGCATTTTAAAATGAACAGGATGGCCCAGCCGGTGTGGCTCAGGGGTTGAGCAATGACCCATGCACCAGGAGATCCCTGGTTCAATTCCTGGTCAACACATAAGCCCAGGTTGCGGCTCAATCCCCAGTAGGGGGCATGCAGGAGACGGCCAATCAATGTTTCCCTCATAATCGATGTTTCTATCTCTCTCTCCCCTTCCCTTCTTCTCTCTGAAAACAATAAAAATATATTAAAAAAGAAAATGAACAGGATGCCTCATATCATATCACAAACACGGGATCTCTATTACCAGAAAATATAAGGGTCTTTTTATCTATTTATTTATTTTTTATCCTCACCCGAGGACATTTTTGCATTTAACTTCAGATAGAGTGGGAGGGAGAGAGGGAGGAAGAGAGAGGGAGAAACATCCGTATGAGACAGACACATCAACTGGCTGCCACCCACACAATCCCAACCGGGACCGGGGACAAACTGCAACCGAGGTATGTGCCCCTGGCGGGAACCAAACCCAGGACTCTGGTCCGTGGGCCGACGCTCTAACCACTGAGCCAAACCGGCCAGGGCTATAGGGGTCTCTTTATAAAAAGTCCTTCAAGAACACAAATAATGCCACAAAAGCACCAACTACACTAAGCTCCAGAATCCCCTTAAAGAAGTCTCTTGGTACATCTGCTATTATCATAAATATATATATTTCTGAAAACCTTGCATTTTTTAACACTATAAATATAAAGGCTTATGTGGGAAAAAGGGGGAGGCACAAGGGTAGAGAGGGATACCCTGGGGCAAATCAGTTAATGACCCTGAAACTCAGTAACCACAGCACTAACAAAATCAATTACTGGGACCTCCAGAGATAATTTGGTTCACCAAGGTCTAATAATAGGTATTAAAAACAGAAAAGTAGAAACAAGGGCTTATGGGAGCTAATAAGTGAACTTTTAAGCCAGTAGGGCTGCTAATATGGGACACAGCAGGAAATACAAACTGCCACACGAGAAGAGTCCCTGCTAGACCAGGCTGTACCTCTCTGGGAGGGCACACTGACTTTGGGTTATCACCTTTAATTTAAAAGTCTGTGTGTGAGCCCTGGCCGGTTTGGCTCAGCGGTTAGAGCGTCGGCCCACGGACCAGAGAGTCCCAGGTTTGGTTCCCGCTAAGGGAATGTACCTCGGTGGCAGTTTGTCCCTGGCCCCGGCTGGGGTCATGTGGGTGGCAACCACTCGATGTGTCTCTCTCGCATCAATGTTTCTCTCTCGCATTGATGTTTCTCTCTTCCTCTTCCTCCCTCTCTCCCTCCCACTCTATCTGAAGATAAATGCAAAAAAATGTCCTCGGATGAGGATCAAAAAAATACAAATAAAAGTCTGTGTGTGAGCCTGGCCGGTGTGGCTCAGTGGTTGAGTGTCTACCCATGCACCAAGAGGTCACCAGTTCGACTCCCGGTCAGGGCACATGCCCTGGTTGTGGGCTCAATCCCTGGTTGTGGGCTCAATCCCCAGTGGGGGTCATGCAGGAGGCGGCCAATCGATATTCTCTCTCAACAATGTCTCTCTCTCTCCCTCTCCCTTTCTCTCTCTCTCTAAAATCAATAAAGAAAAAATAAAATTTAAAAAGTCTGTGTATGACAGTAGGGAGAGTTTTTGTCTCTATAACAGCTTTTTTTTTCACTTTCCTGATGAAATATAAAATTCCACTCCCATTATTCAGGATCCCCTGTCCAGTTTAGGAAAAATCACATGTATAACAACACATCACTCATGTTATACTAACATCTTCCCCTATTTACCAACACTGTATACATTAACTGATATTGTGGAAGTGCCACATATTGTAGCAGAAGAGACTGTAATATGGCCAATTGAGAATACATTCAAATACTTTAGCTTACATCTCTCAAGAGGAAGAAGCAGCAGAATCTATTAAAATTAACGTTAAGTTTCTGCAATCATTGATAATAAAGTCCTATTCTTCAGAATAATGTATTCAAATGTCTGATGATGGTCCTATTCTGAAAGACAATTTGCTGTCCAATTCTGAAAGAATATGTCACCCAATCCTAGTCATATATGCAACTGTATATTTTGGGCACATTTTTAGACATGGTATGATTTTTAGAAGAGGAACTATGAAAAACAAGAATTCCACTTTACTGTACAAGTTGTTTTAATAAACTTAATAACCCCACAGTGTATTCTCTGGAAATTATATTTTTTAAAGTTGTCTCTAAGACAGGCTTTGAAGGGGAAAATCTGGGAAGGTGGTGTTCTTAAATATCTGAATCCCAAAGGAAATACAGAGAACTAAAGAGGTGACTAAAATCCAAGGGCAGATTTAAAACAAAACCAGGAGACAAGGTTATCTCCACAAACTCCATGGATGAGGACAAACCAACAGCCACAAACCTGAGTGCCCATATGCACCAGTGCAGAAGAAAGCAAAGGAAGCAACAAGGTGTATGACACATCTGAGAACAGGAGGAGCCGAAAACAGTTAAGAGACAGGTATATTCAATGGAAAGCATGGCAGGCCAATTTGATGACAACAGATAAAAAGGGAAGAGAAAGTTGCTGCCGAATCCAATAGCAAAGGGGTCCATGGTAAGAGTGAAACAGGAGTAGTTTAGCTTTTATGAACTTTTGAAATTGAACAACTTTGGCTCCCTCTAGAATAGGGCTCCACAAGGAGGGAAAACTGCTAGGAATGGAACCAAAACTGAGTAAGAAAGGCACAAGAGATAAGAAGGAAAGAGAAATTACAGATACACATGGGATAGGGATACAGTGACAAAAAAACTCAAAAAGAAATCACTATATTTTTAAACACTACACAAAAACAACAAAACCAATTTAAAAAGGTACCCTGAGCCACAAAACCCTCTAAAATTTCAGAAAAATCTAATCTCATATAAAAATGAGCAAAAAAAAGTATAGATTTCCAATACTAAACAAAATTATTACAATAAAACACACAAGGAATAAATTAACATCTCTACAGATAAAGAAAACATGTCAGAGGGTGTCTAGTGGGGGAAAAGGAGAAACATCTGTAACAAAAATAAATTAATAAAAAAGAAAACATGTCAGAAAAACATGCATAGAGAATAGATCAAAATTATAACCTATTTCAAAACAAAACATTAAGAAAATGATATGAGACATACATGAGAGAAAAACTTAGAAATAAAGTGACAATACTAACAAAATAATTAGAAATTAAAAAAAAATCATTTCAGAAACAAAGACAACTAGAATGGACGTAAAGTGAGTAAACAGTATAGATTATGCCCTTAAGAGAAAGAGAAGATAATATAGGTTAAAAAAACAACAACAACAAAAAAAACCAGATATCAAAATGTGACAAATACCGCAAGACAAAGAAGATCCAACAGACAGAAAACAGTAGTCCTTGAAGAAGGAAACCTAAGCAAAATCATGGCAAAACCCATAAATTTTTTTCTCAAAAAAAAAAAAAAAACCCCAAAGTTGAAATTACATATTGAAAAATGTAAAAGTTTTTAAACTAAAACTATCAACCTAGAAAAACAAATATCAACATATATCCTAAACTTAATAGAATTTAAACAAAAAAATCATTTAGAGAACAAGGCAAAGTCAATTTATAAAGGGAAATTAGATTAACTTTGACAGCAATGTTTTTATTTATGCCAGAAACAAATTAATGGAATGACATTTAAAATAATCAAGAGAAAATGCGAGCCAAAGATTTTATATGCAGTAAAACAGATTTTCAAGCATAAAGGGCACCGTTAGCAACATGCAAGAAACCAGAATATTGTCCCATGAACTTTCTGTGACATCTACCAGAAAACGAGCTTCAGACAACAAAAATGACTACAGACAGTAACACGAGGACTGAGTATAAGCATTTAAACAACATACCGAACATATATACAGGGTGGGGCAAAAGTAGGTTTACAATTGTGAGTATGTGAAACAGAATTTACTTTGGCATTATTTAATTATTATTGTATTATTTTCCATATAAACAACTGTAAACCTACTTTTGCCCCACCCTGTATAACCTATAATAAGGAAGACAAATGAGGACTAAAAGATAGTATGTAATGACTACAGGCTCAGAATGTATAGATACAAAACTCTAATAATTATGTATGGTGCCAGTGGATATTAGATTTATCCAAGGGATCACTTCATAAATTATATAAATGTCTAACTATTATGCTGTTTACATTAAACTAATATAAAATAATACTGAATGTCAAATGTAATTGAAAAAATAAAAATAAAAGAAAATAAACTTAAAAAAAATTTGTTAAGCCCTGGCCAGTTTGGCTCAGCAGTTGGAGCGTCGGCCTGCGGTCCAGAGAGACTAGGGTTCGGTTCCCGCTAAGGGCATGTACCTCGGTTGCAGTTTGTCCCCAGCCCTGGTTGGTCGTGCGGGTGGCAGCCACTCGATGTGTCCCTTTCACATCGATGTCTCTCTCTCTCTCTCTCTCTCTCTCTCTCTCTCTCTCTCTCTCTCTCTCTCTTTTCCTCTCTCTCCCTCCCACTCTATCTGAACAAAAAATGAAAAGAATGTCCTCGGGTGAGGATTAAAAAAAAAAAAAAAATTGTTAAGGGATATATTAATAGCTATACAAAATGTTCAGTGCTCACTTTAAAGACATTCTGAGTCAGAAAACTTGACAGAATTCAAAATACAAAATGAAATTCTTTAGGCATAAAATAAATAATACCAAATGGGATCCTAAATCTGCAGTAAGGAATGAACATCATTAAGACAAATACATAAGTAAATATAAGAGATCTCTGTGTTCATTACTTCTACTGTGCTCTTACTAGCTATCTTCAATAGTTACACCTTCTATAATCTCTATAGCCTCAATATAAGCCAGCAAATCATTATCTTGAAGTCTCAGTTTTCCTATATATGTGGAAACATAAGAAATGTACTTTTTTCTATATACGTAGAAACACACTAAGAGTATTATTCTTGTTTTGCTTTGTAATATTAAATTTGGTTTAAAATTTTTAAAATCTAAAACAGTTATTTTAGAGTGTAGTAATATTTTTAAATATAATTTGTAACTTTATAATTAAAAGTATGTCATTGAATTTAAGAAGGGAAATTAGTCCTGGCCAGTGTAGCTCAGTTGGTTGGAGGGTGGTCCTATATACCAAAAGGTTGCGGGTTTGATCCCTGGTTGGGGCACGTATGAGGCAACGGATCAATGTTTCTCTCTCACATCGATGTTTCTTTCTATCTCTTTCCCTCAAATCAATTTTTAAAAAATTTTTAAAAGGGAGATTAGATGATTGTGATTTCATTCCACTGCTGCATTGATGAAAAGAAAAAACAGATATATTAGAATTCTTCTACGCACAAAAGGGGGAAAAACTACTCCAAAGCAACTGGATGAAACTAGAAATTACAAATGAGAATATGATAAACCTATTTTCTCTTTGGCTGCATAAATTTAAGTTGTCTTGTTGTGTCTTATGTAATAGGACATATTCAAACTGAATTATGGTGCCAATTCAGTTACACTGCCATTTCAGATCATTCAGCTTTTTAAAAAAGGAATTTAATTATTTTACATGGTTTTTTAAATGATTTTTTAGAGAGAGGGGTAAGGAGAGATAGAAACATTGATGTGAGAGAGAAACATCGATCAGCTGACTCCTGCATGCCCCCTACTGGGGATCGAGCCCACAACCCAAGCATGTGCCCTTACCAGGAATCGAACCGGGACCTCTCAGTCCATGGGATGACGCTCAAGCCACTGAGCCACACTGGCCGGGCAGGAACTTAATTATTTTAAATATACACATGATGAGTTCTTTAAAAGCCAAAAATCATTACAGCTTTACAAAATAAAAATAAAAATGCCAATGACATATTTTAAAAAGTTATCGTACTGCATCAGTTGAAAAAGTGTACATAGTATCTGAGAGACTTACAAACTCCTACAACATAGAAGACAGTGCTAAAAGCCTACTGGATAAAAAGTCAATGAAAGAAACAGGCACTTCCACCTACCAAGGATAAAGTAACTAGCTGAATTAAAGACTTATCTTCACATAAAAAATATGAGTTAATATCTGGTCTGCAGAACTGTACGTTTGGCTTACAGATGTGGCTGGACTTTCTGTTTTGACTGTACTTATCTGGTAAAAGCATCAACTAATCATCAAAAATATTCAAAGATCTTCTTTACTGTGAATGCATGGTAACAAACACAAGTGGCGAATAATTCTTTTTCATCTCAGTTTTATTTTTTATTTTATTTTTTTTTTCATTTTTTTTGTTCAGATAGAGTGGGAGGGAGAGAGAGGAAGAGAGAGAGAGAGAAACATCGATGTGAAAGGGACACATCGAGTGGCTGCCACCCTCACGACCAACCAGGGCCGGGGACAAACTGCAACCGAAATACATGCCCTCAGCAAGAACCGAACCCGGATCTCTCTGGACCGCAGGCCGACGCTCTAGCCACTGAGCCAAACCTGCCAGGGCTTTCATCTCAGTTTTATCCTGGAATAATTTGTGCTGACATTTGCGCTAATTGTGCAAAAGCAATGATGGATATAACTAGTACCACCTTAGCACAAATCAAGGCACTGACACCCAAGAGTCATTGTATTTTTTCACTGCCATGCACTTGCAAGAGAGAAAATAAGGTTGCTTCTACTTAAGAATGTCCTTGATGAAGTTGTAAAATTAATTAAATCTTAACACTTAAATATGTGTTAACATTCTGTATAAGATGGGAAATACTGGATATATAATGTACTTATGTGGCAAATTTGTGCTTCCAGTGCCTTGAGAAAAAGCATTTGAGTGATTGCGTTGTAACCTGAATTAGATTACCTTTTCTTTTCTTTTTTTAAAATTACTTTGTTACAGATGTTTCTCTTTTTTCCCCCATTGGAGATTACCTTTTCTAACGGAAAACTATTTTTACTGGAAATAGGTATTTTCTGAAAAGAGAACAAAGCAAGCCTGTCACTTAAAAAAAAGAAAAAAAAAGGACACTGTTTGTTGTCAACAGCTTCCCAATACTTAAAGACTATTTATTCTGTTGAGTGGGGATATTCAGATATGTGATTTTTAAATGCTGAATAATAAAATATGTCAGTGTGTACACACATATGGAAGGTCTGCACAATTCGGTGAACCAATATTTTCCAAATAACCAGGTAAAAGATCCATTTTAAGTGCAAGACAGACCAAGGAAAAGATCATTACAGTGCTTTCAAATTCAATCTTGGAACAAGAACCTAAGAAACTATACCAGTTGTCAAGTTTTAAAATATTATCAACAGAGTATTTTAAATTATCTAACAAGGACATTAAAATACTCTTCCCTTTTCTCAATACATGTACGGTTTTCTTTATATGCTCCAATGACAACAACAAACTACCGTCTATGAAGCCACCATTAAAGCGTTTGCAAAATTGTAAATAATGTCCTGCTTCCCACTAATTTCCTTTTTGTTTTCAGAAAATAGTTAAAATTCTATTTGTATCAACATGTAGTAGGTATATAATTATAATTATGAATATTTTCACAATGCCTCAGTTTTAATATCTAATGAGATATACTGATAGATATAATTACACAAACAAATGTTCTTTAGGTTTCCAATACCTGTAAGAAGGTAAAGGATCCTAAGATCAAAAACTTTAAGGACCACTTGCTCAAGAGGCACTACTAATGAAATCACAAAAGTTAAAAAGTCACTTCCAAAAAGGGGAAAAATTCTGAACTGACAGTTCACAAAAGATCCACACATAGCCAACAAGCACATGAAAAAAATACTCAAAATCATTAATCATAAGGGAAATGCAAAATAAAACACAATGAGATACCACCTCACCCCTACAGAAAGGCTAAAGTTAAAAAGACTGGTGACCATACCAAATATTTGTGAGGATATGGGAAGCTGGAACTGTCGACATTGCTAGACACAATGTTAAATGGCACAAATACTCTGGAAAACAGCCAGGCAGTTTCTTAAGTTAAACAGTCATTCAACAAAATGGTCCTGGGACCAATGGATATCAATATGCAAAAGAAAAGTTGGATCCCTTACAAGTTGGACACCACCAACATAAATTAATTCATAATGGACAAAAGAGTTAAAATTATAATATGTTTATAAGAAAACTTAGGACTAAATCTTCATCACCCTGAATCTGGCAATAGTTACTTGGATATGACATTAAAAACACAAGCAACAAAATTAAAAATAAACTGGACTTCATCAAAATGTAAAACTTTTGTGCTTCAGAGGGTCCACAGAAGAAAATATTTATAAATCATATATCTAATAAGGAACTTGTATCTTAAAATGTATTGGGAACTCTTATAATTCAATAATAAAAAAAAACCCAATTTAAAAATGGGCAAAGTGGACTTCAGTCAAGATAGCAGCACAGGTAAACACAGTACTTGCCTCCTCCCACACCCACATCAAAATCACAACTAAACTACAGAACAACCATCATTGAGAACAGCCTGAAATCGAAATTCATAAAACAACTACGAATTAAAGAAGTCACATCAAGACTGGTAGGAGCTGCAGGGGCACCAAAGGGCTGCTTCCACACCCATGTGCGTCGGATAAAAATCAGGAGGGAGACCTGGCCAGTTTGGCTCAGCAGTTAGAGCATCGGCCTTCAAACCAAAGAGTCACGAGTTCGATTATGGTCAAGGGCACATATCTCGGTTGCAGTTCAGTCCCCAGCCCTGGTCAGGTCGTGCAGGAGGCAACCAGTCGATGTGCCGCTCTCATATCAATGTTTCTCTCTCTCTCTCCTTCCATCCCTCCCTCTCTATCTGAAGATAAATGGAAAAATATCCTCGGATGAGGATTAAAAAAAAAATCAGGAGGGATACCACTGCTGTTAAGGTCTTCCCTGAGGAGCAGGGGGTCCCAGTGCCAGGAAGAGAAGTCCCCATAATTTCTGGCTGTAAAAACCAGTGGGAATTGAGGCTGAGGCTGCTGTTTTTACAGTTCCTTGTAAAGGGCCAGTGCACATACTTCCTCAGATTCACTCCCCTGGGATTCCAGAGCCAGGGAGGCTGATTGAAAGGCATCAGAGACATACAGGAAAGAACTGAGTTATTTGGCATCGGGGTGAGAGCTGAAGGGGCAGCTTTCTCCCGGACAGATGTGCTGGCTGAGGCTCTTGTTCCTTTGGTGAGCCCTTCCCGCCCAGGGCCTCCAGATGGGTGCTATATCTGGGACTCCAGCAACCTGGTTCACACTTTTTGCCCCACCCTGGTGATTCCCTGAGGCCCAATCCCACCCACATCTTTCAGGCCCACTCAAGCTCTTTCCAGTGGCTTTACCACGAAATGGCCTGTCTGGGCTCCTGCTTCAGATTTTCCTAAAAATCTCTCAAACAAGCAGCATCTGGCCTCAGCGAGACCTATATCTGGGCCCTATATCTCTCACTAAGTGGCCCCAGGCCTGGCACTAGCAGCAGCTGGCCTTGGTTCACAGCTGGGCCTTGCCTGGGCACCTTCAAGCACAGCACTAGAAGCAGCAGCCATCTGCAGATTTCTTTGTAGCTTAGGCCTTGTGGCACTGGGTAGAACCCAGGCAGTACCTGACCTTGGCCTGTGCCTCCTGGGAAACCCCAGAGCCAGCACACCCAGTAGACAGCTTCAGACCACATCAAAGCACCACCCAACCATCTCCACAAGCAACACACTCAAGGGTTGGACTCAGTGGGTACCAGAGCCCTACTGAAGTAAGTCTTGCTCTGTGTGGTGGGCCCTTGCACAGCTGATTCCTCAAGATGGTCAGTGGGCACAGTCAGTCCTTGCAGCTGATCAGCCTGAGTAAATCCCTCCCACTGACATGCCAAAATCAATCAAGACTCAATTACAACAGAACAGCGTACAGTCCACATGGGGGTTGCACCTCCAGTGCCCAACTGGGGTGATCAGGGAGGCTATGCCACTGGCCACCTACTACAATAAGCCACCCTACCAAATCTAGGAGATGTAGAAACTATACCTAATACATAGAAACATACACAGAGAGGCAGCCAAAATGAGGAGACAAAGAAACATGTCCCAAATGAAAGAACAGAACAAAAGTCCAGGAAAAGAACTAAGCGAAATGGAGATAAGCAACCTAACAGATGCAGAGTTCAAAACACTGGTTTATAAGGATGCTCAATGAACTCAGTGAGGACCTCAAGAGCATAAAAAGGACCAGTCAGAAATGAAGGATGCACTAACTGAAATAAAGAACAATTTACAGCAAATCAATAGTAGAGTAGGTGAAGCTAAGAAGCAAACCATCGATTTGGAGTATATGGAAGCAAAAAACACACATTCAGAACAAAAAAACTTAAAAAAAAATGAGGATAGTGTAAGGAGCCTCTGGGACAACTTCAAGCATGCCAACATTCACATCATGGGGGTGCCAGAAGGAGAAGAGAGAGAGTAAGAAATTGAAAACCTACTTGAAACAATAATGACAGAAAACTTCCCTAACTTGGTGAAGGAAACAGACTTACAAGTTCAGGAAGCACAGAGAATCCCAAACAGATGAACCCAAAGAAGTCCACACCTCTTTGACAAATCATCATCAAAATGCAAAAGGTTAAAGAAAAAGAGAGAATCTTAAAAGCAGCAAGAGAAAAGCAGTTAGTTACCTACAACAGAGCTCCCATAAAAATGTCAGCTGATTTCTCAAAAGAAACTTTGCAGTCCAGAAAGGAGTGGCAAGACATATTCACAATGATGAAAAGCAACGTAGCCCTGGCCGGCTTGGCTCAGCGGTTAGAGCGTCAGCCCATGGCTCAGAGAGACCTGGGTTCAGTTCCCGCTAAGGGCACGTACCTTGGTTGCCGTTTGTCTCCAGCCCCGCTTGGGGCCGTGTGGGTGGCAGCCAGTCAATGTATCTCTCTCACATCGATGTTTCTCTCTCTCTCTTCCTCCCTCTCTCCCTCTCGCTCTATCTGAAGATGAATGCAAAAGTTTCTTCGGGTCAGGATAAAAACAAACAAAAAAAAGAAAAGCAATGACCTAAGATTACTCTATCCTGCAAAGCTATCATTTAGAATCGATGGACATATAAAGAGTTATGCAGACAAGGAAAAGCTAAAGGAGTTCATCACCACCAAACCAGTATTATATGAAATGTTGATGGGTCTTCTTGAAGAAGGAGAACAAAAACATGAACAATAAAATGGCAATAAATATTTATCAACAATTGAAACTACAAACAAAATGAGCAAGCAGAACAGAAACAAACTCCTAGATACAGAGAACTTTTTGTTGCTTGCCAGATGGGAGGGAGCTAGGGGGATGGGTGAACAAAGTGAAGGAATTAAGAAGTACAAATTGGTTGTTAGACTGATGAACCTCAAAGGGAAGGGGGAGGGAGGGCGGAAAGAGATAAACCAAAGAACTTATATGCATATACATATAACCAATGGACAGAGACCAGAGTGTGGGGAAGGCAGGAAGGGGGTGGGAGCGGGGAGGGGGGAATTGGGGAAAAAAGGGGGGACATCTGTAATACATTCAACAATAAAGATAAGTTTAAAAAGAAAAAGAAAAATGAATAAATAAATAAGCAAATAAAAGAAGAAAAAAAGCTGTGTAGCTGTATCGATATTAGGCAAAGTAAATCTCAAGGCAAAATATTACTAGAGATAACGAGAGACATCTCACAGTGATAATACAATTTACACCCAACAATAATATATGGGTGCGGACCTAACAACAGAGCTTCAAAATAAATGAAGCAAAAATTGACGGAACTGAAAAAAAAGTAGACAAATTCAGAATAGTTGTAGATTTTAATATCCCTCTCTTAGAAATTGATAATGCTAGTTTAAAAATAAGATACTGGAATATTATCAACCAACCTGATCTAAGTGATACTTAGAGAACATTGCACTGAACAATTCCAAAATACACATATTTTTTCAAATAC
Source organism: Tadarida brasiliensis (assembly GCA_030848825.1). NCBI lineage: Eukaryota > Metazoa > Chordata > Mammalia > Chiroptera > Molossidae > Tadarida > Tadarida brasiliensis. Next base: position 179,218,232 of record CM061257.1, on the reverse strand, counting down.
ACACGGGACATTCACCAAGACTGACTATATGTTAAAAAGTATCATAATAAACCCCCCAAAATGAAACCATACAGAGTATATTCCTTAATCACAATGATATTAAATTAGAAATTAACAATTAGAAGTATTTAAGAAATGGCCAAATACCTGGATATTAAACACTTTTTTTTTAATCCTCACCCGAAGATATTTTCCCATTGATTTTCAGATAGAGTGGAAGGGAGGGAGGGAGGGAGAGAGAAATATCAATGTGGGAGAGAGACATCCATTGGCTGCCTCCCACTCGACCCCGACCAGGGCCGCCAGGGATCGATCCTGCAACCCAAGTAGGTGCCCTTAACCAGTAATCGAACCCATGACACCTCAGTCTGAAGTTCTAATGGCTGAGCCAAACTGGCCAGAGAAACAACACATCTCTAAATAATCCATGGGTCAAAGTATAAATCACAAAGATAATAAGGTAATAAAAATACGTGGTATAGCAGTACTTTGAAATTCATAGCTTTAAATACATTAGAAAAAAAATAAAAGTGTATTATTAATGATCTAAGCAAGGAGCTGGCAAACTACAATCCAAAAGCAAAGTCCAGCATGCTGTTTTATATGGCCAACAAGTTAAGCATGGTTTTTATATTTTTAAATATTTGCAGAGGGTGGAGGCAAATCAAAGATACAACGAAAATTACATGAAATTCATATATCAGTGGCCAAAGTCATGCTCATTCATGTATCCTCTACAATGGAAGTTGAGCTGTAGCTGCAATGGAGACAATACATTGTGCAAAGCCTAAAAAACAGTGGGCAAAAGTAGGCTGTCAGTTGTAAGTATGCAAAACACAGTTAATTCTTGTATTATTTATTATATTACTTTTCATATGAACTATTATAAACCTACTTTTGCCCACCCCTGTATTCCTTATGAAATATTTACAGAAAAAGTTAACTGATCCCTGATCTAAGCTAGGAAAGTAAAAGTAAATTAAACAGAGAAAAGAAAATATTAAAAAGAACACGAAGAAATCAATTAAATGAGCAAAGACAGATGCTATTTTTTTTGAAAGAGCACTGAAATTGATAAAGCTTGCTCAGCTGATGTGGTTAAGTGGATTGAGCATCAACCCATGGACTGAGAGGTCCTGGTTCAATTCCTGGTCAGAGCACATGCCTGGGTTTCGAGCTCAATCCTTGATATAGGCTGTGCAGGAGGCAGCCAATCGATGTTTCTCTCGAACATCAATGTTTCTCTCTGTCTCTCCCTTCCTCTCTCTCTTAAAAATCAATTAAAAAAAAAAAAAGAAAGAAATTGATAAAGCTCTAGCAATACAGATCAAAACAAAGATAAATCATAAATTATCCACAGCAGGAATGAAAAGAGGGTCATTAATAGATCCTTCAGACATTATTACATTAATATATTAATACTATAAAATCTTTACAATAAATAATTCAACAACTTGGATGAATGGGCAAATTCCTTGAAAAATACATTATGACCAAAACTGAAACAAGAAATAGAAGAGCTAAACAACCCTATGTATATTAAAGAAATCAAACTTATAATAATAAAAGTTATCCTGCAAAGAAAATTCCTGTCCCATTCCAGAAATTCCACTCTAGAATTCACCGATGAATTCTACTAATTATTTAAGAATGAAATAATACTAAGCCAATACAAATCCTTTCAGAAAAAGAGCAGAGGGGAGAATTTTTTATTTGTTTTCTGATACCGACATAATCCTAATCCAAAATCTGAAAGTATTACAAACCAAGACAACTACAGGCATAAAAATCCTTACAAAAACAACAACAACAAAAACAGCAAATACTTGCAAATCCAGTAATATTTGCAAGTTTGGTTTCCCATTCAAAAACTTATGTACTATTCCACATTAAAAGAATAAAAAATTTTGATTCATGTTGAATCAAAATTCAACATGATAAAAACTTTCAGCAAACTAGAAATAGAAGGGAACTTTATCAAATAAAAGATAACTATGAAAACCATTTAGCTAACAACACACCTAATAGTAAAAAGCTCCTTTCCGTCTGGCCAGTGTGGCTCAATGGTTGAGCATCAATCCATGGACCAAGAGGTCGCCAGTTTGATTCCCAGCCAGGACACATGCTCAGGTTGTGGGCCAAATCCCCAGTGGGGGGCATGCAGGAAGCGGCCAATCGATATTCTCTCTCATCAATGTTTCTATCTCTCTCTTCCTCTCCCTTCCTCTCTCTCTAAAAAATCAATAAAGGAAAAAAAAATTAAAAAAAAAAAAAAAAGCTCCTTTCCTCTAAGATCAGCAATAAGATGTGGTGTTTGTTCTTACCACTTCTACTAAACATTGTACTAGATCCTAACAATACAAGAAATGAAGAAAAATAAATAAAAGGCGTAGAGATCAGAAAACAATAAAACTGTCATTATCTGGTATATAACACGATTATGAATGATAAAGACCTTTGAAATCTTTAAAAAAGACTAGAACTATTAAATGAATTTAGCAATTTCACATAGTACCGGTTCAATTCGGAAAGATTATATTTATGTATATTGGCGACAAACAATTAGAAAGCAAAAAATTTAAATGTATACCATTTAAGAGAGCATAAAACATCAAATATCTAGGAATAAAACTAATGAAAATTGTGTAAGACCTCTACATTACTGGGAGAAATTAAGAACACTTGTATTAATGAAGCGATATATCACGATCATGAATTGACAGACTCAATATTGTTAAGATGTTCACTCTCACTAAACAACCTACGTATTCAATACAATTTCTATTATCATTCCAGTAGGTTTGGAGAAATAAACAAGCGAATTCTAAAATTTACATGTAAGTATAAAGAATCTAAAATAAAACAAACTTAAAAAAGAACAAAGTTGGAAGACTTATACTATCTAATTTCAAGATTCAGTATAAAAGCTAAACTAAAAAAGACACTATAGTATGTTATAAAGATAAATACGTAGATCAATAGAATAGAATACAATTCAGAAATAGACCAAAACATATACAGCCTTTGACTTTCAAGCAAGATATCAATTAATCCAATGTAGTAAGGAAAGTCTGTTTGAACTGGATATCCACAGGGGTAGAAGAGGGAAAAGAACATTTTCTTGTCTCTTATTCACTCATTCATTGACACATTTATTATGTATTTATTATGGTCTCATGGATTACTTCATTCTAGAGGTTATAATCTCTTACTACCCAAGCCTTAGAACAAGAAAATTCTTCAAGCAGCCCTAGTTCTTTTAGTGAAAAATAGTATTTAGAAACTAAGATCTGGGTGCTAGGTGCACAAAGTCCAAAAGCCAGAGCAAGAAAATATATGAATAAATGCATGTATGTAGGTGTGTGTGTGTGTGTGTGTGTGTGTGTGTGTGTGTATGAATGTAAACAGAGGGAAGGAGAAAGAGAATACAAATATAAATGGATTAAAACAAATTACCTTTCCCTTCATTAACTTCAATCAGCCAGTATGAACTTCTAATTTTTTTCATTCCATAATAAATGATAACTTACTTCATTAATGTAGTTGTTAAAGAACACATCTAGAAAGACTTGCTTACAGGAATAAGTGGAATTTAACTTTAATAGTAAGAAAACTTCCAAATAAACTATGAAGCTTATTAATTTAAAGGTTAAAGATTTTTCATTTAATTATGTTTTTCAAACAAAAAAGTGCAACCCACCAGGGGATTATACTGAAGTATTAGACTCACTTTTCAAAGGAGAATAAGCAACAACAGAATATAAAAGAAAAATCTGAGCACATCAAATATATCAGGGATGAGTTTGTTTTGTACGTATGGCTGTATTATAAGGTATATTTTTGTGGGTCATAATTAAAAGATCTAAAAACACTACTTCATTAGAATTATAAGCATATGGAAATTCATGACCCTCAGCTATGACAGCATAACAGTATGTAGGTAAGAGACGAAAAGATCATTTTGTTATGGAAAAACTCTAGAAACCACCTATTTAGAAAGGTGTAGAGAGACTGCAAGTATAAAGCAAATATATTTTCGTTGTGAGGCCTTCACTTCAAATATATATCAGAAATCTTATGATAAAAGCAGAAAGGTTGCATGTGAACCATTCCTGAGTAGTCTTGCTGACAATTTCATAATTCTGAAATATGAGGAGTGGTAAGTCTTTGGATCCTAAAATGTGGATATGAAAGAGACCACAGATTTCATACACACATTAGGGGCTGAACGGTGTCTCCCCAAATTCATTTGTTGAAGCCCTAACCCCTAGAACATCAGAATGTAACCATATTTGGAGACACGGCCTTCAGAGAGGTAATTAAGTTAAAATAGGGTCATTGGGGTTGGCCCTAATTGAAATATGACTGGTGTCCTTACGGAAGAGATTAAGACACAGACGACACACAGAGCAAAGAGCAACCATGTGAGGACACAGCAAGAAGGTGGCCATCTGCAAATCAAGAGAAGTGGCCTCAGAAGAAACCAACCTGCTGACATCTGGATCTTGGGACTTCTAGCTTTCAAAACTGTGAGAAAATAAATTTCTATTATTTAAGCCACTCAGTTTTTTGTTATGGTATTTTGTTATGGCAGCACTAACAAACTAAAACACACCCTTTATATTCATAAGTGAACAATGTATGTTTAGATTACCTAAACAAGATTACTCTTGTGGCTAATTTACGCAAAGTTAGGACTAGAACACATGAAAACTTAGCAATATAAATGTGAGTAAATTAGAAAAAGGCAAGAACATCAGTAGTCATTGGTCCTAGAAATAATAATAGTAAAAGAATAGCAAAAAGGTAGGCTGATATAAGGAGAGCAAGTTTCAAAAAGCCACTCATGAAATAGGCATGAAAGCAATGTCAGATATCTTAGAAGGGGGACAGTTCAAAAGAAAAGAACTTGTCTAAAAGTTCAGGTCTAGCCATATAACTTTAAAAGTCCAATAGAAAAAACAGAAGAAGAAAAAACGGAAAGGTACCAAATAAATCAAAGTGGTAACATAGGGAGTTGCTAACTAACTTGGTTTTGAAAACGACATTTGTGGAAATAAGAGAAGTAGCCTATCATCCAGTCAGAAAGACTAAATACAGAGACTAATAATATATGCAAAAAATACTACGGGAGAAAAAACTTCCTATAAAAAGAATAAGCTTCAAGCTTTGAGTTGATAGACTGTAAATAAATGACAAAGTGGGTGGCACAGGAAGACTCAACTTTTTTTAAATTTACCATTTAAAAAAATATGTTTTTCACCCTGGCTGATTTGGCTCAGCAGTTAGAGCATCGGCCTGCGGACCAGAGAGTCCCGGGTTTGGTTCCCGCTGCAGCGATTCTCACTGTGGGTTGAAACCCCTTTGGGGGTCGAACGACCCTTTCACAGGGGTTGCCTAAGACAAAACAGTAGCAACGAAAATAATTTTATAGTTGGGGGTCACCACAACATGAGGAATTGTATTAAAGGGTCGCAGCATTAGGAAGGTTGAGAACCACTGCGCTAAGGGCATGTACCTCGGTTGCAGTTTGTCTCCGGCCCCGGTTGGGGTCATGTGGGTGGCAACCAGTCGATGTGTCTCTCTCACATCGATGTTTCTCTCTCTCTCTCTGCCCCCTTCTCTCCCTCCTGTTCTATCTAAAGATGAATGCAAAAACTGTCCTTGGGTGAGGATTAAAAAAAATATATATATGTTTCTCTTAATTTTAGAGAGGAAGGGAGAACGAGACAGAAACATGGATCGGCTGCCTCCTGCATGCCCCCTACTGGGGATCAAGCCTGAAAATAGGGCATGTGCTCTGACCAGGAATTTAACTGGTGATCTCTTAGTGCATGGGACAACATTCACCCAATTGAGCCACACCAGCTGGGCAACTCAACTTTTATTTACTTTCATCAAGAATGATTTTTAATCCCTACACAAAATAGGTAATGCTATAAAGACAGTATCCAGCCACTTAGGGACAGAATAGTATAGGAGAAAGAGCACAGGTATCACAGTCAAATGTACCTGGGTTTAAATCTCAACACTGTCACTTATTAGAGAGGCAGTAGTACATAGTGGTTGACAGTGCAGGCTCTGAAACCAGTACCTGGGTTTCAAATTCAGTGTTGCCACTTAAAGCTAAGTAACCCTGCACAAGTTATTTAACCTCCCTGTACCTACATTTCCTCATCTATAATATAGAGATAACAGTACCTACCTTTATATGGTCTGTAAGGTTTAAAAAAGGCATTACACTTAAAAGCACTGAGAACAGTACACAGCACATAGTAACTGCTCAGTTATTGTTTATTTGTTCTTCATTGTTAGTTTTCATCCTGGGCAAGCTATTTATTTATTATCATTATTGTTGTTATTATTGACATTGTGCAAGTTACCTAAATTCACTAAGCCTCAGAAGATGATTTAATGATTAAGGAGACACTAAATATAAAGTACCTAACAGATATACAATAAACATTAGCTGCCAACCCCTACCCAAATTTTGAAAAAACAACGATGCTGTATTTAAGATACTGAACACAGGCTAGCACTGTATACTCAGTAAAATTTTAGAATATATTATCAAGAAGACAGTGCAGTGAAAATGTACATAAGAAAGAAATAACAATTAGAAGCCCCAGTAGCTAAGCAAGGTGCTCACCTCCTCCCACATCCAGACTGGTAGGAGGGGCGGACAGGCTGGTCCTACACCCACATGTGGCGGATAAAAATCAAGAGGATACCTCAAGCTGTAAAGGTCCTCCGGGGAAAGCAAGGGGTTTCTTTCCCACACCAAGCGCCCAGCTCAGGGTTCCAGTGCCAGGAAGAGAAGTCCCCATAACTTGTGGCTGTAAGAACCAGCGGGAATTGAGGCTGAGGGAGGCCAAAGCTGCTGAAGCCCCAGGCAGCTCCTCTTAAAGGGACCAAACACAGACTTACTCAGACTCACACCCTCCAGGCTCCAGTGTGAGAGGAAGCTTGAAAGGACCAAAGACATATGGGGAAGAACTGAGTTGTTTGGCATAGAGGCGAGGGCTAGAGAGGCAGCTTTCTCCCAGAAAGACATGCAGGTGGAAGACCTTGTTCCTTCGGTGAGCCCTTCCCCCACGAGGCCAGCAGAGGGTGCCATATCTGGGACTCCAGCAACCTGGCTCACACTGTTTGCTCCACGCTGGTGATTTCCTGAGGCCTTGCCCTACCCAACTTTTGGGCCCATCCAAGCTGTTTCTAGTGGCTTTACCATAGGAACGGCCTGTTTCAGCTCCTGCTTCAGATTTTCCCAAATTCTCTCAAACAAGCAGCATCTGATCTCACTGAGCACCATTCCTCTAAGTGGCCCCAGACCTGGCACTAGAGGCAGCCCGCCTTGGTTCACAGCTTGGCTTTGCCTGAGCACCTCCAAACCCAGCACAAGCAGCAGCCATCGGCAGATCGCTTTGTAGCTTATGCCTGGTGGCCCTGGTAGAACACAGGCAGTGGCTGACCTTGCCCCAGAGCCAGCACACCCGGTGGACAGCTTCAGAACACTGCAAAGCACCACCACCCAACCACCTCCACAAGTGACGCACTCAAGGAATGGACTCAGCGGGTACCAGAGCCCTGCTGAAGTAAGTCTTGCTCTGTGTGGTGGGACCCTGCACAGCTGATCCTCCAAGGTAGTCAGAGGTCGGTGGTCTGTGGGCACAGCCAGTCCTTGCAGCTGATCAGCCTGAGTAAAGCCCTCTCATCGACATGTCAACAGCACGTCAAATTGAATCAATTACAACAGAAGGGTGTAAAGTCCACACCAGGGGTGTACCTTGAGGGCCCAGCCGGGTGACCAGGGAGACTGTGCCACTGAACCCTACTAGACACCTACTAAAACAGGCCACCCTAGGAAGCCTAGGAAACATAGCAACTCTACCTAATACACAGAAAAAAAACAAAGAGAGGCAGCCAAAATGAGGAGACAAAGAAACGTGTCTCAAATGAAAGAACAGAACAAAACTCCAGGAAAAGAACTAAACAAAAAAACTAAACAATCTAACAGATGGCAGAGTTCAAAACACTGGTTATAAGGATGCTCAATGAACTTAGTGAGAATTTCAAGGAACTTAGTGAGGACTTCAAGAGTATAATAAAGTACCAGTCAGAAATGAAGGAGGCACTAACTGAAATAAAGAATAATTTACAAGGAATCAATAGTAGAATAGGTGATGCCAAGAAGCAAACCTTCAATTTGTAATATAAGGAAGCAAAAAACACCCAATCAGAACAGCAAAAAGAAAAAAGAATCCAAAAAAATGAGGATAGTATAAGGAGCCTCTCGGACAAGGAGAAGGAGAAGAGAAAGAGCAAGAAATTGAAAACCTATTTGAAAAAATAATGACAGAAAACTTCCCTAACTTGGTGAAGGAAACAGACATACAAGTCCAGGAAGCACAGAGAATCCCAAACAGATGAACCCAAAGAGATCCACACCAAGACACATCATTATCAAAATGCAAAAGGTTAAAGACAAAGAGAGAATCTTAAAAGCAGCAAGAGAAAAGCAGTTAGTTACCTACAAAGGGGCTCCCATAAGACTGTCAGCTGATTTCTCAAAAGAAACTTTGCAGGCCAGAAGGGAATGGCAAGAAATATTTAAAGTGATGATAAGCAAGGACCTACAACCAAGATTACTCTATCCTGCAAAGCTATCATTTAGAATCGATGGACATACAGTTTCCCAGACAAGAAAAAGCTAAAGGAGTTCATCACCACCAAACCAATATTATATGAAATGTTGATGGGTCTTCTTGAAGAAGGAGAACAAAAATATGAACAATAAAATGGCAATAAATACATATCTATCAACAAATGAATCTACAAACAAAATGAGCAAGCAGAACAGAAATAGACTCATAGATACAGAGAAGTTTTTATTGGTTTCCAGATGGGAGAGGGGTTGGGTGAAAAAGATGAAGGGATTAAGAAGTACAAATTGGTTGTTAGACTGATGAACCTCAATGGGAACGGGGGAGGCGGGGTGGGAAGAGAGAAACCAAAGAACTTATATGCATATATGCATAACCAATAGACATAGATAATAGTGTGGGGGAGGCAGGAAAGGGGCGGGAGTGGGGAGGAGGGAGTCAAACGGGGGGGGGGGGGAAGGAGGGACATCTGTAATACATTCAATAATTAAGGTAAGTTTAAAAAGAAAAAGAAAAAAAGAAAAAAATTAGAAGCCCCTATAAGCAAGCACATTAGGAATAATACATGACAAATTAACCTTTTAATTTATTTCTAACATAGGGTTAGTAGATTGGGAGAATAAGAAAAAACAGTGTACCTTGATTTCAGTTATACATTCAAATACTAATTTTCATAATAATCTTATAGAATATAATAAAGAAATCTAGGATGAATGACAGTACAATTAAATGAATTTGTAAGAAAAACTTTGGCCCGGCCAGTGTGGCTCAGTGGGTTGAGCGTCAACCCATGCACCAAGAGGTCGCTGGTTCGATTCCCGGGCAGGGCTTATGCCCAGGTTGTGGGCCCGATCCTCAGTGAGGGGCATGCAGGAGGCGGCCAAGTGATGTTCTCTCTCATTGATGTTTCTGTCTCTCTCTCCCTCTCCCTTCCTCTCTCTCTAAAAATCAATAAAGAAAAAAAATTTAAGAAAAAAGGAAAAGAAAAACTTTGTCCAAAATTATTAATTAACAAATAAGACACTAGTTTACAAACTGGTTTTCCATGGCCCTATACTATTTAGGCATCCATAAAAAATCCTAGATGTTGGTTTTAAAAAAAAGGAAAAGAAAAAAGAAACTCGAGAGCAAATTCTATAGAAAAATCTTGACTGTTTTAGTTAACACAGGCAAAATATCTAACCACTAAAGGAGAAAAAAAAGAGAGAGATGATACAATATATGATATAACCTAATACCACATTAATAGAACAATTCCCAGTTCAAAGGAAGTAAAAATGAACATAAGTCAGAAGATTCACTTCTGGTTGTTATCTTTCATGAACAATGGAAAAGGGTGACCAAGATGGTGATTTGTATCATATACTGTCATATAATGAAAACTAGAAACATTTAGCCTAGACAGTGATTGAGGGTTTGCACTTGCACAAAAGAAAAAGAACTATAAGAAAGTAAAGGGTATATATATTTTCCTCAAGATAAAGAACTTTATAACATTTAGAGTTACTCAGAGAATGAACTGACAAATAGTAACATTCCCATCAACAGAGGTGATGACAACCCATTAGGAATTTATAGATTCAAGAAATCATGTTTCTGGAAGGAATCTGATCTTTGTTATACGATAATATTATATTACTTCTGAGTTTATAGAAATTAACTCTAAGATTTTTAAAAATTCTATTTAAAATTAACAAAAATTTTACTTATATTAGAAACCCAAAATAAGATTAAACCATCAAAACATAAAAAAAATCTCTAAACAGAATACCTCTAAATCTTGGCCAATGGTTCCCAGTAACTAGGCTTTTTTAGTTACATGACAACAAAATTTACTACTATGAATAGGTAGCAACTGATTTATTTTTCTAATTATCAAAGTGATAAACTTATATTGTAATGAAAATTTATATATAATAATCCCAAGAAAACACAAGAGTAGTAAACAGTGATACAACCTACATATAATGAATGTCAATAACACCATCCATTTATAGAATGCATTTAAATTTCTTAAACTTCTTTCCATCTGTTTGCCATCTGATCTGAAAACAACTCTGAGACACACAAAACAGTTGGTATTAGTCCCATTTTACTGTATTCCTGAGGCTCAGAGTGGTAAATGATTTTCCTCAGACCACTCAAGGTGGTCCAGAGTATGAATATGGAGCATCTGACTCCTGGTCGGCATCCATTCTTTCCTTAATAACTTTGTTGTTTCTTTAATGAAATAATACGTTTTCATTGTACAAATGTTAGATTTCAGATAGATAACAAGTAGACAATGTATTAATAATATTAATGAGATATTTTACCTTTACTTTGGGGGAAAAAAAGTGAATAAAAGAAAAAACTCAAGTAAAAGAAAAATTTATTTTACTTCCCATCATACTATGTTGAAAAAACCCCAGAAGGCTAAGCAGATCAGTAAAGTAGAATAAACAATGTTCTCTTAAACGGCCATTAAATCTCTTGAATGTTAATACTCTTAAAATAACACCACATTTCCTTAAAAGTGGGCTCTAGCAATATTAGATGTCTCATCTTTACATGCTTAAAGAAAACAAACTAAATTCTGATTTTAATGATTTAAGTACAAGGTAAAACCATTACCTTGGGTGTGCTTCCTTTAATAAATTTTTTAATTGAAGACAACAAGCCGGTTTCATTCTTCGGTGGTTTTTCTCCTCCTGAAGGTAGGCTGTCATCAACCTCTGAATATTTCCTCTTTGCTCTGGCAGTGCGTTGTGTTTGGATTTGATTTGATTGCTGAGAAGCTTTCCGTGTTCTCAGCCTCATCTTTTATGGGTGCCACATGTAAAACTGTAAGAGAAAAATAACAAGGGTTATTAAAAAATTAATGTAGCATGCCCATGGTTTCCCAGCTTATATAATAAAAGCCTCTTGGTTAAAAAAAGTCCAGGTCTCTAAAGGATTGAATTAAGAAATTAACATTTTAGGTGAAAGGCATTATGCTTTGAACTTTATAGTATACATTATCCCAAGTAACATTCCCAACTTCTGAAATATTATATCCTATGATCGAACACCAGAGTATGCATGAACTATGCTGCCTCCACCCATGCCAACACTATCATTCATTTAACCATTCATTCATACACTCACTCAACAAATAATGTACTGAGCACTTACCCCATTCAAGGCACTGGGCTAGGAAATTACCTTGTAAATAGTAAACAAGATAGGGAGAGAGAGCTATCCCTTGCCTCGAGTACACATCCTGACCGGGGATAGAAGCTGAAACATAGATATATGCCCTGACCAGGAATCGAACCCAAAAACCTTTTGGTGTACAGAACAACACTCCAACTAACTGAGCCACCTAGCCAGGGCCAAATGGTGCTCAATTTTAAGTTGCTACCCTCAAATGAAATAAATACTGCCTTGTCTCCTAAAGAGTCAATGTTAACTTCTAAAGGGAGTTATCATTCAAGGCATGTATTATTTACTTAACCTATTTACAGTGTATAAATTTGTCTTAATTCCTTTGGTCTTCAACTCAGCACTCCTTAAAAAAGGAAAATTCCCATGTAGGAAATACATAGGGGAATTTTTCAAAAAGAAAGTTATTTTTAATAAAATTTCTGTAAATATTTTTTAAAGGTCTTTTCAAAGATACCTAAGGGTAAAACTATCTTAAAACCAGAATCATAAAGTGATTCTGGAAATTTAAAAATTTTATGAAATAATGTATTTATGTAAAGTAGACCTTAAAAGACTAAAGATGTAAGTTCAGTTTTATGAGATCAGTTCACGAAAAATACTTATTGGTCAATTGCTACCAGAATGGCAATAAAAGGATGAAAATGATAATCTCTGCCCATGAGAATAAAAAAGTCTAATAGGTAAGTACATATACATATGATAGTATATATATAAAATGCTAGCCCGGCCAGTGTAACTCAGTGGATTGAGTGTCGTCCAATGGACTGAGAGGTCCTGGTTCGATTCCCAGTCGGGCACATGCCCGGGTTGCGAGCTTGATCTCCAGTGTGGGGTGTGCAGGAGACAGCCAATCAATGTTTCTTTGTTATTGATGTTTCTATCTCTCTCCCCCTCTCCCTTCCTCTCTATCTAAAAATCAATAAAAATATATTTTAAAATCAATAAAAATAAAATGCTCTATCATTCTGCATGGAAAGAGTGAAGAAGGTTCTAGAAAAGCTTAGGAGGAAAAAGTCCTCTGAATTGAAAAATAATCAGTGGGTATTCTCTGGAAAGCAAGACAAGAACATTTAAAGAAGGAAGGTAAAATGTACAGGGTTTTGACCATGCCAATGGTGAGCTGTAAAAGGTGTACTTTTAGGTCTGAAAAGGCTAGAGCAGTCAAGCTCTCCTGAACTTTCAAAACTGATTGCTCACACACAGATGAAGAAAACACTACTTTTCAATTTCACATGGAATGCTCACCAAGCTAGACCATGTGGTGAGGCACAAAACAAGTCTTGGTAAGTTCCAAGACTGAAATCTTACCAAGTATGTTCTCTGACCACATATTAAAAAAAAAAAAAAAAAAAAATATTTAACAGTACCAAACAGCCCTGGCCAGTGTGACTCAGTCGTTAGAATGTCAGCCTGTGGCCCTGGCGGGTTTGGCTCAGCGGCTGGAGCGTCGGCCTGCAGACCAGAGAGTCCCGGGTTCAGTTCCCGCTAGGGGCACGTACCAAAAAAAAAAAAAAAAGAAGAATGTCAGCCTGCGGACTGAAGAGTCACAGGTTCGATTCCAGTCAAGGGCACGTACCTTGGTTGTGGTTCAGTCCCCGGCCCTGGTCAGGGTCATGCGGGAGGCAGCCAATCATTGTGTCTCTCTCACATCAATGTTTCTCTTTCTCCCTCACTCCCTTCCTCCCTCCCACTCTATCTGAAGATAAATGGAAAAATATCCTCAGGTAAGGATTAAAAAAACAACAACTGTCAAACAAAAGTGAAAAAGTGGCAATTCAACAATAGACTAAAGATCAACGAGGAAATAAAACACCTGAACAATTCTCCAGAAATATACAGAACAATCCACTGAACAACAACAGAATAGATATTCTCAACTTACACATGAAACATTCTCCAGGAGAGACTACATGTGGGGACATAAACCAAGTCTTAACACATTTATTTATTTTAAATATATTTTTATTGATTTTTCTAGAAAGAGAGGAAAGGAGGAGGGAGAGAGATGGAAACATCGATGTGAGAGATAAACATCGATCAGCTGCCTCCTGCAAGGTCCCTACAGGGGATCCAGCCTGAAACCCAGGCACGTGCTCTGACCAGAAAATGAACCAGGACCTCTCAGTCCATGGAACAATGCTCAATCCACTGAGCCACATCGGCTAGGCCCAAGTCTTAATAAATTTAAAAGGACTGAAACCATACAAGTATACTGTTTCCATGGCTTCATACAAATACAGTATCTCTAACTACAGTGGAATAAAATTAGAAATCGCAAAAAAGGAAATTTGAGAAATTAACAAACATGCAGGAATTAAACAACAAACTCCTAAATAACTATTGTGTTAAAGAAGAAATTACAATAAGAATTAGAAAATATTTCAAGATGAATGAAAACAAAAACACAACATACCAAAACTTTTGGGATGCCCCAAAAGCAGTGCTCAGAGCAATTTATTGCTATAAGGCTTTATGTTAAAAAATAAAAAATACAAAACTCAAATCAATAATAAAACCTACTTTAAGAAACTAGAAAGAGAAAAACAAACTAAATCATCTAAAGCAAGCAGCAGAAAAGAAATAAAAGCAGAAACAGATAATTTAAAAGAAAATAACATTTTTTAAAAAATCAATGAAGTTAAAAAAGCTGGTTCTTTGAAAAGATCAACAAAATTTTGACAAACGTTTAGTTAGACTAGCTAAAAGAAAAAGAAAGAGAGAGAGAGAGAGAAAAGACTAAACCTTTTCATTTCAGGAATGAAAGAAGGGACATTAATCCAACCTTACAGATGTAAAAAGGATTTTAAGGGAATATTATGAACAACTGTATACCAAATTAGGTGACATAGATGAAACGAACAAATTGCTAGAAAGACACAACTAAACTGGACTCAAGAAAAAATAGAAAATCTGAAAGACTCATAGCAAGTAAAGACTGAATTAGTAATAAAAAACAAACAAAAAACACTTTCCACAATGAAAGGCCCAGGACCAGATGGCTTGCTTTACTAGTGAGTTTTACCAAATATTTAAATACCAGTCCTACTCAAAGTCTTCCAAAAAATTAAGGAACACCTCCCAATTCAATCCAGGAAGTCAGCATTACCCTGATACCAAAGTTAAACAAAGACACTATCAGAAAATAAAACTACAGGTTAATAATGCCTTAGGAACATAGATGCATTATCCTCAACAAAATACTAGCAAACCAAATGCAGCTTAATAAAAGGGTTATACACCATGACCAAGTGGGATTTATCCCAGGAAAGCAAGGGTGATTTAACATATGAGTATCAATCAATATAATATACCACATTAAAAAAATAAAGGGAGCCCTGGCCGGTTTGGCTCAGCGGTCAGAACATCGGCCCACAGACAAAGAGTATCAGATTCAATTTCGGGCAAGGGCACTTATCTTGGTTGCAGTTCGGTCCTCAGCCCTGCTAGGGGTCATGTGGGAGGCAACCAATCAATGTGTTACTCTCGCATGGATGTTTCTTTCTCTCTCTCTCTCTCTCTCTCTCTCTCTCTCTCTCTCTCTCTCTCTCTCCCCCACCCCCAACTTTATCTGAAGATAAATGGAAAAATCTCCTCAGGTGAGGATTATAAAAATAAATAAAAATAAAAATAAAAAAAAGAGAAAAATCCACATGATCATTTCAACTGATGCATAAAAAACATCTGACCAAATCCAACACCTTTTCTTTTATCCTCACCTGAGGACATTTTTCCATTTTTTGTTCAGATAGAGTGGGAGGGAGAAAGAGGAAGAGAGAGAGAGAGAGAAACATCGACGTGAAAGGGACACATCGAGTGGCTGCCACCCGCACGACCAATCAGGGCCGGGGACAAACCGCAACCGAGGTACATGCCCTTAGCGGGAACCGAACCCAGGTCTCTCTGGACCACAGGCCGACGCTCTAACCGCTGAGCCAAACCGGCCAGGGCCAAATCCAACACCTTTTCATAATAAAAATACCCAACAACCAGGAATAGAAGGTAACTTCTTCAACCTGAAAAAAGGCATCTATGAAAAACACACAGCTAACATCATATTTCATAGTGAAAATCTAAATGCTTTCTTTACTCCTGAAATCAAAAATAAAACAAGATGTCCACTCTCATCACTTCTATGAAACATGTTATTGGAAGTTCTAGCCATGCAATCAGGCAAGAAAAAGAAATAAAACGAATTCATGTTAGAAAGAAAAACGTAGCCCTGGTGGTTTGGCTCAGCAGGAGAGCATCAGCCCGCAGACCAATGAGTTGTGGGTTCAATTCTGGTCAAGGCAGGTACCTTGGTTGCGGTTCGTCCCTCTCACGTCGATGTCTCTCTCTCTCCCTTTCTCTTCCTCTTTCTCCCTTCCACTCTATCTGAAGATAAATAGAAAAATATCCTCAGGTGAGGATTAAAAAAAAAAAAGAAAGGAAAAAGTAAAACTATCTCTTTGCAGATGACATAATCTTGTATAAAGAATAAATAAGGCCCTGACCAATTTGGTTCAGTGGGTGGAGTGTCAGCCCTCGGACCGAAGGGTCACAGGTTTAATCCCCAGATCCAGTCAGGATCCTGCGGAGGACAACCAATCAATGTGTGTCTCTCACATCCATGTTTCTCTCTCTCTCCCCCCTTCCCACTCTATCTAAAAATCAATGGAAAAGTATCCTTGGGTGAAGATTAACAACAACAAAAAGAACAAACATAAGAGCAAAAATGGATAAACTTCATAAAAAATTATTTTTCTGTTCACCAAAAGACAACAGTAAAAAATCAAGAGTCAAGCAACAAATTGCGATAACATTCACAAAGCATGTATCTCACAAAGTATATGTGTGTGGAATATATAAAGAAACCCTAAAATACAAAAAGAAAAACCAGTGATAGAAAAAAATGAGCAAAAGATATGAGGGGACACTTCATAAAAGCTACATGATTAGACACAACTATATGAAATGATACTCAATATTATCATTGAGAAGTACAAATTAAAATGGTAGCAACAAATGGTAGCAAGGATGTGGAAAAATGAGAACTCTCATAATGTGCTAATGGCAATGCAAGGTTTTTGTAAAAGCTGTAATGTCTAATACACAACACCTAGATCTTTGATTCAGTAAGTTCACTTCTAAGTTTTTATCCAAGAGAAATGTAAACATGTCCACAACATTTTAAAAAAAAAAATTTTTTCCTTTATTGATTTTTAAAGAGAGAGGGAGAGAGAGATAGAAACATCAATGAGCCACCTCCTGCATGCCCCCACTGGGGATCTGGCCCACAACCTGGGCATGTGCCCTGACCAGGAATCGAACCGGCAACCTCTTGGTGCACAGGTTGATGTTCAACCACTGCGCCACACCGGCCAGGCTCCACAACGTATTTTTATAAAACTGTTTCTGACAGCTTTATTTATAATAGCCCCAAACTGGAAAAATGAAAATGCCCAACAACAGAAAGATGAATATGACATTTTCATACAGTGGAATAATAATCAGAGACAAAAAGCAACAATTACTAATATCAACAACATGAAAGAATCCGACAGGCAGTATGCTGAACAATGGCAGACACAAGACTACGTTTGATGACACCACTTAAAAAATTGTATCGGGGCAAAAATAATATAAGGAGAAAACTATCAGACGAGAAGTTGCCTTCGGAAAGGAAATGTCCTGTACTGTGATAGGGGTGTGGATCTATTTGTCAAAACTTACAGCTAAAAATCAATGTGTTTTAAAGTATGTAAATTTTACCCTGTAAAAAGTTCTTAGGAATAACCACCAACTAGACAGGAGAAAGTCGGGAATAACTGGGGTATAGAGCCAACAAGAAAAACAAAATGTTAATAACTACTGAAACTGAGTGATGTTATATGAGAACTAATAATACCATTCTCTTTACTTTGTACATATATTTGGTATTTTCCATTAGAAAATAACAACAACAACAAAACCAACCCTGACTACCAGAGCTACTGAAAAGGGTTCAATACTTGAGAAGAAACTGCTAAATAAAATAAAAATATAGTAGGAAAAGATCAAATGAGAAAAGCACACAGAATGTCTAGAAAAGATTGGGAAGAGGAACACAAACTAAGCAATTGTCCATATTTTAGTACATTATAAGAAAACCACAGCCCTGGTTGATGTGAATCAGTTGGTTGAGCATAGTCTCATGCACCAAGAGGTTGTCAGTTCCATTCTGGTCAGGGCACACACCCAGGTTTAGGGCAAGAGCATAGAATGGAGAAAAGACAGTCTCTTCAATAAACGGTGTTGGGAAAATTGGACAGCAATATGCAAAAAAATGAAACTAGACCACCAACTTACACCATACACAAAAATAAACTCAAAATGGATAAAAGACTTAAATGTAACTCATGAAAACATAAAAATCACAGAAGAAAATGTAGGCAGAAAAATCTCAGGCATCACACATAGCAAAATTTTCACTGATACAATGCCTAGGGCAAGAGAAACAAAGGAAAAAAATTAATAAATGGGACTACATCAAACTAAAAAGCTTCTGCACAGCAAAAAAAGAAAAAAAACAGCATCAAAATGATACATCAGATAAGGGATTAATTTCCAAAATATATGAAGTATTCATACAACTCAACAAAAGGAAGACAAAGAACCCAATTAAAAAATGGGCAGAAGACCTGAACAGACACTTCTCCAAAGAGTACATACAAATGGCCAAGAGACATATGAAAAAATGCTCAACGTCACTAATCATCAGAGAGATGCAAATTAAAATAATTATGAGCTATCACTTCACACCTGCCAGAATGGCTACCATCCACAAATCCTCAAACAACAAGTTCTGGTGAGGATGTGGAGAAAAGGGTACTCTATAGAGTACACTGCTGGTGGGAATGCAAACTGGTGCAGCCACTATGGAAAACAATATGGTGTTACCTCAAAAAATTAAAAGTGGAATTACCATTTGACCCAATGATTCCACTTCTAGGAATAGATCCTAAGAAGCCTGAAACACCAATCCACAAGAATATATGTACCGCTATGTTCATAGCAGCACTATTTACAATAGCTAAGATCTGCAAACAGCCCAAGGGTCCAATCAGTAAGATGAGAGGATAAAAAAGCCGTTGTACATTTATATAATGGAAACTATGCAGCTGTAAGAAAGAATGATTTCTTACCCTTTGAGACAACACGGAGGAACCTGGAGAGTATTACGCTGAGTGAAATAAGCCAGTCAGAGAAACAAGTACCACATGATCTCACTTATTTATGGAATATCATGAACAAAATATGCTGTCAATCAAAACAGATCCAGAGATATGGAAGTAGGGAACAGATGACAAACCTCAAAGGGAAGGGGGGTGGGGGGAGAGGTTGGGAAGAGATAAACCAAAGAACTTATATGCATATATGCATAACCGATGGACACAGACAATAGTTTGGGGAAAGCAGGAGGGGGGTGGGAGTAGGGAGGAGGGTGTCATTGGGGGAAAAAGAGGGGATATTTGTAATACTTTCAACAATAAAGATACAATTTTTAAAAAGTAATAATTAGATCAAAGCCCATACAGTTATAAGAAAAAAATAGAATGAAACAGGGTAAAATCCCTAACTTTCTACAGATAAATTACAAAAGATAAGCCCACAAAAACAGATTATAACTATAAACTACTATTTCCAAGGAAGCTTAAAAACACTGATGCAAGAACAAATTTAACCAAGATTTGGGGCAGGAGAGGGGGGGATGAAGTGACAGAACTCAGAAAAAAATTAAAAAGCAAAGAAAAAATATGTTCAGAAACAAAGACCAAAAAAGAAGGAACAAAGAAGTAAATGAACACAACAGATACAGAAAAGAAGGAATATTTCTAAACATTAAAAAAGAGATACTCAAAAGTATAACCAGAAAACTTTCCTGGAAATGGGAAAAGTTTTAAACCATGTATTGAAAGACACAGGCCTGAGAACAGCAACCCAGAATACCAAGACACAGTCTAGTATGAATTACTAGAACTTTACTGAACTTTAAGAAAAAAGGGTTGGGGGCTTTGGGCATTTAGGCCAGATGTGGGCAAACATTTTCGTATAGACCCAAACAGTAAATATTTCAGTCTTGCAGACCACAAGATGAGTTACATGAAATTCAAGTATCAATGTCATCCAGAGCCAAACTCATGGGTTTCCATACTGTCTATAGCAAAAGCAGCCCAAGACAATATGTAAAGTAATGGGCATGGCTATATACAATAAAATTGTGTTTGCAATGGACAGGAGTTTGCAAACCCCTGATATAGGCACACACTAAGTAAGTTTATTTCTTTAATTTTTTATTTATTGATTTTTAGAGAGAGGGAAGAAGAGGAAGAGAGGCAGACAGGGAAACATCAATTTGTTTTTCCACTTATTTATGCATTCATTGGTTGTTTCTTTTATGTGCCCCGACAATGAACAAATCTGCAACCTTGGGGTACCAGGCTGACACTCCAACCAACTGAGCTACCCAGCCAGGGCTGCTAAGTAACTTTATAATGGTAAGAAAAATAGACTATTCTAAATTTTTCAACAGCAACACTTTATGCCAGAAGAAAAATAGAGTAACATATCTAAAATAAAATAATTAAGGAAAGAACACGTATGCCACAAACTACTATCAGCACACAAATATTTTGAGAATACTGTGCCTATGGAGCTCTTCCTGAAAAATCTAATAGAGTACTTCCGAAAACCAAGTTGACTACAGATAGTGCATAAAAACTGGTGGTGAGCATTAAGCATGGAACATGTAGTTACTAAAACAACTGAAACAAAATGAAAGCTGAAAGGGAGAGAGTATAGTATCTAATGGCTGCATTCTGACAATTTAAATATAGACTCAACTATTTAAAAGTGAGGAAAGAGGCCCGGCTGGTGTGGCTCAGGGGTTGAGCACTGACCCATGCACCAGGAGGTCCCCGATTCGATTCCTGGTCAGGGCACATGCCTGGGTTGCAGGCTCGATCCCCATCAGGGGGCGTGCAGGAGGCAGCCAATCGATGTTTCTATCTCTCTCTCCCTCTCCTTTCCTCTCTCTGAAATCAATAAAAACATATTTTAAAAATAAATAAATAAATAAAAGTGAGGCAAGAGTCCGGCCAGTGTGGCTCAGTGGTTGAGCATCAACCCATGTGCCAAGAGGTTGCCGGTTCAATTTCTGGTCAGGGCACATGCTCAGGTTGTAGGCCCAATCCCTGGTGGGGGGCATGCAGGAGGTGGCCAATCAATGCTCTCTCTCATGGCTGTTTCTATCTCTCTCTCCTTTTCCATTCCTCTCTCTCTAAAATCAATAAAAAAAAAAAAATTAAAAGTGAGGGAAGAATGAGGACAGCACAGAAAAAAAAATTAAAAGTATATAGCCCTGGACGGTTTGGCCCTGAAGACCGAAGGGTCGTGGATTTGATTCCTGGTCAAGGGCACGTACCTGGGTTGCAGGTTTGATCCCCACCCCCAGTGGGGGTTGTGGGGAGGCAATCAATCGATGTCTCTCTCACATCAATGTGTCTCTCTCTTTCCCTCTCTCCCTCCTACTCTATCTTTAAAAAAGCAATAGAAAAATATCCTCAGGTGAGGATTAATAAAAAAAAAGTGTACGTAAGGCTTCAGTAATCAAATGTATGGTGAAAGTGCTGGCATTGCTATTTTGAGGCTGTTGTGAGATAAATCTAATTAATACTTAGATTTCCAATCCAAATTTGTCGTCCACTCAGTCCTTGGGAAACAAGACACAGTATGGAAAAAAACAGAGATTTAAGACAGAGAAGTTAAAATTCTTGGAATACTGACTATAGCCAAGTTAAAAAGGCAAGAAATCCTTTCCCCAAAAAGCAACCATACATGTGGACAAAATGACAAAAACTATTTCAGTACTGTGGAAATCAACCAGAGGCATACAACAATTTGAGAATACTTATAAAACTGCTCAGCATGCGGTAAGAACATTGAGAGTCTGTGTCATTCTCATCTGGGGCTGCTTCCAGTCTCTTATCCTCCCACCTGCAAGCACAGATGATTTGGCAAGCTGAGAGGACTGGCAGCATTTAAGTCACCATAAAGAGATCCACATGATTTACAGTTGGACAATGACCACACTCAGTGGTATCATCAGTATAAGTTATAATTTTGGTATAAGTGATAATTTCTGTGGCAAGCGAACTATGAGGGCCAACAGTTCCACTAGCCTGAAGTTGCAGGGGTTGTTGGAACAACCATTATTGCTGGCAGAGGCAGCATACATGCACAGTGGAGACTAAGAAGGCCCAAATTATCTACATACTCTTGGCCAACCCTGTGGCTGCACATATGAACACAGATACGAAATGGATCAGTGGAAAATAAAAGCTGGGATAGACTTGGAAAAGGCCTGAATTTTGAATGTGCACCCCACAAAGACCCACAGGCAGAGTAAGAAGACTTACTGTGCAAGAAGACGTTTGACCACAATATGTGTTCAATTATTAGTGGAACCACAAAACAATACAGACATGAAGGGTGCCCTAGTAACAAGAATTTTTTTTAAGTGGCTGCATACTTGCAGGGAGATAGATTTCATAGATCTATGGAAAGTTTTGCCTGTGGAAGTTACTAAACAAATAAACTTCAAGTGAAAAGATTCGGGGGGGGGGGGAAGGGTTGGGGGAGAGTGGGGGGGTTCGATGGCAGAAAAATGGAGGGACATCTGTAATACATTCTACAATAAAATATTAATTAATGAATTAAATTTTTAAAAAGAAATTAAAGATTCTGAATCCAGAGTGGCTACAATGTTATCTAAAATGGTCAGTTTTAAACAAAAAATTATGAGACACGCAAAGAAACAGGAAAATATGACCAAATTCAGGGGAGAAAAATGCAGTGAATATATGTATTATATACCTGGCTTCCAACAACTCAAGGAGAAGTGTAGGTAAGTATTCAATCTACATAAGACAAAATTCATTCTTTTTTTTTTTTTTTATCCTCACCCAAGGACATTTTTCCATTTTTTGTTCAGATAAGAGAGAGGAAGAGAGAGAGAGAGAGAAACATCGACATGAAAGGGACACATCAAGTTGCTGCCTCCCGCACTACCAACCAGGGCCAGGGACAAATTGCAACCAAGGTACATGCCCCTAGCGGAAACTGAACCCAGGTCTCTCTGGACCGCAGGCCGACACTCTAATCGCTGAGCCAAACTGGCCAGGGCCAAAATTCATTCTTAATCCCTTACAAGTTTGAGAAATTTCTATTTCTGGTGGCCATATCTAGCCTTTTCTGATTATAAAATATACATCATTAGAAAAATTTAAAAGCACAGAAATATATGGAAAAAGCTTACAAAATTCCTCAATTTAGAAATGACTGAAACGAGGTTGCCCATTACTCTACTTGTTTAAATATTTTTAATCAATAGTCAGAATAACACTACATGCAGGATGATAGACCTGTTTTTTCCCCTTTTATACTATTAACTCCCTATCCATGTTCTTTTAAAAATCTGAAAACAGCCCTGGCCAGTGTGGCTAGAGCATCGGCCTGCCCACGGAAGGATCCCTGACCACAGTTGGGGCACATTCGGGAGGCAACTAGTCCATGTGTCTCATATAAATATTTCTCTCTCTCTCTCTACCCACCTCCCTTCCACTCTATCTAAAAAAAAAAAAAAAAAAAAAATCAATGGAAAAAAAATGTCCTTAGGTGAGCATTAACAACAAAAATCTGAAAACGTAATTTTTAATGGCCACACACAGTATTCCAATATACAGATAAATGTTCTGTAATTTATGCAATTACTGACTGACCTGTTGAAAATTGTTCATAATTACTCATTAATATCACCTCAAATGTAATAACTTTGTACATAAATTTCAGTCCATATTTCTGATTCTTTCCTTAAGATAGTTTCTTAGGAGTGAATTTATTAAGTCCAAGATTATTAACATTTGGTAGTACTGCTGAAAATACTAACAAACTGCTATTTGGAAAGACAGTTTCACCAACAGAATACAAAGAGTGCTTATTTAGCTGAATCATGCATATCAGAAATTATTTTTAAATTGTTTGCTAATTGAAAGTAAAAATTATTTTAAATTGTAGTCATAACTAGTAAAAATAGATGCTTTAATTATATTTACACGCTACCTCTATTTCTCATTTTAAGTGCCTGTGCATGCCCTTTTCTCATTTTTCTTCTGAAAATCTAAAAAACTAAAGTTGAAAAAGATTTAAGTTTAACCTTTCCAACCAAAGAAGAAATCTCTCAGGTAGCATTCTTTTCTAACAGCAACCTAGAATCTGCTTGAATGATTAAAGAAACTTGAAACTCACTACTACATAATGCAAATATTTTTAAATGTTAAATGAGTTCTAACCAAATATTTTATTTTATTTATTTATTTTTAATCCTCACCCGAGGATACTTTTCCATTTATCTTCAGATAGAGTGGGAGGGAGAGGGAGAGAGAGAGAAACATTGATGTGAGAGAGACACATTGATTGGCAGCCTCCCGCATGACCCCAACCAGGGTTGGGGACTGAACCGCAACCAAGGTACGTGCCCTTGACCAGAATTGAACCCAAGACTCATTGGTCCGCAGGCTGACGCTCTAACCACTGAGCAAAATCAGCCAGGGCCTAACCAAATATTTTAAACAGAACTGAATAAAACCTGCAAATATATACTGCCAATTTCCTTCCTTACTAAAAAAGAATCTCGAAGAAGAATTTAACTCTAGCAACTTGGTTAAGCATAATATTCCTTGTTTTAAACCCAAAGTTTAAAATTTTTTTTCATTTTAACACTTAAGAGAACAGATACATAACTTTTTTTGGATTGCCACTTTGGCTTAATTTACAAAAGTTTTGACATTTGCATTATTTCTGCTTCAACTCCCCAAAATAATGGGACTATATATTTAAAACTTTAAAAAAGTAATCTAGCCCTGGCCAGTTTGGCTCAGTGGTTAGAGTGTCGGCCCACAGTCCAGAGACCCGGGTTCAGTTCCTGCTAAGGGCACGTACCTCGGTTGCAGTTTGTCCCCAGCCCTGGTATGGGTCATGTGGGAGGCAGCCACTCGATATTTCTCTCTCTCTCTCTCTCCCCCTCCCACTCTATCTGAACAAAAATGGAAAAATGTCCTCAGATGAGGATAAAATAAAAAAAAAGTAATCTATATTTCCAAAAATCTCAATAAATACTTGCTAAATTTAATCCCTTGGTATTTCCTGAAAATTACTAAAAATCCTAAAATAAAGGCTTAAATGTCTGTGCTTACCTGAATACTGAAACACAATCCAACCAATATACTACCAAAAGCACTGTGTAAAAAGTATTGTCGCCCTGGCCAGTTTTGCCCAGTGGTTAGAGCGTTGGCCCGCAAACCAATGAGTCACGGGTTTGATTCTAGCCAAGGGCATGTACCCAGTTGCAGTTCATCCCCAGCCCTGGCTGGGGTCGTATGGGAGGCAACCAGTCGATGTGTCCCTCTCACGTTGATATTTCTCTCTCTCTCTCCTTTCTCACCCTCCCACTCTATCTGAAGATAAACAGAAAAATATACTTGGGTGAGGATTAAAAGAATAAATAAATAAAAAAGTATTGTCGCCCTGGTCAGTGGCAGTGGTTAGAGCATCAGGTCACAGGCTGGATTCTCAGTCAAGGGCACGTACTTGGGTTGCAGGTTCGATCCCCAGCTCCAATCAGGGCACCTGCAGAGGCCACCAATCCATCTCTCTCTCTCCCCTCCTCCCTCTCTCCTTTCCACTCTCTAAACAATCAATAGAAAAAAAATATCCCCAAGTGAGGATTAACCAAAAAAAAAAAAAAGGATTGTCAACTTCAGAAAACCAACCCTCAATCTATTCTTTTCAAAAATAAAGTACCTATTTTAACTACATTTATCTCAACTCAGAAAAGGTTAAATGATACACAACCAACAGCTGTTCTTTGTTAACATCTACGTGCAAAGCACTGTATTAGGTGCTTTCAGATTGTACCCAGCTTACAATGGTTCAATTTAAAATTTTTTAACTTGACAATGGTGTGAAAGTGATATGCATTCAGTAGAAACTGTACTGCTAATTTTCAATTTTCACTGTTTCCAGGGGCTAGCAACTGCGGCAGGAGCCACAGCTCCCAGTCAACCATGCGATAACAGAGTAAACAACAGATAACACTTACAACCATTCAACCACTGTTTTTCAATTTCAAATACAGCATTCAATAAATTACAAAATATTCAACACTTATTATAAAATAGGTTTTGTGTTAGATGATTTTTCCCAACTGTAGGCTAATGTTCTGAGCACATTTAAAGTAGGTTAGGCTAAGCTATGCTATTTAGCAGGTTAGCTGTATTATAAATGCATTTTCAACTTAATGATATTTTCAACTATGATGGGTTTACTGGGACTAAGTCAAGGAAGATCTGTAACAAATTATTTCACTTAATATTTTCAACAATAATTTCACTTAATATTTTATGACTGAGAAAAATGAAGTGGAGAAGATGGCAGAAGTGTTTTAAGTAATAATTTCCGGATATCATCAATAAAAATAACAGGCAATATAAAAACAGTATATTTTTATCATCAACAAAAAATCTTAATTAAAAAGTTACCAAAAATTCTAATTTCCCTTTCCCTCTAAAATTTGCTTTTTTACTTCCACTCTTTTTCTAAATAGTCATTCACAATGGGTGGTTTTCCTGAGGAAAAATAGGGTTAACCAGCAAATATCTGCGTTGACAAACTGGCAGTTGGGAGCTCAAAATCAAACTTCTAATAAACAAAATATTACAAATGAGGTTTAGAGTTCCAGGGAAACTCCCATGGCCTATTTTTACTCATTAATATAACTAAAAAGAAACCCTAAATCCTAAACCATAATACAAACAATGTAAAACACTATATTCCATATCTTAACACCAGGCCTATCTGTAACCATATTAACACAATAGCCCGGCTGGTGTGGCTCGGTGGTTGAGCGTCAACTCATGTACCAAGAGGTCACCGGTTCGATTCCTGGTCAGGGCTCATGCCCAGGTTGTGGACCAAATCCCTAGTGTGGGGTATGCAGGAGGTGGCCAATCAATGTTCTCTCTCATCGATGTTTCTATCTCTCCCTCCCTCTTCCTTCCTCTCTCTCTCTAAAATCAATAAAAATAAAAAAAAAATTAAACAAACAAAAAAACACTACAGTCGTCCCTCATCACTTCGCACTTCGACTTTCGTGGCTTCACTCTATCGCGGTTTTTTTCAAATAATTCATTAAAAAGTTGATTGAGACAGTGAAAATGATACAGCACACACTCGGTTGTCTGAGTCAATTATACACCCCTATATTACAATTACAATTAAAATTACTGCACGGCCCTGGCCGGTTTGGCTCAGCGGTTAGAGCGTTGGCTGTGGTCTAGAGAGACCCGGGTTCGGTTCCCGCTAAGGGCACGTACCTCGGTTGCAGTTTGTCCCCAGACCTGGTTGGTCGTGCGGGAGGCAGCCACTCGATGTGTCCCTTTCACGTCGATGTTTCTCTCTCTCTCTCTCTTCCCCTCTCTCCCTCCCACTCTATCTGAACAAAAAATGGAAAAATGTCCTCGGGTGAGGATAAAAAAAAAAAAAAATTAAAATTACTGCACGTATGGACTGTAGGCCTATGTATTCGAGCACCCCCGCAAATCCTTCAACGCCAGATGCAAACCGCTCGAGACTCCTTGTGTGTGGGCAGTAACTTTTTTGCAAACAATCGGGTGTGGTGAAACCAAGCCAATCAGAGCGTGCTGTTCACTATCCTGGCCACTGATCGGCTCAACCTCATGCAAGTTCGTTTCTCTCATACACGCTTCTACATCGCTACGCGTCGGAAGCATCTTTGCTCTTGTAAATGTTTGCGATTTCTGAGAACT
The DNA here is from genome assembly GCA_030848825.1 of Tadarida brasiliensis. Classification (NCBI taxonomy): domain Eukaryota; kingdom Metazoa; phylum Chordata; class Mammalia; order Chiroptera; family Molossidae; genus Tadarida; species Tadarida brasiliensis. Next base: position 179,190,481 of record CM061257.1, on the reverse strand, counting down.
TTTATCTAAGCCCCACGATGGCTCCTAAACGTGCTGCTTCTTCTAAGCCTTCTGACGATGAAACTAAGTGCTGGAGTAAGATGCTTACCATCCAGGAGAAGGTGAGACTCTTGGATATGATCAAAGATGGCAAGAAAATCATGGAGGTTGCCCGCCATTGCGACTTGAATGAGTCTAGTGTTTGCTCCATCCGTAAAGATGAAAAGAACATCCGTGCAACAGCTACTGTCTCTTTCAACAAGGAAGCAAAGTGTGTCGTGACAAGCTGTAATAAGTCAGTGAAAATGGAGTCTGTCCTAGCCGTTTGGATCAGCGACAGCCGCAAGAAAAACATCCCGTTGGCCTCGCTGATCATCTGGGAGAAGGCGAGGCAGCTCTATCAGCATTTTATGGCAGACGAACCTCAACCAGGACCCTCTTCTGCAACATTCATGGATTTCACAGTGAGCAAGCGTTGGTTCGAGAAGTTCCAGAAGAGGTATCATCTGAAGAGTGTCATTCTCCACGGAGAAGCTGCCTCTGCTGACCAGCCTGCAGCAGAGGACTACGTGCACAACACATTCCAGAAGATCCTTGAGGAGGGCGGGTATCATCCAGAACAGGTGTTCAATATGGCTATGACCCGCGATGACGTGGATGAGCTGCTGGAGACGCATTCAGATCCCTTAACTGACGAGGATCTGGTGGAGATGACTAAGTCTGTGAGTGAGGAGGAGGAAGAGCAGCCAGAGGTTCCTGGGGGTCAGGAGGAGGAAGTTGGCCTTACACTTGAGTGTCTCTCACAAGTCGTGAGAACTATTAAGGTAGTACAGGACACGACTGGCGAATGGGACCCACAAATGATGCATGCATTGCGGTTCCAGAATGCACTTGATGGAGCGATAGAACCCTACAAAAGCCTCCTCAAGCATATGAAAAGACAGTGCCAGCAACTGCCTATCATGATGTTCTTTAGCCGCGAACCCAGACACCCACTGCCTACTCCTAGTACTCCTTCAGCGGAAGAAGACAACAACCCACTTGCTGAAGATACTGCACTACCTGAAGACTCTCCTACTGAGGTCGTGCCTTCAGAGGAGCTGTAAACTTGCTCTTCTTTGCTGTGCAGTACATCTCTTCATCTTCATCGCTTCATCATGGAACAAGTACACTATTTTCATAGGTTAGTGGTTGTGTGTAAGAACTGTGTGTGTGTGGGTAATTAAATATACAATAATAATAATATGATATTTGTAACATCTAATATGTCTTATTTTCTCTTATTTTGTCTAATATATTGGGTAATACGAGTGTAATGGTGACTAAAGGGTGTTATTTCATGTCTAGAGGGCTCTAATAATGTTTTAAAAATGTATTTAGAAGGTCATAAACAGGTTTTCTATGCTCTAACTGTGAAAATATTCGATTTATAAATAAAGAATCCTACTTCGCGGAAATTCATTTATCGCAGTAGAGTCTGGAACTGATTAACTGCGATAAATGAGGGCTGACTGCACAGAACTCTAGTGCTGGGGAAAACTGGGGATCCAATGCAAAAAAAAGAAGTTGGATCTTTATCTTACATCATGTACAAAAATTAACTCAAAATGGACCAAAGACCTTAAGAGCTATAACAATAAAGTTCTTAGAAGAAAATACAGGGGGAAAGCGCTTGACATTGGATTTGACAGTGATTTCTTGGATATGACACCAAAAGCACAGGAAACAAAAGGGGGGAGAAAAAGATAAATTAGACTATATCAAAATTAAAACTTTTGCCCTGGCCTAGTGGCTCAGGTAGTTGGAAAGTTGTCCCATAGCCTAAAAAGGTTGGAGGTTCAATCCCCAGTCAGGGCGTGTATGGGAGGCAACCAATCGCTGTTTCTCACATCTCTCCCCCCCTCACCTCCCTCCCTCCCTCCCTCTCTCTCTCTCCTTTCTTCTCTCTCTAAAATCAATAAAGATGTCCTTGGGTGAGGATTAAAAAAGAAAATTAAAACTTCTGCACATCAAAGAACACTATCAACACAGTAAAAAGGCAACCCGTGAAATGGTAGAAAATATATGCAAACCATAATCTCTTAAAGGGTTAATATCCTGAACATATTTTTTTAAATGTCTACAACTCAAAAAAATAAAAATCTCAAATCAAATATGGGCAAAAGACTTGAACAGATATTCCTCCAAAGAAGACATACAAATGGTCAATAAGCACATGAAAAAATGCTCAACACCACTAACCATTAAGGAAAATGCAAATCAGAACCACAATACAATTCCTCTTCACATTCATTATCAAAAATCAGAAAATAAGTGTTGATAGAAATTGGAATCTTTGTGCATTGCTGATGGTAACGTAAAATGGTGCAGCCACTATGAAAAATACTATGGCGGGAGCATTTGAGATCTTGCTCCCTGGCATATTTTGTTAGTTTGGTTTCCATTAGAGTGAGAGACAGGGACCTTGGAATGGAAAAAGAAAATCTTTTTCTTTTTTTAAAAATAAAACAGTGAAAAGCGGAAGGATAGACAGAATGGGGACAGAAGTAAGGTATACCAAAAGAAACCAAGTAAAATTTGCCTTCCTATTCTGCCTGTTAAATATTTACTTCTTGTAAAACATGACAAAATAACCTATAGACAAAAAAATAATGGATTGTCAGGTACATATACAAAGTAGAGAAATATTTCATCTAAATTTTGGATTTAAAAATTCAGTATATACTTGGTTTTCCTGGGCATTTCATTACAGGAAATGGAATGGAAGGATAAGCAGGGTTAGGAGAAAGAGGGGTTTTGGGAAAAGACAACAAAAATTGTAGGAGACACTGACTATAAGATAGTTTGAGGGAAACCACCACAGTGTTTAGGGAAGAGGAAAAAGCAATCTACAGCCAGTTGGGGAATTATTCTCTTTCTTTACAATCAATCTAGCCAATATGAATGCTTTCCTTTGGTCTAAACTAGCGATTTTCAAACCTTTTCATCTTATGGCACACATAAACTAATTACTAAAATTCTATAGCCACCAAAAAAATATATTTTATTTTTTGCCGATAAACCAAAAAAAAAAAAAAAATAGGTATAATTTTTATTCATTCACACTAGATGACTACTATTGTGTTGGATGTTGTAATTTTTTTATTTGACAATCTAAGGGAAAAGAACTCAGTGTGCTTGACTAAATAGTCAAGTATTGCATGTTTTCAAAATTCTTGCAGCACACTGGTTGAAAATCGCTGGTCTAGCCAGGCGGGTGTGGCTCAGTGGATTGAGCATAGTCCCATGGACTGAGAGGTCCTGACTTGATTTTCAGTCAGGGCACATGCCCAGGTTGCAGGCTCCATCCCCAGTAGGGGGGCATGCAGGAGGCAGCCAATTGATGTATCTCTCTCACATTGATATTTCTATCACTCTCTCTAAAAAATCAATACAAACATTTTAAAAAAAAAAAAAAAAAAGAGAAGAAAATCGCTGGTCCAGACCAAGGAGAAGAAAAGACAGTTTTTCCCAAGGAACCGGAAGCCAAAGAAATCATGAAATTATAAACTACAGCTCCAGAAAATAGAGGAAAACACCTCTGACTAATTGGAGTTTTGTCTAAAGATCCATTTACATGCATTAATTGGGTTCTGCCTATGCAACAGAAAGCTAGAAAAAATGCCTAACAAAACTGAATAACAAAACTAAACTTTTCTTGAATCCATCAGGAGCTAAGGACTCAAAGCAACCAAATAAAGAACCAACAAAAGACAAACCCTTCCTCGAGGAGAAAGGATGTAAGCACTGGCTCACAGGTAGCAGAGCAAGGGAAGAGATGGTAATACCATAAAAGTAGGTAAAAAGAATCTAAAATTTTTAAACTTGTAAAGGTAAAGTGGGGGCTAGCATAAACATATAGTTCCTGGGAGCCATAGACACAACAGGAATCCAAATCTATTTGTAGGATCTTCGCCACACACCCCCACCAGGTGCTCACAATATGGGAACATGAGACTGGACACTCTTCCTCTGCAGTGCAGGACTGAAAGAGGGGAAGAGCCTCTACTAGGATAAGCCACAACCAGATCCTTCTCATTTTAAGGAACAAAAACTTTAATGCTGGGGGAGGAGCAGCAAGTCCAGTCACTCATGAGTGCACAAGTGAAGACATCATTAAGAAAGGTGGTATAGTAAAAGACCCTAAACACTAGGGGAGGGGCAAGAAACAATCTTGGGCCCAGGATCTTATACCAATGCTATTAGAGATCTTCTACCAGCGAGGCAGGCTCAGGAAACTCTTTCCAAACACACAGGGCCTATCCAAGACTGCAACTGGACCAGGACAACAGAGACAGTCCTGGCTCCACCACCAGGCTAACAAGCACTGATTAACACAGTAGTAGTCTACCACTGGGGGAGAGGATCAGGAGCATGTAGATTCCCCTTAGTCACAGTCATACAGGAAAAGACAAAAATTGAGAGTCATCAGGAAAACTGAGAAACACTTCCCCACATCTTAACTTCTAGCCTAGGCACAAAGTAACACAAGAGAAATTTGAAGCTACTTAAGGTATCCTTTGCAACAACAAAACTGCAACTCAGCTGAACTCCATCCCCTACACTAGACATACAGATATGCAATTTTCCAGGTACAAATACTACGTACTCAGTCTTTACTGTGCTATTCATGATATCCAGGAGTCATAAAATATTGCAAGACTCACAAAAAAGGATGAAAATACAATCCATTGTTAAGAGACAAAGCACTGGTCTGGCTGGTGTGGCTCAGTGGTTGAGCGTCAACCCATACACCAAGAGGTCACCGGTTCAATTCCTGGTCAGGACACATGCCCAGGTTGTGGGCCCGGTCCCCAGTGGGGGGCATGCAGGAGGCAGCCACTCAATGTTCTCTCTCATCCATGTTTCTATCTCTCTCTGCCTCTCACTTCTTCTCTCTCTAAAATCAATAAAGGGGGGAAAATTAAAAAAAAAGAGAGAGAGAGAGAGACAAAGCATTCAACAGAACTATAAGCCAATGAGGTTACAAAAATAAAACTTATGAAGTCAAAAGTTACTTTTTAAAAAAAGATGATTAAACTGATAAAATTCACCCTGGCCGGTTTGGCTCAGCGGTTGGAGCGTCGGCCTGCGGTCCAGAGAGACCCGGGTTCAGTTCCCGCTAAGGGCGCGTACCTCGGTTGCAGTGTTTCCCCGGCCCTGGTTGGTCGTGCGGGTGGCAGCCGCTCGATGTGTCACCTTCGCATCGATGTTTCTCTCTCTCTCTCTTCCTCTCTCTCCCTCCCACTCTATCTGAACAAAAAGTGAAAAAGTGTCCTCGGGTGAGGATAAAAAAAATAATAATAATAAAAAAATAAATTGATAAAACTCTAGCAAGACAGAAAAAAAAGTAACAAGACACAAATTACCAATATTGGGAATGAAAACGTGAACATCACTATACATCCTACAAACATTAAAAGAAAAATAATGGATTACAAACAACTTTATGCCAATACATTAAAAAACTTAGATGAAATGATCAAATTCCACAAAAAATATGAACCACGAAAGCTCACACAAGAACAAATAACTTGCAACACCTTTATATTTTTAAAAAATGAAACTGCATGCCCTGGCTGGTTTGGCTCAGTGGTTAGAGCGTCGGCCCGCAGACCAGAGAGACCTGGGTTCAGTTTCTGCTAAGGGCACATACCTCGGTTGCAGTTTGTCCCAGGCCCCAGTTATGTGGGTGGCAACCAGTCGATGTGTCTCTCTCACATCAATGTTTCTTTCTCTCTCTCTTCCTCTTTCTCTCCCTCCCTCTCTATCTGAAGATAAATGCAAAAATGTTCTCAGGTGAGGACAAAAAAAAGAAACTGCAGAATGAACTCTGACATAGAAAACTCCAAACCCAAATAGCTTCACTGGAAAATCCTACCAAATGTCTATTTAAATAAATAAAAAAATCGACAAACTCTTCTAAAAAATTGAAGAGAAGGAACCACTTACCAACTCATTTTTATGAAGTCAGCAGTCAGGAACAAGACAAGAATGCCCACTCTCACCACTCTTATTCAACTAGGACTTCCAGAACTCCTAGTCACAGCAACCAGGCAAGAGAAAGAAATAAAAGGCATCCAAATTGGGAATGACAAAGTAAAATTGTCACTCTGCAGAGGACATGATTCTGTATATAAAAAACCCTAAAGCCTCCACCAAAAAACTATGAGAAACAATAAAAAATACAGTAAAGTTGCAGGATACAAAATCAATGTACAAAAATCCACTGCTTTTCCTATATACTAACAATGAAACTTCAGAAAAAGAAATGAAAAAAACAAAACAAAAAACAATTCCTTTTGCAATTACAACAAAAAGAATAAAATTCCCAGGAATAAATTTAACAAAGCATGTGAAGGACCTATATACTGCAAACTACAAAGCATTATTAAAAGAGATTGAAAAAGACACAATGAAATGGAAAGATATTCTGTATTCATGGATTGGAAGAATCAACACAGTTAAAATTGCCATATTACCCAAAGCAATATATATAGATTTAATGCAATTCCCATCAAAATCCCAACATCATTTTTTAAAGAAATAGAACAACAACAAAAAATCATCAGATTTATATGGAACCACAAAAGACCCCAAAGAGCAAAAGCAATCCTAAGAAAAAAAGACAAAGCCAGAGGTATCACACTGCCTTACTTCAAATTATACTACAGAGCATTGATAATCAAAACAGCATGGTATTGGCAAAAAAAAAAAAAAAAACAAAAAAACCACCACCACCACATAGACCAATGGAACAGAACTGAGAGCCCAGAAATAAAACCACAAGTATATGGACAAATAATTTTTGACAAAGGAGCCAAAAACACACAATGGAGAGAAGAAAACCTCTTCAATAAATGGTGCTAGAAAAATTGGAAAGCCATATGCCAAAGAATGAAACTAGATTACAGTTTGTCCCCATGTACAAAAATTACTTCAAAATGGATCAATTACTACTATGGAAAACAGTATGGCGGTTCCTCAGAAAATTAAAAATAGTTACCATATGACCCCAGCAATCCCTCTTCTGGGTATCTACCCAAAAAAACTTGAAAACATTTATTCACAAAGATATATGCACCCCTGTGCCCAATGTAGCATTATTCACAGTGGCCAAGACATGGAGACTCTGCTTAGGGTGCCCTTCTATAGAGGACTGGATAAAGAAGGTGTGGTACAATGGAATACTGCTCAGCCATAAGAAGAGATGAAATACTGCCATTTGCAATAACATGGATAGATCTTGAGAATATTATGCTAAGTGAAATAAGTCAGTCAGAAAAAGCTAAGAACCATATGGTTTCACTCATGTGGGATATAAAACTGAAACTCATGGACACAGACAACAGTATGGTGATTATCAGAGGGAAGGGGTGGGGGAGTAGTAAAAGGTAAAGGGGGCCAAATATATGGTCACAGAAGATCTGATTGTGAGTGGTGGGCACAAAATATAATATACAGATCATGTATTACAGAAATGTACACTTGAAACCCATATGTTAGGTTTCATAGATTCCATTAACCAATGTCACCCTAATAAATTTAATAAAAATAAATATATGCCCCAAAAATATGAAGAGAAGGAAACACTTAGCAACTCATTTTTATGAAGTCAGCATTACCATGATACCAAAACCAAAGACAACACATGTAAACTGAGCCAAGTACAGGTCAGTAATTGCCTACATAACAACATCTGCAATAACCTAATTTTATTACCTAAACTTAAAATATAAAGGGAAGAGTTTTAAACATACATATACAGCCTCGTCTTGATAATCCTACTATTCATGTTAGAATTTAACACATCCTCTAGGTTCTTTAGAGCTCCATTAACTAGATAAGTTCTTTTCCATTATTAGTAATACAATAAAACAGGCAAAAAATAGGAAATGACTATCCTAGGGAAATAAATGTACTAATGAATGAAAATAACACAATTTAAATAGATTACAACACAAAACAAACAGCAGTGGGGGCAACAACATTTTAAAGTCTAAGAACTCACCCTGGCTGGTTTGGCTCAGGGGTTAGAGTGTTGGCCTGCGGTCCAGAGAGACCCGGGTTCAGTTCCCACTGGGGGCGCATACCTCGGTTGCAATTTGTCCCTGGCCCTGGATGGTTGTGCGGCAGGAGGCAGCCACTCAATGTGTCCCTTTCACATTGATGTTTCTCTCTCTCTCTCTCTTTTCCTCTCTCTCTCTCCCACTCCATCTGAACAAAAAATGGAGAAGTGTTCTCGGGTGAGGATAAAAAATAAATAAATAAAGTCTAAGAACTCATGACACTGGGGGCAAAAAGTATATAGTGTAAAACATTCCCACTTTTTCAACATTTGAACCAGATCTCAATTCAGAAACAGAAAAAGCTGATTGCTCAGCAATCTATAACTGGGCTATAAAGTTTGCTTTCTATTTACCCGCAGCCCAGCTAAAAGGAACAGGAGTGTGGGGGGGGGAGGGGGGAGTGAGGGGAAGACTCTCTTCCCAATGCTCATTACAAATTGCAACATTAGCCCAGACAGGTTTGGCTCAGTGGTTGAGCGTGGACTCATGCACCAAGAGGTCGCCAGTTCGATTACCAGTCAGGGCACGTGCCCATGTTGTGGGCTGGATCTCCAGTGGGGGGCATGCAGGAGGCAGCCAGTCCATGTTCTTTCTCATCAATGTTTCTATCTCTCTTTCCCTCTCCCTTCCTCTCTCTCTAAAATCAAGAAAGAAAGAAAAAAATTTTAAAATAAAATAAATAAATTGTAACATTCATTCTGTTAGTTTCTCTACCACCTCTAAATTTCAGACTCACATCCAACAGCCTTTGCAACACTTTCATTTGGCACCTCAAATTCAAATTACCCAAAACTGAATTCACTTTTCCTCTCCCACCCCCATCCCCAAACCTGCTCTTCCTACTGTATTTTTCCTACTACTATAATCTCGATCACAGTAGCATCACCTACCTAGTCAAGCCAGAAAACATCCCAAACATCCTAGACATTCTTCCTCTCCTTTGTGCCTTACGGTCAATCACCAAATCCAGATTATTTTATCTCTAAAATATTTATCAGACATTTCCCCTTTAAATCCACTCTGCATATTTCACAAATCTGCCTATTTCTTCCCATCAACTCCCTTCAAAATTAAGACTAAACTTTGGCATTATATGTATAACTACAGTCGGCCCTCGTTTATCGCAGTTAATCACTTCCAGACTCTACCCCGATAAAAGAATTTCCACAAAGTAGGATTCTTTATTTACTATACATACAAGATCTACCTCTCAAAGTCTTTTTTTCATTGCTATTTGCTGCTTCACTCTTTGTACTCCAGTAATAATAGTTTCCTGCCCACACTGTGCTGTATCATGCTTCTGCTTTTCCCTTTATTTCATTCTTTCAACGAATTTTTATCCTCATCATTTAAGGATCAACCAAAGTATCATGTACCCCAATAAGTAACCACTTCCACCTGCCCAAGCCTGTGTAAACCTGTGATTATCTCTACCTTAACTCCTAGCAAAATATATTGAAATAATCTGTTTGTATATCTTTAACTGCATTAGACTATAAGAGTCTTGAAGGCAGAGATTTTATCTGTAACTCCAGTAACCTAACACACAAGATAACTCAATCTTTGTTGAACTGACCATAATTTTTCTCATTGTCCTCAGAAAAACAAAAACGAAACAGAGAACTGGGGGTGAGGGAGGACTATGTCACTGAAACACAATCTTCACAGCAGGAATAAATTCTTGCTCACAAAGAGGAGCCTATAAATAAAACTAAAAATGTTCCTTCCTCATAACATTTCCTTCCTCTTCAAAAATCCCTGATCCCAAACAATATTTGAGGCAAACAATTATGGTTACAAATTATCCCGTGATAAGATTATAATAATGGCCCTGGCCAGTTTTGGTCAGTGGTTAGAGCATGGGCCCGAGGACCAGAGAGAGCCGGGTTCGGATCCCGCCAAGGGCACATACCTTGGTTGCAGTTTGTCCCTGGCCACGGTTGGGGTTGTGTGGGTGGCAACCAGTCGATGTGTCTCTCTCATGTCAATGTTTCTCTCTCTCTCTTCTTCCTTCTCTCCCTCCCGCTCTATCTGAACATAAATGCAAAAAATGTCCTCAGGTGAGGATTGAAAAAAAAAATTATAACAATGATACAAGCAAAACTTAGTTGATAATTTGCTACTGAAATCTTGAGTGTATAAATTTCTATCAAACACACACACACACACACACACACACACACACAAAATAGCACACTGTATAGGAATACTAACAAATTACCTAAGACTAACCCAATGTGCATTCTTACAAACAAATGTTTGCTTAATATAGGGGATAATAGGGAAACAAAAGTGGGTAATAAAATCATGAAAAGATCAGAAATCAAACTTTAAGGGTAATAATGCCTGTTTTTCCCCACAAAATTTGGTATATATAAATTATAAGTTGGCTATATAAAGAATATATGCATGCAAGGTTCTGGAGTAGGCTTCTGAGGGAATAACTAGAGGAATTAACCTCTGAAATAAAAGGTACCAGTCCTGAATCTATCATCAATTAGCTGTGACACTGATTAGACACTGATTAAGTCATGCAATTATTCTAGTACTTCATTTCCTCAACAGCAAAGAAGTTATTGAACATCAGATCTGTGAATTTCACTACATGTAAATTTTACCTAAAAAAAAAAAGTTGTCAAAATGAGAGGTGAGTCATTAATTAATCTGAGCTGTTTTCATCCTTCTATCACACACAACTTATTCCAAAGCAAGCTAATTAAGACAAACATTTACTACATGTAGTTAAAGTCTTCAGAATGGTTCATCATTAATAAAACAAAGACGTTACTGGACCACTGGACTAGATGAACCCTTTGGTCTCTCTAGCTCTAAACTTCTATAGGTTTGTTAATTTATACTATTACAAATGGTATCACTACTAAATTTTTTTTCATGAAAAAAGTATCTAAAAATCATTGCCTTCGTGGATACCAAATGACATTTTCAAAAGTGTCAGCATCCATTTTCACTGTCTATATTTCTATCTTAACTAATCTGAAATCAACAGCTTCATGTATTGCAACTGTCCACTTTTACTCTCTACTACTTCCTTAAGTTAAGCCTTCATTAAATGACTTCAGAGAAGGAGGAGGTTTCTCAGTCACTAACACTTATCACCTAATAAAAGTCAAAGGTTAACTAGGGCCCAGGATAGTGTGGCTCTATTGGTTAGAGCATCGGCCCATACACCAAAAGGTTGTGGGTTTGATTCCTGGTCAGGGCACATACCTACGTTGCAAGTTCAATTCCCAGTTGGGGCACGTACAGGAGACAACGGATCTATGTTTTTCTCTTTCTCGCTCTCTCTCTTTCCCCCTCACCCCCCCTTCCACTCTCTGAAAATCACTGGAAAAAAAATCCTCGAGTGAGCATTAAATAAATAAATAAATAAATAAATAAATAAATAAATAAATAGAAAGTCAACTAGGGCAGAAGGAATGGAGGGGTATTATACAAAGCATCAACTCCAAGACTCTTCCATTGAACCCTTCCCAACAAAGAGTGTGGTAAAAACAGGTGGTCTTTTGGAGTCATATTTATTCCTGATGTATGATTTTTCTTTTTTTATTAGCTAATATCATAGAATGTTTCAGAAACTATTAGTATAATAAATTTATAAACAAAAACATTTGCCAAAAGAGTTAGATTGCTAAAATTATGGGATTTTTTCCCTCTAAAAAAAAAAAAGAGAGAGTATTTTCTAAAACCATGATCAATTAGTTTTCTCTAGAGAAACAAAATATGTGAGCTGTTAAGACTACTGATGACTAAAACACTCCATGAAAATGGCATTATTCAGCCTTGGCCGGTTTGAAAATGGCATTATTCAGCCCTTAGCAGTTAGAGTGTCCACCCAAGGACCGAAGGGTCTCAGGTCAAGGGCACTTACCCAGGTTGAAGATTCCATCCCTGGTCAGGGTCATGAGGGAGGCAACCAATCGATGTGTCTCACATTGATGTTTTTCTCTCTCTCCTGCCCCCTCTCCCTTCCACTCTATCTTTAAAAAAAAAAAATCAATGGAAAAATATCCTTGGGTGTGGATTAACAAAAATAAATAAATAAAGGCATTATTCTGTTTGTTGATCACTGAAAATAATTCATTCAGATATATGTTTTAAAATGTTACTATCAGCACCCCAACTTAAACCCCTATATGTCCTCAGTAGAAATAGCATTAGGGCAAAATCATTATTTCTTATGGACAGAATTAAGACACTATGTCCTTATATGCTGAGGGCATACTTGTATTTATTTAACCTAAGTTTTAAAAGAACAGTAATTTGGAGATTAACTACCTCCAGTAAATATAATTTAAACTACTTATAAAAAGAGCATTCTATTACATGGTATGAAAGAAACTCAATACCAATAAAACTTTATAACAATGTGTTATTTTAGCAAAAATATAGGTTATGAATTTATAAGAACTGAGTACCAAAATACTCATGAGAAACTTTTTTCCCCTCAAAAAACGCATAGGAAACTTGTCACTCTAGTCTACCATTTTTCATCTTATTATTATCCTTCCTATAAAATATACATATTCCAATCTATATATTTTAATTTACTGGGGTCATCTGTATACATATAGGTTACAATGTACTTACTGGATACATTAACAAAGACAAATTGAAGATCAAAAAAAGTGAACTTAATTTCAACAGAGTTCTCTTCTCCTAAGAGTGTTTTTTATTTAAGTAGTTCTCACCAAAACAGGTCAAAGAGAAAGAAATAACTCATTTATACTCTTCTGACAAAAATTTCTATTTAAAGAAATTTTATACTAAACTTAGTCTCTTAGGCCAGTAGAAATCTGAAACCCTCAGAACACACTAATTTGGTAGTAAGAAAAGAATCAATGAGCCTGGCCAATGTGGCTTACTGGTTGAGCATATACCCATGCACCAAGAGGTTGCTGGTTTGATTCCCAGTCGGGGCATATGCCCAGGTTGTGGGCCCGATCCCCAATGGGGGGCATACAGGGGGCCGCCAATCGATGTTCTCTCTCTCATTGGTGTTACTATCTCTCTCTCCCTCTCCCTTCCTCTCTCTTTAAAATCAATAAAGAAAAAATATTTTTTTAAAAATCAATGAAATGTTGACAAAATAGAAAAATAATTATTAACTAAAACTATCTTAGAATTATGAAGGAAAACATCAAGGCCTTTGCCCAAAATAAATTTGCACTGAGTATCTGAAATAATTTCCCACTATCATTACCACTACCTACACCAAGGAAAAACTCATTATTTTGATTGAGATAAACTGAAGACAAAGGTTTATGAAGAGTGAATTTTTAAATTACTTGTCAAAAATGAGGGATATAACAGAAGTGCCCTCTTGTTTGCTACTACTAAATAAAAATATAAAAAGGTATATTCTCAATGAGGAAAAAAATGCATGATTGTTTGAAAGGTGATTGTGAATATTTTTCAAATAATTTTTATCAGTACATCAGAAAATTAAAGGACTATATAATTATCTTATTTAACAAAATACACTAAAGCAGGTACTTGTAAGGTTAATCATTTTCACTCAACAGGATAATCATACATATTTGGGAAATACCAGGAAGAAAACAATTATTACCAAAACAAATAATCAGTTTTTTTCTCAACTAAAAAGATACTTATGTGTTCTGGATATTTTTCTTTAACAAATAACATATTTTAAAAATAAAACATATTTTTAAATCCCTACTTAAAAATTAATTTAACTGGTCAACATGAGAAACTTAAAATCAGGTTATGGTGCTAACAGGGTCTTAATTTTCCACTTCTTATTTTTAACAATATCTCTGCTTTTTTAGTTCCCAAACAAGTATTTAGACCAAAGAAAGAAAATATTCTTCCTAAACTATATAAACCACTATTACTAATTAATCCCAATTATTTATAAAGTATTTAAGCACCTTCCAATAGTACAGTTTTGTGCTTCTTTAATCAAAGTAAACACATCTCCTTGTCCTAGAAGTATTATAGTTTATGAAAACTTGATTGCTAGAACCTCAACTCAAATCACTCCTGATGATTCATGTTTAATCCAGACATATTTCCTTTTCTACAATCTCTCTAAAGTAATATAGGAGACCCTATGAATACCATAAAACATGGGGTCAGTAATATAGTCAACTGGCCTACTGTGAACTTATATTACCATACCAAGTGGGGAACCTATAGATAAGGTAAACAAACAAAAGGGTTGGACAAACCTATAAACCGTATTTGTCCTTAAGGTCTCATGATTCTTTTTGGGACCACACTTAAATCTCACCCATCATTACTGTTGGATTCACAAGATTCCCAAAGGATCCCAAGAGGCCCAAGCTTCAAACTATGATTCCACCCCCACCAAGCCTTTCTTACCTATATGCCACACCTCTCCTAATCACAGACATTGCATAAAAGTTTACTTCTAACCCTGGCCAGTGTGGCTCAGTTGGTTGGAGCACTGTCCCGTACACCAAAAGGTGGTGGGTTAATTCCTGGTCAGGGCACATACCCAGATTTCAGGTTTCAATCCTCAGTTAGGGCCCGATTGATGTTTCTCTCTCTCTCTCTCCCTTCGTCTCTCTAAAAAAATAAATAAATAAATAAAACAATAAAATAAAAAACCTTTTTTTAGTTCACTTCTATATTCCACTGCCTCTGAACCCTCACCAGTTTGTAAACTACAGCAAGTTTACTTGACAAACTAATCTATGCCAATATTGTTGATAAAAGACAGTATTTTAAAGTTTCTCTTTCAGAAAGTCTGTGATTTTAAACAGAAAATTTTAGAAAAAAATCCATAATACACAGGAGAAACACAAATAAAGTTTGGCATTGGCAATTCTCAAATTATACGTCACAGTCAACCACCTACTCTACTTATTAGTAATGTATATCCAATTACAACATAATATAGTTTAAATTAAAAATTCATACAGTCATATAATCAGTAATGAACATATGCCTGGCTTATATATGTTTCATGGCAAATGTCAATTAAGTGGAGACTAAAACTGCAATTTTATCAGAAATTCCCTATCTGTTAATCTTCTCATCCTCAAAAAGAGCAAAAGACCCCCCTGTAGCCAATCCAGTGAAAATGGTCAGGTAACTTTTTAACCTACCCCAAATTACTAGAGCACACCATATATGAGGTCCTCTCAGCACATATGACATTTAGTATTTAAAGTGTCTTTTCTACTATATGCTTTCATAACAATTTGGTAAATTATAGACCACTTTATTCTTTATCACATTAATCCAAAGCATTGTCTATGACTGAGATGATACAATACCATTTTATTCAAACTGCAATTAATTCTACAATTACAAATCTAGAGGCTAGAGTCTTTCTGAACAACAGATTAAAGTTTTTTAAACCAGCATTGAATGAATTGTGTTATATAATAATCTTGTGAAGAAACCTCTTGACCAGAAATCTCAAAACATGAGATCAGCTAGATGAATTTGGGAAAGATACAACTTTCCCAATTCTTAATTTCTTAACAGTGGAAAAGAGTAACATTACCAGCTCTCTGTAGACTGAAGTATTATAAAACATACCAATCCCATTTTTTTCTGCAATCCTATTTAGAATTTCTATATAGCTACAAGTCCACAAGATTAAGAACTATACCACTTCGAGCTTTTACATCCTTTCAAAGTATCAGAAAAGTGCAGGTACTAAATGAATGTAGAATTAAAACAGTTTGGGAGAATTCTTTAAGGCAAAATCTACATAAAATGCTCACTCAGCTAGCTGTAAACCAAATTTTATTAAAAACATTAATGCTTCATACACTACCCAAAAAAGTCATTAAAGTACAGATAAAGCCTACACTAGACCAATGACTTATTTTACATCCTTTTAAGTCATACATTTGGCCCTATTTTTTTAAATCAACTGGCTCAGCAAGTATCTAATATGCCCTCACCTCCACTTTCCACTTCCTATTCTTTCCTATTATTTTGGTCCTAGAGGATAAGTATGAAGTTCAACTCAATCCTAAAAGGCTGCTTCAAGTAAGAGCTATATTTTGCCTTGACTTTCTTTATGACCTTGGGTGGAGAATCTACCAAATGTGGACTATAATGATGTTTGTGTGTTCCTGTTTATTACTGAAATTTAATCCTAATATACTAACAACAGTGAAGTCTTCTAAACTGGACCTAGAGAGCCGAAAGCCTTTGAGTTACAAACATCAAATGATGCATAATAAGAACCACATTTTAAAAACTTAATTTGACTAGTTAAAAAAAACTATAAAGGCCCCAAATTTAACAAGATCGAAAAACAAATTCTGAAAAACACCAACAGTCTCTTTATTACCTCTCTTCATGGACAAGTCTGCAATGTTAAAAAATAATAATAAAGTAGGAATAAAACTAGCTTTAACTAGCCACTTCCTTGCTTTAACAGCTGGACAACAAATGAAAATTTAAAAGTTACAAAAGAATAGAAAGACAGTATATTAAAAAAATCTACAATCTTAAAATTATGAAGATAAATCTATCATTTAAGTCACTAACTTGTATACCCATATTGGGCAGTAATCTTGGTACTGTTTTATTGGCATTAGAAAGATAAATCCCTGCCTTGGAGGAACATCTACTATAAGTACATTATCATTTCAGGATCTTAGAGCAGTTTATGAGTAACATCTCTTTAGGTTTCCCTAAGGTACTCTAAGTGCTTAACATCATTCACACATCCAGCCACCACTAGGGTAAGAAGTAAATAAACACTATTTACTTATACAATTATTCACCACGGAACTCTAGTCAAGAATGCAAAAGTAAACATCCATACAGGCATTTAATACCCAAAGAAAGCGTAGAATACTACGGACGATAAGATTCACCCTTAATTGACCACCAATGAAACCAGTAGGCCTTCCACATGGGCTGTTCTTTACTACCACTCTTGATTTGAAAAAAGTAACAATGTCAACTCAACATTTTAACAGTACAAAAGATAAACAGAACTTAGTGATACCTCTTCTTCCAGATCTTCAAAAGGTGTTTATAAAAACTGAGATAGAGCAACGCCCCCCTAAAAGCACCCTACTGGAAAGAATGAAATATCGAAAACATCAGGTGGGCCAAGGTTAGAAAAAATAATCTAACCCAATTATCCGGAGGAACCACAGGATTTGGGACTAGGAACGTGAGATCGGGGTGGGGGTGGGTAGCAAAGTGAAATCTAACCCCAGAAATCACAACACAGGCCGCGCAGCCTGGGAGATGAAGCTGGCGGGAAGTGAGCTCCCTTTCCGTTCCCAGGGGAAAGTCCAGAGAAGAGCGGCTCCACACAGCGGCCGTACCAGGCGCCAACAGTGCATGCCTACCAAGGCGCGGGAGCCGCTGGAGAACCCGGTGGAGAAGGGGAGGAGATCCCGGCAGACGGCCCTGGAAGAGGAGGAGGACTAACGTTGGAAGCAGCGGCAGTGTCTGAACGAGGGGGATTACCTAACTGTGACGACAGAGAAGTGTCTTCAGGCTCCGGCGATGGTTCCGACTGCGCAACGTGTGGTGTCTTTCCCGCTTAGCCCGCAGCAGCAACAGAACCAGCTCCTTCAGCCAGTCGCCATTTCCCGCCTACCGACCTGCTGCACCGCACGGAGAGGGACCCGGATGGAAAGCGGCCTCTCCGCGCAGGCGCTTTGACTTCCTCCTCCCCCTCCCACCACAATTCCGCGAGGTGGGAGGGAAGGAATGCAGACGGCCACAGCGGAAAAAAAAGAGAGAAAGAAAAAAACAACTCTTATTTTCGTGAAGAGCTTTGGAGTTCCTGCCGCCGGAAAAAACTCGCGAGCTCGAATTCCTGACAAAAATTGAACGCAGGGCCTTAGGACCAGATGAAATAAGACCAAAACCTATCAGGATTCGCTAAGGGCCTGCGGGATATTTGTACTTTAGGGGCCGCCGTAGCTAGCTGTGTAGTGGTCGCAGAGGTAGTAAAGAGTAAAGCGTTGGAAGTGGAGAGGCGGGGACCCGAAGGACGGTTTTTCCTCCCGCTACTAACGGAACTGCTTAGGCAGAGCTGGGAGGGGGAGCGCGCCCTCGCCCCGGAGGCGGGGCTTAGGAACGCCTCGCGCACTCTGGTGACTTCGGTTTAGTAACCTGGGCGCGCCAGGTGGGCGGAGCCAAGGGGGACGGGTGGGACTAACGGCTTGGCGCGCTGGAGGAGGTAGTGCGTGGAGAGTTCTGCCTGACGTCGGGATTAAGATGTACTCTTCGTCTTTTCTGGGATCCCGGTGGCCCCAAAAAGTCCTCCTTTACTGCCTAAACGGTATAGCAGTTTGCTCATGGATCTGTTATACAAACCCACGCCCTTCGACTCCACGCGATTTCGGCTTTGTTTCTGCTAAAAAGTCATTATTCTGACAATTGGGTTTCTACTTTACAGGCCTGGGTCAAAGGACAGTCAGCATCACAGGTAAAAACGTATCAATCCGGAGCGTCTAGTGCTAGTGGAATAGCAAAAAAACAAACTGATTGGAAGTGTACTTACTGTCTGTTTACTAAAACTCCGTCCACTCTCATGATTCAATCAGGAAATATTGAAAAAGCACAATGCTCGGACCATACCAGTGTGAGAGAGACAACAGTGTATGGACCCTGCCCTCCCAGAGTTCACAGTCTATTGAAGAAGACAAACTATTTAAATACAGTGTGATAGAATGACACACGTTGTAAACCACATGAGGGTTGCCAGTGACGGAGTGTGGGAAGGCTTTCTTGAGATGACATGTGTGACATGAAGAACTGATGCTACAGAGGAAGAGTATCTAGATAAAGCAAACAACAGATGGGAAGGTCCAAATACGAGATTGCTTTGAGCAGTTGGGGAAGTAGTTCTGTGCATGAGGGGAAGACAGTGAAGAGAGATGAGGCTGAGAGGTAAGAAGAGAACCCTTATGAATTTGGTTGTTTCTTTTTCAAAGTGTGAAGCAGATGGGCTGTCTTCTGTAAGCCTTATATACTACAGATCCTGTCAGAGCTCTGAGTTATTTGCACCCTAAATCTTCCTAGTACAAGAAAGCTCTGAATGCGACATTTATTGAGAATCTGTGGTGTACAGAGTGCAGAACTGATAATAGTCCACAAAATAATAGATTCCTGAAAAACTAACTGGAAAGCAACTAACAATTATTGATTATCCAGTGTGTATCCTAGAAAGCAATAGAATATAAACTAAACAATTACCCCAATTGACTAAAATAAATTTTAAATCAGGTAAAAATATATTTCTAAATATATGTTCCAAGTACTAGTTTTTTTCAAATCTTAAGTCTCTTAAAAGTGTATGCCATTTACAAAGCACTTTTTAATGCATTTATATGCACTTTGATTCTCCCAACAACCCTGTGAGATAGGTATATTGGTCTTCCCCCCACCCACCCCGCCTCCTTTTTTTAATCCTCACCTGAGAATATTTTTCCATTGAATTTTAAGTTTTTCTTTCTTTATTTTTAGAGAGATAGATAAAAACATTAATGAGAGAGAACATCGATTGGCTGCGTCCTGCATGCTCCCCACTGGGGATTGGGCCCACAACCTGGGCGTGTGCCCAGACTGGGAATCGAACTGGTGACCTCTTGGTGCATGGGTTGATGCTCAACCAGTGAGCCACACCGGCTGGGCTTAGTTTTTTTGTGTGTGTTTGTTTGTTTTTTAAGGAGTGGAGAACCCTGTCTGGGTAGCTCAACTGGTAAGAGCATCCTCCTGATACACCAAGGTTGGGAGTTCAGTCCCTACTCAGGGCACATACAAGAACCATCCAATGAATGCATAAGTGGAACAACAAAAATCCATTTTTATCTTTCTCTCTCCTGTCTTTCCAAAATCAATAAAAAAGTTTTTTTAAGGAGCGGGGAGAAAAGAGAAAAAAAGATGCTTACTCAAAGATAGTAAGAATCAGCTAGTAAGAAATACAATCAGGACTCAAGCACTCCTCGTTACACCACATCATACTTTCTTCTTTGGGAGTTGTTATTGTTATTAAGTTTAGAAAGTTTGCTGTTAGTAAGCCTAAATCCTTTTGCGCTTTAACATTTTAACACCATTTTTCACATAACATAACTGTTTTGTTTTGGTTTTTACCTCAGTCTTTTACATCCAGTGGTCTCTTTCTATTAGCCTCTTTTCTGAAATACCTAAGTAGATTGTTGTGAATATCAAATGAGATTATTTATGGAAAATACTTAGCAAGGTGTTTTTCTTGTGCCTTAAATGGTAGTTAATGTCATGAAGCTTCAGTAACAACCCTGTCCAAGATTTTAGAATAAGATAAAGTTTTAAAAATATGAACTTAAAAATGAAGTCTTAAGTATATTTACATGCAAAGGTAGCCACGGGGGTGGGGGGTGTGTAATGCAAAAAACTAGTGGCATGCATGCTTTTCAAGCTATTCAAAACTATTGCTATACGAAAACATTAATGAAATAGGGTGTTCACTAAGTAATGTCATAGAAGTATCTTGGATCTTCAACAGTCTTACAGTAGGTCTCACATTTCAAAGTATATGGAATATATCTACCTTTTTCACCCAATATATAAGGCATTCCTATATTCTATTTCTGAGTTGTATTTTTATCACTCTCATCACTCACTAAGGAAGTAATATAATAAATATTGAAATATCAGAGCTGTCACTTTGCTCCAATATTGTGATCACTTTATGGCAATGACCATCTAAACTTAATATGGTCAAAACTAAATTCAATTTTCTCTCAAACCTGCTACTCTCTCTGTGTTCTCCATCTTACATAATACAGCTTTTCTTATATCTAACATCAAATTCATTGTAAGTGCAATAAACTAAACCTTCAAAATATATCCTGAATCCAAACACTTCTCCTTATGTCAGTTGCCTTCCTAGTTTGTTCTTGGACCTCCTTTAATCATACAGAAGCCAGAGCAATTATTTTAAAACTTTTTAATTTTATTTTTGAGAGAGAAACATCGATTTGTTTTTCCACTTCTTTATGCATTCATTGGTTGCTTCTTTATGTGCCCTGACTGGAGATTGAACCTGCAACCTTGGCGTATCCGGACAACCCTCTAACCAACTAAGCTACCCAAACAGGGACTATTTTAACCTCTGTATACATTTTATATCACCCTTAAAATCTACTCTTTTACTATGCAAGGCCCTTCATTAGCTGACTCTTGGCTACTTCGCTGACATTTCCTACGTCTTGTTCCTTGTATTTGTCATAGTAGTGGCCAAAGAACTATTCTTTGAAAAATTGTATTCCCACATCAAGAGCTTTGTATTTGTTGTTTCCTCTGCCTCTAATTCTCTTCCCCTAGACCTGTGCTATTCAATAACCACTAGCCAAGTATGGCTACTAAGCACTTGAAATATGGCTAGTGTGACAGAAACAACTTTAAATTTAATTAACATTATTTTAAAATTAACACATTAGTGACTATTTAACAAGGTTCCCATTTGGAGTGATGAAAAGTTCCTGGAACTAGATCCTAGTGATGGTTGCACAACACTGTGGATGTACTTAATATCACTTAATTATACACTTTAAATGTAAATGTACAATGGTAAATTTTATGTGTACTTGACTACAGTACAATGAAAAAATTGCTCCTTGGTATTTACCCAAAAGAGCTGAAAACTAATTTCCACACAAAAACCAGCACATGAATCTTGATAGCAGCTTTATTCATAATTGCCAAAACTTGGAGTGACCAAGATGTTTTTCAGTAGGCGAATAAATTATGGTACATCCAAACAATGGAATGTTATTCAGCTAAAAAGATATGAGCTTATCAAACCATGAAAAGACATGTAGAATCTTTTTTTTTCTTTGTTTTTGTTGTTGGTAATCCTCATCCAAGGATATTTTTCCATTGATTTTTTTTTTTTAGAGACAGTGGAAGGGAGGGAGGGAGGAAGGGAAGGAAAGAGAAACATCTGTGAGAGAGAGACACATCAATTGGCTGCCTCCTGCACAGCTCAGTTGGGTCTGGGAAACCTGCAACCCAGCCACGAGCCCCTGATTAGAATCAAACTCGAGACCCTCCAGTCCATCCAGTCTGCAGGGCGACGTTCCAACCACTGAGTCAAACTGGCCAGGGCAGACATGGGGAATCTTAAATGTATATTACTAAATGAAAGAAGCCAATTTTAAAAAGCTATATACTGTATGATTCCAATTACATGACATTCTGGCAAAGGCAAAACTATGTAGACAGAGAATAGATCAGTGTCTGTCAGAGTTTTAGGTGAAGGAAGGAGGAATAAGTGAAACAGAAGGGATTTTTTTTTTATCCTCACCTGAGGACATTTTTTTGCATTTATCTTCAGATAGAGCGAGAGGGAAAGAGGGAGGAAGAGAGAGTGAGAAACATCGATGTGAGAGAGACATATCAAGTGGACAACCTGCAACCGAGTTACGTGCCCTTAGCGGGAACCAAACCAGGGACTCCCTGGTCCGCGGGCCGACGCTCTAACCGCTGAGCCAAACCAGCCAGGGCAAAACAAGAAGGGATTTTTTAGGGAAGTGAAATTACTCTGTACACTATAATGATGGATATGTCACTATACATTTGTCCAAACCCATAGAATGCACAATACAAGTGTGAATCCTAATGTAAACTAAAAACTTTGGTTGATAATGATGTAACAATGTTGGCTTATCAATTGTAACAAACAATTCTACACTGGTGCAGGATGTTGGTGGGGAAAGCTGGGGGTGGAGAAGGAGACTCTGTACTTTTTACCCAATTTTGCTGTGAACCTAAAACTGCCCTAAAACGTAAAGTCTACTGAAAAAAAGCTAATACTTGACATGAAACATGAGTATGTGAATATTCTTACTCAAATATAAATTAAATGAACTCTAAATACTAACAAAATGTTTCCAATGACAATTTAGTGTCCAAAGGAGATGTACTGTAAATGAAATATATACACTAGATTTCAGACTTAGTACAAAAGTATATAAAATATTAATAGTATTCTATATTGATTATATGTTAAAATGATATTTTTTTTCTTTATTGATTTAGATAGAGAGGAAGGGAGGAGAGAGATAGAAACATCAATGAGAGAGAACATCGATTGGTCGCCTCCTGCATGCTCCCCACTGGGGATCAGGCCCACAACCTGGGCATGTGCCCTGACCAGGAATCGAACTGGCGACCTCTTGGTGCATGAGTCGATACTCAAACACTGAGCCACACCAGCCAGGCTAGTTTTTATTCTTAAGGTACATCCTTTCTAGTATTTCAACTGGATGTCACAGTTGTTAAGGAGATCTCTACTTTGGCAGGCCCAGAAACTCTATGTCCCTTAGTGCTGCTTTTATGCCAACACTTGTTGACCTTTGGTATCTCTGTTCCATTCTCAACTGTGTAGCATCTGCTATCTGGTAAGCATCAGGTGGTCTTGCTCTGATTATATACAGCCCTGGACTTGGGGTGACCCCGTATGGATTTCTGGGGCCACCTCTGCATAGCTCTCTCTTCTCTGATGCCCAACCCCACAGAATACAACTGCTTTAGCTGTTCTCCTCTATGATCTCTGTCTTCTCAGTTCAGCACTCCAGCCTATTTACACCATAGGAAGCTGGATGATTATGGGGCTCAACTACTGAAGTTTCCCTTCTCTTGGAAATTTCAGTTTTATGCTGCCCGAAAAGAGTTGCTCAATATATCTTGTCCAGTTTTATAGCTGCTACTATCTAGAAGGGCTAGTCAAGTTATTCGATTACAGCCAGAAGCAGAAGTTCCACTTCCCTAGGATTTTCTGAAGTGGAACTAAGGAAAGAGGAGCAGCCTCTCTCAGATGGCAAAACTAAGAAGAGATGACCTGCTAGAAGTCATGGTTAGAGCTTTGAATGAGGGAACTGGTATGAGAGAAGGCAATAGAAACAGACATGGGAGTTGATGAAACAAAGTTGGCAGCATTCAAGTCCTAGTTCCAATTATTTTCAAGTCCAGGAGACTCCTGTCCTTTATACAGTTTACTTACATGGACTGTTAAATTTCCCCCTTTATCTGGTATAGTTGGTTGCATTTTCATTTAGACCCTCAGTAAGGAGAGTCTATTAAAATGAACTGGATGTAGCACAATCAGAACTGAATATTGATGGCCCACATGTGATGTTAAGACTTGGGAAATGTACTGATGTTTATTTGACTGTCTTATTGGAGCCATTGAGCCAGACATGTGAGGGAACAGAAGTGACTATCCCCCTCATAATTTTTTTTAACAGATTTTCTGTCCTCGTATTTTAGTAAATTTTGTTGTTATAGCATTTTACAAATGAGAAGTCAAAAAGGCACACAATCTTCAGAAATTTTTAAATAAAAAGAAATACTTTAGAAATCATTTTGAAATCTGAATTTTCCCTGGAATCATCCTTCCATGTACATTTTATGTTCTGCATTTTCTCTTTATGGGTCAGTAGCAAGTGACCTGAATTTATAAGATTCTCCCTATCCTGCCCCTTCCATACCTTTTCAGCCTCATTTCTCTTCTTCTTGCTCATGATTTTCTAACCTCACAACTGTAATGTTTCAGTTACGTAAAAACCTGAAAATTTGGAAACTTATAGACCTTGGAATCTTGTTTATTTGTTTATTTATTTATTTTAGATGTTTAAATTGATTTTTAGTGAAAGAGGAAAAGAGAGAAAGAAATATCAATGTGAGAGCAGAACGTCAATCAGCTGCCTCCTACATGCCCCCTACTGGGGATCCAGACCCCCAAGGGGAGCATATATCCTGACTGGGAACTGAACCAGCAACCTTTTGGTATATGGGGCAAAGCCCAACCTACTGAGCCATATCGCCCAGGGCAGAACCTTGTTTTATTTTTAATAGCTGTTACCAGTATTTAAAATTACCTGGCTCATGTGTTTACCTTGTATATTGTCTGACTGCTCCCAGTTAAATGTAGTAAGCTCTATAAGGAAAGAAACCTGGTCAATTTTATCCACTTCAGATTCTTACTACCTAGAACAATGCTGGGCACATAGAAAACATTCAGTATTTGTTGAATAAACTAGCACAGTAAACAGCCCTGGTGTAAAAATTTCTGCCATTCTAGTTTAGCTTGCTTAAAATAAATTCTAAATTTACTCAAATTTAACGTTAAAATGTAGCTACTTGCATCACGTGTGATGTGTGTATGTTATCAGAATCAGCAAAATAGTAAAACAAGTTTAATTTTAATTTATTAGAACCCAGTAAGTGATGATTTCAAAAGCAGAGTTTTCATCAAATTAACACTTAATTCAGGGCAAAAATACATTTAAAAAACCTAAATCTTAAGGCAGAAGTAAAACATTACAAAACCAGCATGTCTAACACAGACTGTAGAATGTCAGGATTTTAAGAGATTCACATAGCATTTTATAGCATTAAAATGTTAATACAGTTGGAAATAGTATCAATTGGTCCAACTTTTCTCAGTTTATAAAATGTCTAGACTGCTATCTGAAGAAATTTTGCTGTATAAGTAATAGCTACCATATAACCAAGTGATTGTTTTTATCACAAAAGAACTAAGGCAGGAAATTTCATGGTTTTCATTTGTAAAGATTTTCCAGTACTAAACAAAATATTACTAGGATTATGTTTTAGATTTATCTTCCCACCCTAACACCCATAATTTATACATTAATTCCCTTTAACTCCATTTAAAAAAATTCTGTGAACTATCACACCTATTCATTTATAAGCCTGACTCTACTCATAGCAAAGGCATGAACTGCTTGCTTTGATATGGTAGAAAAAACAAATTAGTAAATCACTGTTTCTTTTCCTGGTTGCCTAATAATTTCTAAACTAAAGTTTAAGAATTTTTGTACCTCCAATAAGTGAAAAACTTTTTTTTAAAATCTATAAATATGAATTTTGACTAGAACCTGAGTACAGGGGCGGGGGAAGCATTTTATGTTTATGTGCAATTACCAGTAGCCCTTCTGAAACAGAGTTAGGAACCTTAAATTTCTCCTTATGATAAAAACCTTTTATTTTGAGAGTGGAGGGGTAGGATTTAAAAGTGCTTTAACTCAGAAAACAAGAATTAGCTAGCTTATGTATTCTGAAAAGTGTCAAAAAAGACAAATGCATTTAAAATAATTTTGTAAGACTAGCAAATATGAGGTTTCTGGGTTCTTAACTAGCATTTAAGTAATTACAAAGATTCCTCATCTTTATTACAAACTTTTAAGCTATTTTAATAAAATGACTGTAGACCTCACTGTACTTCTATTTATCTGTGCAATAATAAAAATCTGTTAAAACTCCTTATTTAGTAATTCTGAAAAAGTATAGTCAAATAATATCACTAAAACTACCAGATAAGCTTTGAAATACTGACTGCAGATTCATTTCAAAGTTGACTTAGCCTCTTTTAGAATATGGCATTTAAATCATTAATATATTCACTAACTTGAACTCTGAAAATATAAAAATTTTAGCCAGTGCTGGTTATAGTTAAACAGTACTGGTATTATGTGGGGGGGAGGGGGGGGGAAGGAAAATATATTGTCAATCATGCATTTCACAATTTCATGAACTAACTCATAAATATTGTTATGTCTTTGCAGGTTATCTCAGCTTTCATCAGGCCTCAGCTGAAAGCTTACCTGCCAAAACACATCAGCACTCATGTAAAATAAAAGGGGTAGGGAAGTGATTTTGCACACATGCTGCCCAGTGTTTGGCTTCCAGGTTCCCATCTTTTATCTAACTATTCTAGGTATAATTCCTGGAAGAGCATGAGATAAGGAGTAGATAGAACAGAACACCTGTTGGGCTAATAAGTGTATAAAAAGGTTTTTAGTTGAACAACTGTTTTCACTGTGGTTATGTTATGTGCAATTTATAAACTGTACAACCATTTTTTCCTGTTTCTCCATTTGTGTAAAGAATTAGGCTCAATAAAATGTAAAATATACATTAGTTTGCTTTAAATGCAAAGACTACAGTTTTGCTTACTTTGTTTTTGGCTCAACTATAATATACCAAAAAGGTCTCTGCTTTAATAATACAATATGAAAAAGTTCACATATGTACATGGGTACATTCCTCCATTAAATTTTTTTCTTAAATCTAACTGAATGTATCTTTATAACTGATACAACTGATCTTTACAACAAAAGTCAAAAAAGACAAAGTAGAAATGATTCCATTTTACAGCACTTTAGGTTTTCTGAAGTTTTCCTTTAGGACTTAAAGGACATCATTTAAACGTTGTTTTCCATAGTCTGCAGGATCCATTTGAAGTTCTCGTTCTTCATCATCTGAAAGGGAATATGTATCAAGAATATTATTTTTAAAATCACTTCCAGAAATCCAATTTAAAAATGTCTTTTTTTCTCAGGTAGTTTTCTGCTTATTATTTTATACCTTCTGCAAATAGTGTTCTATTTCTCCGTTGCTTGGCTAAAGAGGGAAAGTCTGTAACTATTTTGGAAGATTCCTTCATTTTAACAAGTCTTTTAATGATAGATGAGGTAGATGGATGAACAGATGGAAGGAAGGAAGGAAGGAAGGGAGGGAGGGAGGGAAGGAAGCTAGCTAGATAGATCTAGTCAGCAAAACATTAGGATCCCACAAACAATGAGGAGTTGATTCTTTTATATATTATTTCAATATAGATGAAGGTCAGTGCTTTGGTAGAAACTGTTGTGTATATATTTTCATGCCTTTAAAAACCAAACTTTTTCTAATTATAAAATGAATCCATAGTTGCCCAGCCAGTGTGGCTCAGTGGTTGAGCATCGACCCATGCACCAAGAGGTCACCGGTTCGATTCCCAGTCAGGGCACATGCCCAGGTTATGGGCATATCCCCAGTGGGGGCATGCAGGAGGCAGCCGATCAATGTTCTCTCATTGATGTTTCTATCTCTCTCTCCCTCTCCCTTCCTCTCTCTCTAAAACAATAAAGAAATTTTTTTTAATTAATCCATAGTTATCAGGGAAAAATTAGAAAATAAAAGTTACTCATAATCCCAACATTTAACATTTTAGTGAATTTCTTTGCTTCTCTGCAAAGAGTTTAACAGTTAACTTCCTAAATGGAGTATACAAACCAAAACTTAACCTTTTCTTTACCAAAAAGAAAAAAAAAGTTATTATATAATATTGTTAGACAATAAGATCCCTATAGTCACTATGAGTAGCTATATTAAACAACTCTATATAGTGCCTTGGAGTTTGACTTATTTGGCCATTCATAGGTTTTTTTGGGTCCTTCATAGGTATCAACTGTCACTTCACATTACTGTCAGTTTATCTGCCAATAGCAATCCTTCTTTTCTAATTTTGCTACAAACTGCAGGCTTTTAAATAAGACTGCTCAGGGTATTAAAATGTTAGAACTAGAATAATTTCAATTACAGCCTAAGAGGCTCCCTTTTTAGTATATGGCTTTTAATGACATCTTTTGGCTACTCCAGTCTTAAAAAATGACCTCTCTCTGGCCAGTGTGGCTCACTGTTGTAACATCGACCCATGCACCAAGATGTTGCCGGTTCAATTCCTGGTCAGGGCACATGCCCAGGTTGTGGGTCCAATCCCCAGTGTGGGGTATGCAGGAAGTGGCCAATCAATGTTCTCTCTCATTGATGTTTCTATCTCTCTCTCTCCCTCTCCCTTCCTCTCTCTCTAAAAATTAATAAAGAAAAAATTTTTTTAAAAAAATGACTTCTCTTACTTTCTGGTTCACATTATAGTTACCCAATAGCTTAGTTTTTGATAGATTGAGGTGTTATTATCATCTGTCTAGAAATATAATTTTATATAATTTATAAAGAGTTATATATTGGAATCTAAATTCATATATACACTAAAGCTTTCTGAAATCAATTATTTTTGGTTTAATAGGTTTCCACTCTCAGCTTTTCTGGTATATTCTATTGTAAAATTTTGTTCAAGAAAGATGCCATATGGTGTATGTACTATGTATTAACTTTTCATAATGATGTGTTCTTATTTCTTCTTTACATTTATTCATAAAATATGCCAAACAAACCAACTTTCTCTTTCCTTTCGATACCTTTCCTGTTAAACTTATATAAATTCTCATTTAGAATTGTAGGAAACTGTTATACATTATTTCTAACAAATATCTCATTTCTTTAATAATGTAATCTATTAGGTATGAAAACTCCAAATCTGCTACATACAAAGGCTGAAATTATATCCATAATCATATTTGTATTTTGAAAATATCTTTGTACTTTTAAAAGTTATCTTTGGATTTAAAAAGAAAAGTAGTCACTGGCACCTAGGATCCACGTTATGGGACCTTACCTTAGGGCTATAAACACATCTTTCAGGACTTTAGTAATTAAATGTAGACAATCATCATGAAGCAGTGGAAAAAGCTACTATATACAGAATTACTAGAAATTTAACAGGCAAGTTATTGAAAAAATGTTGTTACTTTTGGGGATTCTTAAATGAGTAATGATAAAGAGGAAACAAGATAAGAGCAAAGATCTAAGAATAGAAAAAAGTGAATTCTAGTCCTGGCTCAGGCACTTATCAAACACGATCTAGTTCCTAAACCTCTTTAGACCTCTAATTACCTCTCAATAGAATAGGAATAATAGCTCTTTTTTTCTGCCTTAAAATAAAATAATGCATAGGAAGGCAGCCAAGGACCTCTATAAATACAAGACATTTGTCGGTTTTCTTAACTGAGCTCTTTTTTTTCTTTCTTGATTTTAGAGAGGCATATCGATTGGCCACCTCCTGCATGCCCCCACTGGGGATCAGGCCCACAACCTGGGCTTGTGCCCTGACCAGGAATCGAACCAGTGACCTCTTGGTGCATGGGTCGACGCTCAACCATTGAGCCACACCAGCTGGGCTTAACTTATGCTCTCCAGCAAAGTTTTAATATAGTGCCTTCACAGTGATTTTCAGAATTTCATAGGACTTTTGAAATATTATCTTTCTTACATTAAGCTAAGTAGAGTATCTTGTCAATGCAGCTATTCTAACCAGAATTCAAGTTTCTACTAATAACCTCTATATCTAACTATAAAGTATGATGAAATTACCTAACTAAATCTTATACATAATAACAATTACTAAATATAATTATATAAACTCATATTTTATTTCACTTTACAAAGCAGCAAAATCTGTAAATAGCTCACAACATAAAATGACTACTAAAGGAATATAATCTAAAGACATTGCCCTGGCCAGTTTGGCTCAGCGGTTAGAGCGTCAGCCTGCGGTCCAGAGAGACCCAGGTTCAGTTCCCGCTAAGGGCATGTACTTCGGTTGCAGTTTGTCTCTGGCCCTGGTTGGTCGTGCGAGTGGCAGCCACTCGATGTGTCCCTTTCACGTCGATGTTTGTCTCTCTCTCTCTCTTCCTCTCTCTCCCTCCCACTCTATCTGGACAAAAAGTGAAAAAATGTCCTCAGGTGAGGATAAAAAAATAAATAAATAAATACATTAATAATTTATTAAGTAATTCCTAAATTACTTCTGAGGTCAAGAAAAGACCACTGCCATAAAGCAAGTTCTACCAAGCAGTGAGGCTCCACTAAAACGTACGAATTAATCTATAGGCCAAAGTGCAATTATCCTCTAAAGCAGGCAACCCAGAGAAAAAAATTCTAGATTTGCTTTTACTTTTTAAATTATGATTTTATTCAACAAACTCATATAGTGTTACAGTGTGAAAGACCCTGTTCTAAGTGTTGAACAAATATTTAAATCATATAATCCACATAACTGTTGAGTTAGGTAACTATAGCTATCCCTGTTTGACAGATGAGGAAATTGAGGCATATAGGTTACATAATTCACAAGGTGACAGAGCTAGTAAGTGGTACAGCTGGGATTCAAATCCAAGAAATTTTGGCTTAGAATCAGGCACTTAAGCACTATGCAAAGCTTCCTTCCATAGATACACCTAATAATATGCATTTCATATTCTATTAAACTCAGAACTTCTATGAGATTAAAGAGCACAGGGAATTTGTAAACATCCACCTCCTTATTACAATGAAGAATGAATTAAAAAAATATCCGTCAGATGTGCAGTCTTTCCAGAGTTGATCTTTAAGAAGTCAGGAAAAAAAGTTTTTATACCAATGTAAATAAAATATTTCTTTTAAGATGCTCCAGGAAACCAGGAACTAAAAGCCAAAATAAACCAGGATTGGAAACACAGGAAAATTAGGCTTCACTTAATTCTACAAGAAAACACCGTACTAGCCCAAATGATCAATACACATGAACAGGCATCAGAGATAAAGCTGGACTCGTTTAGCTCCCTGTTGGCAGAGATGCTGCCCAAACCTCCATTTCATAGTCCAGACTTTCAGAGACCAAAGCCAGAGTGTCCTTAGCTGAAGCCAGAACCTCAGTCCTGCAGCTGGAATCTCTAATCCTAGGTACACAACAGTCTGAGAAAAAACTACTAATCCTAGAGAGAGCAGAGAAGAGCCCCTATTGCTAGAACCTTATTTTGATATCTCTGGCTACAGTCTCAATGCTGGAGTAGTTTCCATTTTCTTTCCTGGTTTTGGAGGAAGATATATTTCAGGCATGCTGAAATCTAAAACACATTTTCCCATAATACTTGTGTTATATATAGTGATTCCACTGTGAATGTAACCACAGCATTTTAGCACTGAGAAGAACACTAGTTAAATACTCTCACATTACAGATGAATAAATTTTGGCCCAGAGAGTTTAAGTGATTTGAAAAGCAATACACAGCTGATCTCTTAACTCTCAGGCTAATGTATTTTTCCACTCTACTGCCTGCTTTGGCTACAAGTGCAAACTGGCCTGGGAACTCAACAATTATTTCTACACTGAAGCTATGAAGAAAAGCTTTTAAATTCCAAATATTCAAGCTTAACTAGGGAACAGTCATAATTTCCCCTCCCCACTTTTTGAACAATTAATACTATAGATAAAAATGTTAAACATGAAAATTATTTGGGTCTCCAGTATTTCTTTTCAGTCATTTCACCCAAACTTATCCCTTTTTATTTGCTGGAGTTGATGTTCTTGCATCTTTCTGTTCCCTATGATAAGGGAGTCCCCTTGGTAGCTGCCTCTCCTCTCTTGCTATCATTTAATGAACCCCAAAATGGGATAAAATATGTTAAATAGCAAACTGCAGCTCAAGTAAGATTCACTAGCAAATGAAGAAACCCCAAGATTAACCAATCCCCTCCCTACTTCACTGAGGATATCATCCTAAGTCATTTCCTTATTTATATTTCTTAGAATCAATGAATTAATTTTCTTGGGACAGTAATGGCAGGGCAGCATGAGGGTAGTGAGCACCTACAGTGGAAAGTGGCAATGAGAACTAAGGGTAGAAGAGGGAGGAGGGTACCAGAAAGACAGAGAAAGAAGGCACCAAAGATAAATGTACCTGCTATGGATAAAACCATAAAAATATTAAACTGAAGTTTTATAATAAAGTTGTCACCTTTAAGATAGCCAAAATATATGAAACGACTTTCAATTATGGTTGAAATTGCTCTAATGAAAACCTCAAAATTATCTGAGATGATAGAAGCCCTTCTGAAAGAAAACTAGAAATGTTTAAAGTGTAAACCAAGCAAGCTTATAAGACCAGAATTTAAAGGGTTATTACCCTAGTCACAGTTATAAGAATAAAAATTAAATGAGAAAAGGGTAAAAGTATCAGTTAACAACATTTACTGAGTGCCCTATGTGTGCTAAAAACTACGGGTGGTGGGGAGGAATATGAAGGCAGAAAAAAGATACAAACTAAATAGAAGGCAAAGTAAATTAAATTGTCTGCCCTCTAAAAGCTTACATTCTAATTGGTGATATGATATAAATGTATGAAAAGGCCTTAATACAACATTATAAATAACTGCAAATAAATATAATCCAAACAAATCACAAAAGCAGTAAGAAAATATGGTAAAATTTATGAAAATGGATAAGAGTATAGAAGAGGTGAGTATAATTTATTCAAAAGTACCAAAAAGTGTTTGAGAAGTTCTCGTTAACATATCCTTAAATAACTCCTAACATTTATTAATCTCCTTCTATTCCCAATAACCATTCTTCCAACACTAGAATGGGCTATCAAAACAATGCCTAGGTGGAAGTCAGAGCCTTTCGTTTCCCTTTTTCTATTAAATATGTAGTATTTTAGGACAACTATATTTTCTTCCAAGTTTTATAAAATGAACTCTTCTTATGAACCTAAATAAAATTTAATTACCTTAAAAATAGCTAAGGAGTAAATTAAGACAGTTCACATTGAAAAAATATTTCATGCATAATATTATAAATTCTAAAACACACACATTAACTTTATAATCAACTTTTATAGAAAAAAGAAAAGCTCCACAAATACTACTAAATGATGTCAGCAGGCAGAAAACAGGCCTAAAAACTTAAAATAAAGCAACATACTCTAATATGCATGCATGGGTAGGGCTGCATGCACACAGGTAGATTCTGAACTTAGTTAAAAAACTCAGAAATAACAGTTTAACAAGGAAAATATGTTGAATCTGTGTATTAAACATAAAACAGATAAATCTTCACAAACTGATTGTTAAATATAAATTTTAAGCCTCAGAAAAAATTTTGAAAACAACCTTTCTATGCTCAATCAGTAGTTAAATAATTTTATCTTCAGTGCAGAAGAGACTATTCCCTTTGTGGATTCCCTAATAACAAAAAGGCTGCCTGGTCAATATTTATACCTAGAATAATTGAAATGCTTTCAGATGAGAAATAGGAAAATGATTATTTTCTGGGAGTAAAGTTTAGAGCCTTGGGTAAAGTTTAGAGCCATTTTAAACAATTTAATTGTAAAATTTCTCCAGATTCTGAGTTTCAAATTGTTTCTATATCAATAACACATATAACTAAAAGTGAAAATAATTAAAATAATTTATTTACAAATCTACTAATACCACTACCATAAAATAGTTTTCAAAATGCAATTGAAAAACTGCACAGAACCTCTTTGTATTAGACTGTACTGTTACTAATAACTGGGAAAATTCTACACAAATTCAACCAAATTGGGTTGGTGGGTTTCATGGTCACAGCATGGAGGCCAGGCCCACGCTCACCTTGGACGTCTTCCTCTCCACCATCACCATCTTCTTCCTCATTGTAAGCCAGCTCAGCCTGCTTGTCTGCCTCATACTCACCTACGTTACCATCATCCCCATTATAATCCGCCAGTTTAGAGCCATGCTGCGGATCAACAGGGGATTCATTCTCATCAAAGAATCGGCCTGTGAAGTAGGTAGAGGATTAATTCCAGAGTAAAGAGAGAAGAAAAGAAGGGACCTGTACTGAAGGCAGATCAGAAAGTAGTCAACTTTCAGAACACTGGTTATAAAAAAGATACATTTTGTGAAAGTTATGCAAAACAAAAGGAAATAAGAATGAAGACAGAAAATAATTATTTAAGAAATTTTCTTTTGTGTTAATTTTAGTACTTGCTACTTAGGCTTTTAATGTTTCCTTAAAGAAAAGGGCACCATATTCAGAATTGTTTTCTTTATAGCCAATGACTTCTCTGACATAAGTATTTGTCTAATTTATCACTTTAGGAGAAGAATACTTTTATTACTAGAAACAATACAGGGTGGGGCAAAAGAAGGATTATAGTTGTGAGTACTTGAAACACTGAGTTTATTTTTGTATTATTATTATTTATTTATTATTGTATTATTCTCCATATGAACAACTGTAAACCTACTTTTGCTCCACCTTGTACATATTTGAAACTTGCAGTCATTTATTGCTTTATGAAATATCACTTTCCATGAATAATTTTGATAACTTTTTTACATAAAAATAAACAAGTGCTATGCAAGCTAGTTTCTTTTTGGATACTAAGGCAAGCTGACACACCTGAGAACTATCTTAAGTTCCTTCAGTAACAGTGATTCACTATAGCCATGAATTGATTTCTAAGCAGAGAGAGTAAACTATGAGAATCCCTAGTGGTATGTGTTTTGAAAAAACAACCCAAGTAATTCTGATTTATTCTTTCCCATTTCCTAAACCAGATACTTAAAAGTCAATGGTAGAGGAAACTTAAGAAAGTTGACCTACATGAAGCTGTCATACTGGATACATTAATAACAACTAGAAATCAAGAAGAGCAGCAGACATAACACCTACTCTAGAAAGCTATTCAACAACCAGGCATTAAAAATAAAAATGTTAGGCAAACTAAGATCTGACTCACAAACACAAGTTAAACTCTACTTTGACATTAAATTTAAGTAGCATATGAGCAAATTTTATTCCAATCCCTAAAATATGACATTAAGTTCTTCATGAAGTAAGAATTGAAGATGTTAAAAATATTATAATAATTTTTTGTGATAGGTCTAAATTTTTGGAATTATATTATAAAAATTTACATTGCAATGAGACATTCAGGGAAAAAAAACACAAATTCCTCTGCTTGGAAAGAAAGATTAAGTGCAAATGAAAAAAAAAAAAAGTATGGAGGCATTGGTCAATTCTACAGATGGCTCACCACATAATCAGGCCAATACATTTCTAATTACTGGGTGATGAGTCAATCAGGAAAATAGTTAAAGAACAAATCACACTTACAAAGACTTTTAAAGGTGAGGGGTGTGACAGCAGAAACTGAAGTAATTGAGCCAGTAAAAAAACAAACAACAGAAAGTCACCTTAAATCTATTCTAGAATAAGGTTGGGTATGTGCAATAAATAGATAAGTGGAAAATTTGATAAACTAGAGTTAGAGAAAAGAAATGAATATATAAGAGTTAAGAAGGAAAAACAGTAACAAGAATAGGGAAGCTATTTGTGAGAAAGACACCGTGTCTAGTGATAGTAACACAAACAAAACATTTTGGTGGCTTTTTTTATATTATCTCTTTCCCCAATGATAAAAATAAATCATGCTAATATAAGCAAGTAAAAGGGAGATTTATAGAAATCTGTACTTTCTTTTTCTTAATATGTGGTATTTACTATGGACAAAACATCTGGAGCAGTTAAATTATCTTGATGCCATGTGAAACTGCTATTTTAAATATACAAACATTTTATTGTAGTTACCAGTGAGTTTCTCAAAGTACACTATTAACTCCAAGAAAACATTTTCATTTTTTATCAGTTATAAAAAACATTATTGCAAAATATAGTTAACTAATATTATCAGACATGGTATATTAACCAAAGATATGGTCTACCTGTGTCTATTATAATATTCCAACAGAACAATATAGAAAGTTTCTTTTTTTTTTAGGTGCTTGATGATCTGACCAGCCTGAATTCAGTCATACAATTTAATATTATGATTACAGTGATACTCAGAGATACTCAGAAAATCAATAACAAGAATGGATGACCACACAACTGTCCTTTGTTAAATAGTAATTGGTGCTATCATATTTACAGAATTTTCATCTTTGTAGAGTCAACCCTTACAAACAATGAGAGAGGAAAAGAGCCAACCACTCAACATTGCCAGTCAAGTTGGGAACATCAGACAAACTTCACATTAAACAGTGAATGAATTCAATAATATACATAAAAATGCATAATGCTGATCAATATAACAGACTGTAAATTATATAACTGTCAGGCAACATATTTGCAAAAAAAGAATTATACAAGGGAGAAATCAGTGTGGGTTAGAGCTAGAAGGGAAGATTTCAAAAAAGAGACAATTATATGGGACCATGATGGAGAGAATAAGAATAAACATCAAAGAATAGCCCTGGCCGGTTTGGCTCAGCGGTTGGAGCATCGGCCTGCGGACCAGAGTCCCAGGTTCGGTTCCCACTGGGGGCGTGTGCCTCGGTTGCGGTTTGTCCCCAGCCCTGGTTGGGGAAATGTGGGTGGCAACCACTCGATGTGTCTCTCTCACATCGGTGTCTCTCTCTCTCTCTCTCTCTCTCTCTCTCTCTCTCTCTCTCTCTCTCTTCCCCCCTCTCTCCCTCTAAAAAAAATAAAAAATAAAAAAAGAAACATCAAAGAATAAGAATGAAGATGGAGACTTCCGATCAAGATGGCAGCGTAGGTAAACAGCGTCTCGCCTCGTCCCACAACCACATCAAAATTACAACTAAACTACACAACAACCATCATTCAAAACCGCCTGAAATCAAGTTGATTGGAAGTCTTACAACTATGAAATTAAAGAAGAAGACACATTGAGACTGGTAGGAGGGGCGGAGGCGTCGACAGGCTGGTTCCACACCCACAAGTGGTGGATAAAAATCAGGAGGATACCTCAGCGGTGAAGGTCCTCCCTGAGGAGTGAGGGGTCCCCCTCCCACAACAGGCGCCCAGCTCAGGGTTACAGTGACAGGAAGAGAAGTCTCCATCACTTCTGGCTGTAAAAACCAGCAGGAACTGAGGCTGAGGGAGGCTGAGGGTGCAGGAGCCCCAGGCAGTTCCTCTTAAAGGGCCCAAGCACAGATTTACTCGGACTCGCTCCTTCTAGGCTCCAGCGTTGGGGAGGCAGCTTGAAAGGCACCAGAGACATACAGGGAAGAACTAAGTTATTTGGCATTGGGGCGAGGGCTAGAGAGGCAGCTTTCTCCTAGACAGACTTGCTGGCAGAGGCCTTTGTTCCTTTGGTGAGGCCTTCCCCCATGAGGCCAGCAGACAGCTGCCATATGTGGGACTCCAGCAACCTAGGTCACACTATTTGCCCCGCCCTGGTGTTTCCCTGAGGCCCTGCCCAACCCAACTTTCAGGCCCACCCAAGCTGTTCCCAATGGCTTTACCATAGGAATGGCCTGTCTTGGATCCTGCTTCAGATTTTCCTAAGTTCTCTCAAACAAGCAGCATCTGATCTCACTGAGCACCATACCTCTCGTTAAGTGTCCCCAGGCCTGGCACTAGAAGCAGCCAGCCTTGGTTCACAACTTGGCTTCTCCTGGGCACTGCCAAGCCCAAAACAAGAAGCAACCATCTGCAGACCACTTTGTAGCTTATGCCTGGTAGCCCCAGGTAGAACACAAGCAGTGGCTGACCTTGACCCAGAGCCAGGACACCCAGTGGACAGTTTCAGACCACATCGAAGCACCACCACCCAACCACCTCCACAAGTGACACACTCAAGGAATGGACTCAGTGGGTACCAGAGCCCTGCTGATGAGTCTTGCTCTGTGTAGTGGGCCCCTGCACAGCTGATCATCCAAGGTAGTCACAGTGGGTCAGTGGATAGTGGGCACAGCCAGTCCTTACAGCTGATCAGCCTGAGTAAAACCCTCTCATTGATGTGCCAGCAGCAATCAAAACTCAATTATAACAGAAGGGTGTAAAGTCCACACCAGGGGTATACTTTGAGGCCCCAGATGGGAGACCAGGGAGGCTGTGCCACTGGACCCTACAGGACACCTACTATAATAGGCCACCCTAGGAAGCCCAGGAGACATAGCAACTCTACCTAATACATAGAAACAAACACAGGGAGACAGCCAAAAGGAGGAGACAAAGAAACATGTCCCAAATGAAAGAACAGAACAAAACTCCAGGAAAGGAACTAAACAAAATGGACATAAGCAATCTACAAGATGCAGAGTTCAAAAACACTGCTTATAAGGATGCTCAATGAACTTAGTGAGAATTTCAAGAAGCTTATTGAGGGCCTCAAGAGCATAAAAAAGGACCAGTCAGAAATGAAGGAGGCACTAACTGAAATAAAGAATAATTTACAGAGATTCAATAGTAGAGTAAGTAAAGCCAAGAAGCAAACCATTGATTTGGAATGTAAGGAAGCAAAAAACACCCAATCAGAACAGCAAAAAGAAAAAAGAATACAAAAAAAATGAAGGTAGTGTAAGGAGTCTCCGGGACAACTTCAGGCATACCAACATTGGCATCATGGAAGTGCCAGAAGGAGAAGAGAGAGAACAAGAAATTGAAAACCTATTTGAAACAATAATGACAGAAAATTTCCCTAACTTGGTGAAGGAAACAGACATACAAGTCCAGGAAGCAGAGAGAATCCCAAACAAGATGAACCCCAAGAGGCCCACACCAAGACACATCATCATCAAAATGCAAAAGGTTCAAGACAAAGAGAGAATCTTAAAAGCAGCAAGAGAAAAGCAGTTAGTTACCTACAAGGGAGCTCCCTGTAAAGCTGTCAGCTGATTTCTCAAAAGAAACTCTGCAGGCCAGAAGGGAGTGACAAGAAATATTCAGAGTGATGAAAAGCAAGAACCTGCAACCAAGATTACTCTATCCTAAAATGCTATCATTTAGAATTAAAGAGTTTCCCAGACAAGAAAAAGCTAAAGGAGTTCATCACCACCAAACTAGTATTACATGAAATGTTGAAGGATCTTCTTGAAGAAAAAGAAGATAAAAAATATGAACAAAATGGCAATATATACATATCGACAATTGAATCTACAAACAAAATGAACAGGCAGAACAGAAACATTCTCATAGATACAGAGAACATTTTGTTGGTTGCCAGATGGGAGGGAGGGTTGGTGGAATGGGTGAAAAGGTGAAGGGATTAAGAAGTACAAATTGGTTGTTAGACTGACAAACCTCAAAGGGAAGGGGGCTGGGGGTGGAAAGAAATAAACCAAAGAACTTATATACATATATGCATAACCAATGGACACAGACAACAGTGTGGGGAAAGGCAGGAGAGGGGCAGGAGTGGGGAGGAGGTTGTCAATAGGGGAAAAAGGATGAACATCTGTAATGCATTCAACAATAAAGATAAGCGAAAAAAAAAAAAAGAATGAAGATGGAGTATTCAGGAAACAATAAAGATATTAATTTAAGTGTATTTATATTATTATTATTATTATTATTATTATTATTATTATTATTATATTTTAATCCTCACCAGAGGACATTTTTCCATTTATCTTCAGATAGAGTGGGAGGGAGGGGGAGAGGGAGAGAGAGGGAGAGAGAGAGAAACATCAATGTGAGAGAGACACATCGACATGCCTCCTGCATGACCCCGACCAGGGCCAGAGACGAACAACCGAGGTACATGCCCTTGACCAGGACCGAACTCGCGATTCTTTGGTCTGCAGGCCAATGCTCTAACTGCTGAGCCAAACCAGCCAGGGCATAGTGTATTTATATTATTAAGTGGAAAGTGGAGGTTTGGACAAGCAAATTGGGAATAATTATGAAAGAACTTTAGTTAGGGATTTAAAAAGGGCTCCTAGCCCATCGGTGTGGCTCAGTGGTTGAGTGTCAACCTATGCACCAAGAGGTCACCAGTTCGATTCCTGGTCAGGGCAAATGTCTGGGTTGTGGGCTCGATCCCCAGTAGGTGGTGTGCAGGAGCCAGTCGATTGATATTGATGCTTCTCTCTCTCTCTCATTTATGTTTCTATCTCTCTCTCCCTCTCCCTTCCTCTCTCTCTAAAAACCAATAAAGAAAAAATATTCAAAATAAAATAAGAAGGGCTCCTAGCCCTGGCCAGGTAACTAGCTGGTTAGAGGGTTGTTCCCATGCACCAAGGTTGCGGGTTCGATCTCTGGTCAAAGCATATACAAGAAGCAACCAATGAATGCATAAATAAATGGTAAAACAAATCGATGTTTCTCCCTCTCAAATCAGTAACTTAAATAAATAAATAAAATTAAAAAGCCTCCTATATCCACTAAACAAGAGCACTGTTAGAATGAATGACAAGTTATATAAAAGTATCTACTATGCTTTTCATCCATCCATCCAACAAAGATTCACTGATATACGTGACAGATATCGTGCTAGGCACTATGATACAAAAATATACTTAAAATCTCCATCTCCAGTAACCCAGAGTAGTAAGGGAGAGAAATATGTAAACAAATAACTAGAAAGTGATGCTATGTGTACTGTAACACAATGATCTAGAAAGAGACATCTGATGGTGAAGACTTGCTACCATTGGTTTCTATTTGATAGAGTAAGTCTGAACTTTAAGTAGGAGGTATTAGGCAGCTGTCATGATTTCTTTTAAACTGAGATCAGGAATCTAATCTGCCTTATGTACCACAGCATACCTAGGGTCTAATCAGGTAAGAAGTTATAGGACTTAGACTAGGAAGATATCAGAGGAAATGTTAGGTACAGATGAATCAAATACATTAAAAAATGACAAACCGAGATTCCTGAGCTGGAAATGGAAAGTGAGTGTCAGTGAGAAGGCAGGAGATCAATAAAAAATCTTAAAAAAAAATACTTGGATTAAAAAATGGCGGCCGCTGCCCTGGCCGGTTTGGCTCAGTGATTGGAGTGTCAGCCTGCGGACCAGAGAGTCCCGGGTTCGGTTCCCGCTAGGGGTACGTACCAAAAAAGAAAAAAAAAATGGCGGCAGAGTGAATGGAAGCTACACAGACATCTCCCAGGACCAAACTGGAATTACAACTAAAATAATGACAAATCATTGGGAAAAAGCAACAGAAAAGCAGCTTGCGAGGACCATATAACCAGGGACACTGAATCGATCCTGGTAGGATTGTGGAGGCACGAGAGGGGGGCTGGGAGCCCACGGACAGCAGCAGTCTTAGCTGTGAGCAGCACCCTCAAGATTAAAATCCCAAGCCAGCTCCACAGCACAGAGGGCCAGGACAGAGCACTAAATCAGCCACAGCTACTCACCTTGGGCTCCAGCAGAGAGATGGCAGACTGGACTGGAACTGTGTGGGGACACTCGGGATTTGGAGGGCGCTCAGAGCTTTTGCTGAGTTGCAGCCACGCAGGACAGTGGCCATCTTACTCCTTCCCAGGGCTCTGGGAAGAGGTGGCAGCCCCTCCCTCAGAAATTCAACCCCACCCAGGTGGGCCAAAGAAATGCAATTTGAGCTCATTAACAACCAGCATCTGCCCCACCCTCGGGAAATCCTCTTACGCTGTACACTTGAGGGAGTTTTTCATTCAACTGAGAACCCAAGGCTCTTCAAGTAACCGCAACTAATGGCCTCCAGGCAAAATCTAGAGGATAACTGAACCATTCCTGGGCTTGCAAATCTACCCAGGAAAGTAAGACTTGACAGTGGTGTTTACCGTGGGTCCTCCCATGCTCATCCAAACCCAGTGGAGGGAGCCACAAACAGCAGAGCACCAACACCCACAGGGAAAATTTGGCAGGCTCCAAAATCCACTGAGATAGCCAAAATGGTGAAACAAAGAAACAAATCCCATATGAAAGAACAAGAGACCTCTACCGAAGATGAGATAAATGAAATGCAGTTAAGCAAATTATCAGAGGTAGAGTTCAGAGCCATGCTCTTGAGGAACCTAAACAGCATGAGTAAGGACATCAGCACCATGAGTAAAGATATAGAAGCATGGAAAACCAACCAAGTGGAAATGAAGAATGACATAGCAGAAATAAAGAACACATTGGAAAGACTAAACAGCAGAGTAGAGGAAGCTGAGGACCAGATCAGTGAATTAGAAGACAGGGTAGAAAAAATCAATCAATCAGAAAACCAAAGGGAAAAAACAATGAAAAAACAGGAAGACAGCTTAATAGAACTGTGGGAAAACTGGAAACGGAACAACATTCGCATCATAGGAGTCCCTGAAGAAGAACAAAATGAGCAAGGGTTAAAGAATATATTTGAAGAAATAGTGACAGAAAACTTCCCTAATTTGGTGAAGGAAGAAGGCATTCAAGTTCAAGAAGCACAGAGAGCCCCAAGTAAGAAGAACCCAAACAGGCCCATACCAAGACACATAGTAATTAAAATGCCAAAAATTAAAGACAAAGAGAGAATCCTAAAGTCAGCAAGAGATAAGCAACAAGTTACCTACAAAGGAATCCCCATAAGGCTATCAGCTGACTTCTCAACAGAAACACTACAGGCCAGAAGGGAATGGCACGAAGTAATCAAGGTCATGAAAAACAAGGATCTGAATCCAAGGCTACTCTATCCAGCAAGGCTATCACTCAAAATAGAAGGTCAAATAAAGAGCTTCTCAGACAAAAAAAGGCTAAGGGAATACATTAGCAACAAACCAGCACTGCAAGAAATGGTACTGGCACAAGAACAGGCATATAGACCAGTGGGATAGAACAGAGAACCCGGAAATTGACCCAAGACATTATGCTCAATTAATATTTGACAAAGGTGGCAAGAGCATACAATGGAGTAAAGACAGCATCTTTAACAAATGGTATTGGGAAAATTGGACAGCTACATGCAAAAAAATTAAACTAGACCATCAACTTACACCATACACAAGAATAAACTCAAAATGGATAAAAGACTTAAATGTGACTCATGAATCCATAAAAATCCTAGAAGAAAATGTAGGCAACAAAATTTCGGACATCGTACGCAGCAGAATTTTCACTGATACATCACCTAAGGCAACAGAAACAAAGGAAAAATTGTACACATGGGACTACATCAAACTAAAAAGCTTCTGCACAGCAAAAGAAACAAACATCAAAATGGAAAGCGAACCCACTGTATGGGAGAGCATAACTGCCAATGATACATCAGATAAGGGGTTAATTTCCAAAATATATAGAGTGCTCATACAACTAAACAAAAGGAAGACAAAGAACCCAATTAAAAAATGGGCAGGAGCTAAATAGACACCTCTCCAAACAGGACATACAAATGGCCAAGAGACATATGAAGAAATGCTCAATATCACTAATCATCAGAGAGATGCCAATTAAAATAACAATGGGGTATCACCTCACACCTGTCAGAATGGCCATCAACAAATCATCAAACAACAAGTGTTGGCGAG
The DNA here is from genome assembly GCA_030848825.1 of Tadarida brasiliensis. Lineage (NCBI taxonomy): Eukaryota > Metazoa > Chordata > Mammalia > Chiroptera > Molossidae > Tadarida > Tadarida brasiliensis. Next base: position 179,146,695 of record CM061257.1, on the reverse strand, counting down.
GGTGTGGAGAAAAGGGGACTCTAGTACACTGCTGGTGGGAATGCAGACTGGTGCAGCCACTATGGAAAACAATATGGTGTTACCTCAAATAATTAAAAATTGAAAATTAGGGGAGTGGCTGCCACAGCTCTGGGAAGGAGTAAACTTGGCTGCCATTCTGTGTAACCGGGAAGGAGCTGGCTGGCCACCCCCGTCCTTTGTGGCCGCAGCTCAGCACAAACTCTGAGCGCCCTCCAAATCCCAGGTGTCCCCACAGAGTTCCAGTCCAGTCCGCCCTCCCTCTGCCGTAGCCCCAGGTGAGTGGCTGTAGCTATTTAGTGCTCTGTCCTGGCCCTCTGAGCTGTGGAGCTGCTTGGGCTCTTAACCCCGAGGGCAGGCACCGCCACTGCTCCCAGCTTAGGCCGCTGCTGTCCGTGGGCTCCCAGCCCGCCACCCTCACGCACCTCCACAGATCCTACCAGGCTCATTCAGTGTCCCTGGTTGTATGGTCTTCTCCCCCTGCTTTTCATTTGCTTTTTCCTGACGATTTGTCTTTATTTTAGTTGTAATTCCCGTTTGGTTCTGGGAGATTGTCTGTGTAGCTTCCATTCATTCCACCGCCATTTTCAACCCCCCCCCCATTCTTTTCTTTATAATGCTTGTCTTTATTGTTTTGAAGCTCCTTTGGCTTTTTCTTTCCCATACTTGAAAAACTATATCTGCCTGATAGGCACCCATAAGAAATGTATCTGCATTTAACTCATGAGATTTTGCTTTACAACAGGCTCAGACTATTCATTTCCCCAGAAAAAAAAAAAATTGAAAATTGCCATTTGACCCAGTGATCCCACTTCTAGGAATATACCCTAAGAAGCCTGAAACACCAATCAGAATGAATATATGTACCCCCATGTTCATAGCAACACTATTTACAATAGCTAAGATCTGGAAACAGCCCAAGTGTCCATCAGCAGACAAATGGATAAAAAAGTTGTGGTACATATACACAATGGAGTACGATGCAGCTGTAAGAAAGAAAGATCTCTTAACCTTTGAGACGACATGGACGGACCTGGAGAGTATTATCCTAAGTGAAACAAGCCAAGCAGGGAAAGTCAAATATCACATGATCTCACTTATTTGTGGAATATAATGAACATAACAGTCTGAGGAACAGGGCAGACCCAGAGTCGTGGAAGTAGGGTACAGACTGACAACGCTCAGAAGAGGGAGTGGTAGGGGAGGGAAGAGATAAACCACAGAACTTATATGCATGTACGCATAACTGATGGACATGGACAACAAAGCTGGGGACGGGATGGGGGTGATGGGGAGGAGGGTGTCAATGGGGAAAAATAAATAAATAAATAAGAAACATGAAAAACAAACAAACAAACAAAAATGACAAACCGAATATATGCCACAATGGAGTGGAGTCAAAGAATGATTCTATAATCCTAGCCTGGAAACTAAAAATAATGGTGCCTACACCCAAAATGGAATAATTGGGAATGTGTGGGAAAACAAATGTTGGTTTAGGTATATTGAGCTTAGGGTTACAGTAAAATAGCCAGATGAAAATGTTTTATAGATACATATATGGAACTATATTCTAGGTGTGAAGTGAGGGCTAGATGCGTAGATTTAAGACTCATAAATGTAAAGACAATAGGTTAAACAATGAGAACATAATTTCTCCTTGGAAAGAAATATGTACAGAAAACACCTATAAGTCAAAGGAAAGATCTTGTGTAATAACTACATTTAAGAAAGTAAAAAGGAAGTAATGAGGGTAACGTCACCACATGATGATATAAATCTGTGATGTGTTTTAACAGGAATTAAAAATTAAACTTCATGTCCGAAACATTTTAAATTTTATTCTTCCTCTCAATAACCACTGTAAAAAGCTGGTTGCCCAACTAGGGGCATAATATGGTAATTACAGCTTTCCTTATATTGTAGCAAAAGTCAGTTGTGTACTTGAGTATTATTTTCACCCAGGTGGCTGGTTGAAAATGATTAATTTAGAGACTATCAGTAACAAGAGAGCTTCATCCCAACAGTTTAAACATGAAAACACAAAGAAGCAACATACACACTAGCTATTCAAAGTCTTCAGGCAGTATCAAATTGGAAAAACAAATCATAAGAGATTGTTGATACACTTTAGTTCACTTTAAACAACACAATAGAACTTCATATAGAATGACAGCTATTCCTTAAAATACCTTAAATATCAGACTGTAAATTTCAAAGACCTGTAGAAAACTAAAGGACAAAGACAGATAACTAGAACATTTCTCAATCACAAAAGGGCGTTTCAGTCAAGAGAACTAAACGATATATTGTAATTCTGATTATAAGTCAAAAAATTATAAATTTTCTTTTAATCCTCACCTGAGGATATTTTTCCAATTATCTTCAGATAGAGTGAGAGGGAGGAAGGAGGGTAAGAGAGAGAGAGAGAGAAACATCGATGTGAGAGAGACACATCAACTGGTTGCCTCACACACGACCCCAACCAGGGCCAGGGACAAACTGCAACCGAGGTATGTGCCCTTGACCAGAATCGAACCCGCAACCCATTGGTCTGTGGGCCAATGCTCTAACCACTGAGCAAAACTGGCCAGGGCAGGAATATCTTTTTTAAAAATTATAGTAAAGCCCTGGCCAGTTTGGCTCAGTTGGTTGAGCATCACCCCATGCACTGAAGGGTCATCAGTTCAATTCCCAGTCAGGATACACACCCAGGTTTCAGTCTGGTCCCTCGCTGGGGTGCATATAGGAAGCAGCCAATCAATGTTTCTCTCTCTTCCTTCCTCTCTCTCTAAAAAAATCAATAAAAACATATTTTTAAAAAAGGTGAGCCCTGGCCGGTTTGGCTCAGTAGTTAGAGTGTTGGCCGGTGGACCAGAGAGTCCCTGGTTCAGTTACGGCTAAGGGCACGTACCTCGGTTGCAGTTTGTCCCCGGACCCGGTTGGGGTCGTGTGGTTGGCAGCCACTCGATGTGTCTCTCTCACATCAATGTTTCTCTCTCTTTCTCTCTTCCCCCATCTCTCCCTTCTGCTCTATCTGAAGATAAATGCAAAAGTGTCCTCAGGTGAGGATAAAAAAATTTTAAAAAGGTGAGTACGCCCAGCCAGTGTGGCCCAGTGGTTGAGCAGTGACCCATGCACCAAAAGGTCGCCAGTCGATTCCTAGTCAGGGTACCTGCCCAGGTTGCGGGCCCAATACCCAGTGGGGGGCATGCAGAAGGAAGCCAATCGATGTTCTTTCTCATCAATCTTTCTGTCTCTCCCTCTCCCTTCCTCTCTCTGTAAAAAACATCAATTAAAAAAAAAAAAAAGAAAGAAAGGTGAGAGACTTCTGGTAAACTCGGTACTCGCCTCCTCCCACAACCACATCAAAATTACAACTAAACTACAGAACAACCATCATTCAGAACTGCCTGAAAGTGAGCTGAATGGAAGTTCTACAATTATGAAATTAAAGAAGCCACATCGAGAAGCACCACCACGTAACCACCTCCACAAGTGACACACTCAATGAGTGGACTCAGTGGGTACCAGAGCCCTGCTGAAGTAAGTCTTGCTCTGTATGTTGATCCCCTACACCGCTAATCCTCCAAGGAGTCAGAAGCCAGTGGTCAGTGGGCACAGCCAGTTCTTGCAGCTGATCAGCCTGAGTAAATCCCTCCCATTGACGTGCCAACAGCAATCAAGACTCAATTACAACAGAAGGGTGTAAAGTCCACACTAGGGGTACACCTTGAGGGCCTAGCTGGGGTGAACAGGGAGACTGAGCCACTAGACCCTACAGGACATCTACAGCAATAGGCCACCCAATGAAACCCAGGAGACATAGCAACTCTACCTAATACATAGACACAAACACAAGAAAGCAGCCAAAATGAGGAGACAAGTATGTCCCAAGTGAAAGAACAGAACAAAATTCCAGGAAAAGAACTAAACAAAATATAGACAAACAATTAATCAGATGCAGAGTTCAAAACACTGGTTATAAGGATGCTCAAAGAACTTAGTGAGACCTTCAAGGAACTTAGTGAGAACATCAACAACATAAAAAAAGGACCAGTCAGAAATGAAGGATGTACTAACTGAAATAAAGAATAACTTAAAGGGAATCAATAGTAGAGTAGGTGAAGCCAAGAAGCAAACAATCAAATTGGAATATAAGGAAGCAAAACACACCCAATCAGAACAGCAAAAAAAAAAAATAATCCCAAAAAAATGAGGACAGTGTAAGGAGCCTCTGGGACAACTTCAAGCATACTAACATTTGCATCATGGGGTGCCAGAAAGAGAAGACAGAGAGCAAGAAATTGAAAACCTATTTGAAACAATAATGACAGAAAACTTCCCTAACTTGGTGAAGGAAAAAGACATACAAGTCCAGGAAACAGAGAGAGTCCCAAACAAGATGAACCCAAAGAGATCCACACCAAGACACACCACCATCAAAATGCCAAAGGTTAAAGACAAAGAGAGAATCTTAAAAGCTGCAAGAAAAACGCAGTTAGTTACCTACAAAGGAGCTCCCATAAGACTGTCAGCTGATTTCTCTAAAGAAACTTTGCAGGCTAGAAAGGAATGGCAAGAGATATTCAAAGTGATGAAAAATAACGACCTACAACCAAGATTACTCTATCCTGCAAAGCTATCATTTAGAATCGATGACCTTATAAAGAGTTTCCCAGACAAGAAAAAGCTAAAGGAATTCATCACCACCAAACCAGTATTATATGAAATGTTGACGGGTCTTCTTGAAGGAGAAGAACAAAAATATGAACAATAAAATGGCAATTAATACATATCTATCAACATTTGAATCTACAAACAAAATGAGCAAGCAGAATAGAAACAGACTCATAGATATAGAGAACTTTTTGTTGCTTGCCAGATGGGAGGGGGTTGGTGGGATGGGTGAAGAAGAAGGAAGTAAGAAGTACAAATTGGTTGTTAGACTGATGAACCTCAAAGGGAAGGGTGGAGTAATGGCTGAAGAGATAAAGCAAAGAACTTCTATGCATATATGCATAACCAATGGATACAAACAATAGTGTTGGGAAGGCAGGAAGGGGGGTGGGATTGGGGAGGAGGGGGTCAATGGGGGAAGAATGGAGGAACATATGTAATACATTCAACAATAAAGATAAGTTTAACAAAAACACATGAGTACAATACAATAAGATATGTTGAGACAGACCACATTCACATAACTTTTATTACAGTATATTGTTATAATTATTATTAGTTATTGTTGTTAATCTCTTACTGTGCCTAATTTATAAATTAAACTTTATCATAGGTGTGTATGCATAGGAAAAAACATAGTACATATATGGTTTGGTACTATCTGTGGTTTCAGGTATCCCCTGGGGTCTTGGAACATAATCTCTGGTGGATGAGGAGAGACTACTGTAGTTCAAACTGAAGGAATTTGAGAAATGGACTGTGCAGGAAGGACTTTCTGACCTTCTCCTGAAGCAGGTCATAAAAGCCTCATGTGAAAGGTGTCCGCTATTCCTGAAGGAAAGGAACATCCTTATATCCAAGACAGAGGAACACTGAGAAGAATCTGAAAAAATAAATCTTGCTAAGTTTCCCTTAGTTTACTACACTTACTTCATCTCCTTTGTCTTATCATGTCTTTCCACAACTTTCCACTCTTCATCAGATCTAGCATAAAAACACTCAGGTTTAACTATTTCTTTGGGTCTTCATTTCCTTATAAAGAGTCTCCTGTCATGTAAAATTATATTAAATAAATTTGTATGCTTTTCTCCCGTTAATCCATTTTTGTCAGTTTAATTTTCAGACCCAGCCAGAGACCCTAAGAAGGTTAAAGAAAACTTTTTCCTCCCCTACAGTGATAAATTACAGAGTAATATGACATATACACTAATGAAAGTATGTTCAATGGATTGAAGAAATATGACAAGGGAGTGACTGACTTAGTAAAGCTGGTATGGATAAGAAGGGGTTTATCAAAGCAGAGCATGGCTTTAATGTATGACTAGGAGTGTGGTGGAAATAGAACAAGAAAATAAAATATTAAAGAATTTCCCCCAGCCCTGGCTGGTTTGGCTCAGCGGTTGGAGCGTCAGCCTGTGGACCAATGAGTCGCGGGTTCGATTCTGGTCAAGGGCATGTACCTCAGTTGCGATTTGTCCCCCGCCCTGGTTGTGGTTGTGCAGGAGGCAGACACTCAATGTGTCCCTTTCATGTCGATGTTTCTCTCTCTCTCCCCCACTCTATCTGAACAAAAATGGGGAAAAAAATGTCCTTCGGTGAGGATAATAAAAAAAATAAAAGAATTTCCCCCAAACTTCAAGAGTATAGAGAAGGTGGTATGATACAGTGAAAAAGCAGTGATCCTGAAAACAAAGGACGCAGATAATAGTCCTGGTTTTTCCACTAGTTACCTCAAGCAAATTAAACTCTCTGGATCTATTTTTTGTTTGTTTGTTTGTTTGTTTGTAAAATGAGGTAATCACAGCAGAGTAGAGTCTCAAACTTTTAAAAAAGTTTTTTTTCTTTATTGATATTAGAGAGAGAGAGAGAGGGAGAGGGAGAGACAGATAGAAACATCAATGAAAGAGAACATCGATTGGCCACCTCCTGCATGCCCCCCACTAGGGATTGGGCCCACAACATGGGCATGTACCCTGACCGGGAATCAAACCGATGACCTCTTGGTGCATGGTTCGATGCTCCACCACTGAGCCATACCGGCTGGGCTAGAGAGTCTCAATCTTTAATGTTAAGTATAAATAAGGTCTAGGGTAGGGCTGAAATCTTTTTAACAATCAAAGGTAATATGGGTGCTATTGGTCCATTGACCAATACATTTGAGTATTTGGAAATGAAATTATCTCTACAGGTTTCCTGTACATTAAAAGTTTATTTCAAATAATTCTTCTACTATATTCAATTGTTTAGGCAAACAGGATTTTGAGAAGAATAAAACTAAAGAGGAAAATTATCAGGTGAAACTACACTTAAAAAATCATTTCCCTTTATGACTAAATAGAATTTACCCTCTGGAAAATAAACATTTAAATATAATCACTATCACAGTTAACATGATAGTATAAATTATAAATCCTTATAAAAAGAATTTATTGGACATATGAACAAGTAGTTTAAACTTTCAAGAAATGAGAAATACCAAAAGATAAATTATAAGCTACATAATAGTGATATACAACTTGAAAATACAATGAAAAAATATGTTCCCTTTTTAAGTAATAAAAAAATTTAAATCTTTTAACAAAAATTTAACTTGGGAAGTCAGATATTTATTCAAAGAAAAGTATAAGACTACAATGAAGCATGAATAAATGGAGATGTAAAGACTAAAGGTAGTAATATAATTTCACCTAATTTAATATGTAGATTTAATTCAATAAACATTAAAGTTGCTGAGAGCTAGTTATAGAACTTGATAAATTAATAGAGAAATTCTTCTGGAAGAAGAGAGAAAAAAATTATTTTTTTAAATAAGGCAGATTCAAATGATTAAAAACAATACTTTGCAAACCCATATGTGATATTGTGATTTATAATAAAAAAATATATATATATTTGGTCTTTATCCTCTTTTCTGGCAGAAAGCTCCTAAAACCTTTGGAATTTCCAAAGTGATGAGAATTTTTTATGTGTCCTTTGTTATGTTGATGAGGTTGACAGGACAACTGACCAAGTACTTGGAACTTTCAGTCCCACCCAGATTACCTACAGGGAAGGGAGAGCGGCTAGGGGTTGCACCAATCACCAATGGCTGATTATTTAATCAACCATGCCTACATAATAAAGGCTCCATAAAAACTCCAAAGGACAGTGATCAGAGCACTTCCCCATTGGTGAAAAGATACAGATTTGGGAAGAGTAGAGTGCTTGGAGTAAATATGGAAGCTCTGCACTGTATACCCATATCTTGCCTTATGCATGTCTTCCACTTGGCTGTTCCTGAGCTATATCTTTTTACAATAAAAAGATAATCTAGTAAGTAAAATGTTTCTCGAGTTCTGTGAGCTGCTCAAGAAAATTAATCAAACCTAAAAAGGGGGATGTTGGAAACTCAGATCTATAACCAGTAGGTCAGAAGCACAGGCAACAACCTGGACTTGCAAGTGGCATCTGAAATGGAGGAAGGGTGGGGAAGGGGGGACGAGTGGTAGTCTTGAAGCACTGAGCCCTTAACCTGTGAGAACTGAGGCTATCTCCAGGTAGATAGAGTCAGAATTGAGTTGAATTGTAGGATACCCAGCTGGTGTCTAAGAACTGCTTGATGATGCAAGAAAAACCCACACACATCAGAAATAGTATAAAAATTATTATACTAGGGATAAAAACAAGAATTGAAAAAAATAAATTCAAGAGATGGTTAAAAATAGTGAAATAATTTTTTTTTTTATCCTCACCCGAGGACATTTATTTTTTGCATTTATCTCTCAGATAGAGCAGGAGGGAGAGAGGGAGGAAGGGAGAGAGAAAAACATCAATGTGAGAGAGACACATCGAGTGGCTGCACCCACACAACCCCAACTGGGGCCGGGGACAAACTGCAATCGAGGTACGTGCCCTTAGCGGGAACCGGACCCACGACTCTCTGGTCCACAGGCCGACATTCTAACCGCTGAGCCAAACCGGCCAGGGCAAAATAATTTAATGTGTGATAAAGAACAAGTAAATACCACAAGTAAAAAGAAATGAGAAGAATCCTGAGGAAAATGGCCATCAGGGTGGAATAAAATTATTTTGGATCACTGTAAATTAAAAAGAGGTCATATAATCAATCAGAGGCAGGAATAAATGAAAATTGAGTGGTATATTTTATGCCCAGCTGAAGGACTGATGATTTTCTATAAAAGAAATGAAGTCTTGCCATAAAAGTCAAGATGAATATGCTTGTATATAAATAAAAATCTATTGTGTCATATTCAGCTAAGTTGCAGGATACAAGATCAACAAGCAAGCATAAGTCATAATTGAAGAGATGTGGAGAAAATGGAAACCTTGTGCACTATTGATGAGGGTGTAAACTGGTACAGCTACTATGGAAAGTGGTATGGGAGGCTCCTCGAAAAATGAAAAACAGAACTACCATATGATCCAGCAATTCTACTTTTGGGTTATTTATCTGAAGAAAACAAAAATACTAACTCAAAAAGATAATATGCACCCAATATTCATTGCAGCTTTCTTTACAATAGCCAAGACATAGAAACAACCTAAGTATCTACTGATGAAGGAATGAGTAAAGAAAGAAATTGTGGCATATACATACATATATTATGTTCAGCCATTAAAAAAATGAAATCTTGCTATTGGCAACAAGGATGAACCTGAGGGCATTATGCTAAGTGAAATAAATCAGACAGTGAAAAATAAATACCATATGATTTCTCTTTATGTAGAATCTAAAAACAAGACAACAACAACAAAAGCAAACCAAGCTCATAGATACAGAGAACACAATGGTAGTTGCCAGAGGCAGGGGGGGTGGAGGTGGGGGTGGGAGAAAAGTGTCAAAAAGTAAAAAGAAAAAAAATGCAGTTGATGTAAAACAGAAAATTGAATCACATTAAAAATATTGACTTTACATATATATACACACACACACACACACACACGTTTATATATGCTAATATACATGACATAAATATATTTTACATACTATATAAAAAACACTGATACACACCTATTGTTTCTAAAATAATGAAAATAAAATACCATATTCTAAATCTTTCAGATGAAACCAAATATTAGCATATTCTTTGAAAATTGCATTAAAAGAATTTAAAACCAAATGCCAAAAAGAATAAAAAGAAATCAGTCATATTTCTATGCACTAGCAATGAACAATCTAAAAAGGAAATTAAGAAAATTCTATTTAGCCAGGCCGGTGTGACTCATTGGTTGAGACTTGACCCATGCACCAAGAGGTCACTGGTTCCAATTCCTGGTCAGGGCACATGCCCAGGTTGTGGGCCCGATCCCCAGTGGGGGGCATGCAGAAGGCGGCCAATCAATGTTCTCTCTCATCAATGTTTCTATCTCTCTCTCCCTCTCCTTTCCTCTTTCTCTAAAATCAATAAAGAAAAAATATTTTTTAAAAAAATTCTATTTACAATAACATCAAAATGAATAAAATGCTTAGGAATAAATTTAACCAAGAAGGCACAAGATTTATACACTGAAACTAAAACATTGCTGAAAGAAATTAAAGATATACTACATAAATGGAAAGACATCCTGTTTCCATGTATTGGAATACTTAATACCATTTAGATGAGAATATGCCCCAAAGCAATCTACAGATTCAATGCAATCCCTATTAAAATCCCAGCTGCCTTTTTAGTAGAAATAAACAAGTGATTCTAAAATTCACATGGAATTGTAAGAGATCCCAAATAGTAAAAAAAAAAAATGTTACAAAGAAGGGCAAAGTTGGAAGATCCACATTTCCCAATTTCAAAAATTATTACAAAGTTATAGTAATCTAAACAGTGTGGTACTGTCATCTGGTCTAAAAGGAACAGCACTGGGCGTGCAGAATAAACCCAAACATCTGTGGTCAACTGATTTTTGACTAGAATGCCAAGACTGTTCAATGGAGGAAAGAAGAGTCTAGTCTCTTCAACAGATAGTGATGCACAAACAAATACCCACATACATAAGAATAAAGTTACATTTTTACCTCACACCATCTACCAAAATTAATTTAAAATAGATTAAAAAACCTACACATAAAAGCTAAAACTATAAAGTTCTTAGAAAAAAACTAACAGGAAATCTTCATAACTTTCAATTTGGCAAAGGTTTCTTAGATATGACACCAAAAGCATAAACAACAAAAGAAAAAATAGATAAGCTGGACTTCAAAATTAAAAAACTTTCTGTGTCAAATTACACTATCAGAGTAAAAAGACAACCCAGAGAATGGGCAAAAATATTTGCAAATGATATATCTGATGAGGGTCTTGTATCCAGAATATACAAAGAATGTTTAAATCTGAACAAAGACAAACAACCCAATTTAAAAATGGGCAAAGGATCTGAAGAAACATTTCTCCAAAGACGATATACAAATGGCAAACAAGGACATGAAAAGATGCTCAATATCATTAGTCATCCGGACAATGAAAATCACAATGAGATATCAGTTCACACCTACTAGGACAGCAATAATTAAAACAACAACAACAAAAAAACAAAGAAAATATTAAGTGTTGACACGGATGTAGAGAAAGTGAAATGCTCATGCATTACTGGTGGGACTGTGAAATGGTACAGCTGCTGTGGAAAACAGTTTTGGAAACAACCCAAATGTCCATCAACGGGTGAATGGATAAACAAAATGTATTTGTAGAACTGAAACTGAATATTATCCAGCCACAAAAAGAAACAACATGGCTGAAACTTGAAAATGGTATGCTAAGTAAAAGAAGCCAGACACAAAGGCTACATACTGTATGATTCCCTGTATATGAAATATCCAGAATAGGTGAACCAATAGAGTCAGAAAGCAGAACAGTCATTGCCAGGAACTACTGGTAGGAGAGAATGGGAAGAGACTATTTAATGGGTAGAGGTTTCTTTTAGGGTGATGAAAATGTTCTGGAACTAGTAGTTATGATGATTGTACAATACTGGGAATGTACTAAGTGCCACTGAATTGAATACTTTGGTGAATTTTATCTGTATTTTATCACAATTTAAAAATTATTTTGAATAAAAAAACATTTTGCATGATAAAATAGAATAAAATCTCATGTCAAGAAAGACAACTGAAGCAGAAAACTGTAAAGGCAATTTATAACAGGTCAGTATCTGGAGATCTGAATTATTTATAAAGATTTGATACAAAGATATAGGATCAATTTCCAAAGTTACCAGGCTAAGTGGTCAAAATTGATGCACAGTTTATATAGCAAGAAATAATTAAAGTAAAATTGCTCACTAAAATGGACAGGTCGTTAGAAAGTAAATGCTTATTAAAACATCTTTAAGGAACATATTCTAAATGCCTTATAAAATAGTGGAAAAGCAAATGTGGTCAAGCCATAATGAAATAAATTTAAACATCTCCATTGACACTGTGAAACTGTTCTAGAGAACAATCTGACAATATGTAACAGGAGCTAGAAAGCTAATCAAGCACTTTGACCTAGTAATTTCAGTTTTGGGACTACACTTTTAAAGGAACACCCAAAGTAGGAGAAGCATGAAGTATTTTCAAAAAAGATATTCATAGTTATTTCAACATGAGAGAATATAAAATAATTTAAATAATCAATATAATAATAGAGCTAAATGAACTATTATTATTGCCTAAGCACAATATGATATATGTATATGTGTATAAGTATAAATATATATACACACATATATTTAAAATGACAACTATGTAACTATTTGATAGGTTAAAATATATGTAAGAAATAATGTGAGTCCAACCGGTGTGGCTCAGTGGTTGAGCATCCACCCATGCACCAAGAGGTCGCCGGTTCGATTCCTGGTTGGGACACATGCCCAGGTTGTGGGCCAGATCCCCAGTGGGGAGCATGCAGGAGGCAGCCAGTCGATGTTCTCTCTCATCGATGTTTCTATCTCTCTCTCCCTCTCACTTCCTCTCTCTCTAAAATCAATAAAGGAAAAAAAATTTTTTTTAAAGAAATAATGTGGAAGAAAATCACAAAATAGTGCTCACATTGATTTCAACTCTATATATTGGAAAGAATCTGGAGTGTTTAAAACTCAATAGGCTCTTTTAAAAACAAGTTGCAGAGAGTGATGATTTCCTGGCAATTATTTTCCAATCAATTCTTTGTCCAAAGATTGGTTTAAAAAAAAAAAAAAAATCAGGTAAGGCAATAAAAAATTTTATGGGATAAATGATAAGTTTAGAAGAAAATCTTAGGTGATCAAATTAAGATATATTGTTTAGTTATACACTTACTCTAAACCTCTTTTTGTTGAGATAAAAGTTTTCAGGTCAATATCCCAACAAAATTTTGAGGAAATATTTTATTCCCTAACTTACATGCATATATGCATAAGCAATGGACATAGACAATAGTGTGGTGAAGGCAGGATTGGAAGGCAGGAATGGGGAGGAGGAGGTCAATGGAGGAAAAAAGAGGACAACTGTAATACTTTCAACAATAAAGATAAATTTAAAAAATAAAATATTAGCCACATTCTTGTAAATAAAAATGTTTTTCATATAATACTTTAGTCAGGACACAAAGATATACTTTTAAATAACAAGGAAGAAAAGTCAATTAAATGCATGCCAACTATATGTTCAGATAGATGCTGAAATATAAATAACTGTCATAAGACGAATAAAAATATCTTGAAATTTAAAAAAATTGTAACACGGTACAGTTCTCATCCTACAAGCAACCTGTGTTCAAACAGCTGCCTAAACACTGCTCTGAACATAAAGTCATCATAAAAAGCTAACAAAGGCAAACTGGAGCTTTTAGACATTCGGTCTGTTCAGAAGTTAAAGAGAAGATACCTTGAAAAGCAGAAGCACTAAAAAAAAGTATAGTTTAAAGGAGCTGTCTCATATGGTTTAAGAGACACTGTCCTGCCCCAAACTCTATCACCAGAATTTTTTCTTATAGTTCCTGAGAATCTACCAGAGAGTTATACTTAATAGGTATTGTCCTTTTATCAAACTCAGTACCTCTGAAACAATTAAGCAGTCATACTTTATTACATAATACTATGAATATGTTCAATTTCTTTCACTGCTCTCCTGAGACCTAAATGAAGTAAACTGCAATGGGAAGGGAATGAAAAAGAAAGCATGGAGTCGTCCACTATGGCAGTCTCCCCAGGTCTGAATTTCTCCCAGAATCCATTTTTCAAAACTATTTACCTTTTCTTCCTTATAAGTTTTCATTCACTAGCCTAGTAAAATATATATTTTATTTCTCCAAAAAATTTTAGTCATAAGAACTAATAACATTTTTAAAAACTGAACTCACCTGAAATTTATTAGTTAACACTGGCAAACATGAGAAGCTTTTTAAAATCTTCTTTAAGATCTCTATCCATTTAAAACCTACTTTTCTTTTCAATTTTACCACCATTATACTTTCTGTTTATAGGCATAAAACTTTACTATAGAGTCATTAGTTAGAAATTATAATAAAAAGACCTTAATTGAGCCTCGTAAACAAAAATTGTATTTAAAGAAATCTTTTCAGCATAATATTCATCAACTCATTCTTACTTTGCTTCAACTTATGGAAATCACCGACTCTATCCTTGGTAGCCTGCTGTAGTGTATCTGCTTGAATTCTGGGTTCACTCTCCAAGTTTGGGCCTGGAATTAAACGCTGAAGAAGATTGGAAGGGTTCTGTTTTGAAGTTCCAGGGTTTCCATTGTGATTTATATGAGAATCTACAACAGAAAAACATCAAGTTAAGGTCATATTTTGCTGAAGAAGTTCACATGACCTGCTTTAGAAAAGCTAAGGCACACAGTTGTCTGACACCAGGTAGTCAGGTAAGTTTTTTGTTTTTTAAGGTTTATTGTAATTTCTTTAACCAAATCTTATAACCAATGTGATTCTAACTGGGTGAAGTTTACTAATCAGTCCCCATGAGCATCTCCAGTACTGATTATAAACCGATTTACCAAAGGGATATATAGTAGAAACTGAAAATTTTAAATGGCAGTGATATAGGTTGGATGACTCTTTTCCTCCCTCCAAACTACATGTTGCTGTCAGAAATCTCCAAAATCTAGTAAGGCTTTTAGAAGTTACAAACTCTAAGTAATTTTTATCTACTCAGTTACTTACAACTGTAAACTCTTGACTTCTTTCTTCTTAATATCTCCTGGATATAACCTTTCTTTTCCCCAACCCCTTTTTTTCCTCATCAAATCCTTGACTTAGATCCTTATTATAATTAATTTTAATCATATCAATTCTCATTTTAGGAGAACATTTCTGTAAAATCAAATAGGTATTCAAAAAACAGAAACATTTGTAAGTACAGAGCAGGGAGTTCAAGATAGGTGGGTCTAGTAATTTATAGAAGGCTTCTGTGAGATAAATTTGAACACATTTTGAAGAAGATAAATACATACAGACTAACAGAGATGAAAGGGAATGTAGTCCAGAGTGGCAGAACAAATAATTCTTCTGCTTTTAGTAATCTATTAGATAACGTGAATTTTAAAATGATTACTTCTCCCTGAGCTTTTATTGGTCATTTGAAAATATATAACATTAACTTAGAAGAATGCTACTTCACTATGCTGTTAAATGATGTTTTCTTCACTATGTAACTGTACGTGACCAGGAAATTAGTTTTCAAGTAAAAATTTAAGAATAAGACTTCATACCTGGGACCATATTTGGGGAGAAATGTTGTCCAGTTGGACGATGGGAGATTGCTTGATGACTGCCATATTGAGAAATAGAAATAGGGTTTTTTTTAAAAACTAAAAGAAAAAAAAAGATCCATATTATTCCTATTATGATTTCTAAACATCAACCACCATAAATTTACATTGCACTAATCCTATGATGCTAATCCTAATTTTGTAATCCTTATAGTTGGTATATAACTAATTTGTGGTTACTAACTGATACATTGTACCACCCATCACAAATTTTGGTGATCAATAAATTTGACCAGAATATAAGACAGTGGGAACTTTCTCTGGTTCACCACTATATTCCCAACACTTAGAATAATGCCTGGCATATAAGAGGAGCTCAGCCCAGCCAGTGTGGCTCAGTGGATTGAGCACTGTCCCATGGACTGAGAGGTCCCGGTTCGATTCCTAGTCAGGGCACATGCCTGGGTTGCAGGCTCGATCTCCAGTAAAGGGGCGTGCAGGAGGCAGCCAATTGATGTTTCTCCCTCACATCGATGTTTCTATCTCTCTCTCCCTTCCTCCCTCTCCAAAAAAATCAATAAAAACATATTTTTTTAAAAAAATAAAAGGAGCTCAACTAAGATTTGATGAATGAAAAGTAAAAAATCTCTTCAGTACAGTGATACCTTTTTATATAGATAGTATAAATAATATTTGACATTTATATATTAGGTGAAACAATAAAAATATGCTACTCCAAGTTGCTCAGATTTAAATAATAACTAAATATGAGTGATATAACAATGAGATTTTATTTTTTTCTTTTAAAATTTATCTTTAGTGTTGAATGTATTACAGATGTCCCCCCTTTTTTCCTCCTTGACCCCTTTCTCCCTACTCCCACCTCCCTCCTGCCTTCCCTACACTATTGTCTGTGTCCATTGGTTTTGCATATACGCATAGAAGTTCTCTGCTTTATCTCTTCCCCTCTCCCTCCTTCCCTTTGAGGTTTGTCAGTCTAATAATCAATTTGTACTTCTTAATCCCTTCACCTTTTTCACTCATCTCCCACAACCCCCCTCCCATCTGGCAACCATCAAAAAGTTCTCTGTATTTATGAGTCTGTTTCTGTAATGCTTGTTCATTTTGTTTGTAGATTCAATTGTTGATAGATATGTATTTATTGCCATTTTATTGTTCATATTTTTGTTCTTCATCTTCAAGAAGACCTTTCAACATTTCATATAATACTGGTTTGGTGGTGATGAACTCCTTTAGCTTTTTCTTGTCTGGGAAACTCTTTATAAGGTCATCGATTCTAAATGATAGCTTTGCACGATAGAGTAATCTTGGTTGTAGGTCCTTGCTTTTCATCACTTTAAATATTTCTTGTCACTCCCTTCTGGCCTGCAAAGTTTCTTTTGAGAAATCCTGTGACAGTCTTATGGGATTTCCCTTGTAGGTAAACTGCTTTTCTCTTGCAGCTTTTCAGATTCTCTCTTTGTATTGAACCTTTCACATTTTGATTATGCTGTGTTTTGGTGTGGGCCTCTCTTTGAGTTCATCTTGTTTGGGACTCTCTGTGCTTCCTGGACTTGTATGTCTGTTTCCTTCACCAAGTTAGGGAAGTTTTCTGTCATTATTGTTTCAAATAGGTTTTCAATTTCTTGCTCTCTTTCTTCTCCTTCTGGCACCCCCATGATGCAAATGTTGGTACGCCTGTGGGGGAAGGGCTCACCAAAGGAAGAATGGCCTCCACCAGCATGTCTATTCTGGAGAAAGCTGCCTTCCAGCTCTCGCCCTGATGCCAAACAACTCCATTCTTCCCAGTATGTCTCTGGTGCCTTTCAAGCTGCCTCCCCCACACTAGAGCCTGGAAGGAGCAAGACCAAGTAAGTCCATTCTTTAAGAGGAACCGCCTGGGGCTCCAGCAGCCTCAGCCTCGCTTCCTGCTGGTTTTTACAGCCAGATGTTATGGGATTTCTCTTCCTGGCACTGGAACCCTGAGCTGGGGGTCCTGTTGTGGAACAGGTACCCCTTGCTCCTCAGGG
Source organism: Tadarida brasiliensis (assembly GCA_030848825.1). Taxonomy (NCBI): domain Eukaryota; kingdom Metazoa; phylum Chordata; class Mammalia; order Chiroptera; family Molossidae; genus Tadarida; species Tadarida brasiliensis. The sequence goes on along the minus strand of CM061257.1, from coordinate 179,129,283 downwards.
AGGACCTTCACAGCTGAGGTATCCTCCTGATTTTTATCTGCCATACGTGGGTGTGGGACCAGCTCATCTGCACCTCCGCCCCTCCTACCAGTCTCGATGTGGCTTCTTCTTTAATTTCATAGTTGTAGGACTTCCATTCAGCTCGATTTCAGGCGGTTCCGAATGATGGTTATTCTGTAGTTTAGTTGTAATTTTGACGTGGTTGTGGGAGGAGGTAAGAACTGTTTACCTACACTGCCATCTTGACCGGAAGTCGAGATTTTATTTTTGAAGAAGGAAATTTTAAGTTGTACCAAGGGCTTTTCTAACAAAGATATACACACTTACAGTTGGGACTTTCTTCTCCCTTAAGAAATGAAGGCAACAGGGAAAGAGATAACTTTTCACTCACTACCACTAATTCCACTGCATCCTTGGGCAGCTTAACATGATAGAAAGGAAAAAAGCAAAGAAAGAAACTAGAGAGAAGAAAAACAGATAAAGAGAAAAAAACAGAAAAGTCCATCTATGAGATATGGTTAGTGGTACATTTTATTCTTCTAAAACTTTAGTGTGGCAGAGACAATGCTACGTGATCCTATTTCATTATAGTTTTCCTGGGCACAGAGGAACATTAGTCTTGAGTATGGTTAGGGGCCATAAGACTGGGTTCAGACCATGAGAATGTAGGTGAAGCTGAATGTGACACTTCCAAGTATGGTGATAAAATCTGTGCAAATCACTTACAATCTGTCTTCCCTTTTTGCCACAATTTATGAGGCTACATAGAAGATGGTAGCTTGAAATAATGAAAGGGGACACTGCTTGAGGAGAACTGCAAAGATAGTCATCCAACCTGCATCAAACTGTAATATGAACAATAAATAAACATTTATTGTTTTAAATCACTACAATTTGGGGGTTGTAAATTAATACGCCACAGCCTAGTCAATCCTAACTAGTATACTTGGGTTATTTTTATAATCTTCAAAGTTTATTTCAATCACTCAATTTCATTTATTATTACATAGATCTCTACACTCAAGGAATCAGTAAGTTTAAAATTCACTCTAAGCAAGCAACCTACTCAAATTTATAGAAAGTTGAGGTTTTCCATATCTTACTGCGTTCCCATTACCATGTTCCTAGTGCCAGCTAATATGCCCAACACCCACTTCAGCACATAAGAGAGCTAAATAACAACAATCACCTAACATCTTAAAAGAGCAGCACTATGTCAGATTTAACAATACAATTTTGATTGGCTAACAGACTCTGAGGACACTAAGCATCTGGTAAATATATTTGGAAAGAGAAGTCAGTCACAATCTACAAATTTGTTGAACACTGCTGCAGCATAGCTGGCTCAGAAGACAAGAGAGGGCACCTTCTCTACTAAACAAGAAGTAATAATATATGTTCTTAGTTTATATGATAATGCCTCCTGCTCAAGAACAAGGTGACCATTTGGAGGCAAACTACAGTTTAGATAGGTAGGAAAAAGCTGGATTAAAAGAGCCTTTTATAAAGCACCCAGAGGAATATAGATCTGATATGGTCTGTTTTTCTGCCATATTGTTTTTATCATTGTAGCTTTGTAGTTTCAAGTCAAAGTGTGATACCTTCAGCTTTGTTCTTTCTTTTCTCAGGATTACTTTTGGCTATTTGGAGTCTGTTGTGGTTCCATACAAATTTGAGGATTTGTTTTATTTCTGTGAAAAATGCCATTGCGATTTTGATGGGGAGTTGCATTAAATCTGTATATTGTTTTAAGTAATATGGACATTTTTATAGTGTTAATCTTCCAACCCATTGTGTCTTCTGCATTTCTTTCAACAATGTCTTATAGTTGTCAATGTATAGGTCCTTCACTTTCTTTGTTTATTCCTAGGTATGTTATCCTTTTCTGTTGCAATTGTAAATGGATTATTTCTTAATTTCTCTGTTTTATATTTTAATTTTATTTTTTTTGTTAATCCTTACCAGAGGATATTTTTTTCCATTGATTTTTGAGAGCATGGAAAGGAGGGAGGGTGGGGGACAGAAAGAGAGAAACATCGTTGTGAGAGAGACACATCAATTGGTTGCCTCCCACATGACCCCGACTGGGGTCGGGGATCGAACCTGCAACCCAGGTACGTGCCCTTAACTGGACTCAAACCCATGACCCTTCAGTCCCCAGGCTGACTCTCTAACTGCTGAGCCAAACCAGACAGGGCAGAATCATTCTTGCCTTATACTCTCATTTTTTTTTTTATCCCAATGATAGGGCTACAGTATTAAAAACATTCACACTTCCAGTTTCCCACATTACAAGGCTTCATAATCCAGTGCCTATGTCTATGAAGAAGGAATATAGCACTAATAAGCAATAATCCTCAACTTTGGCAGCACTTCAGTATTACAGATACCACCCCAGACATACACTGAATATGGGGATGGTACCTTGGTATCTACATTTACTAAAAGTTCTGTTGCACAGCCAAGTGAATAAAAAAATTAAAAGCATGGCCTTTGACGGACCAGGGCTCAAATCATGGCTCTGTAATTTATTAACTGTATGACTTTGGGTTAGTGCTTAATTTCTTGAAGCCTCAGTCTTCATGTGCAAAACAGGAATAATGCCATTTACCCTGCATGATTGATTTGGGAACTATGTGAGAATATCTGCTAATATTCTAGCAAATATCAATATTGTGATATATAATTAATTTATTATATCTTTTTCTGTCCTATTTCTGGCACAGAGCTCCTAAAGTTGCAACCCTTATAATTTCCTAATGAGAATGATAAATATCTTTTTGATAAGTTATTAAGGTAACTTTTGGAAAGCAGCAAAGCATGGGGGCTAGCTGTCAGTAGGAGCCAACCATGTGATTAGTGTCCCACCCCAGATTTCCAGGGAAGGGAGAGGGGCTTGAGGTTGAATCAATTGGCAATAGCCAATGACTTAATCAATTATGACGATGTAATGAAGCATCCATAAAAATCCAAAAGGACAGCTTGACGGACCTTTTTTCAGAGAGCTTCCTTGTTGGGGAACAAGAACACTTCCACATGACACTGATACTGTTGTAATAATCTGGTTATTATTTAGCAGGAAAGGAGTGAAGAGAAGACTAGATAATATAGGGAGGCCATTTATACAGCTTTGCCAGAAAAGGTAGAGTTTAACACTCCAGGTCTGTTCCCCGCAGATTGATGGGGGAAAAGACTGGACAAAGGCAGTTTATTTATTTATTTTTTTTCTTTATTGATTTGAGAGAGAGAGAGGAAGGGAGAGGGAGAGAGAGATAGAAACATCGATGAGAGAGAACAACGACTGGCCTCCTCCTCTATGCCCCCCACTGGGGATTTGGCCCACAACCTGGGCACGTGTCCTAACAGGGAATCGAATTAGTGACCTCTTGGTGCATGGGTCAACGCTCAACCACTGAGCCACACCAGTTTAAATGCATGCCCAGTAAGGTCTGAGTGATGTGGGAAGGTGTTTACCTGTCAGTCACACCGAGGAACAAATCAGTAGCCAGAGTAGGTGTTGCCACTGCAAGGGCAAGAAACCTGAATACATAATCCCCTACCAGTGGTTCTCAACCTTCCTAATGCCGAGACCCTTTAATACAGTTCTTCATGTTGTGATGACCCCCCAACCATAAAATTATTTTCGTAGCTACTTCATAACTGTAATTTTGCTACTGTTATGTCTTAGGCGACCCCTGTGAAAGGGTCATTCGACACCCAAAGGGGTCGTGACCCACAGGTTGAGAACTGCTGCCTAGACAAAGGAATTTTTCTCTCTTGGTGCTCAGCCCTCCTGCCCTCATGGGACTCCTGTTGTAGGTGGAACATTCCCCTGCATTTGCCACATGGCCCACAGCCATGTGGACCCCGTATGATGAACTAACTAATGGACTGAATCTAGCTTGATGCCACATTGGACCCAACTCCACCATGGAGCGGAAAGCTCTGGACACTGGCCCTCTTTATAGCTCTGCTGAATCCACAGCTGCCTCTTTTCCTGGACTGGGTTAAGGGACATGAGATTTTAAAATCCCAGGAATATAACCCCATGCCTATAAAAACTATTCATTCTCCCTTGCAAGTCTCAGAAAATTCCTTTTCTAAAGATACCACAAGAGCGAACCCACTCCCACCAGTGTCAAGGAAATCTGACCCTCTGATTTCTCTGGTAACACCACCATGCCAGGCCCCAAGTTCCTCGAGAATAGAAGCTCCTTTGTTCAGGACCTCACCCTATATATCTTTTCATCTGGCTATTAATTTGTATCCTGTAAAATCCTTTGTAATAAATTGGTAATCTAGTGAGTAAATAGGTTTTCTTGAGTTCTGTGTGCTATTCTTGCAAATTAATCTACTGGAGGGGTGGTTGGTAAGAACCTCTGATTTATAGCCAGTCAGTCAGAAATACAAGTAACACTGGCTTGTGACTGGTGTCTGAAGTCTGGGGCAGTCTTGTGAGACAGAGCCCTCTACCTGTGGAATCTGATTCTATCTCTGGGTAGATAGTGCCAGAATTGAGTTGAATTCTTGGACTCTCTGCTGGCTTCCAAGAATTGCTTGTTGGTGTCTGGAAGTCTCCACACACACTAGAATTGGGGCTGGGAACCCCCTTTCAAATATACTGAAGTATTTAGAATTGTCCAAGTTAAGCATTTAGCCTTAGAATGAAAAAAGAATCCAAGATATAAGCTGAAGAAATAAAAACATTTAAATGTACAACTACCAGCCCAAACCAATTTATTGAGCCTCTGGATTTCACAGTTTACTCATACTTAGGAATCCTGAGTAATGTTTTGGGAAGTTCATGAAACTCTAATTACCCATAAAAAAGGTTAATCATCCTGAAGCATGAATATTAAATGCAAAACAATGATGTAATATTCTCATGCTACTTTGCTCTGCATACATGAACAGATATAACATGCTTATAATTGTTCAAATATTGGTCTGTGGGACCATGTTAGCCCTCCATGAAATACAGGTACAGGCATACCTCAGAGATATTGTGGATTTGGTTCCAAACCACCTCAACAAAGCGAGTATTGCAATAAAGCAAGTTGTAATATTTTTGCTGCTGGAAGACCTTACCTTCAATTTGTAAAAAACGCAACATCTGTGAAGTGCAATAAAGCAAAGCACAGTAAAATGGGGTATGCCTGGACATGTCCATGGAAACTATCAAAATGATGTTCCATTATAGCTCCTAAGACCTGGTCTGTGAACTGAAGTTCTTTTAAACTTGGAGATCTATTTATATAATTTGATTTTTTAAAAATGGACTTCCACGGCTAGCCATGACATAGTAATCAGTATTGGACTTACCCTCCCAAACCCTAAGTAACTTTTAAAATGCACAAAATGGATAAGGCAACTGTTTTCAGGCAATGGACAACCAGCAGCACAAAACTAATTCTTTTTTTCTTTACTGATTTTAGAGAGAGGGGAAGGGAGAGGGAGAGAAAGCCAGAAACATTGATGAGAGAGAACATCGACTGGCCACCTCCTGCATGCTCACCACTGGGGATCTGGCCCACAAACTGGGCATGTGCCCCAACTGGGAATCAAACCGGCAATGTTTTGGTGCATGGGTCGATGCTCAACCACTGAGCCGCACCAGCCAGGTGGAAAACTAATTCTTAAAGAAAGAGATATACATCAGATGGGCAGTCTCTGAGGAGGCAGAGATCATCTGAGTTAGGGCTGCTTAGGGGGCTAGAATTTGTAGGACAGAATATTACAGAGAAAGGAGCTGTGTGGGGTGAAATGAGGGGACAGAAATGCATAGACATTCCTGTTGAGTCTTTGGCCAAGGCCTGAGCTGTGTATACACAGGGTGAGACTCTAGGGGGCCTAACAGAGAGCACCTGCTGCAGGGCTAAGAGCTAAAGAGAGATGATAGAAGTGACGTTAGTACTCAAAGGCAATGGATCTCTGGCCCAGCCATAGTAGAGAATCTCCACTGATCATCTTGGGAATTTAGATGAGATGCTACAAGTCCTACTATAAAAGTAGGTATCACACCCTAGAGTTAAGGGCCATGCCCTCAGATCAAGAACAAAATCAAAACTGATCTGCTCTAAACAAGCATAAAACCAGGCCTGACAGACAGAAGAGGATCTGCGAGTAATTTTACTGTCTGCCAAAACAAAACTCAACACCCTTTATTTATTTATTTTTTAATCCTCACCCAAGGATACTTTTCTATTTATCTTCAGATAGAGTGGGAGGGAGAGAGAGAAAGAGAGAGAAACACTGATGTGAGAGGGACACATCGACTGGTTGCCTCCCACACAACCTTGACCAGGGCCAGGGACGAACCATAACAGATGCCGACCAGGGCTGGGGATGAACCACAACTGAGGTACATGTCCTTAGCTGGAATTGAACCCAAGACTCATTGGCCTGCGGGCCGATGCTCTACAGCTGAGCCAAACCGGCCAGGGCTTAACACCCTTTAGTAGAAGACAACAAAATCCATATTTCCTTAGTATAGCATTCAGGCAGCACACAATACAATAACTAGACATATAAAGAAGCAGGGGGTCTGACCCATAATCAAGGAAAAAAGTAATCAACAGAAATAGACTCAAAGATAATCAACCTGTTAAAATGAGCAGATAAGGACTTGTAAACAACTGTTTATATATCTGTGTGTGTGTGTGTGTGTGTGTGTGTGTGTGTGTGTACAAAGATTTAAAGGAAAAAAGGGGACATCTTGTGGAGAAGTGGAAACTAAAAAACCAACGAACCAAATGGAAATTCTAAAACAGAAAATACAATATGTGAAATGAAACAAACAAAAAAAAACACTGGCTAGGCTTTGAACAACAGACTAAACAGTGTAGAAAGAGGATCAATGGACTTAAAGACATATCAAAGACACTAAACAAACTGTAGGAGAAAAATTATTGCAAAAAAACAAACAGAACTTCAGTGACCTGTAGGGCAGTATCAAGTAGTCTGAAATGCATACACCGTAAGTTACAGAAAGAAAAAAGAGAGAATAAGGCAGAACATTTTTTGAAAAATATTTGAACTTGAATAAAAGCTGAAAATTTCCCAGATTTAGTGATAAACATCAGCTCACAGATTAAAGAACCTCAGTGAATCCCAAGCAGGATAAATATAAAGACCCTGCCCTGGCCTGCATGGCTCAATGGTTAGAGCATCGGCCTGTGCACAGGAGGGTCTAGGTTTCAATTGCAGTCAAGAGTACATACCTCAGTTGCAGGTTCGATCCCTGGCTCTGGTTGGGGCACATGTGGATGTAACCAATCAATGTGCCTCTCTCACATAGATGTTTCTCTTTCCCTCCCCCCACCCCATTTCCACTCTGTCTAAAAATCAATGGAAAAAAAATCCTCCCGTGAAGATTAATGAAAAAAAAAAAAAAAGAATTCCATACCCAGGCACATCTTAGTCAAACTGATAAAAATTAAAGCTAAAGAGAAAATCTTAAAAGTAGTTCTCTTATTTTCTTAAAAGACTTTTGTAAAACAAAAGTAATAATACTGAAAATACGGGAATTTAACATCTAGAAGTAAAATATATGACAACAGCACAAAGCATGAGGCAAGGTAAATAGAATTACATCTTTGTAAGGTTCTAACATTTAAAAAAAATTTTTTTTTCCTTTATTGATTTTAGGGAGAGAGGAAGTAAGAGGGAGAGAGAAATAGAAACATCGATGAGAGAGAACATTGAGATTGGCCACCTCCTGCATGCCCCCCACTGGGGATCGGGCCCACAACCTGGGCATGTATCCTGACCAGGAATCAAACCGACGACCTCTTGGTGCCTGGGTCAACGCTCAATCACTGAGCCACACCAGCCAGATAGTTCTAACATTTTATATGAAGTGGTACAATGTTATTTTTATGTAGAGCATGATATGTAAAGGATGTATACAGTAATCCCCAGAATAACCACTAACATAAAATACTTTAGCAGTATAGTTTTTTTGTTTGTTTGTTTTAATCCTCACCCGAGGATATTTTTCTATTTATCTTCAGATAGAGTGGGAGGGAGAGAGAGGGAGAGAAAGGGAGAGAGAGAAACATCAATGTGAGAGAGACACATCGACTGGTTGCCTCCCACATGACCCGACCAGGGCCGGGGACAAACCGCAACCAAGGTATTGGCCGGAATTGAACCCATGACTCATTGGTCTGGGGGCTGACACTCTACAGCTAAGCCAAACAGGCCAGGGCCAGCAGTATAGTTTTTTAAAAGTGAGAGAAACAAGTACCAATTAAACCCTCAAACCCACTGAGTCCTAAATATCCTATTCTCCCTGGATAATACTTGCTGGTTCAAGACCCTATTTTTATTCCTTTTTTCTTAGTACTGGCTAGTATAAATTGTGGCCCCATAAAAATATGACAATGAAAAAAATGTCTTTCAACTTTAAAACAAGTGTATTATTAGAAGTTTATGTTTCCTTAGTATAAATTTTCAGGAATACTTACAATTTGATATTATGCTAGTATAAATATTTTCTCCAACCCAAAAAAGTGCCCAATTTTACATAATTTGTTTCTTCTATAACGGGGATCTTTGAAAACTTTTTCTTAAAGTGCCAGGTAGTGAATATTTTAAGTTTGTAGGCCATACTCGACTCTGCTGTTCTAGCACAAAAGCAGCCATAGATAATACATATACAAATAAGCACGGTAATAGTTCAATAAAACTATTTATTACAACAGGTAACCAAACTGTAGTTTTCCAATTCCTGTTTTACAAGATGCCTAAGAGATCATTTTATTTTAACATCTACAATAATTTAATATGTTAAAATTTTTAATTTAAATTTTTCTTATAAAAGCTCTAACCTTTAGAGAAAGCATCATTACCAAAAAGGATAATTGCTTCTTTAAAACGTAATCTTCTTTCTTCTCCTCTCAAATATCACTATAAATACTTCTAATTTTTTAAAAAATTATTTATTTTTTTGAACAATTTATGAAGTTACCTTATGAAAAAATTTTTTTCTTCATTGAATTTTAGAGAGAGAAAAAAGGAGAGGGAGAAAGAGAGAGAAACATCAACGAGAGAGAACATCGATTGGCCACCTCCTGCATGCCCCCTATTGAGGATCGGGCCCATAACCTGGGCATGTGTCCTGACCGGGAATGGAACCAGCGACCTCTTGGTGTATGGTTGACACTCAACCACTGAGCCACACCCGCCAGGCTATCCTCTTTTTTTTAAAACAAGCAAGATAAAAATTTTGCCCTGCTGAAGTAGTTCATGTATGAAAGACATTTGAAAACCATTTTCTGATAAGGACCATATGCCTAAAAGTGGTCAAAATAAAATCTGGAAGGCAGCTATGCTCACCACTATACCACCAACGCCAACTCAAAATAAAATCTGTAAATCTCTTGCATTCCCATTTCATTTTACCATACCTCTGGAATTTCCTGCTGGCTAGGTAATAAATTATGATAGTAGACCAATGAGAAAATAAACTGAGACATTACAGATTTAGAAATGGACAAAAGAAGTAGAAATGTAGAAATGTACAACAGAAGTTTAAAATTATATATTTACATGTAAATATATTTTTGTAGATATGACATGAAAAATAAATGCATGCAAGCAGGTAAACAACCTTTGACTACATATCTGAATAGAGTGATTCTATATACTAGAAACTGCAGTTTATCCTTGGCAAAACTTTGGGTGCAGCTTAAAAATAAATAAAGGGTGCCCTGGCCAGTTTGGCTCAGCGGTAGCGTGTCGGCCCATGGACCAATTGAATCGCAGGTTCAATTCCGGCCAAGGGCACACACCTCAGTTGCGTTTCCTCCTCAGCCCTGGTTGGGGTCGTGCGGGGGGCAACCAGTTGATGTGTCCCCCTCACATCGATGTTTGTCTCTCTCTCCTTTTCCCTCTCTCTCCTTCCCACTCTATCTGAAGATAAATAGAAAAATATCCTTGGGTGAGGATTAAAAAAAAAGTAAAAATAAATAAGGGCAATGTAAAAGAGATTAATCAACTTAAGACTCAGTAAGTTTAGGAATAGAATAAGTGCCGCAGAAACTGAAAAGAATACATGGTCTTTGCTCTCAACATTTCCTTAATTAACATCTAATTAGTGGTTCTAAAACTTTAGCATAGACCAAAATCACGTGGAGAGTTGTTAAAACACACATTGCTGGGCTCTATCCCAAGAATTTGCAATTTTAAGAAGTTCCTGGGTAATACTGATACTGCTGGTCCAAGGACCACACTTTAAGAATCATTAGATTGCCCTGGCTAGCATGGCTCAATGGTTAGAGTGTTGGCCTGTGCACCAGAGGGTCACGGATTTGATTCCTAGTCAAGGGCACGTACCTGGGTTACAGGTTCGATTCCGGACCAGTAGGGGTGTGTGGGAGGCAACCAATCAATGTGTCTCACATTGATATTTCTGTTTCTCTTCTCCCCCTTACCCCATCTCCTCTCTCTTTCTCCCCTTCCCCCTTCTCTTCTACTCTCTCTAAAAAACAATGGAAAAAATATCCTCCAGTAGGGATTAACAAAAAAAGAAAAAAAGAATCACTAGATAACTTCATTGCCTTACAAACAAATTATGCTTATTCTAACTCTATATTTTTAAGCTCATATTATTGCTCTTGTCCTTACCTTTAGGGGAATATACTGTAACTTGGAACCCAAAAGAATATAGACATGAAAGAATTTGAGATGATAACAAATGGAAGGACTAATAATACTTCATTTGGACCTCAAACACTCAGCAACTTCAGCCACATACAATAAGCTGTAACCACAGAAGTAATCACTAAGATTGAAAGGAATAAAAACAGCCAAGAATAACCACAGACCTGCCATTACTTCCGATTTTCTACCATAATAAATTGGAGTCGGCAGGAAGGGATACCTATGATAGCCAAGAAACATAGAAATGGCAAGAAAAACACAGACATGAAAAAAAAAACCTGAATGGAATTAGGAAAGCAACAGTGACACAGACTTCAAATGGAAATGGATAACAGACACATTAATGAAGAAAGAGATATAACTGAGCAGAGGTGACCATAAAAGAAAAAACAGTGAATAAACTAAAATGTGAGGTAATTAACTTAAAGGACAAGCCAAATCCTAAAAACCTAGGTAAGGGTATTAGTATGCCATATTAAATAAAGCACACCAACAACACAGCAATCTGGGAACATTTAGTATGAACAAAATGAGCCACATATACTTTTAGTAAACAGAAATGGCTCTAACATAGCATAACTGTCATGAACAATAACTCTAAGTCAAAAAAGAAAAGGTTCAAATATGACTGATTCTTATCAAGGCAAAAACAAGTACTTTATACACTTCAGCAAAATTTTTCATAAAATTATATCCAAAAAGTCCTGACAATTAATGGGTAGTTAATTAACTGGAAATATCAATCATACAGATATCTGTGACTTTTCTCAAGTGTTACTCAAAAAGAGAATAGGATAATGTGAAAAATATTATGATCGCTTTAGTTAAATATTCTACTAACTTTTACTTACCAGTGGTAAGGTCTTCAACTTTTGCAGGGTCATTCTCTTCTATTCCAGGCATTCCTGCATCACCACCTGGCTTGATTTGTTCTGCTGAAGTAACAAAAGATATAATTCTATATTTTTCCTTACATAAATTGAAATTGTTTTGAAGGAAGGTAGCAGTTTCTATAGCAATAAGCTACACAGACTAAATATCTTTGTATCTTTTGGACATAGTTGTTAACTGTAAAATAACATTGTTTTTTCTCGATCAAAGGATCTAAATTTGAAACAATACCAACATCTAATCATAACTGAACTAAAATCAAACAATATTCTTTAGGATTGAAAATGTTCACCTCAAAATAAAAAAAGTCAGTATCCTATTAACACAAAACAAAATCATTGTAATACCTTTCCCATGTGGAATATGGTTGCTTGAAGGTTCTTCATTCTTATTTTCAGCATTCTCAGCTACTTCTGGAACATTTTTAGGTACTGCATGATTGTTTATACTCAAGTCATTTCCACCTTTTAATTCAAACTTGTGGGCCTCTTGCTGTTAGACAAAGATGTGGTAACAGTAAATGTTTTCCAGTTCAAAATGTTAAATCATTGACATAACTGCTAACGAAATGTTCTGAAATAGTTCATTTTCTAAAACATATATCATGGGTCCAAATTTCAAACACTTGGAGATGTGATATAATATTATTTTCTGTTCAGTTTTTATACCTGCTATGAAGTCAAAGAATAACCAACACATTTTAAAGTCTCTACTTATGGTAAATGGCCTAAAATAGTAGATAAAGGTAATTCTCTTTGGCTATGCTAAGGGAGTAATTCTGCAAGAAGAGAATCTTGCTGAGCACTGTAGGTTACTGTGGAGGCCTACAGTTGGGCATTGTCCTGAGTGCTGTGGGCAGGGTTGGGTTCTTTATAGGCAAATGTTGTAATCCAGTAGGATGGCAGACAGCAGGAGGTTGGCATACAGGTGCTCCCTCAAGTGTGATAAATGGCCACTGACATTGTCAGGCTTTCCCCAAATAGAAACAGAAAGGGTGGTAAACAAGCCAATTTCTTCCCAGGTGCACTGACCACCAAAGCACAAGAAGTAATAGCACAGTAATACACCAGGTCAGTGCTCCTTCCAATCTGCTCCTAAACATATCATCTCCTTGGAAACTTGAATCTTCAGGTATATGGTTAGCCCTGACTCAATTCTTTTGGTGGGCCAGTTTTCTCTTTTATATTGGTTGAGTTGCCTCAGTGGAAAATTGGGAGAGACAAAGAGTCAAGTAGTTATGCTTGGGTTGCCATATAGGTCCTTACACTTAATATTTAATTCATTTATACATGGTTTGTCAACTCTAGAGCACTATGCAAATGTAATCATTAAGTAATGTTACAAAAAACAATAGCACTAAAAAATCTACAGGAAATCTAGAACTACAAAAGCCAAATTGTAAGAATTTGTCACAATAAAGAAAAAAGGTACTCTGACAATGCCAGTGTACCTGGTAGATAAAATTTAAAACAAACATTTGTACTGTGCTTCACAGTTTACAGATTGCTTTCAAATTTATCCTCTAGCAGAGGTAAATAAACAGTTAGAGGAAAAACAAAACTGAGACTTAAAGAAATTAAGTAGCTTGTCCAAGGTTACAAAGCTAGGAAAATTGTACAAAAGGAGTTCAAACAAGTCTTTCTCACTCCCACATTTTCTGGGAACTTGGTAAGCAACAGCCAAATCTCAGAGCTCAATTGTTGATGAGTGAGATGATAAACTGAAATTTTTGTACATGTCAGTATGAAGGACAAGGGTGAGAAAATCAATGAGGCACAACCTGAGCAGCTATCCTGCATCTCTGTGTATTTTCACTATAATGCTATAGCATGGGCTATTTTTATAATATTCCACTGCTTTGCAGATGTGGATAAAACAAACAATATTAAACAAAACTTAAAAGTCAACAAACTACTGTTCAAAAATACTTTTCCATTTAAAATAGTTAACAAAGATGTGCCTTTATTTATTTATTTTATCCTCACCCGAGGACATTTTTTTTTTTTTTTTTGCATTTATCTTTAGATAGAGCAGGAGGGAGAAAGGAAGGAAGAGAAAGAGAGAAACATCAATGTGAGAGAGACACATCGACTGATTGCCACCCGCACAACCCCAACCGGGGCCCGGGACGAACCTCAACCGAGGTATGTGCCCTTAGCAGGAAACGAACCCAGGACTCTCTGGTCCGCAGGCCAACGCTCTAACCGCTGAGCCAAACCAGCCAGGGCAAAGATGTCCCTTTAATGTGTTATTAATGACTGTACCTTTAGGTGAATGGACAATATTAAATATTCCTAAGAAAATAAGAGTTTTTTTTCTTTTAATTGATTTTTAGAGAGAGAAGAAGGGAGAGGGAGAGATAGAAACACTGATGAGAGAGAACATTGATTGGCCGCCTCCTGCATGCCCCCACTGGGGATTTGGCCCACAACCTGGACATGTGCCCTGACGGGGAATGGAACCAGCGACCTCTTGGTGCATGGGTGGACACTCAACCACTGAGCCACACCAGTGGGGCTCCTAATTGTTTTTATATAACCTTTTTATTCTGAAATCATTTTAACTGCATAGAAAAGTAATTAACCCTCACTCTATTTCCTTTAATGTCAACATCTTATATTAGCATGGCACATTTGCAAAACTAAGAAACGAACATTAGTATACTATTAACCAAACTCCAGACTTTATCTAGATTTCACCACTTTTTCCATTACGTCCTTTTTCTGTTCCAGGATCCAATCCAGGATACCACATTATATATAAGTCCTCAGGTCTTCTTAGTCTCCTCTGGTCTACAATAATTTCTCTTCCTTTGTAGCATGAAAGCAGTAAATAAATAAGTGTGACTATATCCCAAAAGATGTATTTATAGCCACGAAAATGTGAATTTCTTACAATTTTCCCATCACAAAATATTCTTTTGATTTTTCAACCATTTTTAAATGTAATAACCATTGTTTGCCCATGGATAGTATGAAAACAAGAAGCAGGATGGATTTAGTTTGCTCCTTCTTGTGAGTAATTTCTAAATTACTTGGTTAAAAAAAAATCCCTGAATACAACTTATGCTTGTTTCATATAGCTTACATTGGATTTGTTCCTATGAAAAAAGCAACTCAAATTTCACTTGTTATAGTAGTTGAAGAACAGGGAAAAATGGGTGCGGAGTAGAATTAGGTAGCTGGTCAAAAGTGTAAGGGCTGATGTGTTACCCTGGAAAGGAGTTCTCTAAGAATCTTTCTCTTCCCCACCTGTTCCATTTAGGACAGGATAATAATAAATAATTATTGAAGAGTATGTTAGTCAATTAACAACATAAAAATAGCCCAGTATAGTGAGCAGAGAGAGAACTACGCTTGCCTGGAAAAAGGGAAAAGCTCTCATCTGTGCTTTTTGCAAGAATAGAAGAGAGCAAATTATCCCACTGTTTGTTTTTTTAAAGATTTTTTTTAATTGTTGATTTTGAGAGAGAGGGGAAGGGAACAGGAGAGAGAGAGAAACATTGATGTGAGAGAGAAACACCAATCCTCCATCTGCTACATGCCCCCTACCTGGGGATCAAGCCTGCAACCTGGGAATGGGCCCTGATCTGGAATTGAACCAGCAACCTTTTGGTGCATAAGACAACACCCAACCAACTGAGCCACACTGGCCAGGGCTTACTGTATTAATTATATGGGCTTGTAATACCACAAATACAACAGCAACCTCTCTTCCCCTTCCTTTTGTGTTCTCCTGTGCTCCTCTAACTATCCAGTGTCTCAATAAGATCTTCTGCTTGTTCTCAATGCCTCTATGCCATTAGCTTTCTCAGTCCTGCCATTTCCAGCAATCTATCCTCACATCTCTTTAAGGCAGACTGCAGAAAGGCACCAGCTATTCCACTTTGTAGATTCAAAAAACGAAATACAGAAAAAAAATGGCCCTGGCCAGTTTGGCTCAGCGGTTAGAGCATGGGCCTGAGGAAAAAGAATCACAGGTTCGATTTCTGATCAAGGGTTTCAGGTTTGACCCACAGCCCCAGTCCAGGTCATGCGGGAGGCAACCCAATCGATGTGTCTCTCTCACATTGATGTTTCTCTCTCTCTCCCCCTCTCCTACCCCTTTACTCTATCTAAAAATTAATGGAAAAATAGCCTTAAATTAAAAAAAAAGGGAAGTAATTGATTTTTCAGTAAAATATTTTCCACTTTACAATAGGAGAAATATATTAACAGCAAAAATTATTTTTAGCCCTGGCCAGTGTGACTCGGTTGGGCATCATCCTGTGCACCGAGGGGTTGTTGGTTCGATTCCCTATTGGGACACATGCCCAGGTTGCAGGCTCAACCCCTGGTAGGGGGCATGCAGGAGGCAGCCAATCAATGTTACATTCTCACATCGATGTTTCTCTCTTCTCCCTTCCTCTCTCTCTAAAAATCAGTAAACTATTCTTTAAAAAAAATTATTTAAAAAAGTCAGATAGCGCTGGCCGGTATGATCCAGAAAGTTTTTGGGTTCCATTTCTGGTCAGGGCACATACCTAGGTTGTGGGTTCAAACCCAAGTCAGTTGAGGCTCAATCGAAGGCAACCAATCAATGTTACTCTCTCACATTGATGTTTATCTCTCTTCCTTTCCCTTTCTCTAAAATCAATAAGCATATCCTCAGGTGAGGATTAAAAAAATAAGTCAGATAAAAGACATTTAGCTTCAAATTAGTTTTAAGAGTTATGGTTAAGTTTTTGCAAATATCTAATTTACTCAGCAATAAAGCCGCTGCAAGTCATTTTTAGAATCAGGCAGGCTAGAATACTTAAAAATACAATGTTTTATTACAAAAGTACATATTTTAATTTCTAAATTACAATATGTATAACAAGAACATATTTAGTTTTAAGTATTTTTTTAAATTTACCTTTTGTTCCTGCAAAAACTGGTCTGCTAACTTTTTAATATTTTCTTCATGCTGTGCTCTTAATTCCTTGATTTGTTGTCCACACTGAAAACTAAATTACAAAGTCATTTTTTAAGACTGTATTATCTTGGATTAGATTCTCAAAGTCTAGATTTTGAAAACTTACATTACAAAGATGAAGTATTAGTTAGCAGGAGAGTGGACAAAGAACAGACATAAATATAGCTCGCAGTCAATATTCTTAAAATATTTGAATCTCTAAGGGAGGATACAAAGTACTGATAAAGCTAATTAAAAAAAGGAAATTAGAAAGATAAAAGTTTATTTTTTAAAATTGCATTTATAAAAGAAATTTTCAAAGCCAACTTTAATCACAGAAAAACACTATAAAGGAGAAAACTATGAGACCAAAATATAGTAATAGATGAGAAAAAAATAGAATTATGAGAGTTAATAGGAGTGGCAGCATGTGACTCATCCAATAGTTAGTATTTAACAAAAATAATAAATGTCTAAACCATAAGAAGAGCAAGAATAGAAGAAACTAACAAATAAGATAGACTGGAACCATCAAGAGAAAAATGTAAAGGAACAAAACAGATACTGTGAATTTCCACTGCACAGTAGTCAAAGGATACAAATAGATTGTTCATGCAAAAAGAAACAAATAGTTAATACAAAGACAAATGTTAACTTTCACCATTACATTGCAAATTAAATGTCTTGTATGTATTTATGGTATTACCTTATTCTTATACTTGCAAAAATAAGTTAGAATTGTGAAAGCCAATGTTGGTGGGGCTATGGGGAAATGTTCTGATTACAAATTAGTACAATCATGTTAGAAAGCAATCTTTCATATATGTGAAATGAGCAATAAAACATTCTATCTCAGGAACTCTGTATTTGAGAATATACACCAATGAAATATATCATAAGAGGGGAAAATCCTTTTTGCATAAAGAGTTTTATAGCTGATAGACATAATAGTGAGAAAAGGAGAACTACTATAATGGTTCAGCAATTGGGAGAGATTAAATAATCTCTGGTCCATTTACAGGCTGAAATAATATATTACCTCTAAATATGTTATACATTTAATCCTGTAAGTATATGGGAAATTACTGAATACTGTTAGGTTCAAATATATCTAAGTAGATGCATGTTGATAACCTACAAAATAAGTCAGAAATGGATAAATGGCACTTCAAAATATGGTGAATCTGCCTGGCTGCTGTGGCTCAGTGGTTAACCCATGCACCAAGAGGTCACCAGTTCGATTCTCAGTCAGGGCACATGCCCAGGTTACGGGCTAAATCCTCAGTGGGGGGCATGCAGGAGGCAGCCAAACGATGTTCTCTCCACCAATGTTTCTCTCTCTCTCTCTTTCTCTCTCTCTCTCTTCCTCTCTCTCTAAAATCAATAAAGAAAAAATAATAATAATAAAAATAAAATAAAATATAGTGAATCTTTGGGAGGGAGTGGGGGAGGAGGGTGTCAATGGGGGAAAAAAGGAGGGACATCTGTAATACTTTCAATAGTAAAGAAAAATAAAATATGGTGAATCTTTCTAATTTTTGGTGTGCAAACCAAAAAATACCTTTTACTGTAAAATTGATTAAAATACAATAAAGGTTTTTAAAGAGTTATTGCTAGAAAAGCTTCTGAGAGGTTCCCCAACCTCATCACCAACTAAGAACAGCAGTGTAAGCAAGGGGTCTGAAGTAAAGAGCAGGAGAAGCTCAGTCCTCAGCTATTCTGAGGACATCTCCCAGTGCTGTCTTCATCTGGAAGTCCCTTGAAAAGAATAACAGATTCTTTTTTTTTGTAATCCTCACCAGAGGACATTTTTCCATTGATTTTCAGATAGAGTGGGAGGAGGGAGAGGAGAGAGAAACATCAATGTGAGAGAGACACACAGACTGGTTGCCTCCCGCACAACCCCAACCTGGGTGGGGATTGAACATCAATCGAGGTATGTGCTCTTGACCAGAATCAAACCTGAGACTCTTTGGTCCACAGGACGACGCTCCATCCACTGAGCCAAACCGGCCAGGGCAGAATCACAGATTGTTAATCTTTCAATCTTTGCCACATCTTATTCAATAAAACTCAGGCAAGATTTTCTGTTTTACATGGGCAGACACAACATGCCTTATAAGAGATATTTTCATGGTGTGAAACATATAAAAATAAAAGTGTACAGACTTCAAGAGGCATTAGAAAGACAACAGAAAATGAATTTAAGTGACCGAAGAAAACCGAAAGAGAAGAAAAACAGAAGCCAGAAAGGAAAAAATAAATTGTTCAAAAGTTGGACAGATATTCCAGGTTCATAAATATTTGTTGCATGTATCACCTTACCTCTCATATTCTAACCTCTTCACTAGGTAAGTGTTGTTCTTCCTATAGTCCTGAAGCTGGTCTTCTTGTCGAAGAAACTCCTGACGAAGCTCAGCAAGTTGCTCTAGCCACACAAGGTAAGAATCAAAGGAATAAAGTTTACTCACTTTAATGCTTCCTAGTGAGAGGTTATGGGATTTTTAAAAATTATATATACTTCTCAATTTCTTTATTCAGTTAAATTATATAATTAGTACCCCATTTAATAGCCTTTTATAACACATGCATGGGCAAATAAAATTTATTTTTAAAACAAGATAGCCTCAGTGACTTTCACATCAATCAGAAATATTAAAAAATTACCCATCTTTTCACATTATGTAGACATATAAGCTGTGAAAACAGTACCAGAAAAAAACACCTACCCATCTCTTTAAACCTGTCTGTTTTATAAAAGTAGGCAGGAAACCCTGGCCAGTGTGGCTCAGTTAATTGGAATGTTGTCCTGTATACCAAAAAGTGCTGGGTTCAATTCCCGGTCAGGGCACATACCCAAGTTTCAAGTTCGATCCCTGGTGAGGAGTGTGCGGGAGGCAACTGATCAATGTTTCTCTCTCTCACTTTCCCTCCCTTCCTCTCTCTAAGATCAATTTAAAAAATTAAATAAATAAATAAATAAATAAATAAATAAATAAATAAAAGTAGGCAGGAAAATAATATTTTTTTAGATATGTTTGCTATGGGTTCAGAATTCAAGTTTTCTTTTTCATTTTAAATCCTATTTTGACTCCCAACTTAGGTGCTAATCACTTTAGATCTCATTTCTAGTTCTGTTACTGATGCTATGTCCACATATACCAAAATCCATTTTCAAAACTCATAATTTATGGACTAGGGCAGAAAGTTTAAGTTATAATGAATGATACGAAATTCTGAGCTGGGAAGTAAATTAAAAGCTGGGCCAGATGCTCTTTTGTAAACATTTATCCACAATAAGTGGCCCCACAATTTCTAGAGCCGTTTCCTCTTCACCTGACCCTACAACTGAAAGAAATTCAGCCAAAGAACGCCCTGGCCGGTTTGGCTCAGCGGTTAGAGTGTCGGCCTGCGGTTCAGAGAGACCCGGGTTCGGTTCCCGCTAAGGGCACGTGCCTCGGTTGCAGTTTGTCCCCGGCCCTGGTTGGTCGTGCGGGTGGCAGTCACTCGATGTGTCACTTTCACATCGATGTTTCTCTCTCTCTCTCTTCCTCTCTCTCCCTCCCACTCTATCTGAACAAAAAATGAAAAAATGTTCTCGGGTGAGGATAAAAAAAAATAAATAAAAATAAGAAATTCAGCCAGAGAAGAGAAATGTCATTTTCTTAGATGATTAAAAAATTAGCTAACAGTCTTAGCAGTTAAGCAAAAATAGTAACTAAGAAAGACAATTTTTACAAATGAGAACAGAGGTCTAGTCTGTATAAGCAACATCTATTAAGTCTAAAATATAATGTCTACCCATAATGTACCAATATTATAGGTATTAAAAAAAATCTACCTTTCATGAAGGCTTATAGAATTAGTCTTAGTACTTTAAAGCACTCCAAAAATACTTGGAATATAAATTTTTAAAAATCAGGTGTATAGCCCAGCCACTGTGGCTCAGTGGTTGAGCATTGACCCATGCACCAAGAGGTCGCCGGTTCGATTCCAGTTCAAGGCACATGCCCAGGTTGTGGGCCAAATCCCCAGTGAGGGGCATGCAGGAGGTGGCCAATCGATGTCCTCTCCATCTAGGTTTCTATCTGTCTCTCCCTCTTCCTTTCTCTCTCTCTAAAATCAATAAAGAAAATTTTTTTTTTAAATCGGGTGTATATGCATAGCCCATGGACACAGACAACAGTGTGGTGGTGATGGCCAGAGGAATCCGGGAGTAAGGGCTGGGTAGAGATGGGTAAATGAGGGACATCAGTAATAGTGTCAACAATAAAAAAAAGCAGATGTAAACATGTATTTATAATTACATAGAAAAATAATGTAAAAAAATAGACTAAAATAAAAATATATCAAAGTGCTACCAGTGATTATATTTAGCAATGACAACAAATAGAAATTCTGAAGTCACATGAATATTTGCTGAGGTATATAAATAATAAATTTAACAATATGCATAATAGCTATTGCATAACATAATCAGGTATGAAAAGTGAACTATTCACATAAAATTCTTGTATTTAATTAATATGTTTACATATTCAAGCCACATTTTTTGTTTATTTCTTTAAAATTTAGTTGAGATATAATATTGTATAAGTTTAAGGTATACAACATGTTGATTTGATTCACTTACATACTGTGAAATGATTACCACAGTAGCATTAGCTAATACCTCTATCATCTCACATAATGACCATTACTTTTTTATGTGAGAACATTTAAGATCTAATCTCTTAGCAACTTACAAGTATGTAAAAAAGTATTGTTAACTATAATCACCACACTATATGTTAGATTCCCAAAACTTACTCATCTTATAACTGAGAGTTCGTACACTTTGACCAACATCTCATTGCCCCTCTCCACCTCACCCCCAGCCCCTGGTAACCACCAGTCTAGTCTCTGTTCCTATGAGTTCAGTCAAGCCACATTTTAAATTTCTCTTCTTACTCATTAATTCTCTAATATATAAACATGGTTAATCTCCATAGTTTTTCACCCATTATGCCCACTCCAGGTAAAAGTAACAAGTCTGAGGCCAGGTATCCCTGAATAATACATTCAGCTTATTTTCTGATCCCTGGCCCCAGCTCCTAAAATACAGAGGGATGGAGGTAGCAGAAACTCTGGCTTCAGCTATGGATGTTGATTCAACAGAAACAATGTGACAAAAAGCCTTATAGCTTACGGAGTTGGCCAGTTAGCAGCTATTAGGGAATGAACTTCAATTGGTGATCTTTAGGACTCATTCAGGCTTCTTTTTCCTACACGGTAAAATAATTGAAGTAAGCTAACTTTACCTTCAGAATGAACCTGAGGCTTTAGTATGATTTCAAGATTTAGGATGGTTTCTCTGCCTCTCCACAAAGCTTCTAACAATATTTGAAATTCCTTTATCAGGAAATATAGTTTTCATTTCTAAATGGAGATTAAAATACAACTGACAAAGAAAAATAAAACATCATTATGAGTGAGTTTCAGTCCATGCAAAATACCAGATTCTTTCCTGTTTGAATATGGGCCAAAGATTATAAAGCAGAGAACTAATTAAGTGTTTTGAGTGGTCAAAACAAAGGCTTGAAAAGGGAAAGTAAACAGAACAGAAAGCAAAACTAAAGACAAAATTTTCCTATATTACAATTTTACTTTCAACTGATTGAAATGTGTTGTGGGTTCGATCCCTGGTCAGGGTACATATAAGAGTCAACCAATCAATGTGTCTCTTTCACATCAATGTTTCTCTCACCCCCCCACACTACTTTCCACTCTCTCTAAAAATCAATGGAAAAATATCCTCAGGTGAGGATTAATAAAACAGTGCAAAAAACAAAAATCAACCGATGAATGCATAATAATAAGTACAACAAATCAATGTTTGTCTTTCTCCTTTTTTTCCTCTCTTAAATCAATTAAAAACATTAAAAATAAATAAATAAAAATTGCAAGCTGGAAGCAACACTAATAGTGTGGCATCTTCTATGTCATTCTAATGCACTCCTGTGAGTCAAAAAGGGCAGAACACGGACACAAATGCAACAAAAATAAATATGGCCACCCAGGAAGCAAATTTCTAATAGAAAATCAAAGATGTTCTAAATCACGGACAATAAAAAACTTAATTCCTATTTTGGGGTTACAACACACAATAACACTTCCTAATGGTTTTGCTAGGTGAAAGCAAAACTTCAATAAATTACAAAACCACCCTGGCCGGTTTGGCTCAGCGGTTAGAGCGTCAGCCTGCAGTCCGGAGAGACCCCGGTTTGGTTCCGCCAAGGGCACGTACCTCGGTTGCAGTTTGTCCCTGGCCCCGTTGGGGTTGTGTGGGTGGCAACCAGTCGATGTGTCTCTCTCACATTGATGTTTCTCTCTCTTCCTCTCTCTCTCACTCTCATTCTCTGAATGCAAAAAGTGTCCTCGAGTGAGGATTTTAAAATATTGTAAAAAAATAAAATAAATAAATAAATAAATTACAAAACCAGCTCTGGTTGGCTTCTCTATGAGTATGATAAAAATATATTATCTATGCCCTGGCCCGTTTGGTTCAATGGTTAGTGCGTCGGCCTGCGGACCAGAGAGACCCGGGTTCAGTTTCTACTAATGGCATGTACCTCGGTTGCGGTTTGTCCCCGGGGTCGTGTGGGTGGCCACCACTCGATGTGTCTCTCTCACATCGATGTTTCTCTCTCTCTCTTCCTCCCTCTCTCCCTCCTGCTCTACCTGAAGGTAAATGCAAAAATGTCCTTGGGTGAGGATAAAAAATAAATAAAAATAAAAAATATATTATCTAATTCTATCTAAAGAGGTTCAAAATGGTTATAGAATAAAGATATATTTATGAAGTTAGACAGCATGTATTACCCACATATATAAACTTAGTCACCGCATGCAAACTTTTAAAATATAAAGTGTTACAACCAAAGGGTGTGAGAGAGAAGAAGGGTGATCCTCAGACCCCAATCTCCAAAAGCCAGTGATGTTGTGAAGTAATGTCAAGAAAGCACAGAGCGGTCCTGGCCCGTTTGGCTCAGTGGTTGGAGCGTCGGCCCGTGGACCAGAGAGACCTGGGTTCGGTTCCCGCTAAGGGCACATACCTTGGTTGCAGTTTGTCCCCGGCCCGGTTGGGGTCATGTGGGTGGCAACCAGTTGATGTGTCTCTCTCACGTAGATGTTTCCCTCTCTCCCTTCCCTCCTCTCTCCCTCCCACTCTATCTGAAGATAAATGAAAAAAAAAAAAGTCCTCGGGTGAGGATAAAAAATTTTAAAAAAGAAAGCACAGAGCTTCTTCTCCTTACCTATTATTTCCCATAAAAGCTTTAGACATCACTTATCACTTCATCTAAACGAAAATATATATATATCTTCCCAGGTTTCTTTCTGTTTTCAGGGTATCTAAAAACATTAAGCTTGAAGGACCTGTCCAAAGCACCTAGATCTGAATGGATTATTTTAGCAGATTGGACATGCATAGAGGGAGCACCCCTTACCTTTTCCCTAGAAATATAATGGCCTCTGAAGCTATAGTTCAATTTTCTTTGAGGACTCTTTTAACAACATTTTGTTGCATGAACTCTATCTACAGCACGAGATTAAAATGCTGGCCTAAAATTTTAACTTGAATTTATTATATATAAAGCAATATTTAAAAACATCTCTTACATTTTAAGACAAAAGGATAAATGCTTTGCCATCACAGGAGCTTTGTTCAAAACTTTATTTCATTTAGCAGTTTTACTATTCTTAATACTTGAGGATTTTAGACATTTAGTGACCTTTATCTTTAATCTGTAATTAAATTTCTTACCCTTTAAATGATGTATGTCTGCCATCTGATATGATATGTTGCTCTGTAGTTTAACCTGAAAAAAATGAAGTTACCATTTTAGTAAAGATTATATAGTTCTGCTCATATTTACTTTTTTCTCATATTCACTTTGAGCTTGATCATAAATGCGAAAGAAAAATCCTTATTATATATATACGTCTTTCCAAAAAGAATTAGAGATAAATTCTAATTTTATAATACTCATTTTAAATTTGTACAAGAATATTAATTTTACTTAACATATACTATAACAACTTTCAAAAGTTCTAAAGTTTCAATTAAATATTGCTTAATTGTATGTTATTTCAAAAATCTTACCAGAGGAGACCTCTTATTAACTCTATGTTAAAAAAGAATTGCTTGAATCAATTAATGTCAAATCAACAGTAATTAATGCTTATCAAGGTTCCATAGAATGACAGATATTACACAGGACTCATTGCTGTGGTCTCTAGAAAAACAGAAGACTACTATTGTATTTTAGATGAAAGAAAATATTGGTCTAAGCCAGGGTTGGGCACACTATGGCAGGTGAACCAAATCTGGCTTGCTGCTTGTTTTTGTGGGGATGACGAGCTAAGGATGGGTTTTATATTTAACATTTTTTTAAATTTTTTCAATTATAGTTGACATTCAATATTACATTAGTTTCAGGTATACAACATAGTAATTAGACATTTATATAACCTACAAAGTGATCCTCCCCGCTCCCATCAGGGGTTTTTACATTTTTAAATGGTTAGGAGGTTGAAAAAAAAATTAAAAGAATAATAACATTTCATGAATTATATGAAACTTTTTTTTATTGTTGAAAGTATTACAGATGTCCTCCTTTTTTCCCCATGGACAGCCTTCCTCCCGCTCCCACCCTCTTCCGCTTTCCCCAGCCTAACGTCCCTGTGGATTGGTTGTGCAAATATGCATATAAATTCTTTGGTTTATATCTTCCCACCACCCATTCCTCTGAGGTTTGTCAGTCTGTTCCCTACTTCCATGATTCTGGATCTCTTTTGGTCGACAGCTTATTTTGTTCATGATGTTCCACAAATAAGTGAGATCATGTGGTACTTGTCTTTCTCTGACTGACTTATTTTGCTTAGCATAATACTCTCCAGGTCCCTCCATGTCATCTCAAAAAGTAAGAGATCTCGCCCAGCCAGTGTGGCTCAGTGGTTAACCCATGCACCAAGAGGTCGCCAGTTCGATTCCCAGTCAGGGCACATGCCCAGGTTGTGGGCCAAATCCCCAGTGGGGGGCATGCAGGAGACAGCCAATTGATGTTCTCTCTCATTGATGTTTCTATCTCTCATTCTCCCTTCCTCTCTCTCTAAAATCAATAGAGAAAAAAAAATTTTTTTTAAAAGGACTTGTATTAAAAAAAAAAAAAAAGTAAGAGATCTCTCTTTCTTACTGCTGCATAGTATTCCATTGTGTAAATGGACCACAGCTTTTTTATCCACTCATCTACTGATGGACACATGGGCTGTTTCCAGATGTTAGCTATTGTAAATATTGCTGCTATGAACATAGGGATGCACATATCCTTCCTGATTGGTGTTTCAGGCTTCTTAGGATATATTCCAAGAAGTGAGATCACTGGGTCAAATGGCAGTTCCATTTTTAATTTTTTGAGGAAACATCATATTGTTTTCCATAGTGGCTGCACCAGTCTGCATTCCCATCAGCAGTGTGCTAGAGTACACTTACAGTAGTTTTAATTTGCACCTCTCTGATGATTAGAGAAGTTGAGCATTTTTTTCATATGTCTCCTGTCCATTTGTATGTCCTGTTTGGAGAAGTGTCTATTAAGCTCTTCTACCCATTTTTTAATTGTTTGTCTTCCTTTTGTTGAGTTGTATGAGTACTCTATATTTTCAGTATTAACCCCTTATCCCATGTATCAATGTCAAATGTTATCCCAGAGAGTGGGTTCTTTTTATTTTGATGCTGGTTTCTTTTGCCATGCAGAAGCTTTTTAGTTTTATATAGTCCCATTTATTAATTTTTCCTTTGTTTCTCTTGCCCTAGGCAATGTATCAGTGAAAATTCTACTACGTATGATGTCTGAGATTTTTCTGCCTATATTTTCTTCTAAGACTTTCATGGTTTCATGGGTTACATTTAAGTCTTTAGCCATTTTGAGTTTATTCTTGTGTATGGTGTAAGTTGGTAGTCTAGTTTCATTTTTTTGCATATAGCTGTTCAATTTTTCTACCACTATTTAGTGAAGAGATTGTCTTTTCTCCATTGTATGCTCTTGCCTCCGTTGTCGAATAATATTAATTGTGCGTAATGTCTTGGGGTTATTTCTGGGTTCTCTGTTCTGTTCCATTGATCTATATGCCTGTTCTTGTGCCAGTACCAGGCTGTTCTGATTACAATGGCTTTGTAGTATAACTTGATATTTGGTATTTTCATCCCTCCACTTGGTTCTTTGTCAAGATTGCTGTGGCTATTCAGGGTCTTTTATGGTTCCATATAAGCTTCTGGGGTATTTGTTCTAGATCTGTGAAATATACCATTGGTACTTTAATAGGGATTGCATTGAATTTATAGATCGCTTTGGGTAATACGGACATTTTAATGATGTTGATTTTTCCGATCCATGAACATGATATATGTTTCCAAGTTTTATATCTTCCTCTTTTTCTTTTTTCAATGTTCTATAGTTTTCTGAGAACAGATTTCTTACCTCCTTGGTTAAGTTTATTCCCAGGTATTTTATTTTATTTTTGTTGCAATGGTAAATGGGATTCTTGTTTGTTTCCTTTTCTGAGTGTTCATTATTGGTGTTTAAGAATACAATTGATTTCTGGATGTTAATTTTGTATCCTGATATTTTGCCAAATTCATTTATTAGCTCTAGTAGATTTCTGATGGAGTCTTTAGGGTTTTCTATGTACAATATCATATCATCGGCGAATAATGACAGTTTCACTTCCTCCTTTCCAATTTGGATCCCTTTTATCTTTTCTTCTTTTCCAATGGCTGTGGCTAAGACTTCTAGTCCTAGGTTAAATAAGAGTGGTGAAAGTGGGCATCCCTGTCTTGTTCCTGTTCTTAAGGGAAATGCTTTTAGTTTTTGTCCAGTGAGTATAATGTTGGCTGTAGGTTTTCTATGTATGGCCTTTATTATATCAAGATATGGTCACTCTATTCCCACATTGCTAAGCATTTTTATCAGAAATGGGTGCTGGATTTTGTTAAATGCTTTTCAGCATCTATTGATATGATCATATGGTTTTTATTTTTCATTTTGTTTATGTGGTATATCACATTTATTGCGAATATTGTACCAGCCTTGCATCCCTGGGATGAATCCCACTTGGTCATGGTGAATAATTTTTTTATTGTATTGCTGGATCGGATTTGCTAATATTTTGTTAAGGATTTTGGCATCTATGTTCATCAGGGATATTGGTCTGTAGTTTTCTTTCTTTGTAGTGTTTTTTTTTTTAATTTTTTTCTTTATTGATTTAGAGAGAGAGGAAGGAAAAGAGAGAGCTAGAAACACTGATGAGAGAGAACATCAGTTGGCCGCCTCCTGCATGCCCCCCACTGGGGATCAGGCCCACAACCTGGGCATGTGCCCTGACCGGGAATCAAACTGGCAACCTCTTGGTGCATGGGTCGACGCTCAACTACTGAGCCACACCGGCTGGGCTCTTTGTAGTGTCTTTATCTGGTTTTGGAATTAGGATTATGCTGGCCTCATAAAATGAGTTTGGAAGTCTTCCTTCTTCTTGAATTTTTTTGGAATAGTTTGAGGAGAATGGGTGTTAGTTCTTCTTTGAATGTTCATAAAACTCCCCCATGAAGCTGTCCGGGCTTGGGCTTTTGTTTGCTGGGAGTTTATTGATTGCATCTTCAATTTCCTTATTGATCTGTTCAAGTTTTCTGTCTCTTCCCGGTTCAGTTTTGGGAGACTGTGATTTTAGAAATTTGTCCATTTCACCTAGATTGTCCAACTTGTTGGCGTATAATTGTTCATAATATTTTTTTAACAATCTTTTGTATTTCTGGCGTGTCAGTTGTTACGTCTCCTCTTTCATTTCTAACTTTGTTTATTTGGGTCCTTTCTGTTTCTTGGTGAGTATGGCTAAGGGTCCATCAATCTTATTTATCTTTTCAAAGAACCAGATCTTAGTTTCATTGATCTTTCAAATTATTTTTTTAGTCTCTATGTTGTTTATTTCCCCTCTGACCTTTACTATTTCTTTCCTTCTACTTGCTCTGGGTTTTTCCTTTTGTTTACTTTCTAGTTGTTTAAGTTGTAGGGTTAGATAGTCAATTAGAAATTTTTCTTGTTTCTTGAGGTAGGCTTGTAGTTCTATGAACTTATCTCTCAGGATTGCTTTCGTTGTGTCCCATAGATTTTGTGTTATTATGTGTTCATGTTCATTGATTTCCAGGAAGTTTTTTATTTCTTCCTTGATCGCCTTGGTAACCCATTCATTGTTTAATAGCATGCTATTTAGCTTCTATGTTTTTGAATATTTCTGAGTGTTTTTATTGTAATTAATTTCTAGTTTCATGCCATGTGATCTGAGAAGATGTGCTTGATATGATTTCAATCTTACTGAACCTGTAGAGACTTAATTTGTGTCCTAACATGTGGTCTATCTTTGAGAATGTCCCATGTGCACTTGAGAAGAATGTAAATTCTTCAGTTTGGGGTATAATTCCCTGCAGATATCTATTAAATCCATTTGTTCTAGTGCATCAATTAGAGTCTCTGCTTCCTTGTTAATTTTCATCTAGAGGATCTATCCAGTGATGTCAGCAGTGTGTTGAAGTTCCCTGCTATGATTGTATTGCTGTTGACTTCTCCTTTGAAGTCCTCCAGAAGTTTTAAAATATATTTTGGTGTTTCCATATTGGGTGCATATATGTTCACCAAGGTTATATCCTCCTGTTGGAGAGATCCTTTCAATATTATGTAGTGGCCTTCTTTGTCTCTAGTTATGGCCTTCATTTTGAAATCTATTTTATCAGATATGAGTATTGCTACCCCAGATTTTTTTTCCTTTTCATTGTTTGGAAAAAATTTCTCCATCCCTTCACTTTCAAGCTATATGAGTCTTTTGTTGTGAGGTGGGTCTCTTGTAAACAACATATATATGAGTCATGCTTTCTTATCCATTCAGCTACTCTGTGTCTTTGATTGGAGCATTTAATCCATTTACATTTAAGGTTATTATTGATATGTACTTATTTATTGCCGTTTTTATTTATTATGGTTATGTTTCTCTCCCTATTTATTCTGCTTATTACCGCAGTGCTTTCAACATTTCTTGCCGTGCTGGTTTGGTGATGATATATTCCCTTAGCCTTTTTTTGTCTGGGAAGTTCTTTATTTCACCTCCTATTTTGAATGATAGCCTTGCTGGATAGAGTAGTCTTGGATTCAGATCCTTTTCATTACTTGGATTACTTCATGCCATTCCCTGCTATCCTGTAATGTTTCTGTTGAGAAATAAGCTGATAGCCTTATGGGGGCTCCTTTGTAAGTAACCTGTTGCTTTTCTCTTGTTACCTTTAAGATTCTTTGTCTTTAGTTTTTGGCATTTTAATTATTATGTGTCTTGGTGTGGGACTCTTTGGGTTCTTCTTACTTGGGGCTCTCTGTGCTTCTTGATTTTGTATGCCTTTTTCCTTCACCAAGTTAGGGAAGTTTTCTGTCACTATTTCTTTGAATGTATTCTCTAACCCTTGCTCATTTTCTTCTTCTTCTGGAACTCCTATGATGTGGATGTTGTTACATTTCATATTGTCCCATAGTTCTCTTAAACTGTCCTCCTGTTTTTTAATTGTTTTTTCTTTTTGGTTCTCTGGTTGGGTGATTTTTTTCTACACTGTCTTCTAATTCACTGATACAATCCTAGGCTTCCTCTAATCTGTTGGTTATTCCTTCCAATGTGTTCTTTATTTCTGCTATATTATTCTTCATTCCCACTAGGTGGTTTTTCATTTACAATTGGTTGATTTTCATTGTTTCTATATGTTTACTCATGCTGTTGAGCTCCCTCATAATCATTACTCTGAACTCTACCTGTGATAACTTGCTTAATTCCATTTCATTTACCCCTTGTTCTGTAGAGTTCACTTATTCTTTCATTTGGGATTTGTTTCTTTGTTTCACCATTTTGGCTGTCTCAATGGGTTTTGGAGCCTGCCAAATTTTCCCTGTGGGTATAGGGTTCTGCTGATTGTGGCTCCCTTCACTGGGTTTATATGAGTGTGGAAGGGCCCAAGTTAAACACCAACTGAATTATATGAAATTCAAATTTCAGTGTCTACAAATAAAGTCTAATGAGAAACAGCCACACCCATTCATTTACATATTGTCTATGGCTGCTTTGGAGCTACAGTGATTGTGACAAAGATCATATGGTCTGCAAAGCCTAAAGTATTTACTATCTGGGCCTTTGTAGAAAAAGTCTGCCAACCCCTGATAAAATTAATAGAATTACAACAGAGAAATAAATATACGTGAGAGTTATCAAAGGGGAAGAATAGTTTTGCTGACCAGATATAGGAGTAAAAGAAGAAACATCAAGGATGATGTTTACATTTCTGTAACAGGGGACTAGATGATTAAGATTACAATACTCTTCCCTGGACAGTCTGGCTCAGCGGTTAGAGTGTCAGTCCACAGACCAAAGTGTTGCAGGCTCAATTCCGGTCAAGGGCATGTACCTCGGTTGCGGTTCATCTCTGGCCCTGGTCAGGGTCGTGCAGGAGGCAACCAGTCAATGTGTCTCTCTCATATCGATGTTTCTCTCTCTCTCTCTCTCTCTCTCTCTCTCTCTCTCCCTCCCCCCCCACTCCCTCCCTCCCACTCTATCTGAAGATAAATAGAAAAGAAAAAAAAAAGATTACAATACTCCATAATAGGGAAACAGGAGAAACAGCCCTGGAGTGGGAGAGAGAAGTGCAGCAATGATTTTTTCAGATCTGGATCTGTTAAATTTGCAGCACTTGTGACATGCCCAAAAAAAGATCTTCAGTAGGCAGGCATGAACACCAATAGCGATATGATCAGCTGATCACTAAGATTGCTCTCTAATAAATTCTAATCAGCCTATGTTTACTTTCTTTCCCACTTCCTTTATTTTCATGATCCTTTTTTTTAAAATCCTCACCCAAGGATATTTTTCCATTTATTTTCAGATAGAGTGGGAGGGAGGGGTAGAGAGAGAAAGAAACATTGATGTGAGAGAGACACATCAACTGGTTGCCTCCTGCATGATCCTGACCAGGGCCAGGGACCGAATCGCAACCAAGGTACGTGCCCTTGACCAGAATCGAATCCATGACTCTTTGGTCCACGGCTGATGCTCCAACCGCTGAGCCAAACCAGCCAGGGCTAAATTTTTTTTTTCTTTATTGATTTTAGAGGTAGAGGAAGGGAGAGGGAGAGACAGAAACATCAATAAGAGAGAACATTGATTGGCCGCCTCCTGCATGCCCCCCACTGGGGATTTGGCCCACAATCTGGGCATGTGCTCTGATGGGGAATTGAACCGGCAACCTCTTGGTGCATGGGTCAATGCTCAACCACTGAGCCGCACTGGCCAAGCTCATGATCTTTTTTTTTTTTTGCATTTTTGCGCCTCCAAACAACATAACCATCCTATATTCTTGTTTTCAACAAGTTTGTATGACTTTGTTTTTTAATCCATTTTTATGATGCGATTCTAGCTTCTCTGTACTCTTTATTTTAAACTTGCTTTTGAAATTGCTAGAGAGATGCTATTCTTGAATATAAAGCTATGAATAGCCTCGGTTTTGCTGGACCGTGTCTTTTATGTCTTTATACACTTTAAAAATTTTTAATGGAGGTGGGGAAATTCAATCCACAGACTACAAAAATAGTGAAAGCTTATATGGGCTTTATTCTTATCACTTATATTTCTCTTAAATATTCTTTATTGAGAATGGAGACACTGATCCCCATGGCTCATATATGAAGTCCTCATATTTCAAAAGCTGATCTGGAATAATATATTTTACATGGTATTGCAGAGAAAATCATAGCATGTTTAAATAAAAGCCTTTTCTTAATCCAAGCATAATGAATTTATTTCCCACCCCATTCCTTTGCCATGTAAGGTTTTTCAGTTAGCTTCTCAGACACTCTTACAGCATATTGTTCTCTTGGCATCTCATGTTCTTTATTATTCCTGTCAATCTTTCCAACAGGATTCTCAGAAAAATCTTATATTCAATATTTCAGGTAGTTCCCAATTTCTCTCACTTCCTATTAACACTAGTTCTATTGTGCTAGTTATCTCACCTTCCATATATGCCTTTGAACAGAGGTACGAAGGATTTCCTTGAAGATGTCACAGATTCCAGCTGACAGATTATTAAAACCAGAAGTTCTCTTTCAGCTACAGTAATTTTATTATGTTGCTCACGTTTAGAATCTAGATGTCTGCTACTAAATTATCTGCTCATCTTTTTGACACTGCAATATTACAGGAATCTGATCCCTTTTCTCTCCACATGTATACCCCACATTCCAAATTCTTCTCTAGCTCCTAAAATGGTTTGATAAAGAATTATTCTAACATTTAATATTGTCCTTTTAAGGAAATCTGAATGTGTTTTTACTTACCATGACACTCCCTTGCATGTAAAACAATAATTTAATTTTGGCTTTAATCTTATGTTCTACCATCTTGAGTCTGTTTATCAAAACTTCTCCCATTTAGTTTCTAATTTTTAAAATTTGCTCCAATTTCTTCAAGTTTGTGTTTCTTTCTTTTCATTCATCATTTCTGCATATAGATAGGTCTTTTTCATTCTTTAACTCCTTTGGCTTTAACCCTTTCTCTGAGAACCTTCACTTCTTTTAATACTTCTACTATCTTGTCACATTAAAAATGAAGCTTGGGGAAAAAAAGGAAGCTTGGACCCTGGCTGCTTTGGCTCAGAGGTTAGAGCATCAGCCCTCAGACCGAAGGGTCTCAGGTTCGATTCCAGTTAAGGGCACACACCTGGGTTGCAGGTTCGATCCCTGTGCAGGAGGTACCAGTCGATATGTCTCTCTCACATTGGTTTTTTTTCTCTCTCTCTTCCTCCATCCCTTCCACTCTATCTAAAAATCAATGGAAGAGTATCCTGGGGTGAGGATTAACAAAAAACAAAAACAAAAAAAAGGGAGGCTTAGCTTCCCTTCTGATTATTCCTTCTCATAGTTTTAATTTACTTGTGTTCTAACAGAAATTTGCTTATCTTCTAAATGACTCTGCCAAAATTTCCCAGTTGTTGAGAAATTAGAGTTCTTACTACTGCATGAAGTGGAATAAAGATATTTCACTTTGCCACATGTACTCTCTGCTGAACTGGCAATGTTACAGGAATCACTTTTTTTCCTCAGGATATTCCAGACAGGTAACAGTACATAAATTCTAAGTATTGTTTAATCCGTATTTTATAAAAGGATTCTCACTCTCTGGCTTCATAGGTCCCTTTTTTATTACTTTCAGTCTTTTCCCAAAGTACTGTATTCTTATTTACAATATGCAAGAAAGATACTAAATAATTCTTTTATTTTCTCTTTCAAATTTCTTTTGGGATAAGAGATAGGTAGATGGATAGACAGATGGATAGATAGATAGATGATAGATGGATGGATGGATGGATGGATGGATGGATGGATGGATGGACGGATAGATGGATAGACAGACAGATAGATACAGACAGACAGACAAATACATTCCCAAACAGCCCCATCCTCTTGCCTAATTTACATCTATGGTCAGATAGACTTCAACCTAGATTCTAATATATCCTTCAAAAACCTACAATGCTCAAAATGCCTTGCCTGGCCCCAGAGTCTACTGGGAAGAGCCTCATATGCAGTTCTTTAAAAAACAAAACATTCTTTTATCACATGAAGTCTTATTTTCAATAAGACTGTCACCCTGTTTCTTTTCTACCCACAAAGTTTATCAGAAATGAGAATTCCATGAGAACAGGGACTGTCTCTCTCACTCATCCCTGTGTGTCCATCATCTGGCATACTGCCTGAAACCAACAAACACTCAATAGATGTTTGCTGAATGACTCCCTAGCCTCTTATGTTCCATACTCTTTGTATATACTACATACTCTCCTACCTTAAGTTGTACTTTATCTATATTTGTATAATTCCAATTATCCTTCAAGACTACTTCTGAACTCTCTCATTTACTTCCCCTAATCAACTTCATTGCCTTAGGCTTTACTTTACCTCTCCCTTTTTGTAATACTTGTTTTTCTGGGATTTGGAATCCATCTATAATAGGCTGATTATCCATGCTCTCTTTGGCCTTTTCCATATTAATCTCCTAAAATGTGTTTACTATCCTTCCTGAGACCTTGTCCTTTTTTCTTTCTTCTGAGGCATATGTTCATCTCCTTTTTTCGGAAAGAATTATCTTCTCGCCTGGCTGGTGCGGCTCAGTGGTTGAACATCAACCCATGCGCCAGGTCACAGGTTTGATTCCCAGTCAGGACACATGCCCGGGTTGCGGGCTCAATCTCCAGTAGGGGACGTGCAGGAGGCAGCCAATCAATGTTAATGTCTCTCTCATCCTTGTTTCTACCTCCCTCTCCCTCTAAAATCAATAAAAACATATTTTTTTTAAAAAGAATTATCTTCTCCTGAGATTTTCCTATAGCACTTCTTGCTCATCCACAGCTACTTCATTTACTTTCCTCTAGTCTTTCTTCCTCCAGTACCTAAAACTTAACATTTATATTTCTACCACCTCTTTCTGAAGCTCTTTTAGTGCTTTCCCCATCCCACATGGCTACTCTAAATTAATTTTGGCAGCTGTTATCAGCTCAGTTGCTCTGCTTCTCTTTTCATTCTGGGACCTTGAAAATGGCTCAGCTGTGCATGCTTCACTTTCATTATGACCTGTTCTTGGGCAATCAGCACAACGATGACCATTGATCCCAAAGGTGATATATAATTGGCTTTTTACAGATGTCATTTCTGGTTCCATTTTCTCCACACCAGATACATTTTTCCTGCTTGTATTTCATCCTCAGATACAGAGCAGTGTCTCCAGTCCACCCACAAAGGGTATGTTGACTGAGTGATAAATTGTAAAGCCATATAAGAGGGGGCAGATGGTGGGCTATGAGAGGGAAGGAGAGAATGAGAGGTGGGTAGGGAAAGCAAGACAGACCTGGAAAGTATGAGAGCAAGAGTCTCCTTCCTATCTGCCATATCCAGCCCATAAGGCATTTCCACTTGCACCTCTCATGAATCTCTGAAACTTGAAATGAAAAAAAAATTCAAAATGGTTTTTCCACAAATTAACAGCCCTTCTCAACTTCCCCATTACCTTCAGAATCAACCTTTTGTTTCTGCCTCTCATCCTATTCACCAGTGCCTACAACTGCATGCATTCACACTCCACACAAGTTGTCACCAAGTCCTGCCCATTCTTTTTCAGTTTCTCTCAGATCTGACCCTTAAGTCTTTCTATGTTCATGGAGGCCACCTTGATATAAATGGACTATTTTCATCTATCTGCACTAGAATACAAGTTCCATAAAAGCAGAGATCTTATTTGTTTGGTTGCCCCTGTAATCCCCTGGCACACTGCACTCAACATTATTATCAAATAAATAAATGAGGAAATCTAATCTGTCACTAGTCTTTCCCCATTTTTATTTATTTCCAAACAGTAGGGAGAAACATCTTTGCAAAAACCTATTTTCCATCAAATCTTTCTTCTAGTCAAGATCGTGTGATAGAAGACTATTACCCATAGTGTAGAATCTAAAACTCTTCTACCAAGCATTTGGTGCCTTCCATAAGGTGGGCACCATTTTCTCTATCCAGTTATCCAAAATGGTCTCCTTGATATAGTCAAGATCATTTTAACCATCTCTAATAATTAAACTACTCTTTTATTTTTAATTTTTTAATTTTAATTTTTAATTGATTTTAGAGAAGGAGGTAGAGAGAGAAAGAGAGAGAGAGAAAGAGAGAAACATCGATGTGAGAAACATCGATCAGTTGCCTCCCATATACACCCTGACTGGGGATAGAACCTGCAACCTAGGTATGTGTGCTGACCAAGAATAGAACCTGTGACCTTCCAGTTTACAGGACGATGTTCTGATCAACTGAGCCACACTGGCCAGGGCTAAACTACTCTTTGCTATGTCCGTGCATTGTCAGCAAACAGTGTCCTTCCCTTTCCTTTTACTACTAAAAATTACATTGCCTCCTGTAAAATCACAACCAAAACTTAAATTGATTCTACAGGAGTTATGTTAATTTTTATAGATACAATTTTCATTACTTTCACTGTCCCCCATCCTTCTAACACGCTCCCAGTTTTTGTTTTTGTTAATCCTCACTCAAGGATATTTTTCCATTGATTTTTAGATCGAGTAGAAAGGAGAGAGAGAGAAACATCAACATGAGAGAGACACAGAGAATGGTTGCCTCCTTCATGACCCCAACCGGGGCTGGGGATCGAACCTGCAACCCAGGTATGTGCCCTTGACTGGGAATCGAGCCCGAGACCCTGTGATCCATGGGCCAACGCTCTAACCGCTGAGCCAAACCAGCCAGGTCACGCTCCTAGTTTTTTATGCCATTAGGCCCTAGTCTCACTTTCCACTTCCAGGTCTCTTCTAATTTAGTCATGTCCCAGCCACCTCCAGCCAAGACTACTCACCATTGCTGCCAAATCTTGTTTTAGGTCTTAAAAGAGCCTTTAATTTCTTCCTATGTTAATTTATTCAGCATATATTTATTAAGTACCTATTTTGAGCAAG
This sequence comes from Tadarida brasiliensis, assembly GCA_030848825.1. Classification (NCBI taxonomy): domain Eukaryota; kingdom Metazoa; phylum Chordata; class Mammalia; order Chiroptera; family Molossidae; genus Tadarida; species Tadarida brasiliensis. The sequence continues at coordinate 179,092,169 of CM061257.1, read as the reverse complement.
TCATTGTTCTAAGCAATGGGGATATTGCAAATCACAAAAGCAAACAAAAATCCCTGCACTCCTGTGTGGGCTGAGCATACAATAAACAAGTCATACCATATATTAGAAACTGATAAGTGCTCTGGAGAAAATACATTAGAGATGGAGAAGAGGGAGAAAGCCTCAACAAAAAGGTGTCATTTGAACAAAGACTTGTAAGAGTGAGAATTACCATGCAGCTCTCTGGTGGAAGAGTGTCATAGGCCGAGGATACAGCCAGTACAAAAGCCCTAATGACTGATGTTTCAAGAAACATTAAAGAGGTCAGTGCGAATCACTGGTGTGAATCAAGGGAACAACAAGGAGCGTAGTAAGAGATGAGGTCAGAGAATTGTGAGGGAAGAAAATGGTATAGTGCCAGTAGGTAGGCCACTGTTCAAGACTTGGGCTTTTTCTGCAGTTGAGATAGAAGCCACTGGAGCATCTTGGACAGATAAGGAACCTCATCGAATTGACATTTTAACACAATGTTATGTTGAAAATGGATTGAAGTGGGAGTAAGGGCAGAAGAAAAGAGGCCAATTAAACTATCACCAATACAGTCGGCCCTCGTTTATCGTGGTTAATCAGTTCCAGACTCTATGGCAATAAATGAATTTGCTCAAAGTAGGATTCTTTATTTATACGAAAAAACCGCGATGGAGTGAAGCTGCAGACGTCCAAGCGCAAAGTGGCGAGGGACGACTGTAATCTAGGCAAGAGATGGTAGTAATTTATAATTTAGACCAGGATGGTAGTGATGAGGGTAGGGAGAAGTGTTTGGATTCTGGATATATTTTAAAGCTGAGTCAACAAGATTTGCTGATAAATTGGATATGAGGGTGAGAAAAAAAGACAAAATGATTCCAAAGTTTCTGGCATGGGGAACTGAAAGGAAGGAGTTGCCATTAACTGAGTTGTGGAAGACTGTAATTTTAGGGTAGGGAAAAGATCAGGGGTTTGGCTTTGGACAGGTTAAGTCCAAAACCATATTTGCCCTAGAGGAGATAGGGAGTTGGAGATCAAGCCTGGAATTCAAGGGAATAGTCTGAGCAAAGACAGAAATTTGGAAAGCATCAGTGTATAGATATTTAAAGAGTGGCAGGGATTGAGTGTAGATAAAGAAGAGGTGTGACTTAGTGGTTGAGCATCAACCCATGCACCAAGAGGTCACCGGTTCGATTCCCAGTCAGGGCACATGTCCAGGTTGTGGGCCAAATCCCCAGTGGGGAGCATGCGGGAGGCGGCCAATCGATGCTCTTTCTCATCAATGTTTCTATCTCTCTCTCCCTCTCTCTCTAAAATCAATAAAGAAAAAGAAAAAAGAAAAAAAAAGAGATCCAAGGACTAGGCCTTGAAGCATTCCATTTGAGGAGGAACCAGAAAAGAATAATATGAAAGAATGGCTAGCGAGGTAAGAAGGAAAGAAAGCTAGATTTTCTGAAAGCCAAAATGAAGAATTTGTTTTAAAGAGGAGGAGAGAGTAATCGACTCTGTCAAATGGTATTCATGGGTGAAGTAAGATGATGACTGAATATTGACAACTGGACTTAGCAACATTGAAATCACTGGTACCTTGAAAAGGACACTTGGTAGTGTGGTAGAGGCAAAAGCCTAATTAGGGTGTATTTAAGGGAATATGGTTAAACTGTTCCCAAAGTAGACTACCAGAGGAATTGACTTTAAACAATAATCTTTCTACCTAGCAGAAGGCCAATACAGGATTACAGCTTACTTTCTGTGAAAGTTAAATCAGCTGATCATACTCATTACTTTCAAATAAAAAATTGGATGGTAGAATCATCCCTCAGTCTTCTGATACTAATTTTCCCAGACATAACTGTTCTAGAAAGCTCATTTCAGTTCTCTGCATACAGAGTGAGTATATGTTCTAGATTTTCTAAGGGTTCCAATTTAATATAATTGTGTTCTATTAATAAAGGGGAATCCTTATACGTGCAATTATTTTATGCCACTGTAAGAGTTTCTATATTAAAATCTTTTCTCAAATAAAAAAAAATCTTTTTCAGTCAGGAGCCTGGGAAGAGGGGAAAAAGAGTTTTGTCCATTGGGTAAAGAGTCTGTTTTGCAAGCTGACATTACTGTACAACTAAAAATGGTTATGATAGTAAATTTATTTTATATGTGTTTTTTTACCACAATTAAAAAAAAATTTTTTTTCAGACATTTTCATTTTGGAAACTATGTACACTATGCAGTTAATTCAAATAAATCTCTAACTGAAGGCATTCAAGACACCATAACATTTGAGGAGTAAATGTTTCTCCTTTGAGGGAGGGGCACATTTAAGGAAGTATAGCCTGTTAAGAAACTTTCCCCACAAAGATGTAAAATAGTTTCCTCCTTTCCTCCAGTTAAGGCAAGAGATACTATACAGCATTGAGGCAGCAGCATAAGCAATAAGAATGGGCCATTTAGCCCAGCCAGTGTGGCTCAGTGGTTGAACATCGACCCATGCACCAAGAGGTCGTCGGAACCAGTCAGGGCACATGCCCAGGTTGTGGGCCAAATCCCCAGTGGAGGGCATGCAGGAGGCGGCCAACTGATGTTGTCTCTCACCAGTGTTTCTATCTCTCTCTCCCTCTCCCTCCCTCTCTCTCTAAAATAAATAAAGAAAAAAATTTTTAAAAAAAGAATGGGCCATTTATAAGTACAATATGTATAAGCACAAAACTCCCTTTCAAAATTTGGTATGGAAAGTTTACATCCATATTCTTTAGTCATATGTTCGTTCAAGTTTTTTTCCAGGCCTTTTTAGTTGGTTCTCTAGTAACTGCTCTTTTCCTACCTTGATTTTAGTTGTTCTTCTCTGGATCTTTTTTAAACTTACATCATGTAATGAGTACTGAACAAAGTGTTGCAGGTAAGAAAAGACTATGATTATGTAAAGGCCTAATAGCATAGTGCTTAAAAGAACAGACTCTAAGGTTAAATTGCCTGGGTCTGAATTTGGAATCCATGATTCCTTAGCTCAATTACCTTGGCATACTGCTTAACTTCTCTGATTTTAGAGAGAGAGAGAGAGGAAGGGAGAGGGAAAGAGAGAGAAATACCGATCGGCTGCCTCCTGCATGCCCCCTACTGGGGATTGAGCCTGAAACCCAGGCATGTGTCCCAGCCAGGAACTGAACTGGTGACTTCTTGGTGCATGGAATGACGCTTAACTGAGACACACTGGCCAAGGCTTGACTTCAATTTATTTTCTCTATAATTATCCTCCATACTATGCCCATACAATGCCACTACATTGTAAACTTAATAAAATTTGACTATATTGGTAATGGTTTCTTACATATGACACCAAAAGCATGGACAAGTGAAAAAATAGATAAATTTTTCATCAAAATTAAACTTTTGTTCATCAAAGGACACTATCAACAGAGTGAAAGGACAACCCACAGCAGGAAGAAAGTATTTGCAAATCACATATCTGATAAGGGTTTATATCTAGAATAGGTAAAGAACTCCTATAACTCAGCAAAGAACAAAAAACTCAGTTCAAAGATGGGCAAGGGCCTTGAAGAGACATTTCTCCAAAGAAGATAAAAATACAGCCAACGGGCACATGAAATGATATTCAATATCACTAGTCAGAGAAATGCAAATCAAAACCACAGTGGGATACCACTTCACACCCACTAGGATGGCTATCATTAAAAAAAATAAAAACAAAACAATAAAAATATGGTATGTTGACCAGGATATGGAGAAACTGAAACCCTAGTGCATTGCTGATGGGAATGTAAAATGGTACAGCCACTGTGAAAATAGTTTCATGGTTTCAAATATAGAATTACCATGTGACCCAACAATTCCACTCCTAAGGGCATACCCAAAAGAATTAAAAACAGAGACTCAAACAGATTCATGTGCACCAATATTCAAAGGAATGTTATTCAAAGTAGCCAAAAGGTGGAAACAACTCAAGTGTCCATCAACAGATGAATGGATAAACAGAATGTGGTATATTCCATACAATGGAATATTATTCAGCCATAAAGAGAAATAAAGTTCTGATACATATTACAACATCGAGAAATCTTGAAAATATTATGCTAAATGAAATAAACCAGACACAAAAGGACAAATATGGTATGATTCCACTTTTATTGCTTAAAGGGTACAGAGTTTTTATTTGGGATGATAAAAAAAGTTCTGGAAATAGACAGTGGTGATGGTTACAGAGCATTGTGAATGTACTTAATGCCACTACACTGTAAACTTAAAAGTGATTAAAATAGTAAATTTTACATTGTGTATATTTTACAATAAAAATATTAACAGTCTAGTCCTAAATATCTTTATCTGTAGCCACAAATTTCCTTTCTTCTCACCACTATGTATCTTACATTCATTCCACTCTTGTATTGAACTGTTGACCTGTGAAGGTACAACATATTTTCAAGCTTTCCTGTATTCACTTATGATCTTCCTGTCTTTACCCCATTCTAAGTTTGGTGAACTACTACTCTTCATCCATTAGGATTCATCTTCAGTGAAACCTTTCTTTTCTGACTTCCTGAAGCAGTTAATCAATTGTTCCCTTGTAGTGTCAAGTCCCTTTATAAATAATTCTACTATAGCATTTAATCATGCATTATAGATTATTTTTCTATGTGTGTTTCCCCATTATACCCAGTTCCTTGAGGACAAGTATTAAATCTTATCATCGTTCTATCCCTAGCACATGGTAGATACTCAACTTTCCCAAAATAAGTGACTTATGCATATAATGTGATTTAAAAAGTCATAAAGCACTGTATCAGTAAAAGGACTTATTTCATTTTACCCTTTGTGAATTTATTTCAAGTTAGTCTCCAGCTTATGAAACAAGTCCCTGATGATATGTAATACATAAAATAACTCAATTTTTTCATTATAATCCCATTGAACTAATCCCAAGGTTTTCTTCATTTAAATGCTAAACTGTATCAAAAAATATTTTTCAGTTTCTAAATGAAGAAAATACTAACTAAATGTACTATCATACATTTCAAATAAAAGAATGTTCTGTGCATGCTAGAAAGATGAGTTGATAATGAGTGGTTTTACACCAGAATATTTTTATTACGTCTTTCAGAAAAATAGTGTAACCAGATATGTGAATAATATCTGTGGTAGCCCTAGCACACAATTATGCATACTCTGGTTAAGACCCAGTGCAAACTGCTGAATCAATCATCAAATACATACTGAGTCCACACATAGTGCATAGTATCAAATACATGTTTACAAAGTTAAGACTAGATTTTCACAAGAAATTCACAATATAAATGTAAAAAACATGAAAAAAAAAAACAAAACAAATCCAATATAAATGTGCAGATATGGTCATTCACTTAATAATTATTAACCGAGTATGAACCAGGTACTCAAAACATATGCTTGGAACTATAGGAATACAAAGATCAATAGAACATACAGCCCTGCTTGGCTCACAGTCTAGGTACGGGGAGATAATTATAAATAAAGAATTACAGCAATTAACATTGACAATTCTTGCCTTGGTGTACATGACACCACAGTATCCAGCTTTTTATTTCTCACTCTGGCTACTCTTTCTCAGTCATTTAAACCTACTCCTCCTCTACTGCCCTTATATGCTGCAAGGCTGTTTTATATATTCAGCATCTCACTCTACAACCTAGGCCATTCCTATGACTTCAACACCATTACAGACAAGTCTGTTCTTAGCCTGTCCTTTCTACTGAGATCCAAAAGTATATTTCCAACTGCCTACTTGTTATTTCATAGATTACTCAAACTCAACTAACCTAAATTTGTACTCTTCTCAAACTAACTTCTTTTTTAAATATGTTTTTATTGATTGTTAGGAAAAGGAAGGGAGAGGGAGAGATAGAAACATCGATGAGAGAGACACATCGATCGTCTGTCTCCTGCACCCCCACCCCCCGCCACTGGGGATCAAGCCCAAAACCTGGGCCTGTGCCCTGACTGGGAATCAAACCAGAGACCTCTTGGTCCAAAGGTAAACACACAACCACTGAGCTACACCAGCTGGGCTCAAACTAACTTCTAATCTAAGGTTCCTACCTGAGGTCACGGCACCATCAACTAGGTTGTACAAATCAGTATCAAGGGATTCATCTTTGACTCCTCATTACACATCAAACGTATTACAAAATGTTAATTCTATTTCTCTCCATTTCTGTGCCTTAAATGACCCAGTGTTTCTCCATCCAGGGGCCACTGGCATTTGGAGCAGGAGAGTTCTTCAATGTTGGGACTCTCTCCTGCAATACAGAATATCTAGCATTCCTGGCTCCATGCCTAATTGCCATTAACATTATTAACACTCCCCAGTCATTAGTACTAACCAAAATGCCCCCTGAGGCTGGTATTGCCCAGGTTAAGAATTACACTGTGCTTAATTGAAGACTCCATTATCTTTCATGTGCACTACTAAAAAAAATTTTTAATAAAAACCTAATAAGTGCCCTGGCCAATTTAACTCAGTGGTTAGAGCATCGGCCCATGGACCAGAGTCGTGGGTTCGATTCTCGTTCAAGGGCATGTACTTAGAGGTTGCAGGTTCAATCCCCAGTCCTGGTTGGGATCGTGTGGGAGGCAACCAATTGTGTCTCTTTCACATCAGTGTTGTTGTTTTTTCTATCTCTCTCTCTCTCTCTCCCTCCCCTCCTCCTTCCCACTCTATGTAAAAATCAATGGAAAAATATCCTCTGGTGAGGATTAAAAACAAAAACAAAAAACATACTAATATGTAATTATTTTTCCTACATCAACTTTTTCTTCCTTCCAATCAATTCTCTACAATCAGAGTAATGTTTTAAGCTCAATTTGATCAAGTAACTCCTCTACTTAAAACCTCTGATGTCTCTGATCTTAGGAGAAAGCATTTAGTCTTTTGCTATTAAACATGTTACCTGTGGGGTTTTGATAGATAGCCCTTATGAATTTGAGGAAGTTCCCTTCTATTCCTATTTTGCTAAGAGTTTCTATCATAAACAGGTGTTAAATTTTGCCAAATGCTTTTCTACAAGAATATCCAATTTTGCCTGGCCAGTACAATGAGGCAAGGAAAAGTAAAACAAAAAGCATCCAATTGGAAAGGGAGGAGAAAAACATCTTTATTTGCAGATGATATTGTGTGAAGAGAATTCTAAGGCTTTTTTTTTTTTTTTTTAAAGCTATTACTAGTGGGTTCTAGTGATTTTTTTGGTAGATTCCTTAGAATTTCTTAGATTCCATTAGTACTAGAATTAATTAGTTCTAGTTCAGGGAAATGATCAATATACAAAAATTAATAGCATTTCTATACACCTGCAAAGAGCAAGGGGAAATGGAATAAAAGATACAACTCCATTTCTTATAACACCAAACACACGAAATACTTGGGAATAAATAAAATATATGCAAGTCCTGAACCCTGAAATTTACAAAATATTGCTGCAAGAATTTAAAGAAGATTTAAAAATTAGATACACCATGTTCATGGATTAGAATACTCAATATTAATATTCAATTCACTACAAATTGATTTATAAATTTATTTTGTGTTCAATTGTGTCCCTAGAAAGATATATTGAAATCCTTCCCTCCCCCCCCAGCCACAGTACCTGTGAATGTGACCTTACTTAGAAATAGAGTTATTGCAGATATAATCAGGTTAAAATAAAAAAATCATAATGAATTAGGGTAGGTCTTAATCCAATATGACTGGCATCCTTAAAAGAAGAGAAAACAGAATGCTATATGAAGGGTAGGTAGGGAAGATAACACCATGCAGAGACAAAGACACACAGACATATTGGGAAGACGGCCGTGGAAGATGGAGACAGAGACTAGCATTACGCTACCATAACCAAGGAACACCTCAGATTGTCAGAAGCTAGAATAATCTTCCCCTCCCCAGTAGGAACATGGCCCCCAACAACATCTCAGTTTTGGACTTCTAATCTCCAAAACTGTGAGATAATAAATTTCTGTTGTTTTAAGCCACCCGGTTTGTTACAGAAGCCCTTGGAAACTAACAGACACAGTGAATACTAAAGTTATTTAATTTGTAGGTGAGATAACTGCTTTTATATAATAATATATAATTTTATTTTATATATTTGGTTTTATATTTTTTAATGGCATATATAAAATACTGTGTGGTAAATATAGTTTACTAGAAAGAGCAAGGGCTTTTAAAATCAAACAGATCTGAGTTTAAAATTCTGTCATTCTCTTGCCTCTCTGAAGCCTGTTTCTTCATCCATAACATGAGGAGGATTCATGAAATAAAATATGTAAAAGCCTGTCCAGTACAAAATTTGACATTAATAACGTTCCTTTCTTTCCTGGGTGCACTGGTATAGTTAATCTTGAAGAAATTTGGTCTTGTACAGTTCTTTTCTTTTGAACAAATCCACTTTTATTTATTACTTTTCAATAAGTAAGACCTTGAAGGGTACATACAGTATTACACGGATTCTGTGTCAAATGGCCTTAGCAGGAAGGTTGCTTCAAAATAGCACAAACAATTCCACTGTTTCCATGAGAATGAGTTATCTTTCCCCAGATTAGTCTGGTTTTGTTCAGTGAGCCACCAAGAGTCACTATGTTGTTCTTTGATTTGTAAACATAAGCACATCTCTTGCCTAGACATAACTCTGTTTCTTCTCAAGCATAAACACCTTCAATTTTAAGAGCTGCATGCTCCCTCTGGTTCCAGAAACTCCACTTACAGCCAGAACCACAGCCTTCTGGACTTATTTGTTGTTATAGAAGTCCTGTTGCCCTGGCTGGTTTGGCTCAGCAGTTAGAGTGTCAGTCCGAGGAAAGAAGGGTTGCAGGTTCGATCCTCAGCCCTGGTCAGTGTTGTGCGGGAGGCAATCAATCTATGTGTCTTTCTCACATCAATGTTTTTCTCTCTCTCTTCCCCCCTCTCTCCCTCCTGCTCTATCTGAAGATAAATGCAAAAATGTCCTCGGGTGAGGATAATAAAAAAAATAATAATAAAATAAATACATTGAGCACTTACTGTACTCTGTACTAAAAATATCTTAGAAACATGTCCCCACTTTTCCTTTTTGTCTCACTTTCTTGCTTTTGTATTTCTCTACTTTCTCCTGCTCCCATGATAAGGAACAGAGTAATCCTAGGAGGTTCCATGGAGCTCATAAACAAACTGACTCTTGAAAAATGATGGTTTTAGTTATGTAGAGAAAATGTAAAAGTGCATCCAAGGAGCTTCCTTTATACCCACTTGATAGAGGAAAAGAAACAATTCTTGTAGTGTGGTATTGGCTATGTGTCCTCTGAAGTGACAGGGAATACTTTTTGAACTGTGACTTTATTAATCAAGAAGAACTATTTTTTGTAGATGAAGACCTAAGTTTTCCCCATTTCAGCTTCTTCCTTGGAAGAGAATTAACGTTTCCTTTGACTGAAAGGCCAAGCTTCCCTCTAGGCACAGGCTAGACATGCAGTGATTTGTTTCTCACAGTGCTTCATGGTTCTCTTTCTGATTCCTAATTAACTTTATCTAATGTTCCTGTCCTATTTTTTCCTGGCTAAGTAACTCCTGCTTGGAACAATGTTGCCTCAGAGCTCTGGATCAGTTGCCTTCCATGTCTGATGGTTTCTCCTGTCCCTCCTTCTTGAAGCTTTTTTCCCTTAGCTTCAATAACACCCATTTTCTCTAATCTATCCTACTTTCACTCAATGTTTATATACCTTATGCTGCCATCCTTAACCCGAATTTCATTTCTTTATTCATCAGATATATTTGAGTTTCTACTTTGGGTCAGTCCCAATGCTACATGTCATGGATACAGCAGTGAAGAAGTGAACAAGAGATAGATACAGTATACATGATATGGAGTTTAAAACTGAGGAGGGAATATGAGGGGAGGACCTAACCTAGTTTACGTCTTGGTGAAGACATTTTTGAGAAAGAGAGTTTTAGTAGAATCCTTAAAAAAGATTAGGCTTTAGTGAGGAAAGAATGAGTGAGAGGTTTGGAGCAATAAGAAGCTTGGGAGACGTGAAAAGAGGGTTCCAAATGTAGGGCACACTACGTTTCAAAGTACAGAATAGGGAAAAGCAAAAGAGTTTGAGGATCTAAAAGTTCATTATGTGGCGTGAAGGGAGCTAAAGGGAGAATAATATTGGATGCTGGACTTCAAGGCTTGAGTCATATTAAGAAAAGATTTGTGAGCTATGTTAAGGGCAACAGGAAACCACTGATTGGTCCCCCTTCCCCTTTCATTGCCATGTTTTAATTTCTATTTTTAACAACTTTCGTTGAAGTACAATTTATATTCAATAGACTGTTCTATTTAAAGTATGAAATTTGTTGACTTTGATTGCCTTAAACATCGGTGTAACTGCCACTACGATCAAGATATAACACATTTCACCCTGGCCAGTTTGACTCAGCAGTTAGAGTGTCGGCCAACAGACCGAAGGGTTGTGGGTTCGATTACCGGTCAAGGGCATGTACCTACCTGAGTTGCAGTTTGATTCCTGGCCCTGGTCAGGTGGAAGGCAACCAATTGATGTGTCTCTCTCACATCAATGTTTCTCTCTCTTTCCCCCTCCCTCCCTTCTATTCAATTCAATGGAAAAATATCCTTGATGCCCAGCCGGTATGGCTCAGTGGAATGAGCACTGTCCTTTGGACTGAGAGGTCCCAGTTCAATTCCCGGTCAGGGCACATGTCTGGGTTGTGGGCTCAATCCCCAGTGGGGGGCGTGCAAGAGGCAGCAGATTGATGTTTCTATCTCTCTCTCCCTTCCTCTCTCTCTAAAAAAAATCAATAAAAACATATTTTAAAAAAAATACATATATATAGCCCTGGCCAGTTTGGCTCAGCAGTTAGAGCGTTGGCCTGTGGTCCAGAGAGACCCAGGTTCAGTTCCCGCTAGGGGCCCGTACCTCGGTTGCAGTTTGTCCCCGGCCCCGGTTGAGGTCGTGTGGGTGGCGACCACTTGATGTGTCTCTCTCACGTCGATGTTTCTCTCTCTCTCTCTCCCCACCTCTCTCCCTCCCACTCTATCTGAGGATAAATGCAGGAATGTCCTCGGGTGAGGATTAAAAAAAACACAAAAACATATATATATATAAACATATATATATATATATAAATATATCTGTTCAAATATTTTGCTCATTTTAAAAACTAGGCTGTCTTATTATTGAGTTGTAAGAGGTTTTTATACAGGGTGGGGAAAAGTAAGTTTACAGTTCTGAGTACACAAAACACAGAGTTTATTCTTATATTATCAATAATTATTATAATTAATTATTGTGTTATTTTCCATACAAACAACTATAAACCTACTTTTGCACCACCCTGTATATTCTGGTAAAATTCTTTGATCAGATACATGTATTATAATTATTTCTTCTAATCAGTGTCTCGCTTTTTCTTTTTTTTTTTTTTAAATAGTGCTTTTTTTGAGAAGGAAAATTTTAAATTTTGATAGTCTGATTTATCAATTTTTTTTTCTTTATAGTTCATGCTTTTTGTGCTCTCAAAAATCCATGCCTACTAAACACACAAATATCTCCTCCATTTAGGTTTGTGATTCATTTGAAGTTAATTTTACATATGTTGCAAGGTAGAAGTTATTGTTCTTTTTTTCCCCCATAAAAATATTCAGTTGTTTCAAAATCTTTTGTTGAAAAGACTTTCCTTTCTATCCTGAGGACCCCTGAGACCCAAGCAAGTCTCCGTGCCTCCTTACAGTAGCATGGGGAGTGGTCGGGTTATGTTCTGTTTCCAAGGTCGGCATCTCTGAGACAGGTCCCACTGGCACTGCTGGGAGGAGCTGGGGCACCTGAGGAAACGGCCACATGGCATCCTCTTTCTGCATCCATGTGCCCAGAGCCCCTGAGCCCCCGGCCTCTGACCCCATGGTCCTTTCCCCAGTCACGCACTTTCAGCACTGTGCCCCAACAGCACCTGTACAACAGCTCACACAACATGGCTGGAATTGAGCCTCACAGTCAGCCATCCTGAGGGGAGATCCCACCCACAAACAGGGCAACAACATCAAGACCCAATTACATCAAGATACTCTCCTAGAGCATCCAACTCAGGTGATCAAGGAGACTACACCACTGTGTCCCACAGGACACCCCATGAACACTAAGAATCATAGCAGCTCTGTCTAATACATAGAAACAAACACAAAGAGACAACTAAAATGGGGAAACAAAGGAACAACCCCAAATGAAAGAAAATGAGGAATCTCTAGAAAAAGAGCTAAATGAAATGGAGGCAAGAAATTTATCAGACATAGAGTTCAAAGTAACAGTTAAAAGGATATTCAAGGAACTTAGAGAGAACTACAGGAACTACAAAGAACTTAGTGGGAACTACATCAGCATGAAAAACAACATAGAAACCATGAACAAGAATCAGTTGGAAATGAAGAATACCATATCTGACATCAAGAATACACTGGAGCCCTGGCTGGCATGACTCAGTGGTAAGAGCATCAGTCTGTGCACTGAAGGGTCATGGGTTTGATTCCCAGTCAAGGGCACATACCTGGGTTGCAGGTTAAATGTGTGGCCCCAGTGAGGGTGCAAGTGGGAGGCAACCAATTAATATATGTCTCTCACATTGATGTTTCTCTCACTTCTCTCTCTCTCCCCATCACCCCTTTCTAAAAATCAATGGAAAAAATATCCTCAGGTGAGGATTAACAACAACAACAAAAAGGAATAAACTGGAAGGGCCCAGCCAGTGTGGCTCAGTGGTTGAGCATCGACCCATGCACCAAGAGGTCACCAGTTTGATTCTCGGTCAGGGCACATGCCCAGGTTGTGGGCCCAATACCCAGTGGGGGGCATGTAGGAGGCAGTCAATCGATGTTCTCTCTCATCAATGTTTCTATCTCTCTCTCCCTTCCTCTCTCTCTAAAATCAATAAAGAAAAAATGTTTAAAAACAACAACAAAAAAAGAATACGCTGGAAGGAATTAAAAGTAGGCTAGATGAAGTAGATAATCAAATCAGTGATTTGGAAGACAAGGTAGGAAAAAACCACCCAATCACAGCAACAAAAAAATAATTTTTAAAAAACGAGACTAGCCCTGGCCGGTTTGGCTCAGTGGTTAGAGCGTCAGCCTGTGGTCCAGAGAGACTCAGGTTCGGTTCCCGCTAAGGGCACATGCCAAGGTTGCGGTTTGTCCCTGGCCCTCAGGGCCGTGTGGGAGGCAGCCATTCGATGTGTCCCTTTCACGTCAATGTTTCTCTCTCTCTTCCTCTCTCTCCCTCCCACTCTATCTGAACAAAAAAAGATGGAAAAACGTCCTCAGGTGAAGATAAAAAAAAAAACAAAAACAAAAAAAAACGAGACTAGTTTAAGGGAACTATGGGAAAACATGAAACGTAACAGTATCCACATCACAGAGGTACCAGAAGTAAAAGAAAGTGAGCAAGAAATAGAGAACCTGTATGAAGAAATAATGACAGAAAACTTCCCTAACCTGTTGCAGGAAAAAGTCACACAAGTTCAAGAAGCACACAGAGTCCCAATCAAGATAAACCCAAAGAGCCCTGGCCAGTTTGGCAGAGTAGTTAGAGCTTTGGCCCGCAAAACAAGGGGTCACGGGTTCTATTTCCAGTCAAGGACAGATACTTGGGTTACAGGTTCAATCCCTGGCCCCAGTCAGGGTCATGTGGGAGACAAGCAATCAGTGTGTCTCTCTCACACTGATGTGTTTCTCTCTCTCTCTCTCCCTTCCTCCCTTCCATTCTCTCCAAAAAAATCAATGGAAAAATATCCTTAAAATACAAAAAAAGATGAACCCAAAGAGACCCACACCACAATACATCATAATTAAAATGGCAAAGGTTGAAGACAAAGAGAGAATCTTAAAGACAGCAAGAGAGAAACAGTTAGTAACCTACAAGGGAGCTCCCATAAGGCTGTCAGCTGATTTTTCAACAGAAACACTTCAGGCTAAAAGGGACTGGCATTAAGTATTCAAAGTAATGAAAGGCAAGGACTTGAAACCAAGAGTTTGTTTGTTCAAAATAAACAAACAAAAACTAAAGGAGTTCATTATCACCAAACCAGCATTGCAAGAAATGTGAAAGGGAATGCTTTAAGAAGAAATATAGAGAGAGGAGCATAGATATAGAGGGAAAAAAAATGGCAATAAATAGGTACCTATCATATTACCCTTAAATGTAAGTGGATTAAATTCTCCAATCAAAAGATATAGGGTAGGCCCTGGCTGGTTTGGCTCAGCGGTTAGAGCGTCGGCCTGCGGTCCAGAGAGACCTGGGTTCGGTTCCTGCTACGGGCACGTACCTCGGTTGCAGTTTGTCCCCAGCCCTGGTTGGTCGTGCGGGTGGCAGCCACTCGATGTGTCCCTTTCAAGTTGATGTTTCTCTCTCTCTCTCTCTCTCCCTCCCACTCTATCTGAACAAAACATGAAAAAAAAAAAAGATATAGGGTAGATAAATGGATAAGAAAACATGACCCTTGCCCTGGCCGGTTTGGCTCAGCGGTTAGAGTGTTGGCCTGCGGTCCAGAGAGACCTGGGTTCGGTTCTCGCTAAGGGCATGTACCTCGGTTGCAGTTTGTCCCCAGCCCTGGTTGGTTGTGTGGGTGGCAGCCACTCGATGTGGCCCTTTCACGTCGATGTTTCTCTCTCTTCCTCTCTCTCCCTCCTACTCTATCTGAGCAAAAAATGAAAAAATGTTCTTGGATGAGGATAAAAAAAAACAAAAAAACAACAGAAAACATGACCCATATATATGCTGTCTATAAGAGACCCACCTCAGAACAAAAGATTCACACGACTGAAAGTGAAGTGATGGGAAAAAATTCCATGCAAATGGAAACAACAACAAAAAGATGGGGTAGCAATACTCATATATGACAAAATAGACTTCAAAACAATGGCCATAATAAGAGACAAAGAGGGTATTACATAATACTAAAACTATGGGTCCAAAACAAGAGGACATAATCCTTGTAAACATACATGCACTCAATATAGGAGCACCTAAACATATATATATATATAAAAACTTATTGTGGACTTTAAGTGAGAGATGGGCAGCAATACAGTTATAGTATGGGACTTTAACTTCCCACTGTCATCACTGGATAGCTCCTCCAGACAAAAGAATCAACAAAGAAAAAGTGACCTTTAATGACACACTGGATCTAATTAATTTAATTGGTATTTCATCCCAAAGCAGCAGAATATACATTTTTCTCAAATCCACATGGGACATTCTCAAAGACAGACCACACATTAGGACACAAAATAAGTCTTAACAAATTCAAGAAGACTGAAATCATACTAAGCATCTTCTGGGATCACAATGGCATGAAACTAGAAATCAACTACATTAAAAAAAAAAAAAATACTAAAAAACACATGGAGGCTAAATACCATGTTATTAAACATGGAATGGGTTACCAAGGAAATCAAGGAAGAAATAAAAATTTACCTGGAAATAAATAAGAATGAACACACAAGAATGCAAAACCTGCCCTGGCCGGTTTGGCTCAGCGGTTAAAGCGTCAGCCCGCAGACCAGAGAGGCCCGGGTTCGGTTCCCACTAAGGGCATGTACCTCAGTTGCAGTTTGTCCCCAGCCCCGGTTGGGGTCGTGTGGGTGGCAACCACTCAATATGTCTCTCTCACATCAGTGTTTCTCTCTCTCTCTTCCTCCCTCTCTCCCTCCTGCTCTATCTGAAGATAAATGCAAAAATGTCCTTGGGTGAGGATTAAAAAAAAAAAGAATGCAAAATCTATGAGATGCAGTGAAAGCCATCCTGAGAGGGAAGTTCATAACATTACAGGTCTACCTCAAGAAGCAAGAAAATTCTCAAATAAACAATCTAACTTTACACCTAAAAGAACTAGAAAAAGAACAATAGCCCTGGCCGGTTTGGCTCAGCGGTTAGAGCGTCGGCCTGCGATCCAAA
This sequence comes from Tadarida brasiliensis, assembly GCA_030848825.1. Taxonomy (NCBI): domain Eukaryota; kingdom Metazoa; phylum Chordata; class Mammalia; order Chiroptera; family Molossidae; genus Tadarida; species Tadarida brasiliensis. The sequence continues at coordinate 179,076,197 of CM061257.1, read as the reverse complement.
GAAAAAGAACAACAAAAAAAGCCCAGAGCAAGCAGAAGGAAGGAAATAATAAAGATCAGAGTGAAAATAAATGACATAGAGTCTAAAACAACAATACAAAACATCAATGAAACCAAGAGTTGGTTCTTTGAAAAGATAAACAAGATTTATGAACCTTTAGCCAGCCTCACCAAGAAACAAAGAGAGAAGACCCAAATAAATAAAATCAGAAATGAAAGAGGCGAAGTAATAACTGACATCAGAGAAATACAAAGGATTATAAGAAAATACTATGAACAACTATATGCCAACAAATTGGACAACCTGGGCAAAATGAACAAATTCTAGAAACATACAATCTCTCAAAACTGAATAGGAAGAATCTGAAAACCTGAATAGACCAATAACAACCAATGAAACTGAAGCAGTAATAAAAAAAAACTCCCAACAAACAAAAGTTCTGGATGGCTTCACAGGCGAATTTTACTCAGTGTTCAAAGAAGAACTAACACCTATTCTCCTCAAACTATTTCAAAAAGTTCAAGAGCAGGGAAGACTCCCAAACTCTTTTTACGAGGCCAGCATTATCCTAATTCCAAAATCAGATAAGGACAATAAACAGAAAGAAAATTATAGGCCAATATACCTGATGAACATAGATGTTAAAATCCTCAATAAAATAATAGCAGCCCTGGCCGGTTTGGCTCGGCGGTTAGAGCACTGGCCCGCAGACCAGAGTCGCAGGTTCAATTCTGATACCTTGGTTGCAGATCAGTCCCCAGCCCTGGTTGGGGTCATGCAGGAGGCAACCAATTGATGTGCCTCTCTCTCTCCCTGTCTCTCCCCCCCCCCCGCCCCCCACTCTATCTAAAGATAAATGGAAAAATATCCTCGGGTGAGGATTTAAAAATAAATAAGTAAAATAATAGCAAACCGGATCCAGCAATACAGTAAAAAGATCATATACCATGACCAAGTGGGATTTATACTGGGAATGCAAGGCTGATACAATATCCACAAATCAATAAATGTGATATAGCACATTAACAAAATGAAAGATAAAAATCACATGATCATATCAACAGATGCAGAAAAAGTATTCAATGAATTCCAGTACCCATTTATGATAAAAACTCTCAGCAAGGTGGGAATAGAGGGATTATGCCTCAAAATAATAAAGGCTAAATATGAAAAACCTAGAACCCATATCATACTCAACAGGCAAAAACTAAAAGTTTTTCCTTTAAGATCTGGAACAAGACAGGTATGTCCACTTTCACCATTCTTATTCAATATAGTGCTGGAAGTCCTAGCCACAGCAATCAGACAAGAAGAAATAAAAGGCATCAAAATTAGAAAGGAGGAAGTAAAACTGACATTATTCACAGATGACATAATATTGCACATTAAAAACCCTGAAGACTCCACCAAAAAACTACTAGATCTAATAAATGAATTTCGCAAAGTAGCAGGATACAAATTAATATCCAGATATTGGAGGTATTTTGTTTGTTTGTTTGTTTGTTTGTTAATCTTCACCCAAGGATATTTTTCCATTAATTTTTAGATGAAATGGAAGGGAGGGAGGGAGAGAGAAAAAGAAACATTGATGTGAGAGAGATACATCGATTGGTTGCCTCCTGCATGACTCCGACCTGGGCCAGGGATTAAACCTGCAACCCAGGTATGTGCCCTTAACTGGGAATTGAACCTGTGACCCTTCAGCCTGCTGGCTAACTTTCTAACCACTGAATCAAACTGACCAGGGCTTGGTGGCATTTTTATACACCAATAACAAACTTTCATAAAGAGAACCTAAGAAAACAATCCCATTTATTATTGCAACAACTACAAAAAATAAAAAAAAAAAGGAACCTAGGAATAAACTTAACCAAGGAGGTAAAAGACCTGTACTTGGAAAACTATAGGACACTGAAGACAGAAATAGAGGAAGATGTAAGCAAGTGAAAGTATATACCATGTTCATGGATATGAAGAATTAACATGATTAAAATGTCCATACTACCCAAAGCAATCTACAGATTCAACACAATTCCTATTAAAATACCAACGGCATATTTCACAGATCTAGAACAAGTACTCCAAAAGTTTATATGTAACCAAAAAAGACCCTGAATAGCCTCAGCAATCTTGAGAAAGAAGAACAAAACTGAAGGAATCACAATACCAGATATCAAACTATATTACAAAGCCACTGTAATCAAAATAGCCAGGTACTGGCACAAGAACAGGCATATAGATCAATGGAACAGAACAAAGAACCCAGAAATCAACCCAAGACATTATGCTCAATTAATATCTGACAAAGGAGGCAAGAGCATACAAAGGAATGAAAACAGTCTCTTCAAAAAATGGTGCTGGGAAAATTGGACATGTACACACGAAAGAATGAAACTAGATCACCAACTTATACCATACACGAGAATAAACTCAAAATGGATAAAAGACTTAAGTGTAAGTCATGAAACCATAAAAATTCTAGAAAAAAAACATAGGCTGTAAAGTCTCAGACATCTCTCAGAGCAATATTTTTGCCAATATATCTCCAAGGGCAAGGGAAACAAAGGAAAAAGTAAACAAATGGGACTACATCAAATCAAAAACTTCTGCACAGCAAAAGAAACCATCAACAAAATGAAAAAAGAGCCCACTGTATGGGAGAACATATGCACCAATGATTCATCTGATAAGGGGTTAATTTCCAAAATATATTAAGAACTCATACAACTTAACAAAAGGAAAACAAATAATCCAATTAAAATGGACAAAGAACCTGAATAGACACTTCTCCAAAGAGGATATACAGAGGAATAATAGACATAAAAAAATTCTCAAGGTCACTAATCACCAGGGAGATGCAAATTATAACTATAATAAGGCATCACCTCACATGTGTCAGAATGGCTATCATCAATCAATCAACAAACAACAATTGCTGGCTAGGATGTGGAGAAAAGGGAACCCTCATGTACTGTTGGTGGGAATGCAGACTGGCGCAGCCGCTGTGGAATACAGTATGAAATTTCCTCAAAAAATTAAAAATGGAATTGCCTTTTGATTTAGGCAATTCCAATTCTGGGTATATATCCTAAGAATCCTGAAATACCAATTAGAATGAATATATGCACCCCTACATTCATAGCATTATTTACAATAGCCAAGATCTGGAAATAATCCAAGTGCCCATCAGTAGATGAGTGGATAAAAAAAGCTGTGGTACCGTCAGTGTGACTCAGTGGTTAGAGCGTCGGCTCGTAGACCAAAGGGTCACAAGTCAAGGGCACATACCTGGGTTGCAGGCTTGATCCCTGGCCCTGGTTGGGGTCATGCATGAGGCAACAAATTGATGTGTGTCTCTCTCCCTCCTTCCCTTCCTTCCACTCCATCTAAAAAAATCCATGGGAAAAAAAAAGATTGCTTAAGGGGGAGAACGGACTGAAAGAAATAGAGACCAGACCAGAGCAAGGAGACCAGTTGGAAACCTACTACTCTCTTTCCAATCAACGCTCTCTATTCTGCCACCTGAGTGATGTTTTTCTTTTTAAAACTCAATTTAATCAATTATCTCAACTGCATGTTGAATTACTGAATATGAATCAAAGATGACACCAAAATTTCTAACCTCAGTCTTAATAACGATTGCATGAGCATTATTTATAGGGACCAAGAAGGTAGGAAAGGGATATAGTTTGAAGAGGAGGTATGGGTTTTGTATGGTTTATGAATAATTTGAGGTAGCAGTTAAATTACAGCTAAAACTTGGCCAGATTATGACTGGTGAGGGAGAGGCAAAGGCAGGAATTATGTGCAGCATATTAGAAGAACTGTAGAAGGATGATCCTCAAATTACAGAGGAACAACCAGGCAAATATGGGAGGAGTCAACTAAGCCTAACTAGAAATGGACCAGAAAATGGGGGAAAAAGTCGGACAAACAGCAGCAAAGGGTGAGGCAGGTAGGCTAGAGCTGGGACTAGATCTTGGGCAGAAACACGAATAGAGTCCCATCCTGAAGAGAAGGAAGGGCAGAAAGAAGGAAGTGGCTGTGGAATAATTAATAATAGCTAACACATTTATTGAACACTTTTTTAAAATATGTGGTAGGCATTGTTCTAAGGATTTTAATGAATTTATTCATTTAAACTTCACAAAAATGAGAGAACTATTATTGTACTCATTTTACAAATGAGCAAACTGAGACACAAAGAAGTTAAGTAATTTGCCCAAGGTTATACACATACTAAACAGCAGAGCCAGGATTTAAGCCCATGGTAATCAACTAGGGTTTTTACATATACATACGTGCCAGGGTTTTTACATATACATATTTGGTATATGTATGAGTACTGTGTACACCCATACACACACATACACACACGAGGAGATAAAATATATATATTTTAAAGTACTATGCTTCCCATTCTCCTTTCTTTTCCCTATTAATCCAAAGGTATATACTGCCTCAGGGAAGATTATGAATGTTAAAGGGAAACATTCCCTTTACTGTTCAGCTTCAAACCTCAAAACTGACTCTTTTTTTTTACATTTTTAATAAAAATAAAATCTGAGGGAGGACTTTTTTTTTTTATTAATTTACTTTTGTTACAGATGTTTCTCCTTTTTCCCCCCATTGACTCCCTCCTCCCCCTCCCTTCCTGCCCAGTCCCCAGTCTTGCTGTGCATGTCCATTGGTTATGAGTACATGCGTACAAGTTCTGTGGTTCATCGCTCCTGAGGGAGGACTTTTTCTACATTATAACAGCTCCTTTTATTTATCAAGAGCTTGACTTGGCCCACCTGGACCACACAGCTTCAGTATAAAATACAGGTAGCTAAAATTCAAGGTAGGATAAGAGAAATGCCCTATATCTAGGAAACAGAAAGAAGGACCTTTCTGACAAAAAGAAGAAAGAAAAAGTAGTGTGTATGTCATGGATTCCCCTTGTTATGGGCAGAATCATGCTCCTCCAAAATCCATATAGTGAAATCTCAACCCTAGTATTTCAGAATGTAACCTATTTGGAAATAAAGGCTTTAAAGAGTTGATTAAGTTAAAATGAGGCCATTACAGTGGGGCCCTAATCCAACACGACTGGTGTCCTTAATAGGAAGATGGCCCTGGCGAGCAGCTCAGTTGGTCAGAGTGTCATCCCCAGTCAGGGTACATACAAGAATCAACCAATGAACGCGTAAATAAGTGGAACAACAAATTGGTGTTTCTCTCTCTCTCTCTCTCTCTCTCTCTCCTTCCCCACTCATTCCCTTCCTCTCTCTCTCTAAAAATCAATCAATAAATAAAATTTAAAAAAAAAAAAAAAAGAGGAAGAGACACTAGGGATGTGCATGCACAGAGGGATAACCATGTGATGACTAAGCAGCAAGAGGGTGGCCATCTACAAGCCAAGGAGACAGGCCCCAGAAGAAACCAACCTGCTGCTGGCACTTCAACCTTGGTCTTCCAGACTCCAGAACTGTAAGTACATAAATTCCTGTTGTTTTTAGCCACCCAGTCTCTTATATGGCATTTTGTATGGCAGCCCTAACAAACTAATACATCTCTCTAAGCTATACCCCTTTAGGGGGAAAGCAAAAATAAGGTGATCTCAGATCTGCACAATACCTAGGTAGGTACTATGATCCCCATTTTAAAGATGATTAAATGGGCCCAAAGTGGTTAAATAACTTGCCCCAAAATCATATAGCTATAAACTGAGCTATAATTCTAACCTAATTTGCAGCCTTCAAAGCTTGAAATGTTTTTTAATCTACCATATACTTTTCCAGCTATCAAGGGAGTAGCAGTTTCAAAGGAAACACCTCTGAAAGACAATTTTCATCTATAGCTCATCTAGACCAATAACCCCCTTTCCATGACCAGTTCAGAGCTTCCTCATTGACTCCGAGAACATTCACAAGCACTCCAACAAAGATACTATAGGTAGCTCAAAATATGGAATTGATAGTTAAGTAAGAGAGATAGATTTGTAAACTAGCTGCATAAAATATTAGCCAAACGAAAGTATTCAAGATACCTAGGAAAACATTTCCCAGCTAGTGTGCTTTGCTATATTCTTCTGTACCATAACAAATAGGCTATGAAAATAGGAATCTATAATCAAATTGACTGAGACTAATTTATTAAAAAAATTTTTTTTCTTTATTGATTTTAGAGAGAGAGGAAGGGAGGAGAGAGAGATTAAAACACCGATGAGAGAGAATATCGATTGGCCGCCTCCTGCATGCCTCACACTGGGGATTTGGCCCACAACCTGGGCATGTGCCTTGACCAGAATCGAACTCTTGGTGCACGCATGGATGTTCAACCACTGAGCCACGCCGGCTGGGATATTTATTTATTTTTAAAGAAGCAAAGTCTTTCAGCACTGAGGAGGTGGTTGTGGAAGCTATTAGATATTGCTAACACAATTCTAGTTTTTTGTTTTGTTTTGTTTTGTTTTTTTAATCCTCACCTGAGGATATGTTTTCCATTGATTTTCAGATAGAGTGGGAGTGAGTGAGGGAGGGAGGGAGGGAGGGAGGGAGGGAGGGAGAGAGAGAGAGAGAGAGAGAAACATAGATATGAGAGAGACACATCGATTGGTGCAGCCTACACAACCCCAACCAGGGCCAAGGATCAAACCGCAACTGAGGTTTATGCCCTTGACTGGAATTGAACTCGAAGACTGTTTGATCCGCAGGCCGACACTCTGACTGCTGAGACAAACCGGCCAGGGCTTAAATAGGCTTCTTTATTAATAGATTTCTTAGAGACTTCATAACAACTTCTGATGAAAGTGAAAGAAGAAAGTGCCAAAGCAGAACTGTATCTGAACATCAAGAAGATAAAAATCATGACTAAGGAAGAAATACACAACTCTAACATAGATAATGAAGACACTAAAATTGTTTAAAATTTTGCTTACCTTGGTTCAGCCACCAATTCAAAGGGAGACTACAGCCAAGAAATCAAGAGAAGGCTGAAAATTGGAGGGGTAGCAATGGACAAATTAGGAAAGATCATCAAGAGCAAAGGTGTCATTAGAGACCAAGGTTAAGATCATCACACTCTTGTATTCCCAATTACTAAATGCAAACGTTGGACAGTGAAGAAGGCTAATAGGGAAAAAAAATTGATTCATTTGAAATATGGTGTTGGAGGAGAGCTTTATGGATACCCTGGATTGCTAGAAAGACGAACAAGTAGAGCAAATTAAACCTAAAACATTGCTGGTGGTAAAAATGACAAAACTAAAGCTGTCCTACTCAGGCACATTATGAGAAAAATAGAAGGCAGCAGAAAAAGAGGAAGACCAAATATGAAATGGATTGCCTCCATAAAAGAAGCTATAAGACATGAGTCTACAGGAGCTGAGCAGGGCTGTCGAGGACAGGACATTGTGGACATCGGTCATTCACAGGGTCCCCAGGAATTAGAGCTGACTCAACAGCATGTAACGATTATGAACTCCAGGAAGAGGATATACCACTTAAACGATTTAACATTTTCCTCCCAAAAAGGTTTTCCTTTTTTCTCTTGATCACCTATTAACAATTCCTAAGGCAGTATTCTTTTAGAAATGCTGCTCTAAAGACAAAGCAAAGGCCCAAGAATAGAGTCCATTATTAAGTGGTTGAAGGAAAAATACATCCAGCAAAGAATATAGTAAAGAAGACAGGAAGCAATTCTAGACAGTTCTATATTATAGAAGCAAGAAGGGAGATAGTTTCCTAAAAGCTAGAGATAATCAACAGGACCAAACTGATAAATTAAATAGACTGAGAATAAAAATGATTTTTGGATTTGACTAGGAAGACTATCACTTGTGACCTTCAAGTGAATGGCTTCAGAAAAGGGGAGGAAAGAAGACTGGCTGACAGAATAAAACAAGATTAGGATGAGGATGAAAAAAGAAGTTGATGAAGCATTTATAGACCACCAATAATTGGAGTTTAGCAGAGGAAGTAAGAAAATAAATTGGTTCACTGGGAGAAGAGTATATAGGGGAATAAAAAATTTTTTAAAGTGAAAACCTACTAAAACTGATCTTTCTAGTCCAGTAGATAGAAAAAATGGAATCCAGAGTATAAATTACTAGAAAAGACTTATCTTTCCTTTCAGATTGGAGAGAAGAACTTGAATAGTAATACTTATTCCATTCCAAGTCCGAAGATCTCATTTAAATATTCCAACATTTCATATATTTCTGCCTACTCCACCCAAGAGAATGTTTGTCTTTAGAGTTCAGTGTGTAGTATGTGTATAAATTTGCTGATCTCTTGCTCCTCTCAGAGGATGTCTATGTTGTGGTGAAGCGGAGGGAGTTACCTAGAAGCACTTACCTGAGGGCCTCAATCTTCATGAAATAGAACTAAGGTGGAGGCTGGTGACAATAAAGAAGTTGGGAGCTCATGGATATTTTAATTTATAATGATTTACTATAAATGATTTTGATATACAAAGTGAAAACTTGTAATTATAATAGGAATACACACACACAACAATGTGAAGATTACCAAAGAAGCGTACAGAAAGAAAGGCATCTACTTATCCCACCCAGAAAATTTCACAACTCTGTTCTACTAACAGAAGTTGCATAAGTCATAAATTAATATAGTTCCATTATGTTAGTGAGAACAAAGACTGTTTAGTAGCAGGTCTAGTTATAGTCCAGCTTCAAACTTTTTTTTTAATCCTCACCAGAGGATATTTTTCCATTGACTTTTAGATAGAGTGGAGGGGTGGGAGTGGGGGGGCAGAAAAAGTCGATGTGAGACAGACACATTGATTGGTTGCCTCTGGCATGACCTGACCAGGGCTGGGGATCCAATCTGCAGCTCTGGTACCTGCACTTGACTGGAAATCGAACCCAAGACCCTTCAGTCTTCAGGCTTGAGGCTCTAACCGCTGAGCCAAAGCAGCCTGGGTTAAACTTTTTAAATTGAAACTTTGGATGGTTTTCCATCTGCATGAAATACTAACCATAATAGCTACTTAAGCATACAAAATTTCATTTTTATTTCCTTTCCAAAACAACGAGAACACTGACAGGAGATTCTGTTGCATAGAATACTTTTAAGTTCTACCTTTTGGATTAATTTTATTAACAATTCAAATTGAGTACATGATTTTGGGTTAACTATGTCCAAGTCACAAATGTGGCGCATATATGGTTCCAGAGCCTATCATAACATTTTGATCACAAAAAGGGCAGTAATATTTTATTCTTTACTTAATACGTTGTCCTATAGAAATTTATGAAAAGTCATACTGCTTAAAAAATATGTGCTGACTAAAATAAGTAGAGAAGGTAGAGGAGGCTCCATCCTTTAAATAAATTAATTAATACTGATCGTGGAATAAGGCTAGGGCAACAATACCCACACCAAAGCTGGCAGTCTCCAGATTTGTGTATCTGTGAACGTAAGGCGGCCACACAGGCCAGATGAAGACTACTGCCAGCTCAGCAATTGAGCTTGGAGAAAAGGCGGCATCCACACACAGGCCACTCTTGAGAACCAGAACTTACAGCCAGTTTGCCTGGCAGGGACTGGAGAATGTGGCAGTGATTAAACCAGGAAAAGTCCCACAGAAGCAGCGTTGTGGGCGGTAAAGGGGAGCCTCCGGGGCTGCAGTCCTGGAAGGCATAAGACAGCCGCTAGCAGGCTAACACCCCCACCCTGGAGCTGAAACTATGGTGGTTGAGGAGAGCAGGCTCGTCCTTACCTTGTCATCCTCGCATCTCTTCCCCAGGCCCTCCCTGGCCTGCAGTCGGCTGCTGAGGCGGCCGTAGTCGGCCTCCTTCTGGTCAATTTGCTTTTTGTGCGAGTCCACCAAGAGCAGAAGGTCCGAATTGCGCTTCTCCAGGCGCCCGCGAGCCACCTCCGTGCGCTGGACCTGGCCCTGCAGCTCGGCCACCTCCTCCTGAAGCAGGACGTGGCGGGAGGAGATGCTCCAGTAGTTGAAGGCGAGGATCGCGATCACCACCAGCAGCACCACCAACACTAAGGAAGGCAGGCGGCCGGCCCGCCGGTTGGCCCCGAAACCCACCATGGGGACGAACTGGGCTGTGCCTGGGGACCTCGCAGCCGACACCTGCCAGCAGAAGCTCAGGCCTCTGCTGCGGAGTTGCCTGGGGGACGCGGCCCCAGGGCCGGCGGAGGGAGTAGGCGGTCCAGTGTGCTCGCCGGGGAGCGGGAGAAGGGGGCGGGGCCGCAAGCCCCTCCCCGCCCCCTCTCCTCAAATCCGGCCAAAACGCGTTCCGGAGGCTTTGAACACGACCCTGCACCGGCCAAGAAGAACCAAGAGAACCTAACTGTCTGCACCTCGGGCACAACACCTCAGCATTAGGGGGCGGGGAAAGGAGCCGGAAGGGGGCGGATTTAGTTCTGGCCCCGCCCACGGGTTGTGTCTGGTCGCCTAGGGGGCCATTTCCTAGTTTCCGCCGACACCCCCTCTTCTCGCGAGAAAGGGGGCTTCTCTCGCCCTTTGCAGTCTTATCTCGCGAGGGTTATATCTATGGGAAGAGTGTTGGTGTTAATTTTGGCGGTTTGTGTTAGCTCTTAAACTTGGATCGGACACCCTTCTTCTTTTACCTGCTCAATTTCCTTAACCCAGGGTCTCAGGAGTACCCCTCCTGAGAGTTTTTGTCTTTGAGGACTATTGGGGCTGCGACCGCGATGCAGGGAAAACAGTAGGTGAGCTGCGGGCAGAAGGGGCGGCTAGAGAGGTTTTGTACTTGCTTCATTAAAAAGGAAATATTCCCATTTGTGTTAACGAGGTGGAGAGAACACAAAACAGAAAAACAATGAAACAGCGGTGCCCCAAACGTTACGGAGAAAGGCAAAAAAAAAACAAAACACAAAACTAAGCTTTATGACTGAAAAGGATGGTGCCAGCCTGGTTTCCAAGGTTACTTCTTTCAGGAACGGAAAGAAGAATGTGTGAGCTTCTTTTCTTCAACTCAAACTGCTGCTTTTGCTTCGAGCTGGGCTTCCAAATAGAAAGTCCAGAAGCTGCCCTCAGTGGGTAACTAATGCTGTTACTGACAGCCAACACATTCTAAATAAGAAATAATATCTCTTACAAAATGTTTTTGTATGCCTAGTCTCACATTGTCCTCTCAACCCACAGTTTTACAGACGAGGAGTCAAAGACACAAAAATGTTCCAGGAAATTTCTCAAAGTCCCAGGCTTGAATCCAGCTCACTGGTCTCTAACATCATTGCTCTTTGCATTATAGCAGGCTAACTTTTGCTATATGTTCAGCGCTAATTATGATGATGCAGAGAAAGCCTGCACCTCTTTTGTCTGCATACTTCCTTTGCCCTTGCATAAAATTTTAAAAATTGATTGGCTGTATTCCTGTTTAAGGAGAAGATGAAGTTGCTTTATTTTTCAAACCTCTGGCTAAAGAACGTCCATGAGCATAAAACCTCAAGAACTTAAAAACTTTGATATTTTCATTCAAATCAGAGAGTTAGGATTTCGCGACAGGAAAACGTCATCTCTGAATAATTATTCTATGCTTCCTATCTATTTCAAAAACAAAGTTACCTGCCTAACGGTCCTAGAATAGCCCGGAAGAATTATTGCAATTTCAAAGCGTGATAACTTAAATCTCACAGATACAGAAAAATAACACCAAAATTATTAATATTTAATTCACATCAAACTTGATCCCTTTGCTCTGGTTTCATAAGATCTAAGAAATCCCATCCAGTCTCCAATGACAAGCCAACGGCAAAAGAGAGCAAGGTAAAAATGGGAAATCATTGAATATGAGTCTTCCCATCTATCCTTTCCTCAACTTCATACTGACCTTGCTTTGCTTAGCCAGCTGTTGAAAATGAATTTTTGAAGTGATGTTAACTACTTAAGATGTAACTGTCCAAAAGTGTTTACATCCCCCGCCAGGGAACACACAAGTGCCTTTCCCTTCCCCCTCTTCTTCCCCGCAAGGCTCATTACCTCTGCCTTTCTTTCACCTAAGCTCCAAGGACCCTTCTACTACCTCTGTAAATTTCTAAATTAACTTTTCTTATAATTTGAAAAAAAAGTGTTTACATTTTTATATAAGATTCTGACATGTGACAGTATATTACAGAAAACACATTTACCTACATTATTTTCATCAGATGCTTCAAAGAACTATTTGGTACCATTATTCCATTTTTCAGATGTAGAAGTAATTTACACAAAGTCATATGTCTCCTAAATGTCAGAGCTGAATCTTGAAAACCAGTTCTTTTCCACTCCTCCCCTCAGGGAACAATTTTATTTTATTTTTCTGTTTTAATGGTTACCTCTTCAAGCTAATCCCCCTACTAATGAGCCCAATCCAGATATCATCAAGACAGTGTATAACTGCTCTCCTATAAATGGTTCTGGATTAGGCATTAAACAAATTGGAGTAAAGGTCAATTCCTTAAGTCAGGTGATCAAGGTTAACAACATAAATCGTGTTGTCAGTACGTACCCTTCATATGATGCGATGAGAGTAGCATTCTGTGGTCTTCCTTCCCAAAATTCATAGCCGAAGTCTAATCATGAGAGAAACATCAGACAAATCCCAGTTAAGGGCCATTCTACAAAATACCTTAACAGTAATCCTACAAACTGTCAAGGTCATCATAAAAAAAAGAAAAATCTGCCCTGGCTGGTTTGGCTCAGCAGTCAGAGCGTCGGCCTGTGGTCCAGAGAGACCCGGATTCGGTTCCCGCTGGGGGCGCGTACCTCGGTTGCAGTTTGTCCCTGGCCCTGGTTGGGGTTGTGTGGGTGGCAACCAGTCTATGTGTCTCTCTCACATCGATGTTTCTCTCTCTCTCTTTCCCCCTCTCTCCCTCCTGCTCTATCTGAAGATAAATGCAAAAAAAAAAAAATTTTTTTTTCTTTATTGATATTAGAGAGGGAGAGAGAGATAGAAACATCAATGAGAGAGAACATTGATTGGCCGCCTTCTGCATGCCACCCACTGGGGATTGGGCCCACAACCTGGGCATCTGCCCTGACCTGGAATTGAACCGGTGACCACTTGATGCATGAGTCAATGCTCAACCACTGAGCCACACCAGCCAGGCTAAATTTTACTTTTCAATTACAATTTACATTCAATATTATTTTGTATTAGTTTCAGTTGTATAGGGTAGTGGTTAGGCAATCATATACTTTACAAAGTATTCCTCCCGGGTATTTCCAGTACCCACCTGGCATCATACATAGTTATTACAATATTATTGAGTATATTATTGTACTTTACATCCCCATGACTATTTTGTAACTACCAATTTGTCCATCTTAATCCCTTTACCTTTTCATCCAGTCTCCCAACCCCTTCCTCTCTGGCAACCATCAGTCTGTTCTCTGTATCTGTGAGCCAGATTTGACATTTTATATATATATATATATATATATATATATATATGGTTTATATATATATATATATGGTTTTATTGATTTTTTTAGAAAGAGAGGAAGGGAGAGAGAGATAGAAACATCGATGTGAGAGAGAAACATCAATCGGCTGCATCCTGCACACCCCCTACTGGGAATTGAGCCCAAAACCTGGGCATGTGCCCTGACTGGAAATCAAACAGGAACTTATCAGTGCATGGGACCACGCTCAAACTACTGAGCCACACCTGCCAGATGTGACATTCTTGATTGAGGAAGCAGGAAGGAAGAAGGGCACCTCCCTCTAACATTTCAGAAGACTTCTTCAAAGGTACATTTCCACTTCTCATTGATCTAAACTTAGTCACATGATCACCTCCAGAGACCAAGGAGGCAAAGAAATACAGTCTTACAGGAGCAATGTCTTCAGTAGAAAATTAGATTCTCTTAGTAAAGGAAAAGATAAGAAGTATAAGGAAGTAAAAGCAAACAGTCACAAGTGGGGATAATAATAATGCCTATCTCATATGGTTGTTGTGAGAATTAAATGAGTTAATACATGTGCAGTGCTTAAAATAAGCACTGTACATATATTAGCAAATAGCAGTGGTTCTCAGTTTGTGGAGAGGGCATGAATGAATCTATATATTCACCAACTTTTGTCTGTATATTGAATAAATAATTTCTACAAAATCTCACTATTTAGAAATGTCTAAGATGCTATTGTAATGAATAAAATTGAAATTTATTTAAAAATTACTAGTGATGTCCGGCCGGTGTGGCTCAGTGGTTGAGTGTCAACCCATGCACCAAGAAGTCGCCGGTTTGATTCCTGGTCAGGACACATGCCCAGGTTGTGGGCCCGATCCCCAGTGGGGGCATGCAGGAGGCGGCCAATCGATGTTCTCTCTCATTGGTGTTTCTATCTCTCTCTCCCTCTCACTTCCTCTCTCTTTAAAAAAAAAAATCAATAAAGAAAAAAACATTTTAATAATTACTAGTGATTTCATCATAACCTTTTTCATTATGTTTTCTTAATCAATGGACACTAAGAGTATAATTACTATCACATGGGTATCTGGAGTTTTTGACATTAAAAAAGAAATTATTACAGTCAAAAGATTGGCAATCTTGGACCTATAGGCCCATATTTTTGGTAAAACTGTAACCCTGCCTGTATCAGCCTCTTCAGACTTATTTTTCCTTATGTCCCTGACTCTTAAGGGTGTCCTATTTCCCAAGCTATATTATGTCTCTGATCCTTTTTTGGATATTCTATATTCTATATTCTTCCCCACTTCCTTCTTTCACTACTATTCATTCATTGATAATACAATAATAGAGCCCTGGCCAGTTTGGCTCAGCGGTTAGAGTGTTGGCCCACAGAACAGGGAGTCCTGGGTTCGGTTCCTGCTAAGGGCACGTACCTCAGTTGCAGTTCGTCTTCAGCCCTGGTTGGGGTGGTGCGGGTGGCAGCCAGTCAATGTGTCTCTCTCACATCGATGTTTCTCTCTCTCTCTTCCTCCCTCTCTCTCTCCCACTCTATCTGAAGATAAATGCAAAAATATTCTCGGGTGAGGATAAAAAAAACACACAATAATACAAATTTCTCAGATACTCATACAATCACAATTATATTATTAATATAATAGTTGATTGAGAAAATACTTAATTGAAAAGGTTTTTATGAAGTGAGTAATGCTTTTACATGAAATTTTTAAAAAAGCATTATTGTGGCACTGTGTTATTGGAAGCCTACTTTGTTTAAGCCTTTATATCAGGGCATGTGCATTAATTAATTGATTAGTTAATTATTCACATATTCATAGAATGCCTGTTGTATGCCAGATAGTATTGTAGGTAGGAGGAGTTGCAGTGCATACAGCAGAAACAGAAAGATTCTCCTGAAGCTTCCGGTCTCTTTCTCCTTTTACCAATGCCCAACTAGGGAACTATTCAGTCTACCTCCTCTAAAACATTCCTGACACCTCCCACCTCCTGCTGCTCCCAAATAGAACTGATCATTATCTTATTGTACCTCTTTGATATCTGCTTAGATTTCTATCAGAGCAATTTATTTTGCTGTGACATATCTTCCTCCTACTAGACTTTTGGTAGATGTTTTTCTACTGGACCACATTAACAGATAGTAATTTTGTTTTGACCCTACATCTTTAGGCTTTCTTCCCCTTCTCCAATGACTGCTCACTTTTTGCTTCCTGGTTTCTTTGGATTTGTCAGACTTTTTGCATACTCTCTTAACCATTTTACCCTTATGTTTTTTCTTATATTCTTGAATTATGGAATTTTAGAACAGGAAGGCAATTTAGAGATTGCCTAATCTAAAACTACCATTTTAAAGATGAAAATCCAGAGGAGTAATGTGACCTAATTATTCTATTCTGCTGGTTAAAGGCAGACCTAGGATCAGAATCCACGTTTTCTTCAAGATCCAGCATAAATCTTCCCTCTTTGAGATCTTCCTCAAGGTTCCAGCTCAGCTCATCTCTTTCTCTTCTAACATAAGCATTTATTGTCTACAAATTGCATTGTTTTGGCAATAGTCATAGAATATAATACTGCCTTACTTACGTTGTTACTCAACTCTTTCTTTTTCTTTTTTTTTTTTTATCCTCACCTGAGGACATTTTTTCACTTTTTGTTCAGATAGAGTGGGAGGGAGAGAGAGGAAGAGAGAGAGAAACATCGACGTGAAAGGGACACATCGAGTGGCTGCCACCCACACGACCAACCAGGGCTGGGGACAAACTGCAACCAAGGTACATGCCCTTAGCGGGAACTGAACCCAGGTCTCTCTGTACCGCAGGCCGACGCTCTAACCGCTGAGCCAAACCGGCCAGGGCACTCAACTCTTTCTTATTGGTGTGTCTTGACTGGCCAGTTAGCAGTAAACTCCAGAAAGCTCAGATTTCATCCCTTTTGTTTTCTCTCTTCTTAGCAGGTAGCATAGTAGCTGGTAGATATTAAGAAAATACATATTGCCTGGCCGGTGTGGCTCATTGGTTGAGCATGGATCCATGCACCGAAAGGTCACTGGTTCAATTCCCGGTCAGGGCACATGCCCAGGTTGTGGGCCCAATCCCTAGTGGGGGACATGTAGGAGGCGGCCAGTCGATGTTCTCTCTCACTGATATGTCTATCTCTCTCTCTCTCCCTTCCTCTCGCTCTAAACATCAATTTAAAAAATACATATTAAGTGAACTAATAGACACATGGTATGCATTCAATAAATATTTTTTACTTATTAGTCAACATTTCTTACATATCTCTTCAAAACAGAGTGGTTTTTGTTCCTTAATATTTTGCTTCTATTTTCTTTGTAATTTTAAAAAACAGACTTACATTCTTGGCAATCAATGAAAAGATGATCATGCCTCTGCATAGTCTGCTGCAATGTAGTTTTTCTGGAGTTGGCAGAAAACCCAAAGTTTCTGCCCTATTTTTTGTTTTCTGCACTGCAGTTCATCTAATCTTCTAGCTCTTGGTGGCTTCCTCTGCTAGACATTGTTCTATAAAGTGACCCAATTAAATGTGGCCCCATTTAATGTTGAGGTACTTTATGGGGGGCTGATTTCAAATGATCATCCTGTAATTTTCCAAAACTTTATTTTATTTATTTTGGTTCCTTGGTGCAGTGTACCTGCTTCTGCTGCTGCTAGCCTGGCATCACAATAAATCCACCTGCGCTGAGGTTCAGGCAGGAAGCACAACAATGAGCAGAGCTAGTCATGTGTTATATAGTGCCCTTCAAGCAGATTCTCATTTATCCATTGTCTGAGCTTTAAGTAGAAGCTAAAAGCTTTTTTTAAAACCTACATAGTTTTTCACTAAAACTGTTAGTTTCAGCATGTTGTTTGTATTGTTTTCAGCAGTGCAATCCCCTGACCTATATCAGGTAAACATGATGATGGATTGAATTCACTTCACTGCCCTTGTTCAGGTGCTGTGTTTTGATTTGTCAGTATTTGGAGAAGAAGCACATTGTGTCCCAAGACAGAACAGAAAGTAACGTTTGCAAAACACCACATTTTTCACCAGCGTAGTATACTAACTTTGAAATACTGATATGTTTTAAAATATGTTTGTGAACACTTCCTTATTAACATTATATGGGTTATACAGTGGTCTTTCTTTTGGCATTTAGGCATTGTTAGGATTATTTCAAATCCATATTAAAAATTATTGGTATTTTAAAGAAAATCTATTAATGTCTGTAGTCAAGTAACTTATTTCAAGTGATATCTGACTAGATCACACTGTATCACACTGTGCTATTTCATGCCTTCATGCCTTGGTATACTCTGTTTCTCTTCCCTTGAATGCACTACCTTTTCATTCTCTAAGTCCTTTATGATCTTATTTGAATGTCTCTTCCTGAATAGTTTCTTCTTTGTGTCTCTATTATACCTAACTTACATGTCTGATATTATACTTATTATATCTGTATTATAGTATTATTTACATATTTATCATCCTGTTAGATTGTGAGATCCTTAAAGATGAGGACTTTGTCCCATTTATCATTCTATCATCTAGTGCTGTCACTGTCATATATTATGTTTGATGAGTAAATAAAAAATAATTTATTCCTCTGGATGTAGTTAACTCATCCTTAGTCACTCTACTACATATAAGGAAAGTCCTAAAAGTCTGAATTTTCCCCGTTTCTTTTAGAAATTGAAATTAATAGTTACCTTCATGATCGTGAAAGTAATGCCTGCCCAGAACAACAGCAACAACAAAAATCAGAGCATCAGAAAGGAAAACAAAATGTGAAAATTGCACATAATTCCATTCATACAGTATAACCATTGGTAATATTCTAGTATAGATCTTTCCAGACTTTTTCTATCTACATACATACACATATACAATATAAACAAAAATGGGATATCAAAATATACTATTGCATGATCTGCTTTTTCACTTAATATCTTGTAGACAACTTTCCAGGTCAATAAATTGTATCACTATGTATTCACTTTTGGTAAATGCATAGAAAGGTGTACTTTATTTAACCAATCTCTATAGATGGATGCTAAGTATTCTAGGTAGATTCTTATTGGTACATGTAACAAAGACACCTTCCCCCACAAGGCACTTAAAAAATATAAATAAGACCCATTTAGCCCTGGACAGTTTGGCTCAGTGGTTAGAGCGTCGGCCCGCAGACCAGAGAGTCCCGGGTTCGGTTCCCGCTAAGGGCACGTACCTTGGTTGCAGTTTGTCCCCGGCCCCGGTTGGGGTTGTGTGGGTGGCAACCACTCGATGTGTCTCTCTCACATCAATATTTCTCTCTCTCTCTTCCCCCCTCTCTCCCTCCTGCTCTATCTAAAGATACATGCAAAAATGTCCTCGGGTGAGGATTAAAAAAAAAAAAAAAAGGCCCATTTAATTGTCTCAAGAAAAGAAGGATGTATTATAAGGTTGTATATAGGTTGGAACTGGAACCAAAAGTCCATCTATCAGGAATCAAGCTCTAGGAACCAGCTATTATTTCTGATGCCTCTGTCTCTCCTGTTTCTCCGTGTCTCCCTAATACTCCCTTCTTCCTCAGAGTGTTTGCTTCCTCTTAACTTCCACTTGAACATAGCTTTGGGGTGGCTTACTCCTGACTCTCAATGTGTGACAGTGTTTCAGTTTCTGTTGCTGCTTCTCAGTTTATAGAAGTTCAAATATATCCATCCCATGCTCAGAGGATGATTTGTATGCTCCACTTTGGAGCCCCTAGTATAGAGGCCAGAGAAGAAGTGGCAAGAGATAAGGATAAAGAAATAAGTGAGGACCAGATTGTGGAGAGACTCATACTAAAAGGACTAGATTTTTACCCAATAGTAATAGGAAGCGACTAAAAGTTCTTAAGAAAGAGGGACACGCCCTGGCCGGTTTGGCTCAGCGGTTAGAGCGTTGGCCCGCGGTCCAGAGAGACCCGGGTTCGGTTCCCGCTAAGGGTATGTACCTCGGTTGCAGTTTGTCCCCGGCCCTGGTTGGTCGTGTGGGTGGCAGCCACTCGATGTGTCCCTTTCACGTCGATGTTTCTCTCTCTCTCTCTCTCTCTCTCTCTCTTCCTCTCTCTCCCTCCCACTCTATCTGAACAAAAAAAAAAAAAAATGGGAAAAGAAATATATATATAAAAAAGAAAAAAGAAAGAGGGACACAATCAGATTCATGATTTGGAAAGACTTTTCTAGCTAAGTGTGATTGTGCCTACAAGTCTATAGGTGGCAGGAAGACCAGTTAGGAGACTGTTACAATGATTCAGGTGAGAAATGATAAAACCAGGGAAACAGTTTTTAATTTGGGTAACTGGGTCCATTCAGGGGCCTTTTACTGAAATAAGGAACCCTGGAGAACTGATCAGAAGTTTCTTTCTAAATTAACTTACAGTCTTTTCTGTAACTGCAGAAGGTATTCCCGTTGTAGAGAAAATTTGCACACCACCAAGTCCTTGAAGATCTTTATCTGATAACCTCAGATCTTTCTACTCTCTTAAATCTAAGTAAGAGATGTGTAGGAATATAATTGTCTTGAGTCTTAAGCCAGGCTTTATCCTCTATCATAATGAAATCAATTTTCTTGACTGAATACCACATCATACCTTACACCTCTTCCTGCCAATGTGTAGGAGATACACATTTCCATCCCTTTTTCCCCCTCTGGCAAGTTGTTTTGGAGGAAACAACTGTCTAGACTGTTCTTCACTTCTAGAAAATATTAGGATGGCTGACTGATGCTTTGGAAAATGGATTCCACAGAAAAAGGAAACAAGATTCTTGGTTTGTAACAATACATAAATATTTCCTTTGGTCTAGGAGTGGAATGACAGATAGGGCCTAGAAAGTTCATCATGCCTAATGCTCCTCACACCCAGACCTGCCTTTTGTTCCCCAAGAAAGACCTGTTCGGGCAAGGCTGATGGCCAACTCTACTGAGCATGCATGGAGCAGGAGACCTCTCTCCATGGCCTTTCCTCTTTTTCCTCTCCCATTGGGGCATAATTTTTGGGTGGGAACAAATTAAGTCTAAGAATTTACTACTTGAAGCATTGCTTATTAGAATATATGTCTTCACTGCAGTATTATCTGACCCATCTTACTTAAATCCACTGAACTATTCCCCCAGAACATTATCCAAGAATTAACAAGGATTTACCTCTTGCTTAGAATTTCTTTAAAGATTGTCTATAAATACTAGCTTAGAGTTTTTCTTTTTTTTTTAAATAATCAGATATTTAGGATTACCAATTTATGGTAAACGTTTTCCATGTTATGAAATATTACACAGTGCCATTGTTTTAATGACTACTACTTGCAAATCAACTTATGTGTATGCCATAGCTTCAAAAATACCCTATCACTGGTAATTTATTTGGTTTTCTTAAATTTAAACGATGTATGATTCTGGGTGAATGTTCATAAATGATAGTTTCTTTCTATTCCTAAGGGATTTATCAGCATAAGTTCTGAAAAGTGGAGATATTTGGCAGGGAAAAAAAAGAATATTTTTAAGGCTGCTGATCTGTATTGCTGAGTTACCCTACAAAGACATTTTATTAATTTACATTGGCATCAGAACTATATGAGAGGCCTTGCTTCCTTATCTATAACCCTTACCAACCTAAAAAGCTTTCATAAACATTGTTTTTTGTTTTTATAGGAAAAATCTAGATATTGTAGCTTTATTTTATGTATTCATTGACATTTGAATTCTGCATTTGTGAACTGTTGAATTTTTCTGAATGAATACATTGAAACACCATTTCCATGGGATGTTCATAAAGCATGTGAGGGAGGGCTTTGATCTATGGAGCAAATCATTTTGTGAAGTACCACATTCTCTGCTTTCCACTTAAAGATTTACAAATTACTTTAAAATATTAAAGGCTCTAAGAAGTTCTGTAATAAAGAAACCTATTAACTATAAAAAATTTTTTTTCTCTATTGATTTTAGAGAGAGAGGAAGGGAGAAGGAGAGAGAGAGAGAGAAACATCCATGAGAGAGAACATCGATTGGCCATCTCCTGCATGCCCCCCACTGGGGATTTGGCCCACAACCTGGGCATGTACCTTGACCAGGAATCGAACTGGCGACCTCTTGGTGCATGGGTCGATATTCAACCATTGAGCCACACCGGCCAGGCAAACCTATTAACTTTTTAAACAGTTTTATTGAGATACAATTTATATACCATAGAATTTATCCATTTAAAGTGCATAATTAATGATTTAGTATATTTACAGAATTTTGCAACCATCGCTACCATAATTCCAGGTCATTATCATGATCTCAAAAAGAAACCCATAAGCAGTCACTCCCCATTCTCCCTACTTTCTAGGCCTACTTTCTTTCTCTATGGATTTTCCGATTCTGGACATTTCATATAAATGAATCCATACAATATGTAGTCTTTTGTGGCTATCTTCTTTCACTTAACATAATGTGTTTGAGGTTCATACATGTCTGTAGCATGTATCAGCACTTCATTACTTTTTACTGCTGAATAATATTTCAATGTATGGATATACCACAGTTTGTTTATATTACCAGTTGATGGGCATTTAGTTTGTTTCCATTTTTGGCTATTATGAATGATGCTTCTATGAACATTCATGTACAATGAAACCTATTAATTTTGCATGTGTTGGATATAGCAGGCTAAGACTGTGGCCACACGCCTATGAATATGTGGACATCACAAACTGTCACTTGGAGAGCTAAGTTGTCACTGGGAAAATATTATATTAGTTTAGGCTTAGGTTATTCCTTTTCTACAAATAATGCACATTAATTCTATCAGAAGAAAGGAAAGAACATATTCAATGTACTATAATGTTACAAAAATATTTGCACACTTACCACTTTGTAATATTTTTAGTAGAGAAGAGAGGAAGCCTACCTTTTAGGGTTCCAAATTATAAGGAAAAAGTTGTCATTAGATGTCTTCACTGTTAATCTCGATTAAAAGAGAAGTTAGGTCACCTGGGAGACAGGGAGTAGTAACTAGGTCATGTCTTAAGGAAAGAGTGGGATTAATCTCCAGTCTGCTTGAAACTCTGGCAAAATTCTAGCAGCAAGAACAATAGGAGCAGATGGCTGATAAACCAGTACAGATAATATCCAGTAATTACTTAATGATATCTTGAATAAAAAATAAGGGGACCATGTTGAAAACCACCTTAACTGATGCCTGCCTCTTGAAGAGCTGACATTTTTCACCTGCTGAAACTATTAATTAATTTGGGTCTTGGTTTTAAACACCAGCCCTCTTTTTGTTCCCATAACACTTGCTGACTTCCTTGGAATTAATGTCCCACAGAATGTTCCTTGGGGAAATGCTGCTCTAGTTACCACTGTTCTTAACTTTATTCCATGAGCAAATAATTTCTCTTTGGGGCAAATGTTGTAATCTTTTCTTGACAGCAATCATTTGAAACTATAAAATATCAAATACAGAACCTGACAGCTGGACATTTTCCCATATTTTGTGTCTTAAGACAGTTTAGTTAATTTCTAATATAGACCTGGAGTCAAAATGATTTATACTCTCTAAATGAGTAGTCAAAGTCCTGAAATTTAAAAATTGATATAATAGATGAATCTTACATGGAAATGTAGTCAAACTGAACTGACAGTGTACCTGGTGACCAAAGTAAAGCTCCAAACTCCAGAGGCTGGATTACTTTAAATCATATATTTTCTAATAGAAGAGAGAAGTGATAGGAATTCTAAAAATGGGTTATATAAAACTATTGAATGTTGATTACAATGTGTATTCTTAACAATAGCTGATTTACCTTTCTAATTATGTTTTATTTAAGATATTGCTAAAATGTCTAATAAGCCAACAGTTCTCAGCCTTTTTTGTTCTATGACATATAGGATGATAATCACTGATGTGACACTCTTTTAGGGTTATCTGTAATTCCCAGCACAAGTGGCAATTCTACCCCTTTATTTCTAATTCATGAAAACATATTAGAATGAAAATAAGTGAGAGTGAGGTCATAAAAGGAATTACTGATTACTTTTTCTGGTAGGGAGCTCAGCTGGGCCTAACTGAGCTAATATTCCTCTTGAAAAATGATCTTATACAAGTAACAATAAAAACCAGACCTTATACTAGTAAATTGGGGTGAGATGGAAATAATGGAGATGTAATAGAAGCCAAATTTCAAGGAGAGATTGCCTCTTAGCAGGAACTCATCCCAAAGGAAGAAGTAATTAAATACTGCCTTTCTAAGTTTAGGCCTCTCACATTTTGAGCCAGCCTTTTTAATATTATACTTGTACCAATGATAAACCTTGTACTATAGAAAGGGTATAAAATGACCACTACCATAGAATTAGAGAGCAGGACAGTGAGGGGATCACCAGGAGGAAAGGGGATGTTCACAGCTCATTTTTATTTGATTTCTACTCTTTATCTGCCTAAGCCTTGCTTTATTTCATTAGGTTTCAGAACTTTCCCAATCTTGCTTTTACCATGCCTCTCTGTTGCTGAAAGTGAGAAGCATTGAGCCTTATATTAATTCTGAAAGAGCAAAGATTCTTAAAAGCAACACTAATGATATTTTGGGCAAGTCAATTCTTGGTAGAGAGGGACTGTCCGGTACACTGTATCATGTTTAGTATTCCTAGCATGTACCCACTAGATGTTAATAACTTGTTCCCTCAGTTGTGACTGTCAAAACTGTCTCCAGCCTGGCCGGTGTGGCTCAGTGGATTGAGCATTGTCCCATACTGAGAGATCCCAGTTAGATTCCCAGTCAGGGTACATGCCCGGGTTGTGGGCTCCATCCCCAGTAGGGGGCATGCGGGAGGCAACCGATAGATTTTTCATGCAGGGGACAGCCTATCGATGTATCTCTCTCACATCAATGTTTCTATCTCTCTCTCCCTTCCTCTCTCTAAATAACCAATAAAAACGTCTTTTTGAAAAAAGTCTCCAGACATTGCCAAATGCCCCTGAAGGGAAAAATGGCCCCCAAATTGAGAACTACTATGACGGAGGGATGAAAAAGCCCTTTTCCTTTTTTAAAAAAATATGTTTTTATTGATGTTTTAGAGAGAGAGAGAAACATTGATGTGAGAGAGATACATCAATTGGCTGCCCCCTGCATGCCCCCCACTGGAGATCAAGCCCACAACTCAGGCATGTGCCCTGACTGGGAATCAAACTGGGACCTCTCAGTCCATTGGTCGATGCTCAATCCACTGAGCCACACCAGCCGGGCAAGCCCTTTTCCTTTTATTTATTTTTATTTTTATTTTTATTTATTGATATTAGAGAGAGGAAGGGAGAGGGAGAAAGAGATAGAAACATTGATGAGAGAGAACAACGATTGGCTGCCTCATGCATGTCCCCTACTGGGGATCAAGCCCACAATCCAGGCATGTGCCCTGACTGGGAATCAAACTGGGACCTCTCAGTCCATTGGTTGATGCTCAATCCACTGAGCCACACCAGCCGGGCAAGCCCTTTTCCTTTTATTTATTTTTATTTTTATTTTTATTTATTGATATTAGAGAGAGGAAGGGAGAGGGAGAGAGAGATAGAAACATTGATGAGAGAGAACAACGATTGGCTGCCTCATGCATGTCCCCTACTGGGGATCAGGCCTACAACCTGGGCATGTGCCCTGACCAGGAATCAAACTGGCAACCTCTTAGTGCATGGGTCGACACTCAACCACTGAGCCATACCGGCTGGGCAAGCCCTTTTCCTTTTAATTCAGCTGAGAGAAGGAGAGAATGTACAGTATTTAAAATAATATCGTCTAAGGAAACTACAAAATCATTGTTTCAATAAATAACCGTGATGGTTATACAACATTATGGATATACATAATGCCATTGAATTGTTCACTTAAAAATGGTCAAAAAGGTAACTTCACATTATGTATATTTTACTACAATTTTTTAAAAAAAGGATAGCATCGGTCAAGTATACAGATTTCTGAATCTAATTTAATTAAGCTTTAACAACAGATTAGCGTTGCTAGTATAGCTTATCATGTACCTAGATTGAGATTCTTTCCCATTACCTCAGCATAGTCTGGGGAACTCTACCTAAGAGCCTCTTTCTTTCCTTTCTTTTCTTTCTTTCTTTCTTTCTTTCTTTCTTTCTTTCTTTCTTTCTTTCTTTCTTTCTTTCTTTCTTTTTTTCTTTCTTTCTTTCTTTCTTTCTTTCTTTCTTTCTTTCTTTCTTTCTTTCTTTCTTTCTTTTTGTTAATCCTCACTAGAGGATATTTCTCCATTCATTTTTAGAGAGAGTGGAAGGGAGTGGGGGAAGAGACAGAGAAAAACATCAATGTGAGACACATTGATTGGTTCCCTCCTGCATGTGTCCCAACCGAGGGCCACTGGGGATCAAACCTGCAACCCAGGTCCATGCCCTTGACCAGGAATCCAACTGGAGACACTTCAGTGCATGGGCTGGTGCTCTAACCACTGAACAATACCAGCCAGGCCAGAGACCCTTTCTTAGGAAATACATATTTTAATTTGTTTTGTGCCAATCATCTGAGGCAAAGCTTCTAAAAGACAGGACAGGACATTAAGCTGCTAATTAGCTCACAGTTCACCATCTGAAACGAACACTATATTAGAAGGGTTCTTGGAGATCATCTTACTTTACAGGTAAAAAAAAAAAAAATGAGGTCTGCCCTGGCCAGTTTGGCTCAGTGGTTAGAGTGACGACCCGCAGACCAAAGAGTTGTGGGTTCAAGTCCAGTCAAGGGCACGTACCTCAGTTGCGATTCCATCCCGGTCCTGGTTGGGGTCGTGCTGGAGGCAACCAGTCGATATGTGTCTCTCACATCGATGTCTCTCTCTCTCTCTCTCCCTCCCTCCCTCCCACTCTATCTGAAAAGCAATGGAAAAATATCCTTGGGTGAGGATTAAAAAAAAAAAAGTTGAGGTCAAAACAGGCTGAGTTCAGTTCATAAAGCTCTTTGAAGGACATGCCAGGACCAGGACCCAGATATCCTGCTTAGAGTTCAATGTTCATGCTGCCAGACCAAACTAAAGCCCATTCCTGGATACACATTTTTATCAGAGACTGCCACTGCTGTTTATGAATTACAGTCATGCTAATAAACGGGGAAATGTCTAATGGGAGGAAAATGAATGCAGATTAACAGGAGTGAAATCATCTAAATAAATTCATTGAGAAGTGACTAAGGAGCAACATCTATCCCCAAGAAATAAGATACTAGTTCTACACAATGAGATAGATGTTCATTTGCATTATTTTAAAAGATTTTAAAACTAGCTTTCAAAACCACTCTGTCTCAACCATGACAGTTTAATTTCTGGTCTTTGGACTTTCATGGCAATGTTTCCTGCCTTTGTTTACACTGTGTCCTGACCCAGAGGTACCTCCCCCTCTTCTACACCCACAGACACACTTCTCTGTACTCAAAACTCAGATCAAATGTGAAACCTTCCCTGAACTTTAATTTCCCTCCAAGAGGAAATTAAACATTTCCCTCTCTGTGTTTCTATAGCAATTTACATATGTAGGCATTTTCACCTACAGTGGGTTTCCACATTGCACACTGGATATAATTAAATACATAGTGAACATGAATTGCAGTGCCTAGGTTCTACAACACGACTGTGATTCAGAACTGCCACTGCTTGTTGTAATAGGAACTTAAAGCTGAATGAATGGGTGGCAGCAAAGTTGGCCTCTTGTTTGTGAACTGGGCTGGAATTTGTTTTGCAGCATATTTCCCTTTTGTGTCAATGGGTAATAAAAGTGATAATAGTGTGTGTAAGAAGTGCTGGGTTAATGATAATATTGTGTAGAGGTAGGAAAATAAAGGCCATGACTTATGTAAAAGTCAGGGATAATATATTTTTAATACAATTTAAAAAATTATCTTTCTGGAACATAAGTGCTTAGAAAACTTAAGGGCCAAAGATAGTAACAGAAATGGAAAACCTTCAGAGTATGAAGTTAAAGGGTCATGAGAAGGATTCAGGCTTGTTTTTGTCTGGTTGATCAACCAACCTGTTATTTTTAGGCTACAATAACAAAAACATCTTTATTGCTGAAATTCCTGAAAAACCGCTATTATATTTCTTTGTTATATCTCAATTCTTCCTACTGAGACACTCACTTTTATAACGCAATTTTTAAATAACGTAACACTTTGTTGGAACCTAATAGTGCAAATAGCAGAATAACATCTTCACTTATTGCTTATGTAATCCTACTTTGTAATACTCTCATCTCCATAAGATTGTAAGCATCTTGAAAACAGGAATCATGGCATTCATCTTTGTATCCCATTCTCCCATGGCTTCATAAAAGGAGCACCAAACCTAACACATAAGCACTGAATACTTTTTCCCTCCTGTGGAATTTAAATGGGGAATTAAAAAAATTCTGCTCTTTTCTCTCTCTTTCTTTTTTTAACCTTTTTTATAGTGAAATATAACTCTCAATCAGCAAACCACACAATACAAAAATGTGTAGCTCAGTAAATTATGACAAAGCAAACACCAATGTAACCATTACTCAACCCAAGAAAAAGAACATTAACAGCAATTCTCTCTTACTCACTATTTCCTTTGTCCTCCCAAAATTAACCATTTTCTTGACTTTCCTAAGCATGTACTCTTAAACACTATAGTTTAGTCTTGCCTGCTTTTTTTGTCAAACTTTCTACAAATGCAATAGCACATTATGTTCTTTCATATCTAGCTACTCAACATTATGTTTGTGAGATTCATCCATAATGTTGTGTGTACATATGGTATGTTCATTTTCATTGCTGTGTATCATTCCATTGTATAAATACATCACATTACATATTTATCCCTTCCACTATCAATGCCATATTTGGGTTGTTTCCAATTTATAGAGATCACAGATGGTACTTCCATGAAGATTTATGTACATGTCTCTTTGATATATATACAATTTCTATTGGGTACCTGAGTGTTGAATTGCTTGGTCACAGGGTGTGTGTTTCTTTAACTTTACTAGAGAAAGTAAAATTGTTGTTGTAACATTCCCACCAGCAGTCTATGACAGTTCCCAGTGCTTCAAATCCTTGCCAATAGTTGTTATTGTTAGTATTTAATTTTAGCTATTCTGGTGGATAATGTAGTATCATCCTATTACAGTTTTAATTTTATTTCCCTGATTACTAATGAGGTTGGGCAATTTTCGTATGTTTATAGGCTATTTGATATGCTCTTTCATGAAATGTCTGTTCAAGTCTCTTGCCTATTTTTCAATTGCATTGTTTATCTTTTTCTTATTGATTTCTAGTAGTTCTTTATATACTCTGGATACAAGCCCTTGTCAGTTATGTATGTTGTAAATTTCTTTTCCTTTTCTTGTGGTTTGTATTTTCATTCTTTTAATGTTTTTTGTTGTTGTTGTTGAATAGAAGTCCTTAATTTTAATGGAGTCAAATTTACCAACTTTTTAATGTGTTTCCTATTTTAGATTGCTTTCCTTTTACCGAAATCATGAAGATGTTCTGCATTATTCTCTAGAAACTTTATTTTTTTGCCTTTCAAATTTAGATCTACAATCACTTCAAATTGATTTTTGTGTATGGTATGAATTAAGGTTAAGTTTATTTTATTTATCCCCAAGATTCTTGTTCAAATATCCCAGCATCATTTATTGAAAAGACAGTTCTTTATACACCGTTCTGTAGTACCCTTTGTGAAGCATGAAATATTGTCCTGGCCAGTGTGGCTCAGTTGGTTGGGCATCATCACATGCACCAAGGGGTTGCTGGTTCTATTCCAGGTCAGGGCACATGTCCGGGTTGCAGGCTTAATCCTCTGTGAGGGGTGTGCAGGAGGCAGCCGATTGATGTTCCACTCTCACATCAATGTTTCTCTCTCTCTCTCTCTGCCCCCTTTCCCTTCCCCTGTCCCTAAAAATCAATTTTTTTTTTTGCATTTATCTTCAGATAGAGTGGGGGGGGGGAGAGACAGAGAGAGACAGACAGAGAGACAGACAGAGAGAAACACGGACGTGAGAGAGACACATCGACTGGTTGCCACCCACACAACCCCAGCTGAGGCGGGGACAAACTGCAACTGAGGTACGTGCCCTTAGTGGGAACCAAACCCGGGACTCTCTGGTCCGCAGGCCGACGCTCCGACACTCCGACGCTCTAACTGCTGAGCCAAACCGACCAGGGCTAAAAATCAATTTTTAAAAATTTCAAACAACAACAACAAAACACACACACACACACACACACAACTCTCTAGACCTTATTTGTAAAGTGGTGATGATAATCCCTTTCAGAGTTGTTGGAGGATTAAATTGGTAAAATTTTTTTTTAAAAAGAATCAAATGTTGATCAATGCATGAGTTCTCTACTTCATTCTATTTGTCTATCCTTACACGAACACCACAGTCTTAATTCCTATGGCTTTATAAGGTGTCTTTTTTTTAAATATGTTTTATTGGTTTTTAGAGAGAGAGGAAGGGAGAGGGAGAGTGAGATAGAAACATCACGCCCCCTACTGGGGATCAAGTCTGCAACCAAGACATGTGCCCTGACCAGAAATCAAACTGATGACCTCTTGGTGCATGGGATGATGCTCACAACTGAGCTACACTGGCTGGACTATATTGTGTCTTTATATCTGGGAAAACAAGTTCTCTTTTTCAGTTCTTCAAAAGAGTTTGGCTGTTTTTGTTACTTTGCAATTTCTATCTCACTTTCAGAATTAGTGTGTCAAGTAGCACTTTCATTTTCTCTCCTAAGGCTGACTTTCAGCTAAGTTTCTCTGGGATGATGTTTAGTTAGAACTTTAGTGGCAATAGCACTTTGAAAGAACATGTTATAGTGGAAGAAACATGGGCTGTAGAGTCAGATTTGTGTTGGAGTTTCTCACTGCAGCTCTTTATTAGGCCATCAGAAGGGTTCAGGCTTGTTTTTGTCTATCTTGATCAGCAATCTATCATTTTTAGTTCACAATAACAAAAATATATTTATTACTAAAATTACTGTTAAAATTCAGCACTGCACAGGTATGTTGGCATTGTGATTAATATTTCTTAGTTCAGCTCAGGAATATGTCAAAGCTATCACAACAATGATACGGACATTGTATATAGTCAGCTTCAAGCATAATTACCCATGTATCATAAATATAGCTCATGCATTGCTTTTTAAAATTTTAAACATTTGTAGTTGCCTATAAACCAATTTAAAACTTTTTCTTATTATCTTTTTATTATCTTATATCCCAGAGCATATATTTTAACTCACAAAACACATATATCATATATGAAAATTATAAAATTATAATGAATACCCATGAATCTAACATCTGACATCTAAACCACATGCTTCTCCTCTATTCATGCTAATTGGTTTCTTATTTAAGTATCTTTGAGAACTTGGTCTCTCTAATTTATGTTATTAGTTCAATATTCTCTTAAAATAGTCTCAAACTTAGTATCGACAGCTGCATCCAGCTTCAGTATGTGGTTATTTTGCAGTTCATTAATGCTATAAAATCTGTGAACATATTTATTTAGAAAAATTGGCAGGCGAGTAGTTTTCTCTCTAATTTTGTCTACACCTCTAAGTGTCTACACCTCTAAGTAACCATGTCTGTGTATGGCCTCTTATACACATTCAGAAATGAATTCCAGTCTCCTCCTTTCTCTGTGTTTCTCTTTTGCACACACACACATACTTATTCAGACATACAAAAAGAAAAGGATCTAGAAAAAGAAAAGATAAAAACAGCTCCCAACTGATTCATTTACCATCTGTCCTTTTCTATCACTCTGAAAAATTGGGCAAAATGTTCACCCTTGTATTCATTTCTCTCTTTTAGTTCCTATTCTCTTATTCATGCTGGGTTTGAGACAAAGTGGGAGTGCAAAAAGGCAGTCCATTATTTCCCACTGCATGATTTCCCTTTTCAGTGACTCCATGGCTGCTGTCTGCTCACAGGAGTTATCAAGAGATGCTCTTTTGTGGTTACATGGGGAACTCTGAATACTTTGTGGAATGTGTCTCACAGGAGAAAAGTGGAGAGTCTGTCAGCCACTGCTATTACTGCCATCCTGTCACCAGGTGGCAAAGGCAAAAGTGTTTTGTAAAATAACCCAAAAGCTCATCAAAGAGAAAAAGACTAAAGGATTTCTAAAACATGCTCACTTAATTAATGGGATGTTTTATTTTTGTATTTTGCCCTTCACTTTTAGGAACATGTCTTTATGGTTGTAATCTTTTGCTTCCCCTTCATCTGTGTGTGTGTGTGTGTGTGTGTGTGTGTGTGTGTGTGTGTGTGTGAATATATAATACAGGGTGAGCCAAAAGTAGTTCATATGGAAAATAATACATTAATTAATTATATAAGAATAAACTCAGTGTTTTGCATACTCTCAACTGTAAACCTACTTTTGCCCTGCCCTGTATATATCAATAATATAGCACAGTCCAGTTCAAAAGGTATTTATTATGTACTTATTATATGTCAGACATGAAGGATACAGAGATGAATAAGATATGGTCTTTGCCAAGGCACTTATGGTCTTATGGTATTTGTCTTTCTGAAAAGATTTTATACATAAGAACTTCATTTATTTAATACTATTAATATATGTTATACCACATATAGTATTAAAGCCTAATACTTTTATTAACCAATGTCACTCCAATAAATTCAATTAAAAAAAAACTAATAGAACTTTCCCAAAGGCACAGTTTAGCCATAGAAAGTAGAAGAGAACTAATTTGTGTATCATTTACATACAGTTTTACTTTATTATTAATTTTTTAATTTTTGAAATAATTTTAACTTTATAGAAGAGTTCCAAAGATAGTACAAATCTATGTTCCTATATACTCTTCCTATATATCTATAAAGGAGTTTCTACACAGCCTTTTCCTAGGTTCCTATCACATTAACATGTAGCCATATTTATCAAAACTAGGAAATTAATATTGGTTTAATACTACTAACTAAAACACATACTTTATTTGGATATCACCAGTTTTCCACTAATGTCCATTTTCTGTTCCAGAATGGGATCTAGGCTCTACATTGCATTTGTCATGTCTCTTTAGTCTCCTCTAATGTCTGACAGTTCCTTAGTTTTTGCTTGTCTTTTATGACCTTGACACTTTTGAATAGCACCAATCAAGAATTCTGTAGAATGTCCCTCAATTTACATTTGTCCAGTGTTTTCTCATTATTAGACTGAGGTCACAGATTTTTTAGAAAAATCTCACAGAGGCAGTGTGCCCTTCTCAGCACATCTTATCAGGGATAGGTGATATTGATATGTCTAGTCATTGGTGATACTAACCTTGATCACTCGGTTATGGTGGTATCTGCCAGATTTCTCCACTGCAAGGTTACTTTGTAATTAACAAATATTTTGTGAAAGATATCTTGGGGTTATATAAATACCCCATTTCTCCTTAAACCTTCACCCATTAATTTTTTATTTTTTAGATAAACTTGATTTTAGAATAATTTTAGATTTACAGGAAGGTTTCAAAGATAGTACATAGTATTCCCATATACCCCTCACCCTTTTCCCCTATTAGCATTCTTACATGTACATTTATTATAACTACTGAACCAACATTGATACATTACTGTTAACTAGACTCCCTACTTTATTTGGATTTCATTATTTCACCCAATGACTTTAACATTCAATTGATCTTGTTTGTAACAATTATTATTACTGTAGTGTTCAAATGGTGGTTTTCTATTTTCCTCATTTTTTTCTATGTCATGAATTGGAATTCTTCCGTAAGAAATGATTGTCTCTTCTCTTCATTTTTTGATTAATTCAAGCATTTGTTTATATCAGTATGAACTCAGGGATATTTATTGTATTCTTTGGATTAAAATATAATGCTATCATTATTTATTTTGCTGATCAGATTATTCCAGCTTTGGCTATTTGAGCCTCTTTCAGGTTAGCTTCTGTGTCCTTTTGACAGGCTCCCTCCTTTTTTGGGGGTGCTGGGGGTAGAGCACTTCCTTACCTTCTGTCACTGTGCATATAATTTTTTACGCAAACCAAATAGACACTGTCATCTAGGAGGCTATTTTAGTTAAATGCTTATTATTTGCTTCCTCAGTTGACATTTTAACTTTTTTTCTTTCCTTATTCGTATTATCAACCATTATGATCATCCCAAATTTCACTGAAAGATCAAGTCATGGGAAATACACTAAGAAAGGAAAGAAGGTGAGACCTAGGCATGTAGGGCTTGCTTCTCTACTCCTTCCTTTAATTATGGCCTTAGGCAATTTGACCAACCATGTTAAATCTCAGTTTGCTCATCTATAAAATGCTGATAATAGTAATAGTATTTACTTTGTGGAGTCATAAAGATTAGATGAGTTAAATGTCATAAGATTTGAAAAAGTACCTTTTGTTTATAAAATTTTATATAAAGGTTATAGAGTTATCTCTGTATCATAGCACAAAGGCATTGTATTTTATTTTTTAAATTATTTTGTAATGGTTGTTAAGAAAATGTTTTTCTGATTACACAGAGAGGCCCATTCAAGGGAGAACAATGAACAATTGAAATTGTCCTAGCCAAAAAACTGAGCCTGGAAACAGATTACTGTATTTGTTCAGGGGCAATCTCATTTCTATAACTCTATTCACTGGGAAAACCCGAGGATTATACTGGTAATAAGCATGACCCCTCTGTCTTTCAGGCATAAAAATGAAGGCTTTGTCCCTATCAAAATAAAAATATGTCAGGATCAAATTATTTTTACTACAAAGCCATGCTATATATTCCCCACACCAACATAAACCATAGTGGGGAAGCAATTCAAGTTGTAAAGTCTGGCTGTTTGTTCATCAGTCTGTGAGATTAATGGAGCACTCATTACATGTAAAGAATACCTGCTGCAGGCACCATCCAGGAAGTAACAGGCTTAGCACCTGCCCATGAGCAGAATGAAACCTGCCCTGACATTTCTGGAACCTGAAGCTAAAGAAGGAAATCATTTTTGGCATGAGTTTCTCAAATCAAACTAGAATCTAAAACTTAACTGAATATTTACAATCTGACTCCAGAGAAACTTATGTAGGAACTAGGAAAGGACAGAGTGAACTGAAAACCAAGAATCAAAAAAGTACTTTGTTTTCTCTTTTTTAATGTCCTATTTCCTTATTTCTCTCTCTCTCTCTCTCTCTCTCTCTCTCTCTCTCTCTCTCTCTCTCTCTCGTCCAATGTCTCATTGTCTATCCTAAACTTCAATGTTTGACTTGATTCAATTCTTGATGGACAGAGAATGACACTGAAGACCAAATAAATATGCTTTATGGTGCAATACTTGAAAGAAATTCAATATAGTGCATCATTAATCCTCTAACAAATGTTTATTAGAAGCACATAAAGCCCCTCCCCTTTTTTTCTTTATTGATTTTAGATAGAGAGGAAGGGAGAGGGAGAGATAGAAACACCAATGAGAGAGAACATCAATTGGCTGCCTCCTGCATGCCCCCCACTGGGGATTTGGCCCACAACCTGGGCATGTGCCTGAGTAGGAATCGAACCGGCCACCTCTTGGTGCATGGGTCGATGCTCAACCACTGAGCCACACTGGCCGGGCCACATGAAGCCCTTTCTATGGTTTAGTAAACTCAAAATTTGGGCTAGCCCTGGCTTGGTGGCTTAGTTAGTTGGAGAGTCATCCCATGTACCAAAAAGGTTACAGGTTTGATTCCCTGTCAGGGCACATACCTAGGTTGTAAGTTTGATCCTCAGTCAGGGCAACCAATAGATGTACCTCTCTCACCTCCCTCTCTCTCTCTCTCTCTCTCTCTCTCTCTCTCTCTCTCTCCCTCTCTCTCTCTCAAAATCAATAAAAACATATCCTCAGGTGAGGATTTAAAAAAATTGGACTAATATAGTGATACTACTGAAAACCTCCAGCTTCTGAGTCTAGTCTTACTCTGAGCTTCTCTTTTCCTTCCTTCATGAAGTCTTAACAATGACATTATGACAGTTTATTTAAAAATATTTTAAAATTTTTATTATTGATTTTTAGAGAGAAAGAGGAAAGGGGAGAGAGAGAGAGAGAGAGAGAGAGAGAGAGAGAGAGAGAGAGAGAGAGAGAGAGATTAAATTGTTTTTCCACTTAACTTATGCATTCATTGGTTAATTCTTGTATGTGCCCTGACAGGGGAATGAACCCATACCCTTGGTCTATCGGAACAATGCTCTAACCAACTGAGCTACCCAGCCAGGGCTATGACAGTTGATTTTAAAAGGATCTGCAACATTATCTAGAAAGCAAAGAATACAGACCAGGAACCAATTGATTTACCACATAGCCAGAACTTTTCCTCTTTCTCTTGATTACAACTCTGGCCTCATACTTATTTGTTATTATTTTCAGCACAAACACTGAAGGATTTGAACTTTAATTTCTCAAATTGAATATGATTGCCACATTTGTGTCTTAAACAGAAAAGACGCCTGTAGTTTTACCCTTTCCTTGATTTTTATGGCTTGGAACCATAACCAGGCTGCACTATGACATTTCAGCACTAAGTGGAGCCAGACGCTCAACTGCCTTAAAACTTAAATCAGCAAAGAGCATAGCTCACTTACCTGAAAACCTAACGTTGTTGTTGGGTTTGCAAATGAACAGAGCTGAAGTTTTATGGTGAATCACCTATTTAGTATATTTGGATGCTCAAGCCTCAGGGGACAGATGCCAGGTGAACAAATCTTTTAGCTCATCTCACATGGATTAAAGAAAACAGATAAAATAAACACAAACTAACCAAATTGTTCAAACAATTTATAACTGACAGTCCCTCTGCCCTTTGCTGCAAGCTTCTACAAGACAGAAACCTAGCCTTTGGTGTTCAAATCCTGATCTACAGGATGAGAATGGGCCCAGTGGGGAAGAACTCTGGTTCACAGGAAGATTCGTGATAGTGTTTGAGTGATGCTTTTGCAAGTAACTGCATACTTGGTTATATAGGGACAGGTTTGCCCAGGGCAGAGAATTGGGTTGTAGGAGTGGGAGCCAGTTATGGGGTGTGTGAGTGAGTATCTGTAGGAGACCGATGGAGGGAAATAGAAAGAGTCACAGACCAGTCTTATCTAGAAACTCAGACTGAGCAAACCATCCAATTCTTGAGACACCCTGAGATCCTAAGTATGAGAGGTGAGCTTCTTACACTGCTTACTGCCTTAGTTTCCTTATCTGTGAAAATGAATAAGAATGCATATTTCCACTTACACTTCTGTTAAAGAGACATTATGAAAGAGGTTTACAAAGTTTTAAAATCCCTATTTCTAGTTTCTGGAGACTAAGAAGACTGTACCTTATGGGTAAGGAACTTGGTGTGATGTGCCACTTTAAAGTCATCTGGCTTTTGGAAGCCCAGTACTGAGCTTGTCCGTTGTAGAATGACTGATGGATTGAATGGACAAATGAAGTACCACTTGATGCCTTCTAATCCTACTGTCCTTTATTCACTCCTTTGTTCAATAAACATTTTTAGGTGCCTACTCTCTGTCAGGCCTACTATGGCATTGTGAAGCCAGCAATAAAAATCTCACTCTTTTCCATAAGAGCTTGTTGTCTATATGAGGAGACCAATAAAAAATGCTAACAGTTATAGTAGAGTGCAGCAGGTGATATGATAGGGTGGGGACTGCATTCTGTGGGGCTGTAGAGCAGAGGCTCTTACTCAGATTGGGATCAGAAAAGGCCTCAAAAAGGCAGTGGCATTGGAGTTGAACCCTGGAGAACATAAAGAGAAACCAAGTGGATAACTCAGAAGCATGAAACAGCCTACTTGTAGTAATATCTAATAATAAGCTACAACTTGGAACAGTGTGTAGAGAAGGACTAGATTGAATAGTACAGAACAGACTTGCTCTTGAAGAGATCACAAAAACTGAGAGTGAGGTCCTGTTTGTCACTTACTAATACTGTACATAATTTCCATTTGAATTAGTATTGAAGGAAGGACTTCTCTGGGCCTTCTCTTTCAACTTAAGGTTGGAAGGAGTGGAGTTTCTTTCTATAGTCAAGTCCCTAGGGCAGGAGAGAAAACTGACCTTGCTGACGTTGCTAGCTCATGTCCTTTCTCTCTCTTTTCACTGTCAATCTCCTAAAATGTGAAGACCATACTCAGTGCCCCTACTTCCTCCTTTTCCATTCTCTTAGTAACTGCTTGAATTTTGACTTCATCCCTGAGACTACTTTCTATAAGATAACCAGTATTCTTTTTTCAGTCAGTTTTATTTAGCTCATATTCTCTTCTCAGCAGCATTTATTCTGCTGACCACGTTCTCTGATGGATCTTTCTTTAGTGTCTTTTGATGGTCCACCCCTCTATTTCCTTTGTTGGCATTTCTTCCCCTTTTTGTCTCCAGTCGTGTGTGCCCCTAAAGTTGTATCCTTGGCTTGACTTTATACTCATTCTTTAGCTCATTTTTATGCCCTCCTATTCCTCTATACCTACTCTTCCCAAATTCTAAGACTCAACCTTTAACCTGTGCTTAATTCAAAAGGCATGCTAGTATGTAGTTTAAAGCATGGATTCTGGTGTCAGAATGTCTGTGTTCAAATCCTGTCTCTGCCACCTACTTACTAGCAATATCATCTAATTTCCTTATCTGTAAAATGGGATAATAATATAACTTCCTTCATTGGATTATTGGATGATTAAATAAGTTCATGTAATATGCTTAGAATAGTGCCTACTATGTAAGTATTAACGATCATTATTTTTATGTTCTAGATCAATTTTTAAAATCTGCCCTAAGAACAAACATCTCCACTTGCATATCCCTTGAATTCATTCCTTTCTTGCACTTCCTACAGCTTCTTTCTCCTCCTTGTTGAGTCAATTCCCCTAACTCTGATTGTTAAGATACCATCTTTATTTCTGATCTCCTAGTTCAGACATCTTTTATACATCTCATGAATTTCTCATGTATAAAATCTCAGAGTTCTGTCAGTTTTGCTTGTGACTCGCTCAGTGTCTAGCACATGACACTTGCTCGATAAATTATGAATAAATCAAAATATAAATTACTAGATTTTTATTTTTAAATGTTTCAGATTTACCTCTTTTCTTTATCTCCAATGACACCACCCTAGTCCAGACCCTCATTAACTCATGTCTAGAATATTGTAATAGCTTTCTACCTGGATCCCCAGTTTTCATTTTAATCTATCTTGCCTAATTGCTAGACAAATATTCTTTTTATGTGTGCTATTTTTATTAATTTATTTTTGCTACAGATGTTTCTCCTTTTTCCCCCCAGACACCCTCCTCCTGATCCCGCCCCCAGCATTGTTGTCTATGTCCAGTGGTTACACATACATGCATATAAGTTCTTTGGTTTATCTCATCCATCCCCCCCCCCCGCCCCCGCCGAGGTTTGTCAGTCTGAACTGTACTCCTTTCTATGTCTCTGGGTCTATTTTGTTCATCAGCTTATTTGGTTCATTATATTCCACAAATAAGTGAGATCATGTGGTATTTGTCTTTCTCTGATTGGCTTATTTCACTTAGCGTCCAGGTCCCTCCATGTCTTCTCAAAGGATAAGAGATCTTTCTTTCTTACAGCTGCATAGTGTTCCATTGTGTATATGTACCACAGCTTTTTTATCCACTCATCTATTGATGGACACTCAGGCTGTTTCCAGATCTTAGCAATTGTAAATAGTGCTTCTATGAACATAGGGGTACATATATTCTTTCTGATTGGTGTTTCAGGCCTCTTAGGATATATTCTTAGAAGCAGGATCACTGGGTCAAATGGCAGTTCCATTTTTAATTTTTGAGGAAACACCATATTGTTTCCCATAGTGGCTTCACCAGTCTGCATTCCCACCAGTAGTGTACTAGATAGGCAAATATTCTTAATTTCTTTTCTTATATTGATGTTAGAGAGACAGGAAGGGAGAGGAAGAGAGAGAGAGAAACAATGATGAGAGAGAACATCCACTGGCCACCTCCTGCATGTCCCCCACTGGGGATCAGGCTCACAACCTGGGCTTATGCCCTGACCAGGAATCGAAGTGGCGACTTCTTGGTGCATGGGTCGATGCACAACCACTGAGCCACACCAGCAGTAGACAAGTATTCTTAAAATACCATTTCTATTCACAAATATTACCTCATTTAACCCTCACAACAATCCTATGAGATGCTTTCCCTACTGTTTGTGGAATCAGATAATCATCTGAAGCTAGTTTTCAAGGTCTTCCTCAATTTGATCTCATTCTATTTTTTTTCTTGTATTTTCTCCCATCAATAATCCTCAGAAACTCTATTCCTCACCCAAGCTGGTACCACTAGTCTTACATATTTTCTTCCATACCCACTTCTGACATCATGCCAAATCCTGTTCTGATCATGAACACCTTTATCTTCCTTTTGTTTCCACTTCAAAGCTTACCCGTCTTTAAAAAAGAAAACAGAATTCTATCATGAAACTTTCTTGGATTGTTATAACCTTCAGTTATTTCTTTCTTCTTCATACAACTCCCTTGTAAACTTATATAACTCCCATATAAAATCTTTATTATTCTACTTAACATGTAAGTATTTAGTCCAATTTATTACTGTATAATTATTTTATATGAGTTAATATAGTCTTCTTAGTTGTACCATAAATCTATTAGGAGTCCATAAGTTAGCCTGGCCAGAGTAGCTCAGTTGGTTGAGTATCATCTCATGAACTGAAAAGTCACCAGTTCGATTCCTGTTCAGGGCACGTGCCCAGGTTGCGGGCTTGATCCCCAATAGGGGGCAGGAGGCAGCCAATCGATGTTTCTCTCTCTCTCTCCCTCTCCCTCTCTCTCTCTAAAATCAATAAAAGCATATTTTAGAAAAAGAGTCCATGAGTTATAATTCTTTGTTTTTCAGTGTCTAAGTGAGCTGAGTACACAGTAGAAGCTCAAAAATACTTGCTTGATAAATATTATGGAAGCTAATCTAATGAAGTCAGTGTTTTGAGAAACATAGCTTTCTCAAATTTTGATCCATGATAAGATGTATGATGTTTTCTTTTCTTTTCTTTTCTTTTCTTTCTTTCTTTCTTTCTTTCTTTCTTTCTTTCTTTCTTTCTTTCTTTCTTTCTTTCTTTCTTTTTTTTTGTTGTTGTTAAACCTCACTTGAGAATATTTTTCCATTAATTTTTAGATAGAGTGGAAGGGAGAGAGGAAGGAGAGAGAGAGAGAGAAATTTCTATGTGAGAGAAACACATCAGTTGGTTGCCTTCCACATGACCCTGACTAGGGCTGGGGATTGAACTTGCAACCCAGGTACATGCCCTTGACCAGGAATCAAACCCTCGACTCTTTGGTCCATGGGCCCTGACGCTCTAACCACTGAGCAAAATTGGCCAGGGCTCATGTTTTCAATTAACTTGATTGAATGCCAGATTATGTTGTCTGTCTTATATTGACTAGGAGGTAAAATGTTACTGTATCATTTATTTTAATAAAAACAAAGTTTGCCATTGATGAATGGTCTCTTCCAGATTTCTTTTTTTTTTTTTAATCTCAATGTGATGCCTAAAACGTATTTTAGAAAAAGGAATTAAAAATTACAGAAATCAAACACCACTTGAAGTTTCTTTTCTTTCTTTCTTTTAAAAATATGTTTTTATTGATTAGAGAGAGAGGAAGGAAGAAAGAGATAGAAATATCAATGTGAGAGAGAAACATCGATTGGCTGCCTCCTGCATGCGTCCTACTGGGGATCGAGCCTGCAACCCGGGCATGTGCCCTGACCAGAAATCGAACAGGGACCTCTTGGTCCATAGGACGACACTCAATCCACTGAGCCACTCTGGCCAGGCTGAAGTATCTTTTTCTAAGTGCCAACTCAACAAGTAAACTCAAGGATGTTCATTTCAATCCTTTTAATACTTATATCAAGGAGAACTCATGGCTGCTCTCCTGCATAATGAGTTTAGGTTCTGAGCATACCAAAATCTTAGTATTTAGAGGAATCTGTTAGGTCCAACTGCAGGGCTAGTTGGTGGTTGTTGCTGGGTGCTAAGAAGGGCACTGTGACATGAGAAAAGGACAAAGACTCTGAAGTGTTTTCCTTTTACATCCCGTTAGAAACCCAAGCTTCTGTGGTTTGACATAGTGTGCTACACTGTTTCATTCAGTTCTGCCAGATGCCTGGATGTCTGTCTGTAGGGGCAGAGGGAGCTTTGGGTGCCATCCTCCTCCAGTCTATCCTCTATTCCTTCTTGAGTACATGGAAACTTACTTGGACAAAGGTTCCTATGTTTAAGTAATCCCCATCTCATTGTGTACGTATACACAATGGAACACTATGCAGCTGTAAGAAAGAGAGATCTCTTATCCTTTGAGACGACATGGAGGGACCTGGAGAGTATTATGCTAATCAAAATGTCAATCAGAGAAAGACAAATACCGCATGATCTCACTTATTTGTGGAATATAATGAACAAAATAAGCTGATGAACAAAATAGACCAATGGACATAGACAACTATTTTTCTTTTAAATTGATTATTTTATTTACATACATTTACCCAAAAAGAAAAATGTCTTTATGTCACTCCTGAAAAAATTTTAAAAACACCAAAAAAAAAAAAACAAACAAAAAACCAACCACAAAACAAAAAAAAAAAAAAACCAAACCAACAGTTTCTGTTATAAGTAGAAAGTAACCATGAAAATAAATACCACACACACACAAAAATGAAACTTTTCATCAAATTCTAGCTAGATATTTTGAACTCTGAGCTCAAGGTTTGACTTACTTTTTATTTTAAAGAAAGATTAGTAGATATTAGAGGTGTTGAGACATATTAGCATTAGAAGGAGACTTTCTTCTTGTCAAAATCAGTGTTATTAAAAGAGAATTGAATGGAAAATAAATTTTTGTTGTTGCCCAAGTTAGTCCTGCATATCACCTAAAATTATTAAATTATTTTCTGCATGCCCCACCTTGGGATACACTTGACTTGGAGAAAATTTAAATTGAATCACTGAAAAAAAAACACAACAATGCCCGGCTGGTGTAGCTCAGTGGTTGAACGTCGACCCATGCACCAAGAGGTCGCCGGTTTGATTCCTGGTCAGGGCACATGCCCAGGTTGTGGGCCAAATCCCCAGTGGGGGGCATGTAGGAGGCGGTCAGTTGATGTTCTCTCTCATCAATGTTTTTATCTCTCTCTCCCTCTGCCTTCCTCTCTCTCTAAAATCAATAAAGGAAAAAAAAAAACACTAAAAAAAAAAAAGAAAAAACACACAACGAAATAAAAAACTGAACAGGAATCTCAAAAAGGAGTTATCGTTATACCATTAAAAAACACGCCTGGCTGGTGTGGCTCAGTGGTTGAGCATCGACCCATGTACCAAGAGGTCGATGGTTCGATTCCCGTTCAGGGCACATGCCCAGGTTGTGGGCCCAATCCCCAGTGGAGAGCATGCAGGAGGTGGCCAGTTGATGTTCTCTCTTATCGATGCTTCTATCTCTCTCTCCCTCTCCCTTCCTCTCTCTCTAAAATCAATAAAGAAAAATAAAAATGAAAATAAAAACTCTCATACCTTTATATTTTTAAATTTGTAAAGCATAGTTTTGTTAGTTTTCATTTTCATTCTAGGATCCCTCTTTATAAAGGCTCAAGGCTAATAAAAGAAGGTCTTTTTATTGCACCTATATCATCTTCTCTGAAAAGTCAAGTAAAATTTATGGAGGTCATCTATCTATTTAAAGGTTAATAAATATAATAGATATTAAGCTATAAACACCAAACCTTGGCTTGTAAGTCCACAATAAGCTGAAGTGAAACAAGTCAGTAGAGGTACAAGGGAGAAACATTTTAGAGTGTCAATGAAGCAATTGGAGAAAGATAGGAAGTAAAAAAGTGCATTAGGAAATCTAGGTAAGACCAGATAGTTTTCTTTTCTTTTTTTTTTTTTTTAAAGGAGTCTTCAAAGTAGGCTGATTAAGTGTCTTGATTTTTCTGAAACTGGGGGATTTCCTGGGACATGGAACTTTTAAAATTGGGAAAGTTCTAGAAAACTAAAAAGAATCAGTTGCCTTATTTCAAAAGCTCCCTTCAAGCATATATAGTAGGCAGCACAGAAGATGTTTTCCTCCTGTGAATGTAAGAGGTTGTATGAGATTATACCTATAGAGCATCTGATAGACTTTGCCAGTCCCAGAGTCAAGAAAACCTTTGGGGATATGATTAAGTACCAAAGCTTTTTCCTACATTCATGATTCTATTGTACTGAATACCTTAATGTGAATGAAAGAGACAAGTGTCCTCCTCCAACACCCTTTCCCTCTATTTGCTATTAATTATCTAAGTGCCAAATGCCACTCACCGAATAATCCTGGGGACTCTGGGGCACTAACTGCACATGGTTGAAGAGGTTAAGTAACCAAAGGCATCTGCATAGGAAAGCCTTCCAGTTCAACATGCCAGAGTCTTTTTTTTTTTTTTAATTTTTAGACAGAAAGGAAGTGAGAGGTAGAGAGAGGGAGAAACATCCATGTGAAAGTGAAACATCAATCTGCTGCCTCCTGCATGCTTCCAATTGGGGATCAAACTTACAACCTGGGCATGTGTCAGGAATCAAACTGGCAACCTTTCGGTACACGGGATGACGCCCATCCAACTGAGCCACAGT
The DNA here is from genome assembly GCA_030848825.1 of Tadarida brasiliensis. Lineage (NCBI taxonomy): Eukaryota > Metazoa > Chordata > Mammalia > Chiroptera > Molossidae > Tadarida > Tadarida brasiliensis. The sequence goes on along the minus strand of CM061257.1, from coordinate 179,032,125 downwards.
GGCCAGGGTGCAGAGTCTTTTTACAAAATATTTACTTATCTCTTGATTTACAAGACAGTGTAATTAAATTCAATAATCAGTCACTGAAATGCTTTCTCTGTGCAAGACACTTTGCTAATTTAATTCTATGATCCTTTTCTAAACCATATGCAAAGCTGAATTATACAAAATTAAGATTTGGAGTTTTTCCAAATCTATACATTGAAGATATACATTTTCTATTGGGAAACCATTATCATGAAATGTTTAATTGTACATTTTCCAAGCACCTCTCCTTTAAGGCTCTAACAGAATTTTCTAGGTGAAAAATACAATACAGTATTAATGTTGCAGGAGAAATCAGTGAGTCGTATTTCTCCATTGCTAGTGGGAGTGGGGTCTTGTGATACCTTCAGAAAAGGAATTTTCTAAGATTCTCACAGGAGAATGAATGATTTTTTTTCCTGTGAAATTATATCCCTTGGGTTTCAAAGTCCCAGTTCCTATAATCTAGTGCTGAAAAGGGGGCAGCTGGAGGTTCAGCAGAGCTAGAAGTAGGGCCAGTATCCAGAGTCCTCGCTCCATGGTAAAGCTGAGTCTGGTGTAGCACCAGGCATTAGGCTAGTCACAATCCATCAATCCATTGTGTGGGTCCCACATGGCTGTGAGCCATGTGGGCAAATGCAAGGGAGCACATCCCCTGCAACTGGAGTCCCAAGAGGGCCAGGAGAACCAAGAGAGGCAGAGAGAGGGAACTTCCTTTGTTCAGGAGATTATGCATCTTAGGTTTTGAGCCCTTGCAGTGGCCATGCCTATTCTGACCACTGACTCGTTCCCAGGTGTGACAGGTAAGCACCTTCTTACGTTAGCCATACCTTATTGGACATGTGTCTAAACTACCTTTGTCCAGTCTCTTCCCCTATCGATTAGTGGGGAACAGACTTCGAGAGTGTTAACTTGCAGCTTCCTGACAAAGCTGTATAAGTGGCATGCCTATATTATCTGGTCTTCCCTTTACTCCTTTCCTGCTAATAATAACAAGGTTATTATAATGGTATCATTAGCATTCCACAATTCACTATATGGTAACATCATTTCTACTTAATGGCATTCTTCTCATTCATTTACTGCATTATTTAAAAAATGATTGAACACCGTCTTTGGGCCAGACACTTCACTAGAAACTGGTGATACAGGAAAAAGACAAAGTCTGTGCCTATGTGGAACATATGTTCTGGTGCCTTTGAAACATTTACAATGGAAGTCATAGGAAAAAAATGTCTCTAAGGCATAAAGCTCTGACTACTTTGGAGAGAAGGAGTAACTAGCCAAACAGATCTTGTGTATATTTAGTCTTTGGGGAACAAATGAAAGGAAAGCAGAATAGTTTGGAACAAGAAATGATTCATATAGTAATAGAATTAGAATAAAAAGATAGAATCTACTCTTTCTGTCTTCCTTGAAACAGAGTTCCACAAAAGGAAACCTTTTGATGTAGACATAGGGTTACCTCCTCCTTTCTCTGAAACTTTAGAAAGTTAAAAATTTTTTTTTTCCTTTATTGATTTTAGAGAGAAAGTGAGAGGGAGAGAGAGAGAGAGAAACATCAATGAGAGAGAACATCGATTGGCGCCTCCTGCATGCCCCACACTGGGGATCGGGCCCACAATCTGGCATGTGTCCTGATTGGAATCGAACTGACAACCTCTTGGTGTATGGTTCTACGCTCAAACACTGAGCCACGCCAGACGGACTAGAAAGTTTTTAATAAACAACTTTGATTAATATATTTATCTAGTTTCTTTAAAAATTTTTTTACTATTTGTCTATTACACACCTTCAATGTTACTTTCATGGATAAGTTGCTGTGTCCATGAAATTCTTGAAAACATTAAGAATTTAGCCCAAGAATGTTACAGGGCTAGATTTTTTTGAGTAAATTTTTTGTTCTTTCTGTTGGTATAGGGATCAACCTTCAGAATTAAAAAAAAAAAAAAAGGAAACTATAGGTCATTTCAAGATTCTTTTGACAAGGAACACAACCATTATTATAAACAATAATGACTACGGTTAAAATAATAGCAGATATTTATTAAATATCAGTTATGTGCAAGAAATTAAGGAGAATAGAAAAGATAAGTAAGGGACAGTCTTTGGCCTTAAAGAAATTTCTACTAGTGTGTGACGTGCTAGGGACTAGTAGAGATGCAAAAGTATTCAAGAGGATTTTGGAGCAGAGAGAAATTATTACTACATTTTCTCTAACAAACAGAACTCTGACTTTGACCAAGAGTTCACCCTTCCATATGCCTCAGGATAAATAGATCCAATTCCATAGTTCTGGAGATTTGATTAATCTAAACCAACAGGATAATCTCTCCCCTTTGTTATGTGATTGGTTTCAGAAGAGGTACTTGAACTAATTTGTACTAACAAGTCACAGGGAGGTTTGTTGGAAGCTTCTAGAAAAGGAAGTTCACTGATCTGGCTGGATGTTAAGAGGTAGAATGTAGCCTCAATAGCTACTGACAGCCATCTTAAAATCACTGAGGAGGAGAGAAAGATAGCCTCAGAATGAAGCTGATATTAAGAAAGGCAGAGCAGAAAGATGGAAAAACCTAAGTTCTTGAGCACATGATTTTCCCACTGAAAACCAACCCTGAAACCTTCTCCCACATCACTCTGGCTTTCCAGTTTTAGGAGCATTCTTAACAGGTCAGTCTGGATCATGGTGCACCCTGCCTCCCCAACTAGAGTAAAAGTGTTTTTTGTTTTTGTTAATCCTCACCCGAGAATATTTTTCCATTGACTATAAGATAGAGTGGAAGGGAGGAAGAGAGGGATAGATAGATAGATAGATAGATAGATAGATAGATAGATAGATAGATAGATAGATAGATAGGGATAGATAATAGATAGATGATAGATGATAGATAGATAGATAGATAGATAGATAGATAGATAGATAGATAGATAGATAGATAGACATTGATGTGAGAGAGACACATCGATTGGCTGCCACCCGCATGGGAGTGATGGTTCTGTTAATTAACTAGGTGGGGAGAATTCTTTCATAATGTATATGTATATCAAATCACCATGATGCATACCTTAAATACCTTACACTTTTATTTGTAAAGTATATCTCAATAAAGCTGAAGAAAAATAATAAAAACCTGTTTCAAAAAGAAAACCACTTAAACTGGAACTTGCAGCAATCAGCATAAATTTAGCTGAATGGACTTTTTCTTCTGGAATCAGCATCTGCAGTATCCATAAGGTAACCTGCATTCTCTGGAAATGCTTGCGTGCAGCAGGACAAAGGTTTCTTTATGGCTTGTGTGTTTTAAATGTTTACAGACATATTTAGAGTGTGAAGAGCCTGGTATCTGCAAATAGATTGCCTCCTCTACACAGTCCCTATGTGATCTTGCTTCCTCTTAATTTCTTCTCTTTTATTTAGTTCTATACAATGCAATTTTCTTTTTAAAATCAGATCTGATCAGCCCAGCTGGTGTGGCTCACTGGTTAAGCATCAACCCATGCACCAAGAGGTCGCCAGTTCGATTCTCGGTCAGGGCACATGCTGAGGTTCTGGTCAATCCCCAGTAGTGGGCATGCAGGAGGTAGCCATTCGATGTTCTCTCTCATTGATGTTTCTCTCTCTCTCTTCCTCTCCCTTCCTCTCTCTCTAAAACAAAACAAAACAAAATAAAACAAAACAAAACCCAAAACAACCAGATCTGATCCTACTGCCTGCAGAATAACATACAAATTCCTCAGTCTGATATTCAGTTTGATAATGCCAGCTTACCTTTCCAGCTTTGTCTTGCACCATACCCTTCCATATAGTCTATACCTTTGTCCAGATCTACCTGTAGTTTCTTCTCTCAATTCCCTTGCTTAGGTTACTCCTTCCTTGTGGAATCCTTTCCCGTCATTCTTCCCATTGGAGTTCTTCTCATCCTTCATGGCCCAGCTCAAGTAGTGCTGTTTTACATCTTATGGAGTGTTAATGTCTCTCTCCCTTATTTTCCTATTACTTTCATTGCATGTTGCCTCACTACTGCACTTGGTTTATTTTGTATTAAAATTAAGAGTGATGTGTGTGTATGTTTGCTCTACTAGACTGTGAGCTTCTGATGACAGTGGTTTTTCAATAATTTCATTGATTTTTTGTTTTTTTACTCAGTAATGAATGGAGCTAGCCACTGTCTTAAATTCCCTCATGAAGGTTCTAGTCTATCAGGAAAGCCAGACATTAATAAATAATTACAAGTGTGTTAAATATAATGATGGAGAAATGCAGGTTTTAACAGGAGTATATAATAGGGGGACATAATTTAGTCTGGGGAATTAGGGAATGCTTTCTGGAAGAAGTAATGTTTAAACTGAATTCTAACCGATAGTAAGTAGCTAGGTGACAGTGGGAAGGGAATTGAAGAAGAGTATTTAAGAAATCTAAGACCAGAAATATCAATGTGTTCTAACTTCTGAAAAAAGTCAGAACTGTGGGGATTTAATGAATGAGGGGGCGTGTGGCATGATGTGAGGCAGGGCTGAAGCATGCAGTACTAAGAATTTGTTATTTTATCCTGAGGACACTACGAAGTCATTGGAAGTTTTAATAAGGGGGATGAGGAGGTCAAAATTATGATTTTAAAACTGCACATTGACTGCAATACAAAGAATAGATCGGAAACAGAAGAGTAGATGTGGAAAGACCAGTTTTTGTGTGTGTGGCAGGGGGAGGATTGGTTTTGTTTGGTTTTTGTAATATTACAAGCAAGAAACAATGGTAACTTAGATTCTTAGCTCTCTTCATCCCCTACAAGGGTTGAGTACAGTGCTTGTTTCCAGTAGAGTTCATGAATGTTCCTTGAACTGAAGTAAATTAATTGATCCATCATATGTAAGGGAAGTGTCAGGAAGGCAATTCAAACACTTGGGCGTTCTTCTCCAGGTGACCTCCTCAGGTCTGTGAGTCTCGGTTCCAACTAGTCCAGAGCAAACCATTCCTTCCTGAAGATTCTGTATCAGGAAGAAAACGCTGTAGCTGAAACAACTGCCTGCCTCATTTTATGGGAAACTTCCCTGTAAATATCACTTGTTAAGTATTGGTGGAAATGACCTTCTTTTCAGCTTCAAGGAAAGAAGCTCATACTTTCTCATTAGCTGGCTCTTGCTTTGGTGGCTAATGATTCCAGATATGTAAATAAAATCTCTCTCTTAGCTTACAGCATAGAAACAACAGTTTATGCTTTTCATCTTTTGTGAGGTTAGAAAATCAGTCTAGGTGTAATATTTGTTATTCTTGTATCAGACTCCTTATTTTTAAAATTTAGATATTTTACTTTTCGGAAATAGATTTTTTGGGGGTTAATCCTCACCCGAGGATATCTTCTCCATTACTTTTTAGAGAGAGTGGAAGGTAAGGAGGGGGGCGAGAGAGAGAGAGAAACATTGATGTGAGAGAGACACATTGATTGATTGCCTCCCACACATCCCCCAACCACAGCTGGGGATCAAACATGCAACCCAGGTATGTGCCCTTGACCAGAGACTGTGCAGTGGCTCAGTGGTTGGAGTGTTGGCTGCACACAAAGGGTCAGGGGTTCAATTCCCAGTCAAGCGCACGTGCCTAGGTTGCATGTTCCATCCCCCAGCCCTGGTCAGGGCATGTGTGGGAAGCAACCAATCATTGTGTCTCTCTCACATCAATGCTTCTCTCCCCCCCGACTCCACTCTCTCTAAAAAATCAATGAAAAAAAATCCTCAGGTGAGGATCAACAATAAATAAATAAATAAATAAATTAATTAATTAATTAATTACATAGCCATTATTAATATATTCAGGAAAACATGGATTCAACATACAGAACAGAGAAGACATATCAATAAAAAGTTTCCAGATTGAAACATCAAAGGAAAAAAAAAATGGAAAAGAAAAAGCATTATTTGTTAGACATATCAATTATGTTAAGGTCATTAATCAGGTTGTTTATATCTTTTTTTTTGTAATCCTCACCTGAGGATATTTTTCCATTGATTTTTTTAGATACAGGGAAAGAGAGGGAAGGAGAGAGAGAGAGAGAGACATTGATATGAAAGAGGCACATCTATTGGTGGCTTCCTGCAGGACCCTGACTGAGGCTGGGGATTGAACCTGCAGCCCAGTACATGCTGTGGACCAGGAATCAAACCCTTGACCCTTTGGTATGCAGGCCAGCACTCTAACTGCTGAGCCAAACTGGCCAGGGCAGGTTGTTCATATCTTTTTTTTTTAATCCTCACTCTACGATACTTTCTTTTTTTTTTTTTTTTTTTAATTTTTTTCTTTATTGATTTTAGAGAGAGAGGAAGGGAGAGGGAGAGACAGATGGAAACATTGATGAGAGAGAAGATTGATTGGCTACCTCCTGCATGGCCCCCACCAGGGATTTGGTCCACAACCTGGGCCTGTGCCCTGACCAGGAATTGAACCAGTGACCTCTTGGTGCATGGGTCAACGCTCAACCACTGAGCCACACTGGCTAGGCAAGGATACTTTTCTATCCTTGAGAAAAGGATAGAAGGATAGAGAGGGAGGGAAGGAGAGAGAGAGAGAGAGAGAGAGAGAGAGAGAGACATCGATGCAAGAGGGACACTTCGACTGGTTGCCTCCCGCACGACCCCAACCAGGGGTACATGCCCTTGACCGGATTTGAACCTGCGACTCATTGGTCTGTGGGCCAACGCTCTAACCACTGAGCAAAACCGGCCAGGGCGATTGTTTATATCTTTACTGATTTTTCTCTACTTGTATTATCGGTTGTTGGGACAGTTATGTTAAAATCTTCCAGTGTGAGTATAGATTTTTCTATGTCCCCCCTCATTTGTCAGTTTTTGCTTTATGCTTTAAAGATACTGTATGTTCCCTGGCCAGTTTTGCTCAGTGGTTAGTGTTGGCCCGTGGACCAGAGAGTCTCGGGTTTGATTCCAGCCAAGGGCACATACCTCAGTTGCGGTTTGGTCTCCAGACCTAGTTGGGGTTGTGCAGGAGGCAACCAATCGATGTGTCTCATGTCGATGTTTCTCTCTGTCTCTCTCTCTCTCTCCCTCACATTCTATCTGAAGATAAATGGAGAAGTATCCTCAGGTGAGGATTAAAAAAAAAAAAAGATACTGTATGTTAAATATATGTATATATAAATTTAGATTTATTTTCTCCATCTGTTGAAATGACCCATTAACAATTAAATGGTATCTCTTTTCAAAATGTTTCTTCTCACCCTGGCCAGTGTGCTCAGTGGTTAGAGCCATTTTATTGTTTGTATTTTTTTTTTTTTATCCTCATCCAAGGACATTTCTCCATTTTTTGTTCAGATAGAGTGGGAGGGAGAGAAAGAGAGAGAAACATTGATGTGAAAGGGACACATTGAGTGGCTGTCTCCCGCACGACCCAACCAGGGGTGGGGACGAATCGCAACCGAGGTACATGCCCCTGACCGGAATTGAACCCACAACTCATTGGTCCTCAGGCTGACACTCTAACCGCTGAGCCAAACCGGCCAGGGCTATTGTTCATTTAAAAAAATTTTTTTTTTCTTTTTACTGATGTTAGAAAGAGGGAGAGGGAGAGAGACATAGAAACATTGATGAGAGAGAACATCGATTGACTGCCTCCTGCATGCCTCCCACTGGGGATCTGGCCCACAACCTGGGCATGTGCCCTGACTGGGAATCAAACCGGCGACCTCTTGGTGCATGGGTCGATGCTCAACCACTGAGCCACACTGGCCGGGCTATTGTTCGTATTTTTTACCTCTCTTCTTCTTCTTCTTCTTCTTCTTCTTCTTCTTCTTCTTCTTCTTCTTCTTATTATTATTATTATTATTATTATTATTATTATTATTATTATTATATAAGACCCTTTAACATTTCATGTAATACTGATTTGGTGGTGATGAATTCCTTTAGTTTTTTCTTGTCTGGGAAGCTCTTTATTGTCCTTCAATTCTAAATGATAGCTTTTCTAGGTAGACTAATCTTGGTTATAGGTCCTTGCTTTTCATCACTTTGAATATTTCTTGCCAATCCCTTCTGGCCTGCAAAGTTTCTGTTGAGAAATCAGCTGACAATCTTATGGGAGCTCCCTTGTAGGTAACAAACTGCTTTTCTCTTGCTGCTTTTAAAAAACATATGTTTTTATTAATTTTTTAGAGAGAGAGGAAGGGAGAGGGAGAGAGAAACATCAATTGGCTATGTCCTGCATGCCTTCTACTGGGGATCGAGCCCACCTGGGCATGTGCCCTGACTAGGAATTAAACTGGCAACCTCTGGGTGCATGGGACAATGCTCAACCAACTGAGCCATACCAGCCAGGGCACTCTTTCTGCTTCTATGATTCTCTCTGTCTTTAACCTTTGGAATTTTGATTATAATTTGTCTTGGTGTGGGCCTCTGGGTTCATCTTGTTTGGGACTCTGCACTTTCTAGACTTGTATGTCTATATCCTTCACCAGGTTAGGGAAGTTTTCTGTCATCATTTTTTCAAATAGGTTTTCAATTTCTTGCTCTCTCTCTTCTCCTTCTGGCACCCCCATGGTGCGAATGTTGGTACGTTTGAAGTTCTCCCAGAGGTTCCTTACACTATCCTCATTTTTGGGGATTATTTTTCTTTTTGCTGTTCTGATAGGGTGTTTTTTGCTTTCTTATATTTCAAATCCATGGTTTGATTCTCAGCTTCACCTACTCTACTGTTGATTCTCTGTAAATTATTCTTCATTTCAGTTAGTGTATCCTTCATTTCTGACTGGTTCTTTTTTTATAGTTTTCATGTCCTTTTTTATGCTATTGAGTTCTAAGTTCATCCACTCTCTCACCAAGTTCATTGAGTATCCTTATAACCAGTGTTTTGAACTCTGCATCACATAGATTGCTTGTCTCTATTTTGTTTAGTTCCTTTTCTGGAGTTTTGTTCTGTTCTTTCATTTGGGACATGTTCTTTGTCTCCTCATTTTGGCAGCCTTCCTGTGTTTGTTTCTACGTGTTAGGTAGAGCTGCTACATCTCCTAGGCTTGGTAGAGTGGCCTGATATAGTAGGTGTCCTGTAGGGTCCAGTGGCATAGCCTCCTTGTTCACCTGAGCTGGGCACTCCAGGTGTACCCCACGTATGGGTTGTGTACACCTTCCTGTTGTAGTTGAGCCTTTAGTACTATTGGACCTGTCAATAGGAGGGATTTACCCTCAGGCCAATCAGCTGCAAGGACTGGCAGTGTCCACCATGGAGGATCAGTTGTTTAGGGACCCACCCCACAGAACAGGACTTACTTCAGCAGGGCTCTGGTGCCCACTGAGTGTGTAGCTTCTAGAGGTGGTTGGGTGATGCTTCGACGTAATCTAAAGATGTCCACTGGGTATGCTGGCTCTGAGGCCTTCCAGGAGGTGTAGGCCAAGGTCAGCCACTGCCTGTGTTCTGCCCAGGGCCACCTGGCATAAGCCACAAAGTGATCTGCAGGTTGCTGCTATTTGTGTTGGGCTTGGAGATGCCCAGGAGAGTCTAAGCTGAAAACCAAGGCTGTCTTGCCTCTAATGCCAAGCCTAGGGCCACTTAGTGAGAGGTACAGGGCACGCTGAGGCCAGATGCTACTTGTTTGGGAGATTTTAGGAAAATCTGAAAAATGAGCCAAGATAGGCCATTCATATGGAAAAGCCATTGGAAACAGGTTATGTGGGGCAGGGTCTCAGGGAATCACCATGGTGGGGCAAACAGTGATAGCCAGGTTGATGGAGACTCAGATATGGTGCCTGCCATATCTGAGGGAGGGCTCATCAAAAGAACAATGCCCTCTGCCAGCACTTTTGTCTGGGAGAAAGCTGCCTTTCTAGCTCTCGCCCTGATTCTAGACACTTCAGTTCCTTCCGGTACGTCCCTGGTGCCATTCAAGCTGCTGCCCCAGTGCTGAAACTCAGAGGTAGTGAGTCTGCATAAGTCTGTGCTTGGGTCTTTTAAGAGGAACTGCCTGGAACTCCAGGAACCCTCTGTTTCACTCAGCCATAATCCCTGCTGGTTTTTACAGCCAGAAGTTATTGGAACTTCTCTTTCCAGCACTGGAACCCTGGGCTGGGGGACCTAATATGGGACTGGGACCCCTCACTTCTCAGGGAGGACCTCCATAGCTGAGATATTTCTCCTGATTTTTATCCACCACATGTGGGTATGGGATCAGCCCATTTGGCATCTCCACCCTTCCTACCAGACTCAGTGTGGCTTTTTCTTTATATCCATACTTATAGAGCTTTTATTCAGCTAGATTTCAGGCAGTTCTTAATGATGGTTGTTCTGTACTTTAGTCGTAATTTTGATGTGGTCATGGGAAGATGTGAGTACTGTATTTACCTATGCCGCCAACTTCTATCAGACCCTTTTTATTTTATTTTATTATTATATTTTTAATCCTCACCCGAGGATAAATTTACATTTATCATCAGATAGAGTGGGAGAGAGGGAGAGAGAGAAACATTGATTTGAGAGAGACATATTGACTGGTTGCCTCCTACATGACCCAACCAGGGCCAGGGACAAACCACAACTGAGGTACGTGCCCTTGATTGGAATCAAACCCATGAGTCTTTGGTCCACGGGCTGATGATCTAACCGCTGAGCCAAACTGGCCAGGGCTTATTTTTTTTTATTTTATAGGTCTCAGGTGTACAATTGTATAATACATCATCTGTACACTGTACTGTGTGTTCACCACCCCAAGTCAAGTCTCCTTTCGTCTCCATTTATCCTCCCTTTACCCTCTCGTACTTCCCCTCACCCCCCTTTCCCTCTGGTAATCACCCTCTTTGTCACATTTTCACCTTGAAATGAACATAATTATAAGAAAATATTTCAAATATATTTTTAAAAGAAAAGAACAGCCCTGACTGGTGTGGCTTAGTTGGTTGGAGTGTTGTGCCGTGCACCAGAAGGTCACAGGTTTGATTTCCGGTCAGGGCACATACCTAGGTTGTAGGTTCGAATCCTGGTTGGGGTGTGTACGGGGAGGCAGTCGATCAATGTACCTCTCTCACATTGATGTTTCTTTCTGTCTCTCTCTCTCTCTCTCTTCCTCCTTCTGTCTCTGAAATCAATATGAAAAATGAAAAAAAAGAACAGATGAGCAGATATCAGGGGAAAATAGCCATAATTATAATACTAACGTATAATTAATCAGGGCAGGGAGATATCTATCTGTTGATCTATCTAGATATATATTAGATATATATAATATATAGATATAGATATAGATATAAATAAATAGATAGATAAATCTCCTTTCAGATACCAAATAGATAACAGTAAGATATATTTACCTTTTGATTAAGTTTCTTTTCAAAATGACAAAGCAAAAAAAGTTGATCCAAGTTCCTTCAATCCCAATGTGCTTATCTGTAAAATGGAGATAATACATACTACATTAATTGTAAAGATTAAATAAAATAATACATTATATAAAAAAACAAATACAAGCCCTGGCCAGTTTGGCTCAGCGGTTAGAGTGTCAGCCTGCGGTCCAGAGAGACCCGGGTTCGATTCCTGCTAGGCACGTACCTTGGTTGCAGTTTGTCCCCGGCCCTGGTTGGGTCGTGCGAGAGGCAGCCACTCGATGTGTTCCTTTCACGTCGATGTTTCTCTTTCTCTCTCTCTCTCTCTTCCTCTCTCTCCCTCCCACTCTATCTGAACAAAAAATGGAAAAATGTTCTCGGATAAGGATAAAAAAAAAAAAAGAAAAACAAAAAACCCCCCAAAAAACAAATACAAATACAAATGTTTTCCCTTATTTGCGGTTTCACTTTCTGCAGTTTTGGTTAGCTGTGGTCCCCAGTAGTCTGAAAATATTCAACAGAAAATTCCAGAAATAAACAATTCATAAGTTTTAAATTGCTGCCTTTCTGCATAATATAATGAAATCTTGAGCTGTCCTGCCTTTGTTATGCCCAGGATGTGAATCATCCCTTTGTCCAGAGTCTCCAGGGTGTATGTGCTCCCCACGGGTTAGTCACTTAGTGGTTGTGATGGTATCATAGTGCTTGTGTTCAAATAAACCTGGTTTTACTTAATAATGGCTCCAAAGTGCAAGAGTAGCGATGGTGGCTATTTAATTAATTAATTTATTTATTTTGCATTTATCTTTAGATAGAGTGGGAGGGAGAAAGGGAGGAAGAGAGAGAGAGAGAAAAACATCGATGTGAGAGAGACACATCGAGTAGTTGCCTCCCACACGGCCCCAACCGGAGCCCAGGACAAACTGCAATCGAGGTACCTGCCCTTAGCCGGAACCAAACCCGGGACTCTCTGGTCCACAGGCTGATGCTCTAACCGCTGAGCCAAACCGGCCAGGGCAGTGGCAATTTAGATATACCAAAGAGAAGCTGGAAAATGTATGTGTGAATAGGAAAAAACAGTATACATAAGGTTTGGAACTATTCGAGATTTCAGGCATCCACTGGGTGTCTTGGAACTCATAAAGAATGACTACTATAAGTACATGAAATATTAAATTAATGAAATAATATATAGAAATCATACTAAGATTCTCTGCATATCTAGTCTCCTTCTCTACTCAACTTGAAAAATTTGATATTAGGAATGATTACATTATGGACTGGATTACAGGAAAGTTTTAGACAAAATTTTTTCCCACCTTTATTGAGGTATAATTGCCATGCAACATTGTGTAAGTTTTAAGTGTACACCTGTTGACTTGATACATTTATATATTGCAAAATGATTATCACTATAGCTTTGGCTAACAGTGTCATCAACTCAAAATTGCCATTTCTTTTTTATGGTGAGAACATTTAAGATCTACTCTCTCAGAAACTTTCAAGTACACAATACACCATTGTTCACTATAATCATGATGCTGTACATTAGATTCCCCAGAACTTATTCACCTCATAACTAGAATTTTATACTCTTTGACCTAGACAAGATTTTAAGTCATTGCAACTAGTCTTTGGTTCACCTCTCTGCTCTTTTCCATTCCTCTGCTACTCCCTGGTTCATCATCATCCATATTCACACTTGTGGTGTCTTGATGATTTCTGGTTGTGCTTTGCTTCCCTTTCTGCAGCCTATTTAGCCCTAACTCTCCCAAAGTATTTCATGATACATGCCAAAATTAGTTATCTTTTGCTCTAACCCTATTTAAATTCTAAATCTCTTCATGGGGCTAGATGTTAGGAAGAAACTACTCTTAGTAAGCTAATTTGAATAAAAACATTTTGTTAATTTCATCTTTATGGATATATTTACATTTGAAAAGAGGAAAATCATTCATCCAAGCTACAGTGATTTGGTAGTAGAATTTTAAGTTCTGTAAAGAAGATTTTGTTTGTTTGTTTGTTGTTCTTTTCTTTGGTTAATCCTCACCCAAGGATATTTTTCCATTGATTTTTTAGATAGTGTGGAAGGAAGGGAGGGAGAGAGAGAGAAACATCTATGTGAGAGAGACACATCGATTGGTTGTTTCTTGCATGAACCACAACCAGGGCTGGGGATTGAAACTAAAACCCAGGTAGGTGTCCTTGAATGGGAATCAAACCTGCAACCCTTTGGTCTGAGGGCTGATGCTCTAACCATTGAGCCACACTGGCCAGGGCAGGAGATTTTTTTTAGGTCTGGCAACAATTAAACTAGCAGTAGTTATCAATCTTAGCTGCACATTTAAGAAGCCTTTAAAAGATGCCTACTGCCAAGACCCCACACTCAGAGATTCTAATACAATGAATGGGTCTGGAGTAGGGCCCAGATATTGGAATTTTTAAGCATCCTAAGTGGATTTCAGTGTGTAGCTAGGACTGAGAACCATTGGGTTAGAATGACCACCTTGATTTAGCTTTCAATAATAAAAATTCCCATTTTCCTGTTATGTGGCTATATGTGGTAAAAGAAGGCTGGGGAGCCCTGGCTGGTTTGGCTCAGCGGCTAGAGCATTGGCCTGCAGAACAGAAAGTCCTGGGTTCGGTTCCCACTAAGGGCACGTATCTTGGTTGCAGCTTGTCCCCGGCCCTGGTTGGGGTCGTGTGGGTGGCAGCCAGTTGATGTGTCTCTCTCACATCGATGTTTCTCTCTCTCTCAATTCCCCCCTCTCTCCCTCCTGCTCTAGCTGAAGATAAATGAAAAAAAAAAAAAAAAAAAAAGAAGAAGAAGAAGGCTGCGGAAATTTTAATGGAAAGATAATAGAGTAATAATTAAAATTTGTGTTCTGACATCCAACACCCGCATTTTACTAATGTGGAAACAGATTTAAATGATTAAGTTTACACAGCTAGTTATGTAATAGGCAGCTAGACAGACATGAGCAGAGCAAGGACGATGGGCCAGGTACAGAAGGTCACTAGGGCAGAAAGCCCAGGGTGCCTAGCTAGCAAGGGGCAAACTGGGAAAACAAGGACCTTGCCCCCAGGGTAAGCTTTCCTCCCCTAGCATATTGCTGTTCATGCGGTTTGGACCCCCTGACCTTTCCTCCCTATGGATAACATCTAGGCCTCAGTTGTATTTCAGCTCCAGGCCCAGAAAAGCATCAAAACCCTGTGGGCCAGGACCAGCTGCAATAACTAATGACTCCTTCTCTGATGCTGACCAATCAGTAGAGACCTTGACCCTGAAATGGAACACCTGAAAAGCTACTGAATATGCAATTGAGATCTTCCCCTGGGACCTCTCCTAAAATCTCTACCCTTAGGACTGAGGATGCAGCAGGCTCTCCCTCCCAGGATTATGCCTACATCTTCCCTTCCCCCCTTCCCCTCCCCACCAGGCATGTCACCTCTACCTTCTTCACTTCTAAGCTCCAAGGGCCCTTTCTTTGCCTCTATAGCTTGTTTCCTCAGCCTATTTCTTCTACAAATTACTTCTTCTACCTCTGTGATTTTCTAAATAAATGTTCTCTTATACTTTGAGTCTTGGCTCTGAATTCTTTCCTAGCCAGAACTCAAGTACTGAGGTTGCTGAACCCAGGTCTGGTCTGACCTGGTCTAACACCTGGTGCTGTTTTCACCACCCCCAAAAATTAGAGGTGAAGCCAGGACAAAATTTAAATGACGTAAACAGTAGGATAATTTAAAATAGCCTAAATATTTTTTTTTACTCTTTGAAATTTAATTTATTTATTAAAGGACCAAACTTATTGCAAATTAAGATTCATTGATGAAAATGACAACAATTCAAACAATGCACAGAGATACAACGTGAAAAGAAAATCTCAGACCCCATTCTAATCTGTATTTTCAAAGGTTACTTTTTAAAAATCATTTCTGTTACAGAGTATAACCATTGTTTTCCACAAGGTAGCAGTATTGCTTACTCTTCAACCATCTCCCTAAGGTCTGTGGCTTCTCTGATTGTCCAGGGTGGGCTATGAAGACTCAAGCCTTCCCAGAGAGAGAATCAGTCTCTGGTGTGGAAATGTCAGGTCAAAGCCAGATTCCCAATTCATGAGGAAAACCAGGAGTAAGCCAAGAGCTGTACCAGACATATCTGTGTGGAGAAACAGTAGGAAGAGATCAGGGATTGAGACATTCAATGGAAACATAGGGCTAGGTGCTGCCTGGAAACCTATCAGTGGCCTATCTCTGCAGAGGTATTGTCCAGTTTTCTGAAAATGTGTATCCAATTCTGTCATGCACAAAATTTCCCCTTTACAACAAACTGGTCTGAGACTCCAGGACCCAGTCAAGGGCTTCCATGATATCCCTTATGACTCCAGGAGTCTCCGAGCTACTGGAAAAAGGCCTGATCTTTTGATACTGCCCTTCTGCAAAAAGAGTTGGGAAGATCATGTTTGGGTTTACCAAACCTTGTAGATTTCCAGCCAGGAACAGATGATAAACAGCACAGATGCTTCAGTTGTCATCATTAAAATCTGGAGGCATATGAATGAGGAAAAATAATATTTGGACTTTCTCTGTGATCATGTACCTACTCAAATAAAAAGTTTGTTACTGGTAACATCTTTGAGATCTTGAGAGAATAATCTTTCTCTGTGCCACACAGGAATAGGCTTCTCTATGACTGAGGATGGGACAGAACTGAAGAGTCATAAAATGATATAATCTTAGAAAGAAAAACTCTTAATTTCCTCAAAGCCTTGAGATTGTTCCAGCAGGAATAGGGGCAGGGGCAAGGAATGGACTATGAGAAAAAAGGGTTATGGGAGTGCCATATCACTAAGACAGATTCTCTGTCCCCAAGGTGAACCCAGACAGACCAAAGAGAAAAAGGTATGTGGGAAGCACATTATGGAATTTGTAAGATAAAACTCTAATAACTACAGACCTATAGTGATCTGTTTGGGATCCTTTGGAGTAAAGGGTTTATTCTCCAACAAAGAACATACAGCAAGAACCAAGAACCCAGTTTTTATTTTTTCTTAATCAAAGACATTCTAAAACCTTTCAAGCTCTACACTCAAAGTCTTTCGGTAACTAAACAATGGGAGTTGCTGTGCTTAATTGCAACAAGAAACAAGAGAGGCATCATATTAACACTTTGAGTCATAATTGTCAGTTAAAGTTAAACTACTTACTTTCCCTAAGCATTATTTCTTTTAGGGGCCCCTAGCTATTTCTAAATGATGAGCTTGAGTAATACTATGAAGTTACACTTTTTTTTTGTACACTGTATCCAAATGTCATGCTAGATTAGAGCACTTGACAATGTGTCCAATCATCATGGTTTGTCAATCCTAACCATTTCCTTCATGAGGCTTGAAAATATTACACTCTCCTGGCAGAACTTTTATTGATAGACAATGAAACAAGATACTGACCTGTATTTTCTGGGTTTGAAGCTAAAATAAGTTTTGCACAGAGTATATAATATAGTTAATGAGTACTCCCAAACCTCAAACTGGAAATATGAAACCTGCTCAAAAGCCAATGAGGAGTTCTGGCCTGATAGCTCAGTTGGTTAGAGTGTTGTCCCAATATGCCAAGGTTGTGGGTTCATTCTCTGGTCAAGACATATGCAAGAAGAAACCAATGAATGGCTATTATCAATAAATCAACAAACAAACAAACAAGTGTTGCTAGCCGGTGTGGCTCTTTGGATTGAGCATCGTCCCATGGACTGAGAGGTCCTGGTTCGATTCCCGGTCAGGGTATATGCCTGGGTTTCAGGATCTGTCCCCAGTGTGGGGCATGCCGATTGATGTATCTCTTTCACATCTATGTTTCTCTCTCTCTCTCTCCCTTTCTCTCTCTCTTAAAAAAAAAATCAATAAAAACATATTAAAAACCAAGTGTTAGAGAGGATGTGTAGAAAAGTGAACCCTTGTGCACTGTTGGTGGGAATGCAGATTAGTGCAGCCATTGAGGAAAACAGTATGGAGTTTCCTCAAAAAATTAAAAATGGAGTTTCCTTAGGACCCAGCAACTTGATTCCTGGGAATATATTCGAAGGAACCTGAAACACTAATTTGAAAGAATATATACACCCCTATGTTTATTGTAGCATTATTTACAATAGTTAAGATTTGAAAGCAGCCCAAGTGTCCATCAGTAAATGAGTGGATAAAAAAGTTATGGTACCTTTATACTACTGGAATACTACTGGAATACTACTCAGCCATAAAAAGAAGGAAATGTTACCAAAGGCGACAGCATGGATGGACCTTAAGACTGCTGTGCTAAGTGAAATATGCCAGTCAGAGAAAGACAAGTACTATGATTTCACTTATATGTGGAATCCAATGAACAAAATAAACAAACAAAATAGAAATAGATACAAAATAGACTCATAGGTACAGAGAACAGACTCACAGCTGTCAGAGGGGAGGAAGTTTGTGGGACTGGGTGAAAAAGGTGAAGGGATTAAGCAAAAACAACAACAAAAAAAAACCTCATAGACACAGACAACAGTATGGTGATTACCAGAGGGAAAAGGATGTGGGGGGAAGTAGAAGAGGGTATAATGAGGATAAACAGTGATGGAAAGAGATTTGACTTTTGGTGCTGAACACACATTACAATATACAGACGATATATTATAGAATTATATACTTGAAATCTATATAATTTTATTAACCAATGTCACCCCAATAAATTCAATAAAAAATATTTTTAAAGCCAATGAGGAAAACTTGATGTGTTCCAAGAGAATATCAAGAGAGTCCACTAAAAGGATTCTTGTTAATAATGCAAGTGGAATTCCATGTTCATTGCTATAGGGTTAGTAGAACCACGAAAAAATATTTAAGAATGCCCACTGAGTTATTTTACTTTCACCTTAATTCAAGTAAAAGATGGGCGTAAAAGCCAAAAAGGGATAGCATTGCCAGTGCCATGTCATGCCCTCCGTTGCCCTGAAGTCAGGTGCACAGTGACCAGGAAAGAGGCTCTTAGTGATCAACAGGAGCGTGTATGTCTCTCTCTCAATGTCTGAGAATACTACCTGCTTAGGAGATTGCTCAATGATATCTGCTTCCTCCTCTTGTGGGAGGATCACACTTAGACCTGTCCTGTTGAGCTCAGATGTCACCATGTGACTTACTCTGGCCACTGAAATGTGAATGGAAGCTTTGGGAGGTTCCTTTGATATACATTTTAAGAGCCAGAGCACACTTTTTCATGTTTCCTTTCTCCTCTGCCATGGTTATCAGTAATACTCCAGATAGAAGTTGCTCTGGCAGTCTGGGTGCTGGAGTAAAGATCATGATGCAGGGCAGGGCTCCTTTCCTGACCTCTAACGTACATGTTGTGCAAGCGACATGTAAACTTTTATTGTTATAAGCCACTAAGATTTTGGGTTGTTTGTCCCTGCAGCACAACCTAACCCATCCAGGTCGACTGATTTGTTCAATCTATAATATACATTCTCAATGGAAATACATAATGTCGCTCCCAAGGGGGCAAAAATTGTTCTTGGAGGGCAAAAGAGCCTTACTCCTTTTATGCATAAAGCACAGATATACATACAATACACAGCAGATACACGATATATCTGTGGTGTTAAATTTTCATGAGGGGGGCAACTAGAAAAAAAAGTCTAAAAAGACTCATTAGGAGGCAATAATGAAATAAAGATTGAGAAACATTGTCTATAAGGCAAAAAGTAATAGATTATCTTCATAAAGTCTAATCCAGGGGTTCTCAACTCTGATGGCTCCTTTAAATCTCCCAAAGAGCTTTTTGAAAACAATGATATCCAAATCTGTTTTTTGAGGTTCTAATTAAATTGGTGGAATACACACTTTTTTTTTTTAAGGCCCCCCAGGGGCCCTGGCTGGGTAGCCGTTAGTTAGAACATCATCCAAATATGTCGAGGTTGTAGGTTCAATCCCTGGTCAGGGTACATACAAGAATCAACCAATGAATGCGTAAGTGGAACAACAAAAATTTCTCCTCTCTCTCTCTCAAATCAATAAATTAAAAAAAAAAAAAAAAAGGCTCCCAGGAAATTCTAATTTGCAGACAGGGTTCAGAACCACTGGACCAGACAGATATTCTCAAAAACAAAGCTGCATTACTTCCCCCAGGGAGAGGAGCTACACAAACACTACACTGGAAATGGCTGGCATGGAGTACAACTCACTCCTGTTTTAGATGGGCTATTCTGGCCTCGCACCAGGCAACCAAAAGCTGGATTCATTAAGAAGAGACAACAGTGTCCAATTTCTGTATTTTATCTTTCCCATTTCATGACACACTATTTGAATGCAGAGGGTCCTTTATGACTCATTTAGAAAACAAAAGAAGAAAAAATACGGCTGTCGTTATTCCTGGACTAGTACCCATAGTCAGCGTTTTCTGCACAGATGCAATTTGAAAATCATCTCTATCTTCAGCTCCTAAAATTCTAAGTTCTCACTGAGTGAGTTTAAAAAGTTATTCAGCATAGGATCTTTTTTTATCCTCCATACCTAGGGAAGCTCTAGGTGCCAGAGGGAGACTTTTATGTAGATTATGAAAATTAAAAATTAAAAAAAATTAAAAACTGAGAACATTAGCACTTTCTCATTAGAATGGAAAGGGCCTTGGTCTAGGCTAAAGGACAGTAGGATTATCCTGGCTGAATTCAGTCATTAGATGGATCATCACTATTCTTTCCTGAAATGTCACTTGGAATTGACAATGATATGGCTGTATTTTAATGAAGTGACTACATTTCCAGCTGGAAGTCAAAATTATAGTGTGATAATTAACAAGGCTATCACTTTATATTTTCCTTTTATACAATTTCACAGTAGATGGCATTTACATTGGTCTCATTTATTTGGAGGGTCTAGCTAAAAGGTGTAGATTGGCTTTCCTAATGTTATATTGGGTCATTGAACACCTAGCTTGGGGGAAAGGGTGGAGATATTTGCAGGCATGACTTGTGAAATACCTTGAAACATGAAAATGAAATTTCTAGGAAATCCTCCATGAGGAGAGAGTTGGTGTCAAATGTACCAACTAGCTAGTCAACACTTTGTTGGTGATTTTGGCAGATGCAGAAATGAGAAATTCAAGTGTTTAAGGTTATCAGTAGAGACAAGGGTGGATTTGAGATGCAGAGATAAAGTGTGGATCTAAGAACGTTTAAATGCTAACACATCTGTAATTCATCATCATCTAATTCCAAAGAGTGGCAATAATGTGTTATAAGGAATCCTTTCAGAATGCCTTCTGGCCGCACTTACTAAAGGAGGAGAGCAACCCAGTGTCCATATGATGCTGCTCCCCTAGCCACAGCTGGTTGGACCAGAGGAAGACACCTGATCTAAGCTGGGCTAATCACATTCTCTCTCCTGGATATTTGGACTAGGGATGCAGAGTCTCTGGTTAGTTTGTTTTGAGCACTGGAGCTAGTAGATGATGCAGACCTGTGGCTGGACTGTCATTTTCTACTAATGGGATTCTGAGGCAAAAAAAGCTGATCTTCAGAGAAAAAAGAAGATATTATTGAGCCTAGAAGAGGTGAAGAGAGTACTTTCAGTTCCCAACTTTCAAGTTCCAAGTCAGGTCCCTTGACATGTGAATCCCACGTCAAGATCTGGTTGCCCTGTGAGTTTTGGTTCCCTGTATCTTTTCAATAAGCATCACTCCCTTGTGCTTGAAGTAGTTTGGGTTTCTGTTCCTTGCAAACAATGATCTCTGATTAAGACAGTGTTTTTCTCCACATAGAACAGCTGACATCTCTGAAGGACATAGGCTACATTTACTGCAGATGTTCGCCTTCTTAAAATTTTGCTGGAATTATCCACATTAGCCTTCTGGTGGATGAACTGGCTGTTTAGTGCAACAGATGTGGCAGGCTTTGTGAGCAAATGGGTCACAAAGAAATGCTGAATGGCATGAAATCTTTGCAGCAATGGGCACGTTTTACCATACGTGTTCTAAACAAAAAAGCAAAGGTCCAAACATGCAAAACCCTATGGTTGCATTTTCTTTCTTTAACCAAATTAAGCCCCAATCATATAGCTAGACTTAAAGGAGATATGCACAGTAATTTAATGTCTCCATTATTAAAGGGCTTGAAAAGATGCTAAGATGGATAGAATAATCAGCTCTATCAGTCTCATCAATGTCTAGCCCCCCTTTGCTTCTGGGTTAGACCCTTGACACCAATTATGTAAATTTGCTCACACAGTGCCTGGTTGCTTTTGCATTGTAATTTAAATGTAGGTGTCTTATGAAGACAAAAAGAAATGCATTGTCCTTTTCAAAATTTAGAATTTTAACTGATTCACTGATTTTGTTTCTGCCATATTACCAGGCAGCTGCAGAAACAGCTGGACCAGTTTCTGAATACCAACAACAACAAAAAAATCTCAAGTCTGAATTACAATAGGGGTTTTCATTAGAATTTTATAGTATTGTTTAATAAATACAAAACACACTTCACTGGTACTTGGCTGCGTTCCTGTTTACATTAACAAATGTATTGTGAAGATGGAATCAAATGTACTAGGACTTGCTTGATTCACCTAGGTCCTAGAGTAATCAGTCTGAACTCTCTTTATTTTAAGGACTATAAAGTCCATTTTGCAGGAGGACCTAAAGAGCCTCTACCTGACCTGTCTTAGTTTCCTAGAAGCAGTATAGTTTAGTGATCCTACAGAATTACTTGGATTCAACACCTAGTTCTATTAGCTGTGTGACCTTTGTTAAATTAAACTGTCTGTGCTTTAATTTTCTCATTTGTGAAGTAGAAATAATAACAGCACCCTACATCATTGGGTGATTGTGAGGATTAAATGAATTAGATTATATGAAACACTTAATACAGTAACTAGCATATATGTGTCTTTTGTCATGATTATACCCAGAATGCAAAATCTTTTATTTTCCTAAAATTGCAGCCAATGGAACCAGTTATTCTAATTAGTGCAATATCCTTTTAAACCCAGTTAATGACTCAAAAGTAGAAAAATAGACATATGTCTGTCTTTTTACAGGGTAAGGAGGGGTATAGTAGGGATTCAGAGCTAGTCACTCTGCTTCTGTGGTATGCAGATTGTTTTGAGCTAAAGTCAATTTTAGCTTCATGCTCAAGAGAAACTTCTGTCCCTTCCTTTTAACTACCTAGAAGAACTTGAATTAGGAGTCTTGCCCATAACGAGAGATTCTCACTGATAACCCTTTTGACTCACCTGTAGGTCAGGGCAAATTTTTATTTACTTAACATCTGCTCTTCTTATCATCCTGCAATGGCCTTTTGAAGTCCCCAAGGTGCATTACCGCATCCGTAGCTCAGGATGTCTTATATATCTCAATCCCCCTTTCTATTTCTGTACCTCTTACGCATGTAGGGTCTCTGACTCTCTCATGTATGCAGGGTTCCCACACATATGTATGTATTAAATTTGGTCATTTTTTGTTGTTAATCTGTCTCGTGTCTATTTGATTATTAGACCATCCAGAAGAACCTTGAGGATAGAGGAGTTTGTTCCTCCCTCACAGTATAGAATCACACATGTGCAAGCTGCCTTAATCTCAAAGTTCAGACTTACTATTTCCTTATGAGAATCACATTCTTCCTAATAAGTTGGTTGGATGGCTTATCGTAGGACAGGACCAGCATGTTCTGATTAACTATAAGTGGACAAGGTACACTAGGTCAAGACAGGTACAAGGTGGACCCAGCTGCAGGTCCTGGGAAGAAATCCTGCCTCACTGGTACACATCAGATAGGCGTGGAAATAGGGAAAGGGGGGGAGCCTAGGGAAGTGGTTGACACAAAGGAGTAATAATTAGGTGTTAGAGAATTTTTCTAAGGTAGACAGCACGTTGCTGGGTAATTTAGGAGAGGGAATATTCAGAAATCTAGACAGACAGGCTGCTGTTTGAATTGGGCTATTTGCAGATAGCAGCATCTGGAATGAGGGACTAGTAAGAACATATTAGACCCTTTCTCAGAGGGACTGATTTTTCACTGTATCAAGATAAGGGAGTCAATTAAAGGAACTCAGACACCAAAAGTGGGGCCAGATCTCAGAAATGAGATAGAACTCTGTGTCAGAATTGCAGTATGCGATCAAAACCAGAGCAGCAATGGCAAATTACATTGGATGTTGGGATAAAGACTGCTCTGGATGGTTGTAGGGGTGGGCGGAAACTTTTGGCCCAATGAGCCCACCTGTGTGGATAAGAAGGAGGAAAAAAATAGCTGGCAAGGGAGGAGAAAAGAATACCAGGATGTCCGTGAGGGAGTGAGGCAGTCCTTTAGGTAGTTTCTTTTGTCTTCTAAACTTTGAGTCACAGAAAGCATCATTAAACTTCTGGGCATTCTCCAAATGAAGGAATGGTGGTCCTTAAGAGTGCCTTAGGTCAACCCTGGAAAATCTCTGAGTAATGGATAGAAGACGAAGAAAAAAAAAATCTATGTTCCATACAGAAATCCTAGGTTTCTCCTGGAAATAAACTCTAAGAAATTGGAAGTTTCTCCTTTCTCTTTCACATCCTTAAAAAACCTGCTTACTAGCATACAGGAAAGAACTAGGCTTACTTAACATAATATAAAAATCTAATTTGAAAAATCATGTTTTGTGATTATCAGATTAGGGAGATAGAATGGCTTTTGGAATCAGAATTGCACCAAGTTGCAGAGGAAAATGATCTGTGAGAGTTGGACACTGGTCAAATATCTTTACGTTTGCTCTTGAATGAATAAGCCTCCTTACCTATCTATCGTCAATCAGAACTTCTTCTTGCAGAAGAAAACTCCTTTCATATTTACAGTCTTAACCTGTCGTCTAAATTATGTAGGTAAATAAGCTGAACACATGGGAATCAGACTAAAAGAAGTGGCATTCAATTAATATTTGCTAAATGAATGAGATGCTCAGAGTGTGCATTAAAAGATGATGATAATCACAATGGTTAGTAAGGAGGAAAAGAAAAGGGAAAGGGACAGAGAAAGGCAAGAAACAGCTGTAATTCTAAGGCAATTGGCTTACCAGTTACCGCTGCTGAAGCAGCCACAATGCACAGTTTTCAATGATTCAGAGGCTGGTTCTCCAGTTTGTGTATCATCTCAGATTTTTGCTTCAGATTTTTCCTTTTACTGATTGCCTTTTAGCCATCCATTTAATGTTGATTAATCAATAGAGGACATGAGGGTATGAAAGAGATTAATATTAGTTAAAACTTTTCCAGTATTTTCTTTCTATAAAAGCTTATCTTGTTTTATTCTCTATGAGAGAGGGACCCTTATTATCTCGGTTTTACAAATGCTAAACCAAGGTTTAGCAATATTCTCAAGGTCACACAGCTAGCACATAGCAGAGCAAGAATTTGAACCATGGACTGCCTGAATCTGGAGCCTGTGTTCTCACTCATTATGTTCTTCTGCTTCCACACTACTCAATCTACTAACTTGTTTCCAGTCACTATGAATGTTTGCAGTGCTTTATACTTTACAAATGCTTTCAAACTTCTTTTTCATTTCTCCTCCTCCTCTCCCTCCCTCCCTCCGCTCCTCCCCTCCCACCTCCCTTCCTCCTCTTCCTCCTCTTCTTTTTCCTCCTTTTCTGGTGTGTAAATGTGTGCTGCATTGGTTTGCTATAATAATTTCCTTTTTGTATTTTTTGAGTTCTTAAGCTTCAAACTGCCCCTGTGCTGCAATGCTTAAGTTTAGTGTTTATTTTTTATTCAAGTGAAATGTGCACATAGTTTAGGAGTCAAATAGTTCTCTGTAAGGCCTATTATAGAAAACAGTGTTTCCCTAGGCCCCAATTTTCTCACCTTCCTCCCCCAGAGGCAACAATTTTCAGCTATTTTAGCTGTTTCTTTTGTATTTGTCTCAATATCTCTATATACTTATGTTGCTACTTCCTACTTCTTGATTTAAAAAAATAGGGGTAATCTATGAAATATGTATTCTCTCAACTACTTCAACTGCCAGCCTACCCCAATCACACACTTACACACTTCGTACTATTCATTCTTTCAATATAGTTATATCATAATGTGGTTAAATTAAATCAATATTTATATTATTACTATGTTAATGCTTACATACCATGATTACCTTTCCATTTATTTTTCCTAAAGTTGATAAATGCTTTGTTTTTATTTTCCACTTACTTTGTTTTAATATAATCATTGCTAACTCATAACCAAATTCTCTCCCAAAAGTGTATTTCTTCCCAACATAGTCAGACATATTAGGTAATCCATCAATTTTATCTTCTTTAGAACACCAGGGAGCCTTCTGATTTTTCTCCATTTTGACTTTGATTCTTCTCAGACTTGCTTCATAGTTATCATTCTGCGATCAAACTTCACCATTATTCTCTTTCTTGTGTTAAATCCCATTTCCAGGACTCTACATATATTAGTCAGCTCTTGATTCTTCTCCTTCTCTCTCCTCTCTTGTTTCTTCTCTCTCTCTCTTGGCCTCTCTCTCTCTCAGTAATGACTCCAAAAATCCAGTGGCTTACAATAAAAAAGATTTATTTCTCACTGTCATTAGATATGTTTTCTGAGTAGGCTGCAGCTCTGCTCCATGCTGTAACAACCCAGGACCCAGGATCAATCTTCATCTGGGCCATACCAATCTCTAATCTTTTGGGGAAGAAATGAGCATTGATATCCACCATTTCCACTTACATTTCATCATTCAAAGCAAATCAACATCTAAGCTTGATGTCAGTGGATGGGAAGAAAAATTTTAGTCTTGATAGAGAGGGCAGGCAATATTTTGAACACATAGCACAATCTGCCATGTGTTCCTATTTCTTGGTTTGCTCTCACATATTTGGAGATCTCATCCTTCAGTAGCTTCCTAAGGAGGAGTGCATAAAAGTTAAATTATTGAGAGATCTTGAATGTTTAAAATGTCTTTTACCTAACTGATAGTTTATTTGGATATAGAATTCTAGATTGGAAATCATTTTCCTCAGAATTTATGGGTATTGCTCTACTTGTCCTCTTGATTCCAGTGTTGCTGTTGAAAAATCCAATGTAATCCTAATGTTTAACTTTTTACCTTTCTGGAAGCTTATTTTTGTTTCTCATGTTCTGAAATTTAACAGCAGTGTGTCATGGTGTAGTTGTGTTTCTTTCCATTGTGCTGGACACATGGTAGGCCCTCTAAATTTGGGAATTTATATCTTTCAGTATAGACATTTTTCTTGAATTATGCTTTTGATAATATCCTGCCTTCTACCTTTTTTCCATATTTCTATTCAGTTTTTTGCTTCATTTATTCTATTTTATTTTACATTTATAAGATTTTCTTTTTAAATTCTCTGCATGTGTCCCCCCCATCAAATCACATTCTTTATTTAAGGGATGTCATATCTTCTCCTATCTCTGTTAGCATATTTACAGATAATTTGCTCTTTAAAATTTTCTTTTTTCTGCTTAGTCTTTCCATCCTTCATGTTGCTTGGTTTTTTGTTGTTTGTTTGGTTTTGTTCTCTTGGTTAGCAGTATTAAATTTCTGGTACCCTTCCCACCAGTTCAGAAACTCTGTTTTGCTTTTTTCAGAGAATTATTCTCAAGTCTTACGATGAGGTGGAGAAATCTCTTAGCTGCACAGAGTTGGGGGAGGGGACTGCTTTCTAAGTTGACTTTCAACACAATCCTCCTGTTTTCAGTTCTGTGTCCATTTCCAAAGATACCTGGTATATCAGTTTCTAAATATTTTGTGGGTTTTATGTGCAAATCAAATTGCTTCTCAGTTTTCTCTTTTGCCGGGTTTGAATTCAATTTTCTTGAGTCTGCTCAGTCCATTATTACTCATCCACATGCTTTCTGATTTCTAAAATGTTATTGCTGTGGTAACTATTCACATTGGTTTTGTAGGTTGATGCTTTAAAAAATCACTTTACTGTTGTTTTAGTAGATTTGGAGCAAAAGCAGAGGTAAAGGCATGTGTTCAACCTGCTATATTTAAGCAAAAATCTTATGACTCTCAGAATAACCAGGGAAGACATTATTATCCCCATTTTACAAATGGGAAATGGAATTCATATGACTTGCCAAGATTATATAGCATATAATGTTGGACCTAGGGCTTGTAGTGAAGTCTTCTGACTCCAAGTTCAATGCTCTTTCCACTAATTCCTAAAAAAGAAGGCTTTATCATATAGTTCTTTTTGTTAGTCCTCACCCGAGGATATTTTTCCTTTTCTTTTTTTTTTTTTTAGAGAGAATAGAAGGGAGGGAGGGAGAGAAACATTGATGTGAGTGAGATGACACATTGATTGGCTGCCTCCCACATGACCCAGGCTGGGGATCAAACCTGCAACCTACGTAAATGCCCTTGATTGGAACTGAACTTGTGACGCTTTGTTCTGCAGGCTGACACTCTAACTGCTGAGCCAAACCAGCCAGGACTATAATATAGTTCTTTAAAGTAGTCTTTGGCATCAGAGGTCTGGGTATGAGTCCTGGTTTTGCCTCTTGATAGCTGTATTCTTGCAACACTACATTGAGAGTTATTCATCTATAAAATGGGGATGATAGCAATAGTACAATGCACAACCTCGCCATAGACTTGTAAGGATTCAATTAGATAATATATGTAAAATACCCAGCAGAGTCTCTGGCATATAGTGAGTGCTCCCTTATTACTATAATGGAAAAATTGAAATGATAAGATATAATAATGATTTGCAGTTTTAATTAACTCAACTATGTCCAGGGAAACTTTTAAATTAATTCTGCAGACATTTACTGAATACTTAGCAGGTGCACTGTGAAATGTTTATTCTTCCCTTCTCTTCTATTTGAACCTTTTTGTGAAAATATCTTTGTTTAGCAACTACTTCAAACCTTGTTGAGCTTAGATGACAAACTTCTGAGTAAGGACAGAAGAATTAGGCAGGGTCACAGATTTTTCTATCCACCAGTACCTAATGAAGTGAACAACAACAACAAAAATGCATTAACAAAGCCCAAATTTCACCAGGTAAAGGATGAAAGCTTAGACATAAATTAAATGTTGTTGTTGTTTTTTTTTTTTAAAGGTGGTCAATAAAATAAACAATATTCTGGTGTAGTAAGGTGTGGTTCCTCACCCTGCCCCTACTCCTCAGAAGCGATTGAAAGGAGAAGAGGGTGGGGAGAATTGACAACATTCTGAGGGTTCTTTATCATTCCTTCACTAACATGTGAAGAAGAATTCTGAGAGTATAGATAAGCAACCATGGGGAGGGTGGAGAATGGAGGAATTCAAGAAAATTGTTTTAGAATAGAAGCCTCCATATATACCACCACAGGACTGCAGCAGAGACAATATGGCCTCCAGAGTTTTCCATTTCCCGGGTAACCAGGCTGGGCAGAAGAATTGATACAAATTACGCAAGAGTGTAATATATTCCTGGCTGGTGAGATTGGGCTGAGGTATTCATTTAACTAAAATCTCACAAGAGAGCAGCACTCTTAAGAACAACACTCAACCCCAACTTCTTTCCTTTCTTCCCTTTATCCTACATTCTCATGTTAGAGAAAATTCATTAGGAAACAACTCCAAACTCTTAACCTAGGGGAAGAAAAACTGGTATATATTAGAGAAAATTGAAAATCTGAAAGGTCTGTCCATGCTAAGCATGAACTGGATGAAATGTAATGACAAGACCACCATTCAAGCATGGTAGAAACAAATAAGAGTTTTGAAAGACAGGTGAAGAATCCAGTTTAGACAAAAATAACTGTTAAAGAAAGCCAGAAATGGACAGAGTTCAAGTAGTTAAAAACAAATTTTATTCAGAAAAACTATTGCAATACGGGGAAAGAGTCCTTAGTATAGAACTGGGCTCGATTCTGAATACAACAAAGAAAAGTGGGAATTTATGGTCAAGAAACATGGTGGGGTGGAGGAAGTATGTGTCAGTGGATGAAAAATTATGAAGAAAATCACCTATAGGGGAAAATTTTTGACTTATATCAGACTTCTCCATAGTAAATATCAGGAAAAAGGACAACAGAACTATGGCTACAAAATTCTGAGGGAAAGAATGTGAACAGTGTGACACACAAGTAGTATTTCTATTAAAATTTTTTCAAGTATAAAGGCAGGCATTAAAGAACTCAGGGAATGTGCTCATTAGCCATTCTTTAAAAAATATTTTTTTTCCTTTATTAGTTTTTGGAGAGAGAGGAAGGGAGAGGGAGAAAGAGATAGAAAGAAACATCCATGAGAGAGAACATCAATTGGCCACCTCCTGCATGCCCCCCTCTGGGGATTGGGCCCACAACCTGGTCATGTGCACTGACTGGGAATCGAACCAGCGACCTCTTGGTGCATGGGTCGACACTCAACCACTGAGCCACAGCAGCCGGATTCCTATATACCTTTAAAAAACAAAACCAAACCAATGTGCACTGAATATTAATCTATATAAACTGAATACTTGATAAATGTTATTGAAGTAATTTTTCAAATTGCATGGGACTGTCAATTCTATGAGGATTGGGAATATGATTAATTCATCTTTGAATTCTCTCAGCACCTGGCATAGGGACTTGCACATAGTAGACTATCAATAATTGTTTTTGAATAAATGAATTAATTTGCTTTGTTTTGTATACATTTTGTTCCTAGAACAATAGCCAAATATTAGCTGGAAATATAGAGAAAGTGAACTATAATTGGAGAATATAATAAAGCCTGTCAATGACATCCGAGAGACCTATTACAAATGCTTCTGATGCCTCATTAAAGACATTCTATTGTTTTCTAAATACAATTTTACTTCAGTAAATAATCTCATCTTGCTCTAACTTAATCATTCACATTGCTATGAAAATGATCATTTGCAAATACAGATCTGATACTGTCACTTCTTTGCTTTAAAAAGTCCACCCCCACCCCCCACCCCCCACACCCCACCTTTGATACAACAGAGTTCATAGTCCTAAGCATGGCATTGAAGGTCCTATATGATCTGGCCTCAATTCATCTCTTCTTAGCCAATGCATCCCACATGCTGTCCATCTAGGGATGCCTGCAATTTCTGGAACATGCTATATACATTTGTGCTTCTGTGTTTTTGCTCACACTGTTTCCTCTACTTAACATGTCACTTCTCAAAAAAACAGTCACTCCTTATCGCATATCCTTCTCTTATCTTGCTGTCTGCACCCATCATGATCCTACTCCATTACTTAGGGCCCAACTGAAATGTTTTTTCTGTAAACCTTCGCTGTCTCCCATGCTTAAGTAATGATACCATTTGTTCTTCTGTAGTACTTTGCTATTGCTTCATGTATTGTTTTACAGCTAACTGTACACACACCTAATACTCTCTCCTAGATTGTTAACTTCTTGGTATGTACATTTCCTTTTCCTATATTCTTTGGGCTATGTCTTATGTATTCTAGGAAGCTGTCACAGAGTATGTGTCTAACACATAGTAAATACTCAATAAATGTTTAAAAAACAAAACAAAACACATGCACTTCTTATATTCCCACATAAAAATACTTCTAAGTGTAACAGAGGCTAAACTGAAAATCCTAAAGGTTGGTAGAAGGCAGAAAAGCTTAAACTGTAGATGGTTTTCTGTCCTGATAAAACAGAAGATAAACATTTCCTCAGAGGTAGATTGTTTTGGGAAAACTATGTGAATTAACTACTCATATTAATGCAAGTATATATACATGTACTACTGTTGTAAAACTATAAAGTAACCATTGACTTGAATGTAATGCTTTAGTCTGAGAAGCAAAGTGTGGAGCATGAGCATTGCTTCTGCAGACATTGATGCTGAAGAGAACAAAACTGTTTCTGCTCCCTGTAGATTTAGACCAAATGTGTGTGTGTGTGTGTGTGTGTGTGTGTGTGTGTGTGAATATATTGTTTTTTCTGTGGAGATGTGAATGTCGTTGTTTGAGTCCTTGCTCTTAGGAAAACAGAAGCTGAAATTGAAAAGATGCAGGAAAGCAAAGACTGGTATGCTCCTCATTGTTTACCAGAGACATAATTATGCAAAGGGACTGGACTGACTTTGGTGAGGTTCTACTTGGACCTCCATGTTAAGATTGAATAACTCAATCTTTGTGAGAAATGTGCCAATGTTGGACTGTTATGTTCTATGGTGATAGCCCAATTGAGTCAGAGGTCAAGGTCAAACCCCTGAGGATGGTGGGTGGGGTATACTCTAAAGGAGTAGATAGATATTCCCATGGTCAGTCTTCTTAGGGACAAGCAGCACTTGGGATAGAAAATGGGACTTTGAAAGTGAAAGTGGACCTTAAACTGGACGAGGAGAGTTGTTTTCTTCTCAGTTTCACAGTGGTTGGGTCTGAATGCCCAAGACATGGTTAGTGGAACTCTTGATGGAGAGGGGAGCTATCTTCAGCCACGTGGAGCCAGGCTGGAAGCCAACACTAAGGCAAGCCCGTATCTAGTCCATAAGGGCTTTGAGAATAGCCATTCATACCTGTGGAGTATTCTGGATTATTTTTCCTTTCTAATATTGTTATATAAAACAGTGATCTTAGCTGTGCTGTGAGGAGATTTTGAGGAGAAGGACCTTTGTTTGTGATGTCCTGGTGAAGAGAGGGCAGTGCCCCTTCCTGCTGAATCTCAAGGCAATGCTGAAGATTGCACTGGCTGGAGAGAGCTCAGGTCTCAGAACATTAGGTTATGGGACATCTGAAGCAGAGGCAGTGGTAGTTCAGTTATTTCAGGCATATATGGGTAACATTATCTCCCCTAGGGACTCCTCCATACTAGAGAAGTGAGGGAAACTCTAAAGAGGGCTGACATCCTGGTAATTTGGAAGGTAGGAGTTCAGAGCCATTGTAGTTGGGACTTTTATTTTAAACATGGCCTCCTTTATACTAAACAACTCGTGAAAGGGATGACACTGATTCTCAAGGTACATGAAGTCTTTGATTGAACAAACCCTTTCTATCCTGGGCATTCTGTTCAATAGACTTGAGAAAAACAAAGGTAAACAAAAGTATTTCTCAGTTTGACTTTATATGAGCCCTTTCTTTTTAATTCCCCTTAGACTTCTGCCTTTAGTTCCCCTTGAGCCTTGTAGAGAAATACATCTAACCAGAAACTGATTGATTTTTGCTTTTCTTCCATTATTTGTCCATCCTCTGTTTTCTTTGCAAAATGTTCTGTATCAGAGAGTAAGGAAGAGTTTGAAGCTTTTAATGGCTATTATGCATAAACATGAATGAATATCTACCTGATGTTTCAATGAGGTGAGCATCTAAGCTAACATAATTTTCTTAGGCTGAGCAGGAATGTTACTTAACACATTGGCATAGCAGCTACAGTCTCATTGCTGTTGATTACATCTATGGTCATACTTTGAAAAAAGATTGCATTCAGTTCCTTAGAGCTTTTCTGGATTCATGGTGCTTAGAGTTTTTATTCTACCAGCTGTTTATTTGCATAAGCTGTTAAAAACACTTCCTGACCATCACACTTCCTGGGATATTTTTTCTTGCTCTTATAGATTCTATAACAAATAGCAACTTTTCTTTCAACAAAACTTCTGCCTATCTGAAATCTCATTATCTTCTCTAAACTACACAACAAAGCTGAGCTCTATACAATATTACTTTGGCATATTAATAATTTCATTCATTTCCAAGACTTTCCTGAAATTCTCTTCATTTCCTTACAAATCTTCTCCTGGGATTTAGATGCTGCAAAATAATTATCACTTCCATTTACTTTATTTAACAAACATTTATTGGATACCTATTGTTTTGCAGGCCTCAGGCTACCTGTTAGGGCTACAGAGTAGAAGAGCTCACACTTGGTTTTATGGCTATAAATTTGACTCACTGGTTCTAGGTTCTTAATTAACTCCTCCAGGATTGTATTGAAAAGAGGAACCCCCTCTCATGGCTATTGAATGCTACAGGGAGAATGCAATAAGAAAAGCAATCCAGGTTGCTGAGGTGATAACAAAAAGGGTCGGGGGAGGGCAAATAAATTGGGAGAAATACTGAATCCAAAGACATTAGGGAAGAAGCATACTTTAAAGGTTGGATTTTTTTCTAGGGCAGTGTAAGGTTTTATTTTTGTTATGTAAATAAACAAGAACAGTTTAAATGAAAATAATAGGAAACTATGCATATTTCATTATTTTTAAATTAACGTATCACAGCATTGATGTTGTGTTGATATGATTCTTTTATAGCATTTCCTTCCATCAAAAAATTTTGAGGGAGAATATTATCTTAGTTAAGTTTTCGTAAATAACAGGAGGTCTTTAGATGTGGGGTCACAGAGGCCAGGAGACAGTTTTTTTCTGTGTTTTGTTGAAGAAGTCTGAAGACATAATTCTAGTTCTAAAGGTGCAAGGAATTGATCCATCGCTTCCTCTGCTCCATACTGGCTGAAGGAGGACGCCCCAGTCTCCTCCTTTTGTCTTCTGAAAATAAAAGGAAGGAGGCAAAGGGTGTTAAGAGTGAAGAGTTTTCTAGGGGTTAAACCTGGGTGCTTAAGAACCTCCGCGAACCCTCCAGCTTTCACTTAAGTAGCTCCTGTAAAATAGCTGTTCTCCAAAATAAGAGGGCTAAGGGCAGAGAGGCTCGTCCAGGAGACCTGGGATATAGAGCGCAGGTGGGGGCAGCCTCCTGGTCCAGAGCGGAAGGTGCCTACATTCTGCAGGTGCCAGAATTGTGATCTCGCACCGCCCCAGCTCCCGAGAGGGCGGGAACCGCGGCGTTGCAGGGTATAGGACTTGGCCTCTGAAGCAGAGCCCAAATGTATTCCAAACAGCAGACGTCGATCCAGCCGAGTGCCCACACCTGGCTCGGGGGAGGGGAAAAAGCATTTGTAGAAACTGCAGGGAGTAGAAGAGCCCCTCGTTTGGAACGCCAGAGGGCTGGTCCGGCTAGGCTCTTTCCGTGATTGCCTCCCTATCTTGTCCATCATTCCAACGCACTATTTCGATTGGCGGTGGCATCTGCCACTCGGTTCCGCCGCGCTGACCCCCATTGGGCCTCCTCTGGCCGAGGCTCCGCCCCACGAGCTGGGCACCAGCATTGGGACGCTGTGGAGAGAGCGTGGCGCTGGCTCTGGGCTGGGGGAGGCGGTGGCGGAGAAGGAGGAGGAAAAGGAGGAGGAGCGGGGCCAGCAGGAGGCAGCAGCGGCGACCCGATTGGGGTGATGGTGCAGATGCCCGGGTTCGGCGCGAAGCTGCCCGGCTGAGGGGCGCCTAGTCCGTGGTCTGCAGCGCCGCGGCGTCTCTCCTGGGGGCGGCGGACGGGCGGGAAGATGCTGAGCAGGTTGATGAGCGGCAGCAGTAGGAGTCTGGAGCGCGAGTACAGCTGCACCGTGCGGCTGCTGGACGACAGCGAGTACACCTGCACCATCCAGGTCAGTGCCACGCCGCTCTGCCCGCGGGACCCCCTCGTTCCCCGAGTCTGGTCAACTTGGCCCGTGGCCGCTGCCCGGGAGTCACCCCAGACCCCAGTGCTTTGTCCGCCCGGGGCTGCAGAGGACGGCCCCGTTGCAGGGCGCCTCCGCCGGAGCCCCTGCCCGTGACCGGGCAGTGGGTGCTTGGCGCCGCTGCGGGGCGAGTCCCCGCGTCCCGGACCCCCAACTCGTTCCCTTCTCTCTCCCGGGGTAAAGGCGCTCCATCCTGGCTTCTGGAGCCAGACCGGTGGGAGCATCTTCTGCGGGCGTGCGGAGGGAGGCGGGCAGGGCTGGAGACTCCTTCCCCGGCCGCCCCGTCGGGGAGCGTAGGCTTGGGCTCTCCAGCCCCGCAAGGATGGCCAGCAGGCTTTTCTTATCTCTCTCTGGTTGGAAGGATAATGGTGTATGTCATAACCGCCCCCCCCCCCCCCCCCAGCATTTGTGAGTCAGAGCTCTCCGAAGGTGGAACTGAACGCGCAGCCCTTGCAGAGTGGCCTATAGAAGGGAACCCAGCCAGCCCCCTGGGTGTTAAAGATTTAGGCCCCCCTCCCGCCGTTCGCTCCCCAAATCTTATTCTTTTGGGCAGTTCTGGGGGGCGTGAGGTGAAGATTTAGCAACAAGTCTCAGCGATTTGAGTGTTGACGGTGGAGAGAGAATCGGTGACTTAAAAAAACGCCAACAATACGATAATGCTACACAGCATTTCTCCAGAACCTGGTATTTTTGAAGAGATTTTTACAACCTCTGGTGTATGTTCCTTCTCTGCTGCCGTGTGGCTCGTCAGGAGTAGTAGTATTAACCAGGAACGCAGTCACAGCCCTCTCTCCTCCTTTATAAAGTCAGAGATAGAAAACATTGACAATGCTCCGGTGTTTAGTTCAGCAGCCGGGTGGATCCGCGCTCACTGCCGGAAACTGCTCTTTCTGGAGAAGCAAATTGAGTTGGACCCGCAGGGGTCTCACCTGATCCCTATTTCAACGAGAAATCAGAGGGCTTCTCGCCTCAGATGTGGCAGACAAAAACTGTCGTTCCCGGATCCTGCCCTCTTTGTCTCCCTGCCTCCCTCCTCCCCCCCATTTATTATTATTATTTTTTTGCTGACAATGCTCAATAGCGGAAAACAGCGGTGTGTGAGAAAGCTGGGTAGAGAATGAGAGCAGCTGCCTCTGCTGACTCCGTGCTCGGTTCAGCCTTCTCTCCTCTTCCCCCGACCCCAAAACCAGTCTTGGGCATAAGTGATGACTGCTGCCAAAGATCCATGAGGGTAGAGAAAAAGAACAAAATCTCTTTTTAAGGCCACTTAAATACAGATTAAGCAGTCATAAAGATGCTAGCCATCAAGTGAAAGGATTGTTGTAGTTGAATATGATAGAGATGCTATGTATTATTTCCTTACCGAATAAGTGGCATGCTACTTTTTGTTTCTATTGTACCTTTATGTGTCACGTACACTTTTTTTTTAGTGGGGGAGGAGAAAACATTGAGTTGACATTTTCACTACTTGAATATATTGTTTAGAGGTTTTAAAGCATTTATCCTTTTGTTTTAAAATTTAAGGCTTTACACAATAGCATGTCAAGGGCAGTGCAAGATTTAGACTTCATGAGTCCTAAGAATACTTTTGGGGTATACGTATGGTGAAATACAATTTCCAGAACAGGTCATAAACTTTTGCCAAGGTCTAG
Organism: Tadarida brasiliensis; assembly: GCA_030848825.1. NCBI lineage: Eukaryota > Metazoa > Chordata > Mammalia > Chiroptera > Molossidae > Tadarida > Tadarida brasiliensis. The sequence goes on along the minus strand of CM061257.1, from coordinate 178,995,657 downwards.
AGTAAAAATGAAACACAATTCATGTCTTCACTAGTCATAATCTTGTGGTTTTAAGGTATCACAATAAAGCGATGGATTATTTTTCCGTTAGTAGAATCTTTAAAGTTGGTTGATTGGTATTATAATTGTGGGTAGTTTTTATTACCATTGAGAAAATACTATTTTGAAGTTAAGCAGAACTTACTGGATTTATGCTTACTATATGGTTGTGTTTATTATAATTTAATGTTATAAAAATTTAGAAAAATTAAAAATTAAGCTTGGTGTGATATGACCATACTGTAATGTGTCCAGTGTCTAGACATTGTTAATGATTGTACATTGTGATTCTTGCATGAAATCGAAAAAACACAGGACTTCTAAAGTATATGTAATATTGTCATTTTGGGGCACCACTATTGTGAATTGCTTTTGGTTTTACCTATGTGAGGAAATGTAAGAAAAGCCAGTATCTTATGTGAAATTAAGATTTTGTTTATATAGCTTGTCTCAGCATTTATAGAGACTGAGCTTTTCTTAGCAACTTTTCCCCTTGTGCATTTCTGTGTGTGTGTGTGCGTGTGCATGCATGTGTGATCAGTAGTGAAAGAAACTGTGAGTTATTTCTTAAGTTAGAGCAATATTCCCAACATTTTAGGAATTGCAATACTGTATATATTTTTTAAAAATTGGTGACAACTTAAACTCCTTTTCCTTAAAGTATTGTATGTCATATTTTTGTTTAACTAAGGTATCTATTTCAGAAATATTTTAGTGCTTCTAGAGATAATTAGAGACCACTCAGGGTATTACAGAATCAGAGTTACAATAGCCACATTTGGCAAATTTCAGTTGTAGGAAATTCTGTCAAAAGAATTGGTCTGGCCTTTCATATTGCAGCAGTTAGACTGATCTGGCATTTAGGATGTGATTATTAAGGTGATGAAAATGCCTTATGTCCTCCAAATGAAGGTTGCCACAGTTACCAAACTATTCTCTTATTCTTTCTGATATGCAAATGTATTTGTAGACCATGAGAAATGAACGTACATGTACATAGGAAGGTTGTAGTGTAATTGCTTCCCTATAAAGAACATTGTTAACAGCTCCCTGCCAGTTTTGAAGGTCATTGTCTCATAAATGCAGATCTGGTCCATATTTTTTACACATTTGTTTCATTTTATGCATATCTATATTTATTTACCACATTTACTACCTTATTTTGTTATTTTATTTGGGAGAAAATTAGCTAACTAATACCTTTGAATTCAATATACCAAATGAAGTCATTTAAATGCTTAGGCAGGTGATATCCTAAGGAATAGATTTTAAACTATCAGGTTATAATAGTTTATAAAATATTAAGAATATATACTGCATAAATGCCAGTAGAAATATGTATTGAAAAATACATATTTTCAAGTCAGAAAGATTAATCACTTTTGTGATTATTGAAAAGTAGAGCTACCCTAGAAATGAATTTGATTTTACTGGGAACATATTAAAATAACTACTGATTAAATTACTAGGTTAAATTAATTTTTGAGGTTAAATAAGGTACTACCATTAATAAAATGTGTGTGTGCAGAGGCAGTTCTATAGTGGAACTAAGGTTTGGATTTGATTGTGGTTCAGCCACTTAGTAACTGTGGGACCTAGGGTAAGGGAGGGAATATTAGGGGAAACAACAAATGTATTGAGCCCTGTACTTGCCAGCACTTTACCTATGTTATATTATCTCATGTACTTCACAACATTATACCCATTGTACCAGCTGAGGAAAATGGGATTGTGGCTTGGTGGGAGAGCTGATGTTTGTTGAATGGCCAGCTCTGTACTAAGTTATCTGCTGGGTGCTTTGTTCATACCTTTCATCAACCATTTGAGAGGTAGGTGGTATTATCCTCATTTTACAAATGAAAGACAGGCCCAGACAAAGGGACTTGCTCAAAGCTAGCAGGTGGCTGTATTATATTTAAACTCTGATCCTTTTGTCTCTAAATCCCATCTTTGTTCTCTCTATCCATTCTGACTCCCTAAGTCACTTCACCTGTCTGTACCTTAATATCCTCATCTATAAAATGGGAATATTAATACCTATTTCACAGTAAAGAGAAAATTATTTGGAAATATTACAAATAATAAGGAACGTTTAAACAGAGTAGTATATTATACTGACATTGTACCTTATTCTGTGCAAATCAAAAATAGAATTGAGAAATGTTTTACTGAAGCTGTAAGGTCCCGTAAAAGGATTTCTGATAAATTTCAATGAAATTGTAAAATCCAAGGCTGGGATTATTGGAATCTTTATTAGAACTATTCTTTAAATTTTCAGAGTTCAGATTTGCTTTCCTTCTATCCCACCAAGTCTTTGGCTCTAGAATGGGCATTTACTGCCTGGTTTCATTAATGCAAAAGGGGTGTTGTTAGAGAATTTGGATAATTTTATTCACGAAGGAAAACATAAAGCTATTGTATTTTCATTAATATTTTTAAAAATTTATTTTAAAAGTGTGCTATCTCAAGATCTGTGATAATAACAAGACTAATTCTTGAAACTAAGGTAATTCCAAAATTAGCCTTCTAGAATCCTAGCAGCACTTGTATTCTGTTTCTTAATTTGTGTATTAAAACATTTATTGTATAAAATGAATGCATATCATCCTTTTTCATACGGAAAGTAAATTCTAGATGTGTATTTTTGCTCTTATTCTTTTTGTGTTTGAAAAAGTACTGTTTAAGGAAGTGTCAGTGGCATCCAAGAGAAACCTAGAAGTATTCACAGCAGATTTTACTCAATGGTATTTGTGTTAATTTGCATTCTATTAAACACTTGGAATGAATAAGCTAGATGAGGCAATTCAACATAGTGTAAAATAAAAGAGCATGTGGTTTTTGAGTCTTCTGTTTGTTACATTGTCCAGAGACCTGTTTATCATGTCTGTGCTATCATTAATATGACACACACACAAAGGGATGTTTGCCAAAATAAAATCAGACAACCTAAAGACAAAAAGTAGTCATTTTTGTTATTTGTTTGTAGTGGTTTGTGTACAGGTATTAAAATGTGTAACTCGAAGTAAGAGGAAGCAAGGCATTGATTTTAGAAGTGATTTACTAGTGATATAATAATTACTGTATTAAAATATTTTGGATTATTTTAAGAATTTTATTTTCAGGTAGATTATACCTCAGAACTTACAAAGGAGAGAATAAGGGAAAACTGTAAATCATAAGCCCTAATAATTATAGTACCTACTTCAGTGCTTTACATAGTTATAGTTCAATAAATATTTGTTGTGATTTGTTTGTGCTACCTGATTGGTGTGTTAACGTCATCACTAAAATTTCTTATGCTTGAAAACAATAAACATTTTCTAACAACTGTATAACCCTTTTATAGTTTCAACCCATCCATTTCCAAACCATTTTAATCTGCAACCCCTCTCCCTGGTGAGAAGTACAGTATGTAAATATGGTATTTTATTGAGCCTTCGAGGTCTCTGATAACCTTCTGCAATTATCTTCTTTTTTTTTTTTAATCCTCACCCGAGGACATTTTTTCATTTTTTGTTCAGATAGAGTAGGAGGGAGAGAGAGGAAGAGAGAGAGAGAGAAACATCGATGTGAAAGGGCCACATCGAGTGGCTGCCACCCACACGACCAACCAGGGCCGGGGACAAACCGCAACCAAGGTACATGCCCTTAGCGGGAACCGAACCCGGGTCTCTCCGGACAGCAGGCCAACGCTCTAACCGCTGAGCCAAACCGGCTAGGGCTGCAATTATCTTTTGTTGAATTAGTGGAGCTCCAGTCTATAGCTCCTATGATGTTTTTTATTTATCTCTTAGGATTTCAAGCTTTTCAGGTCCTTCTTCTCCCCCTATCTTTGCAGGTTTAGAAGGCTTAGGTCAAATGAATTCTGTGTAGTGAAGTGCTTCTTGGAGCATTAGGTCTGGCAGAATTAAGCTATTGAGTATAGGGATTACCCCACTCACAGAAACCTCCTCTATTCCTTTCTCCTAAGTCATTATCACACAAAACGACCTCCTCATAGCCTCATTTTCTAACCTTTTGCCCCAATAGGAAGCGGGCCATGCTTTCCAACCTGTTTTTAATTATGTCTATTTTAAGCTGACTTCATCTTCTTTCTGATAGCCTCATCTGTAACCTTCTGTCTGAGTCTGCAGACCCTGTTTCATGGAGCAGCCTCTTGGGGGTCACTCTTCTTCAGCTGTGCCTTGCCAGAGCTTGCACAACAGATGTGGATATAATGGAGGATTGGCAGCAACTGTACAGCTTCTGTATCTCACCTACATGGTGCTTAGGGAGGAAGGTGCTGCTCTCCTGGAGGCCAAGTGGCTGTTCTTGCCCTCTCTGTTCTCTGGCCTTTGACCTTTAGGGCTCAGGCCAACCACCTTAATGGTTTTCTCATGTAGCTGAGAAATATGAAGATTACTAAAGCATCTCCAGTCCTTTGTTGCAGAGTGAATGGTGTTTCCCCTAAGCAAGCAAAACACCTTGTCATATGTCCATCGTAGCCAGGTGTTCCATTCTTTTAAGTTCCTAGACCCTGGTGGCAAATACAACTTTTTGAACTTTTACAAATGTTTTAAATATAGGTAAAACCAAAGACAGACTAGGGAGAACGGTTTCTGTGGGAGGCCAACCTGTAGATTTAAATTATGGACTGCTTGCTTTTCAAGGCCACCTTATGATCCTCATTATTGTCGTCAATATTTTGAACAAGATAGGGCCCTTGCATTAGTCTTTCACCAATTTTAATTGCTGTACTATTTCTAAGAATGGTGTTTTACCTTTGTGGTCTTTCCAACTTATTGTATTACATCCTAGATTTGGAAGGTAGGAACTTACAAAGACTCTTAGGTTCAAATTCTACAGGCTTTTGCTTGCTAACATCAAACTGAACACAACTTGTGTGGATCAAGTCCTCTAAGGAGATCCTTCCGTACCATGCTCATACAGTCAAAATAACTAGGCCACATGCTTGGCAACTACTGAGTTTGTGTACAATAGCTCCATTCACTTGTCTACAGAAAACACCCCTTTGACAGCGATTATAGCTTTTATTCCCCCTCCTTTACTTTTGACTCCCTGCATAACCATGACCTCATCTGCTGGTCCATATTTACAGACACTCTAGACCACTCCAGAAATGCTTTAGGATTCATTCCTGTATGTTAAGGATCACTTCAAAGCCTCAGACGACCACTGCTTACCAAGGGAAACCATTCAAGATCAGGACCACACCTAGCTACTATGCCTTCTTAGAGCCATTTTACTGTGTCACAACTCAGGGGTTCTTTTCCTTTTGTAGAAATCGTGAACCCTGTTAAAAGCAAGGGAAATAGAGGAAGGGATGGGTTAAACAGTGGCTTCTCAAAGTGCGGATGAGATGAGATGTTTCACCGGGTACTTGTTAGAAATGCAAATTCTTGGCCCCATTGCAGACCTAGTGCATCAGAAACTTGGGGGATAGAGCTGAGCAATCTTGTTTTAGCAAGTCTTTCAAGTGAGTCTTATGCTTGCCGATTTTTGACAATCATTACTAATGAGTTATACAGATATTCAGTAGACAAAGTTGATGAGTCTTGTTGATTGACTGGATATAAAAGGTAAGGGAGAAGGAGAAGCCAAGAGTTAATCTCACATTTCTGACGATTAATTTTCTTCGCGATGGCCTTAACTGATTCTCTACCTTTGTACGGTAAAAGTTAGGTTATTTGCAGATATGCATACCTATCTTCAAGTGGGCAGGATTCTAAAGATTCTATAGGAAGTCATAATTCCAATCTGATGCTCTTGTATTTATTGGTTGTTTTTATTTTTGTGTTCCCTGACATCAAAATAATGATTATTTTATATTTATATATTGATTTTCAAGAAAATCTTCACAATTTAAAGCACTGGGGGATTAGGAAGGAGTAAAGGCCCCTAAGGGCCGATGGATTGCAAACATGTAAATAGCACACTGTATAACATCCTGGAATTCAGGGCTAAGACAGAGTGATATTCTTTAGTGGTGCGAATGTGGGGGACTCAACATTAACAGGTATTTCTCAAAGGAGGTGAGATTTGAACTAGGTCATGAAAGAGTTCCAAAAGCAGAGAAAGGACTATGGTGGATGGTTAAAGGGCAATCCAGGCTGACGAAATAGCAGGGTACTTCTAGGTAGAAAAGCTAAAAATGTAAAGCCAAATATACTTAGTCTTTTCTTTACTCTGGTACAGTTGAGTCAAACAACAGAAATCTACTTGTCTGGGAAAAATTACTATCAGCAAATTTCAGTCATTTTTGATGTGTTCAGAGGAGTCAGTTTAAAATAAAAATAAACACGTAAAGCTGACATTGAATTAAATCTAATTCCAAAACTGTATAGCACAAGTTAAGATTCTTCACACAGCAATGGCACCATATAAAGAAAAGGTAGATTCAGATATCAATCTTAATTCTTCGGCTGTAGCAACTACATGTGAATTTTATTTCCAAGAGACCTCATCTCTGGCATCAGTTTAGTTATCTGACCGAAAAGAGGATATCAAATTCCAACATATAACTGATGTTTGACTGATACAGTGCCATCTAACTTGTGCATTAACAGTTAGGAAATGTGACCCGTGGAGCCCTGAAAGGCATACTTAGCACCTCTATTCCCAAACCTAAGTGGCCACTAAGAATAGCTTTGCTAGAGGATGAAGGAGTGCTGCTTTGGATTCCCCAGTGAGCCCAGGCCTGCCAGCTCCAAAGTTCCCAGCCCTCCACAGGGTGCACTTTTAGCCCTCAAAACAATGCCAGTCTAGAGCTTTGGGAATGGGAGCCTCCAAGAAAGCACTGTTTGGCATTTGGGCAATCAGTGTTCGGCAGAATGCCAATGCTAATAGGTTATTTTGCTCTGGAAAGGGAGAAAAAAGAAGGGACAGTCTAAAGACTGATGAATAGGGGAATGACTGACAACACAGGCACTCCACTTTGTTGGAGAGATTAAGGAGGCTTGCTGTGAAATGGTATTATGGGAGCCAGATAAATTAGCAAAGGCCCATAGGCCCAAGACCTAAAAGAAATAGGAAATAGTGGTACATCAAAACAGCATGCCCCAGGGCACACTCAAATGTCTGGCCACTTTCATTGAACTTGTAGTAGGAAAAAGCCAATCACTGTGAACCCTCCTAGTCTGGTATTACATCCAGGTACTCCATAGACAGGCAAATTATCCTTCGCCTTCAGGCAGGTGCAGAGCCTTCTTTCTCTAGAGTCTGATTTAACTCAGGAGCCCCTAGTCTGCCCCAGCCTTATTTTGAGGACACCTAAATGGAAGAGTTGGCTTTAGGAGTCCCACAGGATTCCAAAAACTCTAGGCAGGAGGTACCAGTAAGAATCTGCTTGGCAGGAGCCAAGCAGGTAAGAACATTGATCACAACACAAGGAAGCAGAATTAATCACTTCACCTAAAGATCTCAAGTACTTCTAGGGGTAATTTAGGCTGTAGAAGGCATCCAGCCTGCCCTCTTTCAGATTTTTAGCTCTAGAAAAATCCAAAAGATCCCCGAGTTTTTATGGAATTAGACATTTGTGGGTCAGAAGAACTCCATGGACTGGCAATAGTGCCTGGGATGTTATGTGGCATATTGAACCTGCATTTTCACGTACACACTCATCTGTACAACAAAATATCCCATCGGCTCTTTGAGAGGTCACTCAGAGGAAATTTGACCGTTGAGAGATAAAAGTCTGATCAAAACATAAGGTAGATCCTGCACTACAATACAACTTCTTTAATCTTTGCCAAGCTTTAGATTTCAATACATGTGAAATAGGTTAAAAAAAAAAGTGAATGGGAGTTTGCTCGGTGTAGCTGCAGGACAAAAGATACTGAACCAACTACTGCAGTGTCAGATTTCATAAGCAGCAAAGCTGATATGAAAATAATCGACACTTTGCTTATTTTTAAATATACCTTGGATAATTTAGATAAACTTATTTAAACGAATAACCACAGTACAGAAAGCACTTCTAAGAATTGTTTTCCAATAATTTTTATGGTAAGGAGAACACATTACCCATATTCCAGTTTTAATATTGGGTATGCTACACAATCTAATTATTTTTAAGAGACAGATATTATATTGTTTTGCTGCAAATTGAATCTTTTAGTGTGTCATTATAAAATATGGACTGTTCCTACTACTAATACATCTCATATAATATCCTTTTAGTTTCTGGTTGAAAGAAAATGGTAGAAGTGAATAAACTTTACTTTCTCTTTACTTCCCGGATTCCACAATTTTATTTCCTACCACCTTTTCTGACACAATAGCTCTTCTCTTTATCTCTTATTATCTCGTTTGTCTTATGCTAATTTATACTTTGGTCCACTCATTTAATACAGCCTCTTATCACCATCTCTGATTTTCTGATTGCCACTACTGCTAAGCTATACCTTTGCTTATGGTCAAATTCTTTGTGTGGTGGCCTCACCTTTTATGTTGATAGTGGTGGTGGGAGGTGTTAAAAAATGTTCAGTTGTAACAGTAAAACAATGTGATACATGTCCTTTAATTTTAACACAAGAGTATTGTGTATTTTAATTACTTGGAGCTTAAGATAATACAAACAAACATTTATATGAAGTGACATCTTGGGGCAGGACTGAGTATTGTATTAATATGTTCAGAATTTTCTGTTAACTTTTTTGCAATTATTTCTTAATGAATGAATAGACCCAGTGAAGCTCTATGTCTACACTAAGTGTGTGACACTTAGGGACTGAGTGGACATGATGACTGCTCATGACTAGGCAAGTCTTTACTCTAGACAGCTGAAGTTAGTGAAATTGGAGGGAGACGGAAAAGAATTGACTGCAGGGAAATGCAAAAGATCAAAATCAAAGACACAGTTGGGATGGAGCAGGATGAGCCGTAAGCAGAAATATCTGGTTGGAATCTGGAGGGAGAATCTGAAGAAGCAGATTGGGGATAATGAAAGGATATTGGAGATCTATTTTTCTGTTTTTGCAGCTGTGTGTGATAGTAGAGGCTTAATGGTTTAAAGCTCGCTGGACTTGCCCTCCAGGTGGGAGTAATATGTAAAATAGTCAATCATCACTGACTCATAGTGAATACCTTACTGACTAAGACTGCTAGAGTGCACTGGAGCTGGGTCTAGGGCCATCCCCTGGGTCAAACACTATTTAGTGCTAAATCATGGAGGTGGGGTCGAGGGAGGTCCCAGGGAAGAGAGGAGAAGCCTCAGGGCAGTGGCTGTTTGCTGACTGGTAGAGAAATATTTCAATATTTTAATAACCAGCAGGGTTTTATTGGAGCATGACAAAGCTGAATCCACTCCTCACTCCATCAGACTTCTGTCAAGTGGGATGAAATGGGAACTTGCAAGAAGCTACAAGTGCTCAGGTGTTCTTGAGGTACGATAAAGATCTCAATTAATTCAGTCTTCTTCTTCCTCCTGTAGCCTCAGTGGTGGCAGGCATCAGAGCCTCCTACATTGCCTGCCTTGGTTCTCATTTGTGTTTGCCAGGTATGGGTTCAAATGGTCTAGGCTTTACCCTCCTGTGGAGCAGTGGGCCCATTCCTATCTTTCCCATGCTTCTAAAATGCAACTCTGATAATTTCTTTTTAAAATCTTCCAAGCTTTTCCCATTGCCTACTGGATAACAGCCTTTTAGCTTTTGTTTCCTAGCATCCTGCATATGAGTTTTCTCCTGCTGTAGGAATCATCAGCCTCTCATCACATCACCTCCTTATTCCATGGTGGACTCCCTCCCCAGTGTTGCTGGGCAGTGCCTTGGGGGACCTTGTTATAGTATTTACCACACTGAAATGTAAATATTTACTTATAAGTCTACCTCTCTCTAGACAGTGAACTGTTTGAAAAGCAGAGATTAAATCTTTATACCGTTAGTAGCTAAGGTCTTACCTGGGGCTTAATAAAGGTTGATTGTAAATGTGCATGAATGAAAGTGTTGCCTCTGATAAAGAGGATTATTAATGCATATGTAAAGTTACCTCTGATTTGAGCTAAATAGATTTAAAAAAATGAACACATCAGACTTTCTGGTCTTTTGAGTTATGTTATAGTGACTTTAAAAAAGGTGGTTAGTGGTGATTGTGCAACTCTTAAGAATATACTATTAACCACTGAATTGTACACTTTAAAGAGGTAATTTTAAGATGTGACTTATATCTCAATTTACACATCAATTTCTTGGTTTTGATAATATACTGTAGTTATATAAGATGTTACCATTGCTGAAAACTGGGGGAGACATCTTTGTAGTTTTGTAATTTCTTGTGAGTCTATAATTATAATATAATAAACTGTTTTTTAAAAGGTGATTAAATTAGTGTTCCTGAACAAATATGTTTGTTTATATTTAGTTAGGATTAATGGTTCAGAATGACTAAAAATTTTCTCACCCTGGCCAGTTAGGCTCAGCAATTAGAACGCTGGCCCTCGGACCAAAGAGTCACAGGCTTGATACCTTGATTACGGTTGGATCCCTGGCCCTGGAAGGCAACCAATTGATGTGTCTCTCTCACATCGATGTTTCCTCTCCTCTCTTCCTCTCTCTCCCTCTCTCAGCCTCTCTTTCCCTCCCCCCTTCCCACTTTATCTGAAAATCAATGGAAAAATATTCTCGGGTGAGGATTAAAAAAAAAGTTTTCTCACTTGATTAGAATCCAGCTACTTCAAAATTATGTAAGATTATTTATAAGTAGATAAGTTTTGACATATGACACTTGCAAAGAAAATAAAGTCAATTATAGTCTAATAAAAAGATAAATTAAGGATTTAGAAATGATATCTCAGTAGTCTGTTTTTGCCTCCTTAATTTTTCTATTATTGTCTGTTCCTCTCTCTATAATATTTCTCTGACATGATTACAATTAAAATAAATGTACTGATTTATTATGCATACATGGTGCCATTATTGGTTTTAGAGTTACAGTATTTGATAAAATGCCCATATTATATATTTTAATTGTAATATATGTTAATTGATCCATTTAAAAATTATTGAGTACTCACTGTGTTTTGGGCTCTGTGATTAACACTTTATGTGCACTCTTTTATTTAATCCTACCCATTTGATAGAAAATATTATTGTCCCTAATTATAGATGAGTACAATAAGTCTTAGAGATGTTAAATAACTTGCTTAATGTCACACAGCTAGTCAGTGGTGGAGCTGGGGTTCTGTATGACCTTTCTTACTGTTCTGTGAGGAAGCAGGGAATGTGGTGCAATGGAAAAAACACTGATTTGTGGGAGTTGGGAGACCTGTGTTAAAGCCAGACTCTCTGACTGATTAAATTTGAGGCCTTGAGCAGGTAACAACTTCTCAGATGCAGCTTAACCTCTCATCTGTAAAACGAGGGGCAAATAGGATACCCCCTCCACTCTCTTTTAGCACACACATTCTGTAGTTCACCAGAAATGTGTCTGTGGCTCAATAGTGTTTTTCTTTGTGTTCTCACTGTAAAGAATATTCTTTAAAAATGCAAATATTCCTTTTAAAGAAAGAAAGAATGTCAGTGGAAGAGCTTGGTAACTGTTTCAGTCTATGATGTGGCCCTTAGTTTTGCAGAACACAAAATACAGTTTTATCTACTCATTCAACACAGATCAGATTCTGGGGGATTGAATCATGCTAATCAAAATCATAAGAGCTTTTATTTTTGGTAACCCAGAATCTCAGTTTGTTTATTATACTGGGGTAGTAAATACTAGTTTCTGCCATTGTAGGCACTTCCTTTAGGATCAGAAACTTTGGAAGACCAAATTAGAAAGTTGTTTTGGAAGGCAAAGGGAATCAAATGTTATTGAGGGATGTTCTTCTAGGTTGTGTAAAAGCCTATAATATATCTCTGTCCCATAGTAGAGTTCTAGTCATTATGTATCTACCAGAATCAGTTTTTCTGTCTCCCTGAATAGTAATTACTAAATGCTGATAAAGTCTTCTCCTTAGCCCTTCCTCTACTTCATGAAGATTATTGTATATATGTTAATAATGCAGCTTTAATTTTCTTTTTTTAAAAGTATATCACAGTCTAGAGGATATACTCTGCTTTGATCAGACTTGGGTGTTTCAACAATTAAAAAAAAAAAAAAAATGGCCCAGCCAGTGTGGCTTAGTGGTTGAGCGTGGACCCATGCACCAAGAGGTCGCCAGTTTGATTCCTGGTCAGGGCACATGCCCAGGTTGTGGGCCAAATCCCCAGTAAGGGGCATGCAGGAGGCAGCCAATCGATGTTCTCTCTCATAATTGTTTCTATGTCTCTCCCCCTCTCTCTTCCTCTCTCTCTAAAATCAGTGAAAAAAAGAAAAAAAAAATCTTCAAGACCCTATTTTAAAGGTTATTTTCTCTCCTAAGTTAGTGAACTTGGCCAGATAACATTTAAGAATTTTATGTTGACTTTTACTAGTATGTCTTTTTGAGGGGGGCCTTTTAAAAAACTCTGATCTCAAATTATAAGGGGGGTTCTGCCATGGTCCTCATGTATATGACTACGTTTTTACTCTATCATAGGCAATATTGATATCCATAGGAGGCATATTACACATCTGTTATGGAACATGAGTTAATTCTGATGTATTTTAAAGGTTTCTTTTGCTCTTGTTTTCAATACTTCTCCTACAGTGTAAACTTGACTTTTTCAAAATTCAGATTTATTGGGGTACAATTTACATAGAGTAAAATTCACTCTTTTATAGGTATACATTTCTTTGTATTTTGACAAATATATACAGGTTGTATAACTACCATATATAGACTATTTTACCACCCCATAAAGTTACCTTGTGTCCCTTTATGGTTAGTCTCCTCTCCTTTTTCGCAGCCACTAATCTGATTTTGGTCCTTATAGTTTTGCCTTTTCTACAATGTCATAAAATAAAATCTTACAGTAGGTAATTTTTTTAGTCTGGCTTCTTTCACTTAGCATGGTGCTTTTTTGAGATACAAATTACATATAATAAAGTTCATCTATTTAAGGTATACAATTCAATAGTTTTTAGTATATTTACAGAGTTGTGCAATCATCCAGCATAATCTAATTTTAGAACATTTATTTATTTATTAAAAAATTTTTTTTTTCTTTATTGATTTTAAAGAGAGAGGGAGAGATAGAAACATCAATGAGAGAGAACATCGATTGGCTGCCTCCTGCATGCCCCCCACTGGGGATAGGCCTACAACCTGGGCATGTGCCCTGACCCGGAATAGAACCGGCAACCTCTTGGTGCATGGGTCCACACTCAACCACTGAGCCACACCAGCTGGGCTAATTTTAGAACATTTATATCATCTCAGAAAGAAACCTTGTACCCATGATCAGTCACTCCCATTTCCTGTTTATTTCCCCCCAACTCTCTGTCCACGTAAACAATAATCTACTTTTTTGTTTCTATAGATTTGATTTTTCTGGACGTTTAACATAAACAGTATTGTACAATAGATGGTCTTTTGTAACTGACTTCTTTAACTTAGTATAATGATATTGAAGCTCATCCAAGTAATAATTTATATTAATACTTCATTCTTTTTTACTGTCAAATAATTTCCCATTGTATGGATATATCCCATTTTATAATCATCAGTTGATGGACATTTGCATTGTTCCACTTTTGGGCTATTATAGATAATTCTGTGATCATGTATGTACAAGTTTTTGTGTGGATGTATGTTTTCATTTCTCTTGGATAGATACCTAGGAGTGAAATTGTGGATCATATGGTAACTTGATGTTTAACGTTTGAGGAATTGCCAAACATTTTTCCAAAGTAGCTGCATGAGGCCTCCAATTTCTGCACATCCTCACCAATCCTAACTATTATTTGTCTTTTTTATTATAGTCATTCTAGGGGTGTGAAGTAGTATCTTATTGTGGTTTTGATTTGCATTTCCCTAATGACTAAAGATGTTCTTTTCATGTGCTTATTAGCCATTTGTGTATCATTTTTTTGAGTAATGTCTATTCAAATCTTTTGTCCATTTGAAAAATGAGATTTGTGCCCTGGCCAGTTTGGCTCAGCGGTTAGAGCATTGGCCTGCGGACTGGAGAGTCCCGGGTTTGGTTCCCTCTGGGGGCACGTACCTCGGTTGCAGTTTGTCTCTGACCCCAACCGGTTGGGGTCGTGTGGGTGGCAGGCAGTTGATATGTGTCTCTCACATCGATGTTTCTCTCTCTCTCTTCCCCCCCTCCCTCCCGCTCTATCTGAAGATAAATGCAGGAATGTCCTCAGGTGAGGATAAAAAAAAAAAAAAAAAAAAAAGGAAAAATGGGATTTGTCGCCCGGCTGGTGTGGCTCAGTGGATTGAGCATCATCCCATGGACTGAGAGGTACTGGTTCGATTACTGGTCAGGGCACATGCCCGGGTTGCGGGCTCGATCCTCAGTGTGGGGGCATGCAGGAGGCAGCCAATTGATGTTTCTCTATTACATGGATGTTTCTATCTCTCTCCCTTCCTCTCTCTCTAAAAAAAAAATCAATAAGAACATATTTAAACAAAAGGAAAAAGAAAAAAGTGTGCCTAAGAGTTGGTTCTGTAAACTGAGATCACATAGGTTTTAAAGAAGATGTGCATATTTTTATTTATGTGTCAAACCTGAGGCTCTTTGGTCCATAGGCCGACGCTCCAACCAAACCAGCCAGGGCCAAATTTATACTTTTTAAATGTTGATATCTAGTTGGCCAGCATTATCGGTTAGAAAGACTATTATTTCCCAATCAAATTGTCTTGGTCCCTTTTGTTGAAGATCAGTTGACCATAAATGTATGGGTTTATTTCTGGACTCTAAATTCTGTTCCATTGATCTATTTATTTATCTGTCTATCTTTATGCCAGTACCACACTGTGTAGATTACTTTAGCTTTGTGGTAAGTTTTGAAATAAGGAATGATGAGACAGCCAACTTTGTTCTTTTTCAAGATAATTTTGATAATTTTGGCTATTCTTAGTCAATTGCGTTTCTATATGCATTTTAGAATCAGCTTGTCAATTTCTGAAAAAAGGCCAGGTGGAATTTTTGTAGAAATTTTATTGAATCTGTAAATCAATTTGGGGAGCATTGCCATCTCCTTAACAATGTTAAGTCATCTGATTCATGAACATAGAAGTCTTTCTACTTATTTAGATCTTTAATTTTTTAATAATGTTTTGTGGTTTTTAGTGTAAGCATAATGTTTTTGAGATTCATTCACGTTAGTGCATGTACCAGCAGTTCATTCCTTTTCATTGTGGAGTAGTATTCCATTTTATGAATACATCACGGTTTGTCTATCCATTAACTAGTTGATGGACATTTGAATTACTTAAATTTTTTGGCAGTTATGAATACAGCTGCAAAAGATATTTGCATACAAATTTTTATTTAAACATAGGTTTTCATTTTACTTGGGTAAATACGTTGGGTAAATGGCGTTGCTGTCTGTATATATGTTTAGCTTTATAAGAAATTACCAAACCGTTTTCCAAAGTGGCTGTACCATTTTGCATTCCCATCAGCAGTGTGAGAGTTCCAGTTGTTCACATCCTCACTAAACACTTGGTATTATTAGTTTTTTGTTTTTGTTTTTGTAAAAGCTATTCTCATAGGTGTATAGTAATATTTCACTGAAATTTTCATTTTCATTTCTCTAATGACTAATGATATGAAGCATAACATTCATGAACTCCTAGACTTTTGGAGTTAGAAGAGACATGAAAGAGTTCATTCTTGGCTTTTTTTTTTTTTAATCCTCACCTGAGGATATTTTTCCATTGATTTTCAGATAGAGTGGGAGGGAGGGAGGAGGGGAGAGAGAGAGAGAGAGAAACATTGATGTGAGAGAGAGACATTGATTGGTTGCCTCCTGCATGACCCCAACCAGGGCCAGGGACTGAATTGCAACCCAGGTACCTGCCCTTGACCAGAATCAAACCCGTGACTCCCTGGTCCACAGGCTAACGCTCCAAGCACTGAGCCAAACTGGCCAGGGCATCATTCTTGGCTTTTACATTGTGCTCTCCAGACATATTTCATGGGCTGTCTGAGGCTGGGGGTTTGGGGGTTGAGGAGCATGCTGAGTGGGTGGGGATCTGAACTTTCTACCCAGAAGGGTTCTTCTTTTATCAGGTTTCTTAAATATTGAATTTCCATGTGACATTAGAAAAAAGATACCTCTGTTTAAAAAAAAAAAATGTTTGAATGCTATTGAACTCATTCTTTTTTTTCCCAGAGGATAAAACAGACCCAGAAAAGTAAATTGACTTAAGTTGATATAACTAGCCTAGAGTAGGCTCATATTCCAGTGCTCTTTATTCTGCATTGTACTGTCTTGTCATAACTCTAAAATTCTAGTATATATTGGCTCAAAGAAGAATTATGATGAAAAGCCTGATCAAGATTTGTTAAAATGATAAATATTTTGAAAATAAGTTTTTTATATTGAAGAATAGTACATGGAAACTGAGTCATCTTTCATGAGTTAGCTGCACTAAGAAAGTGAGGGTTATCTTTTATTCAGGAAACCAGTTTCTAGTACAAAACCTTTTAAAGTTACTGTGCTTGGTTTCTAAGTAATGTAGAAAATGTGGCACAACTGTCAGAGGTTATAAATGACAACATATTATGGAAGTAGGTGAGGGAACAAGCAGGGATTTGCCACGGGGAAACAGACATTATATTTTGTTATCAGTTTTGACAAATACCAGCAATGGCTCATCAATGTCGAAAGGGTAAAATTGAATTCATTAGGCACAGTCATAATGGTTAGAATAAGTTCTGTTTTATAAGAAGGAGTCAGTTCTGAAATCCTTCCTTTATTGAGGTTTTTCTAAAAATTACTAGAGTGTGAAAGCAGTTCTATATTGACAATTCTGAGATTGGCTGCAGGACTAATGAGTAAGCCATGCATGGTTAGATTGAGCAGAATTTCATTACAGTACTTTTGGTGGATTTGAGTAAAAGTTTAATTTAATAATGGTGTAGTGAAAGGAACATTATATTTGGACTCAGAAAACTTGAAGTCAAGTCTTGGCTCTGCTTCATGCTATTTATGTGACCTTGAATGAGTCACTAACTTCTGTGACTTTTTCGTGCTTTTAAAAAAAAATGTCAGAAGATAGTAATATCTGCTCAGACTACTTCCCAGAATTGTATGAGGAGATAAAAAATAAAAAATATATATGAAAGCACTTTGTAAATTTTAAAGTGTTATTTAGCTATAGATTTTATTAATAATAACATTTTAGAATTGTGATATAAATTTTTTTAAAATGTTTTTTCTTGTACGTATTTTGCCACAAATTACATGCATTCTCTTTGCCTCTGTCCCCATGTCTTTAGTTTTGGGTAAGTTTTGCTCTGTCCTCAGTCCTCCTCCTCTTTCAAATAGATGACCCTTCCTCACTTCTGTCCATTAGAAGAGATTACTGTGTTAATTTTATTTTTAAGAAAAGAATGGGTTGGTTTTCATTTAGTAAGATATTTAGCTTAACAAGCCTGGCTGAAGTGTTAAAACTTATAAGCTGCAAGGTTTTCTTACTTGGCATCGAATTAATTTCCCTTCTTCGTGGTTGTTCAGTTTCTTATACTACTGCCTTTTCTCTGGCCTCTCTGCTTCCTGTAGGTGTGCTTGACACCTAATATGCCTTTACCTTGGTCAAGCCCACTTTTTGGTCTGTAACAGAGTTCATGATACTTTATCAAGATATACTTTGTGGACATTAATGGTGGAGTCATGTATTTCAACTCCTCCAATAATGACAAGAAGAGATTTCATTGCTGATCTGGCTCCTCTGTCTGAGAGTTAAGGGTCTTTGTCAGTGTTCAGAAACTAGATCTGGAAACACTATTTCTTCTTTGCTGGTAAATGGAAGTATCTTCCCTTTCTGATATCTAAAGCTGATAAAGTTGTCAACTTTAGTGTTATTTCCTTTTCTTCCTGGTTAAGAGAGGGAAATTTTTTTACCTGAGGATTTTCAAGGTGTTTGAGTGGACATTGTCTTATCAACTACTTCTTGTTGTTGTTGTTAATCCTCACCCGAGGATATTTTTCCATTGATTTTTTTAGATAGAGTGGAAGGGAGGGAGGGAGAGAGAGAGAGAGAAACATCCATGTAATTGGTTGCCTCTTGCACAACCCTGACCAGGGCCAGGGATTGAACCTGAAACCAGGCATGTGCCCTTGACTGGGAATCGAACCAGAGACCCTTAGGTCCACAGGCTGACACTTTAACTACTGAGCCAAACCAGCCAGGGCTCAACTTCTTTTTTTTTTATTGATTTACTTTTGTTACAGATTTTCTCCTTTTTCCCCATTGACACCCTTCTCCCCCTCCCTCCCCGCCCCGTCCCCAGTTTTGTTGTCCATGTCCATTGGTTATGAGTACATGCGTACAAGTTCTGTGGTTCATCGCTCCCCTCCCCCACCCCCTCTTCTGGCAATTGTCAGTCTGTACCCTACTTCCACGTCTCTGGGACTACCCTGTTCCTCAGACTGTTATGTTCATTATATTCCAGAAATAAGTGAGATCATATGATATTTGTCTTTCTCTGCTTGGCTTATTTCGCTTAGGATAATAGTTTCCAGGTCCTCCCATGTCGTCTCAAAGGATAAGAGATCTTTCTTTCTTACAGCTACATAGTACTCCATTGTGTATATGTACCACAGCTTTTTTATCCATTCGTCCACTGATGAACACTTGGGCTGTTTCCAGATCTTAGCTATTGTAAATAGCACTGCTATGAACATGGGGGTACATATATTCTTTCTGATTGGTGTTTCAGGCTTCTTAGGGTATATTCCTAGAAGTGGGATCACTGGTCAAAGGGTAATTCAATTTTTAATTTTCTGAGGTAACACCATCTTGTTTTCCATAGTGGCTGCACCAGTCTGCATTCCCACCAGCAGTGTACTAGAGTCCCCTTTTCTCCACACCCTCGCCAACACTTGTTGTTTGATGATTTGTTGATGGCGGCCATTGTGACAGGTGTGAGGTGATACCTCATTGTTGTTTTAATTTGCATCTCTCTGATGATTAGTGATGTTGAGCATTTCTTCATATGTCTCTTGGCCATTTGTATGTCCTGTTTGGAGAGGTGTCTATTTAGTTCCTCTGCCCATTTTTTAATTGGGTTCTTTGTCTTTCTTTTGTTGAGATGTATGAGCACTCTATATATTTTGGAAATTAATCCCTTATCTGATATATCATTGGCAATTATGCGCTCCCATCAACTTCTTTCTATTCAGGTTAATAATAATAATTTTTTAAAAACTTGTATATTTTATTTATTTATTTTTTATTTTTATAAGAGTTTATTTGAGCCAAACTGACATATTTCGGGAGCAAGATTTCAAATGCTCCCTAAACTTACATATTTTGAATATTGCTGAGATGAATGGGTATGTAGGAGAACAGTCATATCTAGCATTAAATACAATTCCATTCTTAGGAGATTTATTTCTGCTTTTTTGTTATACTTACCATTGTCACTTGGAGTAATAGTTTTAAAATAGTGCATCTTGCCCGGCTGGTGTGGCTCAGTGGTTGAGCGTTGACCCATGCACTAAGAGGTCACAGGTTTGATTCCCCGTCAGGGCACATGCCCAGGTTGTGGGCCATTCCCCACCAGTGGGCATGCAGGAGGTGGCCAGTAGATGTTCTCTCGCATCGATGTTTCTATCTCTCTCTCTCCCTCTCCCTTCCTCTCTCTCTCAAATCAATAAAGAAAAATAAAATAAAATAAAATAGCACATCTCATTTTTAATAATTAGAGACTAGTTTTTAAAAAGTCACGGTATTTAATTCTAAATTAAAGCAAAGGAAATAGAAATACCGGTATGTTTGTAATTTATTTAGAATTACTGCTGGATTATGTTATACTTTTTATTTTGGAAAACATACCATTTGTGTCATTAAATAAAAATGATTGATAGGGTTACTGTGTTAAAAGCCAGCAGATAGTCATTTAAGGAGTACTCTATTCAACAATGATGTTCTAGGGTCATCAGTTGAGTTGCTCACTGGGAATTTTAAAGGTTGGCATATACTTTAATCATTCATATCTAGGGGAAGATCATATCTTGGCCTAGAAAAATTTGACTTCTAAAAATACTGCAGGGATAGCATTCTCAGCATGCATTATTGAAAGTTCCATAGTATATTAAAAACAAAAACAAATATGCTGAGCCCCTAAACACAGCTTTGCAATTATAACCAAATACTTATAGTGTTGAATACTAAGTAGACCAGAGAGATTCATAACCAGTAAAATTGGACAGTTTGAACAACATAATCAATGATTTGGCTGGAAATAGAATTACTTCTCTAAAATGTCACTTATCAGACTTAGTTATGGTGGGAATTATAATATGGCTTTCATTTTACATTAAATCATATAAAATTGCCACCATTTTGTGATAACTTAGTGTATTTTGTATTTAGATGTTTTACACAAAAAGTATGCACTAATATACCTTAAGAAGAGCAGGTCCTTCTGCTTATTAGCATAGGGCATCTTTGTGGGCTTTTAAAAAATGTCTTCTTGTTGGAATATATTTTGTCACCAAGCTATGAGTACTGTAGACTTTAATGGTTTTGAGTGTGTGGGTTTTTTTTTTTATCCTCACCTGAGGACACTTTTCCATTTATCCTCAGATAGAGTGGGCAGGGGAAAGAGAAATATTGATGCAAGAGAGACACATCAATTGGCTGCCTCCTGCACGACCACAACTGAGGCCGGGGACCGAACCGCAACCCAGAATTAAACCCGCGACTCTTCTGTCCGCAGGCCGACGCTCTAACCGCTGAGCCAAACTGGCCAGGGCGGTTTTGTGTGTTTTTTAAACAGAGCAACATGAATAGGCTATATCGATTAAAGCACTGTCATCTAGGGTAATATAGGTATATTTTGAGTTACAGAATAGATGACTTAAAAAATTGATTGTATATGGAAGTATTTCTAAATGAACTATTTACAAAAATCTAAGCCAATCTCATTGTTCAGTGAAAAATCATATATAAATTAAAATAATATATAAGTTGACCTAGAGTTTTCATGTTATAGGAGCTGAACAAGGTGACCCTTTGTAGAGCAGCAAACAAAAGCCAGCCAGGTTTCTCTAAGGGCAAAAGCCCCATTAGAAGTTGCTGGCTGGAGTTAGAGACAGCCTGCTTTGTTTACAGGAGGCCCTGGACCTAGAAATGCTGTTGTGGCCCAAAATAGAGAAGCAGTAAGTGTAAGGACTCTCAACACTACAGAAAGGGAAAAATTTTGGGAAAAGATTTCTTTCCATGTTCAAAAAGATATCTGGGCCAGAGGGAAGGGGCGGGGGCGGGAATGAGGAGAGGTAGACAAATGGGGGAGGACGGGGATATCTGTAATAGTGTAAACAATAAAAATAAATTAAAAAATAAAAATAGAAAAAGATATCTGAAAACATATTAAATACTTTTAAATGAACAATTGTGTAGTTTTAAAAAGAGGTGGGGAAAGTAAGTTTTGGGAAATCTGTTTGAGAAGAAACCTTGAAAAGTAGTATTTAAACATTGGAAGGAACAATTTATATGCTAATAATATTTTCTCTCCAGGAATAGAAGTATATTCAGAAAGTCCAACTGAATTTGGCATTACAGAAATTATATACAAATAGCCATCATATTTGTGGATACAAAAATATTCTTCTCTTGTCATTGTGTCATATTGGAACTCACATATTTTGATGAGTGTTAGTGAAACAAGGAACCCCAGAAATCTACTGTTAAGTAAACCCCTATAAAATCTGGCCCAGTAGGTCCTGGGGTAACTTCACATTCTACCTACATTTACTAGGAAAAGATGTGTGCTTGAATATTTTTAGGATAACTGTTCTGAGCAGCTCTGTCTGCCACCCCTTATCTCTCTTTTCAACACCTTTTCTTAGGAACTTCACTTCTTTCAAATTCCCCCTTCTATCTAGTCATCTTAGGTCTCAGATAATTTTTAAAAAATGCAATAGTGCCCTGGCTAGTTTGGCTCAGCAGTTAGAGCATTGGCCCTTGGACCAAAGAGTCGTGGGTTCCTGTCAAGGGCACGTACCTCGTACCTCAGTTGTGGTTCAGTCCCCGGCCCTGGTCAGGGTCATGTGAGAGGCAACCAATCAATGTGTCTCTCTCACATCGATGTTCCCTCCTCCTCTTCCTCCCACTCTATCTGAAGATAAATGGAAAAATATCCTCGGGTGAAGATTAAAAACAAAAAACAAAAAAGCGCAATAGTTTTTCTTAAAAAAAAAAAAAAAGTTCTGCCCTGGCCGGTTTGGCTCAGCGGTTGGAGCGTTGGCCTGCGGTCCAGAGAGACCCGGGTTCGGTTCCCGCTAAGGGCATGTACCTCGGTTGCAGTTTGTCCCCGGCCCTGGTTGGTCGTGCGGGTGGCAGCCACTCGATGTGTCCCTTTCACGTCGATGTTTCTCTCTCTCTCGCTCTTCCTCTCTCTCCCTCCCACTCTATCTGAACAAAAAATGAAAAAATGTCCTCGGGTGAGGATTAAAAAAAAAAAAAAGTTCTTATTCCAATTCCGAAGGAATCATTTCATTAAAGGTAACCTTCATGTCAGGTCTGGAGCAATGGAGAAGAATCTAGGGGACCATGTTGTATTTTCCTGATGCTTCAAAGACAAGGATATGGAGTGTCCTGAGGACTGATTACATGCAAGGTGAGAATAAAAGGTGATTAAGGCCTTTCAGGAAGTCAAGAGTAAATGGAGATGAAGAGAGTAAATTCAAGTGTAATACAGAAGGTAGAAATAAGTGTTTTATTAAGTGCATAAGTTTTATACTTATCAGTTTCTATTGAATAAAATTAAAGTTGCCTCATAAAGGGCTTATGCATTTTTCATGTGAGTTCTCTGTGGCCAGTGATTACACGTGAGTGCAGGAGAGATCAAATAGAACAATTTGAAGAAGTAAGCCATGGGGAGGAGTAGCCTAGGCGATCCTGAAATGATATCGATCAAGGAGCAACAGGGAGAGAAGAAACCTTTGAAGTAAAGGAGGCCTATCACAGCAACAGTGTTGAGTGTTACTATGGAATTAGCACTTAATTTAGTCAGTTTGGCAGAAGAGGAACTAGGGCATTAAGATCAGCACCTAGGAGGGAATCAGAAGAGAAAGGGTGGAGAGAGGTGGAATAAAGGTGAAATCAAGACTACCAAAAATGAAGTCTCTTGGGGAAATTAGTTAACTTCAATTCTTTGCGTTGTCCCAGCCTTAAAATATAATTGCACCTACAATTTTAGCTCTTTACTCCCATATACATTTAAATGGATTTCTGGATTCTGATTGGACAGTGAAGATATAGTCTATGTTCACTTTCAGGTGGAGCTGTTAAAAAAGTTTTTGCACCAAATAACTATTCTTGTCACTATTATTATTATAGTTGCAGTTGTGTTTGCTACCAGAAATAAAATTGGCTCTACCACACAAAAATCAAAGACAAGAATTCCAAAAAAAACTGGCCAGGAACAAGTCTATATGCATATGATTCTCCTGCTAATCCTTGTGTGAACTTAATCAAATGGGCAATCTTCTATATATGAAAGAATTTTAGACTCAGAAGGATCCTCATACACAGTCTAGTCTGACTTTACAATTTTAAAGATTTAAAAAAATGTATTAGTTGAATTATAAAATTAATTTCATTTAATTGGGAAATCACTCAGAGAGCATGAGATTTATGTTTAAACAGCTGTATAATCTATGTCATGGTCATTCTGGTTAGTGTATTCATTCTCTTGCTACAATAGGTGTACTTCCTTAGTGTAAACAATTTGGTTTATTTCCCCAAATTGGATAAATAAATTACTCCCCCTTTTCAGTGAAGGATTACTAATCTGTTTGATTGGTAATAGTGTTTTTAGTCACTTTACTTGATTAGAAGATTATACTGTTAACTGATATTAACATCAGTGTATCTTTTTTGTTTGTTTTTAATCCTCACCCAAGGATATTTTTCCACTTATCTTCAGACAGAGTGGGAGGGAAGGAGAGAAAGGGGGTGGGGGGGGGGAGAGAGAGAGAGAGAGAGAGAGAGAGAGAGAGAGAGAGAGAGAGAGAGAGAAAGAAAGAAAGAAAGAAAGAAAGAAAGAAAGAAAGAAACAGTGATGTGAGAGAGACACATCAACTGGTTGCCTCCCGCACGACCCCGACCAGGGCCGGGATGAGACGCAACCAAGGTACGTGCCCTTGATCAGAATCGAACCCGTGACTCATTGGTCCGTGGACCGACGCTCTAACTGCTGAGCCATATTGGCCAGGGCCATCAGTGTATCTTAGTACAGAGGAAAAATAGGATCAATGGTCTGCTTTGTTGAACATGGACTTTCTCTCAGTGACGCTATAACAAAATTGACGTTAAATTGTATTAATGAAATGCCTCATTAAAGTGCTTTGAGTGCCTCAAAGAGGAGGCTTGGAATGGATGTCGTTCAATCACCCAAAGGAGATTTGAGTATGTCTTATATGCCAGGCTCTAGACTAAGTACAGAGGATAAAGAATGAGGAAGAACAGGCCACCAGGACCCAGGTGTCTGGGGAAGAGAAAACATTGTTTCTGCATTCCCCTTCCTGGACCGTGGTCAGTAATGCAGGTAGTCTTTCCTGCTGAGCATTTTTCTTAGCCCAGTGCTCCAGACAGCCAATAGCAGTTGCTTGGCAGTGAAACTATTGGACCTTTGTCTACTGTTATTGTTATATTTTAAAGTCCACTTGGTAAACACAGGTTTCTTAGAAAAAAATTTACTAATTAAGGAGTTATTTGGATTAAAAGATGCTGAAAGATATTAAATCTGTTGTGATTTGTTTCAGATGGAATGATTTGTTGACTTACAGAGATATTAACTGAGTTAAGATAAAAACATACTCAGTAGATGATTTCTCATTTTGGACAAATCTTAATTCCTAAATAAGTAGTGGTAGGATTCACTAGGAGGAAATAGAAATATTTGCTTAAGCTTTGCATGGGGAGAGCTTTAGAAGCATAAAGATAATGGAAGAAATTAAAAAGGAAAAGATCAAAAGATAAACCACATGAAAATTATTATTTCTTATGTCAAAAGCAAAAGCTAGAAGGCAAGTAAAAATTCAGGAGAAAAATTTGCAGTTAATATGGCAAAATATTAATGTCCTTAGTAATAATAATAAAAACACCTTTTGTAAACACTAAAAAAGAATCCAGTAGCTCAATGGGGAAAATGTCACAAAATGGACAGTATAATTAGTAATTACAGTTGACTAGTAAACATGTATAAAATGTTTACTTCATACTCATTAGTAAGCAAAAAAAACTATAAGGTAAAATGAGATACCAATTTTTATAATTTATGTTAGTGAAAACTAATAAATAATTCTCAATTATGATAATAATACACTTGAGTGCAAGTTTAAATTGGTATAATCTTTCTGTAAAGGTCATCAGCAGGTTCATTCTTACCACTCTCCCCTAAGGAAATGATTAAAAATACAAGTAAATAATTTTTATACCAAGATGTTCATTGGAACATTATTTGAAATAATGAATAAAATATTAAATTTACATACAAAATAGAAGAATCATTAAAGTATGGTATGTCAAATGGAATAATATATGGTTAATCATGTATATAAAGATCTAAATCAAAAGATGCTTTTATAAAAATTTAAATATTGTATTCTGAACTATGTGACATAATTCATAGAAAAATATTTGAAGGTATATTAATTTCCTGTGGCTGCTGTGTAACCACAAACTTGGTGGCTTAAAACAACAAACATTTGTTATGTTACAGTTCTGGGGGCCAGAAGTCCAAGATCAGTATCACTGGATTGAAATCAAGGTGTTTTTGAAGTCTCTGTCTCAAGAGACTCTAGGGGAGAATCTGTTCTTTGCCTCTGCTAGCTTCTCATGGTGGAAGGCATTCCTTGGCTTGTGGCTACATCACTCCAATTTCAGTCACATTCCCTTCTCTTCTGTGTGTAACTGCCCTGTCTCTCTTGTATAAGGATACTTGCATTCGAGCCCACTTGGATACGTCAGAATAATCTCCTGAGTTTAATTTAATTTATCTTTTTAAAATGTTTTTATTGATTTTTTTTTTTCTTCAGAGGGAGAGGGAGAGAGAGAGAAAGAAACATTGATGTGAGAGAGAAACATCGGTCGATTGGTACGTACCCCGACCAGGGATCAAACCCGCAACCTGGGTATGTGCCCTGACTGGGAATCGAACTGGAGACCTTTCTGTGCATGGGATGACGCTCAACCAACTGAGCCACACAGGCCAGGGCAATTTAACTTATCTTAATCACATCTGTAAAGACCCTTATCCATATAAGGTAACACAAGTTCCAGGAATTAGACCTGAGGTTTTTGGGGCAATTATTCAGCCTATTACAGAAAGTAATACATTAAAAAATTTTAATAATTATCTGTGGGTATTGTGATTATGCAGAATTTAAATTTTACTTCTTATATCATTCTGTCATTCAGAAAGATTCAGGGCAATAATATTAGCTTCGTGAGCTTCTCTTAAACTGTATCAGATATGATTTAAACCTTTTTGAATTTCTTGATTATTAGGTCACTCTGCTTAGATGTTCAGAAGGGATTTAGAAACATTTAAAATATGGCTTTTCTTCCCCTCTAGTTTTATGATGGTTATCTGATTTAGAAGTTGTAATCTACCAGGACAGTTAAACAGAACTCCATTATTGTTTTTCTTCCCATGAATTGTTTTTAAAAGATTTTTAACCACTAATCTACATTTAGTAATAATTAATTTTCACATTTTAATTAATGAGGGACAAACATAAATTTCAGCTAGAATTTGAAATAACCAAATGCAAAGAATCTTAAGAGTCAATGTAGCCTGGCCGGTGTGGCTCAGTGGTTGAGTGTTGACCCATGCACCAAGAGGTCGCTGATTCAATTCCCAGTCAGGGCACATGCCCAGGTTCTGGGCCAAATCCCTAGTTGGAGGCATGCAGGAGGCAACCAATCAGTGTTCTCTCTCTTCGGTGTTTCTCTCTTTCTCGCCTTCTCCCTTCCTCTCTCTCAAAAATCAATAAAGAAAAAAAAATTAAAAAGAGTCGATGTAGAATTGCCATTGGGCTTTTTGAAATATTGAAAAGTACCACATAGATGATCACCATTATTCCCTTGGCAGGTAGTGGCTTTAATGGACATTTTTATTCCTAAATGTTCTGAGAACTCTAGGTGGAGAACACCCTTAGAGTTTATTTCTTGAAGTATTTTGATTTATTGATTTGAGAGAGACGGACAGGCAGAGGCAGACATCGATTTTGTTGTACTTATTTATACATTCATTGGTTGATTCTTGTACGTGCCCTGACTGGGGCTCAAACCCACAACCTTGGCATGTCAGGACGACACTCCAACTAACTGAGCTACTTGGCCAGATCTCTTGAAGAGTGTGTGTGTGTGTGTGTGTGTGTGTGTGTGTGTGTGTGTGTGTCTGTGTGAATCCTCACCTGAGGATATTTTTTCCATTGATTTTTTTTTTTTTTTAGGTAGAGTGGAAGAGAGGGAGGGGGGAGAGGGAGAGAGAAACATTGATGAGAGAGAGACACATCAATTGGTTGTCTCCGCATGACCCCAACTGGGGCAGGGGATTGAGCCTGCAACCCAGGTATGTGTCCTTGACTGTAATTGAACCTACAACCCTTAGATCCATGGGCCAATGCTCTAACCGCTGAGCCAAAACTGGCCAGGGCTTGAAGTATTTTTAATTGATATTTTATTTCAAGCTATTATTGTCTGTCTTAGGGAAATGTAATGCGATTGTTTTCTATAAAAATTAATCATTGAATCAAAAATTAAACTTGTACGTTTCTATATAACCTTTAATAAAGCCATCTGTGCTTTTGTCAGGGTCCTTTAACTTTTGGGCAGCATTCAGAATTTTTGTTTTTATATTAGTAACTACCTCAATTTACTTTTCATCTTCAACTCACTCTCTACCCTGCTTTCAACTGACTTAAATTTAGAAAGAAGTGTCTCATTTCATTTTGATGGAGAGATGACAATGTGGTGAAATTTTAAGATTTAAAGACAGGAAAGCTCATCTGTGTATTTATAACTGTAGGTACAAATAGAATCTCACCCATTCACTTCTGCTCATATATACCAGTTCTTGAAGGTATCTTCATTCATTTCCAGGATCACGCTGGAGCTGGATACACCAGTTGCTGGAAGGTTGAAATTTTATTCCCATATAGCTGAAGATTTCTATCACTAATATTGCTACTGTTGCTATGACTGTGAGCCCCTGTTATTCTTTATTCCTTTGAATCACCAATGTCCTTTCTTTAAGAAATAAAGAAAGTAAGGGGGAACTTGAATATTAGGTTTTGGACTACATAAAAATAGTTATCTTGAGAGTAGAGAGGTGAATTTCAATTCTTTAGGTTATTTTATTTTGTTAAAGGTCAAGGTGGCCTTTGGTAAACCACAGTGAACTTTTCTCAAATACAAGTTATATTTTATAGTAGAACTGTAATGTAGCAAGAAAATTGCCTTCTGCACAGTAAAAGAAACCATCAACAAAATGAAAAGGCAACATGCTGAATGGGAGAAAATATTTGCAAATGATATATCTGATAAGGGGTTAATATAAAAAATATATAAAGAACTCATATAACTCAAAATAAAAAATCTAATTTAAAAGTAGGCAGAGGATCTGAATAGACTTTTTTTTAGAGAAGACATATAGAAGGCCAACAGGTACATGAAAAGATGCTCAACATCACTAATCATCAGAGAAATGTAAATCAAAACCATAATGAGATACCACCACACATCTGTTAGAATGGCTATTAAGAAAAGTCAAGAACCCGGCTGGTGTGGCTCAGTGGTTGAGCGTGGACCCATGCACCAAGAGGTCACTGGTTTGATTCCCGGTCAGGGCACATGCCCAGGTTGTGGGCCAAATCCCCAGTGTGGGGCATGTAGGAGGTGGCCAGTTGATGCTCTCACTCATCGATGTTTCTATCTCTCTCTCCCTCTCTAAAAAATCAATAAAGAAAATAAATTTAAAAAAAAAGAAAGAAAAAATCAAGAATCAAGTGTTTGCAAGGGTGTGGAGAAAAGGGGACCTTTGTGCACTGTTGCTGAGAAGGTAGGTAGGTGTAGCCACTATGAAAAACAGTGTGGAGGTTCCTCAAAAAATTAAATATAGAATTACCACATGGTCCAGAAATTCCACTTCTGGGTATTATCCAAAGAAAATGAAAACACTAATTTGAAAAGATATGTGCACTGCCATGTTCAGTGCAGCATTACTTACAATAGCCAAGATATGGAAACAACTTGTGTCCATCGACAGATGAATAGATAAAGAAAATGTGGTATATAGATACAGTGGAATATTATTCAGCCATAAAAAAGAGTGAAATCTTGTCATTTGCAAATACATGGATGGACCTTGAGAGCATTGTGCTAAGTGGAGTAAGTCAGACAGAGAAAGACAAAGACCTTATCATCTCACTTATGTGTGGAATCTAAAAGAACCCCAAAACCTCATAGATACATAGAATATATTGGTGGTGTCAGAGGTATTGGGTGGGTGAAATGGGTGAAGGGAGTCAAAGGTACAGACTTCCAGTTGTAAAATAAATGAATCCATAGGATCTAATGTACAGCATGGCAACTATAGTTAATAATACTGTACAGTCGTCCCTCGCCACTTTGCGCTTCGACTTTCGCAGCTTCACTCTATCGCAGTTTTTTTATTTTTATTTATTTATTTATTTATTTTTATCCTCACCCAAGGACATTTTTCCATTTTTTGTTCAGACAGAGTGGGAGGGAGAGAGAGGAAGAGAGAGAGAGAGAGAAACATCGACGTGAAAGGGACACATCGAGTGGCTGCCACCCGCACGACCAACCAGGGCTGGGGACAAACCGCAACCGAAGTACATGCCCTTAGCGGGAACCAAACCCGGGTCTCTCTGGACCGCAGGCCGATGCTCCAACCGCTGAGCCAAACCGGCCAGGGCTATCGCGGTTTTTTTAAATATATTCATTAAAAAGTTGATTGACGCCCCCACTGCGGGGGAGCCCAGGCGGAGCGGGGGAGCCGCGACCCCGCCACCACAGGGGAACCCAGGCGGAGCGGGGGAGCCGCGACCCCGCCACCACGGGGGAACCCAGGTGGAGCGGGGGAGCCGGGAGACGCCCCCACCGAGGGGAAGCCCAGGCGGAGAGGGGGAGCCGGGCGACGCCCCCACCAATGGAGGAAGCCGGCAACACACAGGAGAACTGAGCAAACTGAACAACGAAATTGACCCATAGACATGGAGGGTGGAGTACGGGATGACGGCCTCAGAGGAGGGGGGGAGGTGGGGGAAAGAGATAAATCACAGAGCCTATGTGCATGGGTGCATAACCAATGGACATGGACAACAGGGATGGGGAGGAGGAGAAGGGGAGGGGGAGGAGGGTGTCAATGGGAGAAAAAAGGAAAAACATATGTAACAAAAACAAATTAATAATAAAATAAATTATAAAAAAAATAAAAAATAAAAAGTTGATTGAGACAGTGAAAATGATACAGCGCGTGGTCGGCTGTCTGAGTCAATTATACACCCCTGTATTACAATTAAAATTAAAATTACATATGGACTGTAGGCCTATGTATTTGAGCACCCCAGGAATCCTTCAACACCAGGTGTAACCGCTAGAGCCTGGAATGGATTAACTTCGATAAATGAGGGACGACTGTATTGCATATTTGAAAGTTGCTAAGAGTGTATCTTAAAAGTTCTCGTCAAAAGAAAAAAATTGCAACTATGTATGGTGAAGGATGTTAACTAGGCTTATTGTGGTGATAATTTTGCAATATATACAAATATGGAATTATGTTGTACATCTGAAACTAATATAATGTTGTATGTCAATTATACCTCCAAGAAGGAAAGAAAATTTCTTGCCTTAGATAATAAATGTGACGTGACCAAGTTCATAATTTCATTTCTGAGGTTTATTGTATGCTGCAGTATGTAGCTTCTGCCCATTTTATACATACTGGATTGATATCTCCTTTATTTATCCAGAATAGTATTATTTCACCAATACTAGCTATTTATAAGTGAACTGAATTGACTTTGCTTGGTATCGGTATAAATATACACCGTTTGGGGATTTTAATTTTATTATTTTTAAATTTTAATTACAGTTAATTATGACCAATGCCTTTTGACTAGAATCTATGTGCTTGGAAAACATGCTTGGAAAGTGACCACAAAATAATAGTTAAGCAAATCTGTAATTTAAAAAATCTCAGAAAACTTTATAAGAGATGTTAGCATCTAAGACTTGGCGATCCAAGACAAGGATGCTTGTTTTCGGTGTGACTGGAGGGAAGTAGTGGCACAGAGGTCAGTCTTGATGCCCAAGCTGAGGTCAGAATTCTCACAGAAGTGTTAGGATTTTTTCTGAACCAATTTTCTTCTACATAGTGAAATGTATATTAATTATACCTCTTTTAATATTCAAAGGCTGAATGTCCTGTAACTGCCTTTGACCATATTGTTTATGAAGCTTGAAAGCCATAAAAATAGGTTTAGAGAAGGATTTTTCTCCTGTAGGATGAATTACCACAGGATGAAAACTGGCTAATGCCAGAGTTCCTGTTGAGTTAGGAATGTAGATGATTTAAGAAAAAAGGTATCACTGAAGTAGCGTGCTGCTTTTTACTGCATCATACTATGATACCGCTAAGCAAAGGAGAAGCAGAAATAAACATATGTATTTCTTGAATTTTTTCCCTGGGGAATTTTTCATACAATTTTCTTGTGACATTAGAAGGAATCAATAATGCAGTCTTTATTTTTACAAATGTGCCAAAAGGGGATACTCAAAGAAAAATTAAATATATATCTGAGCATATATAAGTTTTTTAAATAGAATAAAATGTTTTATACTGGAGAGAATATCCTGTTCCTCTACATTATTCTAAGATTCCTATCATTTAAGATCCTAGAAGGTAGAGTGTGACTATTTTGTTAAATATCTGTGTTTCAAAAGGTTGCTGTTGGAGACAACTCAAATATCCATCAACTGATGAATGGATAAACTAATTGTGGTACATCCATAAAATGGAATAGTACTCAGCAACAGAAAGGAGCAAACCATTGATATGTGCAACAGTATGGATGAATCTCAAGTGCATTATGCTAAGTAAAAGAAGCCAGTCACAAAAGGGTTACATACTATATAATTCTATTATATGACATTCTGGAAAAAGCAAAAATATAGGGACAGAAATCACTTCAGTGGTTATGAGGAAGTACGGATAGGAAAAAAGAATTGATTACATTAAGACATTAGGCAACTTGTTTAGAAGATGGAAACATTCAGTATCTTGATTGTAGTAGTAGCTGTAATATTTTAAAACACATTAGTTAAAAAGGGTGACTTTTACTTTTTGTAAGTTGTATTCCATTAAATGTGAACTCCCTCCCTCCAAAGAGTTATGGTATAGCAAATGGGTTCCAAACAAATACTGATTTGTTAGAATTTGATTAATATCTGCTTCCTGCTAGCCACTAGCCCATTGTATCAGAGATCTTAGTTACATGCAACAGAAACAGATTCTGGCTGATTTCAGCAAGAGAAATTTATTGCAAGGACATTGAGTAGCTCAGAAAACTTATAAGAAGGATGCAGAAGCAGACTTGGAAAATAGACAATGGCAAGGGAGGCTAGGGAGCACCCAGAACCCAGAATAACACTATGGGGCCTGTCCAGAGAGGAACTTTCACCTCTGCCTCTGAACTCTGGATGCCAGAGCTTGCCCCACTGTCACCAAAGGTACTGGAAAGTAGGCACCAATGTCATATTGCTGCCACTTCTGCCCCTGTATGCTTGATATTGATGCTGTAACTCTTTTAGTTGCCTGCATCTGCTACCACAATGTATTCTCCTTGGTCCCTGCTGTTTTACTGTCACAGCTTCTGAGTTAAGGTCCAGATTAGGAGTGTCTGGTTGGCCAAGCCCAAGTTGTATGCTCTATCGTAGCTGATAGGAAGACTAGGAAAGTGAGTGTCTGATATTTTTAGTTTCTATATATAATTTCCCTTCAAGACTTATAAAGTATAGAAAGCAGTTTGCATGCTGGGCAGAAAAGTCCATTATGTCTATCTATCCATCAAAATATGAACAAAGTTTAAAAATTTTCTTGCTTTAGCCTTTATCCTACTAGTAAATAAGCTATCATTCTGTGAATGTTTATTTTTATTTATTTATTTTTAATCCTCACCAGAGGATATTCTTCTATTTATCTTCAGATAGAGTGGGAGGGGGAGAGAGGGAGGAAAGGGAGAGAGAGAGAAACATTGACATGCTAGAGACACATCGACTGGTTGCATCCTGCACGACTCCGACCAGGGCCGGGGATGAACTGCAGCTGAGGTACGTGCCCTTGGCCGGAATTGAACCCAAGACTCATTGGTCTGCGGGCTGACGCTCTACCGCTGAGTCAAACCAGCCAGGGTTGTGAATGTTTATTATTGTATGATGCTATTTATGAGTATGTCTAGCTTCATATATGGTATTTGATCTGTAGGCTGACTTTTTAAAGCTTTTATATTTTAGAGCAATTCTAGGTTTACAGTGAAATTAAGAGGACGGTAGAGATATTTCCTATAGGTATATGCATAATCTTCTCCATTTTTTAGGCTGATTTTAATTTGAAGAATAGTTCTGAATCCGCAAAGAATGACCAGTATGACCCACCCAGTGTGGCTCAGTTGATTGAGCATCAGCCCATGCACCAGGAGATTGCCAGTTCAATTCTCAGTTGGGGCACATGACCAGGTTGGGGGCACAATACCCAGCAGGGGGCATGCAGGAGGCAGCTGATCAGATATTTCTCTCTCCCTCTCCCTTCCCCTCTCTGAAATGAATAAAAACATTAAAAAAAAAAAAAAAAGAATGACCACTATGTGCTTTGAACATAGTAGTCAATAAATATTATTAAACAAATTCATAAAAATTAGAAAAATTATGTTTTATAATACAAAAATGTGCTAAAATACAAAATGCTCAGGTAGGGGAATCTTAGGCTAGGTTATTATTGGGAAGTACATTAGTAGACTATCATACCAAAAGGTCAAATGTGAAAAATCTTGGGCTTGCCTTCTCAGAATCTGCTGAGATGGCCACATGCACTTAGTAAGGACATCCAGGAAAACCAAAGAAAACATGATAGGGGGGAAGACATCATCTGGAAGGAAGTGAGGCTGCAGAAATGAAAGGTGGGAGGATAGTGAGAAGCAGAAAAGAGAGAAGGCTTTTGTCTTTAGTTTGTGTTCCCTTTGTCTTGCTTTCATAAGAGGTGGTGCAGAGGTTAAGGCTCAGCATATAAAGGAGCACAGATTGGAGAGACTTCTTTTTGCTAGAAGAAAAGCAGACATAGAAAATGTGGGATTAAAAATGGATGATGATGTCTATCAACATTTAATTTGGCTCCTATGGAATGAAGTGGAGGCACTTGACAATAGACAACGTTCAGAACCTCTAATCAGCCGCGTACTCTCCCCATGCGGCAAGCGAAGTGGCCTTGTTAAAAATCTTAGCACAGCAGAGAGAGGAGCGGCAGACCGATAACAGCTTGCCTGAGACTCTGCAGAAGTTGTTACTCTCTAGACATTCATGTTCTACTCTTTCAGATCTGGTAAAGAGTGAACACTTGGGCGTTTCGCTTCATGTAGGTTTAGTTAGCAATCTCATTATTAAATGGGAGAATAACCATATGCATTGAAGCCTAGTTCTCAGCAGCTCAGTTTTAGATAGTCATAGGAGGAGGATGAATAAGTGATAGGACTCGGGAGAAGTTACCAAATAGATGTAAGAGGTAGGGTGATCAAAAGAAACAACGCAATTAATCTGTTAAAAGAAAGCTAGCAAGGCCCTGGCTGGTTTGGCTCAGTGGTTAGAGGGTCCGCCCGCGGTCCAGAGAGACCCGGGTTCGGTTCCTGCTAAGGGCATGTACCTCGGTTGCAATTTGTCCCTGGCCTTGGTTGGGGTCACGTGGATGACAGCCAGTTGATGTGTCTCTCTCTCTCTTCCTCCCTCTCTCCCTCTCTCTCTATCTGAAGATGAATGCAAAAATGTCCTTGGGTGAGGATAAAAAAACAAAAAAACAAAGCTAGCAAGTGCATCATGACCACAATTATTATTTATTCACTTAATCATTTAAAAAGTATTTATTTAAAAAATATTTTTATTGATTTTTTTTTTAGAGAGAGAGAGAGAGAAACATCTATGTGAGAGAGAAACATCGATTGGCCACCTCCTGCATGCCCCCTACTGTGGATGGAGCTCGCAACCTGGGCATGTGCCCTGACCGGGAATTAAACCAGGACCTCTTAGTCCATGGGACAACGCTCAGTCCACTGAGATACACTGGCCTGGCCATTCAAAACATATTTATTGAGTGCCCACCCACTCTGTTCCAGGCACTAGTCATGTACAGAGGGTACAGCAGAGGAGGCAGACAGGCCTCTTCCCTGCCCTTGAGGAGTTCACAGTCAACTGGGAAGTAGACACATAGAGTACAGTCAAGAAATGCTATGCTCATGTTTATCACTTTTCCAACATCCTGAGAGAGTTAAGCATACATAATATAAGCTCAGAAAATAGGGATTTGTGAGGAGCATAGGAGTTTTAAGACAAAGAAAACATCAGATTTTTAGCTTGGAGACAGGAAAAAAACACAGCTTTAGAGAAAAACAAATACAGAAATCCAGAATTGGCAAACTATAATAAAAAAATGCTAGCAGAGAGAGTAAGTCCAGTGTTAGGAAATGAACTTAAAATACAACGACAAAGAGTTAAATGTAAAAAAAATTTTTTTTAATGCTAGAAAAATGTAGAGTTAAAATACGACAATACTTATTTGGTATTTGTGAAGAAATTTCTAATTAAAATCCGAGGAAAAAATTGAAAACAAAATTATAGAGCAAGTTATATGAGTATGAAAAAACTATTAACAACCTGCATTTTGGATAAAAAGTTGTTTCAACAAGGTTAAATCACTTTCTCAGAATCACAGAGCTGATGATGGAGCTGAGGAATGGATCCTAGGTTGTCTATTTCCAGAACCTGAACTTTTAACCATTACATATTACTGCCTCTTTTCATCAAAATGTGGCACATAGTCATTAAAAAATTCTTGGCAATCTTTTTTTCTTTTCTAAGTGATATATTTGTTATTAGTTTCATGATGGTGTTTGCATTTGTGCTTTGTACCTTATTGGTGTTTTTCCATATATGAATAGATCAATTATGCAGTTTCTGAGGCTTTACTTTAAAAAAAATTTTTTTTTCTTTATTGATTTTAGAGAGAGAGGAAGGGAGAGGGAGACAGAAACATTGATGAGAGAGAACATTGACCGGCCACCTCCTGCATGCCCCTCACTGGGGACCAGGCCCACAACCTGGGCATATGCACTGACCAGGAATCGAACCTGTGACCTCATGGTGCATGGATTGATGCTCAGCCACTGAGCCACACCAGCTGGGCAGGCTTTACCTTTTTAAAAAAATTAAATTTATTAGGGTGACATTGGTTAATAGGATCATGTAGGTTTCAAGTGTGCATTTCTATGATAAAAGATCTGTATATTGCACTTTGTGCCCACCACCCAAAGTCAAATCATCTTCCGTCGCCGTATATTAGGCCCCCCACATCCTTGCCCCCTTCCCTCTGGCAACCACCACACTGCTGTTTGTGGCCACTAGTTTCAGTTTTATATCACACATATGAGTGAAATCATATGGTTCTTAGCTTTTTCTATCTGACTTATTTCACTTAGCATAATATTCTCAAGATCCACCCATGTTGTCGCAAATGGCAGTATTTCATCTTTTCTTATGGCTGAGTAGTATTCCATTGTGTATATGTGTCACATCATCTTTATCCAATCCTCTGTTGAAGGACACTCTGGTTGTCTCTATGTCTTGGCCACTGTGAATATGTTGCAGTGAATATAGGGGTGCATATATCTTTGTGAATACATGTTTTTGAGTTTTTCAGGTATATACCCAGGAGAAGGATTGCTGGGTCACATGGTAACTCTATTCTTAATGTTTTCATGAATTGCCAGACTATTTTCTCTCTTTTTCTTTTTTTTTAATCCTCACCCGAGGACATTTTTCCATTTTTGTTCAGATAGAGTGGGAGGGAGAGAGAGGAAGAGAGAGAGAAACATCGACGCGAAAGGGACACACCGAGTGGCTGCCTCCCGCACAACCCAACCAGGGCCGGGGACAAACTGCAACCGAGGTACATGCCCTTAGCGGGAACCGAACCCGGGCCTCTCTGGACCGCAGGCCGACGCTCTAACCACTGAGCCAAACCGGCCAGGGCTTTTCTCTCTTTTTCTTAAAAAATATGTTTTTATTGATTTTTTTTTTTTTTTTTTGAGAGGAAGGGTGAGAGAGATAGAAACATCGATGTGATGCCCAGCCTGTGTGGCTCAGTGGTTGAGCATCGACCCATGGACCAAGAGGTTGCTGGTTCAGTTCCTGGTCAAGGCACAAGCCTGGGTTGCAGGCTCAATCCCCATTGCGGGTGTGCAGGAAGCAGCCGATTGATGTGTCTCTCTCATCGATGTTTCTATCTCTCTCTCCTTCTACCTTCCTCTCTCAAAAATCAATAAAAACATATTATAAAAAAAAGAAAGAAAAAAACATCGATGTGAGAGAGAAACATTGATTGGCTGCCTTCTGCATACCCCCTAATGGGGATCGAGCCCGCAACACAGGCATGTGCCCTGACTGGGAATCGAGCCCACAACCCAGGCATGTGCCTTGACTGAGAATCGAACTGGGACCTCTCAGTCCATGGGACAACGCTCCATCCACTGAGCCACACAGGCGGGGCCAGACTATTTTTCATCCACCAGCAGTGAATGAGGGTTGTCTTTTCTCCACAACCTCTCCAACACTTACTACTTGTCTTGTTTATAATAGCCATTCTAACAGGTGTGAGGTGGTAGCTCATTGTAGTTTTGATTTGCATTTTCCTAATAGCTAGTGTAGTTTAACTTCTTTTCATGTATATGTTGGCTGTTTGTATGTCTTCTTGGGAGAGGTGTCTATTCAGGTCCTCTGCCCAGTTTTTGATTGGGCAGTTTGTTTGGTGTTGAGTTTTATGAGCTCTTTATATATTTTGGATATTAAACCTTTGTTGGAGCTATTGTTTGCAAATATTGTCTCCATGTCTGAGGCTTTATCTTAATCTTGATTTTCTAAATGTTTCTTAAATGTCCCAGGTATATCAGCAGCACTTTGTTTATCAGTATTTGCCTTTAAAAAAAGAACAGCTTTATTGAGATATAATTTACTTACCACACAATTCACCCTTTTATTTTTTTATTTTATTAAAAAAATTTTTTTTCCTTCATTGATTTTAGAGAGAGAGAAAGTGAGAGGGAGAGAGAGATAGAAACATCAATGAGAGAGAACATCGACTGGCCGCCTCCTGCATGCCCCCCATTGGGGATTTGGCCCACAACCCAGGCACGTGTCCTGACTGGGAATCGAACTGGCGACCTTTTGGTGCATGGGTCGATGCTCAACCACTGAGCCTGGCCGGTTTGGCTCAGCGGTTAGAGCTTCGACCCGCGGACCAATGAGTCGCAGGTTCGATTCTGGTCAAGGGCAAGTACCTCGGTTACGATTCGTCCCCAGCCCTAGTCGGGTTGTGCAGGAGGCAGCCACTTGATGTGTCCCTTTCACGTTGATGTTTTTCTCTCTCTCTCTTCCTCTCTTTCCCTCTTACTCTATCTGAACAAAAATGGAAAAATGTCCTTGGGTGAGGATAAAAAAAAAATCATAGTAAAATATGCAAATATAAAATTTACCATGTCAACAATTCTTTGTTGTTAATCCTCACCTAAGGATATTTTTTTCCATTGATTTTGAGAGAGGGAGAGAGAGAAAGGGAAAGAAAGAAACATACATTAGTGTGAGAGAGACATATAAATTGACTGCTTCCCGCACGACCCAGACTGGGGCAGGGATTGAACCTGCAACCCAGCTTCGTGCCCTTGACCAGGAATCAAACATGAGACCTTTTGGTGCTTGGGTTGACACTCTAACCACTGAACCACACCGGCCAGGGCCCATGTCAACAATTTTTTTTTTAGTCCTTTCCCTGAGGATATTTTTCTATTTATCTTCAGATAGAGTGGGAGGGGGAAGAGAGAGGGAGAGAGAAAAACATC
The DNA here is from genome assembly GCA_030848825.1 of Tadarida brasiliensis. NCBI lineage: Eukaryota > Metazoa > Chordata > Mammalia > Chiroptera > Molossidae > Tadarida > Tadarida brasiliensis. The sequence continues at coordinate 178,956,390 of CM061257.1, read as the reverse complement.
GACGTGAGAGGGACACATTGGCTGGTTGCCTCCCGCACAACCCCGACCAGGGCCAGGGATGAACCGCAACCGAGCTATGTGCCCTTGACCAGAATTGAACCCGTGACTCATTGGTCCGTGGGCCGACACTCTAACCACTGAGCCAAATCGACTAGGGCAACAATTTTTAAGTGTACAGTACTGTGGCCTTAAGTACTTATATATTCTTGTGCTTTGCTCCTTCGTATTGCTGAATAAAATTCTATTGTGTGGATATAACACCTTTTGTTAATCCACTCATCATTTGATGAACATTGGGTTGTTTCTACTTTTTGGCCATTATGAATAATTCTGCTATGAACATTTATGTACCAGCATTTACTTTCAATCTGAAATACCTCAGTCATGACGAAGAAGAAAGAACTTTGGACTTGTACTTTAAGTGCATCTCTTACACTAGGAGGTAATGTTAGTGTGTCACCTACTGGCAGTCACCTACTTCACTTGGTTGATGAGCAGGTGGCCTTATCCCCACTTTTAAGGTGAGAAGACTGTCTATAGCTCAAAGTATTGTTGTGAAAGGTAGGTGAATATGTAACAGTTAAGACCAATGAAAGTTAAGTGATCTCTTCACCTGGCAGGCATTGGGAATGGAAGCCAGCTTTCAGAGGGGAAGGAAAGAAAGGAGGGATGCTTGGGCAGCTGTAGATTGAAATTAGAAGTTAATCTTTGGGCTTCACCCTGTTGGCTTTCCTTGTTGTCTCATCTCCAGGCTTTCTTGCTACTTGTTTCTCCTCTTCCTCTCCTTCAAAACTATCCTCTTCATATGATAATCAGCTTGCTTGGTATCACCTATGTGCCCAATAAACCTCTATTGCTTAGTTTGTATGCTTTTTTTTTTTTTTTTTACAGCAGTAGTAGTGTGTGTGTTTGTTAACCCGAATGAACTGTAAACGATGGAATGCCTAGTAATTGAAGGGAGAGATTTTTGAGGCTGGACAGGCTTTTCTTGATTCATACCACTCAACCTATTGCATCTATTTATTATTTTTTTAAAAAGACACTTGGAATAGGGAAGGAAAAGAGAGGAAGTCTGAGGTTCTTATAACCCTTTAAGGAAGTATCTCTACCTAAAAATCCCAGGAAGGTATGGCAGAAAATAAGGCTCGTAAAGGTGACAGACAGTTCAGTACAAAAGCAGATAAAGATGTCTCTCAGCTAGATCTCATTTCTAGTGGAAATAATCATTTTATTTTTATTTATTTATTTATTTATTTATTTATTTATTTATTTATTTATTTATTTTTTATCCTCACCCGAGGACATTTCCCCATTTTTTGTTCAGATAGAGTGGGAGGGAGAGAGAGGAAGAGAGAGAGAGAGAAACATCGATGTGAAAGGGACACATCGAGTGGCTGCCACCCGCACGACCAACCAGGGCCGGGGACAAACTGCAACCGAGGTACATGCCCTTAGTGGGAACCGAACCTGGGTCTCTCTGGACCGCAGGCCGACGCTCCAGCCACTGAGCCAAACCGGCCAGGGCTTTAGTGGAGAGTGTGTAGAAGGAGAAGAAGGTATGGTGGGGTAGGGGGCAGTTTTGGAGCTTGAAGATAGAAGCAGACAGCTGAGGTCTGATCTTAGAGGGAGGGAGAAGTTGGTCATTGTATGCCATTCCACTGCAGTCCTGTAAATCACCAAAGGTAGTAATTTATACAGTCACTTATTGTTTGTTTAATTACCAGGTGTCACAGTAATCATTATGCATTGTCAAATTACCGTTGTGTTTTATTTTATTAGAAAACTATACATAACCTCGGTTGCTCTCAATAGAAAACATCAGTGGTGGGTAAGAATATTGATAGGCAGGTGAGATTTTGTGACACTCTAAATCACAGCGTTCTTTTCAGCAGTTACTTAATGAAGCGGTGTGCTAGGCCCTGCAGGTATTACAGTGAAAGCCAAGAACCCAGTCTAAAGAGGTGTATGATTTGGTGGATGAATATCAAATCACTATAATGAAATGTGCTGAGTACTAAGCGATGTAGGCAGGACTCTTTGGGAACACTTGGCTCAGGATGAGAGTGGTCAGGGAGGCTTTCTGGAGGAAGTAATAGTGGAACTCTCTTGAGTGGTAAGTAGGAGATGGTTGGGCACAGAAATTAGGATTGCTGAGGGACATTACAGGTCCTTACAGGTAGATGGAACAGTGTGAGCACAGGTAGATGCTTCTCTGTCTGCATTTATTCCTAACTCAGGGAGGGAGAGACCAATAAGCATTCATGGGATGGAAAAGAAGATATAAAACAGTACATTTGATTCTGCTGACAAAGAGCACACGGTTCACTTACTGGAGATGCATTTATTCTTTTGTGCCACAAGGGTGTTATTTAACAAATTACCTGCCTCTTCCATTGTACAATATGGTACACTAGTGGCTTGATAAAATTAATGCACCCTCAACAAGTGAGCAATTGACTTTCTTCTTATAAAATTAGGGCTAGTAAGTTGCTATGCATTTATTTAGCTGGCTATACAGGTTTAAACATTTTTTTAAACAAAAATCTAAAGGAAATTTTATGTGTAAGGACTCTTCAAACAAAATGCTTAGAAATTCTTTGTCGTCATAAAAATGTGACTAATTGGTGATGATGAGCTTGATTCTTAAATGTAGCTTGAAAAGCTCCATTCAAACCCAAATGTCCAGCAATAAGGTATTGGTTTAATAAATCATGTTATCTAATCAGATACTATTCAGCTTTAAACATGAAGTTATAAAAGAATGTTATAGATGCTCACCATGTTTTTAAATGTCAAAGAGCAGTCTACAAGACAGTGAATAACATGGTTTTACTTTTACTAAACTGTATGTTAACTGGTAAGCTGCAGGCCTCAGTAACCTAGGAGAATAAAATAGGTCGTATTTATATAATCCAAATGATAATAAGTCATCCTGCCCCTTCCTTCCCAACCTGTCTGATTCCTGTCCCATTATTTCTGAGGCACCTAAATGTCAGCGGTGGCTACCATGAAGTGTCAGCCATGTTATTCGTCTTGGGCTTGCCCATGTTGATAGAGGTGTCCTCAGAGAGCCTCACTGAAGGTACTGCTGAGAACCTCAGGGCCTTGACAAGAGAAGCAGCTGTCAGCATGGGTCTATCAAAGCCCTTAATGTTGGGGTGACAGAGAGGGCCTGGGTTACGTTCAGAGGTAAAGAAAAATGACTTCCTTCTCAGATCTGGGCCATGCTTTGTTGTCAGGGCCTTGAAGTAAGTACAGAGTCCACTGACTCACTTAAGAAATCAAGCAATTCCTCTAACTGCTGGTTGTCATTCTTTATCCACAAGGTTCAAACTTGGCAGGTCAAAGCAGAAGTTACCATGCTCCCCAATCCAACCTGATGCTTCCCCTGTTTTCACTCTCTGGGTGAAGGGCACCACCATCTGCCTCGTTGCTCAAGCCGGAAGTCTGAGAGGCCTTCCAAATGTTTCCCATTTCTTTATATTTAGCCTCCAAGTCCTCTTCATTCTTCTCTCTTGCTATATTGGAAATTTATTCATTCTTTTTGTCTCTCTTGCCTCTTAGAATTCAGACTTTCATTTCTCATCTGGATGATATTAATAACCTCCAAAGCATTTCTGAAGCTTCCAGTCTTTCTTCCCTTCTGACAGCCTCCACACTCCTTTGTCATGGAATACAGAGCCCGCATGGTCTAGCCCTGAATCATCTCCATCCAGTCTTCCCCATAGATACCCTATTTGGTGTTTTTACTCTTCCAGACATCTGTGTCTTTCTTTTCCTTGTGGCAAAATATACATAACATACAATTTACCATTTAAAAAATTGAGATTATAATTGACATACAACATTAGCTTCAAGTGTATAACATAGTGATGTGATATTTGAATATATTGTGAAATGAACACTACATTGAATATATTATGAAATGAACACTACAATGAGTATAGTTAACATCTGTTACCACACAGAGATACAAATTTTTTTCTTTTGATGAGAACTTTTAAGATCTACTCTCTTAGCAACTGTCAAATATAAAATATAGTATTTTTAACTATAGCTACCATGCTACACATTATATCCCTGTGACTTTTTGTTTTATAAAAATTTCACCTTCAATGTACAATTCAGTGGCATTAAGTACTTCACAATGTTGTATAACAATCACTTCTCTCTATTTCCAGAACTCTTCCATCATTCCAAACAGAACACCTGGGACATTTTATATGCTGCTTCCTCGGAATAAAATGGCCAATCCCCCCACTACCACATCTGTCCTCCTACGGATCTCTCTACAATTGATTCTAATGCCACTTTGTCAGAGAAATTTTCCCCGATTCCTTTCTTTTAGACTTGAGCTAAATCCTTTTTTTTTTTGGTTCTTCCATGACACGCTGGACAAACTCCTATCAGGACACATGCACAATATTGTGATTGTAGGTTTATGTGGCTCTTCTACTGGATGTTGAGGTCTTTGAATGAAGAGTCTGACAGTCTTTTATCTTTGCATCCTTAGCTTCTGGCACTGTGCCTGCTGTGAATAAATGATTGGACTCAGCTTCCTATCAGCTATGCAAATTAGCGCTTGCTCACATGCTAGCATTGAATGAAAATCAGGTAGCAGGTCTAAAAGAAATTTCATAAATATAGGCTCTGTGCACTTTCCATTAGATATTCATGGAAATTTGTTTTTGAGGGTTGCTTTGAGTATGTAATTTCTCAGGCAGTTGCACATAGCCTCATACTTATAATTTTAGTGAGTGATGGGTTCAGTTATGAGTACAGTAACTGGGTGAGGGGGACCAGGATTAGTGAGAGTAGATATTTACAAAATGCTGACAATATGTATGGTCTGAAATATCAAGTTTCCAAGACTGCTGTATGTGTCAGGTTATGAGCTACGAAAGAAAGAAGGAATGGAAGTTTTAGAATTTTTGTGCTGTTGCATGGAAAATCAGTGAAAAGACATTGGAATGAGTCAAGTTACTAGGCAAGACTTAAAGCACAGTAATTTTTCAAATCCTCACCCAGGGATATTTTTTCATTTTTGTTCAGATAGAGTGGGAGGGAGAGAGAGGGAGAGAGAAACATTGATGTAAGAGAGACACACCGACTGGTTGCCTCCCCCATGACCCCGACCAGGGCCGGGGACGAACCACAACCGAGGTACGTGCCCTTGCCTGGAATCGAACCCGAAACTCATTGGTCCACGGGCTGACACTCTAACCACTGACCCAAACTGGCCAGGGCAGGAACAACTCTTAAAAGAGCTGCTACTCTTTTAGGGTTTCAAACCCCTGACTACTCACAGTAGTTCAGTGTTTCACTTCTGGTAATATATACATCACCTTGATGTGAGATACTGAATTTATCAAAAGGGGTGGGAGAGAGGCTCTAAAATTCCTAGAATAAAACTTAGATATATGGATCTATCATCCACGAACTTTCATTTCACTTCCTTTTGCCTTAAATTGAGTCAAATAAAATCCTAAGCATACGATTTAAAATCCTTTTCAGCCAACTGCTCAACTAGAAAGGTCAATCTTCATCACTCCATTTACATTGAACAAACATATCTGTGGCAGCAAGAGAAGAGATCTGAATCAGGAAGAAAATGCAGTCCAGTAAAGTGATGCAGTTGTCTAATCAGGCATATGATTTGAACATAATTTGAAGGGTCCTTGAAGTTTCTCTTTTTAAAGGCTTGAAATCAGAAATTTGCAGTTGACACAACATGAGTCATTCAGATCTGATTGAAGTTCCTGCATTTTCTTTTTTCTTTCAACTCCTGAATTGTACTCTTTCATTTTCTTTCCTGTTTGGAGGCTAGTGAAGAAAGGAGATGAGAATAATTTAAAATGAAATTAGACTGGACATTTGCATACTGTAGAGCTAGTGGTATTTTGGATTTTCAATTTGTGATATAAATGACTTAGCAATAGTTGTTTTTCACACAACACATTTAGAAATTTCTATTTCAAAACATTGAAAAAGTAGTAGCTTGGTAGTATCATTTACCTGCTTAGGACTTTTTTTTAATCCTCACCCAAGGACATTTTTCCATTTTTTGTTCAGATAGAGTGGGAGGGAGAGAGAGGAAGAAACATCAACATGAAAGGGACACATCGAGTGGCTGCCTCCCGCATGACCAACCAGGGCCGGGGACAAATTGCAACCGAGATACGTGCCCCTAGCGGGAACCGAACCCAGGTCTCTCTGGACTGCAGGCCAACGCTCTAACCGCTGAGCCAAACCGGCCAGGGCCCTGCTTAGGACTTTAAAAAAATGTTTTAATTGATTTTTTAGAGAGAGAGGAAGGAAGAGAGAGAGAGAAACATCGATGTGAGAGAGAAACATGGATTGGCTGCCTCCTGCACGTCCCCCTCCCCGCCACTGGGGATTGAGCCTGCAACTTGGTCGTGTGCCCTGACCGGGAATCAAACCGGGACCTCTCAATCCATGGGATGATGCCTCAACCCTCTGAGCCACACTGGCTGGGCTGCTTAGGACTTTTTAAATCATCACTGTTACTTAGACTTTTTTTTTTTTTTTTTAATCTCTAACTAAATACTAACAAAACCATCTGATTGTTACTTTAAAATACCTGCTTCTATGATTTTAGCCTAATTCATCCACTGGTAATTTAGGGTCACATTATGTATTGATGTAACTGAATGTCTTTTTCCTCCCAAAATACATCATTTAAAATATAAGTAGCAACTTAACAGAAGGATGTTCAACATGGGTCTTTTTTTCTAGTATGCCTAGCCAAAGCATTTGGTTTAAGGATGTTCTGTGTTTTCTGAACAAAGCAGATGTTGTGATTTTGTTGACTTATTTGCCTAAAGGTATGTATAATTTAGAGGAAAATGCTTTTCAAGAATAAAAGCATGTGGCACTGCTCCCTGCAGGGTACTCTGGTGATAGTAATAATTTAAACCTCTATTAGGCCTTTCATATAATCAAATGATCCACAGTTATATAAAGTTATCTGAAGCTTTAGCCCTTAATGTGAGGGAACCTCATAGATCACAAACATAGAATGTTTCCTGCATTGATGCTGATGGATTATTTTTGAACGTTTGGTCAGTGGAGAAAACTTTTGAGGTGTACTTTGGATCCATTAAGTGTTTGTTGACACGAATTATGCTTTTGAAGGGGTTGAGGATGGAGCTTCTGAATAAGAAAGGAGGCTTTATCCAGAGATCTAGGAATGAAACATATCTGAATTTCAGCTCTACATAATAATAATAATAATGTATGCAAGATTTTTGTGTTTGTTTAACATGAGGCAGAAGATGTAATCATAATGACATTTTTTTTATTTGAGAAGGTTGACTTATTATTTTTAACAGCAGAACAAAAAGATTAGAATGAAAAGTTGATCTCTGTCCCATCCCTGACCTTCAGTCTCCCAGCTTGTGCTCTCAGAGGTAATTAATGTTACTAGTTTCTTGTGTATCCGGAAGAGTCAGTTTAAAAGATGTATTATTCTTGCCCGGCCAGTGTGGCTCAGTGGATTGAGCAACATCCCATGGACTGAGAGGTTCCAGTTTGATTCCAGGTCAGGGCACATGCCTGAGTTGCGGGCTTGACCCCCGACTGGAGGCGTGCATGAGGCAGCCAATCGATATTTCTCTCTTACATCGATATTTCTATCTTTCTCTCCCTTCCTCTCCGTCTGAAAAATCAATAAAAACATATTTTAAAAAATATATAAAAAATAAAAGATGTATTATTCTCAATACTGTTTACTACAATATCACACATAATGGGTATAAGTCAAGCTGTGTATCAAATCCCACTTTTATACTTCCAAATGGCAGGGTAGAGATGAAGTTTAACTTCAGAATCAGCAGCCTATCTGCGTCGTATAAATATTCCTCAACTTTCATACATTATATGTTACTAGAAACATATATAAAGGTCAGATGTGTGAACCTCAAACATTAGACTCACATGTTTTAGGGGAAGCTTAGAGTGCTCAATTTCCATTTGACTTTATCTAAATCTTTGATGACCCTTATATACACTTTTAAAAAATGATTTATTTATACATTTTTTTTTCCTTTTTTTAATAATTGGGCATATAGTTGATTGGCTTATGTCCATTGAGGCTAAACAGTAGTCTTTTTCAGGGCACTTAAGGCTTAGATCTTTGCTTCAGTGGTTCTACCTTTATGATACTATGCTGTTTATCATTATGATCAACTTTTTTCCCCCTCCTTTCCTCTGGATAACTTTCTGCATATTTCATTATAGTCCTTATTGCATCTAGCCAATGGTCACTAAAAGAAGTTGAGGAGGGGGTGGTTGGAGGGATTAAATTAGTGAGTAAAAAAATTTAGGGATATTTTGAAATGAGAAAGATAATTCTAGGTCACAGTTTCCCAAACGTATTGACCTTGGAACATTTAAAAATGCAAAAATGAAATGTATAATTAGTGCTTGGATTAAAATGCAACAAAACTGTTTTTCAGAGGAATTAATTACTGCAAGAAATGTAACAGATTTTAATCTTTTGCTTTTTTCTTTTATAATAGGGTCTCAATCCACAAAAAAAATTTAAGAACAAAAAGAATACTAATTGCAAGATAAAAATGACTTCATTATAGATTTTTTGGTTTTAAAATACAACACAAAAACAATAAAAATGAAAACAGTGTTTTGTATTTTATACACATCCTCCTTTTATGGTTAGAAACCATGTTGCTCAATCTGAGCCTCAGAGTGAATGTAGCATCAAATCTATTTATTTCTTTGGGAATGTTTTGTTGCAGTATAAGTCCATTTCAGAAAGGCTTTTTGTAACAAAGGGAAGAACATGAACTGCAGGTTTGCAATAATCTACTGCTCTTGATTGAAGTAGGCAGCTCTGAAAATTATAAATTGTTTCGTGTTGAACAGCTCACCTTCCAATTTTTTAGATACCAAGTGTTGTGATTATTATTTTCACATTGAAGGGTTCTGGCTTTTTGCTTTCTTGGTTCTTAGTATATAGATTATAAACTAGTCATGTCTATGGAGAACAACTAAGTGGTATAAATATTTAATATAATTAATAAAATATCACAAATATATGTTGAAATAAAATGACAGGATTCATGACATACACCTGCAGCATTTACTGAATTGGCAATACATGTTCTGTGTAACTGTTTGTTGATAAATACTCTGGATAAATGACAGATCAAACTTCTTGGCATTGGCAGGTATTGTATACCATCTCTTTTTCTTTTCCTTTAAAAAATAACTTTTTTTTTTTTTGTTAATCCTCACCTGAGGATATTTTTTCCATTTATTTATTTATTTATTTATTTATTTAATCCTCACCTGGGGACATTTCTGCATGTATCTTCAGATAGAGCGAGAGGGAGAGAAGGAGGAAGAGAGAGAGAGAGAAACATCCATGTGAGAGAGAGACATCGATTAGTTGCCTCCTGCACAGCCCTAACTGGGTCCAGGGATCGAACCTGAAACCCAGGTATGTGCCCTTGACCAGGAATCAAACCCGTGACCCCTTGGTGCATGGTCCAATGATCTATACACTGAGCCACACTAGCCAGGGCTAAAAAATAAACTTTGAAACTAAAGTATATCTAGATATACAGAAAAATACAAATAATAAGTATACAATTAGATATAGCACATTTTATTTATGCATTCATGAGTTGATGGGCATTTTGGTTGTTTCTACCTTTTGGTTATTATGAATAATGTTGGTATGAACAGTCGTGTCCAAGTTAATGTATGTCAACATACGTTTATATTTCTCCTGGGATCATGTATTATTAAAGATTTTCACACAGTAATAACTCTGTTGAGTTGTTTAGTGTTTTTCTTAGATGTGTATTTAAAATAAAATTTAAAATAAATATTACTAACATTTTTTATGTGTTATGTTGAACACACATTTTTGTGGAATATTATTGTTTCAAGGAACAAAGTTTGAGAAAGATTTCTAAGTGGTTATGCTCTTCAGTATGGTGTGATATGAGGAAAGGAAAAGTGTGAGCCAGGAATCAGTGAGTGATAAGTATTAAGTATTGAATTCTCATTTCACAGAAGATTTTTCTATTTCATTGCTGAAGGAACTGTAGTCAGTACTATGTGTTAAGAACTCTTCTTGGAAGGGGATAGAGGGCAGATGAGGATTTTATGAGACCCCAGAAGATCTAAGAAACAGTCTTTTAAAACAAGAGAGAGCTGTGTGATTTCTAGAATCTTTCTGTGAGGTATTCAGGACTCTTCATCTTTTAAAATTGTCATAACGATATAGAATTTGTTTCATATAGGCACTTTCTACATGTATCACATGAGTTAGCAGGCCAGATAGAAAAGACATATAGTGATTGCAATAAAGGCTTTATCCATAAAGTGTTGCCTGTTTTACAGTGAAAACAGTTCACTAAAACTTAATTAGTAGTATATACCAAGCAATTTTCACTCAGAAGCATTGTATAAATGTGCTCTGATTATAAATCATAAATACTGTTTTATACTATTGAGTTGGATTAAAACCCAAGTTAATCCCAAAGAAAAAGCTTTGGTTCCCTAAGTAACCAAACATGTAAGCAGATAAAGAAGTAACATAGTAATTAGGAAAAATGAAAAACTTCTGTGCAGTATTGCTTGTACAATTCTTAACACCTATTTTCTAAGTCATATTAAAAGATAAAATTCTTTCCAGTTAAGTTTACATCAAAGTGAAAGTTCAGTTCTGTTCCTATTATGCAAAACCATAATATATTAATTTTCTACGTGGTAATAGAGCATTAAATTTTAAGTTGCTGTTTCCATATGGCAAGCTCTTTTAGTATGATGTATTTTTGTTCCAATAAAGATGATTAAAATGAAAGACAAGGGGCCAATTATATTTTATTAGTGGCCAAATGTGCTCACCACATTACATGTGTTAAATCCTGAACTTTCTCATTCAGTTTGGCAGAATTATCCTTGGTAACCGTGTGTCCCTGCTGCTAATTAAACATAATTGGACTGCTAGGGTGCAATCAGAATTGTAACCGTGAATAACAATGCTAACAAATTCTGGACTCTCCAGAGCGACTTCTAGGATTGAGTTTCTTAGAGTTGGAGTCCTGTTCAGATAAGTTTTACAGTGACATGGATTTTACTCCCAAATTTTTTTTTCATAATTTTTGTAATTTTTTGTCTTCTCAATTTCCATTTACCTTTTCCTGCCAAATCTTACTCTAAACTCTTTTACTGACATCGGCAATTAAGCCCTAGTAGTTTTACTGATATAAAAACACCACATTTATGTAATACTTGTTCAAGCAAATACAATAGTGAAAACTAATACATTAATTGAAACAGTGATTTTATTTTATTAAATTTATTATTTTGAAAATTTTTCAGTGTTGTAACTGTTCTTTTTTCTTTATTGTTGAAAGTATTATAGATATCCCTCCATTTTTCCCCTATTGACACCTTCTTCCCTGCTCCCCCGCCTCCTTCACAAGACTGTTGTCTGTGTCTGTTGGTTATGCATATATGCATGTAAGTTCTTTGGTTTACCTATTCCATCCTCTCACCCCCCATCCTTTTGAGGTTTGTCAGTCTGTTCCCTACTTCCATGTCTCTGGATCTATTTTGTCAGCTTATTTTGTTCATTATATTCCACAAATAAATGAGATCATGTGATACTTGTCTTTTTCTGACTGGCTTATTTCACTTAGCATAATACTCTCCAGGTCCCTCGATGTCATCTCAAAGGGTAAGAGATCTTTCTTTCTTACAGCTGTATAGTATTCCATTGTGTAATTGTACCACAGCTTTTTTATCCACTCATCTACTGATGGACACTTGGGCTTTTTCCAGATCTTAGCAATTGTATATAGTGCTGCTGTGAACATACGAAACAGTGATTTTATTTTATTTTATTATTTGTTTATTTATTTTTTAATCCTCACCTGAGGATACTTTTCCATTGATTTTTTTTTTTTTTTTTAGATAGAGTGGGAGTGAGGGAGGGATGGAGAGAGAAAGAAATATCGATGTGAGAGAGACACATTGATTGTTTGCAGGATCAAACCTGCAGCCAAGCTATGTGCCCTTGAGTAGGAATCAAACTAGAGACTCTTAGGTCTGCAGGCTGACTCTCAAACCACTGAACCAAACCGGTCAGGGCTGAAACAGTGATTTTAAAGAGATGCTGGATTTTAGAGAGTTGAGGGTAAATGGGCACACTAAGTTGATTGTGCCATATCTGCTGATCATTTCCCATTCCCACTTTAGACTACAGAGTAGCTGGAGCATTCAGTTCTGTACAACTTTGCTATCTGCTAGGCCTCTGATAGCCTGGGGCATGAGGACCGTAGGACAAATGTTTGCAGGAGGCCCTTATAGGTAGGTTTGTCAAACAGAATTAATAGTGAAGCAGCAAAAATGAAGTAGACGGCTGCAGTTTACACACAGGGGTGGACAAAAGTAGGTTTATAGTACAAGTACACAAAAACACAGAGTTTATTCTTGTATTATTTATTAATTATTATATTTCCATACGAACAATTGTACACCTACTTTTGCCTACCTCTGTATCCTCCTGGTATTCTGCTCCAGAAATTTTTATTTGAAATTTTAGTAAACTGAAAAAAGTAAGAGCTTTCTGCCTCCAGGACAACTTTTTGGGACAGATTCAATAATAAGTCCATGCTGATGTGACTCTGGCCAGGTTTGAACCAGAACCCTTTCCTGTCCTGCCTTCTTTACCAATCCTGCACCCAGAGCAGCTTTCTCTTTGCAACCTGCTACAGTAAGGGAACAGGCAAGGGCTCCCTCAGTCTCCTCACAGTTTAAATATCATATGGACTTAACTCAGTCGGTTACAAGTTCTATACCATTTAGAAGGATTTTGTTTGGAGAAAATGTCTTAACTATAACAATGTATATTTATAAATTATGTAAGTATTCAAAAGTCAGTTGCTTATGGGAAGATGTGTTTGAAATAGAAAGTGCTAAATGGTGGTTACATTTCAGTCTAGTCCACAGAAGCAATTTAGCTCAGGATGTCCCTGCAAAGAGACATTGTTATAGTCTAGGATCCATTGGGGAGCAATCAGTCCACAGGCTGATAGATTCAAAGGCTGAGTGGGCCTTATTATTTACAAGTTCCTTTTCCAGAGGGGTTTTACTTAAAAAACAACAACAACAATAACAACAAAGAAATTTTAATAAAAATAATACGGACTCTTTAGATATCTCCAACTTACAAAGCCTGTACTTAAACAGAAGCTGTATTTTTTGTTTGTTTTTGTTTTTAAGGGAGGAGAAAAGCCATGTAATGAAGTGTGAACACTGGCCTGGCGATCAGGACAGCCAGTTCTTAATTCTGACTTTGCACTCCACATTGGGAGCTCGTGCTAACCCCTTAACCTCCTCTGCTTATGTGTAAGAGGGAGAGATATGGAAGGACAATCTTTGAAGACTCTTTCAGTTCACAAATACTATGATTATAGGAGCCCAGTGTATTCTGCACCTTCCTAGAGTTGTTAGGCTTTTGTGAAATGCATTGCACTGTCTGATGATGGCCAAGATGCTTGAGAGGATGAAAAATAACAAGTCCTAGTTAGAAGAGTGAGACCCTGGCAAAAGAAGATTATATTTGTGACAGTGGAGTCTCATGACCTGGGTTCCAGTTCCAGCTTCACTACTAACTAATCAGAGATTTTGGGCTGCTGAATTCTTTGAGTCTGTTTTTCCATTCTGGCTTCTATAATATCCTTCAGTTTGCAAATTCTACTGATATTTCTAAAAAAAAAAAAAAAAAAAAAATAGGTATTGAATGGTAATCATAGCATCTAAATGATTCAGTCTGCTTTGTTCCTGGTGAAAGGAAGTGGTTGCAGAGAAGTAGATTTAAAAAAAAATTGAATGCCTACTGTATTAGACACTATAGGTTCTAGAAGACTTTCATAGTCACACATAGTAGCTGGCTATAGTTTAGCTTTTAGGAGTTCTGTATTTCCATTTATCATTTACAATCAAGAAAAAGAGCTTCAGGCAAAGATAATATTGTCTGCTATCCAGTGTTGAAGTCTGATCCCTCTAGTGTAGTTTGTTTGGAAATACCATGTTTCTTTGTCTCCAGAATTGTTTTTGCAGTTAATAATTCTCTAATAATATCTTGCTTATTCTCTAATAATATCTTGCTTATTAATGGAACCCCTGGAAAAGTGCTTTAAATAGCAAAATATTTATTTTTGCTCATGGTTCTTTATGGTTAGTGAAAATTTTTGGCTGTGTGTCCATCTCTGTATATACAGTATTTTTATACAGCCCCAGAGTGAACAGTCTGTATTTGTAGGACATTAAGAAAGATAGCTGGCCCTGGCTGGTGTGGCTCAGTGGTTAGAGCGTTGACCCATGAACTGAAGGGTCATGGGTTCAATTCCCGATCAAGGGCACGTACCTGGGTTATGGGTTCATTCTCCAGCCCCAGTTGGAGTACGTGGGGGAGGCAACCAGTTGATTCTCGCATTGATGTTTCTCTTTGTCTCTCTTCCCTCTTCTCTCCCTCCCTTCCACTCTCTCTAAGAAAAATCAGTGGAAAAAATATCCTCAGGTAGGATTAACGAAAAAAAAAAAGCTAGATGGAAGTAAATATCTTAAGTACTCATGTGTGACTTCAGGAAGATCAAATGAAAAAGTGTTTCAAAATTGGCTGTGTGAGGATGACAGAATATATTCTAATCTCCAGTTTCAGTGTTTGGGGTACACTGTGTGTGGTACATCCTTGTGGTCAGGCTGGCATCCCCTGGTATCTTGGAGCTGAGTTTCCTAACTCTATTTGGATTTGGAACATATTGTTTACCCTTCTCTTAGGAAGAAGTGCAGAATTTGCCCAGTTGTATCCCAGTGTAACTTTTCCTAACTTAAATAGTCAAAGTAATTCTTATTAACTCAGTCATTCTTTTACATTTATTACCTTCCCCAAACTTTTCCCCCACCCTAAGGGGCTCCATTTCTTAGGATTTCCAGTTCTGTTCTGTGAATGATAGATTTTAAAGAAATTTTCTGGCTTACACATAGATATATACATACAGGGTGGGAAATGTAGGTTTGCAGTTGTTCATATGGAAAATAATACAATAATGAATAATAATACAAGAACAAACTATGTTTTGTGTACACACAACTGTAAACCTACTTTTGCACCACCCTGTATTTAATAATTTTATGTCCCTTACAGATATTATAATAATTATGTTATAAATGTGTGGAGTCCCAATAATTTGGTGTCTTTTGCAATTTATGTTAATTTCTAATGAATATACTTATAAAATTATTAATACATGGTTGTAAGTATCTAAGAAAGAAGCGCAAGTTATTTGATGCTGCCATGGGTTCACTAAAACCGAGTTACGCCTTCTCTTACTTCTTTTGAAAGGTTTAGTAGATTGACAAATCATGGAAATGCGATAAGCAAAACTTAGCCAAAACTCATAGGACATTTGACCACGTCATAATACTTTTAAAGTCCAGATGGGAAAATATAAACTAATTGTGAATACAGTTATATGGATTAGTATTAATGAATCAGTGGAGGAAATTTTCTGTTATAAAACCTCTAGGATTCTCTGTTTAAAATTTCTTGATCAGCCAGTTCTTTGGATGAAGCCTTCTATAGAAGGCATGCTCATTGTTTTTGTGAATGACATAGTGTGGGAAGGGATAATGAATACATTTGATGACATAGGGAGATATGGCAAAGGTCACCACAGACAAAGACAACTGGCCTAATTTACTGATAGCATTAATAAGAATAAGGCCTTGCATATGGAGGAAACAAAAAATCCTATACAAATGAGCACAGAATGTGAGAGACTTGGCTTAAGTGTAGTAGGTGTGAAAACGACAGGGATTTAATAGATGGAGAGTACAGTGTTCATCAGTCCTATTTTGTAGTGAACAAATGAAGCTAATGTGGTCTTAGGTAGGCTGTGTTACCAGAAGTCTAATAAGGGGACTGGGAAAGCAATGCTCCCACTCTATTCTGTGGTTACTCAATTATAAGAATTCAGTTCTGAGTATAGGGTGCCTTTGAGGAGAACAAGTAGGATTGTTTAGAGTCTAGAAACTATTGAGTAAGAAAGTCAAAGGAACCACAATGTTATAATTCATTTGGAAAGTTTTACAGATTTGCTTTTCACATGTAGGGTTTATTTTTCTCCCATCAGTTTTATTTGTCTGTATGGTAGATTTCTAACTTCCCATGTGCATAACCAATTATCCCAGCACCTTTTATTGAATTGTCTATCTCCCCCCTTCCCCGCCCCCCTAATTTGGAGTGCCACCATTGTCCAATATCACATTTCTTGACTGAGTTCTCTATTCTGTTCCATTGGTTTGTCTATTCCTGAGCTTATATCATATTATTTTAATTATTTTATCATTTTTCTTCAACATTATCTTGGCTTTTTATTCTTCTATGTGAATTTTAGAATGAGCTTGTTAAGTTCCATAAAAGTTCCCAATAGAATTTTTACTGGAATTGTGATTTTTTTTATAGAGTAATTTGAGGATAGTTGATAGGATTATTCCATCAAGCATTCATACTTATGAACACAATATATTTTTCTATTTGTTCTTCTTTGAGTTTTTAATACAATTTTATACTTTTCTCTGGCAGAATCTTACACATATTTTAAAATTTTTATTTCCAGTTAACTTGTACTGATTATTGCTAGAGTAATTGTTTTCTTTGTTTAAATTACATTTTCAAATTTGTTACTACTGGTATGTAAGAACACTTTAAATTTTTATAAGTTGATATTTTATCAACAACCTTGCTGAATTCTCTTCATTAATTCTAATTATAGATTTTCTTGGATTTTTTAAATGAGAGTAATAAATGAAAATATTGACAGTTTTGATATTTATTTTCAAATTATTATTTTTTTCTTACTTCATTGTACTGTCTGGGACCTCCAAAAATAATGTTGACTAGAAGTGGTGATAGTGGACATCATTATTCCATTATTGACTATCCCTCTTTATCCTTTAATTTACATTTTTACAAGGTTTGACATGATACTTTCATTATTGTTTAGTTCTAGTATTTCATAATTTTCATTCCAATGAGCTATATTTAAGTACATTTAAATTTTTCTAAACATATTGTTTTTTATTTACTTTCTCTTTTTGATTTCTGATTATTTGCATTGTGCTTAAATAATGGGATTGGTATTCTTGGAAATTAGTTGATGCTACCTTTGAGATCTAATATAGAGTACATTTTAATAGATGTCTTCTGTGTGCTTAGAACCAATGTATATTCTTTTTCTGTTCAGTGCAAGGTTTTCTATCTATTTATCTAATGTATCTATATCTACCATCAAACTTACTATTTATGTTCAAATTTGCGGAGTGTTAAAATCTCTTGATTTTAGTTTTGTCACGTTCTCTTTGTTAATTGTATCAGTTTTTGCTTCCTATACATTTGAGAGCCTATATAATTAGTTGTATAAGTTCATTATATCTTCTTTGTAGAATGTTCTTTTTATATTATGCAATGTCTTTTTTATTCCTAGTTTTGGTTTTTGCCGTGTTTTATTTTGTCTGTTAATATTGCTCTACCAGTTTTCCTTTGTTTATATTTGCCTGATATATTTTTTCACCATCTATTCTCAAATTTTCTGGATCATTTTGCTTTTAGATGGTCTCTAGTTGAATTTGTTAACCTAGTCTGATAGACTTTTAATAGAGATGTGTGTGTGTGTGTGTGTGTGTGTGTGTGTGTTTAGAGAGAGATTTGAGCTAATTTTTGGCATTTTATTGCATATTTTCTCTTTCTGTTCTTTTCTTTTTTTAAAAATTGTTTCCCCTTTATTGATTTCAGAGAGAGGAAGGGAGAGGGAGAGAGAGATAGAAACATCGATGAGAGAGAACATCAATTGGCCGCCTCCTGCATGCCCCCCACTGGGGATCGGGCCCACAACTTGGGCATGTGCCTTGACCAGGAATTGAACCTGCAACCTCTTGGTGTATGGGTCGACACTCAGCCACTGAGCCACACCAGCCGGGCTTCTTTTCTATTTTCCTTTTTTATTGCTCTTGTCATTTAGATTGATGAAATTGCGAGTATTACTTTTTTTGTTCCTTTACTGATTTTCAGAGCTATCCATGACATTTCTGTTCTTGTAATGGTTATTCCTAAGTTTTTCTATCATAGTTTCAAATTTTTCTATCATAGTTTAAAGGATCTTAGTATACTTGAACATTCTCTTTTTCCTTCCTAGTTCCACTGTTAGAAACTGCTTCTTTGAGATATAATTCACATACTTTATAATTCACCCATTTAAAGTGGACAATTCATTGTTTTTTAGTTTATTCACAAGGTTGTGAAACAATTGCCACTATCTAATTTCAGAATACCTTTGTCCCTCTTAAAAGAAATCCTGTAACCATAAACAATGTCTGTCCTACTCCCCATTCCCTCCGGTACCCCTAGCCCTGGGAAACAACTAATTTGTTCTCTTTCTTTTTAGATTTGCCTATTCTGAACATTCCTATAAATGGAATTATACAATATGTGGTTTTGTTACTGGCTTCTTTCACTTAGCATAATGTTTTCAAGGTTCATTCATGTAGTTACTTTTCTTTCAATTATGAAAAATAGTTTATTTTTAATAATATGCTTTTATGTACATTTGATAATATGTTTTATCAGTTTGTGGGACCACCAGCATATCTTGCTTCCTTCTTTGGACTCTCTTTCTGAAGAACATCCTAAAATATATCAATTCTATAGTGAGAATCTGTTAGTGGAAAGCTTAAGAATCATTGCAGGTCTTAAAATGTTTTAATTTTGCCTCATTTTTATGATAGTTTAGATGGGCATTGAATTCTAGCTTGACAGTTCTTTTAACATTTTGTACATGTAACTCTATTATCTTCAAGGCATCTATTATTGCTGATGAAGTGTCTGTTGACAATCTAATTTTTTTTTCTTTTGGTAGGTAGTATTTCTTTATGGCACCTCGATGTTCTGCAGTTTTACTATGGTATGTCTAGGTGTTGATTTATTTGTATTTATCCTGATTGGTATTGAGACTGCACTTTGAATGTCTGTTTTTTTGTTTTTTTTTTAATCCTCACTTGAGGATATTTCTTCCATTAATTTCTAGAGAGAGTGGAAGGGAGGGAGGGAGGGGGAGAAAAAGAGAGAGAGAGAAACATCGATGTGAGAGAGACACATTGATCGGCCACCTCTCACACACACCCAACCACAGCCGAGGATTGAACCCGCAACCCCTTGGTGCATGGGCTGACGATTTAACCACTGAGCCACACTGGCCAGGGCTGAATGAATGCCTGTTTTATGGCTATTTTTCCTTTTAAAATTTTTATCTCTTTGGGGATCCAAATCATATTTATTTATTTATTTAATTTTTAAAAATATGTTTTTATTGATTTTTTTTTTTTAAGAGAGAGAGGAAGGGAGAGGGAGAGAGGGAGAGATAGAAACATCAATGTGAGAAAGAAACATCGATTAGCTGCCTCCTACATACCCCCTACTAGGGATTGAGCCCACAACCCGGGCATGTGCCCTGACCAGGAATCAATGTAGGACCTCTCAGTCTATGGGATGACGATCATTCCACTGAGCCACACCGGCTGGACCTAAACATGCTTATTTTAAGGTCATTTTTAGATTGTCCAGTTATTTTCATTTTGTCTCAGTAGTCGCTGTTGTTGGTAATTGTGGTATTAATTTTCTTCATGTATTTTGGAATTTTGGTTTGGGAAATTAATTTGAGTGAGAGTTGTTACCCATCTCACCTTACTTACCCCGCCTAGCAGTCCTGTGGTTGCTTCCATCTGGTTTCAGTAGGTAACTCAGGATTTCTGATCTTCATGATAATGGTGGTAGTATACATCCAACCACTGAGCTAGCATGGTGGCTGGCTTGAATCCTTGCCCCTCTGTCTCTTTGTGTACAGCTCCTTCTTTCAGTCTCATTTCTGGAGTTCTGCCCACTCTCTGGCTTTAAGCAATGAGCCTGGCTCCAGTTCCCTGCCTTAAGTGAGGCACTTTTAATTCTCATTAACCTACAGAAGCTGAATTCCTGGCCCTCTTAGCTTACTTCGAGATCTGGAACCCATTAAGCTTCACTCACTGCTTTGTATTTCTGTTACATTTATAGTCCTTTGAAATATGTATTATGACCAATGTATGACAACAGAATTTATATAATTTATCATCATCTTTTTGGATATATCCATGGCTTATGTGGTACATGGGAAAACTCGACACCTGTTTCAACCTCCTACTATTATGCCTTCCTTTACTGCACAGACTGGGAAGTAAAAATTACAACATAAGGCATCCTTACATCTGGGGTTCTTGATGTGATTCGGATCACACTAATGATATTCACTTCTGTAGTACACAAAGCATCAATTTTGCTGGAACAGATCCAGTGGCTTAGAGTTTGCCGCTATTTCTGACCCCCAGGTTGCTGCCCTGGGCTATGTTCCCTAAAGCCAACAATTCTGGCAGCAACTTTCTGATCTCTAACTGAAGCTAAGGCATTGTGTTCTCAGAGCCAACAATCACATTGGTGGTTGCCTAATTCCTGGACTGTGGCTAAAGAGGTATAGACCTGTCCAGCACTTGGCACCCCAGTGCCCTGCTTCCTTAACTTTCTGACGGTGGCAGAGGTGGCAGGTCCCTTGGCAGGCAGGTTCTGTGTGGATACTGAGACTCATTCCTTGAGGTCTCATGTTGAGCCTGCTCTTCGAACCCTTCCAATTATTTTGTTAGCATCTAAGTGTTAGCACCTAAGTATTAAATCTGATTCTGCTTAAAGTACTAGAGGTTTTTCATGCCTGCAACTGAACCCTGACTAATGCAACAGCTTAATTTTTATTTTTTAAAATTTTTTTGTCTATCACTCTTAAATGAGTAGTGCAGAAGTAGGGACAGAGTGACCTCAAAGTATGAATTTACACAGCCGTCCTAACCAGAACTCTCTGTCACTTATATTGTTTTTTTATTTTCAAATAATTTCTTTTAGGTCTTTGACATGTTAAAAATGCTGTTGGTTTGCATAGTTGTCTAAACCAAAACCTAAAACAAAAATAAAATAGTATTTGTTACCCTTAAGGAGAAAAAAGGACAGTATGTATTTAAGATTCCAATGAAAACTGATTGGCCTACAGAAATTCAGCAGATGTAACATCTTTTTCTATCACTGGAAGAAAATGGAAGGTTGTGCTCTTTCAAGACTATGGTGAATTAATATGTCCAAAATGTTGACAATCCAACTAGCTACAAATCTTACTTTCCCTTTTTTATTTTTACTTTTATATTTTATCACAGCCATTTCTTAGTTATGTACATAGAGAAATAAAATTCTTGTCTAGAATTTATAGAATAAAAATAAATATCTACCTAACCATCTTTGTGAAAGGTTCAGTGATTTATGACATTCTGTTTTTATTAAAATGTTGTTTGCATTTGATAGAAAATGTTCTATTTCGTAATTTTCCTGGCATGACTTTGTTGTCACCCAAAGCATACCTGTATCAGGTTTGTATTTTAAATAATATTGTGACTCCAGTTCAATATTTTATCCCTCATCTACAAACTTGTCTCTCATTGTTGCCTTTCATTTGCAGTTATTTAAAAAAGTATGCCAGAATCATGATATAGAGCAATGCTTACAATACAGTGAAATCTAAAACAATAAGCAATAAAAATATGCCTACATTATAATTACAACTTTGAAAAATTATGTATGCATAGGAATAAGGACTGGAAAGAAATATGAAAAAAATTGGAAAGAGTTGAAGCCTTCTCAGAGCCAATAAAACCAGTTGGGCTTGTTTTGTTCGTGGTACCTTGTTTTGACTCCTAATTTCTGGAATCTGCCTTTCCTCTTTTCCATTTTTGAAAACTCGGACAACATTTGTCTCTCGGGTTCTGGTACCACTCTTGTTTTTTTTTGTAGGTTGAAAAAAAATCATTGAGTGGTTGTGCAAACAACACATCTGTATAGTTTTTTCAGTACTCTGAGATGTAGTTTATATAGACTTGGGGACACACTCATTTAGACACTATCTCTCCTGTCCTGGCATTGCAATAAATAGCCTCCTAGCCAGTCTGCCTACTTTTCATGCTTATCACTCAATATAGTCTCTTTTCCATAGTAGTCCAAGTGATACCTTCCAAGTATGAATCAGATCATGTGCCTACTCTGCTCTAACACTCCAACGATTTTCCATCTTATGCAGCATAAAAGCCTGCAAGCCCTCCATGTTCAGGTCATCTTTCCAACTTCATTTCTTTTTGCTCTTTCCCTTGCTCCCTCCATTCTAGCCACAGTAGCCTGTGGCTGTGCTGTTTCTCATTTAGTATCCTCTTAACTCAGGGCCTCTGCATTTGTTGTTGCCTCAGCTTGAAGGCCTTCTTCCAGGGCTTGCACCCTTATCTCATTCAGGTTTCTGCTCAAATGCCTTCTTCTCAGAAAGGCCTTCATTGATTATCTAAATTAGTACCTCTCTATCCCTCTTACTCTGCTTTATTTATTTATTTATTTATTTATTTATTTTTAAAATAAGTTTTTATTGATTTTTTTAGAGAGAGAGATATAAACATCAATGTGAGAGAGAAACATCATTCGGCTGCCTCCTGCACTCCCCCTACTGGGGATTGAGCCTGCAACCTGGGCATGTGCTCTGACTGGGAATCGAACCTGGACCTCTCAGTCCATGGGACAACACTCAATCCCCTGAGCCACACCGGCTGGGCACCCTGCTTTATTTTTTAAAAAGTAATATTATAGTCCGGCCGGTGTGGCTCAGTGGTTGAGTGTCAACCCATGCACCAAGAGATCGCCAGTTTGATTCCCGGTTAGAACACATGCCCAGGTTGTGGGCCTGATCCCCGGTAGGGGGCATGCAGGAGGCGGCCAATCGATGTTTTCTCTCATCGATGTTTCTATCTCTCTCTCCCTCTCACTTCCTCTCTCTCTAAAATAAATAAAGGGGAAAAAATAAAATAAAAAAAATATTATATTGAATATTATATTCTATATTTATTTATTTATTGTCTGTCTACTCCACTAGAAAGAAGGTTCCATGAAAGCGAAGATTTTGTATGCTTTGTTCACCATTATATGCTGAGTAACTGGAACAAAACCTGGGAGGTGGTAGGTGCTCAATGAATTAATTAAAGTGGTCCCTTAATGTATATATGAAATTTATGTCTTTTGTTTTCTTTCTTTCTAATCAAGGTTTTTCTATCCTTGCCAAGTTGAATTTCAATCTGGATAAAGAAAGAAACAAAACAGGAACTGAGTGCTTCTTTTTTGTGTGCCTTATACAGTGGTCCTTTCCTTCCCTTATTCTCCCCACTTTCTATTCATCTAAGAAGAGGTCTTATTATTGCCCTCCTTATTTTTCATGAGTTTTAGCTTATTTTGGGCCTTCACCTTCCAGACACTTTTTATAAATATTTGCTAGTCTTTTGTATATTTTGTTTTGACCATGTGATTTTTTTCTTCTACTGTTTGAACACATCCTTTTAAAGTTTGGATGCTTCACAGTGGTTTTTTTGACTATACACATTGGCTTCATTAGAGATCTCTCCTTTTTTCTTTTAGTGATTGTGTGGTTACATTTTTTTTTTTTAATCTTCTAGGACTTCAAAATTTTTTCTCATGATCTCTGAACATTGACTTGTCTGATTTTTCTCTGAAATTTTTATAATGTATTTTCTTAAACTTTAATATGTATAATCTCATACAACCAGAGTTGTCTTTACTTTTTAGAGAGAGGGGAAGGGAGGGATAGAGATAGAAACATTGATGTGAGAGAGAAACATCAATCAGCTGCCTCTTGCAGGTCCTCCACTGGGGATCGAGCCTGAAACCCAGGCATGTGCCCTGACCGGGAATCGAACCAGGACCTCTCAGTCCATGGGACAACGCTCAATCCACTGAGCCACACTGGCCGGGCCAGAGTTGTCTTTAATTGTCATTATATGCTTGAATTTTGATAGGCTGCTTCTTTGAAGATATTTGTCATTTTCATATATCCAACCTGTTCTTTCTTTTTTTGTCAGAGTTAAGTGCTTTTTAGCATTTCTCTTCTTCCTGTATTTTTTTCAATGTTAATTTCTCTAAAAGCATATTTTTAAAAAATTAAGTTGTTTTAAAGATTCCTCACAGAGACAGTTAAAAATTACTTTTTGATACTTTTTTGAATGAAAGTATATAGCACTGTATTGGCAACACAATAAAGTTTGGAGACTTTATGAATGGCAATCAAGGAGTTAAAAACATTAGACTCACCCTGGCTGGTTTGGCTCAGCGGTTAGAGCACTGGCCCACAGACCAAAGAGTTACTGGTTCAATTCCAGACAAGGGCACGTACCTTGGTTGTGGTTCGGTCCTTGTCCGTGGTTGGGGTTGTGTTGGAGGTGACCAATCGATGTTTCTCTCTCTCTTTCTCTTTCTATCTCTCTCTCCCTCCCTCCCTCCCAGTCTATCTGAAGATAAATGGAAAAATATCCTCAGGTGAGGATTAAAAACAAACAAACAAACAAAAATTAGACTAGTTAGCTTTTTGGTTAGAACTCTGAGATAAAGTTTGGATAACTGTAAGGCTACACCCTGATTTGGATTCATCCTTTGGTCAGTAGAGGTCATCTGTGTCTAAGAAACAAAGCTTTATTTATTTATTTATTTATTTACTTACTTACTTTCTGGTAGTCATATTACTATGAAATTTGTAGCACAGAAATAAGAATTTCTTTCCAATGGTAACTTTAGCTAGTTTATGCCAAGTTGGTTTCTGCTTGCCTGAGTCAGGATTGGAAGTAAATCTGTAAATCTGTGTATCCTGTCCTTTTAAGTTCCAATAATGAAAAGTTACACAAGGTACTATTTTCTCTCTTTTAGTTTATTCCAAATAGATCCATATACCTATAAACCAGGTACTACCCTATAACTTGTGAAGCCATTCAAAGTTTGGAAGAATTATGTACCTTCTGAAAGCTAAACATACAAGTTCCCGAATAGGCTTCACAGTTCTAACAGATAATACATATTATGGAAAGATTTCTTTTAGAATCTTTTTTTTGGTTAATTCTCACCCGAGGATATTTTTCCATTGATTTTTAGACAGAGTAGAAGGGAGGGAAGGAGGGAGGGAGAGAGAAAAATATCAATGTGAGAGAGACACATTGATTGGTTGCCTCCCGCATGACCCTGACCCGGCCAGGGATTGAACCTGCAACCCAGGTATATGCCCTTGACCAGGAATTGAACTCGAGACTCTTCGGTCTGTGGGCCGACGCTCTGACCGCTGAGCAAAACTGGCCAAGGCATAGTCATTTTCTAGAACTTTGAACAAAGCTTACTTTGCTTAGACTGCACTGGACTAGACTTATCCTTTTCCTGTTGAGTTACCCAAGAACAGCTTTCACTTTGTGGCATATAAGCCTCACTTCGGAACTACCTGCAGTAGTGGGATGGAAGTATTATCTTTGAAAAAAGAGATAGGAAGGTAGTCAGGGTCCTAGGAGAGGGATCTAATCTGCATTGCCAATGTGGGAAGGCAGGCTGCAAAGGTGAAGCAGAGCTCTTCCTTCCCTGTGGGCTAGTCCTGCTGCCTCCAGGGATTGGTGGGGATGCCAGGCTCTCATCGGGTAATGGTGACAAGTGGTAGCAACCTGCTGAGGCATAATAGATTTAGAGGGCAGAGGATGGTTCTGGTGGTAGTGCAACCCACCTGAAGGTAGTGCCATTGGCTGCAGGAAGGGGAAGATTACTAATCTCCAAGCAAGCCTCAAATCATCCTAGTATCTTTCAAGAAGAAGGGAGGAATTTGTGTGGGTGAGAACACTGAGTAAGGGATATCTTAGATGATATTGTGGATGTTGACACTGAGGATCCTTGGTTGACTCCCTCAAACTAGGGTTCCCTGCAGAACACCTATTATAAACTTTGCCGAGTCATTTGCTTTGCCCAGGGCTTATTTGTTTCTTGTCAGAAGTCAACCATGGATCCTAGTCACTAACCTGGGGAAATGCTGCAAGTCAAAGCTGCTAGACTGACCTTTTTGCTAGAGGAAGCACAAAGGCTGTGGAAATTGGAGAGGAAAGGCTCTTCCTTCTCTTTTGAGCTGTTTTTGTGGTGTGGACTGTTATGAGGAGCTTCTTTTTTTTTTTTATCCTCACCCGAGGACATTTTTGCATTTATCTTCAGATAGAGTGGGAGGGAAAGAGGGAGGAAGAGAGAGAGAAACATCGATGTGAGAGAGACACATTGACTGGTTGCCAACCACACGACCCCAACTGGGGCCGGGGACAAACTGCAACCAAGGTACCTGCCCTTAGCGGGAACCGAACCCGGGACTCTCTGGTCTGCAGGCCGACGCTCTAACTGCTGAGCCAGACTAGTCAGGGCGCTTTTTCTTTTTTTTAAAAATATGTTTTTACTGATTTTTTAGAGAGAGAGAGGAAGGGAGAGAGAGATAGGAACATCGATGTGAGAGAGAAACATCTATCTGCTGCCTCCTGCATGCCCCCTACAGGGGATCAAGCCTACAACCCAGGCATGTACCCTGACTTGGAATCAAACCAGGACCTCTCAGTCCGTGGGACAATGCTCAATCCACTGGGCCACACCAGCCGGACCTACAGTATCTCTTGATGTCCTTGGAAATTACTGTCTTTCCTTGTTTGGAGTTAATGGGATATTGAATTGGAAATTGAGGTATAGCATCATCTGGGGAGTTTCTTGAATTGACTTTTTATAAATGACATGTAAGCAAGGGATCGCTCTGTTCACTTTAGATTGGGGGGAAATAAGAGCATTTTGTGCATTTTCCCAATCTAATTAACATTGATCCTTAAGGGTTATTTGGATGAAGGTTAGCCTGTAGTCTGTTTTCCTGTTATTATCTCTTTCAAAGTAGGACTTGCCTGAGATTTTGTAATGTTGACTTTTGTCTGTGTAAGAGCGTTAGACCTCCACTAACTCTGCTGCTAGCTACTCTTTGTTCACCACTGCCTCCCTTCTCCAAAAGTCACATATGTGCCTTCTACCCCACTGATGCTCAGAGACTTCTTACCACGTTATTTTCTCTATGTTGCCCTTACATTTTTTGTTTTTGTTGTTTTTAGCTCCCCCAGTCTCCCTCTTACCACTCTTGTTAAGGAGTTGGTTCCTGGTCAATAAGATGATGTTAATATTCCTGCAAAAGTTTATGAAGGGATCGTGTCAGTGTAGAGTGAAAAGATGCTAAGTCTTTTAGACTTCCAAATTTTATTTAGAACTCTTACATTTTTTTAAATCCTCACCTGAGGACATTTTTTTTGCATTTATCTTGAGATAGAGTGAGAGGGAGAAAGGGAGGAAGAGAGAGAGAGAAACATCGATGTGAGAGAGACACATCGAGTGGCTGCCACCCACACAACCCCAACTAGGGCCAGGGACAAACCGCAACCGAGGTATGTGCCCTTAGCAGGAACCAAACACGGGCCTCTCTGGTCCGTGGGCCGATGCTCCAACCGCTGAGCCAAACCGGCCAGGGCAGATTTTATTTAGAACTCTATTATTATATAAATAATACTCTAGTATTATTTAATACTCATTTATATTATACATGCCATTGTCTCTAAACTATAGCATTTAGTTAGATAGCATGCTCTAACACAGATCACACACAAACTTAGATTATTCTAAAGATTTATTGTATTTATGCATTTTAGTTTTTTTTTTTTTTATCATGAACTTGGATCTAAAGTAATTACTGTGGCAAAGAAGAAGGTTAGATCAAAATTTGTGGAAAGTAGCAGCTGTCATAGGGAAATGCCATTATTTCAAGTGCTCAGCCTGGATTTCAAAACTGTCGGTTGGAGCCATATTTCTTGAGGTTTTTTTTTTTTTTTTTTTTTTTTTTAAACTCATGCAGCTGGATTGTGTCATTTTAATGTGGTAACATATATATCAGAGAAAAGGACAAAATGATCCTGATACTGATTATCACTTTGGGAGAAGAGTCAGCGAGATGAACTTTTAAGGAAACTTTGGTGTACTTATGATACATTTGTCCAGAGAAATCATTGACGTAGCTGACCTGATTTATATTGGTTTTTTGATACCATCTGATTACAACTCTGTGGGAATTTCTTCAAGTGAAAAGTAATTTATGGAACTTACTGATAAGACCACTTACATTTTAAAAAGCTTTCTATTGCTTTTAGATACACTTGGTCAAGGCCAAGATGTCCTGGGCTTCACTGTTAATGTGCTGACTTTGAAGTCAGCGGTGGCAGTGCTGCAGTGAGTCGATTCCAAAGAGGAGGATGACTGTGGCAAGACTGGTGACAACACACAAACAATGCACAAAAGAGGTCATTGAAGATTGATGAGAAAGAATGAGATTTTATCATTTTCACATTCCTTTTTTTTTTTTTTTTATTAATCCTCACCCAAGGGTATTTTTTCCATTGATTTTGAGAGAGTGGAAGGAAGGGGTTGGGGGGAGAGAGAGAATCATATTGATGTGAGAGAAACAAACATCAATTGGTTGCCTCCCGCACATGCCCCCACAGGGCCCGAGATGGAACCTGAAACCCAGGTATGAGCTCTTGACCAGGTGCGTGAGTAGATGCTCTAGCCACTGAGTCACACGGGCCAGGACTTCACATTCTTTTTTTTTTTTTTCTTTAGAAGTAAGAAAGGAGCTTTTATTTCATCTGAAAGTCAAATCAAAGTAGTTAGTATTCATCAGACCACCCTTCTCCCTTCTAATGTCTAAGAATTTTAAGACCTTGGAAGTTATAGCTGAAGCTTTATTCTCAATTCCAAAGGCCCTGAGGTAAGGTTAAGGAATTTAAAAATTAGCTTAACCTCAGCATTTAGAAAGAAACAGGAACAAATCATCTAACATCCAGCTTGGTATCACTTATAAAAGCACAGAATACCAGGGCAATAATCAAAATGACTGAAAGTTGGTCATATCAGATCCATTTCCTGTTCTATGAAAGAACGCAAGACCCATCAACGAGGATGAAATAGTAACTTACTCTTTCTTAATTTCAATAAGCTTTTGGATCTGCCTCATGTGACATTTCCCATTGACAGACTAGAAAAGCATCTTTTTCCTTAATGTAAGCAACTTCACAGAAAAAATAATACAGTGAAAACAAAATTTTATTTACATTTTTTCAAAGTAATTGCTTTCCTTTGTCACTGGATGTGTTTTTAATTGCTGTGTTGAATTCTGTCTTATTGATATATCATAATTTTTATAACCATTCTTCTAAGGGCTACTTGGATGATTTCTGGCTTTTCACTATTCTAATTAGCACATTTAAGAACATCTCTAGCCCTGGCCGGTTTGGCTCAGCGGTTAGAGCATTGGCCTGTGGTCCAGAGAGACCCGGGTTCGGTTCCCGCTAAGGGCACGTACCTTGGTTGCAGTTTGTCCCCGGCCCGGGGCCGTGTGGGTGGCAACCACTTGATGTGTCTCTCCTACGTCGATGTTTCTCTCTATCTCTCTCTCTTCCCACCTCTCTCCCTCCCGCTCTATCTGAAAATAAATGCAAAAATGTCCTTGGGTGAGGATAAAAAAAAAAAAAAAAAAAAAAAAAAGAACATCTCTATACAGATTATTTTTCTTCCTTCTGCTTCCTTCCCTCTTTTCTTCCTTTCATTTTCCCTTTTTAGGGTGCTGAATATTTCTTTACATTTCTTAGATTGTCAGCTGGAATTATTGGGTCAAAAAGTATGAACAATTTTATAATTCTTGTTACATATTCCTGATAATTTTTTAGAAAGATTGAATCAACTAATAGCATCACTTAATAGAAGTGTAGCTCAGTCAACATGAGATTTTATAATTTGTGTGTTGTTAGTTAAACAGTAGTATTTTAAACTTATTTTAATTAGCATTTTTAAAATATCTAAGTGTGCATTTTTTCATATCATTCCTTTCCCATTTGTATTTTCTTTTTCAATTTTTTTCTTTCCTTTGACCATTTATGAGTGAATTTTAGGTGTTGCCCTTATATAGTTGTATGCTTCTTTTACACTTTTGAACAGCAAACATTTATCACTTTTTCTCAATTCATTGCATTATTCCTTTCTGTATTTCTGTATTATAGTTTAGTAAACTGATGTTTTTATTTTGTTATCTTTTCTGAGATATTTCTTTTCACTATCTTTAATTTTATGTATCTATTTTTAAAAGTATCTTTATTGTTGGAAGTATTACAGATGTCCCTCCTTTTTTCCCCTATTGATACCCTCTCCCCATTCCTACCCTCCTTGTCTGTTACCATTGGTTATGCATATATGCATGTAAGTTGTTTGGTTTATCTCTTCCCGTCTCCCCACCCCCTTCCCTCTGAGGTTTGTCAGTCTGTTCCCTACTTCCATGTCTCTGGATCTATTTTGTTTGTCAGTTTATTTTGTTCATTAGATTCCACATATAAGTGAGATCATGTGATACTTTTCTTTCTCTGACTGGCTATTTCACTTTGCATAATACTCTCCAGGTCCCTCCATGTCATCTCAAAGGGTAAGAGATCTTTCTTTCTTACAGCTGCACAGTTCCATTGTGTAAATATACCACAGCTTTTTTACCCACTCATCTACTGATGGACACTTGGGCTGTTTCCAGATCTTAGCTATTGTAAATAGTGCTGCTATGAACATAGGGGTACATATATTCTTTCTGATTGGTGTTTGAGGCTTCTTAGACTATATTCCTAGAAGTGGGATCACTGGGTCAAATGGCAGTTCTATTTTTAATTTTTTGAGGTAACATCATATTGTTTTCCATAGTGGCTGCACCAGTCTGCATTCCTGCCAGCAGTGTACTAGAGTCCCCTTGTCTCCACATTCTCACCAGCACTTGTTGATGGCAGCCATTCTGGCAGGTGTGAGGTGATACCTCATAGTCATTTCAATTTGCATCTCTCTGATGATTAGTGACGTTGAGTATTTTTCATATGTCTCTTGGCCATTTGTGTTTCCTGTTTGGAGAAGTGTCTATTCATGTCTTCTGCCCATTTTTTAATTGGATTCTTTGTCTTCCTTTTGTTGAGTTGTATGAGTACTTTATATATTTTGGAAATTAACCCCTTATTCAGTATATTATTGGCCAATATGTTCTCCCATATAGTGGGTTCCCTATTCATTTTGATGTTGGTTTCTTTTGCTCTGCAGAAGCTTTTTAGTTTGATATAGTCCCATTTATTAATTTTTTCCTTTGTTTCTCTTGCCCTAGATGATGTATCGGTAAAAATTCTGCTACGTGTAATGTCTGAGATTTTGCTGCCTACATTTTCTTCTAGGATTTTTATGGTTTCATGACTTACATTTAAGTCTTTTATCCGTTTTTAGCTTATTCTTGTGTATAGTGTAAGTTGATGGTTTCATGTTTTTGCATGTACCTGTCCAATTTTCCTAACACCATTTATTAAAGAGACTGTCTATATGCCATTGTATGCTCTTGCCTCCTTTGTCAAATATTAATTGATTACAATGTCTTGGGTCAATTTCTGGGTTCTCTGTTCTGTTCCATTGATCTATATGCCCGTTCTTGTGCCTGTACCAGGCTGTTTTGATTACAGTGGCTTTGTAGTATAACCTGATATCCGGTATTGTGATCCCTTCTACTTTATTCTTCTTTTTCAAGATTGCTGTGGCTTTTCGTCTCTTTTTTGGTTCCATATAAACTTTTGGAGTGTTTGTTCTAGATCTGTGAAATATGCTGATATTTTAATAGGGATTACATTGAATCTGTAGATTGCTTTGGGTGAGATAGTTTCTTAATCAACACAAAATATTAATTTTCTGGCTTATTTATTATTTTAAAAAACATTCAGTCATACAAATATACAGATATAGTAGGCAAGGTATGCTTCCCAATACATTTTTATATGAATATTTAGTTATTCCAACATTTAAGTGTACTGATTCCTTTCCCCAACGTTGAGTTACTGTTGATTTCTCGCTTATTATATATTAAATAAACAGTACCAAATAAACATACCTATCTCATTCCATACGTCACTTTTTCTCAAGCCTATGTCATATCATTTTGATTACTGGTATCTACTTTATGATATCCATAAATGATTCTTTCCATCTTATTTTCTATATTTTATCAAGCTGTTAATCACTGAAAATCCAAAAAGATTTTAATTGGTATTGAGTTAAACTTATTTTTAATTTAGGAGATTTATTATCTTTGCAATGGTTAGTCTTATTAGCTTATAGTATAGCTTTTTATCTATATCTTCCTTTATTCTACCATTAATGATTTGTCTCTTAAATTAACATTGTAAATTTGGTTAAAATAATGTCTGTTTCAAGGTGTGTATCTTTTTTTATCCTTTGTTTATGGATTTTTTTGTTCCATTACATCTTCTAGTTTACATGCTACTATAATTTAGGAATGTAATTTGAGTAAATGTATCTTAAGTCTTACAGTGAAAATCATGAGACTATTTTAGCCATCATATAAGGAGTATTTTTTAAAAAATGTTCTCCCTCAAAACTTGGAGATACCTAGGAAATATCCAGCAAATCATAAAACTTACTGAGAAATGATCTGGGAGAAAATGAAGAGGGGAGGGAATGAGAAATCAATAAACAAGCCCTAGAGATTTTGCATTTGGAATCTGTCTACCCATTGGAGACTCCTGGTCTTAATCATACTACATTTAGGGCACTGATCACTGACTTGAAGATTGAAATCAGATCAATATTTCAACACTAGTGTGGCAATACTTTTTACATTATAAAAATCCTTTAATTCTTTTCTCCCTCTGATGGCCGTGTGTTAGTCCCTTACATACTACCTTGTTTTGCTATTCTCACTTCCTAGACATTTATTCACTTCACACCCACTGAAATCTGACTTTTGCCCCCACCCTACTAAAATGCCCTAGTAATTTTCACCAGTGTGACTTTCTAACTGCCAGATGCTGGAAATGCTTTTCAGTCCTTATCCTAATTGGCCTTTTTGCAACATTTGACACATAACCATTTCCTCTTTGATAGTTTCCTCTAAATCAATCTAAATATTTCTTGCTCTTTTTACGTTTATTCTCTGAGTTATTTGTAAGTTGTTCTTTTTCTTTCCTACATATTAGGGACTCACAAAGGTCTGTACTTGAACTTATTTTTTCTCACTCTACATTTTCTTTCTGGGTGTTCTTACCCATGGCCTTAACTTCTACTACCCCTTAAGACACTGTAGACTACCAAATCTGTAAGGTGATGGAGTTCAGACTGTGTTCCTAAGCAAAAGACATGTACACCCAGCTTCTTACTACATATCTCTTCTTGGGTTTGGTTTAGGCACCTCAGACCCAACATGTCCCGATTGAACTATCATCTCATCTCCAAAATTGGCTGCTGCCCCATAATCCTTATTTTGGGGGAATATTCATTGTCCTTCCATTTATCTAGGCCAAATATATTACTTATTCTATAATCCTTTCTCTGTTCCACGTCTGCATCAATCTGTTACCATATCCTATCAGTTTTATGTCTTCAAAATCTCTCTTAAATCGGATCCTTCTTTCCTATCTCCTCTGCCACTATCTTGTTCAGGCCTTCATTATTCTTGCCTGAACTACAGTGGCCTCTTACCTGGTCTTCTTGCTTCTAGACAGCTCTTTCCTATTTAACCTGCACAGTGATTCTGGAGAGAACTTTCTAAACCATAGTATGCTCATGCTATTCTTCTTCTTGGAATTGTTTAATTATTGTTAAGATAAAGCCCAAATTCCTTAG
Organism: Tadarida brasiliensis; assembly: GCA_030848825.1. Classification (NCBI taxonomy): domain Eukaryota; kingdom Metazoa; phylum Chordata; class Mammalia; order Chiroptera; family Molossidae; genus Tadarida; species Tadarida brasiliensis. The sequence continues at coordinate 178,922,603 of CM061257.1, read as the reverse complement.
TGTGGCCTATAGGTCCCTATCTGACTCCTCTGTACCTGTCCACAATTATGTCTTGACATTCCCTGACAGGTGGTCTATGCTCCAGCCATAGTGAACTATCTGTACATCTCTGGACCATTGTTACTACGTGTTTGTACATTGTGTTCCCTTGAAATATGCTTCCTCTTCTTTACTTAGTCACTTCCTCTGAGAAGCTCACTTATTCATTCACTAAATATTTTTTACTACCTCCTGTATGCTAGGTACTGTTTTAGATGCCAGAAAGTGTAATGAATAAAACAGACAGGAATCTCTGCCCTCATGGAGCTATATATTCTGGTAGAACCCAGGATTGGGTTAGGTATCTTTGTCCTCTCACAGTGTCTCCTCTCTCTCACTCTTATTCTCTCTCTCCCCCTCTCCCCCCACTCTCTCTTTAAATACAATTTGAAGTAGACAAACTTTATCTCTGTGATTCTTCTAGCTTTTATGTCAAGGGTCTTTCTTTTCAAAAAAATTTTTCTTTATTGATTTTAGAGAGAGAAAGGGAGAGGGAGAGAGATAGAAACATCAACGAGAGAGAACATCGATTGGCCACCTCCTGCATGCCCCCCACTGGGGATCAAGCCCACAACCTGGGCATGTGCCCTGACGGGGAAACAAACCATTGACCTCTTGGTGCATGGGTCAATGCAACCACTGAACCATACCAGCTTGGCTCAAAGGTCTTTCTTCTCATATCCTTCCCAGGAGAGGGCATTGCTGCTAATGCATGAATTGTTCTCTTTCATCCGTTACCAAAACCTACTCTCATGAAAGGAGCTGAAACTTACTCCTTTTACAGAAAGTAAAAATGAGGTTCAAGTATTATCCCTCCCAGGGATGTTCCATTCCAAAAGGCCAGAGAAACCTTAAGCTCTGGGAATATTAAGCATCCAATTGCCAAAAATCCAGTTTAAATTTTGGAGCAATCTGCATTTTTCAGTATTGTTAAAACTGACAAAGAGAAAAGGAAGAAAGGAATTTTAAAAAAGAAAGGAAGATAAGAAAGAAGGAGCCTGAAATAGCATCAGTTAGGTTATGGCGGGTAGTCACTCTGTCCAAAGTCAGCAGCCTGCGATTTGAACATAGTGACTGATTTCATTCATATTACTTAATTATTCCCAGTTGTCAACTAGGGAGAACAACACTGTTTACTTCCTTTTCTTGGGTCTTGGGAATATTGGTGAGACATTTTGGAGGAAAAGTGCCATATAACTCTAATACATGATAATAAATCAATGATAATACTTTAAAAAATATTCTTGTTTCTTAAATTTCTCCCTCATAGTTTTATTTTAAATCACAAGTGGAGAATTACTAGAATATATAAACCCCCTTAACTACCACCCCTAGCAAGCTTCATTAATCTTTGAGATATTTTTTTCTGTAAAGAACAGTTGACCAAAGAAATGAAATCCAGATTAACTGATTAATTTTTTTTCTTTTTAATCCTTACCCAAGGATATTTTTTCATTTATTTTCAGAAGATAGAGTGGGAGGGTGAGGGGAGAGAAACATCGATGTGAGAGAGAAACATCAATTGGTTGCCTCCCGCACTGAGTTATGTGCCCTTGACCGGAATTGAACCTGTGACTCTCTGGTCTGCGGGCAAACGCTCTAACCGCTGAGCCAAACCGGCCAGGGCTAACTGACTAATTTTTATTCCTTCCTTTAATTCTTCAAAGCAGATCTTTAAAACTGTGTGTATTTGAGAGCGGGGCAAGATTTATTAGTGACTGAAAGCTGCTGTTATATTTAGAAATTACTTGTAATTTTAATATTTGGGGCATAAGTATCTTGGACAAGTGGAGAAGCACACATAGCTGCTGACCCCTGATTATACCTAAAGCATTTCCCCTTCTGTCTGTGCTGGCCACCTCAAGTCCCTAACCTTCATGAATACTAAAACTCTGCAGATATATCTCTGCAGAGTTGCATACAGCGAAGCACAGTCTAGAACCCAGAAGGCATTTGAAAGGAATCTCAGTCTTGACTTGCTTCTCTCAAAGAGTGTTGAATAAAACTAAGTTACAACCCATAGCCATGCTTCTTGCAGTCCTTTTTATTCTTTCCCCTTAGGGCTACTTAGAAATCCACCCCCCCCCACATACACACACACTAAAAGACTGAGCTTTTTCTTATACACCAGCCTTATTTTTGTTGTTGTTTTCATCTACGCTTCCCCAGCTCTTCGTTAGATGAACAGACTTAGTTTTTCTGGCTTCTTTCCCATTTTTTCTATTCCTTGCCCATCACTTAGATTCTCTACAATAAAGCTGAATCCAGAAACTGACAGAACAAGCAAGCATTCTTCCTTCTTTCTCTCAGCTCTCCAGTCCTGACTTTCTCTACTCATTCTCTTGATTCTGAATCATAATAAGACCTGGGAAGCTGGACAGTGCGAAAGAGAAGTTTGTTTATTAGTGAGCCATGAAGGAGTGGGGGCAAGTTGAGTAAAGACAAATTACATACATTCTTCTCCCTTCTTTAAGGATTCACACTTTAATAAATCTTGTTATGGTTACCCAAGGTTGCTGTGTGTATCCAAAAATTCTGTTTTCTGAGTCCAAGGGGAAGGATGTAGACAGAAAAGAAGAGAGCAGTAACCAGCAGCAGGGGAGGGGGAAGCGGAAAGGAGATAGCGCAGATCTGTTCCCCCTCTCTTCCGACCCTAATCAGCTGCAAGCAACTGATTCCTTATTTAACCCTTTATCCTGTGATTGAAAGTCTATTATGCTGGCAGATTCATGTCTAACTGGCACACTCAGATCCTCTGGATGGTGTAACCCCACAGTCAGAGTGCAGGTTCTTCCACCTTTTAAGCTAAAGAAATATATCCTGAAACATTGATTCATATCCCATAAATGACTTTTCCTTCTCTTCTTTATCCCTTTAGCCATGTCCCCTGATTAGCACACATCCTGAGCCATTGCCATATTGAAGAAGGCTAGCAGTCAGACGGGGTGATGGGACAGGGCCTGAATTATCAACAAGTCCAAGCTTGAACTCCAAAACTCATATTAGCTGCTTTGATCAACCGGCTACTTATTAGCATGGTCCAGGGAAGGAAAGAACCTGTCTTGCTGTACCTGGTGCACCTTTTCATCCTGATGATTGCCTCGGAGCCTCCATCTGCTCTTATTCTATTGACTCTAAGTTTGAAGCTCCCTGAAACTGCGCCTAGCTTCACAGCAGTTTTTTTCTGTAAGTGTTTAAAATTCAGCTTTCCTTCAGTGTTGTTTCTCTGATCTGATTCTACTTGCTTTTCTACCCTTTGAGAAATCCTCAAAATTTGTGAACTGCTTGGCACTCTTTCTTGCTTTCATTGAAAATTTGAATTTATTCTTTTAAAGTAGTTTTATTTCATTGGTCTTAGGATGGGGAGTTTAGGCATGTATAAAGTCTGTCATCTCAATTCAGTTTTTATTATTTTATATATGTATTTGTAGTTTGGATTAATATCCTGCTATGTGTGATTGACTCAAATATTATTAAAGATCTCAACATTATTTATCATTTCCTTTGCTAGGAAGAAATGTATTTCTAGCTCAAGTATATTGAAAAGTATAGAATATGTTAGGTTGATTTTACAAGTCAATCCCACATTAAAGGAATAAAATTCAAAGTATAGATGATTACTATTTTCATGGAGGTTAAAGTTGATATTGATAACAAACTTTATTACCAGCTTATATTACATGTGACACATGTGGATAGTTTAGATACATCTTTGTTTATCAGAAGAGTACATTGCATTTGTATAATTTGACTTATGTTCCAATATTTTGTGTGTTTTTTTAACATTATAATACACCCATTTTTCAAAGTTGCAGAGCTGAGTAAACTGATGAACTTCAGGCCAAATACAGGCCATACTCAAGTTTTTTTTGACTCTCATAAAATTAGCTCACTCACTGTTTTTTGCTGTTGTTGTTGTTGTTAATCCCCACCAGAGGATACTTTTCCATTGATTTTTAGAGAGAGTGGAAAGGAGAGAGAGAGAGAGAGAGACAAATATCGATGTGAGAGAGACACATTGAGTGGTTGCCTCCTGCACGACCCTGACTGGGGCCAGGGATTGAACCTGCAACCCAAGTACGTGACCTTGACTGAGAATCAAACCTGTGACCCTTTGGTCTGTGGGCAGATGCTCTAACCACTGAGCAAAACTGGCCAGGGCTGTTTTTTTTTATTTTGTTTTGTTTTAAGATTGAATTACACCCAGGAAAGTAAGACTTGACAGTCGTGTTTAATGTGAGTCCTCCCACACTCATCTAAGCCTAGTAGAGGGAGCCACAACCAACGGAACACCAACACCGACAGGGAAAATTTGGCAGGTTCCAAAACCCACTGAGACAGCCAAAATGGTAAAAGAAAGAAACAAATCGCAAATGAAAGAACAAGATAATTCAACAGAAGATGAAATAAATGAAAGGGAATTGAGCAAGATATCAGAGGGAGAGTTCGGAGTAATAATCATGAGGAAGCTCAACAGCATGAGTAAAGATATAGAAACATTGAAAAACAATCAGTTGGAAATGAAGAATGAGATAGGAGAAATAAAGAACACATTGGAGGGAATACCCAGCAGAGTAGAAGAAGCCAAGGACTGCATCAGTGAATCACAATACAGGGTAGAAAATATTGCCCAATCAGAGAACCAAAAAGAAAAAAAACCAAAAAACAGGAACACAGCCTAAGAGAACTGTGGAACAACATGAAACTTAACAACATCCACATCATAGGAGTGCCAGAAGAAGAAAATGAGCAAGGGTTAGAGAATATATTTGAAGAAATAGTGACAGAAAACTTCCCTAGCTTGGTGAAAGAAAAAGGCATACAAGTTCAAGAAGTACAGAGAGCCCCAAGTAAGAGGAACCCAAAGGACCACACCAAGCCACATAATAATTAAAATGCCAAAAATTAAAGACAAAGAGAGAATCCTAAAGGCAGCAAGAGATAAGCAACAGGTTACCTACAAAGGAATGCCCATAGGGCTATCAGCTGACTTCTCAGCAGATACACTTACAGGCCAGAAGGAAATGGTATGAAGTAATCAAGGTAATGAAAAACAAGGATATGAATTCAAGACTGCTATATCCAGCAAGGCTGTAAATCAAAATAGAGGGTGAAATAAAGAGCTTCCCAGACAAGAAAAGGCTAAGGAAATATATTAGCACCAAACCAGCACTCCAAGAAATGTTAAAAGTACTGCTATAATAAGCAGAAGAAATAGGAAGAGAAACATAACCATAATGAACAAAAATGGCAATAAATAAGTACATATCAATAATAACCTTAAATGTAAATGGATTAGCCCGGCTGGTGTGGCTCAGCAGTTGAGCATCGACCCATGCACCAAAAGGTCATTGGTTCAATTCCCAGTCAGGGCACATGCCCAGGTTGTGGACCAAATCCCCAGTGGGAGGCATGCAGGAGGCGGCCAATCGATGTTCTCTGTCATTGATGTTTCTATCTCTCTTTCCCTTCCTCTCTCTAAAATAAATAAAGAAAAAAATTTTGCCCTGGCCGGTTTGGCTCAGCAGTTAGAGCGTCGGCCTGCGGTCCAGGGAGACCCGGGTTCGGTTCCCGCCAAGGGCATGTACCTCGGTTGCAGTTTGTCCCCGGCCCCGGTTGGTTGTGCGGGTGGCAGCCACTCGATGTGTCCCTTTCACGTCGATGTTTCTCTCTCTCTCTTCCTCTCTCTCCCTCCCACTCTATCTGAACAGAAAATGAAAAAATGTCCAAATGTCCTCGGGTGAGGATAAAAAAAAAAAAAAGAAAAAAAACATTTTTTTTAATTAAATGGATTAAACGCTCCGATCAAAAGACAGAGTAGCGGAATGGATAAGAAAGCATGACTCATATATATGTTGTTTATAAGAGACCCACCTCACAACAAAAGACTCACATAGGTTGAAAGTGAAGGGATGGGAAAAAAATTTCCAAGCAAATGGAAAGGAAAATAAAAGCTGGGGTAGCAATACTCATATGTGATAAAATAGACTTCAAAATGAAGGCCATAACTAGAGACAAAGAAAACCACTACATAATATTGAAGGGATTTATCCAACAGGAAGATGTAACCTTGGTAAACATTTATGCACCCAACATGGGAGCACCAAAATGCATTAAAAAACTTCTGGAGGACTTCAAAGGAGAAATCAACAGCAATACAATCATAGCAGGGGACTGCAACACCCTGCTGACATCACTGCATAGATCCTCTAGACAAAAAATTAACAAGGAAACAGAGACTCTAAATGATGCACTAGATCAATGGGGGGGGGGGAGATAAACCACAAAACTTATATGCATGTACGCATAACTGATGGACATGGACAACAAAGCTGGGACAGGGTAGGGGGGATGGGGAGGAGGTTGTCAAAGGGGGAAAAAAAGAGAAACATCTGTAAAAAAATAAATTAATTAATTAATTAAAAAAAATGGAGTTAGTAGATATCTACAGATATCTTGCAGAATTCACATTCTTCTCAAGTGCACATGGGACATTTTCAAAGATAGACCAGATGTTAGGACACAAACTAAGTACAAGTTCAAGAAGATTGAAATCATATCAAGCATCTTCTCAGATCACAGTGACATGAAACTAGAAATCAATTACAACAAAAACACGCATGAACATTCAAACACATGGAGGCTAAATAGCCTGTTATTAAATAACAAATGGGTTACAAAGGAGATCAAGGAAGATATTAAAAAATTCCTGGAAACCAATGAAAATGAACACACAACAACACAAAATCTATGGAACGCAGCAAAAGCAATCCTGAGAGGGAAGTTCATAGCAACAGGCCTACTTCAAGTAACCAGAAAAATTTCTAATTTGCTTTGTAACCCTACAACTTAAAGAACTAGAATGAAGCAAAAAGAAAAACCCAGAACAAGTAGAAGGAAAGAAATAGTAAAGATCAGAGCAGAAAAAAATATAGAAACTAAAAAAAAAAAAAAATTCAAAAGATCGATGAAACTAAGATTCTTTGAAAAGATAAACAAAATTTATGGACCCTGAGCCAGACTCACCAAGAGACAAATAGAGAGGACCCAAATAAACAAAATCAGAAATGAAAGAGAAGTAACAACTGACACCACATAAATACAATGGATCATTAAAAAATACTATGAACAATTATATTCCAACAAATTGGACAATCTAGGCGAAATGGACAAATTTCTAGAAACACACAATTTCCAAAACTGAACTGGGAAGAGATAGACAACTTGAACAGACCAATAACAACTAAGGAAATTGAAGATATAATCAAGAAACTCCCAGCAAACAAAAGCCCAGGCCCGGACAGCTTCATGGGGGTGTTTTACCAAACATTCAAAGAAGAACTAACACCCATTCTCCTCAAACTATTCCAAAAAATTCAAGAAGAAGGAGGACTTCCAAACTCTTTTTATGAGGCCAGCATAATTCTAATTCCAAAACCAGATAAAGACACTACAAAGAAAGAAAACTACAGGCCAATATCCCTGATGAACATAGATGCCAAAATCCTTAACAAAATATTAGCAAATCGGATCCAGCAATACATTAAAATAAGTATTCACCATGACCAAGTGAATCCCAGGAATGCAAGGCTGGCACAATATTTGGAAATCAATAAATGTGATACACGACATAAACAAAATTAAAGATAAAAAACATCTGATCATATCAATAGATGCTGAAAAAGCATTCGACACCCATTGCAGCACCCATTTCTGATAAAAATGCTCAGCAATGTGAGAATACAAGGATCATATCTCAACATAATAAAGGCCATATATGGAAAACCTACAGCCAACATCATACTCAATGGGCAAAAATTAAAAGCATTTCCCTTAAGAACAGGAACAAGACAGGGATGCCCACTTTCACCACTCTTATTTAACATAGTGCTGGAAGTCTTAGCCACAGCAATTAGACATGAAGAAAAAATAAAAGGGATCCAAATTGGAAAGGAGGCAGTGAAACTGTCATTATTCGCAGATCACATGATATTATACATAGAAAACCCTAAAGACTCCATCAAAAATCTACTAGGTTTAATAAATGAATTTGGCAAAGTAGCAGGATACAAAATTAACATCAGGAAATTGACAGCATTCTTATACACCAATAATGAACTCACAGAAAGAGAAACTAAAAAAACAATCTCATTTACCATTGCGGCAAAAAATTAAGATACCTAGGAATAAACTTAACCAAAGAAGTAAAGAACCTATTTGCAGAAAACTACGGGACACTGAAAAAAGAAATAGAGGAAGATATAAAAAAGTGGAAGCATATACCTTGTTCATGGATTGGAAGAATTAACATCATTAAAATGTCCATACTACCCAAAGAAGTCTATAGATTCAATGCAATCCCCATCAAAATACCAATGACAGATGACTTCCGGTCAAGATGGCAGCATAGGTAAATGCGGTATTACGTCCTCCCACAACCACATCAAAGTTACAACTAAACTAAAGAACAACCATCATTCAAAACTGCCTGAAATCAAGCTGAATAGAAGTCCTACAACTACGAAATTAAAGAAGCAACCACATCGAGACTGGTAGGAGGGACAGAGGCCCGAGGGGCTGGTCCCACACCCATCTGTGGTGGAAAAAAATTAGAAGGACACCTTGGCTGGGAAGGTCCTCTCTGAGGACTGAGGGGTCCCCGTCCCGCACCAGGTGCCCAGCTCAGGGTTCCAGAGCTAGGAAGAGAAGTCCCCATCACTTCTGGCTGGAAAAACCAGCGGGAACTAAGGCTGAGGGAGGCTGAGGTGGCTGGAGCCCCAAGCAGCTTCACTTAAAGGGCCCACACACGGACTTACTCGGACTTGCACCCTCCAGGCTCCAGCATGGGGGAGGCAGCTTGAAAGGCACCAGAGACATATGGGGAAGAACTGAGTTGTTTGGCATTGGAGCGAGGGCTGGAGAGGTGACTTTCTCCTGGACAGACGTGCTATCAGAGGCCTTTGTTCCTTTGGTGAGCCCTTCCCTGGGGCAGCAGACAGCTGTCATATTTGGGACTCCAGCAACCTGGCTCACACTGTTTGGCACTCCCTGGTGATTTCCTGAGGCCCTGCCCCACCCAAGTTTCAGGCCCACCCAAGCTGTTGCCAGTTGCTTTACCATAGGATTGGCCTGTCTTGGATCCTGCTTCAGGTTTTCCTAAATTCTTTCAAACAAACAGCATCTGGTCTCAGCTAGCCCCATACCTCTCGTTAAATAATACATAGAAACAAATACAGGGAGGCAACCAAAATGAGGAGACAAAGAAACAGGTCCCAAATGAAAGAACAGAACAAAACTCCAGGAAAAGAACTAAGTGAAATGGAGATAAAAAAAACTTAACAGATGCAGAGTTCAAAATACTGCTTATAAGGATGCTCAATGAACTTAGTGAGAACCTCAGTGAACTTAGTGAGGGCCTCAAGAGCATAAAAAAGGACCAGTCAGAAATGAAGGAGGAACTAACTGAAATAAAGAATAATTTACATAGATTCAATAGTAGAGTAGGTAAAGCCAAGAAGCAAACCATTGATTTGGAATATAAGGAAGCAAAAAACACCCAATCAGAACTGCAAAAAGAAAAAAGAATCCAAAAAAATGAGGATAGTGTAAGGAGCCTCTGGGACAACTTCAAGCGTGCCAACATTCACATCTTGGGGGTGCCAGAAGGAGAAGAGAGAGAACAAGAAATCGAAAACCTATTTGAAACAATAATGGCAGAAAACTTCCCTAACTTGGTAAAGGAAACAGACATACAAGTCCAGGAAGCACAAAGAGTCCCAAACAAGATGAACCCCAAGAGGCCCACACCAAGACACATCATCATAAAAATGCAAAAGATTTAAGACAAAGAATCTTAAAAGCAGCAAGAGAAAAGCAGTTAGTTACCTACAAGGGAGTTCCCATAAGAATGTCAGCTGATTTCTCAAAAGAAACTTTGCAGGCCAGAAGGGAGTGGCAAGAAATATTCAGAGTGATGAAAAGCAAGAACCTACAACGAAGATTACTCTATCCTGCAAAGCTGTCATTTAGCATCGATGGCTATATAAAGAGTTTCCCAGACAAGAAAAAGCTAAAGGAGTTCATCACCACCAAACCTTATTATATGAAATGTTGAAGGGTCTTCTTGAAGAAAAAGATAAAAAATATGAACAAACAAAATGGCAATGAATACATATCTATCGACAATTGAATCTACAAACAAAATGAACAGGCAGAACAGAAGCATTCTTATAGATAGAGAACATTTTGTTGGTTGCCAGATGGGAGGGGTTTGGGGTAATGGGTGAAAAAGGTGAAGGGATTAGAAGTACAAATTGGTTGTTAGACTGACAAACCACAAAGGGAAGGGGGAGGGGGAAGGTGGGAAGAGATAAACCAAAGAACTTATATGTATATATGCATAACCAATGGACACAGACAGCAGTGTGGGGAAAGGCAGGAGGGGGGTGGGAGTGGGGAGGAGGGGGTGGATAGGGGGAAAAATGAGGAACATCTGTAATACATTCAGCAATAAAGATAAATTAAAAAAAATAATACCAATAACATATTTCACAGAACTAGAACAAACACTCCAGAAGTTTATATGGAACCAAAAAAGACCCTGAAGAGCCTCAGCAATCTTGAAAAAAAAAGAACAAAGTAGGAGGGATCACAATACTGGATGTCAGATTATACAACAAAGCCACTGTAATCAAAACAGCCTGGTACTGGCACAGACAGGCATGTAGATCAATGGAACAGAACAGAGAACTTAGAAATCGACCCAAGACATTATGCTCAATTAATATTTGACAAAGGTGGCAAGAGCATAGTGTAGAGTAAAGACAGCCTCTTTAATAAATGATGGGAAAATTGAACATCTACATGCAATAAAATGAAGCTAGACCACCAACTTACACCATACACAAAATTAAAAAAATGGATAAAAGACTTAAATGTGACTTGTGAATCCATAAAAATCCTAGAAGAAAATATAGGCAACAAAATTTCAGACATCACACGCAGCAGAATTTTCACTGATACAATGCCTAAGGCAAGAGAAACAAGGGAAAAAAATGAATAAATTGGACCACCTCAAACTAAAAAGCTTCTGCACAGCAAAAGAAACAACCATCAAAATGGAACGCGAACCCACTATATGGGAGAGCATAATTGCCAATGCTACATCAGATAAAGGGTTAATTTCCAAAATATATAGAGTACTCATACAACTCAACAAAAGGAAGACAAAGAATCCAATTAAAAAATGAGCAGAAGACCTAAATAGACACCTCTCCAAAAAGGACATACAAATGGCCAAGAGACATGAAAAAATGCTCAATGTCACTAATCATCAGAGAGATGCAAATTAAAACGACTTTGAGGTATCACCTCACACTTGCCAGAATGGCAACAAATCATCAAACAACAAGTGCTGGCGAGGGTGTGGAGAAAAGGGGACTCTAGTACACTGCTGGTGAGAATGCAGACTAGTATAGCCACTATGGAAAACAATACGGTGTTTCCTGAAAAAATTAAAAATAGAACTACCATTTGACCCAGTGATCCCACTTCTAGGAATATACCCTAAGAAGCCTGAAACACCAATCAGAAAGAATGTATGTACCCCTATGTTCATAGCAGCACTATTTACAATTGCTAAGATCTGGAAACAGCCCACATGTCCATCAATAGATGAGTGCATGAAAAAGCAGTGGTACATCTACACATTGGAATACTATGCAGCTGTAAGAAAGAAAGATCTCTTATCCTTTGAGACCACATGGAGGGACCTGGAGAGTATTATGCTAAGCGAAACAAGCCAATCAGAGAAAGACAAATATCACATGATCTCGTTTATTTGTGGAATATAATGAACAAAACAAGCTGATGAACAAAATAGACTCAGAGACATAGGCATAGGATACAGACTGACAATCCTCAGAAGAGGGGGACGGGGGCAGCCGGGGAAAGATAAACCACAGAACTTATATGCGTGTATGCGTAACCAGTGGACATAGACAACAATGCTGGGGCGGGGGTGGGGACAAGGTTGGGAGGAGGGTGTCAATGGGGGGAAAAAGCAGAAACATCTGTAACAAAAATAAATTTAAAAAAAATTTTTTTTAATGAATTTATTGCCCTGGCCGGTTTGGCTCAGCGGTTGGAGCGTCGGCCTGCGGTACAGAGAGACCCGGGTTCGGTTCCCGCTAAGGGCATGTACCTCAGTTGCGATTTGTCCCCGGCCCTGGTTGGTCGTGCGGGAGGCAGCCACTTGATGTGTCTCTTTCACGTCGATGTTTCTCTCTCTCTCTCTCTCCCTCCCATTCTGTCTGAACAAAAAATGGAAAAATGTCCTTGGGTGAGGATAAAAAAAAAAAAAAAATGAATTTATTGCCAATGTTTGAAAGTCAAAATATTTTACAAAGAGATCCTGACTCCCAGATTTTTTTCATAAATCAGAAGATTTGACAACATTGATTCCATATTTCTCTATGGCAATACATGTCTGGAGCTGAGTAGTGGCTGCCCTTGTTAGCTGATAGTTCACCATAGTTTTCATCATTCCCTATTGTCTTTTAAACCAGTCATCTTATATCTTTACCGCTTACTTCGTGATTCTGTGGGCATTTGGGTTTGTGACCCTTGCTATATTATAGTCTTTATAACCATTATTTTAAATTACTGTAAAATATCCATAGAGTAGGAGTACTATAATTATCAGGTTGCTTTCTCTTTTTTTAAAAGTGTATATAATTCTGTGATTTTCAACTTTGTAAACATATTTTTCCACATTGGTATTATATCCTAGAAGCAGAAGTGAGAACAGTTGTATGGGATCTTGTCAAATACGTAAAGTACCTTCTCAATAAAAATAGCCAATGAGAAGTTGAAAGAAAGGCTGGTTTCCCACCCACAGGGTTTCACAGTGTCCTTGTGGGAGTCACATCAGTTTAGGTCTGCTTTTTACTTTTGTTGATCCAATTAGTAATCGAAAGATAGCTTGCTGAATATAGAATCAGAATAAAGGAAGCCAAGTTGTCTTGGAAAGAGATTTCAGTACTCCTCAGTGAGGACTGGCATTTTAAATTTGCTTTATAATACAGAACATCTGTATTATAAATCATAATGTATTAAAATCATAATGCTTGCTAAGTCAATATCCATTTCCCTTGGACCCTGCTGGGTAAATATTGCTAAATTTTTCTCCTTTGCAACACCTCCTCCCACCCCACCCCCCAATTCATTTATACTGCCATCTTCTTTTAACACATTCTTTCTTCATACAAATTTCAGTAACATTAGGTTACAGGTTTATTTTAAATAAATAATTTTTGCTGAGGTACCTAATCATCTTATTGGTCTTGGGGTAGATAAGAAACCCAAATGGCCTTTTGTTTTGTTTTTTATCCTCACCTGAGGACGTTTTTCCATTTTTTGTTCAGATAGAGTGGGAAGGAGAGAGAGGAAGAGAGAGAGAGAGAGAGGGAGAGGGAGAGAGAGAGAGAGAGAGAGAGAGAGAGAAACATCGACATGAAAGGGACACATCAAGTGGCTGCCTCCCGCACGTCCCAACCAGGGCCGGGAACAAACTGCAACCGAGGTACATGCCCTTAGCGGAAACTGAACCCGGGCCTCTCTGGACCCCAGGCCGACGCTTTAACCGCTGAGCCAAACCAGCCAGGGCCCAAATGGCCTTTTTATGATGAATGCCTTTTACAGAGAATTAATGTCATCTATTATATATTTAGCCTTTCTAGATTCATGTTCAGATTTATCTCCCAAGTTCTGGGTATACTTCATTCTTATGGGCTGATTAAACTGGAATTTATTTAATGCTTCATAGTTCCCCAAAGTTCACACATATTGTATTATTTTGTCCAGTTTAGTCCCTGTGTCAGTCTTCTGAGAGAGGATATCATAATCCCCATTTATAAAAATGAAGAAACTGTCCCTGGCCGGTGTGTCTCAGTTGGTTGAGCAATGTCCTGTGCACTGAAAGGTTGTCAGTTCGATTCCCAGTCAGGGCACATACCCAGGTTGCAGGTTTGATTCCTGATTGGGGCATGTGTGGGGGAGGCAACCAATCAATGTTTCTCTCTCACATAGATCTCTCTCTCTCTCTCTCTCTCTCTCTCTCTCTCTCTCTCTCTCTCTCCCCCTCTCTCTCTCTGCCCCTCCCTCCCTCTCTCCCTCTCTTCCTCTCTCTCTAAAAAAAATCAGTAAAAACATATTTTTAAATATAAAAACGAAGAAGCTGATGATCAGAGCATGCAATTGACTTGCTCAAGGTAAAAAAGCTAGTAAGTAATGGAGTTGGGAGTTAAACAGAGATTTTCTGACTTCAAAGTCCCTGTTTCCAAAATAAGCAGTAGTCTGGAGTCCAGGAGCTCAAGTAGAACCAGATAGTGACCTCAGTGGTCAAAAACTAGAAGGAAGCATCATCTTAAGGCACAGATTGTTCTTTTGAAGGTCTTCTGTGCTCCTGCCGTGACAGCACAGTATAAGTGGTCTGACAGGTTAGAAGTGGTACAGAATCTGTTAGGAGGGTTTCTCAGGGAGGTAGTTGCAGCCTGTTTGTGAGAGTCCTGCAAATTGAGTACCCTCACCCTGTCTGGGGCAGCTGCAGGTAAGAGAGCAAAAGCTGAAAAGAGGTATTTTATAGAACCATTCCTGAAAGACCCTCTTCTCATCTGGCTAGACACAAAGATACTAATGAGGCTTAACTTGTCCCTGAGGCCTTTTCATTTTATTGATTTTTTTTTTTTTTTAAGAGAGAGAGGAAGGGAGAAGGAGAGATAGAGATAGAAACATTCATCAGCTGCCTCCTGCATGCCCCCTACTGGGGATCGAGCCTGCAACCTGGGCATGTGCCCTGACTGGGAATCGAACCAGCGACCTCTTGGTGCATGGGTCGACACTCAACCACTGAGCCACCCAGGCAGGCAAGGCCTTTTCATTTTAATAAAGGACTTGTAAATAGACATGTGACACAGGGAAAAACTGGTGTGGTAGATACGGGATTCGTTGCTCGTTAATTTTTGTAAAGATTAAAAAGATTGAATTTTAAAATAATGAACAAAATGTTTAGTACAAAAAGTTCTTATAGTTTCTTCAGGCTTTTATTCTTTTAAAAATGATTTATAAAACATTTAATAGGAAGATTTTTGTATAAAACTACCTTTAAGTTCATTATAATTCCTATACACTTAAGATAAGCATTACAGCACAACTTTTAAATATAAAAATAAGATATATTTCTGTCTCCAGGGCCCTCTGGCATTATCATATGAAAAGGGAGAAGTATTCCACAACTCATTTTCTGGCTTACGAGTTTGTTGTTGACTTTTGAAGTATCAGAAGGTGAATATATTTCCTAGCTCCTATTGCACCCCAAAAAACTGAGAATGGGGAGAGCACTTAAATAGCATCCATTATTTTCTTGTAGAGATTAGAAACAAGATTGTCCCTCTTCTTCAAAGGGTCCAGAATAGGTCATTAAGAACAACTCTAAATGTTTTGGAGTTGAAAGAAAGTTGGACTTAGCTCTTCCAGGCCTAGTGACCTTGAGGTTTACAAAGAAGCTGAAAGAAACCATATGCCTTTATTGAGTGGTAATATATTTGAAAATTTTCAAATGTATTGCTACATTTTTAGCTGAATTAGTATATATTCAGAGTACATAGAAATTAATGTTGGAACTCCACTAATCTCTATTGCAGCAAAATCATTCTATTCTTGGTGCTTGAAACCTATGTAGGGATGAAGTCTGAAATGATTACTAGATTTGTATATGCTTTAGCGAGTGCTAATATGCATACCACTACTCTAGACTCTTCTTTGCTTTTAGGAAAAATTAGAGACCGCCTTCCAACCTATGGAACTTTTCCACATGCAAGTTATTCTAAAGGAAAAAAAAAACCTCTGCATGATCTGCAAATGCTATCAATGCATTTTCAAATACTAAGATAAAAGTGTATTGTAAACATTAAATGTGTTCTGTAAACATTAAAAATGATTTGTTTTTAGACCTAGAAATCCTATTTTACTGAGTCTTTTTTAGCCTTAGAATTACTATTATGAAAGACATGCATACTCAGTCAGTATCTCAAGAATATTGCTAGCAGCTGTACCAAAATGTTTTTAGGAGTTTGTTTATAGACAGGATGAAACCTGAAGATCAGGAGAAATAAATTGATCAAGTCCTTGCAGGAGCATTTAATCACTCTGTGATACCTTTGGCATGCTGGCAGGAAGTCTTTAAATTACCAAAACCATCAGATTATTTGCTTGGTTCCTTTAGGGTCAGTGAAATATATGAATGGGTAATGGAGTCTGTCCAAGACAAAATGAGCTAAGCACTGTGTCTGGCACTGTCCTGTTGCAGATGGAAGGCCAGATGTGCAGGGACAGTCACCAGTCATCAGGTTTACATATATAGAAACACACACATACATGTATGCTACATATATATGTATACATGAGAGTTGAAATAAAGAAAATATATTTTGTGGTGCATAGGAAGACCTCATATTTGCAATGGGTTGCATTCCTGGAAAAGGCATTTTAAGTGGAAATGATTTTTAAGTTTAATTTGGTTTTCCTTTAAAGGTGACATTATGATAGGGGTTATATGCTTAACTAGGGGAGAGATGCCTGAGTCTTTATACAATTGGCTATAAACATAATATTTAATCAGTTATTAATGATATAAAAGTACAATAATAATAGCCAAGCACTTTTAAAAGATAATACATTTTCTCATTTAATTTCTCACACTGTTATCTTTATTTTACAAATGAGGAAACTGAAGTTTAGAGAGGTTCAGTAATCTGAGGAAGATCACAGGGCCAGGAAGTACTAGAGCCTGGATTTATTAAAGGGATTAGAAGATGCTTATCCCTGGAGAGTTTAAGAGATAGAGATGTGAGGAGCAATGGAAAAATATTGAGGCCAGAGATGGATACTAATGGAAAAGAAGAGGTGATCTGAGCTTTTATTGTGTTAAATGCAATAGTGGAATGTCTTTGCCAGAGGATTGTATGAGTGGTTTACTTTTTTGAATGACAGTAAATTGAGGACTGTCTGTACTGCAGTTGTAAAATATATGAAGTCCTGCAAAAGGTAGGTAAAATTAGTGTACTCTGTGCTGCAAACTTGTTCTTGGTGCCTGATGACATTGGGCATACTATCTCTAAAATACATTAGATTAGAAAAGCAAAGGAAATTATGAAATATATACCAATTATTCATAGCCAGAGTATTCAAGAATAGTCAGGCCCTGGTTGGTGTGACACAGTTGAGCTTCATCCCAGGCACCAAGAGGTTACTGATTCGATTCCCAGTCAGAGCACATGCCTGGGTCGAGGGCTCGATCCCCAAGGTGAGGTGTGCAGGAGGCAGCCAATCAATGTTTCTTTCTCTCCCTCTCCCTTCTTCTCTCTCTAAAAAAATTAATAAAAACACATTTATTTATATAATCCTCACCAGAGGACATTTTTTCCATTGATTTTTAGAGAGAGTTGGTGGAGGGAGGGAGATTGAGAGATCAATTGGTTGCCTCCCACATGCACCTGGACCAGGGCGAGGATAAAACCTGCAACCCAGGTACAGTACATGCCCTTGACTGGGAACCAAACCCACAACCCTTTGGTGCGTGGGCCAATGCTCTAACCACTGAGAACACCAGCCAGGGCAATAAAAACATTATTAAAAAGAATAGTCAGCCCTGGCGGGTTTGGCGCAGCGGTTGGCACATAGGCCCGCGGACCAGAGAGACCCGGGTTCGGTTCCCACTAAGGGCACGTACCTGGGTTGCACTTTGTCCCTGGCCCCGGTTGGGGTCTTGTGGGTGGCAGCCACTCGATGTGTCTCTCTCACATTGATGTTTCTCTCTCTCTCTTCCTCCCCCTCTCCCTTCCGCTTTATCTAAACATAAATGCAAAAATATCTTTGGGTGAGGATTTAAAAAAAAAAGAATAGTCAGGATGAAACAGACTTATGCCTCGTATGTAGAAACCTAGAAAGAATGTTGCTTTCATAGTGACAACAAGAAAAGTCACATAATGCAAAACCATAACCTTTCTTGAACTTATCAGAGAGCTGAGGTTGAAAGACCTGAAATCTAGGGATATATAGGCACCTCCAAGGAGAGACAGGATGCACACACTGGCTTACTTGTGTCAGATCATGGGAAGATGGCCACCATACAAGTGCATAAGAATTCAGCTATAAATGTTAACAAGTTATAAAAGGTGGAGTGTGGGACAGAATGAGAATATGGAACACCTAAGAGCTGCAGACACTTGGATATATTTTCATATCCAAGGTTCTCTGTTGGGCATTCTTTGGGAAGATTGGGGACAGAGAGGGAGACTAAATTCTCCTTCAGTTATGCAGGAGTAGAGAGGTGAGCAGCTGCTGCTGTGGGAAAGACACAGAGCTCTACCTGAATCCTTCCCTAAGGAAAAAAGCCTTCATCCCTTTGGAGAAGGAGAACAAATTCTGTTGAACCCATGGGTACAGATGAAAACCCACATGGCTTGTGGGGGGTGGGGGATAAAATACCATCTTCCCATGGGGGTAAAGTAAACCATCTGAGGTCCAGACCATTAGAGGTCCCTTATATAACATATTCAATAAAAACATTATGAGACACACAAAAAGCAAGAAAAATCAGTCCTCTATCAAGAAACAAGCAATCATTAGAACAAGACTTAGAGATGACTCAGATGTTAGAAACATCATACAGGGAATTTAAAATAACTGTAATTAGTGTGTTAGAGGATCTAGTGGAAAAAATGAACAATATGTATGAACAGAGTTTCAGCAAAGAAATGGAAACTATAAGAAGAATCAAATAATAATGGTAACCATTTAAAACAGTAATAGTGATGAAGAATGCCTTTCATGGGCTCATCAGTAGACTTGCCACAGCTGAGGAAATAATCAGTGAACTTGAAGATAATGAATAGAAGTTACCCTAACTAAAACACAAAGAGAAAAAAGAGTGAGGAAAAACACCCTGAAACAGAACAGAGCATCTAACAGCTCAGGGCCAGCATCAAATGGTCTGACTGCTAACGTACATATAATTAGAATCCTGGAAGAAAAAACAGAGGGCATGGACAGAAGAAATATTAGAAGACATGTGGCCGAGAGTTTTCCAAAAATAATGAAACAAAGGACATAAATCACAAATCCAAAAAGCTCAGAGAATTCCATGTAGGATAAATGCCAAACATAATGCATACATTCCTATCTAGATATATCATACTCAAATTTCTGAAAACTAAAGAGAAAGTGAAAATCTTGAAGTCAGCCAAAGGGAGGTAAAAAGGCACTTCGATACAGAGGAACAAAGATACTAATCGGAGTAGCCTTCTCATCAGAAACCTTGCACGCCCAAAGACAATGAACGGTATCTTGACAGGGCTGAACAGATAGACCTTAAGTGTCAATCCAGAATAGATGTCCAGTGAAAAACTGTTACAGGAAGCAGAGAAGGATGTTATAAAATGATAAAGTGTCAGTCCACTAGGAAGATATAACAATTATATATGCATGTAACAGCAGATCACCTAAATAAAGAAAGTAAATATTGACATAACTAAAGGGAGAAGTGGGCGGCAGGCAATACAATAATAGTAGGACACTTTAATACTCTGCTTTCTTTAATGAATAGAACATCCAGACAAAATCAACATGGAAATGTTGGACTTGGACCATACTTTAAGACCAAATAGAACTGACTGACATATGCAGAACAGTCCATCCAACAACAGCAGGATACACATTCTTCTCAAGTGCAAACAGAACTTTCTCCAGGATAGAGCACATGTTAGGTTACAAATGAAGTCTTAAAAAATTTAGGAAGGTTGAAATCATATCAAGTATTCTGATCACAATGAAATAAAAATAGAAATCAATAGCAAAAGGAAAACTGGAAAATTCACAATATGTGGGAAATAAGACTTTTGAACAATCATTGGGAAAGGAGGAGATAAAAAACAAAGTTAGAGAACATCTTAAGACACATGAGAACAAAACACAACATACCAAAACTTATGGAATGCAGCAAAAACAGTACTAACAGGGAAGTTTATTGTGATAATTACTTACATTAAAAAAGAAGAAAGATCTCAAACAACATAGCTTTACACCTCAAGGACTTAGCAAAAGAAGAACAAACAGAGCTCAAAGAAGAAGAAGGAAAAAAATCACACAGACTAGAGCAGAAATAAGTGAAATACAAAAAGAAAAGCAATAGAAAAAAATTAACAAAACCAAGAATTGGTTTTTATAAAAGATAAACTTGAGATGCCCTTAGCTAGACTAAGGAAAAAAGAGAAATGAAGGAGGAGACATTACAACTGATGCCACAGAAATGAAAAGGATCCTAGGAGATTGCTATGAACATTATATGCAACACTGGATAACCTAAAATAATTAGATAGATTCCTAGAAACACACAGCCTACCAAGATTAAATCCATGAAGAAATAGAAAGTCTGAACAAATCTGTAACTAGTGTGGAGAATGAATCAGTTATCAAAATTCCCAACAAAGAAAAGCCCAGGACAAGCGGCTTCACTGGTGAATTCTACCAAATATTGAAAGAAGAGTTAATGCCAATCCTTCTCAAACTCTTTAAAAAGTATCAGAGGACAGAACACTTCCAAACTCATTTTATGAGGCCAGCATTACCCTAATACCAAAGCCAGACACGTATACCACAAGAAAAGAAAACAACAGATCAATATCCTTAATGACTGTAGATGCAAAAATCCTCAACAAAATGCCAGCAAACTGAATCCAATGGTATAGCAGGTCCTTGAATAATGTTGTTTCATTCAGTGTTGTTTCCTTATAACTTTTATGAGATGCCATAGGAACTTAACTCTTGTTTATATCAATTAGCCTGTGGTAAAATTGGTTTTTGTTACATGTTGTTTCACCGCAGTTCTAAGACCCTATTGAAGACGTTAAGTAAGAACTTTACTTTAAAAGGATCATACAGCATGATCAAGTGGGATTTATCCCTGAGTACAAGGATGGTTCAACATACAAAAATTAATTAATGTGATACACCCCATTAGTGGAATACAGGATAAAGATCACGTGATTGTCTTAATAGATGCAAAAAAGAATTTGACAAAATTCAACACCCTTACCTTAAACCATACACAAAAACATCTCAAAATGGATTAAAGACAGATGTAAGACCTGAAACTGTAAAACTCCTTGAAGAAAACATAGGGGAAAAGTTTTATGATATTGGTCTTGGCAGTGATTTCATGGCTGACACCAAAGCACAGGCAGCAAAAGCAAAAATAGACAAGTGGGACCATATCAGACTCAAAAAACTGCACAGCAACTACTGGTAGGAATGTAGAGTGGTGCAACCACTATGGAGAAACTGTGGAGGTTTCTCAAACAATTAAAAGTGGAATCTTTATGTATTATGGACCAGACATTGTGATGAATGCATTATATCTGGTGTTGGCATACTTTTTTTTTTGTGTAAAGGCCAGATAGTAAATATTTTTGCCTTTGCAGGTTACATACAGCTTTTTTTAAAAAAAAAGCATATTATTCTTTGTGGTTTTTTGTGTGTGTTTGATAGTTTTGTTATATACTTTTAAAAATGTAAAAGCTATTCTTAGCCCGAGGGCTATACAAAAACAATCTGCAGGTGGATTTGGCCTGGGTCTATAATTTGCCTGTGTCTGGCCTAGACCTTGAATTTTTTACCTCAGCACATGTGACTGTTTAACAAAATTTAAACCATTTGTATATCCCTGAAAAGTTTGTTAAAAAGACCAAAGGCAAATGTAAGTTGAGAATTAATTGTCATATTTCCATGGCTTTTTTGCTGTGGGAAGGATGATTTGACATTAAAATAATTTATATCATCTGTGACATGCTACTCCAGTCCTGGCCTTCATGCAGCATATTTTAAGGACACTGATTTTTAATGTATTTTCAGTATGTAAAAATAACTTCGGCATTCCTATTTTTAAAACCTCATTATCATTTTTTATAATCTAATAGAATGTTTAAAAATTTATCAGTTGGATTCTGATTATGCAGCTTTATCAGGGCTGTCGCTTTTTTTTTTTTTTTTCCCTTAAATCACATAACATTTGAGCAGGTTTTTTCAACCAGTGACTACAAAGCAAGAGAGAATAGAGTTCCAAAACAGGAGGGCAGAGAGGAACATAAAAAAGAGCACACGAGGATTGAGAATGACAAAAAGAGTGGGATGGGATAGGATTGTCAAAATGGTACATTTCATACCTAGAAGATCAATTTCTATTTAAGATTTTGATCAAATTTTTGGCCTACAGTGTCCTTCTTGTTTTGGTTATGTTTGTGTGAAATTGCTTTTAGCTTCTTTATATTTCTTCTAAGACTGGTGCTGTTTTACTTTATTACCATTCTTCCTTTTCTTTGCCTTCTTGTCCCCAGCAATTTTCTCTAGCTATGGCTAGGGTTGTGTCTCCTTTCCCTTCTTATATCTTTTCTTTTTTAATTTGTTTTTATTGATTTTAGAGAGAGAGATAGAAACATTGATGAGAGAGAAACATCAATCAGCTGCTTCCTGTGCGCCCCACACTGGGGACTGAGCCGGCAACCTTGGCATGTGCCCTGACTGGGGATCGAGCTAGTGACCTCTTGGTCCATGGGACAGTGCTCAACCAACAAAGCCACACTGACCAGACCCTTCTTATATCTTTTCATTTGCCTATCACCCTTCCTAAATACTTTAACTTTCACATGAATGAAAATATATTTTATAATTAAAAAAACAAGCACAAAAAAACCCACAATACCATTCTGTTGTGGTTTGGGCCCTTGTGGGGGAGGTCCCTGACACTATTTCAGAAAGTCCTTGGAGTCACAGCTATTTTCATGATAATGCTAGGCATTAGTTACCTTTCTTTCTTTTTTAAAAAATTTTTATTGTTGACAGTATTACAGATGTCCCCCATTTTCTTTCTTACTTTCTTGAATTAATACGTATTTTAAGAAGTTCTCAGTTGTATTATCTAATAAGGTAGATACTAATAGATAGAATCCACATAAACAAAAGCTCTTTAAATCCTCAATTATTTATAGCGGTGTTAAAGGGATCCTGAGAATGAGTGATATGTCCTCTCCTGTCAGCGAACATTGATTAAGCACCTTTGTATTTTCAGGCAGAGTCTGGTCCCTTGGAATAAGTGACAGAACTTTCCTTCAAAAGATCTCCCAGTTTAAATAGGGAGAGATGTTGGTAATAGGCTACAGCCTTTCAGCTGTAAGATGTATAAGGTCTGGGGATCTGGTGTAAAACATGGTGACAATACTTCATAACACTAATTGTAAAACTGAAATTTGCTAAGAGAGTAGAACTTAAATGTTTCCACCAAAAAAAAAAAAAAGATAAATATGTGAACTGATGAATGTGTTAATTAACTAGATGGGGGAATCCTTTCATAATGTATATAAAATTACCATGATGTTCACTTTAAATATCTTAACATTTTATGTCAGTTATACCTCAGTAAAGCAAAGCTTTAAAAAAACAACAACCTCACAATTCAATGGAGAAGATAGGCTCCTGAAAGAATAAGTAGAATTGGAGGCAGTAAGTGCAGAGATATTGCATATCATGGGAATCCAGAGGGAGAAATACCTAATTAATTGTGATTATGGTGCTGGTGGTAGGAGAATCTGCACGAGTTGGAGCCCTGTCTTTAAGCCTTCCGAGAGGAGGTGACCACTGAACCATTGGTTTTAAATACCGCAAAGAGTTGACTAGATGAAGGACTGTGGTAGGAGGCATTCTTGAGGAAGCAGCAGAAGCAAAGGAATGTAAATGAAGAAGAGTGCAACGTGTGCAAGCAAACAAACACAAGCAGGTCTGTGTTATTGTGTGCAGGGTGGGCCTCAAGGAGGAGTATAGATGAGACCACAGAGATGCCAGGGAACAGAGCTTAGCCATTTTGGGCCTGTTAGGAGTTTGACTCCATCCTTAGAAGGAAAGGAAGTTTTGCCCTTTTTTAAAAAAAGCACATATTTGGTTTTATTGCTTCTTTTTATACATGAAGAATTTGGTTTATTAAAATAATATTAATTATTAAGTGTCAGACTTCTAAACATTTTACATATATCAATACTTGACACACATCCTTATTTTACATCTAAGAAAATGAATGGTCAAAGAGGTTAAGCACAGCTGTTGAGTCCAAGGCAGCCTTGCGCCCGGCTCAGCACTCTTTCCTGGTGTGCTACAGCACCTCTCAGGACAAAGGAAAAGGAGAAAGGGTAGCAGTACAAGAGGTGAACAGTTAGTTACAATACTGTCCTCAAAAATGAAAACTAGCTCTGTGAATGTGCTAAAAACTGAATTCTGCGTTTTGAAGGGGTGAGATTTCTAGTTGTGTGAGTTATATATCTCAGTAAAGTAAGATCCTATGTTGAGATGCATTGAGATTTTATAGATACAACTCAGATAATAAAAGTAAGTCTCTGACTTATAGTCTAAAAAATGAAGTCCTTCTATTAACATTTGTTGACAGACAGTTAGCAAATGGGCTCTTAACAGGCTTCTGTGAAAATAAACCCTTAGGAGCTTCAAAGGCAGGTTATGAGGCATATGTGTAAATTGGGTCACAGCCTTCTACGTAGTTATATGTGGAAATTCAAAGACTTCTACTGTGACTGTGTATAAAATAAGCTTGTTCCATATCATGATTTAACTTTGTTCTTCTGTCTACTTTTCCACCACTAACCTTCCACTGTATTCTCTGCTTTGTATTGTCCATATATTGATTTATGTTTTTGCTTTAAAACCAAGTCTTTTAAAACCTACTTATAAATATTGGTTTCTCCCAGGCCTTGTAATACCTTGAAAAAACAGGTGGAAAAATAAGATTTATTACAACATAACTTATGAAAAATAGTTGTATTAAAAATTTATTAAAAACAAGTATTATTCCTAATTGAGAAATATGTTTGCAAGTTTATGGTCTTTTATGGGAAAACATTTAACTTTATTTTTTTGTAAAACAGAATTTAATCATAGCTTTTAAAACACAGTAACAAGCTTAATAGGAAGGAAGTGTGTGGTAAATATTCACCATTCACTTAGTTAAAATGGGCAGTAATGATGATGTGTTTTCTTGTTAATGCTAATGAATATAAAAAGTATTTCCATTTTTTGAAAGGCTAAATTGAGAACTGCTAGAGCTAAGCAGGACTGACAGGAAAGAAACAGTGACAGGCAGCAAAATACATAGTGGAAAGATGAATCCTCACGCAGTAATAAATGACAAAACACTTTATCAAATCTGCATCATTTTTTTTTTACAGCCATTTAAATCCAACTCTGACAGTTTCTTACAACTGGCACATTTGTTTTGAATAAATTTTGCTTTTCCTAACTTTGAAATAATTTGAGTTATAGGCTCTTGACTACTATATATGGTACCAATATGAAAGTTTCAGCAGCACTATTCATAATAGCCAAGAAGTAGAAACAACTCAAATGCCCATCAACTGAGAAATGGATAAATAAAATGTGGTATATTCATAGAATGGAATATTATTTAACAGTAAAAGGAAATATACATTGCAACATGGATGAGCCTTGAAAACATGCTAAACAAGGGAAACTAGTCATATAACACTACATGTTGTATGATTCCATGTGTATAAATGTTCACTATAGGCAAATACATGGAAATAGAAAGCAGATTAATGGTTGTCCAGGGCCAAGGGAGATGGGAGGTGGGAAATTAGTAGTGACTGCTAATAGGTGTGGAACTGCTTTTTGGGATGATGAAAATGTTCTAAAATTTTTTTGTGGCAAAGGTTGGACAACCCTGTGTATATGCTAAAACCCACTGAATTTTATACTTTAAATGAGTGTATTATATAGTTTGTGAGTTATATCTAAATAAAGCTGTTTGATCTATCTATCTGTCTACCTACATCTCAGCAGTGAGAGTGATAACTTGAACACTGAAAAGTTGGAAAATGCCTGTTTTAAGGGGAGGTAAAAGGCCAACTATTGTACAGAACATCTAATCAAAACTATTCCATAAAACTGCTTCACGATTTGAATAGAAGGATTTTAGTCCTTGGAAGGTAAAAGTATCCTAAATCTTGAGGTCATTTTATTAATATTTAATTCTTATTTTCTCTCTTTCTGGAGAAATGTTGGGCTTTTATTGATCTGACAAGGACTTGGAGACTGGCACTCTTGTAGCTGATGAGTCAAGTGCACACCTGAGCTGGCTGTGTTCTTAAGGCTGTACTTATATTAGGATGAATGTCATGAGGACAATGCACCTTGTATATCAGCCACAAAGAGGTTTTCTTCCTTATTGCCCATTGTGTCTTCCTGTCCTAGCCGAGTCTTTCTTTGAATAACAGAAGGAAAATCTCTCACTATAACTGCTTGAGTTCCCTTCTTTCCCTCTCCCAGATTCCCAGGGTAGGAGTGTAGGCAAAGCTTTTGTTTCAAAATTGTCATCTCCTTTTATCCATTTCCCTTCTTCATTCCAAGCCTTGGACCAAAAAGTTGGGACTGGTGAACTTTTTCAATTTGCTCACTCTGTGGACAGCTGGGAGCAGTCAGTTTCTTTGTCCCATTGCTTGTCTAAGTGATTCCCAAGTGAGTCAGTGAGACCTTAAGTCCAGCTCTAATCATCCATTTGGGTAGTGGGGTGGGTAGGCTGTGGTCTGGAGAACCTTTTGAACTTTTACAGAGTACCTTTGAGCTCTTACTTTTTGTTCTGCAGAACAGAATGAAAGTTGCTTGGGGAGTTCCTGAAAAGGCTGTCATTCCTCAAACAAACAAGATGTACATGTCTTCCAAGCTTGGTCAATTTTTGCCTTTCCTTTTCCTATCAGAGAGTAGTCTGTTTATGAGGTCTTCATTTCCTTACCTTGATTTTTCCATAGCCCTTTTAATTTAGCTTTCATTTCCATTGCTATGCCCGATGAGTTTACCAGCAATAACATTCTTCTAGATGAAGACCTACTTCATGGCCAAGTCTTCATTCCACTTGACCTGAGTGATAACACTCCTGACCACTCCTTCCTTCTCAGAACTCTCTTTCCCTTTGACTGGAACTCAACTGATGCTTATTGAATTCAACTACATTTTCTCACACTGAAGCATCCAGGCTTACTTCTTACCTTTCAGCAATCCATCTTTGTTTCTTGCAATGAACTACATATTTCTCTCATCCCCTAGTTGGAGTATTCTCTCAAGATTCTACATGACCAGCGGTATCTGGTTTATAATTAGACTTAGGGTAGTGGACATGTCCAAGAGGTTAAAAGTAATTGCAAAGAATGCATAATGGTCCCAAGTGGATTGCTACTGCTATTAAGTGTGATGTGGCAGTCACCATAAAAATCAATTAGCAAGACTTTTCAAGAAGTCAGTAGTGCAAAGCTTTTCAGCTCTACAATACCTTAAGCTAGGGTTCTCTAGACTTTAGAGAGCTCAGAATCACTAAGGGTAATGGTTTAAAATAGATTTCTGGATCCTGGCCAAACTTGTGATTCAGAATCTCTTTAAGGAGCCTCTAGAAATCTGCATTGTTAAAAAAGCATCCAAGTGATCCTGATACAATTGGTCTAGCCATCATTCTTGGAGGAAACAATGCCACAATCCCCTTTCCTTTATTTATAGGCTACATCCCTAGAGAATAAGGAAGAACTAATAGTAATTTGCAAAATGTAGTATAAGTTGCCTAGGATCTGGAATATATCTATTTCTGAAATATAACAGTACTCACCACCTTATATCTGTTCATCCTCACTCTGGGAATAAATACATTCATTGCCATTCTTTATCATGAAGATCACCAGTTCTAACTGTCAGCCTATTTCCACCTTCACAGGAGTTTCAGAATCATCTGTAAGAGGCCTGGAATCCAGAAGTACCCAAGCGAATTAACAACATGAAATATATAGTAAGTGGGTTAGTTAATGAGGTTATGACGTTAGTGTTGTTTCACATTGTTTAAGATACTCTACTATGCCCACATTCTGGGGGGAACATGTATATCCTCTAATGTTTTGACTTGATTTGGTTTGATTTCATCTACTGCCTGCTCTCCATAAGCCTCCTCTGTGCCCCACTTCCTGGGGGAAAGCCCCACAGAATTACATGAATAGCTGCCCAGTCACAAAGCTGGCTTCTCCAGCTTGGCATTGCAAGGCTTGAAGGACTAATTTATTTATAGCTGCAGGAGCTAGTTCTCTTATCGAGGCCCTTTAGCCTAATAAGTAGAAAAAAATCCAGAAAACCTAGGATTCTTTTCATAGAGCATCTTTTTCAGGAGGTGGAATCTTAGGCTCAGAAGACAGGTTGCATGTGGCTCACATCTGCCTTGGGGAATATCACCTGCTCACATGGTGTCTCATTGGCATGATTGTCACTTTCTTTTGTTATAAGAGACCTTGGGTTCAGTTTGAGGTCATTAAGACTAATAATGGAGGAGTGGTTTTTAATTCAGAGGAGCAACTTGTCAACAGCTTGTATTTTTAAATGTCCTAGAAGGAAGTGTATTGTATTCATAGAGTATGTGCTTCTTTATCAGTGACTTTAATGCATCTAAAATGTACCCTAATTATTTCTAGTACTTTGGACCCCCTTTGCTGCTAGGTGACAATGTGGATGTTTGGGGTACAAAATTGTGATTAAGAAGGCATCAGATACAGTCCGGGTGACTGGATTTCAGTTCTAGTGAGTTCATTTAAACCGTTTCCTCTCTGCCCTCCATCTTGTAAAGTGAAAGACTTTTGGATATGCTCTAACATTTTGTTCCTACTGTGACTAGACTTAGAGTTCAGTGGGGTTTTCAGAGTGTTAGTTAAGCACTCTAAATTAAATCACCAAGAGTCAAAGCCAGCAAAAATTGCTTAATCAGAGAAGTTTGGTTGAGCTCACATAAGGGTATCGTTTTAGATGTTTTAGGGTTGTTCAGATATGTTTCTAATGCCAGAATTTGTCCTAATGGCTGCCTCCATAGCAAGTCTGAAACCATCCAGGGCTGGCCTCTCTATGGTAATTGAAAGTAGACAACAAAGGATGATGCTTTTGTATCTTGGATACTAGTAGGCCAGCAACAAACAATCTCCATCTCTCTTAAGGGAGCCAGGATATCAAGTCATTTTTGAGGAAAGGAGAATAGAATGATGGTCAGAGTCAAAATAGAGGCCAAGAATCATAAATTTGCTTCTTTTTTCCATTCTCTAGAACCAGAAACTATAATTTCCCTATATTTTTTCTGTGCTTTCTTTTAACAGTGTTTTTGTTTATTCTTTTTTAAAAAAAATAATCATGTGGTGGGAATTTATGTGTGTCAGAGAAATTACTTTGGTCTCCCAAGGGAAGTCATGGGAGAAGGCCTTGGTTTGGTCCTCAAGATGTGGTCCGTGGATCAGCAGCACCTGCATCACCTGGTAGCCTATTAGCCGCCCTAATCTCAGGCTTCACCCAGACCTGCTGAACCAGAATCTGTATTTTGACAAGATCCCCACGTCATTTGTATGCATGTTAAAGTTTGAGAAGCACTGGTCTAGGGAATTACGGCTATTTATCTTGCTGGTTGTGAACATACTATTTTCCAGCTTCTTTTGCTCATTATAATACTTGGTGGTTAAAGGAATTAAATATAAAAATGTAGTAATGTGTGGAGTGGAGTCTCCTTTGAATCCCAGTTGTGACAGTGTCTCTTTAGGAGGCATCAGAAGTGTCAAATAATTATTGGTGAGGAAATGGTACATTTGCAATTGGGGTTCATAGTTGTCCAACTCTGTGGATAAAAGGAGACCCAAGGCTCTGGCAGAAGCTACCCTCTAGATTGCTTTCCTGCTCGTGTCTTCTTTTGTAGAGAATATGCTTTCTGTTCAGAGAAGAGTCAAGTGCCCCAGAGATAGTCACGTGGGCATTGAAGCTTGGACTTTCTGTTTTGTTTGTTGTTTTTGCCACTCTGAACTTCTGGGGGTGTGGCATTTCTTTTCTGGCTGCATTGGGCCTCTGGCTCCTGCTGATGCACATATTGCAGGGTCAGGCCAGGTCTGTGCTGCTGCAGGTCCTTTCTCCCTTACTGTAAGCAGATGACACTTCACGTCAGGATGCGGTGCTCGAGTCATTCCAGTGCTGTTCTGCTGCTCCTGGAGCACACAGACTCACTGAGTTTGCCATGACTGCACAGATATTTGAGAAGTCAGAGGCATATATGAAACAGTCTGTTAGGCTGTTCTTGGAGGAAAACAAGAGCAAGTTGAAATCCGTTGTTTGGGAGGAATATTTTGGCATGGTTTCTCTGAAGTTGGGTAAACATAATTTGTCTGTGTACCCATCTGGGCACACGGTAGCAGTCCTTCTGCCCACAGAAGGAATTTGCACACATTAGAAAAGTTACTAGTCTGAATCTCCAGGACATATACAAACAGTTCCTGAGTGTGTGTTTTGTTTACACTCTTACACGTTATCTCAATATATAATGTTGAAGGCAGAGGCTCCCCCTGGGCTCCCCTGCTCTCTTTGGAGAGCCTTCTGTAGTCTGTGCTCTGGCAGCACCTCCTACTTCTTCCAAGGTTAGTACAGGTGCCAGGCTGATGGGTGTTGTGCTTCTTGTCTGCCTGACCTGGACACTTTCATAGCCATGTCATTCTAGGGGTTCAGATCTGACCCAGAGTCAGTCTTATGGCCCAGACTGTGCCCAGTCTACTCCCGAGAGCATGGTGGCAGAGAATTTTTCACCAAGCCTGCAGTTCCTACCAGGTGAAGATTCCTTTTGTCCTCTAAGGTTTACTGTATTCGCACCCATTAACCCTGGCAAAGTGGACTTGACCACCAGAAATATCATTTGTTTATTTCAGAAAGCAAAGCAGCTTTATTGGAATTCTTATCTTGCTAGCTTTTGTGGAGAGAAAAAATCCTATGTCCCATAAACTAAAATAATAGCATTATAATTTTGTATCATTACATGATTATTATCAGTAAATGTATAAATAAACCCTTCTTGACATCCATTTCCTACCTTTTGTCTGTTGATTTACTACCATGCCTTTCGTACCTCCTGAAGCAGACCCCACACTTTGTTGTCTGGAGCATCCTAAGCATCAGATTGGTGAGGTTCGTTCACTGTCATCCCTCCTTCTTGCTGTCTCTTTGCTTGCTTCTGGCGTTTCCCAGTGAGTGGTGGGCCAGTGTGGCAGCTGGAACACACAGAGGTGACTGTCTGCACATCGACCTTAAGAACGCATTTGTGGTTTATGAAATGGGTTGGCCAAGGACTACCCTCTTGAAAATTCCCTTCTACAAAATTTATTTCAGAGAAACTACTAGATTGATCCTTCAGTGATACACTGGGGAATCTACTTCAATATTTTTAAAGTGTACATATAGGAAAAGTGCTGTGTATGTGATCAAATATATCAACTTGAGTTGGAATGATGGACATAATTTACTCTCACATTTATGATTGGCATGTAGGTCAGTCTTCCTGGAGTCTATTTTGGATTCAGGTGGCCTATCAAAGCCAAGCCATACCATCAGAGCTGCCTTTCAGTGCAACATACAGTTGGAGGGGCTGGGTGGGAATAGGGAGGGAGAAGATAATAAGAGCAATTCCTTTATACCTGGGTTTCCAGTCAACCATTCCAGGAGTAACAAGGTAGCTGAAGTCAGGGGAAGCTCTAGAGCAGTGGTTCTCAACCTGTGGGTCGCGACCCCTTTAGGGGTCGAATGACCCTTTCACAGGGGTCGCCTAAGACATAACAGTAGCAAAATTACAGTTATGAAGTAGCAACAAAAATAATTTTATGGTTGGGGGTCACCACAACATGAGGAACTGTATTAAAGGGTCGCGGCATTAGGAAGGTTGAGAACCACTGCTCTAGAGCCTGCTGCACAGGTCATTTGGAGAGGAGCCAGAGAATTTAATGAAGTTTAGAAAATTTGTACCAGAGAGAAGCCTGGTTCAGCAACATCTGATGGGTTTTCTCTTGCGTACGAAGCTTCAGGGTCATTCTTGAAGTCATGCTAAATAGTTTGGGGAAATTCTGAATCCTCTAGGGATGCTTGTTATACATACAGAGTCCTGAGCCTGTCTCAGAGATTCTGATTCAGTAGGTCTGAGGTGGGCTCCTGGAATCTGTATGTTTACAAGTGTTCCAGGTGAGTCTTATGATTGGGTAATTTTGGGACACACTCTGCTGCTAGACTATGTATTTTGTTGGATGGGACTGTGTTGGCTGACTCTGTAAGGGTCCAGTGAGTGACACACAGTGTATCATTGAATCATGGTACTGTTAAATCTATGGATATAACAATTCCATTGATGCTTTCTAAAGAGGACATTTCAGTGTGTCCCTTAATTAATTTTCCTAGAACTCCTTATCAGTCCAGTTGAAATTTGTTAGATGAACTTAGTCTGAATAAAGAAAGGAAAGATGGCTTCTCTGAATTCCTTGCCCCTTTATCTTCTAAAATGTCTTTCAGAATATTGATGTAAATATATCAGCAACTCAGAGTGAATATTAGCTATAAAATGAAGCAGGAATCATAGGTTCTGTATTTACATTATAGACATAAAACGTATAAACTTGTGTAGCCTAAAATAATTTGTGCTATAGCCTGGCTGGTGTGGCTCAGTGGACTGAGCATCGTCCCATGGACTGAGAGGTCCTGGTTCAATTCCTGGTCAGGGCACATGCCCAGGTTGTGGATTTGATCTGCAGTAGGGGGCATGCAGGAGGCAGCCGATTGATGTTTCTCTCTCTCATCGATGTTTCTATCTCTCTCTCCCTTCCTCTCTCTATAAAAAAGTCAATAAAAACTTTTTTTTTTTTTAATCCTCACCTGAGGACATTTTTCCATTTTTTGTTCAGATAGAGTGGGAGGGAGAGAGAGGAAGAGAGAGGGAGAGAGAAACATTGACGTGAAAGGAACACATTGAGTGGCTGCCTCTCGCACAACCAACCAGAGCCGGGGAGAAACCGTAACCGAGGTACGTGCCCTTAGTGGGAACCGAACCCGGGTCTCTCTGGACCGCGGGCCGACACTCTAACCGCTGAGCCAAACCGGGGCAATAAAAACATTTTTAAAAATAATGTGTGTTATAATCAAAAGGAAATGTTAAATAAAGTGGAAAATACAACTCTTAGATTTCTGTACATTGACGGTAGAAAACTTACACATGGTAAGAGCTTGATAAACCCTGGAGGATTTCTACCACCTTGGTAAGTGGAATTTTGTGGCTCATGCAATGTTTATGTCTTAAGACTAGCTAGATATAGGTGTCTCAAAGAAACTTGAACTAGCCTTAGCAGAAACAGGGACTTATTAGAAGGATGTAAGGGTTGGCAGACCCAAGAACAAGAGAACAGCTGGGCCTCAGAGAGAGACTAGAACTAGGGAACAGATAGGAGGCCAGCATAGACTTAAGGGGGGGCCTCGTGCTCCCTCTCCCTCTGCTTTTGTTTGTACATCTGCTTCCTTCTTATCTATGTACAGACCAGATTTCTCTGTTCCACTATCCACTTGGTAGAAAAATGACTACCCCATAGTACCCAAGTTTACATGTTACAGTTCCAGCATCATGGAGACACTGCCTTAACTGTTCTCATGGTTCCAATTCCAAACTCTCAGGAGAGGAAATCTGATTGGCGAGGCCTGAGCCAGTGCAAATCCCTGGAGATGTGGAATCGAATGTGGACATGTGGTTTTTGAGAAAGGAGGATCCTTGTGAAATGATCCACTCACCTCAGAATACAACTACTGTGATGTATATTATTGAAGATTTTTTTTCAGTGGGGCTGGATTGTATTGCTGCTCCATTAGGACCTTAGCATGGTTGCAGTGTTTTATCAGCAAGGTATTGCTTCTCTTCTGTACTTTTGCATGTGCCAGTAGATTTTGTCATTCCTACCCTTCTTCACCTGACCATCCCCTGTTCATGTTCAAGTTTCAGATTAAATGGCTCTTTTCAGGGTAAGAACTCGTCAGTCAGTTTTTCTTGCTTCTATATGTCTCTACCTTCCCTGATCCCCGAAGAGATCAAGATTTTTTTTACCTAAAAGAGAGAAGGGAAGAGAGTTTAGAAAATGTGTATATCCTTAAAAATTAACCCTAGGCTCTGTACCTCCTATCTACTTGATACAAGTTTCTGTGCTAATGATTGTAAGTAATAAAAGGAAGCAAGACATGGCCTAGAACAAACACACAATGACTATAATATAAAGCAAAATAAAAATTCCAGAAGAGCAGTATAGGGAGAGATAACATTAGGATATGGGGTCAACAAAAGTCTTTATGAAGGAGATTTCACTGAGACAGGTCTTGAAACATAGGTTGAATTTCTCGAGATCAATATGGGGAGGAGGGGATTCTAGGTACAGAAGTCAGAATAAATCAGAGCATGTAGAAAAATTCAAGGTGTGCAAAACCCATTTCACTGGGATAGGAGGCAGAGTATATTAGGTGATTAATCTAGAAAGGGTCACGTAGCTCATATCCTCTGGTGGGCAGAGTGAGGAAATTACCCTTAATTCCATTGGCACAGGAGAGGCCTTGACAGATTTTGGACAGAAAAATTACATCATTAGAATGTAAGCTCCATGAGGTAAAAAAAAAACACCCTGTATGTCTTTTTCTCCGAATCCTTCAAGTCTAACATACAGCATATGGCATAGGGAATGTGTGCTTAACAAATGTTCGTGACTCCGTGAATGATTAGAACTATATGTTAGTAGCATTAACCTAGTTGTACCATATAGAATGAGTTACAGAAAGATGGGGAGCTGCAAAACCAGTTTGGAGGTGAATACAGTGATTTGGGTGAGAATTAATGAAGACCTCTCAGCTAGAACAAAAAGGATTGAGGCTGATTTGTAAGACACTGGGAAAGTAGAATATGAAGGATCAGACAGACACACAAGAGGGAAGAGACCCTGTCAATCAAGAGACTAGATTCCATCTGGCCAGTGTGGCTCAGGGGATTGAGTGTTGTCCCATGGACTGAGAGGTCCCAGTTCTATTCCCTGTCAGGGCACATGCCTAGGTTACGGGCTCGATCCCCAGTGAGGGGCCTGCAGGAGGCTGCTGATTGTCACTAGGGCTCTCAGTCACTAATTCACATTTTCCTCATCATAGAATCTTGTTTGCATTAATGTGCTGTGATTTATCTTTTTTCTAAAGCCTGTTGTGTTTAGGAAATAAAAACTAAATTAGTCAGGAAAGTGAGCCCTCTGCTAGGTAGTAGTGATGAGGTGTCTTATGTTTTCTGCATTTAAGGAATTTAAAATCCTGGTTGAGGAGATAGGTCATATGCATATGGAGTAAATAATATTACAAAGCATATGTCAAGTGCCAAATAATCCTGATTTCATAGGGTTTGTTTCATAAATGGATCAATACCAACAATCAGGTGCTCCGTACCACTTAAGTGGATTTAATTTATCATTTTCTTCTCCTTAAGGAAAACACTTAAGGATTTCTTAAAGATCTCATTGAGAGAGAAAATCATGTTTGACAAATTAAATAGAATACAATTATTAGTGGCTTACAGTTGCTATAAATTGATCTCTAATGCTTGGTACTTGAATAATGAAACAGGTTCTTTGATTTATGTTGTAACTCCATTGCCAAGTGTTTCCATAGTTACAGTGCTCTTTGTGCAAGGTCCCCAAGCTGGCTGTGTTAGATAGTCTCAAATTGCCTATTTTCTCAGAGTGTATATTTGCACTTTTTAGCAATGGAAAGAATTTCCTAGCTGTGGTAAGGATTCATAGTGATCTTTTAAAAAATTCAAAGCAGGGAAGGTAGAGTGATTAAAATATAGCACTTTCTTTTGGAAATGAGCACAATAAGACTTAATTTAAACACGCACATCTTCAGGAGAAAATTGCAGTTATTCATCTTTCTGGTAATTCAGAGAAATCTACCACACATTTTGTCTTCGGTAAAAATGTACCTTGAGCTAGCCACGGTGGCTAAATACTGTATGTGCTGAAATACAGTTACACGTGAAAATACAAAATCTGGCTATTCTACACATTAAAGTTGGTAACTTATGGGGCATCTAAAGAGTGCAGTACTAACTAGGTATTTTATTTATTTATATCATCCTGATAATTTTACCAGCGAGCGTTCTGAAGCTCTTCCAAGAGATCAGTTAACCTGCTTATGGCCTTGCAGCGCATAAGTAGGATCTAAAATTGTACCCTGATGTGACTGACATTCACAGATTTTCAGGTTCCTATAGTGTGCCAGTGGCCGAAACTTTAGAATATCCAAGTTTAAAATAGGGACTGGAGTGGGAGTTTCCTAAGTTACAAATTTAGTTAAAGTAAAATGTGTGATGGAGGCAAGCGCACACACACATGCACACACTGCTGGAGGTCTTTGCAGCATAGTGGTTAGACAATCAAGTACTTTTTTTTACAAAGTGATCCCCTGATATTTTCAGTACCCACCTGGCACCATATGTATTTATTACAATATTATTGACTATATTCCCTATACTGCACTTTATATCCTCGTGACTATTTTGTAACTACTAATTTGTACTTATTAATCCCTTCACCTTTTTTTCACCCACCCTCCCTTACCCCCCCACACACACCCCTCTCTGGCAACCATCAGACAGTTCTCTGTATCTATGAGTCTATTTCTATTTTGTTTGTTCATTTGTTTTGCTCCCTAGATTCCACATATAAGTGAAATCATATGGGATTTGTCTTTCTGTGACTGGCTTATTTCACTTAGCATAATACCCTCTAGGTCCATCCAGGCTGTCACAAATGGTAAGATTTATTCTTTTTTATGACCAAATAATATTCCATTGTGTGTGTGTGTGTGTGTGTGTGTGTGTGTGTGTGTATATATATATGCCACAACTTATTTATCCACTTGTCTATTTTGTTGTTGTTTTTAATCCTCACCCGAGGATATTTTTCCATTGAGTTTTAGATAGAGTGGAAGGCAAAGAGGGAGCGGGGGGGAGAGAGAGAGAGAGAGAGAGAAAGAGAGGGAGAAACATCGATTTGAGAGAGATACACTAATTAATTGCTTTCCCCGTGACCTTGGCTGGAGCTGGGGATCAAACCTGCAACCCAGGCACGTGCCCTTGGCCGAAAATTGAACCCACTGACCCTTCGATCATTGGGCTAATGCTCTAACTGCTGAGCCAGACTGGCCAGGGCCACTTGTCTGCTGATGGGAACTTGGATTACTTCCATATCTTGGCTGTTGCTTCCATAATGCTGCAATGAACATAGGAGTGCATATAATCTTTCAAATTAGTGTTTTGGGTCTCTTCAAGGATACATCCAGAAGTGGAATCACTGGGTCATAAGGCAGTTCCATTTTTAATATTTTGAGAAACCTCCATACTGTTTTCAGTAGTGGCTGCACCAATCTGCATTCCCATAACAGTGTACAAGGGTTCTTTTAAAAAACAGCTTTGTTGAGATTTAACACATACCATACAATTCACCTATTCAAAGTGTACAATTCAACAGCTTTTAGTATATTCACAAAGTTGTACCATAATTATCACAGTCAATTTTAGGACATTTTTAATAACCCCCCCAAAAAACCTTGTACCCATTTTCAGTCACTTTCCCAGTCTCATCTTCCCTCAGCCTGGCAAACCCTTGCCTATTTTCTGTGTTTATGGATTTGCCTATTCTGGACATTTCATGTAAATGAAGTCATACAGTATGTGGCCTTTTGTGTCTGGCTTCTCTACTTAGCATAGTGTTTGTAAAATTTATTTCTCCACGTTGTACCTTGTATCAGTGCTTCATTCACTTTTATAGAATAATATTCTATTATAGGGGCATTCCACGTTTTGTTTATTTATGCATCAGTTGATGGTTACTTAAGTTGTTTCTACATTTGGGCTATTATAAATAATGTTGGTGTATATTGTGTACAGGTTTTTGTGTGGGCATGTTTTCATTACTCTCGAGTATATTACCTAGAAGTGGAATTGCTGGGTCATGTGGTATCTCTATGTTTAACCTTTTGAGGAGCTGCTAGCCTGTTTTACTATAGTTCTTTTAACTTAAGAAAATAATATTTATAGCTACTCATTTATCTTTATAATATCTTAGATATTTGAAGAATTGTTCTCTCCATTTTAGAAATAAGAAAACTGGGGCACAGGAAATTGAAGCTGTTTTGCCCAAGATCACACAGCTAAAAAGAGTCATGTCTCCTAACACCTGTAGTGGCCATCTTTCTGTTTGAGTGTCTCAGCTGCCATCTGCATCCAGTTACAATTATAGAGTGGGGAAAATATGGCTCAATAGCAATGTGTTAAAAATATTAAAAAGTATAAATCTCATAAGTTAATGTGATCTTCGTGTTAATAGAAATATTCAGATAGATTTTTGGAATGAGGGAAGATATAATCCTTCTGTTCTTAGTGCTTAACATCCCTTGGCTAAAATGTACTTAAGACTGGCCCTGTGAAGCTGGAGTTTGTTCAGAGAAAAACAGCCATTGAAAAGATTAAACACTATGGTATAGAAATAAAAGTGAAAGGGTGATTAACCCGGAGAAGAGAGGAGACTTGAAGGAATGTGATAGCTTCTTCCAGTATTAGATCTATCATATGGATCATGTAGAAGAAAAGTTTAGGATCTGTGCTGTCTTGCTCCAGAGGGAAGAAGCAGGAAGTTGCAAGGAGATAGAGTCATTTCAACATTTATATCTGAATTCATATCAGAATAATTTCTGACAGTTGGAGTTAATTGAAAATGAATTGGGCGGCCTTGGGAGTTCACAGAATTCTCTGTCAGTAATAGTATCCAAACAGAAGTAAGATGACTACTGGTAGGGAATTTGATGATGGTGGTTCAGGCATCCTGTGGGTTCTATGAGATGATTTTTGAGGTCCCCTTGAACTACAAGAAACTGATTGAACTCTAGAGAAAACAAAGGTGGAGGAAGTTAACCACAGCCTGCAAAACAGTGTATATAAATAATGTA
Organism: Tadarida brasiliensis; assembly: GCA_030848825.1. Taxonomy (NCBI): domain Eukaryota; kingdom Metazoa; phylum Chordata; class Mammalia; order Chiroptera; family Molossidae; genus Tadarida; species Tadarida brasiliensis. Next base: position 178,883,567 of record CM061257.1, on the reverse strand, counting down.
AAATAACATAAATATATGATATCATCCTCTTGAAATTTGGTAGCCAAATCATAACATTTTAGAGCTGTGAGGGACCTCCTTGACCATTTTGTCTTTGCCTCTTTATTTTACAGATGGGAACACTCATACAGAGGTTATTCACCTTGCCCAAGGTCAAATACCCAGTTACTGGTAGAGTCGGACTAAAATCCACATCATCTTAAATCAAATAAAAATATTATTCATTTTAATAGTTAAGAGAAAATACAAATAACTTATTGAATAGAAACACTGACAAATCCAAGACTAGGTTATGATGATATCCTTAATGTATTATTAATGAAAGCTGACATGTTCAAGATGTCTTTCTAACCTTTTGAGGACAAGATTAAAGAGTATGAATGACAAGCTTTACCACAAAACTTACCCTGGTGCCACTGTCAGAAGATATTGAACTGAATGAACCATTGATTTGACACAGTATGGCTTTTTAAAAAAGATATGTTTTTATTGATTTTTAGAGAGAGAGGAAGGGGAAAGGAGAGAGAGATAGAAACATGGGTGAGAGAGAAACATCAGTCGGCTGCCTCCTGCAGCCCCTTACTGGGGATTGAGCCCACAATCTGGGCATGTGCCCTGACCTGGAATGGAACCAGCAACCTCTTAGTGCATGGAACAGATGCTCAACCAACTGAGCCACACCGGCTGGGCACCGTATGCCTTTTTATACTGTGTTCTGTGTCTGTATGTTTTTTTCTCTCTTTGCCTTTATTATTGTTTTTGAATGCTCTATTATTTTCATGGTTTGATGCCACCAATCTTGTTTTATTCTAGGTTCACCTTTATATCAGTGTCTTGAATGTTTAACACAAACAACAAGTGCATTAAACAGCAAAGCTTTCAAGACTTCTTTTTTTTGTTTGTTTGTTTTTGTTGTTGTTGTTCAGATAGAGTGGGAGGGAGAGAGGAAGAGAGAGAGAGAGAAACATCGACGTGAAGGGACACATCGAGTGGCTGCCTCCCGCACGACCAACCAGGGCCGGGGACAAACTGCATCCGAGGTACATGCCCTTAGCGGGAACTGAACCCGGGTCTCTCAGGACCGCAGGCCAACGCTCTAACCGCTGAGCCAAACCGGCCAGGGCTTCAAGACTTCTAATAGCAATAATAGTAAAAACAGTAAAGCACTCAAGGGGAAAAATCCTGGGCTCAGTTGCAGCTCGGCTAGGAGCATGTCAGTCAGAGTGAGACAGGACCACTGAGGTGGTCAGTTTGGACATAGATGTGCCAGACTGTGGAAGGACAGCAATCCTGTTCCCAAAATTTAAGCCCATAGCATGAAAATATTATAACAATTAGTAACCATGTAAGAATGGCATGAGAAATGAAATCTAATGTTGGTCATTGTTTTGAATATTTTAAGAGGATGTATCAAATTTTCTTTCTTTACATGGATGTTCTTTGGGTTACTTGGGGCTTCTTGATTCTCTTATGTTCTCTGGGATTGCATGTCTTATTCTTCTCCCTGGGTATCCTGAAGAGAGTATTAGGATAATTTGCATATTAGGAAAATTCTCATTTTACTGTTTTGTTATCACACGAAATAGCTTGTGACATTTGTATATATCCACTGAGGCCCAAAGGTAAAAGAAGGGCATTTCAATCTATCTGTCTTTTAAAGCATATAATCAGAAGGTATTTGAGAAGCCTGTCATGAATTATGAGCACTTTCAGTGAGTCATTTACAAAGTATTTTCAGCCACAAAATCCTGTGAAATTTAGTTTCGTAATTGCATCACACTCCTTTGGTATCATTGTTGGAGTGAGAATTCACTGGGGAAAACACTAACTTAATTGCCAGACTTTATCTCTGTTCCTTCAGCATACCTGCAAAGTGCTTATCATAATGGGAATTATGCTTGTTCCAAGGAGAGTCTATCCTTGTGAATTAGCCAATTAGCCAATGTTCCGTATCTTAGCTTTCATTCCCAAGCCTATGAATTTTTTCTTCCAAGTACTGACACTTATTTGTGAGCTTGTAAATTGAAATGTATGTATTCCTTTACATGACAGCTCATCACTGCATAATATGACCTTCATCTATGCTTTCAGGAAGTGATTATATATGTCTTGGTAAAAAAAAAAAAAGTCTGCAAACTGTATGTGGAAACTGATTTTTTTAAAACAACTTTTAAGGAAATCTTCCATTTCATAGTGTTTTTTAGCATATGAAACAAGGCAGTCTTCAACAAAAATAAAAGAACATTGGAATGAAATTTGTACAAAGCTTGTTTCTGAAAAGTCAGCACATTTGGCTGTCACTTATGGACAAAATCACCAGAGGTAAAACACCAGTCCCTCCAGGGAGAAGAACAGATTGGCCCATAAGCAAGAATCCTGGCTGACCTAGCACAGTTTGGTATATGGGGTACAGGGGATCTCAACCACCAGAAAAGTCATCTGAGAGTACTTTTTAAAAATACACTTCTTAATGCTAGAGGGGGTGGTGGTGGTGGGAGGGGCTGGATAGGGAGGAAGGGGTCTGGGGGGGGGGAGGAGAAACATCTATAACAAAAATAAATTAATAAAAATTGAAAAAAAAATACACTTCTTTGGTTTTGCCATTGTAGACTTTTTTTTTAACTTTACTTTTATTGTTGATACTATTACAGATGTCCTCATTTCACCCCCCTTTGCCCACCTCTGCCCAGCCCCATATCCCCTTCCCTCTGGCCATCACCACAGTGTTGTCTGTATCTGTGGATTATGCATATATGTTCTTTGGCTAATCCCTTCTTCTCTTTCTCTTTTTTCTTTTTGTTAATCCTCACTGGAAGATATTTTTTCCATTAATATTTAGAGAGTGTGAAAGGGAGGGAGGGAAGGAGTGGGGAGAAAGAGAGCAAGAGAGAGAGGAACATTGATGTGAGAGAGACACATTGATTGGCTGCCTCACGCATGCACTCTGACTGGGGCCGGGGATCGAACCTGCAACCCAGACATATGCCCTTGATTGGGAAGTGAACCCGACCCTTTGGTCCATGGACCGACGCTCTGGCCACACTGGCCAGGGCAGCTAATCCCTTCTTGATTAGTGAATAGAGTATATTTGAAGGAGATTTACTGCAGTCTTGAAACTCACTTTTTTTTTTTTTATTCTGATGTGGACTAGTGGAGGAAAATGGAATTTGTTTTATAGAGTTAACATGAGAAGAAAAATACTGTGTGAAACTTTGAGCAGTCTTACGAATGACATTTATGAATATAAATTGTTTTATTGCCCCCCAAATACCAAGAAAATTAAAGAATTGTGGGAAAAGCAGGTTTCAGAGTAATTTCAAAGCCTGTTGCCATTTCTTGGATCATGAGAGGACTTAGGATATTGGTGTTGATGTTTTGGGTTCACTTTCCTTCCTCATTGTCCTCTGAGGCAGTGTATGTACAGCAGATGGATCGGCTTGTGGCACAGCTGACCCATTAATTTTGACCATATTCATTATTAGAAATTAGAAATTACCTCATACTAATAATTTTTAAATTAATCCTCTGAGTTCCTAAGCACAGAGAAAGAATCTCAAAGGGTCTCAATAAATGTGAAATGTAATATTAAGTAAAGGAATGGACTGTAGTTCATTTTTGTATGTGAAAGAACATACCTAGTGACTTCTTTGTGTTTATTATTTCTGGCTTGTTGCTGGATTCCCCCTAACAGTCTCTTTGTTTTCTGAAACAGATGATCTCTTAAAGAATCACAACGTGGATTTGCTTTCTGTTGTGTAGAACAGTGAACTTCGTGGTAGCACATACTTTCCCATGTTTGTAGTTGAGGATTTTAAGCAGTCAGTAAAGGCAGAAAATTAAAGGAGAGAAAATCCAAAGCAAGCTGTTCAAAACTAATCAGTAGGAAATTATGTAAACTTAATTAACTAGGACATCAAGGGAAGGGCTATGGAGTATAATGAAATATTTTTGAAATGAGGCAAAGCAGCCAAACTAAAACAGGATTAGTTGAAGTGTTTCCAAAAGGAAGGGAGAGAATATCTTCCCTGCATAGGAGCACTGCTTGACTTTGTGCCTTACTTTTTGCTGTGAAACTCTGTGCCAGGATTCTCAGGAGGGGGTGGGTATACAAGGAGAGTCTGGAGCTGAGTGAACAAAAAAAAAGGAAAGTTCTGGCTTGTACTTTTTACTGGATGATGTTCATGTAGTAAAATGGATTCTGAAATATAAACGTGGTCCAGCTGCTAACCTCTGGCCTTGCATTTACAAATGAGCTAAAATGATTAGTGAATATTTAGAAGAAATCTGCAAATTTCAGGTTTAGGTAGACCAGATGTACAAAGACTGAAGGTTCCTTGTCTAGTGCTCAGATTCAGTTTAATTTTAAAAAACATTTAGAGGGGATATGCTAATGCTTCCTGAGACAAATAGGTGAGTAGGACATTCATTCAACTGCCCTTTAAGAGCTGACAATCTATTATGGAGAATGACACAAGTATACAAATAATAAACATAACATGCAGTGGTACACAATAATAGTCCTATGCCAGAAGACTCCTACATGTCTAACTCAGTCCTATCTTCTTTCTGGAGACTAGATCTGAATAGTCCACTGCCTGTTGAACCTCTCTCATCAACTTTTTTCTTCAGTTTTTAAAATGGTAGTAACTGTGGTGCATTTACACAATGGAATACTATGTAGCTGTAAGAAAGAAAGATCTCTTACCCTTTAAGATGACATGGAGGGACCTGGAGAGTATAATTTTGAGCGAAATAAGCCAGTCAGAGAAAGACAAGTACCACATGATCTCACTTATTTATGGAACATCATGAACAAAATAAGCTGTCGACCAAAATAGATCCAGAGTCATGGAAGTAAGGAACAGACTGACAAACCTCAGAGGGATGGGGAATGGGAGGGGTGGGAAGAGATAAACCAAAGAACTTATATGCATCTATGCACAACCAATGGACACAGACATTAGGAAAGCAGGAGGGGGGTGGGAGCGGGGTGGAGGGGATCAATGGGGGGAAAAAAGGGAGACATCTGTAATACTTTCAACAATAAAAAAAGTTAAATGTTTAAAAAATTATAGTAAAATACACATAACATAAAATTTACCACTTTAACCATTTTTAACTCTACAGTTCAGTATTATTAAATATATTCATAAAGCTGTGCAACATCATCACCATCTATCTCTATAACTCTATTCATCTTGAAAAACTGAAACTATACCCATTAAACAATAATTCCCTGTTCTTCCCCCCCTAGCTCTGGCAACCACCGTTCTACTTTCTGTCTCTATAATTTTGGCTCTTCTCTGTATATATATTTTTATCCTCACCCGAGGACATTTTTCCATTTTTTGTTCAGATAGAGTGGGAGTGAGAGAGAGAGAGAAACATCGACGTGAAAGGGTCACATCCAGTGGCTGCCTCCCGCACGACCCAAGCGGAGCGGGGGACAAACTGCAACCGAGGTACGTGCCCTTAGCGGGAACCAAACCCCGGTCTCTCTGGACCACAGGCCGATGCTCTAACCGCTGAGCCAAACTGGCCAGGGCAATTTTGACTCCTCTAAATATTTCACATGAGTGGAATCATTCACTATTTGTCTTTTTGTGTCTGGCTTACTTCACTTAACAATGTCCTCAGGGTTCATCCATGTTGTAGCATGTGTCAGAATTGCCTTCTTTTTAAAGGCAGAATAATAGTCCATTGTATGTATATACCACATTTTGTTTATCTGTTCATCTGTTGATGGACGTTTGGGTTGTTTCCACATTTTTGGCTGTTAGGAATAATGCTGTTATGAACATGGGTACACAAATATCTGTTTGAGTGCCTGGTTTTAATTTTTTTGAGTGCATACTCGGAAGTGGAATTGCTGGATCATATGGTCATTCTATGTGTAATTTTTTTTTTTTTTTTAAGAACCACCATATCATTTTCCACAGTGGCTGCCCCATTTTACATTTTCACTATCAATTTGTGCAAGGAATTTAATTTCTTCATATTCTCGCCACCACTTTTTATTTTCATATATATATATTTTTTTATCCCCACCTGAGGACATTTTCTCATTTTTTGTTCAGATAGAGTGGGAGGGAGAGAGAGGAAGAGAGAGAGAGAGAAACATCGACGTGAAAGGGACACATCGAGTGGCTGCCACCCGCACGACCAATCAGGGCCGGGGACAAACCGCAACCGAGGCACATGCCCTTAGCGGGAACTGAACCCGGGTCTCTCTGGACCGCAGGCCGACGCTCCAACCGCTGAGCCAAACCGGCCAGGGCATATTTTTGAATTAATAGCCATCTTAATGGGTGTGAAGTGGTATCTCATTGTGATTTTGAGCTGCATTTCCCTAATGATTAGTGTTGTTGAGCATCTTTTCATGTACTTGGCAATCTGTTTATTTTCTTTGGAAACAAGTCTCTTCGAGTCCTTTGTCCATTTTTTAATAGGGTTATTTTTTGTTGTTGAGTTGTAGGAGTCCTTTATATATTCTTTTAGTAACCCCTTATCAGATGTGTGATTTGCAAGTATTTTTTCCCATTCTGTGGGTTAGCTTTTCAGTCTGTTCAGTGTCCTTGGATACACAAAAGTTTTAAATTTTGATGAAGTCAGATTTATCTGTTTTTTCTTATGTTGCCTGTGCTTTTAGTGTCATAATCAAGAAATTATTGCCAAATACATTGTCATTAAGCTTTTCCCTTTTTGTTTTCTTGTAAGAGTTGTATAGTTTTAGCTCTTATGTTTTATGTTTAGGTATTTGGTCCATTTTGAGTTATTTTGGTTTATGGTGTAAGATAATGGTCCAGCTTCATTCTTTTGTGTGTGAATATCCCAACACCATTTTATAAAAACACTACCTTTTTCTCATTGAATGGTCTTGGCACTCTTATTGTAAATCATTTTACCACACATGTGAGGGTTTATTTCTGAGTTCTCTAATTCTATTCTGTTGGTATATGTCTATCCTATCCCAGTACCAAACTGTTTTTGATTACTCTAGCTTTGTAGTAAGTTTTGAAATCTGGAAATGTGGAACTTTCAACTTTGTTCTTTTTCAAGATTGTTTTGCCTATCTGGGGTCCCTTGAGATTCCATATGAATTTTAGGACAGTGACATGCTTTTTCTCGTGATCTTTGAAACATTTTATAGGAAGTGCTTTTTGACATTTTTATATAAAATCTCCTTTTGAGATAATTCTCTCCAGCTCATCTGAGTTTAGGGTACATGGCAGGGTTCGATCATTTAAGCCAATATAGGGCTACATGCTATTTCTTAAGCCCTTAGGGGAAAAAGGTTATAGGAGATAAGATTTGGAAAAGATATTTTCTTTCTAGAGAAAAAGGGAGAAAAAACACACTATTTAAAACGAACAAGCAAAAACAATAGTTAACATACCCTTTGAGTTAAAAAAAAAAAGTCTAGTTGGAAATTTTCAGCGTTTGCCCTTAGAAAAGGATTTAGATCTGTTCCCCCCTCCCCTTTCTCGATAATCTTATAGTTTGCTTTGCAAATGGATAAGCTTGGGAGATTTTCTACTATAGTCTATAACGTATGCATGTAATATGTAAGCTATGAAAAATTAGTTAATTTTCAGGGGCTACCTTTTAGTTGTTTAAGGATGTATAAATCATAACTTTTAGGTAAGTCCTCATCTTCATAACCTCCAAGAAGTCTAACATACTTTCCATAGCAGATGTTTGATAAGTATTTTTAAATGAAATTTAAAAAATAATCTCACATCTATTTTTTTTCCTGTCCAATAATAGGCAGTATTTTAAGGAACTTTTTGGACTTAATCTGTCGTCACTTAGTTTTCTCATTTCTCTATTCAAAGGAAAGGTACTTATTAAATTTGTTAGTGATGATCAGATTTTTAAATTTTCTAGATTCTGTTTAATAATTTTGGTTAAAAGGTGAGAAGTTAATATTTTACCATCAATATTTACATTTATTGAATTATATTTTTTGGCCTTCAACTTCAGCATGCTGCACAGTCTTTTATTTATTTTTCATCCTCATCCGAGGACATTTTTGTATTTATCCTCAGATAGAGCAGAGGGAGAGAGGGAAGAGACAGAGAGAAACATTGATGTGAGAGAGACACATCGAGTGGTTGCCACCCTCATAACCCCAACCGGGGCCAGGGACAAACTGCAACTGAGGTACGTGCCCTTAGCGGGAACCGAAACCGGGCCTCTTTGGTCCGCCGGCCGATGCTGTAACCGCTGAGCCAAACCGGCCAGGGCCTTTTATTTATTTTTTTAATCTTGTAGTTATCTGATCATTTACTTTGTGATATATTATGTAAGAAATTCTTTGCATCCCTTCCAGCAGGTAGAGTAATATCAGATCTATTTTGGGGAAACCCTAGAGTATTAACATTTACCATGAGCACCTCTGCCTTTTCCACTGGATCTGAGTATCCTCTTCCATTCAGGTCATGATGTCCTGCCAACCAACCACATATCTCACATTCACAGTCAGACAACTTAAATCTTTGTTGAGTTTGATATGGAAATTTAGATCTTGCCAGCTTTCTAAATTAGTCACCAATATACTGCAGAATGTCATTTGCTCATAAAAAGGTAACAACCACATTAATTTTACCTGATTAGCTTCTAATAAGTTTCAAATTGTGTGGATAGTTAAGAAATACTATCTAATTAATCTATTTTAGAGAGGCTGTTATATATAAAGCCCAATTTAGACATTTGAATTTTTTCAATTATAGTAATGAGATATTGCAAAATAGTCGATGGGTACACTGCATGGCTGATCTATTTTGACTACAGTAGCAGTGGAAAACAGCAAAACTAATGGGAAATGATTCATTGTATCATGCTATAATCTCAGTACAAGACAGAATTCTGTATTATTTTTAATGAAAGGATACATATTTATTTCATATGAATGTATTTTAATTTTTTTTTCTTTAAACATTCATTGAAAGATCAATGTGTAGATTTTTTAAAAAAAAGACATGGCCCTGGCCGGTTTGGCTCAGTGGTTAGAGCGTCGGCCCGCGGTCCATAGAGACCTGGGTTCGGTTCCTGTAAGGGCGCGTACCTTGGTTGCCGTTTGTCCCCGGCCCCTGGTTGGGTCGTGCGGGAGGCAGCCACTCGATGTGTCCCTTTCACGTCGATGTTTCTCTCTCTCTTTCTCTTCCTCTCTCTCCCTCCCACTCTATCTGAACAAAAAATGGAAAAATGTCCTCGGGTGAGGATAAAATAAATAAATAAATAAATAAATAAATAAATAAATAAATAAATAAATAAATAAAAGACATGAATGCCTCCTTCAAAATATATATGGTTACTTATTTATTAATTTATTTTTCTAATATGTTTTTATTGATTTTTTTAGAGGGAGAGAGAGAAACATTGATGTGAGGGAGAAACATTGATTGGCTGCCTCCTACACAGCCCCTTATTGGGGATGGAGCCTGCAACCCGGGCATGTGCCTTGACCAGGAATAGAACTGGGACCTCTCAGTTCATGGAGCGATGCTGAATCCACTGAGCCACACTGGCTGGGAAATCCCCAATATATTTAAATAATGGTGCATCCATGTGAAAATATTTTTCTTCCTGAAAACAGAGGCCCACGGGACCTGCTAGTGTGTGCTGCCTGGGTTGTCACTATCTGGAGCTTGGTCAAATCCTCTGTATCGTGGACATTTTCCAATTTTAGCAAAACTGAAGTGAACTGTGTCACTAAAATTTGCTTTATTATCATTGCCACCAAGTAGCTTTTATTTAGCATCAATAACACGTGACACTACATGAAAACTAAGTGCATACAGACTCTCTACTCTAGAAATTCCTGGACCACTCCTCTGAGGTGCTTGATGAATTTAGGCAGCAAGTGTCAGTCTTGTCCTAGGTTTATAGAAGTAGCAGGCGACCAAAATTCAGGCTATAAGTAGAGTCATAAAAGATTCCTTGTCTTTTTAGCTCAGAGCAATTCCAAACTCTTTTTTTGCTACTTTCCTCTTTCCAGTTGAGACCGGATGTGATAGTGCTTCTTGGAAAACTTGGTTCCAGGAAAATTAACTCAGAGAAATATGATGTCTCTTAGTGTTTTTGAGGGGTCAAGGGCCCAAGCCATGGAGATAGACCTGAGTCAATTCCCAACTCTGCCACTTCTGTAGTTTCAAAATGGGGATAATCATAGTACCTAGCCTCATAAGATTATAGTGAGGATTAAATGAGATAATTACAGAAAAGTGCTTATTTGTTCAATCTGGCGCAAAGTGAGTACTCATTAAATGTGGCAGTCGTTAGTATTATAACTCATTGTTTCTTCTTTGTATAAAAGCAATATGTATTCTTTGGAAATTTTGGAAAAATTTTGAAGTGTTCTAAAGACGACGTTTAATTACTCATATCATACTATGTCAGAGATAGTCATTGATAACATTATTAGTGTATTACTTTGTAGTCTTTTCCATGTTTGTGTTTGTGTGTGTGTGTGCACTAATGAAAGTCTGGCAGATAGTAATTTTTCAGAAAATATTTGTTGCATGATATTGAATATGATAGAATATGTCCTTTTAAAAAATTGCTACATAGTATTCTCTTATGGATGTATTACAGTTTATTTAACCAAATCCCTATTGTTGGGCTATTAGGTTTTACTTGCTATAAAAAAAAGTCTTTTCTATTATAAAAACCTTTGAGATGACCATTTGTATTTATAAATCTTTATGTATGTGGCTGGTTATTTCTTTTTGTTTGTTTGTTTGTTTATCCTCACCCGAGGACATTTTTCCATTTTTTGTTCACATAGAGTGGGAGGGAGAGAAAGGAAGAGAGAGAGAGAGAAACATCGACGTGAAAGGGTCACATCGAGTGGCTGCCTCCCCTACGATCAACCAGGGCCGGGGACAAATTGCAACCGAGGTACATGCCCCTAGCGGGAACCGAACCCGGGTCTCTCTGGACCGCAGGCCGACGCTCTAACCACTGAGCCAAACCGGCCAGGGCATGGCTGTTTATTTCTTTAAAATAAATGCTGCTAAGTAGAATTACTGAGTCAGGAGTTATGAGTATTGTAAATTTTGGGGCCCAGCCCAGCCGGTGTGGCTCAGTGGTTGAACGTTGACCCATGCACCAAGAGGTCGCTGGTTCGATTCCTGGTCAGGGCACATGCCCAGTTGTGGGCCTGATCCCTAATGAGGGACATACAGGAGATAACCAGTCGATGTTCTCTATCATCGATGTTTCTATCTCGCTCTCCCTCTCACTTCCTCTCTCTCTAAAAATCAATAAAAAAATTATTTAAAAAAAATTGGGGGGCACATATTGCCAGAATGCCCAATATAAAACTTGTCCCAAGAACAGTATTGCCGTTCTAAACTTTTGCTTATTCAATACGTCAACAATGGTCTTTTGTCCTGGCAGGGTAGCTCAGTTGGTTACAGCGTTGTCCTGATACACCAAAGTAGTGGGCTCAGTTCCTGATCAGGGCATATAAGAATCAACCAATGAATGCATAAATAAGTGGGACAACAAATTAATCTCTCTCTCTCTCTCTCCCCGCCTTCCTCTGTCTCTCTAAAATAAATAAATAAATAAATACATTTTTTAAAGGATCTTTTGTCACTTCTTTTTGCAATCTCATAGTTTTGGTTCATAATTTTGACTGTTAATACAATTGCATATTTCCTCCTATATTTTAAAGAAATGTGCCTGGCCAGGTGGCCCAGTGGATAGAGTGTCGTCACATGGACTGAGAAGTCCTGGTTCGATTCCCGGTCAGGGCACATGCCCAGGTTGCGGGCCCAGTCCCCAGTGGGGGTGTGCAGGAGGCAGCTGATCCATGTTTCTCTCTCACATCGATGTTTTATCTCTCTCCCTTCCTCTCTCTCTCTAGAAAATCAATAAAAACATTTTAAAAAAAGAAATGTATGTTTCTTTTTAATGATTTTTTTCTCAAATAAAAGCTCAGCTTCTCTAGTAGTAGTCCCTGTCCCCAAGTAGTACACCATAGTTCCTGACAAGAAAAGGAAAAATAATTGTGTGTGTGTTTTAAGTGGAGGATAGTTTCTTTGATTTATGTGAACATTAAGCCACGATAAGTAATGACAGTTTTCTCTTAAACTGTGTTCAGTTACCCATTCACATAGATATGCTATAACCTGTCTTCCTTGGCTTATAGATCTCCCCAGGAAAAATGTTCCAGGACAGTGAGCAAAAGAAATGTTCTCTGGGGAAAGAATCAGGGCAAGAGTGTTGTGATTTCAGACATCACAGTTTTTGCCTTTGGCAGTCTATGTCCGAGAGCAAATCTGTGCTGGCCAAGCAGATGAATTGGGCATTTCTGAGAACATATGTGATGGCTGGAATTGAGATTTCTGATGACAACTGTGGCCACTCTCAGATGCCCATTTCTGAACATCTCAACCTGAGAAATGACTAGAAGAGGGATTGTTTTAGGCCCAGAGACCAGGAACTCTCTATACTTGTTCATAGAGCTTTTCTAATCCTGTGCCTGTTGGGACTTGTGTTCTCACAAATTTCTGCTGTCACATCAGGGGAGTGAATAATTGAATTTAGATAGTTGGGTTTTGAATTGAACCACTCCTTTTTATATGGGATGTCTGTAGAAGAAATGGATCAAATAGAGAACATGCAGTCAAGGGAGGCAATTCTGAATGCTTACATGGATATTTCCATATTTTCTTTGATATGTTGGAACCTACGTACAAGGAAAGTACTGTCTAAAATAAGAGGATAATATTCTATATTTATACCGTCATCTGAGTATTTGCCATTGAATGTTTCTTGTTATATAAGTGTCAAAAAGCAGGTTGGATCAGAGCTCACCTAAATTAAGAGGGGAAACACTTGTTCTTTATGATGCTGAAATTCTGTGTGTGGGGCATAGAGGCTTAAGAAACTTAGATCCTTTAATATCTGTAATAAACTAGGACCATTCAAAGGTTGAGCATCATCTTGTTGGAAGCAATTTGTTTATTCTCCATTAAAATTGATTCTACAGAATTTGCAGTTTGAGGTCGACTTGGCAAAGACCTCATTTCTCATCTGATACTTAAAAATTGTTGCTTTCTAAGCCAGGAGATGACATTTTCTGGGTCTACTTATGATGGCTCTGTATCAAACCAGTAATGTCTAGTAACCTTCCAAGGGCTGTGTGGATTTTTAGAGATTTATTATGTAGTAAGAAGAGGTAAACATGTCCTTTTTTATACGATTAGGAACATAAAATCACTCCTTCCTTCAGGATTCACTTGTACTAAGGCCTGGACAGAGAAAAGCTGGCTGTTTAGCATCCTGAGCTGCCTCAGCCTTTGCTGCAGCCTCTAGTCTCAAGAGGGTCCCCAATCCTTTCCTTGGAGCTTAGAATATAAGTTCTAGACCTCTGAAATGTAGACCTAGAAAATGCCCGGTGATGGCCCAAAAGCTGACATCATTATGAACAGCAGGCAGGAGGTCTTGTGCCCTTTGTGAGGAAATTTTAAATGTTTCTTATATCCTAACTACTGTTAAGGGGGAAATCATAAATTAAAACACCACCCCCAATAACACCCAACTTTGCCCTTAACAAATAAATAGACCTTCCCTATTACAGTTGGAAAGACATCTAAGAGATCATCCCCTTTGTTGAACTATGACCATGGACTTCTCAATGTTGTCCTTGTAACCCTAAGGTCTAGAGAAAAACCTGGCACAGGTAAGCACACACTAAGTGTTAGCTGAAAGAATAATTTAGTGAGATAGCTCTGTGATTTCCATTTTTTCTTTGCCAAAGGTCTTTTTAATTAGTTTTGCTTCTCATGGCCTCCATGTTTTGAAAGATTCACTATTTTACATTGATTACGTAATAATTAATTTGCTTCCTTATTTTATTGGCCAAAGCTAGCCAGGATGTCTGGTCACCATGAGGAAATCATGATTAGTTAGGATCATAATTCCAGCTCAGAAAAAAAGACATTGACATTTTATTTAGATGATGTAGCAAGTAGGCTTTTTGAAATAAAAGTAATTTCCAGGCCCAATATTACTTTTTGGGGGGACTCCTATGAATATGAGCATGCAGCCTGAAAATCAATGATTCAGTCTAACCCATTCACTTTACAGATAAACTTGCTAATGCCTAAGGAGTTAGGGTGAAATGACATCTTCAAAGCCAGACTAATTGATTCCCATTTCCCAATGTAAAGAATCTAGTTAAGATGGATATAGTATAGGTTAGGGCTTATTTTAATGTTGTTACTGCAAAATTATATCAGACTGAAAACATTTCAAATGAATAGTTGTCATAGAGGACCCATTTTGACTGGGAAGGACATAACAGCATGATGATAGATGGTCAATAAAAACTGGTTGTCAAAAAAGTTCATCATAAGTCCCTATCCGCTTAGTGAATCTAGGGGAAATTGTGCAATAGGGAGAGAAATACTAAGATTCCCCTAAAAGATTAACTTTTTACTCTATTTCAGTTTTCAAAGTTTTTTTGAGGTATAATTTGTAGATAATTAAAAGCACAGATTTTGGGGGGGGTAGCAAAAATTCAGGACAATTTTATCTTTGAAAAGGACAATTTTATCTACATCTAGAATCATAGTCCATTTAATGGAATTAACTTCTTCAACTTGAACACAGTCATATGGAATTAGTATGAAATAAAGAAATATAACATTGCAAACTCTGGAGTCCTACAAAAGCAAAAATACTGAGCTTTCCACTGGAATTTTTATAATGAAGGTAAGCAGCAACCAATTTGAACACTTTTTAAATCTGTCTAAATTACCTAATAATCTTTACCTTTACCACTCGGGGAGGACAAGGGAGTTGAGCTGTGTTTCCAAACCCCTTATTTAATTAACAAAGCAGAGTCATTCAGTCACCTGTTAGCACAAGTAAGGAGAAGGTGCAAACCTCTGCTGGATGGTGTGGATGATTCCTCCTCCCTGCCACAGCCCTAACCCCCTGAGAGGCAAACCCTGCTCTTTGGTCTGTATTATGTCACACACAGAACTTCTAGGTTTTAGAATCATTAGAAGAGAACTGGTGAGGTTGATAGATCCAAAACATGTTTCCTATCTAGTTGTATAATCAGAACTCTTAAAAAATATCCTAAAGTTTTTAAAAATGCAGCATTAACAGTAAGGAAGCAGTTTTGCATATAAGCATTTGTGTAAGTAATAATATTAAAAGATTTAAAAAATGTTTTTCTGATTGTTAAGAATATGATCAATGTACTTTCATTAATATAGTGAATGACATAATTAAGATTCAAATAGAGCTTCAAGTGCTGAAATGATGGAACAGAGTGTAAGAAGATGACAGTAAGCCTGGCCAGGTGGCTCAGTTGGTTGGAGCATTGTCCCGTACACCAAAAGGTTGTGAGTTCGATTCCAGGTCAGGGAGTGTACAGGAGGCAACCATTGATGTTTCTCTCTCACATCTATGTGTCTCTTTCCCTCTCTCCCTCTCCCCCTCCCTGCCTTTTTCTCTCTCTAAAAAATCAATCAACAAATCTTTGGGTGAGGATTTAAAAAAAAAAAGATTAAAAAAGATGACATTAAGCAAAAATAAATACAAAATCCTCATCTTAGATTCTAAAAATCAACTCTGGGTATACCAGATGGACTCAGAGATTTTAGATAGCTTTAAGCTCATCATAAAGCAAAGTAGTAAAATGGTAGCCTTAGTTGCATTGAATAGGGAGGAGAGACTTTTACAGTACACTTGACTGCTGTTGCCAGAATGTTAGTTTTGTGTTACCTTCTGGAAATTACATTTTAAGACGGATGTTAACCAAATGAGATGTACTCAGAGGAAGACAGCAGGTGATGAGGGGACTGAAAACTCCTGGAGAGAACGCATCAGAATAACTGGGCAAAGGCTTATGTAAAGTTATAGTTCTTGCCTCTGGTGGAAAAAACCTTAGAGACTATTTAATCTGGAACTCTAACTTCTGAGCTGAGGAAACAAACTCAGAGAGATGGTTCTCGTGTCACAGGACTAGAGAGGAGCAGACTAGTTTCCAAAAGTGCCACATGAATGAGACAGCAGGCACCAAGTATGTGGCCTGCTGGGTGGAAAGGGTCCCACCATTTTTCATAGCTTGACAAGGCAGAACCAAGACTAATGTTTGGAAGTTAAGGGAAAGATTTGGAGTGAAAAGAGAAGAAATAACTTTCTAGTGTGGCAGCTGCCTAAAATTGGGATAGCTTGTCTTGAAAAGCAAAGAGCTACCCATCATTAGATATGTCCAAGAAAAGGTGATTCCTTCTGTGCTGGAAAGGTTGGGCTATATTAGTTAATTATTATAGCTCACCCCCCCGCCCCGCCCCCCCCCCCCCCCCCCCCCCCCGCTTTCTGTTAATCCTCACCCGAGGATATTTTTCCATTGCTTTTTAGAGAGAGTGGAAGAGAGGGAGGGAGAGAGAAAGAGAAACATCGATGTGAGAGAGACACATCAATTAGCCTCACTGGGGCCAGGGATCGAACCTGCAACCCAGGTACGTGCCCTTGACTGGAGTTGAACCCTTGACCCTTAGGTCCGCAGGCCAGTGCTCTAACCACTGAGCAAAACCGGCCAGGGCTATAGCCCCTTTTAATTGCTAATAATAGCTAACATTTATTGAGTACTTATAGAAATGTTATGCTAATGTAATATATATGTATTATCTTTATGATTCTTATAATACATGAGGAAGCTGAGGTCCAGCGAACCACTTGTTTTACCTAAGGTCACATGGTTGTCAGTGATGAGGTGGGATTCAAATCCAGGCAGTCTGGCTCCAGAGTCAGCTTTGCTCACTTCCATACTACAGCTGACTCTAACTGCAGTTCTCTGACCCACGTAAACATTAGGTCCATTGTTTCATGACTTACAGCATTCTTGAACAGAGGGAGTCTGTTTGCAGTTTTTAAGCCATTTCAATAATGCTGCAGTTTGCAGTTTTTAAGCCATTTCAATAATGCTGGAAGTTATATTAAACTGCCATTTATCATTAAGAGACCTTGTGTTCTAGAATCTACTCACTTTGCATATATTTTTAAAATTCACCTCAGTAGGTATTATAATCCCTATTTTATAGATGTGAAAACTGCACGTCAGGTTTTGATTCGGCTTGCCTCCAGCCCAACCTGAACTGTTTTTAATTAAACTTTATTTTGAGCCTGGCCAGTTTGGCTCAGAGGTTAGAATGTTGGCCTGCGAACTGAAGGGTCTGAGGTTCAATTCCCAGTCAAGGGCACATGCCTGGGTTGCAGGTTCGATCCCTGGCCCCCATCAGGGTTGTGCGAGAGGCAAGCAATCAATGTGTCTCTTTCACATCGGTGTTTCTCTCTCTCTCTTCCCCTCCCTCCCTTCCACTCTCTCTAAAAATCAATGGGGAAAAAATATCCTCTGGTGAGGATTAACCGCGCCCCCCCCAAAACACCTTATTATTTTGAGATCATTGTAGATTCACATGCAGTTTTAAGAAATAATACAGAGATCCAGTGTTCCTGTACCCAGTTTCCTCTAATAATAACATCTTACAAAACTGTAGTCCAATATCACAAGCAGGATATTGACATTGATACAGCCAAGTTACAGAGCTCATTTCCATCACCACAAGGACCCCTCTTATTCTCCCTTTGTGGCCATCTTCCTGTCTCCCACCCTTCCGTTCCTCACCCCTGGCAACCACAAATCTATTCTCTACTTCTATAGTTTTTGTCATTTAAAAACTCATATATATATGGAATCATATCATATGTAACCTTTTGGGATTGTTGTTTGTTTTGTTTTGTTTTTTAACTCAGCGTAATTCCTTGGAGATTCATCCAGGTTGTTTGTTGTATGTAACAGTAGTTTTCTTTTTATTGCCCACTAGGATTCCATGGTGTGGCACAACTTGTTTACCTTGTTTACTTGTTGAAGGGCATCTGGGTTGTTTCTGTTATTGGGTTCCTATGAATAAAGGCTGTTATGAACATTTATGTAAAGGTTTGTGTGCGCATATAAGTTTTCATTTCTCTGGCATAAATGCCCAGGAGTGCAATTGCTAGGGTATATGGTAGGTTCATGTTTAGTTTTATAAGAAACTGCCAAACTGTTTTCCATTCATACCAACAATGTATAAATAATCCAGTTTCCTTGCATCCTTGCCAACATTTGGTGGTGTCATTATTTTTTATTTTAGTCATTCTAAGAGATGCGTAGTGATATCTCATTGTGGTTTTAATTTACATTTCTCTAATGGCTAATGATGTTGAACATGTGCTTGTTTGCCACTTGTGTATACTTTTTGGTGAAATGTCTATTTTATTTTTTGTTGCCCATTTCTGATTGGATTGTTTTTATTTTTATAAAAGAGCCCGGGCTTTTATAAATATCCATTTCAACAATGTGCTATTAATTTCTTTGCCTCTCAGTTTTTTCTGCCTTGCCAGTATCCTGCTAAAGGCAACTCCCACAGTCTGACTTGTGTGACTTCTTATAGCCTGAGATAGTCACAATGTCATTCTGAATAGCTCTAAAACAAAATACAGGTTATCTGAACTCACTGCTCCCTAGCAATCCTTTTTTTTTTTTTTAAAGATATAATTCACATATAATATTCACTTATTTAAAGTGTACAAATCAGTGATTTTTTGTATGTTCACAAAGTTATGCAACCATCACACTATGTATTTCCAGAATATTTTTATCACTTCAAAAAAGAAACCTTGTTCCTGTTAGCAGTCACTTCAGATCTCCTATCCCTCTCGTACCTGGAAACCATCATCTACTTTCTGTCTCTCTGGATTTGCCTTTTCTGGATATTTCATATAAATGGAATCATACAACATGTGGTCTTTTGTGTCTGGCTCTTCTACTTCGCATGATATTTTTAAGAACCATCCATGTTGTAGTATGTATTAGTACTTCATTCCTTTTTATGGCTGAATAGTATTCCATTTAAAAATATATTGTATATTTGTTTATCCATTCATTAGTTAATAGATATTTAAGTTGTTTCTACTTTTTGGCTATTGTGAATAATGGCTGTGATAACACTATGTGCAAATGTTTTCATTTCTCTTGCATATATACCTAGGAATGAAATTGCTGGGTCATATAGTAACTACGTTTAACTGTTAGAGTAACTGCCAAACTGTTTCCCAAAATAGCTGCACCATTTTATATTCCCAGCAACAGTATATGGAAGTTCCAGTTTCTCCACACCCTCACCAGCACGTGTTATTTTTTATTATGGCCACTTATGTTTCTTTTTATCCTCACCCGAGGACATTTTTCCTTTTTTTGTTCAGATAGAGTGGGAGGGACAGAGAGGACGAGAGAGAGAGAGAGAGAGAGAGAGAGAGAAACATCGACGTGAAACAGACACATCAAGTGGCTGCCTCCTGCACGACCCAACCAGGGGCCAGGGACAAACTGCAATTGAGGTACGTGCCCTTAGCGGGAACCGAACCCGGGTCTCTCTGGACCGCAGGCCGACGCTCTAACCGCTGAGCCAAACTGGCCAGGGCAACCACTTAGGTTTTTTATTGTGACCATTCCAGTGGGAGTTGAGTATATCGCATTGTGGTTTTGATTTGTATTTCCCTAATGACAAATGATGTTGAGCATTTTTACATGTACTTATTGGTTATTTGTATTTCTTTGGAGAAATGTCTGCTCAGATCCTTCACTCATTTTTTAATTGGGTTATTTGCCTTTTCATTGTTGAGTTGCAAAAGTCTTTTATATATTCAGAATGCTGGATTTTTATCAGATATGTGATTTGCAAATAATTTCTTCTATTCTGTGGATTGCATTTTCACTTTAATAGTGTCCTTTGAAGCACAAAGGTTTTAAATTTTGAATAAGACCTTTAAACTGTTTTTTCTTTGGTTGCTTTTGCTTTAGGTATCTTAGTAATGTTTTAATTAATGATTTTTACTCTTTATTACATTCCCTTTGATCTTTTCCAAGTGTCCCCCATTCACAGCAAGTACCCATTCCCTCCCTAGTTCCTTTATGCAGATGAACTTGCCTTCAACTTTCTGAGAAGGTTGAGATTATTTGTCATAAATTCCTCAACTTCTTTTGTCTCAACTTCACCAGTTTCTAAATATTTTGTTGTTGTTGTTGTTGTTAATTCTTACCAGCGGATATTTTTGCCATTGCTTTTTAGAGAGAGTAGAAGAGAGGGAGGGAGGGAGGGGTAGAGAGAGAGCGAGAGAGAGAGAAACACTGTTGTGAGAGAGACAGACATATTGATTGGTTGCCTCCTGCACACACCCGGACTGGGGCCAGGGATCCAACCTGCACCCCAGGTATGTGCCCTTGACCAGGAATCGAACCTGTGACCCTTCAGTTCCTGGCCCATGCTCTAACCACTGAACTATACCGGTCAAGGCTCTGCCATATTTTTATTCTCTCTCCTCTTGTCACTCTTCCTTTGAAATACAAAAATATTGCTTTTCTTTTTAAGATGAGCTCCTCCACCTGGCCATTTCATCCTCTAGGACTTCGATTCAATGACTAGTCTCTCTCTCCCTCCTAGCATCAATATTCTCCCTTCTCTATTATTATTTGTTTTCTGTCTCCATATAATCTCAGGTCTCTTTTTCCCCTTTAAAGAAAAATAATGGGGGACATTCCCCAATTTTATTTTCCTTTAGCCTACTAACCTCTTTGACTTTTTCCCTTTACTTTTAATCTTGAAAGAGCTGTTTCATCTCACTTAAAATATTGCAATAAACTTCTTAGTGGTCTCTGACATCCCTGTGTCCCATTTTGACTCATTTTGCACACTTTCCATCAGATAAATCTTCCCAAAGTGAAGTTATCTCCTAACTCTCCTTCCCCAACATTTTTGATGGCTCGTTTAACACTGAGTTATCTATAGGACTCCCCAGCCTAATACTAAAAGTTGTTTGTAACATGTTCTTTCAAACATATTCGGACAAGTACTGTTCCCTGAACACACCCCTTAGTTTCCTGCCTAATGCTGTTCCCCAGAATGCCTGTCTTCCTTCGTTTCTTCCTATGGAAATTTTGTCTTAATTTAAACTCCTTGAAGTCTGTTTTCACCATCTCCTCACCCTTCCACCAGAGGGCACTCTCCAATCTTTAAATCCCTATTGCATTGCAAACTTCTATGTGGCCCATATTATTCTGCCTTTATTATAGCTTTTAAAAATAGCCCTGGCTGGTTTGACTCAGCAGTTAGAGAGTCAGCCTGCTGACCGAAGGGTTGTGGGTTTGATTCCCACTCAAGGGCATGTACCTGGGTTGCAGGTTTGATCCCTGGCCCTGCCGGGGTCATTTGGGAGGCAACCAATCAATGCGTCTCTCTCACATCAATGTTTCTCTCTCCCTCTCTCCCTCCCTCCCTTCCACTCTATCTAAAAATTAATGGAAAAAATATCCTTGGGTAAGGATTAACAACAACTATATATATATATGTGTGTGTGTGTGTGTGTGTGTGTGTGTATGTAGTAAACTCTGTGAAAACAGAGACAAGTAGCTTGTCCATCTCTGGACTCTCTCTAGCAACCATGTAGGGCTTCAGGTACTAAGTATCTCTTGATTTGATTTGAATGAAAAATAAGAACCTGGGCTCCCACATCCCTGGAGAGAAATCTGGAAAAGATAAGACAGAAAACATGAGTTAGACAGGGATTGATAAAGTTGAGTAGGTAATTTATGCTTTAGCTTTACAGTGCGTCAGAACATGAGCTCTAAACCTCATTTTTCTGAATGTCAGTTGTGTCTTCAGTGCATAGCAGATGTGTTCTTTATTTTCAAAACAGTAAGGGTTAAGAAAAACATGGAACCGGTTGAGTAAAATGATGTAAAGTCACCTTATGTGACAAATTGTATTATTTGTTCTGAATGAAGGCCCTAGAATTGTTTTGAAGGATGTCATGTTCACCTCCCAGTTATGGAGAAAGGAACTAGTGAGTTGCACAAACTTTGTAAAATACTGCATATAGGTTGACTTTTAACGTTTAAAAATATTGCTTACAAAATATGGGTCACTTTATATGCCTCTAGTGGGTGGGCGGTGGTGGTCTTTCAGCTGCTGCTGTAAGCAACTCTTAATGGATTGTTGGATCATGAAATTAATTCCATGACCAAAATCAATGTGTACTCAAGGATAAACGCAATCTCAGATTTTTCTATTAAAAAATTTATGTCAGCCAATATACTAGATTGTATTCACATATTCATTATATGCACAGTGTTATTAACACTTAGGTACTCTAAGATAAATTGAATAAATATGTACCTTTTGGGTAGGGTGACTGAGAAGTGATTTTGTTTGAATTTTTAGGTCTGACTAGGAATGTGATACTCTTCATTATTTTATCTTTTCATTTGGGATATTCACATTGATTTCTAAATTGTCAGCTATTAAAAGCCAGGAAATTGTACCGTATTTTTTATAACCTCTAACCTTAATAGAGCTTTCTTAGTACTGTAATTATTTAGTAATAATGATAATCCCTAGTATCTATTGAGTGCTTACTAAGGGTTAGACACCTTCCTAAATACAATTTCTCATAGCAAGTTTGTGAGATATTTTTCTCTCTTTTCAAAGGAGACAATGGGGCTTATATCATTTGCTCAAGGTCACACATTACATAGGTGGCTGAGCCCAGATGGGAACCTAGGCAGTCTGACTCCAGGGTCTGTGCTCCCAACCACTACACGATCTTCCTCAATAAATATGGGTTCACAGTGATGCTAATTAGAACCAAGCTGCGCACATGGCACATGTGCAGTGACATCCTGTGTAGGTTTTTATTGCAATGTACCCAGGATACTGTGAGCCCACAGCTGGTGTCTGTTAATGATAATAGTGTGGGAATTCAAAAATCATTTCCAGAGCATCCTGGGTACAGGCATTACATAATTTTCATTATCAGTGATCTTTAAATTCTGGGGCTTAAAGGAAATTTGTTATTTTGGATACCCTAAATAGTTTATTTCTTCTGTTTCTGAAAGTTTGTTCTGAAAGGAACTAATAGGAGACTACAGTGTGCTTTCTGTTTATTATTTCAGTAGGATTATTATTTTTACTTTTATTCTGAATTATTTATCTACTTATGTCCTTCTAAAGGGAGAGGTAACGGCAACTTTCAGGTTTTCTTTATTTCATCACTTTATTGGATGAGGGACAAATAAATATAATTTTAAAGACTTTCTAAGGAAACTTTGCTTTATCCTCAGGTAAGAGTGCTCTCCAATTTTCTACTGCTCCTTTAAAATACATTATGAACCCTGGCTGGTGTGGCTCAGTTGGTTGGAGCATCGTCTTGTACACCAAAAGGTCTCAGGTTCGATTCCTGGTCAGGGCACATACACAGGTTACAGGTTTGATCCCCAGTCAGGGTGCATACAGGAGGCAACAGAAAATTGTTTAAACTATAGTTAACTCTGGGGAAAAGATTAAGATTGAAGGAAGAGGTGAAGTAGGACTTCTTAGTCTACATATTTCTGTTTTACTTGAAATTATATGTGCATTTATTTCTATTTTTATTGAATTGGTTTTTTTCTCTTTTTTTAAATAGCTCCTGCCCTGGCCAGTTTGGCTCAGCAGTAGAGCATCGGCCTGCGGACCAATGAGTCCTGGGTTCGATTCCAGCCAAGGGCACATACCTCGGTTGTGGTTCGTCCCCAGCCCTGGTCGGGGTCGTGCAGGAGGCAACCAGTCGCTGTGTCTCTCTCACGTTGATGTTTCTCTCTCTCTGTCTCTCCATCTCTCTCTACCTGAAGATAAATAGAATAATAGCCTCGGGTGAGGGTAAAAAAAAAAAAAAATAGCTCCCTAAATACAAAAAAGTACAAAGATAATAAAACACACCATTCTCATGCACTAATTACCCAAAATAATGAAATGTAAACTTTATATTTGCTTTAGAATATTTTTAAAATTAAAATTCTAATTTAATTCTAAAATTAAAATTCTAGCTGAGCCCTGGCCAGTTTGGCTCAGCAGTTACAGCATTGGCCTGTGGACCGAAAGGTTGCAGGTTTGATTCTGGTCAAGGGCATATACCAGGGTTGCAGGTTCGATCCCTAGCCCGAGTTGGGATCATGCAGGAGGCAACCAATCAGTGTGTCTCTCTCACATCTATGTTTCTCTCTCTATCTTTCCCTCCCACTCTAAAAAAAATCAGTGGAAAAATATCCTCCGGTGAGGATTAACAACAACAACAAAAATTCTGTAGTTGAAAATTTCTTGTTCTCTTCCCAATTCTATTTCTCCCCTCTCCCCCTCCCCACCGAAGTCAACAACTGTCATCAATTTGTCACATTCATATTTTTATTCATATATTACAGATATAAATCCATACGTGATGTGTGTGTAGTATTTTGTGCATTTTAAATTTTACACACATTATAATATACTACATTAGTATTAAGCAACTTCTTTTTACAAACATTGTTTTCAATATCTAGCCATGTCAATATCTTGAGATCCAGTTCAAACATTCTTTTCTACTATATCGTATCCCATAATATGACTATATCACAGTTTATCTCACCTCCCAATTATGAATGTTTGGGGTGTTCCTATACTTTTTTCTCTTATAGATTGTTCCTCAGTGGACATCCATGTACATGCCTGGTAGTGCCTGTATTGAGAGGTTTTCTAGGGCAGGGCTTCCCACACTCGAAGACAGAAAAGGATTTTTGCGTGGCAGCCTATGGTAAATAGATGAGAAGTAAATGACAGGGTCTCTGGCTAATTTGGCCCAACTGTCATCCTGAGTACTGAAGGAGAATTACTTAAGCATACCAGTAACATCTTGTCACATCACATCTGTTGAGAAATTCTGCTCTATGGCCTTGTCTCTCAAGCTTTTTAATGTTTATATGAATCACCTGGTGATCTTGTTAAAATGCAGATTTTGATTTTGTAGGTCTGGGTTTGGGCTTGAGGTTCTGTGTTTCTAACACATTTTTAGGTAATGCTGATGCTTTCAGTAGAAAGGCTCTAGTGCTGTGCTATCCAGCACAATAGCCACTAGCCACACGTGGCAACTGAGCACTTGAAACGAGGCTAGTCTGAATTCAGATGTGCTGTAAGTATAAAATAACATGCTAAATTTAGTATGAAAAAGTAATATATCTTATTATACTTTTATATTATTACACATTGATTACTAATGACATGTTGAAATGATACTATTGTGAACATTTCATTTAGATTGTCCAATTTGTTAGCATATAGTTGTTCATTATATTTCATTACAATCCTTTGTATTTCTGTGATGTCAGTCCACCCTAGAGCCACACAACTCAGTGTGTCCTAGATTCTGCCCAGACCTCAGCAGGGTGGAGCCACCAAGAGTCAGGAGGGTGGGGCTGCTGGGAGCCTAGGGAATCAGGCTAGTGTATCTCCTGTGGGGTTCAGGAGGCAGTCAGGTTCACGGGAAAGTGGGAGCAATGGCTCCTGCCCTGAGGGCACACAACTCAGTCACTGACACCCCTGAGTCTGCTCATAGACACTGTCAGCAACTCAGAGGAAGGCTTTTCCTACAACAGCCATCTGATCAGCCTTCAGCTCTTTAGCCTTTTGGCTGTTCTTGTAGCCAAGTGTTCAGGGGCTAACTCTGAACCTTAAAACCTTACCAAAAAAAAAGGTGCTTCTGAATTTGAAGCCAAGGACATGTCAGGACTCTTATCTTTATATAAATGAAGAGTTATTCTACCTCTCCTTAAGTGTTGTGACCCATACTAAGGGTATCTGTTTTAAATAAGGTAGAATAATTTAGTGTTTGTATTTATTATCCTCTTGGAATGGTTCCTATTATGTGTTTGGTTTCCCAGGATATGGCAGCATATTGAATTGATATTCTCAAATGTTCGAGGCCCAGAGAAAATGCCCAGCTCTTCTGTGAAGCCTTCCTTAACCCTCTGGCACCTATTCAAATACAGCATTTATTCACCTGGCCTTGCAGTGTGCATGTTCCTCTCAAGACTGCAGCCTCTGTGAAGTAGAGGAGGGAATGAGAATCTATTCATGTCTTTTTTGTATTCCTCTTTTTACTACTGATGTTAAAACAGTACCTTGTAAATAATGTTCTGTTGAATTGAATAACCCACTGTCTCTCCCAGGTCCCTTGTGTGGTCTGTGACTGAGGCTTGTTGAGGGTTCTTCACACTTGTGTCATCTTGCACTTGCTCACATTGAAGCTCCTCTGCCAGTTGCAAAAATTCCCAACTTCTTTCTGTGGTCTGTCCACAAAGAGTCTGGCTCTTTGCCCTGCCCTGTGTGTCTCAGTTGGTTGGAGCATCGTCCCACACACCAAAAGGTTGTGGGTTCAATTCCCAGTCAGGGCACATACTTAAGTTGCAGGTTTGATCTCCGGTCAGCATGTGTACGAGAGAGAGGCAACCCATCGATGTTTCTCTTTCACATCAATGTTTCTCTCTCTCTCTCTCTCTCTCTCCCTCCCTTTCTTCTTCCTTCCCTCCCTGCTTCCTTCCCTTCCTCTCTCTCTAAAAATCAAGAAAAACATATCTTTGGGTGAAAATAAAAAAAAAAAAAGTCTGGCTCTTTGCTACTTGGGGGAATGTAGTGTCAAACAGAAACCAGGTGAAATGACTGTATTTGTCCTCTTCCAGAGCCTTTTTGAAAGCTGGAGGTTCTTTTACAATTCTCTGTCCTGAGAAAGAAATTCTTATTTGTTTCTCACACACTTTTGTGTGTCTCTGAGCCAGTTTACTACCCACAGTAAAACAGCCCCATTACTTTTTAAACTGCTTTATTGAGATATAATTCACATACTCTTTATTTAAAGTACTATATATAATTCACATATTGTACTTTTAAAGTATATAATTCAGTGTTTATTATATTCACAGAGTTGTGCAACCATTATCATAATCTAATTTTAGAATATTTTTGTTATCCCCTAAAGAAACCCCATGGTCATTAGCAGTCATTCTCCATTTCACCAACTCCCAGTCCTAGGCAACCATGAATCTACTCTCTGTCTCTCTAGTTTGCCTGTGTTGGACATGTCATATAAATGGAATCATACCATATGTAGTCTTTTCTGCTGGGCTTCTTTCCCTTGATAGTGCTGATTTTTTTTTTTTTTTAATCCTCACCCGAGGATATTTTTCCATTGATTTTCAGATAGAGTGGGAGAGAGGGAGAGAGAGAGAGAGAAAAACATTGATGTGAGAGAGACACATCAACTGGTTGCCTCCTGCACAACCCCAACCAGGGCTGGGGATCGAACCGCAACCGAGGTACGTTCCCTTGACTGGAATTGAACCTTTGACTCTTTGATCTGTGGACTGACGCTCTAACCACTGAGCCAAACTGGCAGGGTGATAGTACTGATTTTTATCAATACTCTTACATTTATAACTTTTCCACAGAACAGATGTGGTCTTATAACTCTCATTAGTCCTTCTGTGGCCTGGTTTTATTGAATTTGTGATATTTGGTTAAGTCACAGAATATCCTATCACACATCAAATAACATTGACTGCTGATAGTAATGAAAATGGCCCTGTTTCAGAGCCAAGAGAATTTTGCCCAAGATTCAGTTATAGTTATGTTACATATGGCTGATCCAAACTATTGCTATGGTCAAATGAATTGGGGTATAATAGGACTCCATGATTTTCCCATTGACCCACGTTCTAATGGGTAATTTGAGGCTTTGGGTTGTATAATTCCTGAGGATTCTAAGGCATTGGAGCTGGAAGCAACCGAGCAGTAATTTAGACTAGTCTCTCTTCCTCTAACTCCTATCCCATTTTTACTTGTGTAAGTAAATAGCTAATTAATAGAGCCAGTTATAGCAGGATTAGAATCAGCATATCTCAGTTACTAATGCAAAGTTCTTTCCTTTACTTCTTTTTGGCCTTGTTGCTGTTTTTAGCCTGAGTTGTCTAGAAACCAGAGCTTTAGGCAGGAATGAAGTGAAGCTTTATTTGGAGGTACAATCCCAGAACAGTGAGAGCGACAGCAAAGAGATGAGAAGCAAGAAGCAATGAGAAGCAAAGCAAAGTGACTAGATTACCAAGCTGGCAGCTGTGTCATGATGAGCCTCATGGGAATGAACACACAAATCTTCCATGCAGAATTCCAAAATAATTTATGTCTCTACTTTGCTGCCAAGGAGGTAGAACTTAAATCCTTACTCCTTAAGTGTGCACTGTGCTCAGTGACTTCCTTCCAAAGGGTACAGCGTCGAAAGGTTCTGGGGGTGACTTTATAGTAGAGAAACCTGACAAACACTACCTTCGCCAGGTGATGAAGATTGATGTCAGTAGTGATGCATAATGTTCGTAACATGTACCCTTGATGTTATGTGGTGAGAATGGCACTAGACTTCTGTGGGCTTCCTCTCAAAACCCATAACCCCAGTATGATCATGAGGAAGACCTCAGACAAATTGCAACTGAGAGACATTCTACAAAATAACCTGATCAATATTCCTCAGAACTGTCAAGATCGTTTTAAAAAAGGAAAATCTAAAAAACAGTCACAGCAAAGAAGAGCCTAAGGAGACATGACTACAAAATGTAAAGTGGTAACTTGGTTGGGATCCTGGAACAGAAAACAGACCTTAGGTTAAAATTGAGGAAATGTGAATAAAGTATGGGTTTTATTTAAAAATAATATATGAATATTGGTTCATTAATTGTGACAAATGTGCTATACTAATATAAGATGTTAATAATAGAAGAAGCTTCTTTATCTCTGAAACTGTTCTAAAAGTTTTTAAAATTATTTGAATGTTTTAAAAAGGTGGCTGGATATATAAAGTAATTAGGAGATGAAGGACAGGGAAGAGTTAAAGAGTCTGGGATTTCATGGTCAATGAGAAATAGTCGATTTAGTATCTAACTGTTTGCTTTATGGGTCTGTTGCCCATTTAGGGTAGATTTGAGGAACGTTTTTCTAAGTTCTAGGAAAAAAGAAAAATACTCTTTAGTCATCAGATACCCCGCAGATATAACTTCCCCATAATTTTTTTTGTTGTTTCTGGTGTTTTGAGTTTCTTTCACTTAAGTTGAAATATTCTAAAAATGTAACCACCCCTTTTTGGCATACTGCTGAAGAGGAGAAGAAACCATTTATATGGAAACTAGAATAGCTGATATTCTAGACTAAGGTAATAAGCTTCTGCATTAACAATTCATGTATGTCATTTTTTGTAAAAGATATGGTGTATATTAATCTTCTACTGGTGTTTCTAAATTTGATTTTTTTTAAACTTCATTCACTCAACTAAAATTTATTTTGTGTTCAGGTACAGGGTGATATGGTGGTCAGGAAGGTGACTTGTACACAGATCCTACCCACAGGAGTTTATAGTTCAGTGCTGGACAATAAGTGTTTATAAGCAACTATGCCAGAAAGTAGAGGGTGATAACTTTCCAAAAGAGGTGTTGCTAAAGTCTTATCCAAGATAAGTAGTAGAAGAGATTACTCCAATTTGAAGGACCCTGGGAAGGCTTCATGAGAAGTAGTAGGTTGACTTGATTTTAATAATTGCAGACTCTTAAGTCAGGTGTTATGTATTATTAATTTACATACCTATAGTGCATATTAGGTATTAAATAACATTTGCTGAATGACTGAAGGATTTGTAAATGCAGAGATAGGAGGAAGGAAAGACATTTTAGCCCTACCTATTGCTTTTTACAGTGTGGTACAAAACTAATGTGAGTGTATGTCTGTCTTTTTTTTTTTTTTTTGCCTAGCTGGTTCTTACTTGATAAGTCAGTTAATTTGATGTTGTCATTTTCCATTTCTACATCTCAACAAATATATTATTTATAAATTTATTACTTACAAAGGTTTTGACAATGACTTTCTAATGGCTAGAATATGGAGTAGAGGAGGAAAGCCAGTCATTTATTCATTAAGAATTATCTATATTTTTAGGAACTCACTGTCCAGCTAGAGATTTATCCAGGCCACTTATACTTTTGTTTGCCTTTCTTCTTTGGCAACCTTAAGGCATGTGGAAAGTGGTATAGATTCAGGGAGAAGAAAAAAAACTCAGTCAAACAAGTCATCTACTTCTTAGCAACTCTGGGTCTGGGGTCTGGTGAGGGTGGTTAAAACTATGTCTAAAATAAATATTGCATATCATTTGTGGATTTCAGGTCCATGGGTTCTCTCCCTTATTTCTATGGATTATTTTAAAAGTAGCTGATAGCACCTCTCAGCCATTTCAGCCATTTTTGGAGGGTTTCCCTGTCAATTGCACTATTGTCATTTGTTTTTTAAATGATCCAACTTTTTAATCTGTAGGCAATAGCAATAATTCATGCTGCCTTTCCCCTAAGAACTATAAAGTGCCATAGCAGTGGGTTTCTAGGGATATAGCTATAGTAAAAACTAGTATAGATATGATACCAAAACCACAAGTGACAAAATAAAAATAGATACTTTAGACTTCATCAAAATAAAAAACGCTTGTGCTGCATATGATGTCATTCAGAAAGTGACAAGACATCCCACATGATGGGAGAAAATATTTGCAAATATGTACATGTAACTGATAGGGATTTGTATCTAGAATTTATAAAGAACTCTTACAACCCAATAATAGTGACAAAACAAAACAATAAAAATGGGCAAAGGATTGAATAGACATTTCTCCAAATAACATATACAAATGGCCAAAAAGCACATGAAAAGATGCTCAACTATTAGTTATTAAGGAAATTAAAATCAAATCAAAACCACAGTGAGATACCACTTCACACCCACCAGGATGGCTATAATTTTAAAAAACAAACAATACAAGCCTTGTGAAGACGTGGAGAAACTCAAATTCTCATATACTGTTGGTGAGAATATAAAATGGTGCAGTCACTGTAGAAAATAGTCTGACAGTTCCTCAAAATGTTAAATATACAGGTGCGGGCAAACAGGTTTACAGATGTTCACATGGGAAAAGACATGCAGGTTATGATTATATGACTTTATAAGAGTAAGTTCTGTGTTTTGCATACTCACAACTGTTAACCTACTTTTGCCCACCCCTGTATATAGAGATACCACATGACCCAGCAATACCATTCCTAGATATATACCCAAGAGAAATGAAACCATACATCCACACAAAAACTTATACACAGATGTCCATGGCAACATTATTTATAATAGCCTAAAGGTGGAAACAACCCAAATGTCTATCAACTGAGAAATAGATAAATAAAATGTGGTATATCTATATAAACTATTACATATTACACCATGGATGAAACTCGAAAACATGAAAGAAGCCAAATTCAAAAGGCCACATATTGTATGATTCCATTGATATGAAATGTCCAAAATAGGCAAATCTGTAGAAGATAGTAGATTAGTGGTTGCCAGAGGTTGGCAGGGGTGGGAATAGCAGTTGGGAGGAATGAAAATTAGCTGTTAATAGATATGGGGTTTTTTTTAGGGGTGAGAAAACTGTTCTAAAATTAGATTGTGGTGATGGTTACACAACCCTGTGAGTATACTTAAAATTTTATAGTATGTAAAGTATATCTCAAAAAATTTGTTGTCCTCACAGTAAAGATGGTACTTTCATGCTAGACACCTACAGCAAAATTTGTGTGGAAAAGTTACAGGGTAATCTTTTCTCGGACTCCATGTATGCTCTAGTTCTTGATATTTTAGAATTAAGGGAAATTGAACTTGGCTAACCTCAACACAAGTTCCAAATGTATTAAATTTATACATTGTATTATATCCAAGAATTTACATTTTGCACTGTGCTATTCCCAAGAATTTGCAAACACTAAAAATGTATGAAGGTTAGGAACTGTTTAGAAAAATTGTAGTGACCATTGCTATTCTTAGAAAAGTAATTACGCCAACATTTTATTTCAGTCCTAGAGCCAACAGAATCTATGTTAGCATAAGCTAGCAAACAACAGGAAAGCTGCTAGGAAGGAAAATTGGAAAATTGATTAATATTAGCCTCTTGAGCCAGTACTTTCATGTGTGGCTCATTGTACTTTTCTGTTTGCCTTGAATTGGCTTTGGTAATTAGATGTTGAATTAACCTTAAAGAAATAGATAGAAATGTATGCCATATGGAAATGCCCTTGGAACAATAAAGCTTGTGATGCATTTTCCATCATTTGTCTTCAAAAATTATTTTCACTGAATGTGTGATTTATATACTTGCATTCTTAGTGTAATGCATTAGGACATTTGTAGCTATTTATTGCTTTTTTTCTCTTTTTATTTTCTTTGACTTATCTCCTACTTAGTCTCTATTCCAAGTTAAATTAAAGATATCAAAATCTTTTCCTTTTGGGGAACATTTAAGAAGGTTCTTTACTGAGTGTCTTCTCTGTGCAAAGTATTATGCTAGGTGTTGGGTGTTTCTAAAATAATCAAGGAGATTACTGCAAAGCTTAGCTCTGAACCTTACAATGCTATGAATAATGATAGTAGCAAAGAGACTATACTGTTGCAGGTAAGAGGAAACAGAATAATTCCATTGAATTCTCTGTGACAGAGTGACCAATGGCAACAGACCCTGTTCAAGTCCTGATCATGAGCTGAAGAATGACTATTTCCCAGTGGTGAGAGAGCAGTGCTTTGACCTGATCCTAAAGCCAGCTGTTCTCATTTTCAGGATATAACAGCATTGTATTCACATATCAAAGAGAGTGGGTGACAAACACTACATTTTTCCTTTCTGCTGTCGTCTTTCTGCCCTTTTCTTGCACTCTGAATTCTCTTTCTAACCATTTCTACCTCCATTTTGTCTCTCCTCCTTTCGTATTACTGTCTGTTGAAGAACAGTCTTTATTACTAGTTTTATCATCACTAATATTTCTTCTTTTTTTTAAATATTTTTTTCTTTATTGATTTTGGAGAGAGAGGAAGAGAAAGGGAGAGAGAGATAGAAACATCGATGAGAGAGAACATCGATTGGCTGCCTCCCGCATGCCCCCCACTGGGGATCAGGCCCACAACCTGGGCATGTGCCCTGACCGGGAATCGAACCGGCGACCTCTTGGTGCACGGGTCGACGCTCAACCACTGAGCCACACCAGCCGGGCCACTAATATTTCTTAACAAATTAGTCTTCCATGTTGAGCTTAAAGGACATATATACATGGATATATAAATAGGTACATAAGCAGAGTCAACTTTTTATTCCACTTTCTCATTCTCTTTTTGCCTATTTGAATAGTTTTAACTATGGTTGAATAGCCTTTTGGTATGAATCATTTGAGCATAGTCAGAATATAAGATACATCAGAGGGGGAAGTGCATCTGTCATAACTTATTAGCCATTTTTATTATATCAGAGAAGACAACATGACAAGAAAATGAGTCCTTGACATAAATGCCATGTCTAAAAATCCAGGTCAAATTGAAAAATATCTAGGAAAAATGATGGAATTTGCTAATTATTCAGTAATGCCACTTGTAATCATTTTGGGAAAGAACGAATGACTTTGTGGATACATCTGACTAAGTAATCCAGGAGAGATTGAACTCTTCCTAGCAGAGTTTTATAAGTTGTTGGGTGGGTAAGTCTACACTTTAAACTGGATTGGATATTAGGCTATGCTTTTCCTGCTAACCAGTGAGTGTAGGTTTGGGAGGCAAATCAGATTAGTTCTAAATACGGTAAAATAAGTTATTTTTCTTTCCTAATCTGAGTTGTAGTGTGAGTTCAATAAAGTATGTGTTGCAGTTATATTTAGGAGGCAGTCAGACAAAGTGTAGTCATCCAAGGAGTCTGAGACAGAACTTTCAGAGAGGTGGGTGATGAACATAGGGCATGTGCTATTAAGGAGCAAAGGAAACAAGAGTTAAAAAAACCAAAACTGTAGTCATTAATGTTGAATGATATCTAACAGGGAAAATGATTAACATGTGCCTGTTGGATTTAACAACAAGGACATCATTAATGACCTTTGACAGAGCCTGGTAGTGACATAGTGGGGCAGGGGTCCATTAAAATAGAAGTGTGAATGGACAAGTCAGGAAGAAGATCAGGATGCTGATCAGCACTGCTTCTCCCACCATTGCACTAGGAGCCCATGCATAACACAAAAAAGCATAAGGCTTAGAAAGAAACAAAAGTAATGTCATTACTTACAGATGATAGGATTCGTATTTTCTGCTGGAAAAAGTCCATCAGAATCTACAAACTACTGGGTACATAAATATATAAAAATCAGAGTTTGATTTTTGTTCTACGTGCTTGACATGTGTTATCTTGTTTAATCCTCTTAATAACTATGATGAAGCATGACGATAACCCCCATTTTATTGATGAGGAAATTGTGGTCCAGAGAAATCAAGTACCTAGCACAATCACACAGCCACATGGGTACAAGGATTTGAGCCCAGGCAGTCTGACTCTAAAGGTCCATAGTCTTAACCACCGTTGTCCATGTCTTCAAAGCCAGGGACAGAGTCATTTAGAAGGAACACAGCATACAAGGGGATTTTTGGGGTTTAGGAGTTGTTGTTTTTTATTTAAAGATAGGAAAATGTTGAACAGGTGTGTGAGTGATGAAGCATGAGACTGATGAATAGAACTTAGTTCTGGAGGAGACAGAACAATGAGTTTAGCCTTGGTCGGGAGAAAGGACCCCTGTTCCTCTCACAGTAGTTCAAGAGTTGTTATGTCTGAGACAAACTGCAGAGTTTGGAGTAAGGCATTACTGATGTTCTAATCCTGTTGACAAGTGCTATGTGACTACTTGCTGTATTAGGAGCGATCCCTTTATTTTTGTGACATGTGACGCAGTTTCCCTGGCCAGAGGCTTCTCTTAGGTCAGCATACATTTCTCACTTAGTTCATCCAAGCAGTGCCTTCAGAGAGGGCTTACTATGGGGAAGAAGATCTGTCAAGAACACACGCATGACATTTTTGAGTCATTCTATTTAGTTGGCTTTAGGACAGAATAAAAGCCTCTCAGCTGATGCATAAAAAGCACCTGACATCACCTTCTTGAGACGCCTCAGAACAGTGCAGGGCAGCACAGGTTTTATTATATATATATATATATATATATATATATATATATATATATATATTAGAGATTTTTAAAAAATAGGATCAACATTATTCAGTTGGCATTGATTCAAAGAAAAATGTAGTCAGGCACAAACCTTGATCGAGGGAAGCATCCACAGAATTGCACATTACATTCTGGATCCAAAAGTCTCTCCAAATTCGGTTACCTGTGTAGTACACTAACAACACTAGTGGGAAGATGATAATCAACAGACATTCTCTGGACAAGAAAATCAAATATTCTTTGGGAGGTAAAACGCATATTGACACCTTCAAACAAGTGCCAGAAGAGTTTGGCAAAAGACATTCTAGCAAATGCCAAAGTCGCAGTCAGCCAGGATGCTGTGTGCTTGGCTCGCAGCCCGTCATGCACACGCAATGTCTGAGGGGTTGCTTCTTGACACCATCGGTGTAGCACTTGGGGTGACGCTCGAAATGTGTAAGTGTTCGAAATTTGAACTCAGACCAGGCTTAAGTGATATACGACCTGTTCCAAGGTCTATTTCATTGCTTAAGAATCTGTATGGCCTTTTGTCTGCATGACATGGCAAAACAACAGAATTGTTAAACCACAGATTTATGTAGAGTGTCCTCTGGGTATGGGTACCATATCTTGTACCTCGGCCAGCCCAGAGTCAACTGTAACAGTGTTGCAGGCTCTTTAGGGCTTGGACTGGATCTGAACCTGTTGTGTGTGCTGGAGGAATTCAGCAATTCTAGATGTAGGACAAGGTCTTCAGCAAATATGGAAATGGACAAGAGGAGGATTCTAACAAGAATTAATATATTTTGTAAGTGTTTTGATAAGCCAACAGAGGGCCTTAAAAACCAAGAGACAGGATAGTACAGAAGGAAACAAGGTAGAAATTCAGTTCTCTTACCTGAGTACAGGGAAAATGGGCTCCTAGTTACAAGCAACCAGTTGCTAGGTTAGAGCTAAACTGAGCCTGATATAGAAATTATCAGTATTGGACCAGGGCTTCTTAAATCCCCTCTTCCCCTAGCCTCCAAAACTGTCCCAAAGGCTGGAGAAAGAGCAAAATCTAAAAGTAGCTAAAGTCACTGAGGATTCAGTGTGGAGTTTGGGGAAGAGGTGGAATGACAGGGAACCAAGCAAGCCATACTTCCCCTTGCCCCAAATAATGCTAAGTGAGGGGGAAATATTGTCCTGAGATAGATAGGCACCTAAGCCCATTGACTCCCACAGGGGTATGAAAGGGAACTTTGCTTTCTCCCTATAATCCCTTATTGCAAAATTAACTGCTGCAGAAAACAGGTGCTAATGCAGGTGGCAAATGAGAGGAATTTAACTCCGTTTATCAGTCTTCAGAAGTCGGTGAACTTGAGTGTAGGCCAAGTGGGCCTTCAGGGAAAATATACAGACATTATTTGGTCAGGGTAACAAAGCATATAAATAAGTAACTAGTCAAATAATCCTAAGTAGACAGCCTGAAAAAATAAATTGCCTTGCTGAGAAAGCAGAGTTAAATGAACAGTAGCCATCCCTGCATGCTTGGTGACTGTTTAAGGTCACTATACTTTTCCAGTAGAGCAGATTCAATTAGACACCTGCCTGAAGAGTATAGTTTTCATTGACTTTTGACGATCAAAATCAGCATCTTTTTCTTGCCCAGAATATTGCCAAGGAAATAAGAGTAATCATTTCAAGTCTGCAGCCTGGGTACATTCCAGAACCCCGTGTGACCAGGCAAACTCCTGGTATCTTTCTGACCACCAATTTAGATATGCTATATCTGTGGCCTACTTTTTTTTCCCTGTATAAGTGCTGCATAGGAAAATTTATACTCCGGACCAAATATGTAAGAATGAGTCATGATCATCATTTACTAAACATTTAGTAGATACCAGACACTGTGCTAAGCCCTAAATACAAATAATTTTATTTAATTCTTATAACTCCTAAGGACAAACTATTTTCTCCCATATTATAGAGAAAGCAAGACTTAGGAAGATTAAATAACTTGCTCAACATCGCCCAGTTAATGTCAGAGCCAGCATCTGAACTCCAGAAGTTTGACTGTGGTGCCTGTGATTATCATCATTATATTCCATTCACGTTTGAAATGAACTCAGAAC
This sequence comes from Tadarida brasiliensis, assembly GCA_030848825.1. Lineage (NCBI taxonomy): Eukaryota > Metazoa > Chordata > Mammalia > Chiroptera > Molossidae > Tadarida > Tadarida brasiliensis. Next base: position 178,846,466 of record CM061257.1, on the reverse strand, counting down.
TAAAGTCATTTTTTAAATATTAGAATTGTTTACTTGTGTTGTTTTCTGAGAGAAAAATCTTACAAAGCAAATGGAAATGATGGGATAATGAAGGCCTCAGTTGAATGTACACAGTGCCAAGCATAATGCACACAAATACTGAGCATGGAGCTTGCTCGTGCCATACTGAGAAAGAGGCTCGTATGAGAAGTGTCATTGTGATATTTACTGAGACTCCTCTTAAAAGAGAATTTGTCTTTTATCATCAGTTTGAAAAGCTTTAATGATCTATTTTCTGGCCTCCTGGAATGTTAAAAAGCTTCCAGGAGTACTGGTCAGTGTAGCCTGCTTCTGGCCTTATAATCTGTAGAACAAGGGCAGAGTAACCATTTGAGAAAAACGAAAGATGTCTTCAGTTTCTCTAATGTCTTTATAACATTCAGGTAAACTTAAAGTTAAGCCACATGAAGATGTAAGGTGATAGGGGAATACCATAGAAATAGCCACCAAAAATTGTAGTACATGAAATAGAACAAAAGACCATTAACATCAATTTTGTGTTTGTATTTATGAAAATCCATGAAGAGAAATGATGGACTAGCTATAATATCCACAGTTGTTGTTGTTTTCCTGTGGCAGAGGCTCCTGGACAGAACTTTATATTTTTGCTTATTTCAAGGAATTCAAAGACAGCCATCATCGACACAGGCTAGAATCATTGCCTTTGTCAGCCAAGGCAGGTTGCTGAGTGCGCGGCCCCCGTCCACCAGGCAGGCAGGAGCCCAGAGCACTCCTCATGAGGGTTGGCAGCATGTGGGTGTTTAATCACTCTGCCAGGATTTCTGATTAGGACACTCAGTCCAACTATCAGCCCTCCTGCATGCTTCAGGGCTTCTCCTTTCTTCACTTTTTATACTGGCCTCTTTTGGAAAACTTGTCATAAGAATGCTTTGTCAGAACCTTTAAAGTAACCTGCTAAAGCAAGAACTTTTTACCATTTTAACAGAGAATAGATTTCTCCCTATTTTGTTCCAGATTCTCCCTCCCACCTGTCTCAGACTTTGCATCTTTGTTGTTGTTGTTGTTAATCCTCACGGGAGGATATTTTTCCATTGATTTTTTAGATAGAGTGGAAGGGAGGGAGGAAGGGAGGGGGGGAGAGAGAGAGAGATCTCAATTGGTTGCCTCCCGCAGGACCCTGACCAGGGCCAGAACCTACAACCCTTTGGTCTACAGGCCGACACTCTAACCACTGAGCCAAACCTGCCAGGGCAAGGCTTTGCATCTTTTTGTTCAGTAACCCTGTCCAACACTGCCCTCCTCCTCCCTTCCATGTAACCTCAAGTGTCAGTGAGACAGAAGACTGCAGAATCTCCCTTGGATTTTCCATGAGTCCAACCATTATAACCTTTTGCCACCCGCCTTCTTCACCTTCTCTTTTTTGGGGAATGGAGTGGGATTCATGGTGTCACTGAGATTTGCTAACTGGAAGAGTTGCCTGTGATTATAGCACTTAACTAGATTTGAAAAGTGAAATATGTCTGCTTTTCCCCAGCATCGGGTTTTGTTACCACAAAGCTTGAGAGTGAAGTTTACAGGGAGCTAGAAATTTTACTGAGCCAATCTGTGTTTGCTTCATTCATCCAGGGCTTTGGAGTCATTAACACGTTAAGCATTCCCACAAAGTAGTGCCAAATTATGTAATAAATCGTAGCAGTAACACTAGGTGTTTTCACCAGTGCCTTATACTGTTGCCCCAGGAGAAGTAAATATAAAACTAAACAAATAGTAGAGACAGAATGAAGTGGCTTTGTGATTCTGCTCTTTTTCATACCCTGTCTCTGGGTGTAGTATTTTGTTATGCAAATCATTTTATAGCACCTGTTTTCCCTGTGCCCCTCCCCTGGCCCTCCAGTTCAACAAAAATTAATTTCATTACATTTTTTAAAAATCAGTGTTATAATGATCACATGTGTTCATTCTCATTTAGCCTGTTCAAAGTTATGCAAGGAAGTCTGTTTGGAAGATACACACTTAAAACAAACATCAGCTATCCACTTTTTTGTTTGTTTCCCATGTTCCAGTCTCCCTGAGAGATCAGGCCATCAAGGCAGAGTATTTCATGACTCATTCATCCATTTATTCATTCATTACAAGAAACATTGGAGGCTCTAGTATTAAAAAAATGAATAAGACATAGTCTTAAAGAATTTATAATCCCAAAGAGCCTTTTGATTAGCAGAGGAGACAAATTACCTAAATATCTAATCTGGCTTAAAGCTTAAACTGGCGCAGTAATTCAAACAGTCCCTTGTCATGAATGACGGGCCTGTCTCTGCGTCTCAGGGGAAATATCCTTCGTCCACCGGAGTGCCGATTGCTGTGCTGGGATTTATGGTTGGAATTTGTGGCTGTAGGTTGCTTGATCAGAACCCGGTAGCACTCTGACTGACTGGGCCTCAGTTTGGCTTCTACTGATTGCCCAACCCGGAGTCTCTGCTGCATCTCCGTCCACTTCTCCCCTTTGAAATCTCTCAGTGTCCTTGCCTGATGGGAACTATGGGAGCTCGCAAAACTGAAACCTCAGGCTCTTCTCTGCCAGCCCTGCTGCAGCAGTGAGCCATTATGTCTGTGCCCTGTGTTGTGGTGGAGGCCACCTGAGAATTGCTCTTATCCTAGAGTCCCAGACATGAAGAGAGCGCAGGCCCTCAGCCTTCCGTTTCATCCTCACTTATTTACCACACCGATTCTCTGCAGGCTGAGGCAATCAGTGCTGCTTTGCTGCGCTTTCCCCATCTCCCAGAGTCTGAAGGACAAGGCTGTCTCATACATTATATCCTCTCCCTTCCATAGACCTAGTGCGGCTGAACAGGTGAACAGAATGTCTCCTCTACCCTCCCTGCCGTGTAGGCTTGTTGGTAGATAGAGCGAAGGGAGAAGTAAAGGCTTTGGGAAAAGCCTCTCTTAAGACGCCTTGGCGTAAGGCTACTGTCATAGATGATATTGTATGCAGTCAGTCGTTCCTTTTGCCTCCTGTTGCCAGGTGACTTGCAGCACCTGCTACCAGAGGAGTACAGATTCTTGCCCCATTGATGTGGGGTTTAGACATGTGGCTTTCTTTGGCCAATGGCATGTAAGTGGATGTGATATAGGCCACATCTGAGCAGAAGCTGTGAGAGTCAGTGCTCTATTCCTCCACTCCTCTTGCTCTATTCCTTCTGCCATGAGAGTGTCATGACCAGAAGAGGGGCCTCTTCTGCCTGGGTGAGAGAATAAGACATGTGAGCAGTAGCCAAGCTGACACTGACCTGCAGCCAAACTGTAATGTGAGGAGGAAGTAAAACTTTGTCGCTAAAAACCACTGAGATTTTGCGGTTATTTATTACTGCTGCAAAGCTGACTAATATACTCCATAATGTTTTGCATATCAAAAGCCAAATGTCACTTCCTTTTTTCTATTTCTATTCCTTCTCTAATAAATCTAATCTCTCCCCAAGCAGATGGATGCCTTGAGCTAGATAGGGTGAAGGTTATGCATTCAGAAAGGCAAAAGAATAAGCATCTTAATTCTCTTCAAAATATTGCCATATTACATAAAGAGAGGAACCTCATATGGAAAATAATTTCAACTGTGGGTTTTGGTTTTGTGTGTGTTTTGCTTTAGGTTTTTGTTTTTGTTTTGCTCTGAAGGAAGGAAATACTTATCATTTTGTAAATAAATGGGGTTCATGCTATCCCTACAGGACATCCAGGTGAAAATTGAGAAGTGGTTATTAAAGGATAGAACCTTACCCTTTTCTAGTTTATGCTGTTGTTAAAGAGACATAATATAGAGAAGAAGGCACCAGCCTCATTCAATGACAGATAAATTCTGGGTTGTTATCCCAGGTTCATGGTCTGCAATTTGTGGCCAACCATAGGATCCCTCTGTCCTTATTTGTGTGGATGCAAGTGGTTAAGCTCAGATTCTAACAAACACCAAGGATCTTTCTCAGTGTTTTTCATTCTGTTGTAGTTTAGGAATTTGCAAGCATGTAAGACTTATTTAGTGGTGACTACACCTGCTGTTTATTTACTTAGGCCAGAGGCAAACAAAAGAACTGTTGGTCCCATAATGATCATGTTAGCTACATCTGTGCACACAGGGTAATCAGCACAAGCAGATACATTTTGGGAAAAGTAGAAAAATGTAGTAGCTTTTTGCTTTAGAAATGCTAAGGATTCTGCTGGATTTGAGTGATTGGAATTTCCCTGCTGCTATGATTCATTTCTGGTTCTGTACACAAAACTGCTCACCATTTTCTGTTTGAGAAGAAGTATTTCACCATGCTCAAACCTGGGATTTTCTACGAAAAAAAGTAACAGTCCTAACTTCAGATACCTGGTCATGATAGACAAAGTTTACAGCTAGATCTGATGATAGATTTATAGGTCAGTTGTCTCACGATTAGATAAATTATAAACAATAATGTAAGACCTGATCATTTATAAAGTAATTGATCATATGCTATAAATTTGGAAAGAAAAAAGATAGTACATGAAAGATATAGTAATAGATAGTCTAGTTTATTCCAATATAGTCAAATGCTATTTCAAGTTATAAGAAGATAAAAAGTAGATAATAAGTGGAGCACATTTTGTTCAAGACAAAACATACTGAATGGAACTTGTTTCATTAAAAAAAAAAAATTTAGCCAGTTACTGTGGCTTAGTGGATTGAGCATCTTCCCATGGACTGAGAGTCCCGGTTCGATTCTCGGTCAGGGCACATGCCTGGGTTTTGGGCTCGACCCCCAGTAGGAGGCGGGCAGGAGGCAGCTGGTCGATGTTTCTCTCTCCCTTCCTCTCTCTCTAAAAAAAAATCATTAAAAATATCTTTTTTAAAAAATTAGGCTGACAATGGTTGCCTGGGCCTATATAAGCAAAGGCAATGAGAAGGCTGTTTTTCTGGGTCAGATTTCAGAATGGATCCTGTTTAAGAAAGAATATCATACCTTGCTGACTATTCAGTTGTTCCTATAGCTTGGCAGACTAGAGATATATATTTATATTCATTCTCCACACCTTTGTTTTGTTTGCCAGAATGTCCTCCTCCATTTTTATCTTCCTCCAAGGCCAATTTGAATACCATTTCCTCTGTGAAGCCCCCCCCCCCCCTCCGGCCCCCAGCTGGACATTTCACTCTCATTTCTGCATTCTGATGGCATTGAATTATTATTTTCTCATAGAGAATTTTTGTGATAGTTTGCCCTATATTATGGTTATTTGTGTATATTGTGTATCTCTCCTAATAATGAAGATGATGATAGCAGCTACCATATGTTGAGACCTTTGTGTTTGAGGTACGAAACTCTTCATATCTCACAATAACTCTGTGAATTAAATATTAACTTCTACAAATCAGGAAATTGAAGCTAAACGAGCTTAAACAAGGTAGGCTGAGGTAATAGAGCTAAATATCATTAAGTTGGGATTCAAAACCCAATCTGTTTAACTCCAGAACCAATGTTTTTAATCACCCCTCACCCCCATTACTCAGTTATGAATTCTTAAGATTGTGAGTTGAAGGGCAATGGAGGAAACTCACATTTACTAGGTATGGAATCTGTGCCTGACTAGGAGCTTGCAGGTGTATTATTTATCATATGAGGTAATATCATTTCCATTTTAAAGATGATTATAGTTCACTATAGACAAAGTTAAAAAGACAAGTAATAGACTCTGAGAAGATATTTGTAGTACATGTAACTGGCAAAGGATTGAGAGCCAGAATATAATCAATAAGAAAAAGACCAATTACCTAATTTTTAAAAATGAGGAAAATTCATGAATAGGAAGTTTACTAAAGGGGAAAACCCGTAACAGGGAAAAACACATGAAATGATACTCAACCTCTTTAATAATTAGGGAAATATATGTTAAAACAATGAGATACCATTTCATATCTGTAGTGTTGGCAAAAATTAAAATGACTGACATCTAGTGTTGATAGATGAGAATGCTCCCATAGTGTTGGCTACAAAAGAAAATGATACACCACTCTGGAGAACAGTTTGGGATGTGAAGATTGTCATACTCTGTGTCTAGCAATTCCACTTCTGGACATATGCCCTAGAGTAATTCTCCCAGGAGGCCTGTTCAGTGCCAGTATTATTTGGGGAATGGATAAATTGTAGTATTTTCATACAGTTGAAAATCATAGGGAGTTAAAACAAATGATCTGCCAGACATCTGTTATATTTCTGTAATCTTCTCTATGATTGAAGTATTTAATAACTTAAAACAAAATAAAAGAAGAAAGAAAACCTAGATTCCAGACCATGTCTTGTATGTTATAATACTTAATAAATGTTTGTTTATTTACTTGTGGGTTTGGTTCCAGACCACTGCAATAAAGCAAGTATGGCAATAAAGTGAGTGGTATACTCTTTTTGCTGGTGGAGGGTCTTCCCTTCAGTTTGTAAAAAACAACACCTGTGCCATAGAATGAATAAAATGCAGCAAAATGAGGTGCACCTGTAAATGAGAACTGTGAGGCTCCGGGAGGTAAAGTAGGACTTCTTCCTTGATATGCTGATTATCAGAATTCACTATCACCTTTGTATCTTTGAAAGTATTAATCTTCCATAACTTACAACCAGGAAATAATTTGAGCTCTCAGAAGAGTCCAATTTAATATTAGTGAAAAACTGAAATTTAAATACTGTGAATGTTATATTCCCAAAGACTGTCATATTTGCTAATTCCCTTATATTTTTATTTTTAAACTATTGGAGGGATCACTGTTTTGTTGGGAATGTGAGTGGACCATAAATAAGTCGAGCTTCCTTTAAAAGAGGCTTTAAAAAGTCACTCTACAGTTTTTAAGTCTAGATGTTAAAAAAAAAAAAAAAAGTTGAGGGAGGAACTTATTTCCAAAAATAAATAAACGAAAAGGTGTTGTGCTAAAACAGCATCTTTCTCACAGGAAGACAGCTTCTCATCCCAAAGTTAAGGTCCTCTGCAGTGGCCTGCCTATTGCCACCTCTCTGTCCTGACAAAGGCTGTTTTCTGTCCAAAGCCCTTGGCTTTCTTATTCTTGCCTCTGAGCCTTTGTACATGTCATTTTCTCTGAGTAAAATATTTTTCTCAACATTATAGCTTAGGAGTCCTTTGTCAGGCTGTCACTATTAGTGCCTCATTTGCAGCAATTTCTTTGACAACCTCCAGATGGGAGGTACTGGGGACCTGAGGAAATCAGGAAGATGAAGATGTCCTTGGATATCTGTTGTCTAGGTAATAGCTACATTTAGAAGGCAGGGGCATCTCTCAGAGATCTCTGATCTTAACCTAGGAGTAGACATAATTGGTGAGGCCCAAAGAAGGGGGATTTTTGTGTGTCCCTCCCACAGCATTCCTGCTTATCTACAGATCTAGTAGATAAACTACTGGACCTCTGACCAATTTCTACTCTACGCTCCCATCTTTCTTCTCTCCAGAACTTGCCCCATCCCTTTATTCCAAACTCATCATCTTATAAAGTTTAATCTCCAGGGTCATTTTTCTGGCCTGAAGCCATTATGTAATAAACACACACCTCAGAACTTTGTGACACTAATTTGATAGTTACTTGCTTGTATGGGAAACTTTGTGCTGCTCTGGAAATAGTGCTGGACCACTCAGAGGATCTAGAGTCAGGGCTGGCTCTTCCATTTCAAGTCTGACCCTGAGCAAATCTCTCTTACCCTTCCCTATTAGAAGGAAGGTAAGCTCATTGGTATGCTGGAGCCAGCCTGTTCTCATTCACAAAATCTGATTGTTAAATTCCAGTAATATTATGAGTTTTTTATATTAAAAATATATTCAAATATCAGAATATTTCATTATTTTATTTCCTGCCCTCTTTTTTATTATGTTAAAAAATATATATATAACATAAAGTTTATCATTTCAACCATTTTCAAGTCTACACTTCAGTACGTTCATTAAGTACATTCATATTATTGTGCAACCATTGCCACAATCCATCTCCAGAACCTTTTCATCATCTTGAACTGGAACTCTGTATCCATTAAACAATAACTCCCTCTATCCCCTCCCCTGAGCCCCTGGCAACCACTATTCCACTTTCTGTCTCTGTGAATCTGACTACTCCAGGTACCTCATGTAAGTGGAGTTATACAGTATTTGTCCTTTTGTGTCTGGCTTATTTCACTTAGCATAGTGTTTTCAGGGTTCATCTGTGCTGTAACAATATATCATAATTTCATTCCTTTTTAAGGCCGAATAATTCCTGTGTGTGTGAAATATGTTTTGTTTATCCAGTCATTTATTGATGGACATTTTGGTTGTTTCTGCCTTTAGAGTGTTATGAATAATGCTGCTGTGAACATTGGTAATTCAAATATTGTTTTTTTTCTTCTATTTATTTATTTATTTATTTATTTTTAACATATCTTTATGGTTGAATGTATTACAGATGTTCCTTCTTTTTTACCTATTGACCCCCTCGTCCCCACTTCTGCCCCCCTCCAGCCTTTCCCCACACTCTTTTCTGTGTCCATTGGCTATGCATATATGCATATAAGTTCTTTGGTTTTTTTCTTCCCACCCCCCCGCACCCCCCTTCCCTTGGAGGTTTGTCAGTCTAACAACCAATTTGTACTTCTTAATCCCTTCACCTTTTTCACCCATTCCCCCAACCCCCCTCCCATCTGGCAACCAACAAAATGTTCTCTGTATCTATGAGAATGTTTCTGTTCTGCTTGTTCATTTTGTTTGTAGATTCGATTGTCGATAAAATATGTATTTATTGCCATTTTGTTTGTTCATATTTTTGATCTTCTTTTTCTTCAGAAAGACCCTTCAACATTTCATATAATAATTGTTTGGTAGTGATGAACTCCTTTAGTTTTTTCTTGTCTGGGAAACTCTTTATATGGCCATCGATTCTAAATGATAGCTTTGTAGGATAGAGTAATCTTGGTTGTAGGCTCTTGCTTTTCATCACTCTGAATATTTCTTGCCACTCCCTTCTGGCCCGCAAAGTTTCTTTTGAGAAATCAGCTGACAGTCTTATGGGACCCCCCTTGTAGGTAACTGTTTTTCTCTTGCTGCTTTTAAGATTCTCTCTTTGTCTTGAACTTTTTGCATTTTGATGATGATGTGTCTTGGTGTGGGCCTCTTGGGGTTCTTCTTGTTTGGGACTCTCTGTGCTTCCTGGACTTGTATGTCTATTTCCTTCACCAAGTTAGGGAAGTTTTCTGCCATTATTGTTTCAAACAGGTTTTCGATTTCTTGTTCTCTCTCTTCTCCTTCTGGCACCCCCAAGATGCAAATGTTGGCACGCTTAAAGTTGTCCCAGAGGCTCCTTACACTATCCTCATTTTTTTGGATTCTTTTTTCTTTTTGCTGTTCTGATTGGGTGTTTTTTGCTTCCTTATATTCCAAATCGATGGTTTGCTTCTTGGCTTTACCTCCCCTACCATTGAATCTCTGTAAATTATTTTTTATTTCAGTTAGTGCCTCCTTCATTTCTGACTGGTCCTTTTTTATGCTCTTGAGGCCCTCACTAAGTTCACTGAAGTTCTCACTAAGTCCATTGAGCATCCTTATAAGCAGTGTTTTGAACTCTTCATCTGTTAGGTTGCTTATCTCCATTTCACTTAGTTCTTCTCCTGGAGTTTTGTTCTGTTTTTTCATTTGGGACCTGTTTCTTTGTCTCCTTCTTTTGGCTGCCTCCCTGTGTTTGTTTCTATGTATTAGGTAGAGTTTTTATGTCTCCTGGGCTTCCTAGGGTGGCCTATTGTAATAGGTGTCCTGTAGGGTCCAGTAGCACAGCCTCCCTGGTCTCCCAGCTGGGCCCTCGAGGTGCACTCCTCGTGTGGACTTTATACCCTTCTGTTGTAATTGAGTTGCTTGCTGTTGGCACATCAATGAGAGGGTTTTACTCAGGCTGATCAGCTGCAAGGACTGGCTGTGCCCACTATCCACTGACCTCTGACTACCTTGGAGTATCAGCTGTGCAGGGGCCCACCACACAGAGCAAGACTTACTTCAGCAGGGCTCTGGTACCCACTGAGTCCATTCCTTGAGTGTGTCACTTGTGGAGGTGGTTGGGTGGTGGTGCTTCTCAGTGTTCTGAAGCTGTCCACTGGGTGTGCTGGCTCTGGGGCCAGGTCAGCCACTGCCTGTGTTCTACCCAGGGCCACCAGGAATAAGCTACAAAGCGGTCTGCAGATGGCTACTTCTTGTGCTGGGCTTGGAGGTGCCCAGGAAAAGCCAAGTTGTGAACCAAGGCTGGCTGCTTCTAGTGCCAGGCCTGGGGCCACTTAAGGAGAGGTATGGGGCTCGCTGAGACCAGATGCTGCTTGTTTGAAAGAATTTAGGAAAATCTAAAGCAGGATCCAAGACAGGCCAATCGTATGGTAAAGCAACTGGCAATAGCTTGGGTGGGCCTGAAAGTTGGGTGGGGCGGGGCCTCAGGGAATCACCAGGGCGGGGCAAACAGTGTGAGCCAGGTTGCTGGAGTCCCAGATATGGCTGCCGTCTGCCGGCCTCGTGGGGGAAGGGTTCACCAAGGTCTCGGACAGCACGTCTGTCCAGGAGAAAGCTACCTCTCCAGCCCTCACCCCAGTGCCAAACAACTCAGTTCTTCCCCATATGTCTCTGGTGCCTTTTGAGCTGCCTCCCCCCGCGCTGGAGCCTGGAGGGTGCGAGTCCAAGTAAGTCCGTACGCGGGCCCTTTAGGAGGAGCTGCGGGGGGGCTTCAGCAGCTGCAGCCGCCTTCAGCCTCAGTTCCCGTTGGTTTTCCAGCCAGAAGTGATGGGGACTTCTCTTCCTGGCACTGGAGCCCTGAGCTGGGCTCCTGGTGTGGGACAGGGATCCCTCACTCCTCAAGGAGGACCTTCCCAGCGGAGGTGTCCTCCTGATTTTTATCCGCCACACGTGCGTGTGGGACCAGCCCGTCCGTGCCTCCGCCCCTCCTACCAGTCAAGGATGTGGCTGCTTCTTTAATTTCATAGTTGTAGGACTTCCATTCAGCTTGATTTCAGGCAGTTTTGAATGATGGTTGTTCTGTTAGTTTAGTTGTAACTTTGATGTGGTTGTGGGAGGACGCGAAACCTCGTTTACTTACGTCTCCATCTTCGGTAATTCAAATATTGTTTAGGTCTCTGCTTTCAGTTTCTCTGAGTATATGGCTAGAAGTGAAATTGCTGGATCATATGGTAATTCTATGTTTAATTTCTGAGGGACCACCATACTGTTTTCTACAGCAGCTACACCATTTTACATTCCTGTTTACACTGTATTAGAGTTTCAGTTTCTTCACATCCTTACTAACAGTTGTTATTTTCTGGGGCTTTTGTTTTTGTCTTTTGTTTATTAATAGCCATCCTAGTGGGTGTGACATGGTATCTCATGGTGGTTTTGATTTGCTTTTCCCTAATCATTAGTGATGTTGAGCATCTTTTCACGTGTTTACTGGCCATTTCTATATGTCCTTTGGAGAAATGTCTATTCATGTCCTTTGCCCATTATTTAATAGGTTTTTTTGGGGGGGTTGTTGTTGAGTTGTAGAAGTTGTTTATATATTCTGGATATCAATTCCTTATCAGATACACGATTTATAAGTATTTTCTCCTATTCTATGAATTGCCTTTTGTGAGCTGGTAAAAACATGGAAAATATAAAAAATTATATTACACAAACTTAAAATTAAGTTATATTAACAACATACTAAATACTCAAAAAACACAATGACGTACCATTGCATACCCACTAGGATGGCTATTATTAAACAACAAACAAAACCCCAGAAAATAACAACTGTTGGTAAGGATGTAGAGAAACTAGAACTCTCATTTTATGATTATCTATTCTCTTGAGGTTATTTACATCTATTGCATCTGAATGGTGGAAATACTATATAATAGAGTACTGTTGTGCCTTTTTCCCCCAACTCTGAATTCAGTAACTTCACATTGATAGCATAAAATTTGTCATGGTAGGAGTATTTACAGAATAGAAATCAGCAAACATTATAAATCGGGGTTTGGTGTATTGTTTTCTTGATTGTCTAAACTTAAAGTGACAGAAAATGTTAATTCATTGTCTATGTCTATTACACTGTGAATAGCACCAAAAAATTCAGAAGATACTCTTCCAATATTGGAAAACCAATAATTTGGCAAAGACTTCACTCATTATTGAGAAATGAATGAAGTTCTAGCATATTGACTTTGTTATTTCACTTTTTGTCTTATTTGTTAAAGTAAAGGAAAATATTAATTCATACATTGCTGGTGAACCTTCATCAGGGTAGGTTACACACCACCGAGTAAGCTCTGTAACAGCAGGAACTTTGTCTTGTTCATCACTGTAATGGCACCCAGAAAAGTGCCTGGCTTGTTGAACAAATGAAGGCACAACTTCTGAGTGTCTCAGTTTCTCATCTGTAAATGGAGGACAGTGTACCTAAGCTGCTACCACACTAGGTGAGGGAAGAGTAAAGTGATAGTAAAGATGAAAGCACTTTATAAACAAGCAGCACTAAACAAATGTAACATGGCCTTATTAAGATATGATAATATATATTGAATATATTATATTTTCTTCATATGTTGTTGGTTAAAGGACTCTGATGAAATATAAATCACTGGTTTCACCCAAGGAAAACATAATCATTTTATTTCTTTAAATACTTGTCAGTCTTTTCTTTTGCCTGGTTCAAGTCTAGGTGCTTTAGAAAATACCAGAAAGATATACTCCTTGTCCTGAAAGGTTTTGTAATCTGCTGATAATGATAACTTACATAAAACATTTACAGAACAGAAAAAATTAGGTGGTAAGTATTTGGTGTTAGACATTCTGCCAAAGATTTTAATGTTTGTTCCTTTTTTTTTCCTTAACAAGATGCCAGAGAGATATTTTCTAAAGCTTTCTTTATTTTAATATGTTTTTTATTGATTTTTTTTAGAGAGGAAGATAGAGATAGAAACATCTATGTGAGAGAGACATCTATTAGCTGCCTCCTGCACACCCCCCACTGGGGATTAAGCCCGAAACCCAGGCATGTGCCCTGACCAGGAATCGAACCAGGACTTCTCAGTCCCTGGGACGATGCTCAGTCCACTGAGCCATACCGGCCGGGCTGCCAGAGATATTTTGACTAGCCTTTCTGATTATAAAAACCCTCCTTCTAATACCTTTATGGTTGCATAAATTTATCTTGTCCAGGGCACCTTGGATGGTGGCTTAGATCATCATCAGTAAACATTTAATAGATGATCATTTGTGCACTCACTGTGCTAATAAGAATGTCAACTCTACAATTTACAAAGCTGGGTGAAATATGGCCTGTTGGAGAAAAAATAGACAAGCATTAGAAATATATATCCATATCAACCATTAGCCATCTTTCTGCCTCTTTAACAGTCTGTCTTACTCTACTAAAAATTATGTCCCTGGAATAAATTATCTATGTCAGTAAGACCAAAACATCAGGGAACAAAGGAGCTGTGCTTATTGGCTTGGGCAAAAGTCTCTATTGAACCATGAGAAATAAGAATAGAAAAGGAAAGGACTTGGACTGTAAAAACCAGGACTTGCTCCTCTCACCCTTATATACTTTGTCTCACTCCTTAAGGTGAGACTAGAATTCTTAGGGGTACAGCCACTGACCCGCACCTGTGGACTTGGTCATAAACAAGTGTATAGTTTGAGAAGTTAATGACAGGACATTTTTTTTTTTTAATCCTCACTCGAGGATATTTTTCTACCCATTTTCAGGTAGAGTGGGAGGAAGGGAGAGAGAGAGAGAGACAGAAAAACATCGATGTGACAGAGCCACATCTACTGGTCGCCTCCCACAGTACCTGACCATGGCCGGAGACAAACCGCAACCGAGGTACATGCCCTTGACCGGAATCAAACCCGAGACTCATTGGTCCACTGGCCGATGCTCTAACCGCTGAGCCAAACCGGCCAGGTTTGGTTGGGCATGACAGGACATATTTAATGATTGTGCCCCAAAGTGGTATTCTTTCTTATCAGGGCGCCATATGCATAGATCCCTATCAGATTTTCTTGCTGAGAGTTAATTACCCACATGCTTAACCTTAATCAAAAACTTCCTCATGACTATATAGAGACAGCCATTTAGGGTAGCTCCACACTTTACTGAAGAATTTGACCCTACCCCTGTGTAATACCTAAATCCCACTGAGACATGGAACAAACAGATCTGTATTTACTGCTTAACTGTTCCTTTGAGACAAAAAATTATATTTTATACTTATATATTCCATTTATTTTAACTTTTTAAAAATGTGCCTTTTGAAGTTTATTTCTATTAAGCCACAAAGTCTAATCCCTTGATCTAGACCATGATAAATGCTTTGAAGGCAGCCTGCCCTTTGAACAGATATTTCAAGTAGATAACATTCACTTAAATAATCCGACCACTTAATATGTTCTCAGATAAAATATTGATTTAAATGCTAATATAGATGTGCAGGTCTCCATTTTCTTACTGCCCTTTCCTTATATACAAAAATGGAGAAATATTTAGCTTTTCCCAAACAATGAGACTGTTCTGTAGACTTACAGCAGGATTTGAAAGCCATTTTACTTCCCTGGTCTTCATGCTGTTATATCAGTGAGTTGCCCAAATCAGCACTGATTACATGTGCTGATTGATTTATAGTATACTCTGTTTATGATCCATACTGATTAATACACAAAATAAGCAGTCAAGTGTAATCATGATGATAAAGAGTAGAATCAGAAAGGTCTTAACAGTTTACAAAATCCTTCCAGATAGATAAATGACTCCATTTGATTCTCTCAAAAATCCTGTGACGGAGACACAGCAGGCATTCTTATCATCCCTTGTTATCCAAGGCCACCCAGTTTATAAATAATGAAGCTACACTAGGACACAAGTCTTCACACTCCAGGGTCTGTGCTGTGCAGTGTCCACAATACCGCACTGTGTCTTTATCACCTATTTCAGGGTAAGATGAAGAAATGTATTATTTGCATGTAAAACATATTAACTACATTATAAGGATTAATGGTTTCTTGGTAAACCACTTCATTGGCATAACAAATTTCTGCTGCATTGTTTGGTTCTGTTGATCTAAATATTCTAATTAGTTACAGTGATTTTTTTTTTTTATTAGTGTCCCCCTCTCTGACCAGATCTGCCATGTTTTGTCACCACTCAGGGTTTGCGAATGTTTGTTATTTAATGAAATTGCTCTGTAGAGGATGAGAGAACTGGGAGGACTGTTAGTATAACTGATAAGCAGCTTAGTTTTGAAGCAAAAGATCAATACTTCTTTGGGGCCTATGAACTGGTGGGAAACCAAGGTGTTAGTCTTTTCCATTAGAGACTCTGTAAATGGGGATTTTCTCCACATCTGGGCACTCCTTCATCCTGAATATTGAATTCTTAACCTTACTCTGTGCTCTAGCAAGATAATAAGGATAATGCACATATAAATCAGCCTTTCATTTACTTAAAAGGATCCTGCAGTAAAGGAAATGACAGCTACTCTGATCCTTGAATTATTGGCAAAGGCAAGTCATTCCTCAGCACATAGTCCTTCACTATCACATCACCTTTTGCATTTAACAAACATTTTCCCCTAGTGATTCTTTGTGCTGGCAAACCATGAAAAGAAGCATGGAGATTTGGCAGCCCAACCCTGAAGTTTGTGTTTTAAAAAATTACTGCAATTTATGCACCAAGGGTCAAAATGACATTTGTCATTTGGCTGGGCAGAGATATTTCTGAAATTAAAAGGATGACCTTATTTCACTTAGTGAAACAAGATGTATCCTTAATGGAACCATTTTGAATGGTTCTTCTTAAAGTAGTACTATCCAAAAAAGAAGATGTATTTTATATTCTTCCCTATCACTCTTAAAATAGTCTCAGTAAAACTTGCTTGGTTTTCACCGATTTAAAAATTTCTATTCCTAGGTGGTGATTTGACACAAATTTCTTTTTTGAGCTGAAAAACAGTTCTCACAGCACAATTGAAGATAGTGCTGTGCTTTTTATTGATAATTAATAAACAATACCCACCTTTTTTTCTCTTACTCTATAATCCTTAGGAAGGCCATAGCTTTCAAGATTGGACATGTTTTTAATCATTACATGCATAACATGTAATCAGCAACTTACAGGTACTTGGTATGTTTGTTCAGTTAACACTTGTATAGCCCTCGTATATCCCAGGCACTGTTAACTTATTTAATCCTCCTACCAACCCTTGTGGTAGGGACTCTTAGCCCCATTTCACTGGGGCACAGAGAAGTTAAGTACCTCATGTGACATCACATGGCTAATTAAGTTGAGGACTGGGGCTTGAAACCAGAAAGTCTGGCTCCAGGCTCCTTGCACTTGACCACTGTGCTATCATGCTTTATACTTGGTGAATACTAGCCTTAGATATAGGAAGACTCCTTTCCTCACGGTTGGCCCTGCATGGATGTTTTCCCCCATCGCAACTGCAGACACTTTGCTACCTAGACCCCTTCCCATTCCAGTCTCTGTCCTCACCTGCTCTAGTCAGGCTCATGTTGACTATATGATGATAGGATTGGCTAGACCCATCCTATTGACAGTCTGTTGAATGTGTCCCAGACTCCTGCCTCACTCCTCCCCCTCATCATCACCTTCCTTTCACCCCTCCAACTTTCTTTGCAGGACTTCCCCAATGGAAGTGAGAAAATGTCTTGGATAGCTGATAATTAATTTGAGTTTTCTTTCATAGCTGAGAGGGAAATTTCCATTCAGCCACCAAAGTTAGAGGATGAACCATAGGAGAGGTTGTTCTTGGCAAATAAGCTGGAACTCAGAACACATTTTCCAAAAGAAACATTTTTTAATATGGTAGTTTTATTAGTTACTTACTTTCAGAACAGCATAGGCCTGTATACTTCATTTATTTGTTGATTCATTTAATCATTTGTTCAGCAAAATTTTAAAAAGCACCATTTGCCAAGTAACATACCAGGCACTGAGGACAAATTGCCAACACTGGGTTAAGTCCTCGACCGGCTGGCAGAACCCAGCCATTACTTATAGCATTGAATCTATGAGAAAATAAGTTATTTATTAACTTATTTCTTTAGGAATATACCTTTTCATAACTTAGGTATTGCCAGTAATGATAGTCTTGACTTCAAGTTTTTGAGAAAAGTTTAAAAATTGGAAATATAAACTGCAAAATAATGATTATTAAAAATTGATGTTTGCTTTTAATTTGAGAATGAACTTTAAAAAAATACAATAACTTGCCCAGCCAGTGTGGCTCAGTGGATTGAGCATTAGCCCATGGATTGAGAGGTCCCAGTTCAATTCCCAGCCAGACCACATGCCTGGGTTGTGAGCTCGATCCCTGGTGGGGGGTGTGCAGGAGGAAGCCAATCAATGTTTCTCTCTCACATCGATGTTTCTCTCTCTCTCTCTAAAAAATTAATAAAAACATATTTTAAAAAAATGCAATAACTTGCCAGCAACCAATAGTGTTTTAGGTAAGCCCAAAAGATGGTGATAAATCTGGATTAATTTCTATACCCTGCTAGTGTACATCCTATTAATTGAGATCAGTGAATAACATTTGTAGGGCATATCCTGTAAGTTTTTCCACTGACACTTGTCAACATTATATCTTTTCAGTGCAGATGTTTGGGAAGTTGGTCACCGAATTTGAAAGTCACATATCAAAGTGTGTTATGTTTTCTTTCATCTATGAATAGAATGGTTAGCCTTATTTAAATTGGTAGGGAGACTTTATCACTGAATGCCATTTTCTGCTATGGATTTGAAATGGCTAAATACACTAAATTCTATGATGTTTTCTCACTAAATGTAATTAAAATGTGTAGCTTTGCAAAACCTCGAGTTGTCAAAAGCATGATGCTACCTTGCAGTCTCTAGGAAGATTTAGAGTCTCTGCAATACCCAGGAAGACTTTGGAAGTGTGCACGCACATGATCATTTATTCACTGGTGCACCTATACATACTTCTTGTGGTGCTGACGTCTGCCTGCCCCACTTCTGCTTCAGCTCCCCTGATGCTCCCTGTCATCTGAAGGCTCAAAGTCCTGACCTGTTGGTTCATTAGGAACAAGTCCAGTCTAGAATGAGTCTTCTGCTTCTAATCCTGGCTAGTAGTCAGTAGCACATGTAGTCCTCTGGACTCCTACATGAGATTCAGACTTCGTTCTGCCTGTCTGATTCCACCATGTGAAGCCAATCTACTTACCTAGTTTTTCTGCCCACCTCCAAATACTCTTACATGGACATTCCAACAAACTGCCCAGTCTCTATCAAACACCAAGAACTGCTGCTGTACTGAAGTGACAGGCTCCATCCTGCATAACCAGTCCATTTTCAGTTACTCCATCACTTACCCTCCACGTTCAGAAAGCTGGTTTTATAAGTGACCCCAACACCTGCATAGGCGTTTCTATATTTACACTCTCACCCATCCTCTGGACAACTTTCTTCTCTCTCTCTGCCCCCCCCTTTCCTCCCTCCCTCCCCATATCCTATATCTTAATCCCACCTTTATTTTGAGTCTCTAATTATCTCCACGTCTTCCTAGTTTTCTATTTCACTTATAGCAGTGATTTTCAACCTTTTTCATCTCGTGGCACACACAAACTAATTACTAAAATTCTGTGGCACACCAAAAAATATATATATAAATTTTTTTGCTGGTCTCACAAAAATATTAGGTATAATTTTGATCAATTTACAAAAAAGTGGACACTTCAGACTTCATCAAAACAAAAAACGGTTGTGCTGCTTATGATACCATTCAGAAAGTGGCAAGACATCCCACATGATGGGAGAAAATATTTGCAAATATTTACATATAACTGATAGGGATTCATATCCAGAATATATAAAGAACTGTTACAACCCAATAATAAAAAATAATAATAATAAATAGGCAAAGAATTGAATAGACAGTTCTCCAAATAAGATATACAAATGGCCAAAAAGCACATGAAAAGATATCTGTTCAACTAGGCAAGCAGTAAAGACAGACGCCCACAAATCTGAATTGGACTAACCCATTTGTTTCCTCTTTAACCCTTGAGCTTGAAACCTAATTTGTGATCTCACCAGGAGGCTAGTAAAAGTGCTTCTGCCACACATTTCCTCAAGTCCCATCCTCTGACCTCTGTGCAGCAGTTCCCGGGTAACCTCCCACCCCTTGAGCCTCTTTCCTCCTTTATTTCCTGTGACAGTCTGCTGAATTTCAGATTATTGCTCTGACTACTCCTTCTTTAGTTTCTTTTCTCATCCTATATGCAAGCATTCCCTAAGGTTCTGCCCTTGACCCTCTTCTTGGCCTCATCCATTTTCATGGTGTCAGCTCTCGTTTGTATGCAGAATACTCTCACAATATAGCTTCAGCAATCCAGATGTCTCCCCAGGGCTTTAGTCCCACATTTCCAACAGCTTGTCAGCAGCTTCAGTGCACTTGAATGTTATCACGCATCATCTGTTTTTCTCTGGGGACTCTGTACTTGAATGACATCAGCATTCTCCAAGTCACATTTGAGTCATCCCTCTTGCTGATCCCCACAAGTCAGTCAGTTGCCTAGACCTGTTGGTTTTATGTCCTAAATATTTGTTGGCTGTGTGTCTCGATTCCCATTGCCACCAACTTCTTTTTCTATCCTCTCCTGAGGATATGTTCATTGATTTTAGAGAGAGAGGAAGGGAGAGAGAGAAACATCCATGTGAGAGAGTAACATCGATTGGCGGCCTCCTATACACACACTGACTGGGGATCAAACTGGCAACCTAGGTGTGTGCTCTGACCCGGAATCAAACCACAACCTTTTGGTGTACAGGATGACGCTCCAACCAACTGAGCCACCTGGCCAGAGCCCCATTGCCATCAACTTTATTACTACCTGATTAATCTCTCCAGAGAACAGTTCTGGTCATCTTCAGTTCTCTTTTTAAAATTTGCAAAGATGTGAAGTGTTAAGAAGAAAGAAACTAAGGAGGGAAGGAGGGAAAAGAAAGGAGGGAGGAGAAAAAGGAAAGAAAAAAGAAAAGCCTCCTTAGCTAGGCACCCAAGGCCCCAACCTTCTTTCCTTCCTCCCTTGATCCACTAAGCACAACAGAACCCACTGCCACTCTCTCTACCTCTTCTAAAGACAGGTATCTGTATCTCTCTCTCTCATTTGCATTACAGTTACTCATAGTGTTGATGTTTTATCTCTACTACTATAGAGATCATGGACTCTCATCTTGCTCACTTAGTACCCCAGCACTGTGCTTTAACACCTGGTAGGTGTTCATGGAAGTTTTTTAAAATTAATTAATTATTTTTTATCCTCACCCAAGGACACTTTATTTTGCATTTATCTTCAGATAGAGCAGGAGGGAGAGAGGGCGAAAGAGAGACAGAGAGACACATCGATGTGAGAGAGATACATCGACTGGCTGCCACCCACATGACCCCAACCAGGGCAGGGACCAACCGCAACCGAGATACATGCCCTTAGCGGGAACCGAACCCAGGACTCTCTGGTCTACGGGCTAACACTCTAACCGCTAAGCCAAATTGGCCAGGGTCATGGAAGTTTTTTTTAAACACTGAATAATGAAGTATGACTTTGACAAGACCTACCCCTAGTTACTGCTCCTTTGTCCAGCATGCAAAGTGAAAGGACGATCTCCCCATTGTATATGCCTGTTAGGTTTACCTCCCATTGGGTTCTTTCTGTGTCTCAAATACCTCATTGCTTTGGCAGGAACATGGTTCATGGGGTCTGATTTAGGGAAGAAGTTCTTGCGAGGCTTCATCTCTGAGACTGGCCATCAATGTGGCTGTATAAAGCTTCTGGTCACTGGTTATTTCTGAGAGACTCACTGTGTTCTGTAACCACTTGGGTCTTCTGCTGAGAGTGAAGTGGGGACAGAAGGTGACTTGCTGCCCCCATGAGTATTTCTGGTAATTCGTAGTTAAGCCATCCATGGTAGAAAGTTCCCTCAGCAGAACAGATGCAGTCAATTCCAGAGAGTGAATCTGTCCTCACCATAGCCTGATCAATCTTAATGGATAATTTTCTTATAAATTGAAATGAATCCTTATTGCCAACATGGTAGAGCAATAGTATAGTAAAAAATTTTAACATCCCTTTGACATTCAGGGTATTAGAGGTGTAGCCTCTGTGCCCTAATTTACCCAGTTCCAGAAAAATAATGTTTATTCCTGGACAGGTTCTTATTTGAATTTCTGTCTCCTTTGTTATCCTGAAGAACTGAATTGAACAACTTAGAAAGGAACATAAAGGTATCATTACCTTTTCCCCTTAAACCCGGGACCTAGAGCAAGCTCTTAGCGGCCTGTACCCTGGGCCTCTCCTGTTAGTACCCAGAAGTACACAAAAGCCCCCAAACCTCCAACAGTCCGTGCCTCAAAAAACTCCACAAAGCTGGATTTTAACCTAAAAAACCTACAGAAAATCAAAAGTCTTTCCCATCTTTAAGATTTCTTTCTCACTCCCGGGAAGATTCTGCCACCCAAGTTTAGCAATAACTTCACCAAGTGGTTCCTGTTTGCTTTCTTAATCATTGTCAGTCAGCTGTCCTTGATATGCTGGGGAGAGGGGAGAGGGTTTGAGCTGAGGCAGCAGTGAGTCATCTGTTCATTTTTTACTCATTCACTTATTTTATTTGTTCAACAAACATTTATTGTTTACCGCTTGCTAGGCACTGGGGTTTGATGATGAGAAAGGCCTGGTTCCTATCCTCAGGAAGCTTATTGTTAGTGGAGGAGCACCACTAAATAGTCAAATGCAATGTTTCTTCATCATTTTTAGGTCAGAGATGCTTTGAAAATCTGGAGAAAGCATTAGCTTCCCCTTCCACCACTGAAAATAAATATACACAAAATTTTACATACAAAAACCATTGGTGTACTCTAGCCCTGGCCGGTTTGGCTCAGCGGTTAGAGCTTCAGCCTGCGGTCCAGAGAGACCCGGGTTCGGTTCCCGCTAAGGGCATGTACCTCAGTTGCAGTTTGTCCCCAGCCCTGGTTGGTCGTGAGGGTGGCAGCCACTCAATGTGTCCCTTTCACGTCGATGTTTCTCTCTCTCTCTCTCTTCCTCTCTCTCCCTCCCACTCTGTCTGAAAATGCAGTGTGTTAGGATGTTCATGTCCACTCTGATAAGAAGACAGAAAGCCCTGGCCGATTTGGCTCAGCGGTTAGAGCATCAGCTTGCGGACCAGAGAGACCCGGGTTCAGTTCCCACTAATGGCACATACCTTGGTTGCGATTTGTCCCGGCCCCAGTTGGGGTCTTGTGGGTGGCGGCCAGTTGATGTATCTTTCTCACATTGATGTTTCTCTTTCTCTCTTCCTCCTGCTCTATCTGAAGATAAATGCAAAAATGTCCTCAGGTGAGGATTAAAAAAAAAGAAGAAGAAGACAGAGAATTTGAAGATTTGTAAATAGAGTTCTCAAAATGGGCAAGTTTGTCAAGTACGTACGTTAACTCCAAATGAAATTCTAGGTTCTCACACTATCATAGAAATTAAAAGCAGAAACCACACATATACCTGTACATATACATATACACATATATACAAGTTATGAAAAAGCTATACAATTTTATTTGGAACTTTTATTTTACATTTATTTGAAGCACCTTGGCTTTCTGGTATGGATGTGTTACTAAATTTCTGGTAAGGACACCTTCCTCCTTGGGAGAATGTTAGTCTGAACTATAACTATGAGAGCAATTGGCCCAAACTGATATTATAGGTTAAAGATCAATTTTTTAATAGAAAACATGTAATCAAATTATACTGCCAAAATAGGAGGTAAAATAATTCTTGAAGCCTCAGTAATTCATTCATTCAACATCAACAAATCTTTCTGAGTGTCTACTGCATGCCAGACAGTGTTCTGGACACTTGGGATATATTAGTGAACAAAACAGACAAAAATTCATGCCCTTGTGGAGTTTAAATTCTAGCAGAGAGCCAGTGGTGGAGGATACACAGTCAATAATACACGTAATATATGAGTAAACCATATGGTATGTTAGACGGTGTTATAGAGTAAGAAAACTTAGAGCAAGGTAAGGAGGATAGAGACTGTGGGGCAGGGGGTTGTAGGATCAAATACAGGAATCACTGGGAAGGTGAGATTGTGCAACTTGAAGGAAGTGAAGGAGTTGTTCCTGGCAGAGGAATTAGAGCAAAGAGCTTAAACAGGAGTGTGGCTGAAGTGATTGACAAACAGCAAGGAGTCTAGCCTGGCTTGAGTGGAGTAAAATGATGGAGACAAAAGTAAGAGATGAAGTCAGAAAGGTATACAGGATCAGATCGTGTAGGACCATTTTAAGCCATTGACTTTGGCTTTTACTTTGAGTAAGATAGGAAGCCATTGCAGGGTTTTAGCAGAAGAGTGACTTAATTTTAAAAGCGCTACTCTGGCCTGGCTGGTGTGGCTCAATGGACTGAGTGTCATCCTAAGGACTGAGAGGTCCTGGTTCTATTCCTGGTCAGGGCATGTGCCCAGGTTGTGAGCCAGATCCCCAGTGTGGGGGCGTGCAGGAGACAGCCGCTTGATATTTTCCTCTCACATTAATGTTTCTCTCTCTCTCCCCCCCTTCATCTCTCTCTAAAAATATTAATTAAAAAAAATATGTAATAAATAAATAAATAAAGGGCTACTCTGGCTCCTGTGTTGACAGTAGACTGATTAAGAGGCAAGGGTGACCCGGCTGGTGTGGCTCAGTGGATTGAGTATTGTCCCATTCACCAAGAGGTCGCTGGTTCGATTCCTGGTCAGGGCATATGCCCGAGTTGTGGGCTCAATCCCTAGTATGGGGCATGCAGGAGGCAGAGATAGATGTTTCTCTCTCATCGATGTTTCTATTTCTCTCCCCCTCTCCCTTCCTCTCTATCTAAAAAAATTAAAAATATATATTGTTAAAAAAAAAAAAAAAAAGAGGCAAGGGTGGAGGCAGGGAGACCAGTTGGGAGAAACTCAAGCCCAAGACAGAGAGAGAGAGGGAGAGGGAGAGGGAGGAAGAGAGAGAGAAAGAGAAAGAGAAAAAAGAATCAAGGATGATTTCAAAGTTCTGGCCTGAGCAACAAGAAGGATGGAGTTGCCATCAACTGTGATGGAAAAGGCTGTGGGTAGAGGCCATTTGGAATGAAATATCAGGAGTTCAGTTGTCTGGTGTTATATGACTTGGAAATTCTGAAACTGCTTTTGGTGCATTCTAGGATTAAGCCCATCGTAAAAGTCAGAATAACAGGAGCTGGGTCTGTCACTGTCAGAAAAGGGAGTTACAAGTATAGAACGGGGGAAGAAGACTGGAATGAACCCTATGATGTTGGCTCAGGATTAGAATTAGAGAAATCAGTGTGAACTCTAATGTTATATCAATGTTATTTGTAAAGAAGTGGTTATAAATATACTTTTAAACATGCTTTTTAAACTCTATCACTGAAAAGGCCTAAAGGAATGACACTCCACTAACAGTGAGCACACAGTACCCTAGATGTAGGTGTTTCCATACCATGTTCCACTAAAGAAATCAGGCATCTTGGAGAAATAGCTGATACCAGACTGGGGCAAAGAAAGAGTAAGATGAGCCTGGAACATCTGATTGTGCCAGAGAGTAAGCAAGTGCTCAAATAATCATAAGGACATGTCAGAAAGACACAGGAGCCAAATTGAAATGGCGCCCATTGGCCAAATCTAGGACTATTCTAGCATCAAAATAAATAATGATAGTGATAGATTATAACCTGTAAATAAAATGGAATCCATGAGTCCATACTGATATAATAAATAAATGAATAAACACATTAATGAGAGAGAAAGAAAGCTCTTCCATATAGTAGAATGCCAAATGATAAATGAGTAAGGAGTGGTAGTTAGAAAAATCACCTTTTGATAAATATCAAGGTAATAATTGATTTATGCAAGAATTATCAATGGGTCCTAAACTAATGGGTGAAAATTTGATGAGGACGAGGATACATAGTCTAAAAGTACTTATTACAAAGGAAACAACTATCATCTAATGATCAAAATTACTATCACCATTAATGGGACAGACTAATATCATGACCTCCTTATGATGTAAGGAGAAGAACACAGCATTAATTTTGTAGAATTCCTGTCCAGAATGAATAGTGTCAATCTACTCATGAAGAAACCTCAAGCAAACTCAAATTAAAGTAGTTGTTTAGCCCGGTATTGTAGGCAGCCAATCGATGTTTCTATCTCTCTCTCCCTTCCTCTGTCTCTAAAAAATCAATGAAAACATATTTTTTTAAAGAGAGCAGTTTTTATCCGGAAATTGACCCAAGACATTATGCTCAATTAATATTTGACAAAGGTGGTAAGAGCATACAATGGAGTAAAGACAGCCTCTTCAATAAATGGTGTTGGGAAAATTGGACAGCTACATGCAAAAAAATGAAACTAGACCATCATCTTACACCATACACAAGAATAAACTCAAAATGGATAAAAGACTTAAATGTGACTCGTGAATCCATAAAAATCCTAGAAGAAAATGTAGGCAACAAAATTTCGGACATCATACGCAGCAAAATCTTCACTGATACATCACCTAAGGCGACAGAAACAAAGGAAAAAATTAACACATGGGACTACATCAAACTAAAAAGCTTCTGCACAGCAAAAGAAACAACCATCACATTGGAAAGGGAACCCATTGTATGGGAGAACATAACTGCCAATGATACATCGGATAAGGGGTTAATCTCCAAAATATATAGAGTGCTCATACAACTCAACAAAAGGAAGGCAAAGAACCCAATTAAAAAATGGGCAGAGGAACTAAATAGACACCTCTCCAAACAGGACATACAAATGGCTAAGAGACATATGAAGAAATGTTCAACATCACTAATCATCAGAGAGATGCAAATTAAAACAACAATGAGGTATCACCTCACACCTGTCAGAATAGCCACCATCAACAAAGCATCAAACAACAAGTGTTGGCGAGGGTGTGGAGAAAAGGGGACTCTAGTACACTGCTGGTGGGAGTGCAGACTGGTGCAGCCACTATGGAAAACACTATGGTGTTACCTCAAAAAATTAAAAATTGAATTGCCATTTGACCCAGTGATCCTACTTCTAGGAATATATCCTAAGAAGCCTGAAACACTAATCAGAAAGAACATATGTACCCCTATGTTCATAGCAACACTACAGTCGCTAAGATCTGGAAACAGCCCAAGTGTCCATCAGTAGACGAATGGATAAAAAAGCTGTGGTACATATACACAATGGAGTGCTATGCAGCTGTAAGAAAGAAAGATCTCTTATCCTTTGAGACGACATGGAGGGACCTAGAGAGTATTATCCTAAGCGAAACAAGCCAAGCAGAGAAAGACAAATATCACATGATCTCACTTATTTGTGGAATATAATGAACATAACAGTCTGAGGAACAGGGTAGACCCAGAGATGTGGAAGTAGGGTACAGACTGACAACCCTCAGAAGAAAGGGTGGGGGGGAGGGAAGAGATAAACCACAGAACTTATACGCATGTACACATAACTGATGGACATGGACAACAAAGCTGGGGATGGGGTGGGGGGATGGGGAGGAGGGAGTCAATGGGGAAAAAAAGAGAAACATCTGTAACAAAAATAAATTAATAAAAAAAAAATGAACTAGATCCAGCAGTACTGACCTGGAGGACTGTTCATGATGTATTGTCCTGTGAATAAAGCAGATGGCAGAACTAAAAAATAAAAAAAAAAGAGTAGTTGTTGAATGGATATAGTTTCAGTTTTGCAAGATGAAAAGAGTTCTAGAAATTGCACAACAATATGAATATATGTAACACTACTGAAGTGTACACTTAAAAATAATTAAGGTGGTATATTTTATGTTATGTGTATTTTACCACAATTTTTAACAATCAAAAAACATTCCACAAAATATCTTCAATAAGTCATGAAAGACAAAGACTATGGAACTGTTCCAGATTAAAGAACACTAAAGAGACATGACAACTAAATACAATTATGTGATTCTGGGTTGAATCCTGAATCAGGAAATATATTTACACACACCCACACACATTGTATAAAGTAAAAGATCAGTACTTTTGGTTTAAATATGCATAAGAGCTCTGGTCAGTTTGGCTCAGCAGATAGAGCATTGGCCCATGGACCAAAGGGTTGTGGGTTCGATTCCCGGTCAAGGGAACATACCTGGGTTGCAGGTTCAATCCCTGGCTCCTGTTGGGGTCGTGCAGGAGGCAACCAATCAATGTCTCTCTCTCATATCGATGTGTTTTGTTTTTTTTTTCTCTCTCTCTCTCCCTCTCTCTCTCTCTCTCTCTCTCTCTCTCCCTCCCTCCCTCCCTCCCTCCCTCCCTTCCACTCTATCTAAAAAAATATATATATATCAATGGAAAAATAACCTCTGGTGAGGATTAACAAAACATAGATAAATAAATAAATAATAAGGCCTATAGATTATAGTATTGTATCAATATTACCTTCCTGGTTTGGATAATTCTATTGTGGTTATGTTAAAGGTTATGTTTTTTGTTTTTGTTTTAATGTTTTTTTAAATTGCTTTTTTAGAGAGATGAGAAGGGAGAGAGAGATAGAAATATTGATGTGAGAGAGAAACATCAATAGGCTGCCTCCTGCACATCCCTTACTGGGGATCGAGCCTGCAACCCGGGCATGTGCCCTGACTGGGAATCAAACCAGGACCTCTCAGTCCGTGGGATGATACTCAATCCACTGAGCCACACTGGCCAGGCTAAAGAATGTTTTTATTCTTAGGAAACATACACAGGTATTTGGGGGACTAAAGGACCATTGTGTCTGTAACTTACTCTCGGATGGCTCAGAAAATAATAAATATATATACATATATGAAGAGAAAAAGAGTGATTATATAAATATGGGAAAAATGTTAACAATTAGAGAATATGGGTGAAGGGAATGTAGGATTTCTTAGTACTATTCTTGCAACTTTTCTATAAATTTAAAATTATTTCAAAACAAAAAATTACAAAAAGGAGTTCAGTATGGGACATTGTAGTTTGAGACGTGAAGAGGTGAATCACGTGGCCGTACTATTTTCTGTAGTCTAAGATAAGGTTTAGGCTGAAGATGGAAAATTGGGGGTCTGCGTATAATGCTATGAGACTTACAAGATTACCAAGGGAGTACGTTTTAGAATAGAACCAAGAGCTGGGTCCTGGAACAATACAACATTATTTCATTCATGTCTCTCAATAATGTTCTCCACTTCACTTTTAGTTAGTTGTCTTAAATGAAGAACTTGGGATTTGTTTAAAAGCAAGTTGTGAAGAGAAAAGAAACCCAGTTAACAGCTGAGGAATGGACTCACTGTCAGTTTCCTATCTCCAGCGTTTGATAACTCCAGCTTATTTTTTTCTCAAACATTGTGGTGCCTGGTTGCCAGCAGGTTGTCCGCAGAGATTATCTGTGTTCTAGAAAGTAAAGTCATCTTGCATGGCGGAGAGCAGCTGTATAGAAATAAGCCTGCCTGTCTACATGGCAGGGTAGAACTTTGGAAAGCAGTCTTTCATTCAAATCACAAGCAAACTTCCTGATGCTGAAATCAGCCCACATCTGACAAGCTCGCCTCATCAGTTTCCTGGTAGAAAACAGCTGTGCTGCCAGGGATAGAAACCCCTGGCTAGCCTTAATTAGCTCCAAAAGAGCACCCCTTGTTTTCCCTTTAGTGTGGAAGCCTCAGTGTCTGCCAGTGTGAAATGGCAGTGGGACTTGGGGGATTGCACTTCACATGAGTGAGCTACAGAAGAGAATGGATCACATTTGCATTGCCTCTGATCAGTCTGTTTGTTTGAAACTGATGTCAAAGGTAGTGTGCAGTGTTGGCTCTAACCTTTAACAAGAAACTAGAACTAGAACCCTGTTCACCTGTATGGAGATTTGCCATCAGAGAACTCTGTCTTTCCTTTGATACCTTTACTGTGTCCTGGAAATGATTTCTTTACTCATCTTCTAACATCCTTCGCTTATCTACATCTTGTAGAGCACTTTGCAATTTGTATATCCATTATCTCATTTAATCTTGACAACAGAACTAAAAAAGGGGTAGTCGTATCCCCATTTTGTAGAGAAAGAAACATAGTTTAAGATTATATTTTACCAGTAAGCAGCTGTGATTCTCTTTTCCATGATGAACTGGTGTGGAAAGTACCTGAGTTTCCACGTTGAACCAGTTGAGGAAATGCAATATATTAATCCCATCATCTAATAAAGTCTTTCAAAGACCTACTGGAAGCAGATGAGAAATCAATCTCATGAGCCTTAAGAAATGTATCTTTTTGTTGTTGTTATCATTAGGAAACAACAGAAGTCAGGTTGACTGAAATTATTGTTTCTTGTGTGGTTTGTGACCATTCTGGTTTTTCTGTAGAGTGGAGAGAGAGGGAATATATTTTCTAGTCATCATTGGCAAGCTTGTTCCAGGTGATAGGGAGAAAACTGTTACTGTTAGACTTCAACAATATAAAGACTTACCTCTGGAAATCAAGCCCAGGGAGAAAAAAAAGTTACTCACTGTGACAGCAAAGCTACATCAAGGAAACTCAGGGGAAGGGAGACAACAGTCAAAGAGAGAGAGTATCTCACTTGGAGAAAGATTGAATTCTGTCAGCAGGTCTGGCTTCCTAGGTTATTGCCAGCAGGCACCTTTGAGGGAATGTAATGAACCACAAGAGAATGTGTTGGTAGGAATATATCCTTTACATCCTTACTGCAGTAGGAATTTCTCCTGAGCTTGATCCATTCTACTTTCCTAAATCCAGAACTATGTTTTCTTGAGGAATCTCAAGAGTGGAGTCTTTGGGTATGGGTTAGGGAGAAGAGTGGGCAGAGAATAAGGAAAACAGTGAAGGCTGGTTTTAGAGACCTGAAGCAAAGATGCTATAAAACTCAGCAGTTCGAGTATTCCACTTTGGGTGAAAACCAGATAAAACTTGAGAGTTACTCTCAGCCTTTTGTTATCATAAGGGTCATTTTCCTTCTGGTGCCAGCAGCATTCTTCTGGTAAGGTAGGTCTCCTATGTCTCTCCCCTTGGAAGTGGGGGCTCAACCCTCCTCTCTTCCTTCTACCAATCATGACCAGAGTGTATTCAAGTAGTCCTTATTTGGGTCTGTACATTTTACTCCAGTGGTTCTCGCATGGGCCCCACATTGGAATCACTGGGAATTTGAAAGAAACACGGATGCACATATCATTGTTTTAAAGCTCCCCACATGATTCTGATGTATACCATGTTTGACAGTACACTGTTTAAGAGCAGTGAGTCTCAAACTTCAATGTGCCAATGAGTCATCTGGGGATCTTGTTAAAAAGTGGTTCTGACTTCAGTAGATCCAGAGTGGAGCTTGAGAGTCTGCATTTTTAGTAAGTTGTCAGGTGATATAGAGCACCATGAGCAGCAAAAATTTACCTGGAGAGACTTCCAGAGTCCCATTGCACCTGTAGGGAGCTTGGGAGTTGCCACTCTTTCCTAAAAGTAAAAAGCTGAACAGATTGTAAAGGGGGCATAAATGGTGATGAGAGGAGACTTGACTTTGAGTGGTGAACACACAGTACAGTATATAGATGATGTATTATAGAATTGTACACTTGAAATCTATATCATTTTATTAAACAATGTCACCCCAATAAATTCAACAAAAAAGTTTTTAAGGGAAAAAAAAGCTGAACAGACTGAAAAATCAACAACTCTTCTTGGATCCAAAAGAGCACAGAGGATAGAGAGCAAAGCACTGCCCCAAGATTGGAGAGACAGGTTAATACAGGGAGTTGAGACCTTTTGGAGCAGAGACTCACAAGCAAGCAAGCCAGCAAGAGAAAACTGCCAAGGGAACCAATGCCAGGGCAGGAAAACCTGAACTGTTATTGTCAAATTGCTGGGGGCTCACTGTGGGCAACTCTGAGAATTAAAAATTTCCCTGAAAGGAAAAACAAAACAAAACATACCTACTAAGAAGGGCTCCTGGTGACTAACTGGGCTAAAAAAACAAAACAAAAACAAAATAAAAAACCAGCCTAGCAGCCATTTCTGCCCAGGGGCCTCTCATGCAAACTGCACTTCACAGAGAAACTTGCGCGGCTGCCTGCCTCTCCACTGAACTGCCTGCCTGCACTGTGTGTCTGCCATCTGAGCTGGTATAAAGGAGTCCCTGGAATCCTATTTCAACCAATAGGACTGGAGCTTCCCCTATCCAATCGGGGCTGCACAGCTCAGATTAATTAGAACAGCTCTATTCTGACCAATCAGGACAGTGCCTTTTAGACCAATCAAACTGTGAAGATTTGGAGTCCTCATTTGTATGAAGACAGACCAGGAAGGGACCAGGGGCGGGGACTTCTGTCCAAGAATGACGACTGAGTCTCCCTGGCTGGGCTGAAATACCAATGTCTCGATAAGTGAAGCAGACTGGCTTAGAGTGGAGCCAACCATCGCAGAGCAGAGCAGACCGTCGAGGAGCAGAGCAGAACAATCTAGCCAGCGAGTGGCCTGGCCCCAGAGCTGTTCTTCAGCCATGCTGTTTTCACAGGCCATGCTGTATCACACCTGAGCTGTTTTGCACTGAATGAAGTTTCCTTCTTCACCGCACCCCACATTGGGGATTCCTGTTGGTGTTCAATTGGCACCACTGACCATCGGTCGAAAAGGGGGACTTAGTCATAGGATGCCCCTCATAGTATTGTAAAACTTGCCACCAGGAACTCCTTCAGTTTCCCGCAGTAAATATCAGAGAAAAATACCTTTATAGTTCTGGCAGGGGAAAGGGAAAAGGAACCATTTTGAAATACACTGGAGCAATCTGTTCTTCTTAAGACAGCCAGCCCTCAGGAGAAACAAGGTGACCAGAGCCTAATCTGAGAGGATGTGGAGCATCAGGAGCTCTCCTTCATTGCTGGTGGGAATGTAAAATGGTCCAGCCACTTTGGAAGACAGTTTGACAGTTTCTTCCTAAACAATATACTCTTACCATATGATCCAGTAATCACGATCTTTGGTATTTACCCAAAGGAATTGAAAACTTATGCCACACAAAAACCTGCACATGGATGTTTATAACAATTTTGTTCATTTTTGTCAAAACTTAGAAGCAACCAAATGTCCTTCAGTAGGTGAATGGATAAATAAACTGTGGTACATCAGACAATAGAATATTATTCAGTGCTAAAATGAAATGAGCTATCAAGACATGGAAGAAACTTAAATGCATATTACTAAGTGAAAGAAGTTAATATGAAAAGGCTTCGTACTGTATTATTCTAATTATATGACTTTCTGGGAAAGGCAAAACTATTGAGACAGTAAAAGGATCACTGGTTGCCAGAGATTAGAGGTGGGGGGTGAATAGGCAGAGCACAGAGGACTTTTTTGGTTTTGTTTTGTTTTTTGTCTATCCTCACCCGAGGATATTTTCCCATTGATTTTTTAGATAGATGGAAGGGAGGGAAGGAGAGAGAGAGAGAAACATCAATGTGAGAGAGAGACACATCAATTGGTTGCCTACCACACTTCCCCATTTGGGGCCAGAGATCAAACCTGTATGTGCCCTTGACCAGAAATCAAACCCGAGACCCTTCGGTCTGTGAGCTAATACTCTAACCACTGAGCAAACCTGCCAGGGCTGCACAGAGGTTTTTTAGGTTAGTGAAACTACTCTATATCATTGCTAAATTGCAAATACATGTCACTATACATCTGTCTAAACCCACAGAATGTACACCACCAAGAGTGAACCTTAATGTAAACCATGGACCTTGGGTGATTGTGATGTGTCAGTGTAGGTTCATCAATTATAATAAATGTGTCACTTTGGAGGGGTGCCGATAACAGGAGACTGTGCATGTGTGGGGTCGGGAAGTATATGAGAAATCTCTGTATCTTCCTCTTAATTCTGCTGTGAACCTAAAACACCTCTAAAAGAATAAATTGTTTTTCTTTTAAGTTTTTAAAAAATCACCTGAGAGCCCAGCCGGTGTGTCTCAGTGGTTGAGCATCGACCCATGCACCAAGAGGTCACCGGTTCAATTCCTGATCAGGGCACATGCCCAGGTTGTGGGCCATATCCCCAGTGGGGGGCATGCAGGAGGCGGCCAGTCGATATTCTCTCTCATCGATGTTTCTATCTCTCACTCCCTCTCCCTTCTCTCTCTAAAATCAATAAAGAAAAGAAATTTTTTTTAAATTACCTGAAAACTTTAGAAAATTAACAATGGTGATCCCTACTCAGACCTATTAGTCAGAATCAATAGAAGATAGGATCCAAGGTATTTTTTAGGCTCCTCTGGTGATTGATTCTATTGTGTAGCTAGATTTGGGAATTTTGGTTCTAGATCTGCACTGTACTAGCCACTGACCACATGTGGGTATTTAAATTGAAATTAAATTAGATTAAAAATTTAGAGCCTCAGTTGCATTTGCCACATTTCAAGTTGCATCAAGCCATAAGTGCTTAGTGGCTTCCATATTAGATAGTGCAAATGTAGAACATCTCCATTAAAACAGAAGCTTTTATTAGCCAACTCTGTAAAATGTAGAGCAACAGATACTTTCAGAGGTGTTCTCTTGTTTCTAAAATTGTTACATTCTGTTCTCTTAGTTAAAAACAATCTAATTTGATCTAAAAGGAGGCCAAATGATAGTAGTTACTGTTTTCTTTCAGTTAGCAATAGTTATTTTCACAATCCCATTCTTCCATCCTCCTACTAGAATCTTCTGTGAATTTGTGAAAGAACGAATTGTTCAGTGTCCCTTTATAAGTAGAGATGTCTACATCAGAGGTTGAAGCAAGGTTGTCCACATGTGACCAGGAGTGGGCTGAGACAGGGTCTTTGTTACACTTCAAAGGTGTTTGGTGACGGGTATTCATTAACATCAACATTACATTTAAATGAAGTTTAAGTTAATCTCGTTATTTAAAAAAATTTTTTTTCTTTTAAGAATTCACAAACTTCCCCTTAAATAAATAATTGGTCATACTCAGGATGTCCAACCAACTGGATATTTCTGCTGTGGGGGACAGTTCTCAATCTGAAACTATAAGTCATATTTAAACAAAAGAAAACCACCAAACTCAGAACAATCTCCAATTAGAAGTCTGCTGAAACATCAAATTGCAGTTCCAGTGTGAGACTCATTACTGGAGAAGCAAAAAGTCTTTTCCCAGTAGGTTTTGTTTTGTTTTGTTTTAAATGAAAAATAACTTATCCTCAAGTAACTTATGCTTGAGCTTCTGTGTCTCTTATACTTCATCTTGTTGAAAGTCAAGGTTTGGGTTTTTTCTCTTACATGTTACCCCCCTGCAAATCTCATCATTGGAAGAAGAATGCAGGGCTAGGATATTGCACTGTATTAGAGATTTCATTATTGAACCATTTCCTGAAGAATGTTAGAGTGAGTCTCAAATTTAGCAGAGCTAATACACAAATGCAGGCCAGAGAATGGGAGAACGGATAACAGCTTAGAGTCCCGTTTCAAAATATCAACTATTCCCTCATTTGGTAGGCCCAATAATTCTTTTTTTTTTTTTTTTAACTTATCTTTATTGTTGAATGTATTACAAATGTTCCTCATTTTTCCCCCATTGCCCCCCTCCTCCCCATTCCTGCCCCCCTCCTGCCTTTCCCCACACTGTTGTCTGTGTCCATTGGTTATGCACATATACATATAAGTTCTTTGGTTTATTTATTCCCACCCCCGAAACCCCCTTCCCTTTGAGGTTTGTCAGTCTAACAACCAATTTGTACTTCTTAATCCCTTCACCTTTTTCACCCATCCCGCCAGCCCCCACCCATCTGGTACCCCAAAAATGTTCTCTGTATCTATGAGAATGTCTCTGTTCTGCTTGTTCATTTTGTTTGTAGATTCAACTGTTGATAGATATGTATTTATTGCCATTTTGTTTGTTCATATTTTTTTATCTTTTTCTTCAAGAGGACCCTTCAACATTTCATATAATAATGGTTTGGTGGTGATGAACTCCTTTAGCTTTTCTTTGTCTGGGAAACTGTTTATATGGTCATCGATTCTAAATGACAGCTTTGCAGGATAGAGTAATCTTGGTTGTAGGTTCCTGCTTTTCATCACTCTGAATATTTCTTGCCACTCCCTTCTGGCCTGCAAAGTTTCTTTTGAGAAATCAGCTGACAGTCTTATGGGAACCCCCTTGTAGGTAACTAACTGCTTTTCTCTTGCTGCTTTTAAGATTCTCTCTTTGTCTTGAACCTTTTGCATTTTGATGATGATGTGTCTTGGTGTGGGCCTCTTGGGGTTCATCTTGTTTGGGACTCTCTGTGCTTCCTGGACTTGCATGTCTGTTTCCTTCACCAAGTTAGGGAAGTTTTCTGCCATTATTGTTTCAAACAGGTTTTCGATTTCTTGTTCTCTCTCTTCTCCTTCTGGCACCCCCAAGATGCGAATGTTGGCACGCTTGAAGTTGTCCCAGAGGCTCCTTACACTATCCTCATTTTTTTGGATTCTTTTTTCTTTTTGCTGTTCTGATTGGGTGTTTTTTGCTTCCTTATATTCCAAATCGATGGTTTGCTTCTTGGCTTTACCTACTCTACTATTGCATCTGTGTGAACTATTCTTTATTTCAGTTAGTGCATCCTTCATTTCAGACTGGTCCTTTTTTATGCTCTTGCTCTTGAGGTCCTCACTAAGTCCATTGAGCATCCTTATAAGCAGTATTTTGAACTCTACATCTGTTAGGTTGCTTAACTCCATTTCACTTAGTTCTTTTCCTGGAGTTTTGTTCTGTTCTTTCATTTGGGACCTGTTTCTTTGTCTCCTCATTTTGGCTGCCTCCCTGTGTTTGTTTCTATGTATTACTTAGCGAGAGGTATGGGGCTAGCTGAGACCAGATGCTGCTTGTTTGAAAGAATTTAGGAAAAGCTGAAGCAGGATCTAAGACAGGCCAATCCTATGGTAAAGCAACTGACAACAGCTTGGGTGGGCCTGAAAGTTGGGTGGGGCGGGGCCTCAGGGAATCACCAGGGCGGGGCAAACAGTGTGAGCTAGGTAGCTAGAGTCCCAGATATGGTGGCGTCTGCCGGCCCAGGGAAGGGCTCACCAAAGGAACAAAAGCCTCTGATAGCACGTCTGTCCAGGAGAAAGCTGCCTCTCCAGCCCTTGCTCCAATGCCAAACAGCTCAGTTCTTCCCCATATGATTCTGGTGCCTTTCAAGCTGCCTCCCCCATGCTGGAGCCTGGAGGGTGTGAGTCCGAGTAAGTCCATATGTGGGCCCTTTAAGAGGAGCTGCCGGGGCTCCAGCCGCCTCAGCCTCAGTTCCTGCTGGTTTTTCCAGCCAGAAGTGATGGGGACTTCTCTTCCTGGCACTGGAACCCTGAGCTGGGCGCCTGGTGTGGGACGGGGACCCCTCAGTCCTCAGGGAGGACCTTCCCAGCCGAGGTGTCCCTCCTAATTTTTATCCGCCACACATGGGTGTGCGACCAGCCCCTCGCGCCTCCGCCCCTCCTACCAGTCTCGATGTGGCTGCTTCTTTAATTTCGTAGTTGTAGGACTTCCATTCAGCTTGATTTCAGGTGGTTTTGAATGATGGTTGTCCTGTAGTTTAGTTGTAACTTTAATGTGGTTGTGGGAGGACGCGATACCGTGTTTACCTACGCCGCCATCTTGACCGGAAGTCCCAATAATTCTTAATGGGGAAGAGGTTACGGATTTCTTGTGGCAACAATTGCCTAGATTATAGTTCAAGAATTGTCAGGCCCTGGCCGGTTTGGCTCAGCGGTTAGAGCTTCGGTCCATGGAGCAGAGAGTCTCAGGTTCATTTCCCACTAAGGGCATGTACCTTGGTTGCAGTTTGTCCCCAGCCTCAGTTGGGGTTGTGTGGGTGGCAACCACTCGATGTGTCTCTCTCACATCTATGTTTCTCTCTCTCTCTCTCTCTCTCTCTCTCTCTCCCTCCCTCTCTCCCTCTCACTCTATCTGAAGATAAATGCAAAAATGTCCTCGGGTGAGGATAAAAAAAAGAATTGTCAGTACTGAAGAGAGCTCAAGAGGTCCACATTTGTCCTCACTGTAAAAGCCTTGTCCCGGGAGGGTGTTAATAAACCTAGTTTGATGATGAGCTTTTGTAATGGATATCTGGAGCACTGCTGATCTGAGTGCAGAAAATGCCACAGCCACAGCCTCAGCCTCAGCAGCAACAAGGAACAGTCCCGGGGACTTGGGGCTCATTTGTATGAATGCACTGATGCAGTGGGTAATGCATACATCAAAGCTACTGCGGCAATCCCCAACATAGAGCTTTGGAAAACAGGATGGTTCTGCAGCTTTGCTTTCCCATCAGAGTTCCACTCCAAAGCCTAATGCCCTTTAATTTTTTTTTCTTTATTGATTTGAGAGAGAGCGGTAGGGAGAGGGAGAGATAGAAACATCGATGAGAGAGAACATTGATTGACCACCTCCTGCATGCCCCCACTACACTGATTGACCACCTCCTGTATGCCCCCACTGGGGATTGGGCCCACAACCTGGGCATGTGCCCTGACCGGGAATCCAACCAGCGACCTCTTGGTACATGGGTTGACCAAGTGGCTCAACCACTGAGCCACACCAGTCAAGCATAGTCTAATGCCTTTTAACTAGGACAGAGTTGAGTGTATAAAGCAAAGAACAATTTAAGTACAGTGCTCAGAAGTGATTGGTAGTTTAGGGTAAGATAAAGTCTCACATGGGTAAAAATCATAGCATCTAACTCTGGCAGAGACCTTGAAAGGTCATACTGTCCATCTGTCATTGCCTGTCTTCAAAATTTAAACCATTCCAGATGGGTGAGAACTGATTCTACATTTTAGGACTTCCAGAAAGAAAATTACTGAGCTGTCTTTGAAACATGTTCTGATATATCGTACCTTTTTCACTGTTTGTAAGTTCATTCTTCAGTTGCCCCAGCGCCCTCATATTGCAGTTAAAATTGGTTTTCTTTGTTCAGTCTTTCGTGGAGGTGAATAATGACTAGTCAGTGTTCGTAGTTAAATTACCACCTCAGCCTTCTTTTCAGTGACACAGATCCCTGTTTCCTTACATGTTTTCCTATGGCTTGGTTCTTTAGCCTTTTACTTATTATTGCATTTATCTTCTCCTTCAAATTCTCCATGTCAGTTTTTGGTTGTAATGTCTAAACGGGATCTGGTGCTGTGGAAATATCTGACGAGTACTTAGTATAATGAGGAGCTCACCTTATGATTTCTAAACACCCGCAGTTTCTGCTGTGCACAGGAGTGCGAGCCTGTAAAAATGACCATGGGAGACTGTAAAAATAACCGTGCAAGCTAAGACTTCATAATGTGATCTTAATGATCAATGGGAAAATTATGATACATAAATGTATTTCAAAACATTTCAAACTCTATTCCTGTTATAAGTATGTAAAGAAATGAAAAATACAGTCAAACTAATATTGGTATACTGTAAATTAAAACATTATAAATAATTGACAGAGTATATTATTATTTTATTTTATTATTTATTCATTTATGTGTCAGAAAACTCATCCAGAGTAGTATGAACAGTGCTTGCCTCCCTGCGATATACCTTACAATACTGAGCAGACATCCTTTCTAGGCCTTGGTGAACGGTCACACTCCTTTCTAAGTTTGGATCAGCTTCTAACATTTTATCCTTTGTACTTTCAATGTCATGAGATAGCTCCAATATTTCCTTTCATATGAAGTTTTTTGCCAGCCTCACTTGCTCTGGGATATCTTCATACCTTTCATGACAGCCACTTTCCTCATTTACGTTGGTGACTTTGCCGTCACTAAGTTCCTGTGGTGCGGAGCCAGTCTCTCCAGTGGCCAGGGTGTCAGCAGTCCTCAGTGGCTCTTTCTTCTACAACTTTCTTCATATTCCAGTGTCCTCGCTTTTTGTTTCTTTGCTGCACTTTCATCTTTGTTGGCTAGTCCTCCCCTCCACTTGCCATTATCCATTCCATTTTAGGGTTTATCCCTGGGAGACAAGGAGGCAGTCTCACTGTACACTTTGTTTGTTGTGTGAACTTAGTAACAGCTGCACGGTGACCAATCACCAACACACTTTGAAAGAAGCAATGTGATTTGCCACTGATCATGACACACATCTGTCATTTACATTGTGATTTGTGCCCTAAAGAGCTAGCAGTGACGTTGGTACCGCGTGCAATTCCTCACAGTCACGGTGCCATGGCAGCTGAAATTTAAACCCTGTTCTTGGGGGACTAGTGTTATTTAAGCTGTTGTAACTGAAATTTTTGCATTTTAGAAGAATGAAACACCAGCCTTATTCAATTCCTGCATCCACCTCCAGGCCCAGTGCTAATGTCTGCTCCTGGTCAGTTGGTTATCCACTCTGACGCTTAGGTCTATTTCTGACATTGCCTCTTCATCTTAGGCTTTTCTTTCTTCTCCAGAGCTATTTCCTCAAACACTTCCTCTTTGATCTTTATTCTGCTGAGTTCCGACCACTCCTTCAGTCTCTAAGGTTGTTTGAAATACTGATTCCCCTCCCAGGTTTACTATCATTGACAAATTAGGTCGTCATCTCCCCATTCATTAATGTGAACACTAGTTATCCCCACAGAATGTCAGTTCCTGATCACCTTCCAGGTTGACCCAGCTAGTTCACTGTTGTCCTTTCAGCCATTCAGTCCAGTCAATCCTGTGGCTTAAGGCCAGTGGTTCCTAGTTCTGGTTCATCAT
The DNA here is from genome assembly GCA_030848825.1 of Tadarida brasiliensis. Lineage (NCBI taxonomy): Eukaryota > Metazoa > Chordata > Mammalia > Chiroptera > Molossidae > Tadarida > Tadarida brasiliensis. Next base: position 178,806,695 of record CM061257.1, on the reverse strand, counting down.
CGGGATCTTCTCAGGTGTTTTAAAACCACTTCCCAAGCCTTGGGGTGGGGCCTGGGAACCTATGTATTTGAATGTTGCCCATATAATCAGCTAGGTTTTGTCTATAATATAAATGTTGCTTTCCTAATTCTTAGTAATCTTATCATAGACTACTAGAACATTAGAACCGACAAACACATCAGAGATCATTTTGTCAACCCTACGCATTTTATAAATGAGAACTCTAAGACCCCGAGGTGCCAGACAGCTTGGCCATAGTCTCACAGTTACAGGCAGAGTGGGGGCTAGAACCCATGTTTCCAAACTCTGACTCTGGTACTCCTTCTACCGAATTTCCATCATATGGGATGTAGTCAAAATGATTCACTATCATCATCTTCAAACTCTCCTACAGTGATTTTTTTTTTCTCTTCTGGGTATGAGTGTATCTGTGGAATACCTTCAAGGAAAGGTGCTCAAATAAGGTTCTCTGTAGTAAGTGGGAAAGGGGTTGTGGAAAGGATTTTTGAGGTAATAGGTGCTGTAGGCCCTGGAGAAGCACTGGAACCTCAACTCAGCCCTGCTCTGGTGCTTCCTCTACCTGCTGGGCGCCTGCACGTGGTGGCCGAGCTGCCGCCTCTTGTGTGCTTGGGTGTCTGAGTCGTACACAGTGCTTGTTTCCAAAGACTGTTTATACGACTACACACACTGCCTGGTGGGAGGGGAGGAAGGCAGGGAGGGTGCAGGGTGTACTATTTTGTTTTTTATGGGGTTTTTTTTGTTTGTTTGTTTTTCCTTTATTGATTTTAGAGAGAGAAGGGAGAGGGAGAGAGAGATAGAAACATCGATGAAAGAGAACATCCATCAGCCACCTCCTCCATGCCCCCTACTGGGGATCGGGCCCACCACCTGGGCATGTGCCCTGACCGGAAATCGAACTGGCGACCTCTTGGTGCATGGGTTGATGCTAAACCACTGAGCCACACCGGCCAGGCAGAGATGTACTATTTTGTAAAGCTTTTTCTATTTCCATGAGTTATTCTCACAATTCAACAGACTCTGGCCTTCAGGTTTGCTGACAGAGGAAAAGGAGTATGTCTGTAATTCTGAGAGCAGCACCCTTTGATATATTTGTGTGGGTTCATGAAAAATGAATGGGGAATGTTGAATAATGTGTATGAACAGTTAATGTTTACATACTGAGCCTGGCTTGCAAAAGAAAACAAAACAGAATTTGTCTACCGCTGAATCTCTGTGAGTTCACCTGTCACCCACAACAGTGTTTGAAATGCTAATATGCCTTAGAGGAGCCCCATAATCCTGGGAAGCTGGAATCTAAGAGCTTCCTATAAATTATCCTCAATCTCTCTCAAGCACGTGCTGCCCCCTACCCTGGCCTCCCACTAGGCCCTAGAAGGTGAAAGGTAGTGTTTTATAGAATCATGGAATTTTAGAGCTAGAAAAGGCCCGTGTACTCTCTATTTTTAGTTCCAAATTCTTCATTTCCTCCCATGAGACCCAAAATGGTCAACAAACTTAGCTGCAGTCACACATCTTGTTTGGGGCTGCACTCAGCCTAGAGCTCAGTTCTCCTGACTCCCAAGCCAGTGTGGTTCTGACTGCATCATCTTGTATGTAAAAACACTTTCAGACTTCTTTATTTTATTTTATTTTTTATTATTAATTAATTAATTTATTTTTTTTGAAGAAGATCAAGTTTTTATTTTTTTTTGTTTTTTGTTTTTTTTTATAATTTATTTTATTATTAATTTGTTTTTGTTACAGATGTTTTTCCTTTTTTTTCCCCCATTGACACCCTCCTCCCCCTCCCCTTCTCCTCCTCCCCATCCCTGTTGTCCATGTCCATTGGTTATGCACCCATGCACATAGGCTCTGTGATTTATCTCTTTCCCCCGCCTCCCCCCCTCCTCTGAGGCCCTTCATCCCATACTCCACCCTCCATGTCTCTGGGTCAATTTCGTTGTTCAGTTTGCTCAGTTCTCCTGTGTGTTGCCGGCTTCCTCCGTTGGTGGGGGGGTCGCCAGGCTCCCCCGCTCCATCTGGGTTCCCCCGTGGTGGCGGGGTCGTGGCTCCCCCACTCCGCCTGGGTTCCCCCGCGGTGGGGGGGGTCTCCCGGCACCCCCGCTCCGCCTGGGTTCCCCCGTGGTGGGCGGGTCGCCCGGCTCCCCCGCTCCGCCTGGGTTCCCCCGCGGTAGGGGCGTCTCCCGGCTCCCCCGCTTATTAATTTATTTTTGTTACAGATGTTTCTCCTTTTCCCCCCATTGTCACTCTCCTCCCGCTCCCTCCCTGCCCTGTCCCCAGTTTTGTTGTCCATGTCCATTGGTTATGAGTACATGCGTACAAGTTCTGTGGTTCATCGCTCCCCTCCCCCACCCCCTTTTCTGGCAATTGTCAGTCTGTACCCTACTTCCACATCTCTGGGACTACCCTGTTCCTCAGACTGTTATGTTTATTATATTCCAGAAATAAGTGAGATCATATGATATTTGTCTTTCTCTGCTTGGCTGGTTTCACTTAGGATAATAGTTTCCAGGTCCTCCCATGTCGTCGCAAAGGATAAGAGATCTTTCTTTCTTACAGCTGCATAGTACTCCATTGTGTATATGTACCACAGCTTTTTTATCCATTCGTCTACTGATGGACACTTGGGCTGTTTCCAGATCTTAGCTATTGTAAATAGCGCTGCCATGAACATGGGGGTACATATATTCTTTCTGTTTGGTGTTTCAGGCTTCTTAGGGTATATTCCTAGGAGTGGGATCACTGGGTCAAATGGTAATTCAATTTTTAATTTTTTGAGGTAACACCATAGTGTTTTCCATAGTGGCTGCACCAGTCTGCACTCCACCAGCAGTGTACTATAGTCCCCTTTTCTCCACACCCTCGCCAACACTTGTTGTTTGATGCTTTGTTGATAGTGGCTATTCTGACAGGTGTGAGGTGATACCTCATTGTTGTTTTAATTTGCATCTCTCTGATGATTAGTGATGTTGAGCATTTCTTCATATGTCTCTTGGCCATTTGTATGTCCTGTTTGGAGAGGTGTCTATTTAGTTCCTCTGCCCATTTTTTAATTGGGTTTTTTGTCTTCCTTTTGTTGAGATGTATGAGCACTCTATATATTTTGGAAATTAATCCCTTATCTGATAAATCATTGGCAATTATGCTCTCCCATACAGTGGGTTGCCTTTCCACTTTGATGGTTGTTTCTTTTGCTGTGCAGAAGCTTTTGAGTTTGATGTAGTCCCATGTGTTCATTTTTTCCTTTGTTTCTGTTGCCTTAGGTGATATATCAGTGAAGATTCTACTGCGTATGATATCCGAAATTTTGTTGCCTACATTTTCTTCTAGGATTTTTATGGATTCATGAGTCACATTTAAGTCTTTTATCCATTTTGAGTTTATTCTTGTGTATGGTGTGAGTTGATGGTCTAGTTTCATTTTTTTTTGCATGTAGCTGTCCAATTTTCCCAACACCATTTATTAAAGAGGCTGTCTTTACTCCATTGTATGCTCTTGCCACCTTTGTCGAATATTAATTGAGCATAATGTTTTGGGTCAATTTCTGGGTTCTCTGTTCTATTCCATTGATCTATGTGCCTGTTCTTGTGCCAGTACTAGGCTGTTTTGATTACAGTAGCTTTGTAGTATAACCTGATGTCTGGTATTGTGATCCTGCCTACTTTGTCCTTCTTTTTCAAGATTGCTGTAGCTATTTGGGGTCTTTTTTGGTTCCATATGAACTTCTGAAGCATTTGTTCTAGTTCTATGAAATATGTCGTTGGTATTTTGATGGGGATTGCGTTAAATCTGTAGATTGCTTTGGGTAGTATGGACATTTTAATGATGTTAATTCTTCCAATACATGAACAAGGTATGTGCTTCCACTTTTTTATATCTTCCTCTATTTCTTTTTTCAATGTCCTGTAGTTTTCTGCAAATAGGTCCTTTACTTCTTTGGTTAAGTTTATTCCTAGGTATCTTAATTTTTTTGCTGCAATGGTAAATGGGATTGTTTTTTTAGTTTCTCTATCTGTGAGTTCATCACTGGTGTATAAGAATGCCATCGATTTCTTGACGTTAATTTTGTATCCTGCTACGTTGCCAAATTCATTTATTAAGTCTAGTAGATTTTTGATGGAGTCTTTAGGGTTTTCTATGTATAATATCATGTCATCTGCGAATAATGACAGTTTCCAATTTGGATCCCTTTTATTTTTTCTTCATGTCTGATTGCTGTGGCTAAGACTTCCAGTACTATGTTAAATAAGAGTGGTGAGAGTGGGCATCCTTGTCTTGTTCCTGATCTTAAGGGAAATGCTTTTAGTTTTTGTCCATTGAGTATGATGTTGGCTGTAGGTCTTTCGTATATGGCCTTTATAATGTTGAGATATGATCCCTCTATTCCCAAATTTCTGAGCGTTTTTATCAGAAATGGGTGCTGGATTTTGTCAAATGCTTTTTCAGCGTCTATTGATATGATCATATGGTTTTTATCTTTCATTTTGTTTATGTGATGTATCACATTTATTGATTTGCGAATATTGTACCAGCCTTGCATCCCTGGGATGAATCCCACTTGGTCATGGTGAATAATTTTTTTGATGTATTGCTGGATCCGATTTGCTAGTATTTTGTTTAGGATTTTGGCATCTATGTTCATCAGGGATATTGGCCTGTAGTTTTCTTTCTTTGTGGTGTCTTTTTCTGGTTTTGGAATTAGAATTATGCTGGCCTCATAAAACGAGTTTGGAAGTCTTCCTTCTTCTTGAATTTTTTGGAATAGTTTGAGGAGAATGGGTGTTAGTTCTTCTTTGAATGTTCGGTAAAACTCCCCCTTGAAGCCGTCAGGGCCTGGGCTTTTGTTTGCTGGGAGGGTCTTGATTACATCTTCAATTTCCTTCGTTGTTATTGGCCTGTTCAAGTTTTCTATCTCTTCCCAGTTCAGTTTTGGGAGACTATGTGTTTCTAGAAATGTGTCCATTTCGCTTAGATTGTCGAATTTGTTGCCATATAATTGTTCATAGTATTTGTTAACGATCCTTTGTATTTCTGTGGTGTCAGTTGTTACTTCTCCTCTTTCATTTCTGATTTTGTGTATTTGGGTTCTCTCTCTTTGTTTCTTGGTGAGTCTAGCTAAGGGTCCATCAATCTTGTTTATCTTTTCAAAAAACCAGCTCTTTGTTTCATTGATCCTTTGAATTGTTTGTTTGGTCTCCATGTCGTTTATTTCTACTCTGATCCTTACTATTTCCTTCCTTCTACTTGCTCTAGGGTTTTCTTTTTGTTTGCTTTCTAGTTCTTTAAATTGTGAGGTTAGGTAGTCAATTAGAAATTTTTCTTCTTTCTTGAGGTAGGCCTGTAGTGCTATGAACTTCCCTCTCAGAACTGCTTTTGCTGCATCCCATAGATTTGTGTTGTTGTGTGTTCATTTTCATTAGTTTCCAGAAAGTTTTTAGTTTCTTCCTTGATCTCCATGGTAACCGATTCATTGTTCAATAACATGCTATTTAGCCTCCATGTCTTCAAATGTCTTTGCATGTTCTTGTTGCAATTGATTTCTAGTTTCATGCCGTTGTGATCTGAGAAGATGCTTGATATGATTTCAATCTTCTTGAACTTGTAGAGACTTAGTTTGTGTCCTAACCTGTGGTCTATCTTTGAGAATGTCCCATGTACACTTGAGAAGAATGTGAATTCTGTAGTTTTGGGATGTAATTCTCTGTATGTATCTATTAAATCCATTTGATCTAGTGCTTCATTTAGAATTTCTGTTTCCTTGTTAATTTTTTGTCTAGATGATCTATCCAGTGATGTCAGCGGGGTGTTGAAGTCTCCTACTATGATTGTATTGCTGTCAATTTCTCCTTTGAAGTCCTCCAGAAGATTTTTAATATATTTTGGTGCTCCTATATTGGGTGCATATATGTTTACCAAGGTTATATCTTCCTGTTGGATAGACCCTTTCAATATTATGTAGTGACCTTCTTTGTCTCTAGTTATGGTCTTCAATTTGAAATCTAATTTATCAGATATGAGTATTGCTACCCCAGCTTTTTTTTCCTTTCTGTTTGCTTGGAAGATTTTTTTCCATCCCTTTACTTTCAACCTATGTGAGTCTTTTGTTGTGAGGTGGGTCTCTTGTAAACAACATATATGTGAATCATGCTTTCTTATCCAGTCAGCTACTCTGTGCCCTTTTATTGGAGCATTCAATCCATTTACATTTAAGGTGATTATTGATATGTACTTATTTATTGCCATTTTTGTTCAGTGTGGTTATATTTTTCTTCCTATTTCTTCTACTAATTACAGCAGTCCTTTTAACATTTCTTGCAGTGCTGGTTTGGTACTAATATATTCCCTTAGCCTTTTTTTGTCTGGGAAGCTCTTTATTTGACCTTCTATTTTGAATGATAGCCTTGCTGGATAGAGTAGTCTTGGATTCAGATCCTTGTTTTTCATGACCTTGATTACTTCATGCCATTCCCTTCTGGCTTGTAGTGTTTCTGTTGAGAAGTCAGATGATAGCCTTATGGGGGTTCCTTTGTAGGTAACCTGCTGCTTATTTCTTGCTGCCTTTAGGATTCTCTCTTTGTGTTTAATTTTTGGCATTTTAATTATTATGTGTCTTGGTGTGGGCCTGTTTGGGTTCTTCTTACTTGGGGCTCTCTGTGCTTCTTGAACTTGAATGCCTTCTTCCTTCACCAGGTTAGGAAAGTTTTCTGTCACTATTTCTTCAAATATATTCTCTAACCCTTGCTCATTTTCTTCTTCTTCAGGGACTCCTATAATGCGAATGTTATTACGTTTCCAGTTATCCCACAGTTCTCTTAAGCTATCTTCCTGTTTTTTCATTGTTTTTTCCTTTTGGTTTTCTGATTGATTGATTTTTTCTACTCTGTCTTCTAATTCACTGATCCGGTCCTCCGCTTCCTCTACTCTGCTGGTTAGTCCTTCCAATGTGTTCTTTATTTCTGCTCTGTCATTCTTTATTTCCACTTGGTTGGTTTTCATGGTGTCGATATCCTTACTCATGCTGTTTAGTTTCCTCAAGATCATGGCTCTGAACTCTACCTCTGATAATTTGCTTAACTGCATTTCATTTATCTCATCTTGGTAGTGTTCTCTTGTTCTTTCATTTGGGATCTGTTTCTTTGTTTCACCATTTTTGCTATCTCAGTGGGTTTTGGAGCCTGCCAAATTTTCCCTGTGGGTGTTGGTGTTCTGCTATTTGTGGCTCCCTCTGCTGGGTTTGGATGAGCGTGGGGGGCCCTCCTTAAACACCACTGACAAGTCTCACTTTCCTGGGTAGTTTTGCAAGCTCAGGGAAGGTTCAGTTATGCTCTAGCTTTTTGCCTGGAGGCTATTAGCCTCAGTTACTTGAAAAGCCTTAGGATCTCAGTTGAATGAGAAACTCCCTCAGGTGTTTATAGTGTGAGAGGATTTCCCGAGGGTGGGGCCAATGCTGGTTGTTAATGAGCCTCAATTTGCATTTCTTTACCTCTTTTCCTCACCTGGGAATCTCCGAGGGAGGGGCTGCTACAGCCTGGGAAGGAGTAAACTTGGCCTCCGTTCTGTGTAACCGGGAAGGAGCGGCTGGCCAGCACAAACTCTGAGCGCCCTCCAAATCCCAGGTGTCCCCACAGAGTTCCAGTCCAGTCCACCCTCCCTCTGCCGGAGCCCCAGGTGAGTGGCTGTGGCTATTTAGTGCTCTGTCCCGGCCCTCTGGTCTGTGGAGCAGCTGGGGCCCTTAACCCCGAGGGCGGGCGCCGCCGCTGCTCCCAGCTAAGGCCGCTGCTCCCAGCTAAGGCCACTGCTCCCAGCTAAGGCCGCTGCTCCCAGCTAAGGCCGCTGCTCCCAGCTAAGGCCGCTGCTGTCCGTAGGCTCCCAGCCCGCCACCCTCACGCGCCTCCGCAGATCCTACCAGGCTCATTCAGTGTCCCTGGTTGTATGATCCTCTCTCGCTGCTTTTCTGTTGCTTTTTCCCGACGATTTGTCTTTATTTTAGTTGTAATTCCAAACTTCTTTAAATGAAATATGAAATCCTAGTGATTTGGCAATTGTGAATTTTGGTGGCTATGACAGATTTTGGAGATAGGGCTGCATTCTTATAGCTGGGGAAACCAGATCAATACCTGTCTACTGAAAAGAAGATGGCATTTGGACTCTGTCCTGGGTGGCTGGAAGAAAGACAGTAGGTCCCTGTGAGTGGCTAGGATATGGACCTGGGCCCCTTGCCTAAAGCCACGGGCCAGAATGGGACTGTCCAGTCTGTGGTGAGGATCCATGGGGGATGTGGCGCAGAACTGGGCAGCCCACATGGGCAATAGGTGAAAAAAGAGTCATCCCTGAAAAATCAGAGTCCCAACCTGAGCCACACCTGGATTTGGGGCCCAAAGTTATACTACTTATAAAGAGCAGAAGCCCCAAGCTGAAGAAATTAGTATAAAAACTGATCCAAGGACTGAAAAAACAAAACAAAAAGAAACTACTCTCAAATCCTCCCCACTGAGATCACTTTTCTTTTCTTTTCTTTTTTTTTTATCCTCACTTGAGGACATTTTTTCATTTTTTGTTCAGATAGAGTGGGAGGGAGAGAGAGGAAGAGAGAGAGAGAGAAACATCGACGTGAAAGGGACACATCGAGTGGCTGCCACCCGCACGACCAACCAGGGCTGGGGACAAACCACAACGGAGGTACATGCCCTTAGCGGGAACCGAACCCGGGTCTCTCCGGACCGCAGGCCGACACTCTAACTGCTGAGCCAAACTGGCCAGGGCTGAGGTCACTTTTCAACTCAGGGCACCAGGAAGCCTCACAAAAGGCAGCTGTTGCTGGTGATGAGCTCACAGTAAAAAAACAAAACCCATTTGCAGATAGTCGAACTGAGAACCTACAGATAATAGAGCAATGTGAAAGGAACTGTAAAATAAATATGCTAATAATGTTCAAGAGGTAAAGGAAGAAAGAAGTCTTATATGAACAAGACATTAGGAAGGATGTTCTTTGTTATCCATTTGATTCTGTGCAGGGATATTTGCCTCAAACGTGATACGTCTGGGACTGACTTCACAGGCAAGTCACAGACTTGAATCCATTGAATGTTCCTTGGTGGTGGTGATTTCCCCCTTTTTAAATAGTTTTTGCCTTTTCCTACCTTCACCAGAACTGATGAATAAACACAAGTCAGCTCTAAAAGCACACCCAGCCCCCCTGAGAGGAGGTTCCCGGTACAGACTGCCTTTGCTGTTGCTGGTCCTCGAAAGAACGGGTGCAGTGTCATTTCCTCCACGTCTCGGTGTGTTCCCTCTCTGATTTATCCCCACCTTACCAACTTGGTCATTACTATAGGCTAGTGCCTTGAAGCTATTCAAGTGGCAGGCCCTACCGTCCACATTCTTTTACATGATTCAAGTTTTCAGAAGAGATCGAGACAGTCCTATCAGGGCTACAGACTGGAAACGTAAAGAATTCTCTATCCTTGAGTACCTCTCATAGCAGCACACACTTTGAAAACATTCACAAGCTCTACTGAGAAAATGCAGAAAAGATTCCATTACTGATTGAAGTTAAGTTTACTCTGAAGACCAGGACAAAAAAATGTACATATAACCCCTGTTTTGATTATGTGTAGTTGTGTCAGATCCCAGAATAATGAGACAGAAAAGATGATGTTACAAAGCTAGGAGATTTGAAAAAGAAATGTGGGCAAGTTTAGTTCGCAAGTGAATGCTGTTTTGTCTTTCCAAATGAAGGTTAGCATCTGTTAATAATATTTTAAACATCAAGTCCTAGACCCTGATAAACAAAGAAACAGTACCTTATGTTCTTCGGAAACCATACCAGAAGTCTATTTTAAGATAATTTTCTTTTTATTGTCTTTTTTTTTTCCTTTTAAAAGAACTTTTCAATATAATTTATAAAATGCCGAAGTGCCCTTTGAGAACTCCTTAGTAAGGTTGCCTAAGGTCCATTTCTCCCTGAGTGAAGTACTATAAAACTGAGTCCTCCAAACACAAGGCAAGGATTGCTGGCAGGTTCCCTGTGTGCAGAACCAGGTGTCTTCCCCACCCGACTCCCTATTCTGAGTCCTCTGCAATCTTCAGTACTTCTGTTTTAAATATTCTGCAATCTAATGCTATATTTGGACACCTGTGGTTTTCCATCATTTTCTAGTCCATGCTTGGCCTAAGCAGAGACCAATTCAGTCTCAATTTGGTATTTTTAGCTGGTCACTTATTCAAGAGTTACAAAATGGTATCTGTCAGAGACTTTCTTTGTAACATTTAGTGAGGACCAGGGTTAATATTATTAGGTTTTCCTGTAAGTGATGTCTTTCCAGTGAAACTTTAAATTAAGAGGTCCTCCAGTGTTTCTTTTTCATTTTCTCCAAAGAAAAACAATAATGAAAAAGAAAGAAAAAAAAGATTAAAAGCTGTAATGTTCTGGCTTCCTTCTACATGAAAGCATTTAATTTTGCTATAAGTAAAACCTTTTATTCTTCACTACTTTAAAAATTTTTGAGATCCATGGTTTCTTTAATGAGGTGGATTATATGTCATTTTATGAAGTTCTCTGATATTCTTAACAGATCATTTTTCTACTACTGTAAGATATTTTTCTCATTTTAAGAGCTCACCCACTCTTACTGTTACGCCGAAAACTGACATCATTAAAGCGGCTGCCTAAGCTTTAGTTGGCGATTCTATTCCTGCAAAGTAGGAAATGTGTTTGTTTCCTCTCTTCTCTGTAGAAGTATTCTTAGCCAAGCCCTATCTCAGTAAATGGAACTTTCATCTACCCAGGGAACAAGCCTCCCTCTTCATCACCCCTCACGGTCCTTCCATCACCTAGTTCTATCCATTTTACTTCCTAAAGAACTATCAGTTTCATTCATTTCTCCCCTCTTGCCAGGGTCATTGAAAGAGCTTCCTAACGCCCTCCCATAAACTCGTTCCCTTCTGATGCTCACAATCTGATCCTGGCACTCATTTGTTAAAAATTCTTCAGTGGCTTGCTTTTGCTCATAGGGCAACATATCAGATCCTTAACACTGTCTCCAGGGCTGTGCACCATTGGACCCGAATCTCCTTCCCCACATCGGTCCTACTTCAGGCGCAACCTTCTTGGTCTTCCAGTTCTGTGAGTGTGCTTCATTACTTTCTGATTCAAGGCCTTTACAGATCTGTTCTTTATCCCTGGAAGGCCCTTCCCTCCACTCCCCTTTCACTTAGGTATCTTCTATGCTTCCTTCTTCACATTAAAGCACTTCCTTAGAAGTCTTCCCTAAAACCCAGGCTAGGTCAGATCTCCCTCTTTATTGCTCTGCTATTATCCGTGCAGTTCTCCTTTGTAACATTTACATAGTAGGTTTGAGGATTCTTAGACTTGTGGATTATTATTGAAAATTCAAAGACAGCAGATATTATGCCATTTTGCTTATTATTCTGTCTGCAGCCATAAGCACAGTACCTGGTAGGGTAAATTCTCAATCAGAGTTTTTGAAAGAATAAATAAATGAATGTCTCTTACTTATAACATACAAATATGTGAAAATGAACACCATCTACAACCCTCTCTGTCTGGCCAAGGTCGGTCCAGCCTTAACTTTACTGAGGGCCTCTTCTGCATTAAAATAGTATATATTGCCCTGGCCGGTTTGGATCAGCGGTTAGAGCGTCGGCCGCGGACCAGAGAGTCCCGGGTTCGGTTCCCACTAAGGGCACGTACCTTGGTTGCAGCTTGTCCCCGGCCCTGGTTAGGGTCGTGTGGGTGGCAGCCACTCGATGTGTCTCTCTCACATCGATGTTTCCCTCTCTCTCTCTTCCTCCCTCTCTATCTGAAGATAAACGCAAATATATATATATATAAACGTATATATTTTCAGTCTCCAAGGGTGCCTCCAACTGGGAACCAGTCTTAAGATCAAGAAGACTCTGATTTCTGGTGTATGATTTAGATGTTTATGTTTTCAGTGATCACGTCATTTCACATGTAAGGAAATTGTCAGGAGACTAGGGGTGTCAGAGTAGAGCCGCACAGCCAGAGAGTGTTGAAAGTGAGCCAGGGCCAGGTTCTAATGAAAATCAAAGGCAAGAAAGCATTCAAGGGACCAGATGACTTCAATAGTAGCAGAAAAGACTTTAGGAGGTGAATAGGGAAATGTTAAAGATGTAATGCTACGTTAAAGATAATGAATTATTTTCACTAATGCTAACTCTTCCTGAAGAGGGACACATTTGTTTTTCTAACAGCAATGTTCTCAAGGCTATCTATTACAACCAGCATTGTCCATTTTCTGCAGGACTTCTGCAAGAATGGAAGGGAAAGTTCTCTGCTACAGGAGCTGAGATAGTTGAGATCCTGGTTATATTTAAGCAGAGGCAGATTTTATTGACTTAGAGAAGCACTTAAGTGTTAAGTGTAGTGAATTAGCTTTGATTTTTTTTTTTTTTTTGAAACATACTTTGTGGGGCCTGAATACCTTATTAAAAGCAATCCGATGCTACATTAAAAAAGTAAACAAGCGTCTTGGGAAATCATGCCTATAACCAATTAAATTTATAGGCTAGTATTTCTAAGTGGCAACTGGAGGAATTCAAATGGAACATCTGGGACTCAGAGCAGTGCACTGCACTTGGAATTAAACTATAATCTGATATCTTCAAGTTTCGTTACCTTAAATACTCTGTTTCCAATTGGAGACTGGCTCTGTTCTTCAGGTCTTGATTTTCACATCTTTGCCAACCCCCTGTGTTGTTGTTAACTAATAAATAGTACTGCCTTATCTCACCATTTGACCTTTCTGGGACACTTACACCAGGCTTATCTGACATTTGTGAAGAATAGTGAGTAAAAGTGAGCAGAGACCACTCCAGAAATTCTTAATGAAACAGAAAATATACTGAAATATTCAGAAGATCTCCACTAAGGCTTTATAATGATCCATTTGGACTTTTTGGACTGGAGAGAAAGAAATTACCCAGTACTTTTTGTATTACTACCTAGGTTTCTTCTGATCCAGTAATGGTGGTGATGGTTCCAGATTCCCCATCTCTTCCCCCCACCTCTACCCCAACCCATGGGGAGTAAACTATTTTGAATCTGGAAGAAAATTGATTCTTTTAAGCTATAGAAAGCTGAGTTCAAATCCCAGTCCCTTGCCTCAGCAGACTCTAGTGGTCTATTGCTGCTCCTCAGAATAGAACACAAATCATTATGGGCCAGTATTTACGCTTAAGTGCCCAGGGCTATAGGAGCTGCATGAGCATGCCATGGGGAGCAGATTGAACCCTTTATGTAAGCAGTTACTACAGTGCCAAAAATAGTGTGTTGCCCTCAAAAACACAGGCTTATTCACTGGCAATTTCGGAAACAGTATTTTGCCAATACACTTCCATCTTCCTTTAAGCAAACTTAACATGCAAAGACTCATGTTTATTCAGTAGAGTGAGGACTAAAGAACTATTTGTTTCAAAGGCAAAAAAAAATTGACACATTTCATCTACAAACCAAACTTCCCAATGCAGTTTTTAAAACCTTTTTATTATAAAATACAGATACAGAAAACCATGTAAACCAATTGCTTAATGCACTATTATAAGGTGAACACCACTGCTATGGACTGAATGTTTGTATCTCCCCCAATGTTGAAGCCCTAATCCCCAATATGATAATATTTGGAGGTGGGCCTTTGGAAGGTGATTAGGTCATGGGGGTGGAGCTCTCACAGATTATATTAGTGCCCTTAGGAGACACAGAGGTATGATCTCTCTCCCTCTCTTCCCCCTCTCCCCCTACCCCCACCCTGCCATGTGAGCACACAGTAAGTAGACAGCCTCTGTAAACCAGTATGAGAGCTGTCACCAGAACCTAACCATGCTGGCACCCTGATCTTGGATTTTCCAGCCTCCAGAACTGTGAGAAATAAACATTCGTTGCTTAAGCCAACCGGTCTACAGTAATTTGCTTTAGAAGCCTGAACTGACTAGGGCAACCACCTGGATAACGAAATAGAATTTTGCCACCCATTCCAGAAGCCCCATGCATGTACCCCAACTCAACTGTAGTCCTTTCCTCTGATTAGTAACTACTCTTCTGACTTTTATAGAAATCACTTCCTTGCATTTTTTGTTTGTTTGTTTGTTTGTTCATTCTCACCCAAGGATATTTTTCCATTAATTTTTAGATAGTGTGTGAGGGAGGGAGGCCTTGTTTTAAGCCAAAGTCACCAAAATGTGCATTTCTAGGTAATGTCTATTATCCTAGTGAATTTTAAATTAATCAGTTAATTCCTAATTAACCTTACAATTTTTAGGGAAAATCTGTTGTATACCTGCCCCAGACAGGTGGCTCAGTTGGTTGGTGTGTTGTCCCATACACCAAAAGGTTGCAGGCTCGATTATTGGTCAGGGCACATACCTCGGTCGCAGGTTTGATCCCTTGTCGGGGCACATATGGGAGCAACCAACTGATGTTTCTCTTACATTGATGTTTGGCTCTCCATCCTCTCTCTGAAATCAATAAACATATCCTCGGATGAGAATTTTTTTAAAAAGAAGGTATACCTGAAGCCCCTTATCTTTTCCATTGTAATAAAGGCATTTATGTATCAGAACATGTATTACCTTTATCCTTGAAATTCATGGAGAATGTCCTAAGTAATTTGCTTGTCTTGCTTATGGGCATGTAAAAGGCATCTCCCATAGGTATGACTATCTCCAAAGAGAAAAGAGAAGGAAAGAAAAGGAACAGCCCTGAAGAAGAAAATCTTAAAGGGCAGGGACTATATCTTTAGTTATCCACAGTATTAGTGAGTATGGCAATGTGAGGGTAGAAGGAGAGAAGGGGGAAAGAGTGTTAGTGTCACATCCTACAGCTCTGAATTTGCTTAGACTCTGAATTCTAGAAGGCATACATCTTACGGAAAGAATAAGTGGTAGATGAAAGATAAAGGATTAGAAATCAGGATGTGGTCATTGCAAACATTCCCTCCCCTGTCTCAAAGGGAGTTCATCAATATAAATCATATAGGAGAAATAAAAATCACCAAATTTGTACTTTGGATGAGGCTAATGATATAAAGGATTGTCCCTAAAGGTTCAATTGGGATAATAGTTTTAAGGTGAAATTAGATATAATAATAAAGACTATCATTTTCTATAGGAACTCCCCCCAATTTACACATAGGGTATATTCCAAAAGTTTATTTGAAATTGGTTCATAGAAACCTAGAATGTACTTTTTCTTCAGATAAATAATACTGTAAATGGTGAAGAGATTTTTGGATTAGCTCATAAAATATCATTTAACTTATGATATAACTGATGAACTGTACTTTTGTAATGAAAAACATTATAAATACAAGTATTTCTAGAACAGGTTTTAAAAATAAAAACCAATATTGAATAAAACAGTTTTTTTTAAATTTTTTAATGTGTTTAATGAAAACCTTGTTATCAGAGGTTGTTATAGAAGTTGGGGGAAAGTTTTACAGTGACTTTAAAGTAGGTTTTGGACAGTTTCAGGGGCTTTATACATGACTCGCTAATTTTTTTATTTATCCTTGCTTCAAAGCAGATTACTTTCATATTCATTGAAAGCAGCATATAACTGGACTTGACCTTATGCATATTAGCTATAATTTGGATAATTTTTATGTTTACGAGTTGAATGAAGAGTGAGAGAGAGAGAAAGGAAAAGTTGATGAAAATGTTTTTAATTGAAAAAAATTGTATAAAGAGATAGGAAGATAAAAATATGTGTGGGAATTGTGAATTAATATTTTCTTCTCTTTATTAATTTTTTCATAGTAAATGTGCTTTACTTTTACTATGAAAAAACTAAAATTTTCTTCTTTTTTTTTCAAATCCTCACCCGAGGATTTTTTTTTTTTTTTTCATTTATCTTCAGATGCAGGGGTGGGGGAGAGAGAGAGAAACATCAGTGTGAGAGAGACACATCAACCGGTTGCCTCCCACACGACCCCAACCAGGGCCGGAGACTGAACCACAACCAAGGTACGTGCCCTTGACCGGAATCAAACCCAAGACGCTGGTCCGTGGGCCAACGCTCTAACTGCTGAGCCAAACCGGCCAGAGCTAAAATTTTCTTCTTAAAGAATGTGTAAAATGAGGAAAATGTTGCCAGGGGTGGTATTAACTAAATTTGAGTTCAGGAGGGGCATGGATTCTCTCTTTGTAGGAGCCATTGAAGCTGTGGAAGTGGTTGGGAAATCCCAGAGAGACTTCATAGGATAAGGAAAGAGGTAAGAAGAACCCTGTGGAACACCAATATTTTAAGGGATGGAAAAGAGAAAGAATAGACAGGAGACCCACCAGAGAGCATGGTATCTTGGAAGCCAACATGGAACAATGTTTAAGAAGGAGATTGTTGTCCATGGTGTCGAGATGAGGCAAGATGAGGAGAGGCAGAGGGTGCTCATTGGCTTGGCCAAAAATGACCGTTTCCAGGACTCTCCATCTTGATTCCTGGAAAGGCTCCCCCTGCTGACTAGCAAGAATGTTAGTGCCTGTTAGGTTAGATCCCTTCCCTCACAAAGGACAACCTTATCATTACAGGCCCACAGCACTAGACATGCCAATCATAAATTTCATGTAATAAAACTAATCACATATCCAATGCTAGGAGAACCATTTTCTCCAAAGTCACAGTTAGCTTTCTCCCTCCAAAGATGGTTTATAAAGGCTGTGATGAACCAACGGATATAAACCGGGAGGATGCTAGCCTAGAGCAGCCTAAGAAAAATGTGTGGATCTATTTCTGGGCTCTTTACTCTGTTCCATTGATATATCTCTTTTTCTTTGCATCAGTACCACACTATCCTGATCATTGGTGCTTTGTAATAAATTTTTAAATTAGGTTAGTATTAGTCCTCCAAATTTGTTCTTCTTTTGCAAAGCTGTTTTGCCTGTTCTAGGTCCTTTGTATTGCCACAGGAATTTTAGAATTGGCTCATTAATGTCTTCAAAAAAGCCTACTGAGCCCTGGCTGGTTTGACTCAGCGGTTAGAGTGTCGGCCCGCGGACCAGAGAGTCCCGGGTTCAGTTCCCGCTAAGGGCACGTACCTCGGTTGCAGTTTGTCCCTGGCCCTGGTTGGGGTCATGTGGGTGGCAACCACTCGATGTGTCTCTCTCACATCGATGTTTCTCTCTCACATCGATGTTTCTCTCTCTCTCTCTCTTCCTCCTTCTCTCCCTCCCGCTCTATCTCTGAAGATAAATGCAAAAATGTCCTCAGGTGAGGATTAAAAAAAAGCCTGCTGAGATTTTGACTGCAATTGCACTGAATGTATAGATGCATCTTAACAATACTGAGTCTTGAAACCCATAACATATCCCATCCATTTGTTTAGGTCTTTAATTTCTGTCAGCAGTATTCTGTGGTTTTCAGTGTAATTGTTAGAGTTTATTGTTGCTAAGTGTTTGCACGTGAAATGCTATCTCCTTGCGGTTTTAATGTAGGTCCCTGATCACCACTGAGATCAAGCATCTTCCGAGTGTTTATTGGCCCTTCGGGTTTCCTTTTCTCTGGATTGCTTTTATATTTGCCCTGCATTTTATTTTCTAAGAATATTTCTGTTCGAGTGATGCTATGGTCTGTTTTTCATCTATTTTTTAATTTTTATTGGTAGTCAAAACCTTTCTTTCTTTTCTTTTCTTTCTTTTTTTCTAAGCTCTTGAATTCTGAAATAGTAATTTAGATTCCAAGGCAAATGCCTTTTACATCTTTTCATTCCTTGTTAATTTTATCATCTCCTAATTTCTGTCAATAGGAAGTTCTGATCTCTGTTGTGTGCTCTGGCATGTTCCAACTTCGGTAACTTTTGAGAACTCTGATTTGAAAGCAAAGCACAAGAGGTCACTTCACTTGTCAGTGTCCCTTGGGCAATGCCTAGTTTATCTCTTCCCTCAGCTAATCTGCTCTCAGTCCTCATGGTTCACTGCTCTGGACATCCTGCAATTCTGTTCCAACTGAGCAGATTATAAGAGAGACAATTCTGTGTCTCTGGGCAGAACTTGGATAGCCTGGGGTTTTCACCTCTGAGGCAAAAGGCACCTTGGCAGATTGCTCAGCAGCTCTTGGAGATGATTGTCAGAAGGCACATGAGCCCCAGTCCTGTTCTGTAAACTTGCTTTGAGCAATGAAAGAGATCTATAAATAACAATTTCTCAAGAAAAAATTGTTGAGATTGATTTTGATTAAAAAGTAGCCCTTTGATTTGTGTCGGCTACAAAGGCAGCTTCCTGTGATTTCTAAGTCAGAGGGCTACATGGATCATTCTTTATGCATATTAGAATTTATAAATAGTTAAGTTTTGCTTTTTAATATGTCAAGCATGTGTTGAATACCTATAGCATGCCAGATACTTGTCAGGGACCTAAATTATCAAGATGAAGAAAGTATAGCCCTTCCCCCGAAAAGAAGACGCCGGAATGTAGGCAGCAGTTAACTAACTCCAATGCAGTCTCAACAAAAGAAAAAGGGAGGTAAAGGTGGGAGTGGGACCATTCTAAGACACAAAAAGCAAGCAGTCTTTACTTATAGAAACTTGGCTAGAAGAGATAGAGCTAGAAAATTAAATGAATGCACGCAACATGTGATTTCTGGACAACTGGACAGGAGACCAAAAAGAGAAAAATACTAAAAGAAGTTGGCAATCAGAGATTTTTGTGTTCCCAAATCCTTGGTCATACTGTTCTCTTCCTAGAATGCTTTCCATGATCCTTGTCATTTGGCCAACTCCCACTTATTCTTAAGGACTCATCTTAGATTGTATTTCCTATGGGAAGGTTTTCCTCCTTACCTCCCTGTCTGGCTAGGGGACTCTTATGTGCTTTCATCGTGTACTGTATATGCAACTGTTCCACTTATCATACTGCACTGCAAATGCCAGTCTGTCTCCTCCTAGAAGATCACAGACTTCTCTTGCTCACCATTGTGTCCAGTGTCTAGTGCTGTGTAAAGGCACATTGTGGGCACTCAATAATATCTGATGATTACACAATGCATTATCTGATAAGTAATGAACAAACAAATGAACAAATGCAGGGGGAGAAAAAGGATTTAGCCCAGAGAAAGAAAAGGCCTAAATTTAAGAATAAAGCTCAGAAAAGGGGTCTGAAGCTGGAGGGATAAATACCTGTTAGAGAGAGAGCAACAGTAATTTGGAAGAGTGTTTCATTTTCATTGTAGTACTGGTTGTGGTTGGCCCTAGTTTCCTCCACAGTTCAGGTTAAAGACTTGACAAGAATTGATTATGTGCCTAGTTGAGTTCTAGATATACTGGGAATTACGCCCATAGGGCACTTACTAGATCACTTACCAGGTTTGGCTGGTGACTTCGGTTGTGATCTAGGTGAAAGGTCTACCAGGAAAACAGGGTCAGGACATAGATCTCCCCTCTAGAGTGAACTGATCTATTAAGCAACACCCTTCAGAAATGGTTTTCCAAGTGGCTATACCTCAAACTCACCCAAGTGATGATCCTCTGTCTTGGTGAAATGCCTTGTTTCAAGCCAAAGTCACCATAACTATGACTTTTTCCTGGCTTAGCTATGAATGACACCCCTCCCAAAAGTTAATTTTATATGTTTAACAGGATTCTAACATAGGATACAGTGGGCTGAAACCAACAAAAAGAAACGTACCAGGCATAGTAAGTCCTGCACTTAGTCCCAGCAATTAATGTGACAAGTAGAAGATTGAGGAGGTCTGGCTTAGTGAAGGAATGCTTGAATGAGGTTCTAGATATCCACAAACTGAATAAGGCCAACAGTGTAAGTTTTTCTAAAACTAAGTACAGGTTTAGGTTGTATTAAGGGAAATATAACATTCAGATCAAGATTTAAAATATTTACTATATTATAAAACTGTAACATATTTAGAGAATCATGCTCAATATGATCTTCAGAGTTAAAGAACATTAGCAAACCAGAGAATAATGGGGATGTTGACCAAGATCTAGAAATAAGTCATGTGAAAATTCGGTTATAAGAGATAGGTATTTAGGCTATCATCAATAAATCCACAAGCAGCAAGTGTTGGTGAGGATGTGGAGAAAAGGGAACCCTCGTGCACAGTTGTGGGAATACAGATTGGTGCAGCCATTATGGAAAACGGTATGCAAAGTCCTCAAATAATTAAAAATGGAACTGCCTTATGACCCAGCGATTCCACTGGGGTTTCTTTCTATATCCAAAGAAACCCAAAACACTCATTCAAAAGAATACATTCACCCCTATGTCCATTGCAGCATTGTTTACAATAGCCAAGATATAGAAGCAACCCAAGTGTCCACCAATAGACGAGTGGATAAAGATGTGGCACATATATACAATGGAATTTTACTTGGCCGTAAAAAAGAATGAAGTCTTACCATTTACAACAACATGGATGGACCTAGAGGGTTTTATGCTAAGTGAAATAAGTCAGTTAGAGAAAGACAAATGCCATGTGATTTTACTTATATGTAGAATCTAAAAAACAAAATAAATGAACAAACAAAATTGAAACAGACTCATAGATACATAGAACAGACTGAAGATTGCCAGAGGGGAGGGGAATTAGAGGAGTGGGTGAAAAAAGTGAAAGAGATTAAGTACACATTGGTAGTTATAAAATAGTAGCCGGGATGTAAAATACAGCATAGGGAATATAGTCAATAATATTGTAATAACTATGTATGGTATTAGGTGGGTACTGGAAATATCAGAGAGACCACTTTTTAGAGTATATGATTGTCTAGCCACTGTGCTGTACACCTGAAACTAATACAAAACAATGTTGAATGTAAACTATAATTGAAAAAGTAAAAATAAAATTTTGAAGAAGAAAAGAAAGAATGAGGTATTCAGTCTGTGGAAGGGAAGACTTGGGAGACATGGTATACTATAGTATCAAGTATCTGAAGGACAATCATGTGGAAGCCTGGGCAGAGGTTATCTCCGTTCCTTCAGAGGCAGAACCAGGATCAATGGGTAGAAGTTACAGGAAAGTATTTCTTCTCATTGTTAAGAAGAACATGCCACAATCAAAGCTGTTCAAAGGTAGAGTGGTCTATTTGTATGAGATGGTGAGCTCTCTGTCACTCAAGTGGAGACTGGAAAGCCATACCCTGAGGTAAAGACTGTACAGTTGTATAGGTTGGTTAGTGCACAGGGCACTTGGCTAAGGGGACAACCAAGGCTGAAATCCAGCCAGTAATGCAGTAGCTACATCATGCATCCTGGCATCAGCCACCCAGAGGAAGAGGTACCTTGTTATCATTCACCTAAAGGTACCCCAGGTCTAGCAGATACAGAAATATTTATTCATCAGGTGAGAGCAGATCAGTAATTGCTAACTTCCTGCCGATGCTTATCATCCATTAGTCTCTATGGTCACAGTTAAACTCAAAACTCAAGAAAATAAAGTGAAGGAGAAATTACAAGCAAATAGATTTCATGTAACCCAAAGGAGCATGATTTCATTACACTTTTCAAAGCACTGATGCACTTGAAGGCCTCCTTAACTCAATCCCACATGATATTCTGTGATGTGCTGCTGTTGGAGGCAATGAAAGGGATGGGGGTGAGTTGTCTTCCATGCCTGATGAGGTATCTCAATGACAAGGTGTGAGCTCTGCTACACCCGAGGCATATTCAGTGCCTGTCATATCTTTCTTTGGAGGCGAAGTACCATTAAAATGTTCTTCGCTAAAATGTCTTATATTTAAATGTGAAATTTTAAAAGCAGGATATAAAGTTGCACATGTATCATTTCGACTCTGTTGTATAGACAGTTTCTTGAACAAAAGACAAAATAGTAGCAGAGATCTACTGTCTGGGGGATGGGATAATGGGTGATGTTTTTAGGGGTGATTTTTAGGTATTTTATAAATAGAAAACAAATACCTTAAAGCAATCTTTCCTTCACCTTGAAAAATGTGCATTTAAAAGGTTTTATTTCACCTTAATGAAATATGTTCTTCTTTTTTAACTTCCCATGACCCAAGCTTGTCTGTAATACTGAGCTAATGGGTAGGGTCAGTTCAGTTATCCCCAGCATGTCTAGGTTGATTGCTGATGTTTAGTAGTACCCTGGTAACACAAAAGAATTTGAATTTCTGAAAGGGCCCACATTTCATCTTCCCACCCGGTCAGCAATTTACTCATCAATGGGATTTACGCCTTGGACATTCTCATTTCTTTTACCACATCCCTACAGTGTGCTACCAAAACAAACCAGTGCAATTAAAATCTTTGGGGGAAATAAAGACACCTCATTTACTGAAGAAATGCTCCTGGAAATGAGCTTCAGAAACAGATGGGGTAGTGCCACATCCAAGAAGACTGAGTTTCCCTAGACACCACACATGCTGAAGCAGGAGAAGGCGCAGCTGAAAACAAACATCTGATGCAGTATTTTGTAGACTCCTAAGCTGTGTTCAGTCTCCAGTCCAATGCTGGAAGAGGAACACATTTCAAAGACAAAGGATGGAAGCGTGAAGCAGTTAGCAAGAGGAAATTGTCGGAAGCGCTGGCAGCCCATAGGCCTCAGCATCAGGCCAGCAACCTGCGCAGTCTCTGGGAATAGAGGTTTATTTTAAAAGAAATCTTCACCTAGTTCTAGTTTTAATTTTAGAAGCCTCTTTATCTAGTTCACATTACAACACATTACAGTGTAGTAATTGCAGGAAATTAAGTGCAGGATCAATTTCCCCTTTTTCTTTTTAATCCTCACCCGGGGATATTTTTCCATTTATCTTCAGATAGAGCTGGAGGGAGGAAGGGAGGAAGAGAGAGAGAGAGAGAGAGAGAGAGAGAGAGAGAGAGAGAGAGAGAGAGAGAGAGAAACAGCGATGTGAGAGAGACACATGGATTGGTTGCCTCCCACACGACCCCAACCGGGGCTAGGGACGAACCGCAACCAAGGTATGTGCCCCTGGTCAGTATCGAACCCAGGACTCTGGTTCGAGGGCCGATGCTCTAACCGCTGAGCCACACCAGCCAAGGCTCCCCTTTTTCTTATACCCTCACTTTCGTGATCTGAATTTTGTCAAGTGAAGTTTGTGCCTCGGCCTGGACACTCTCGTGACTTTCTGTGTGTGCAGCAGTACGCTTTGACTTCATTTTTGTGTATGATCCAGGAACCTCACTAAAGGGCATGTTCCGATTGCTAAGACACTGCCAGGACAGAAATTTGCCTCAAGTTCCTGCAGGTTCCCACTGAAAAAAGACCTTCACTACAGGGAAGGGACAGAAAACCTGACAATAATTAAAGCCAGTTGGCAGATTTTATAATGAAAGGCAGGCTGAGGGAGGAGGATGCTTGTGTTAGAAAGCAGAAGAAATAAAATTACATAGCTCCAATGAAATCATATTTATAATCATTATAGTTCTTACCTCCAGAAAATCTTAGGACAGAAGGATAGTGTCATTCATTTTAACCAGCAAACAATCCAGTTAACTAGCGTAGGCCCTTCCTAATCCCCCAGTCACGGGTTTATTATTGGCCTCTGTTCTGTCTGGAAAGTCTTATGGATTTGGTTATAGCCAATATACAATCCTCTCAGGGCCCAATTACAGTCATTTATTGACTAAGACTTTTTTTTTTTTAATTTAAATGTTTTTATTGATTTTTTTTTTTTTCCCAGAGAGAGAGGAAGGGAGAGAGAGATAGAAACATCCATCAGCTGCCTCCTGCATGCCCCCTACTGGGGATGGAGCCCAAAACCCAGGCATGTGCCCTGACCAGTAATTGAACCAGGACCTCTCAGTCCATGGGGTGATGCTCAGTCCACTGAGCCACACTGGCTGGGCTTGGCTAAGACATTTAAAATGAGTCCTTTTTAAGAAGACTTTTCAGTGTATTTGAGCGTATGTGATAATTTTAACGATTGAAACATTTATGTGTAAATTTTCTAATTTATATGTAGAAATTTCATGGTGGGGAGTGGTGACCATATCTGTCTTGTTCATCATTTATATTATCAGAACCTGGACATAGTAGGTGTTGAGTAAAAAATTGTTGAATGAATGATCAAATTATGAATGAATTTGCATGGCTATAAAATTCTGAATAACTAAACAATCAAGCAAAGTAAACCTCTCTTTGGGGTATCTGTAACAACTATTTCCTTCCCTCTAAATATGTATTAAGGCCTCTAGATACCATCATTCCTCATTCACCCACAGTCTTGTCTCACCCCTGTGAAAACACAAAGCAATGTTACTTTAGGCACAAATTCAGAATAAAAAGACAGTTTATAGGATTTTAATGAAAGCAAAGATTTTTCAGTGTCTTTCAGATATTAACTTTAAAGTTACTAATAGAGTTTTTTTCTTAAGCAATGTAACAATAAATGATTGTGAAGTGGTAGTATCCTTAGCAAAAGAAGTATTTTTGCAATTTAGGGAAAGCTTGTTAAACACAGGAACGCATTTTTTCCTCACAGTGCAGAGAGAAAACCAATTTCCTTTAGCCACTAAAATCACCCTGCATATTCCACACACACTCATACACAGTAGAATAACATAGATAGATACAAGGCATTCTATTAAAACCACCTTTAGGAAAGCTCCGAGCACCTCATGTACAATAAATGGACTGTCATCACTCCAGTTTGGAAAAAAGAAACATACAGAATAGGAGTCAGGAGAACAAAAGAAATCTATTTCATTTTTCATGTATTGGAGGTAGCTTAAAAAAAATGAAACCCCCAGGAAATTCTTCTGAGAAAGGGGGTCAACTGTTT